>CM044394.1:70718500-72017000 GCA_024322285.1 Musa beccarii
CCACGCGGTCCTCCACTCGGGCTCTCTCTCTCTCTCTCTCTCTCTCTCTCTCTCTCTCTCTCTCTCTCTCTCCTCGTCTTCTTCTGCTCGCTCCTCTTGCCTCTGTTTCCTCCACGGACTGCCGCACAGAAACGACTGGGAGAGGAAAGGAACGAGCTTTCGGTCGAGCGGAAAGGTTTCTTTCTGCTGCTTTCTGGCGGCGAAAAGGGAAGCGATGGGGAACTGCGTGAAGTCTTCGTCGCGGGTCGAGAACGCCCACACCCCGCGGAATGCCTCATGTGCGTGCTCTCTTTCTTGGGTTTGATGCTGAAAGCCGGGATCTTTCTGATGCCTCCGTATGGGTTTTGTGTGGATTCGGAATCGGTGTTTTCGACTTGGTTGCAGAGAAATCTTCAAAGCTTCTTCTTTCGTGCCCTCTTAATCTGTTGGATTTCCGGATTTTTACTGTATTATATTCTCTGTGTAGCGTTGGTGTTCTTTGCCACCGAGTATGAAGCTGGGAATTTGGTCGAACTCTGTACCTAATTTGTTGGATTAATGCTATGGACGCAGGGCTAAGTGATGATGAGTTCATTTGTGGTGGAAAGGGGGAGAGGGTTCGATTATGTGAAAATTAGATTTAAAGGCCATACTTGATTTCCAAAAATTCCTTTTTAATCTCACATTATCTAGCCTTGTCTCCTTTCTAGTGGATTCCCTGCTTAACTGTTGAAGCTGATGTCAGTTTTTGGTTTCCCTTTTTGGGAGGAAAACCTTGAAACTAGTTAGACATAGCAAAATACCCCATGGCACCTTCTCATTACTACTCATTACTGGATAGAGTTTGGTGGGTAGTCAATGTTTTTGGCACAAAGTGTGTTATACTTGGTATGGCAACTCCATATGGATGCGTTTGCAGCGTTTGCAGATGTTAGAATCTGATGCAAACCCATGCCCAAGTGGCCTCTTTGGCAAGGAGACAACATGGCGATACAAGAACATGTGGAAGAAGAATGATCTGAAGAACAAAGTGACGCATGTTCATACGAATCCTTGGTGTCACCGAGATCGACTTGCTATTGTTCCTTTGTTTGGCATCGAATAGTCGACTAAGGAAAGCCGGGTAAGGGTAGTACTGCCAGGGGAACATAATTCGTGAACAAGGGGAATCAACGTAGTTAGTTGTGTGTTCCGGTGAACAAGGTTTAAGAAGAAGAGAGGGTCGGTTGTATCGCAGATTGTTTTTTCCAATCAATGGCTGATGCTCCAATCCGGTGTTGTGGTGTTTTGACTTTAAGCAATTTTGTCACAATTTCTTGTTTCTTCCTTTTGACAGATCCTTCGAAAGTCGTCACCGGTAAAAGAAGCTTCTTTTCAGTTTCTTCGGCTCGGACAACATTCTCGTCCCCTTCAACTCTGTCCGTGCCTTCTTTTAGCGATAAGACGAGCAACGGGAATCTTCCTACACCAAGAACTGAAGGCGAAATATTATCCTCCTCACAGTTGAAGGATTTCACGCTCAATGAGCTGAGAAACGCCACGAGGAACTTCCGCCCTGACAGCCTTCTGGGGGAAGGAGGATTCGGTTATGTCTACAAAGGTTGGATCGACGAACAAAGTTTTTCTGCTACGAAGCCCGGTTGCGGAATGGTCGTTGCTGTCAAGAAGCTTAAGCCTGAAAGTTTCCAAGGGCACAAGGAATGGCTGGTTTGTTTCCTACACCACCATCTGCTCCCTCTGTGTTGATGCTTCTGTATTCTGACTACAGTCATTTATTGAATGATTGCAGACGGAGGTTGATTATCTAGGCCAGCTTCACCATCCAAATTTGGTTAAGCTCATCGGGTACTGTTCAGAGGGTGACAACAAACTTCTGGTCTACGAATTCATGCCCAAAGGCAGCTTGGAAAATCATCTGTTCAGAAGTACGTAACGAAAAGAAATATATGCTTTCATGACATAACATCTCATAGAACATCGGTTTCATGGTTAGAAGCAGCAAGGCGGCACACCGCCATCGTCTAGGTAGAAAAGAAGGAACCCTAAAATAGCGCGTATCGTAGAGGGTAGAATGCGTTGTTTATCTGAAACTACTGCTTCACGGTAACCCTATAGGCATCGACCTTTTGTTCAGTCCTTTTGTATCGTTCTAATATATTATTCAGTGATCATGTCTTGGTTATTTGTTTACAATCCATCTGACATTGTTTTTCATGGATGCTTCTTGCAGGAGGTGCTCAACCGCTATCGTGGACGACGAGGATCAAGGTTGCAATTGGAGCTGCCAGAGGACTCACCTTTTTGCATGATGCTGAATCTCAAGTTATATACCGAGATTTCAAGGCCTCCAACATTCTGCTTGACTCGGTGGGTTTAGGTTGCTCATAAAAGAGTGTGGCTGAAAACATGTAATCTGGAAAGAAATGTTTCTCAAGACTCTTCTTGTTGTGCAGGAGTTTAACGCCAAGCTTTCAGACTTTGGCCTGGCAAAAGCTGGACCGACCGGAGATAGAACTCATGTTTCGACCCAAATCATAGGCACCCATGGATATGCAGCTCCAGAATACATCGCAACAGGTTTTGCATTCTAGCTATTAAACCTTGTTCGCTCCTCAATTTTTTCAGCGTATACGAGATTAGATTGTGATAGCATCGGTGTCAAGACACGGTCATTCGGCTAGAATACTTTTTGAACAATTAAAGAAATTCTCTGGAATTCAGTAAAATTCATTTTGCTAATTTACTCTCATCGAAAAACACAAAGTAAAAGGGAATTCTCAGAATTTGAAGCCAACAGACCAAAATTTCTCGGAGCAGGGCTTTGGAGGCAAAAATGGCAAGCTTGTAGACGGCATTGTTCATCTCTATGAGTCGACCAGCCGACTGATTAAAACTCAAAATTCATTGATACGTTATCGGCCCTTCTTTCTTTCCTTTCAGATGGCCTTGTTGTTTTATATGAAGTTTGACTTCAGATGCATCCAATATTTTACAGGTCGGCTTTCGGTGAAAGCTGATGTCTACAGTTTCGGGGTTGTGCTATTGGAGCTGCTGTCTGGGCGTCGAGCCGTCGACAAATCAAAGCTGGGCATAGAGCAGAACCTGGTGGAATGGGCGAAACCCAGTTTGGGTGACAAGCGGAAACTATACCGGATCATGGACACAAGGCTGGAAGGGCAGTATCCGAAGAAAGGAGCTCATGCTGTTTCCATGCTTGCTTTGCAATGCATCGACCATGAGGCCAAACTCCGGCCTCGTATGTCTGATATCTTGGCCTCTCTGGAGCAACTGCAAGATCCCAAATCTGCGGCGTTTCCTCCGCAAGCTGATCAACACAAGACATCCTGTGCCGTCTCTAAATCACCAGCGACGCATCGTCATTCGTCGCTACACCCAGCGGCGGCCGTAAGGTCTCCGTTGCCGCCGATAGTGGTCACCGCTGGAACACTGAGCTAGAGACTTCACTGGAACTAGTATTGTCAGGTCTAAGTTCGATCAGGATGATTCGCTAATCTGTTTTGTGCTTCTCTAAGTTTATAGATTGATGCTTGTACTTCACATCATCTGTTGTAGAGCACTTGTCGTTGACAAAAATCACCGGAAAGTCCATTGGCAATTGCTTTCAGGTGCATGTTTCATGTTTCTTCTTGTGATCGTAGGAATGCATTAGTGTGGCTTCTTACGCCATGATCTGGTTTTGTTCTGTTTCTGCTGTAGCAAATGTCATCGATTGGCAAGCCTATTACTGATTGTGTCTTAGTTTCATGTGTGAGAACTTGGATGCAAGGCAAACTCTCTTCAACCTTCTTGCCTTCTTGAAGTTAAGAATAGTGTACTCGTCAAATGTGTTACAAACATTTGAGACGAAGGATCACAGAAAGACGCACAAGAAACTCACTGCCAGCAGAGACGTACCGAAAAAAAAAAAGGTAAAAAGGACTATCGAAATCATTCTTTCCGCACGTACACACGGTGGGACAAGATGAGCTATTGAAACCACCAACACCTCAAGGCTAGTGAAGAAGGAAGAATCCGCGACACAAGTAGACGGCTGTAAGAATCGATCTAAAGCTCTGCATCAGGTTTCCCACCAGGCTTCGACACAGTCCTCTTGGCCTTCTCCTTGGTCTTGTGAGCCGCCTTCTCTGCGGCCTTCGCCGCCGACTCCGCCGCGTGCTCCACTACCCCCTTGCTCGTCTCGAAGCTCCTCGACGCTGCTTCTTTCACCACTTCCCCTGCACTCGACTCACCCCTTCCATATCTTTCCCTACATAACGTCATCAAGATCACAAATCATCATCATCAAACATACCGGCCTGTGATCACAGAGAACCCGAAATAACATAGACAAGTGCGTATGAACAGTATGAGATGTGAGAGAGAGAGAGAGAGAGAGAGAGAGAGAGAGAGAGAGAGAGAGAGAGAGAGAGAGAGAGCTCGACGTTGAATCAGGTGGTCGAAGATTCATGCAGGCAAGCTTGGCCCATGTCCTGATGGTATCCCACCGGCTTGCAGATCTAGTGAGGCCGATGGCCCTCTCCACCGGCTGCGGCCCCTGCTGCTTCCGCTGCTCTGCTCTCTCCTGCCGCATCTCGTTCCCCTTGGCCTCCTCCCCACCGTCATGGCCACCTTGGACTGATGATGGAGACGTTAGCGAAGAGAGCAGGAGGAGGAGGAGGAGGAGGAGGGAGGAGGTGCATGTCGGCGACGTGGAGGTTCCCCCGCCGGCAACCATGGCGAGCCGTGAATGGAGGCGGGCGAGCGACCGGGTGTTGTGACCGCTTCCTGTTCGACGTGCTTTACGTGGAGCCCCGTTTGGTCGTTGCATGGGAAACGTGGCACGTGCAGGTCATAAATCTCGATCGGATCCGTCGCATCCACTGCTGCGTGTCAGCATGAAAACCCAAACTCCGTACACCAGCAAATACGCTCATCGAACCATACACGCATATATATACTACACACAGAAAACCAACAACAAATAGCATCCTCCATCTTGATACGACCTAATAACTTACACACCGATCATCTTCTTGATCCTACCACAACTCCCAGCCCAAGCAGCAGAGCTAAGAACAGACAACAACAAGCATACGGAGTCCTTCATGCAATGCATCACACGCTCTTCGTATCGAACACCAGTCTTTATTATGCAGTGGGGGAAACCACCAGCGACGACATCAAACCAGCCCGGCATCCAAAGCATTCTTGAAGCTCCCACCAAGACGAGACAGCAAGCTCCCACCGTGCACCCTCCCTTCCGGCACCACAAATCCGAAGCTCTTCTTCTCCTGGCTGTCACCGCCACCTCCATCGAAACCAATTGATACCGACGACGACGACGGAGACTTCATTGACAAGGGAACCAGAACCTGCGGCGGAATGTGAAGCTGCTGCTGTCCTCCGGCGTTTGCATGCGACTCGAGGCTCTCCGAAACAGAGCTACTTCCGTCTGTGACGTATGAGGAAACAAGCCCTCGGAAGAGGCCCGCAAAGATCAATTCCCCGGTCTTCCCACCCTGGCGCTCCTGCCGAGCGGCCATCATAGTACCATGAGCTGCACAGAGTCCACTCCTCCCCCTTGCAAACTTGTCGCACCGTGAGGCCCACGCACACCGTTTCCCGTCACCGTGCGCTTTGCAGAAATCGGTCTTCCCCTGCGCACTCTTGTTGCATCCCTGGAAGTGGCATCGCTTCCCTCCACCATGCCGCACACAACAATTGGTGCGGCCACGGGCGCTCTTTGTACATCCGGCGACAGAACACCTCTTACCCCCTCCATGAGCCACGCAGAATCGTGTGCCACCATGGACGCACTTTGGGCATACACCACCACCTTCGAAAAGGCATCGCTTACCACCACCATGCCCCTTGCACAGGGGTGTGCTTCCCTCGGCTCCCTTAGTACAACCCTGAAACATGCATCGTCGTCCGCCGCCGTGAGCTTTGCAGTACTTGGTACTCCCCTGTGCACCTTTCCGGCAATCAGGATACTGACACCTACGCCCTCCACCGTGGGAGAAGCATAGCCGTGGCTGGCCCTCGGCGCTTCGGGTGCAACCCTCTACGGTGCACCTTTTCCCCCCTCCATGGCCGATGCACAAACTGGACTTCCCTCGCACAGCTTTGGTACATCCTGGATGAGTGCACCGGCACCCACCTCCATGAGCAATACAGAAATCCGTCTTACCCTCCACACTCTTGGTGCATCCAAGCATTTGGCATCTCCTGCCTCCTCCATGAGCTTTGCAGAAAGCTGTCCTGCTCTCGGCACCCTTGTTGCACCCAGGTCTCTGGCACCGTTGCCCACCTCCATGGCCAATGCAGAGACCAGATGCCCCCCTTGCACCTTTCGAACAGCCCTTGAACACGCATTTCTTAGGATGACGGCGATGCTGATGAGTTCTCTGAGGAACACCAGCTGATGAGTCAGCAGCAGAGGAGAGATCAGTGGTACTCTGGTGAAGCTTATGTTGAAGACGATCATTATCAGTGGATGCATCAGCTCCAATATCCGATAGATAAAATTTCCCTGGAACATCCCCCATACCACCGGAACTTGCCAGCCTTGGGGCAAATAGGAGAGCTGGCATGTACCCGCCCGGGTTTCTCTTGCCTGATTTTGAGCTCTCGTCAACGATTGGAATCATGTGATGCTTTTCCATGGATGCTTGCTTGGACTTCGAAGAAGAATAAGTTGCTATGCCCCCCGCATTGACAATTGATTCCACATTTCCTCTTGAAAGTCCCAGCTCTAACATGCCATTATCGGTTTCCAGGCTCCAACTTTGATTGGTGGAAGTGGCAGGTTCTTTTGTTTTGCTTGTTCCGTCAGCAATGCAACATTCTGAAGTACAAGAAGTTGGACTTGGACCCAAACCAAGAACCAAACGACAACCATCATCCACAGCAGAAAGCTCATGATTGTTCTGAGAACATACTGTTCCACCAGTTCTGCTGGTTTCATAGCTTGACCGGTTGAGACACAATGCTGTGTGACCCAGGATGGCACTTGTGCCAGATCTTAAGAAGTCCCCTGCTTCAGTCACTAAGAGACTCATCAAATGTTGCTTTCCCTTTGATGGATCTGTCATGTCGAAATCCATCATACCCATCAATGGCAAAATGCAAAAAAGACTGAGTTTTGGTGAGAAAGAGGCTGCAGAAGGAAGACCAGAAGGCAGAGGACTTCCAGCTCTATATTCAGTAACTCATTTCTTGAGGTTTGGCTTTGAGGATGATGGAGTAAGTGAAATGAAAATATGCATGGAATGTCAATTTGCAACCTCCACCACTGATAAAGCCTGAAGTGTCTGCTCTGTCCATTACTTATTAGTTGATCTCAACGAAAATTTAGGAGTAGAGGGCAATCAGACTTTGCAGCATCCACCAATAGCAAACCTTGGCATGTCTAATAGAATTTACTTTATGCCAAAAAATCATATTAGTTTCCCTTGTTATGATGGCAGCCTGAGAGGAGTAATATTTTGGAGCACATTTAAGGCTGCATGATAAGAAAGAATTGAGGGAGCTCCATTAAGCCAGCATAGGGGAGGAAAAAAGACTAACACTTATAGAACATCATAGATATAAGATTGATGACTAAAGTATATGATATTAAATGGTGCACTCATCAGTTATTTAGTTGCCAAATCTGAAAGATAAAAGTACTCTTGGATGTGTTTGCAGATTTTGGCAACCAGAACTGAGAAATTGATAACTTTATTGACACTTGCAATTCTAAAGCATCATCAAGTATCAAACATAGAAGTTTTAGTCATGATCTATATTGCATAGAAAATTCAACCATTTACCCACTTAATCTTCAGTTTTTTCTAAAACCACACAAATTTACTGACAAAAAATACAGCAACAAGTGTAGATATTTATCGTCCCTACCATCAGAAAAAACATGGGAAAAGAAGTGTCATATTCTTTTATGATAAAATCAAAGTAGTTAAATTTTCGAAAGCAACAGATAACCCAATCATCAAACTAATGATTGTCGTCGAAATTGCTCTTTACAGAGCCATAAAACATTCTTTGCTGAGACAAATTCTCTTTAAATATGCTTGCAGAATTCCAAGTGATAGTTATCACGTTTACCCTTAAAGAAGCGCACAGCAGTTTTGCAACATATGAAGAGTTCCAGTCATCTGTATTTTGATTAAAGAATCCTTAAAACATCACACCTAGTTGAGTGTTTATATGGAACACAAACCAATTCCAAAACGAATAATCATCCAGTCAAATCACATGAGAAATGGCCATTCAACAGAAGATCTTAAGATAACAAAATTACTAAATGACCCATCAGCCATACTAAAGCTCTAAATTTTCTTAGAGTTTAGGTATGAGAAGCAAATAATCCATGTAGGAAGTCCATACAAACAAATAATCCATACAAACAAACCATGATGACTATCATAAATATGCTTACAATTGAATCAGAAAAAGATAATTTGTTAACTTCATCCAAACTACAATCAGAATAAATTAAAAAACCGATATCTGTTTAATGTTTAAAGGTGAAGCTACAAAAAGTATACTAATCATTTCCTGTTATTCGGCTGAGGATACATATGCAGAGGTAGACATGACTTTGAATCCCAGTTCTCTTTAAACTGTCGACCACGAAGATTTAGCATCTATCAAGTCCACATACTTTTGTTTCTAGTGCAAAGGTGTGAGGGTTTTAACCCAAAATTAAACATCTTAAAAAGAAAAGAAGTTAATAAAATTAAAACTCATGAGGTGTAGAGTTTTAGGATTTGTCTTAGACTTACCAGAAGTAATTTTTTGATAAAAAATTCCCTGAATTTGTTCAGAATAGGAAGTAATTTAAACTTCAGGTGTTCCATCAAAGGGAGGGGAAAAAAAAAAGGCTTCACAGGGGAACTCCAATCAATGCTATCGAATAGATGCACACTCTTATGAATCAAGCCGTGAATCCACTTTTAGATATTCAAGTACATAATAATGAGCTACACAAGGCACGTATGCTATCAGGAAAATGAGTACCCCATATGCTATATTATGGCCTAGAAAGAAGACAAGGGGAAACAGAAAAATGCTTTCAGGAAACAAGGGTTTCACTGATCTCGACCCTGACACAGATGGATGGACTTCCTCTCACCGAAAACATCCATCGTGCACAACCCAACCAAAATCTATACCTTGTAGCGGCACATCTAAAAACCTTAAGATGCTATTCCAAGAAAGCGCTCTCTTTGGTGACTGAAAAGGAAAGAATCGCAACGCACCTTCAACATCCACACGATTCTAGAAGCTCCAATCGAATCCCATCATAAATTAGTCAGACCACAGCCGCGGACTACGAAAAGAACCCTAATCTTGGCCACGACTTGCAGGAAATCACAAAGAAACGAAGAGGAAACAGAAACGAACAAGACGGGTGAAGGGGGAAGAGAGAAAGGGCGGACCTGAAGAGCGAAACGCAGAAAGGTCTCAGCTTTTCCACTCTCCTTCTCCCTCTCTATGGCGCGCGCGGAGTCTCGGAAAGGATGCCGAGGGGCAGACAAAGGGACCGGAGCGTGCAAAGTTGAGACGCGAGCGGCGTAAGAAGCGAGAAATGGCGATGGCGGACGCAGCCGTTGCTCTCTCCATTATTGGCCAATTTTGACGAAGGTAGTAATGGAGAGGATCGTGTCGCGTCGACCTGCGACGCGGTGCACCGGGGCGGTGACCCGACACGAACACCGCGGCTAAAACCCAACACACTGCCCATAAACATGAAACAAATCATCACCCAGGAAGTAAAAACAAAAAACAAAAACCAAAGGATGAATTCTTTTCACCAATTGGTGAATCCTTCTAATTTTTCCTGCCTTCTCTCTCTCTCTCTCTCTCTCTCTCTCTCTCTCTCTCTCTCTCTCTCTCTCTCTCTCTCTCTCTCTTAATCATCCGGGTAAATCTTTCAAGTGACCCCATCAATTCCTTTCCTCGAACTGAGAAGCTTAGATGCAATTGCCAGAGTAAAACTACTAACTCTGTGTGGAATCAGAAGGTATAGAACTGATAATGAGATCAAAGTGGTGGAGAATAATATGTTGATGACAAGCAAAGAGAAAGGGCAAGAATGTGGAAAAAATTCATATAAATTTTTGTCTCAGATTCCATCCTTCTTATGCTTCACTGTCTCATGAGCTGATCACATACAAAACATAGAAGAAATGAAGGTTGAAATCAGAAAGGAGATGGAGGTGGATAGCACACCATGAATTGATTGAGCAATAAAGAATACATGATGAAAGAGAATGAGACACCAAACTTTGCTTCTTGTATGAGTGCGGTGGATCAACAAGAAGTTTGACAGGAGGATTCCTAGATTTGATGCATGCAAACACTATTGAAAGCATAGAAAACTACACTGCTCTGTACAATCTGCAATAATTCTGAGATATCATATGCAAATAACTGATCAACTTGGCAAAGAAAGTTTGTAGAATACTGTGAGATGCATGCAATCATTGTCACATTTTTGCATCACAGTGATAAGATCAAAGTATGCCAAGCTCATCAGTCCTGGATTGGTTATTCAGATCTGACTTTTTGTATCATTAAGTTTTTAGTAAGGTGGATTCCTGTCATTGTAGATGGAAAGCAACAAAAAATTTATTTGGTCTTTGATCTTTTATTATGGATGATTCTAACTCTTGGTTGGCACCAACCTTCTCTCTTTTGGCCTTTGGAATCATGCACAGGCCATTCTCCTCACATTGTGTACAATAATGTTTTCTTTGTAAAGCTGAAATCTTAATCATCTACTCCATTTTGTTTAGTGATGTCACTCTGACTGATCACACATATTTCCTTGTGCTGTTGGAATTCACAATCAATGCAACACATAATTTAATTGAAGTTAAGAGATCAAGTGTGATAATAAGCTATCCTCTGCTTGACTTTTTTGATAGCATTGATATGATATGCATATTTGCTGATGCAAAAAGGATTGATATGATCAGTTGAGGGAAGCTTTAATTTTCTGGATTAAGTTGAAAAGAAGAGTGCACATGGTTGAGAGACAATATGATCATAAAAGATCAAGAGTTTCTCTGTCTTAATTTCATGAAAAAGATGCAATCTAGATCTCTAAGCATGACATTATGAGTAAGGAAACCCAAAAGCAATAGCTCCAAAGAACTCCCAAATCAGCACTTCAAACAAGGTTAACCTAAGATGCTCACGCTCAATTGCAGATTTCAGATTGTTAACATGATTGAATCACATTAATTTTATTTTTTTATTCATTTGTTATGACAAGAAGTCGTCGATGTCTTAGTCAACCTGACATGATTTGAACCCGAATATGTAAGATTGTCTAGGATGCTTTCAAGATGAAAATATCAATCTCCCGAGGTATCACTTGCACGAAGAGCAAGGTCGAGAGAGGTTTTTTCAATTTGGTCCTTCCGACACGTAAGTTAGTAATCCTAAATAGATGAATGTGGATGCGTAAATGGTTGAAATGTTTTATAAAATATTTTATAGGGAAATAACCTCTAATCACTTCCAACCTCCCCTTGCCCTTTTATCCATACGAATGATAAGAAGGGATAACCTATAATCATTTGTCTTAGACCCTTGTCCACGTGGGTAGATAGATGAAAGATCGCATTTGCTTTCTCCTTTCACCCTGAATACTACGTGGAAGCCACGTGTTGGGTGAGTATTGGCTGACGATGCTCTCACTATCACTTATCCCTCTGCTCTGAAGGCATGCTTCAGGGGCTTTTGAAAGAGGAATTTAAAGTGAAATATCTAGTTTATATGAGACGTTAAGCTTAGACCTTGATAGGGGTATTAAATGCGCTCTAACATGGATCTGGCGATGCGACGATGACGTCGGCGAACCTCCGATTCAATTACCCCCACGATTGACCACCGAACTTCTCGCCGCTTTGCCTCACGATCATCTTTGAGTTGACCACGACATCGGCTGTGAGATAGGTCCTATACCACCCCTCAATAGCATATCAATCCTTGTTGATGACTCGACCTATTTAAGCGACCACAGAGTAAGGTGAGGAAAAAGTCGATCTATGGCGAGAAACACCGGAGTGGGAACAAGGTCGGTCGGCCGATCGGCGGAACTCCTCGAGAGGAATCGACTTGAGCGTCGGAGGGCCTCGGGCGAGCATCCTATAGCCTTTGGCAGTACCATTCGGCGATCTCAACCCGGCCGAGACGATCGTGGTATCAGTGGAGCAGGAGCACTCGACGCGCCGAACCTTAAAGTGCGAGGATGTTGATTCCCTTCTTCACCAACACACCATGTCATGGTAAAAAAGTTGTTTGCACCTAACAGATTGGCACTAGAAGGAGGGCATGAACACTCCACATCTAGGCGGCCGAGGATTTGATCTCGCAAGCTCTAAAGAGACCACAGAGAACCAAAGACCCGTCTATTACATCCATGTCTTGGGTGGAGGGACCCTACCTCCATGAATTGAAAGGTTGGCGTTAGCCTCATTGAGATTTCTTGACCGTCCCTACTTCCAGGCCCACACAAAGGTAATGGGACCAACCGCTACGTCAAGTTCTCTCTAAATTGATGTGGTGGGCGACTCTAAAGTGGGCGGTGGATGTCGAATTTGACCTCCATTACAAACCAAGAACGGCCATTAAAGGAGGGGCTTTGGCCGACTCTCTCATGAGCTGACCGGCAGAGACGGAAGGTGCAGAAGAAGAGTCCTAACCTCTATACCTTGACGTGGAGTTAGTCGTCCGGTCGAGGAGTTTCCTGGGCACCATCCTCGAGGTGGAGGGCGACGTTTGCGCGCTCTCTCCACTTCTACATCTCAAGCCACCAGGACGAGGCATAAATGAGGAAGCCCTATTAGCGGGCTTACATCTGGCGGCGACAAGGAAGGAGCGGTGCTAACCTCCATGACTCAGCTAGCGAACAAGTTGGCGGAGAATAGTTCCCACCATGCTGAAATACTTAAGGGAGGTAAAGGCAGGCGCTAATCTCCCGTTTCACCTTATCTCGAATTAGTCCCAAACTCAGCTAGCTCTACTGGCCAAGTTAGCCTCAGAGCCAACCTCGGGAGTACCGAGGTCGAGGAGCTAGAGTGCACCATGGCTACCACAGAGAGTGGTTGGTCAATGAGTCCCCTCCATACGTGGATAAAGGAGATAGAGGCAAAACTTTCTTAGGGCATCCTTCCGCAAGATGACGCAATGCACACGCCTTTCGACGGACGAGCGTGGTATTGCAAAATTGGCGATCGGCTATTACAAAGGTCATTCTCTCGCTGACACTTTTACGATGCTTGGACTATCAAAGGCGAAAATAATCTTCGACGAGGTAAACTCTGATACGGGGAACAACTTGTTTACGTCTTTGGCTTAAAGATTACTGAAAGGTTATTCTTGAAAAAAGTTACACCAAGATGCTAGGGCTTAATACAGCTTATTTAAGACCATGGCAAAACAACATGGATTAGCCCCCAGCGTCCTTGTTCCACTCACTTCCATTTATCCTTTTTGCACAATGGGGATGGATCTTTTGGGCACATGAACAAGGCCGGACAGCGAAGATATATTATCGTAGGAATTGACTACTCACCAGTGGGTGGAAGCCCCCCAAAGCTACCATCATTCACTTGCTCGGCGGTTTGTGAATATTGTCACCCGATTGCCTTATATATATACAATCTTAAGCTTTTTAGGGAGTTTTACAATCATCAAATCCATTTGAGATTTAGCTCTTGTAGCCTCCCGACCGAGAACCAGGTCAATCACTCTATCCTTGATGGGCTCAAGAAGATAACTCAGATTTCCATCGCTTTGCATTCTTCAACCCTCTAGATCCCGTGCCTTTGACTATGCTGAACGGGTGAAGCCAACACCGGCATTCGGCATGCTTCTTTCTGGCAGTTGGTAATTCGACTCCGGGTAGAAGTATGAAAGCCGACGTCGAAGGAGTTCAAAATTGACCTACTCAGAGAACGAGGGCTTCACGCCTTCACCTAAGAGCCTTCACCTCCATAATTGGAGTGTCAGGCTACAACAAAAGGTTCTCCTCACCTTTGACATGGGAGATTGGCTTTTACTTTAAGATGGAAGTAAGTAACCCCCTTCACGCGGGTGGCAAGCTTACACCTAAGTGGGAAGGTCCAGTGGTTAAGATATCTCTAGCCTCCGAGGTTCAATGTCGGACGATAATACGAGGACTTGAACATTCAACAAAGAGGTACTTCATCTAGAATTCTCAACCACTTCTATTTGACTATAGGAATAAAATATGGAAGTTGATGCAAGTAGCTAATTATGACAAAATCACAAATTCATTAATAAAAGCTTTGGAAAAACAGTCAAACTGGAGAGGGAATGGGCATCCACACTGAAGTTCAGGAGACCCCATAAAGAGAAAGAGAAAAAAAGAAGTCTCTCAAGACCTAAGATGGAAAATTCATCAAAAGGGACCTCATGGGCATTTCCACCCCTGGTCCTCGGGATGGGAAGTGAAGGGATCCTCCTCCATCGTGGAACCCACTAGGGCAAGGCCCAATAACACGACCCGGATCCATACTCATAGGATAGCCACCCGAACCAAGCAGAAGGAAAATTCCGAGGGTCAGCCGATCGCCTCCGGTCCCTATTATAGGAGAGCTCTCTTCCGCCGCAAGGGCCTCTCAAGCCTTCAATGCCTCCTTGGAAGAGCTTTGCAGCCAAGTCGGAGGCCTCTGTTCGATTCTGATAGGTTTAAGGATCTGGAAGCAAAGCAGGTTGGCCTGATGATAAATGACCAATGATCAGGCCTACAATCAAGCCGCTTATCGCTTATTGAGCAAGTCGCCTAGTATTGTTGATGGCCTCCTCTTTGTAACAAACAGAAGATATTAGAATATCGCCGCCCATGAGCAATAGATAAAGCATCATGGGCAGATCAAAGCCATGGAATAGTGGGTAGTCCATGCAAAACTCGATGAGCAAATCGCGAAGAAGAGTCCGAAGAGGACATTAGCGTTGGTCTTACCTGCATAGTCTTGCGCCGTTTCATCTTGGCGATCAAAACCTCTACCACGTCTATTGTATAAGTCTGTCTTAGATCGGGATAAGCGATCTGAGGAAAGTGGTGAGGGTTTCCCAGTTCCACACCTTGATACGGGACAAGCCTCCCATAGCCAAAGGATCGCTGCCCCAGGTGGGACACAGTAAAGAAGGGCTCGCCTCGCCAAGAGGGAGTTAACCAAGTCTTTATAGGAATTTATCGAAGTGTGACAATGAGATGCAGAGGTTGAAAAAGGCACCTCGGCATCTCTTTTGATGGTATATCTAGGAATGAACGCCCGAGCTTCACTTCCAGCTTTGGACCTCTTAATAATGATCACACTCGACCATGGGGGTCCTACCCCACCCGCTTAGACCCGCAAAGTCCTCGGAGAGTAGGTGCTCTGCCATGGAAGGACTTCAAGTTCACCATTTCTCAGAAATGAAAAGAAAAGTCGAGAATAAGAAAGAGGCCATAACCTCAAAGTGGTTAAACATGAGTGGAATATCCCAGCGCGGGCTAAGCCCCGATTAAGCTAGCCACCGCTGGACATAGTGCGGATGGCTTGAAGAGGAAGGATGGCTCCTCTCCAAGTGTCCCCGATCCTCTTGAGCAATGGGAGATTATTATCAATGACCCTTGAGGACCATCGAACCCCCGAAGCCCTAGTCTTTCTCCCAAAACAAAAAGAAGTGCCTCTTCCAACCCTTATTATTGGTAGGAAACAGCTAACGCGGAACTGCCTTTGCTTGGAAATATCCCGACTCCTTGGAGAAGCGGAAATAGGAAAGGAAAATGTTGAGGGTTGGGACGATCACGGCGTAGTGGCATTCCCCTAGAAAGCCACTAAATACCGCCAAGAGTTTGATCTGACGGCGAGACCCGTCTTACAGAGACATCAGATGTGATCAGGGTGTAGGGGAGGCTGAGACCGCCTCCAAGGCATCAAGAGTTAGGGCGAACCCTTAGGAATCGGGTCGAATATTGTTGTTACGCCGGGCGATAGGATATATTCCCGGGATTCTATAGCTTATGGAGGATCCCTCAGCAGAAACTCAAGGTGAAATCACAGTCATGCCACATCATGGCCTCAAGACAATGCAACCGCTTCCCATCGGAGGCGGTTGGAAGATGGAGATGGTAGAGAGGTAAGTCTTAACAGTAGTAACAAAGGGAAGAGGAAGAAAAGCGGAGGAGGAAGAAGTGGAAGAAGTCATATTTTGAATCAATCACTCCTTTACAAAAGGGGTCAAAATGAGCCAGAGACTCGAGGTCAAGGAAGAAGGCTTGAAGGAAGCAAAGAAGGATGAAATGAAGAAACTTCGATAAAGGGCTCTGAGTGACACGAATATTTAAAGGAAGGTTGCATACCTTTTTCGCCCCCGATGTGGCGGCAAAATGAGCATCCCGCCCAAACATTCGGGCTATCGAAAGACGGAGCGGTATTTGAGGATGTGAAGTCATCATCCAACGTTACCAAGGAGACGCTTTTACGGCTTTCGATTCTCGCAATCGTCTTATGCGCGGCTTCGATTCAACATGTCTCGGGCCTCGAGCACTATTCGGCCCCTCATCCCGAATGGCAAGTGCTGATATGGTCTCGAGTGGATCTCGACCATTAGTTTTTAGGCCTAGCACTACCTCGGCCCCTCATCCCGAATGGCAATTATTAAAGAATATGGTCTCAGCGGATCTCGACCATCGATTTTCGGGCCTCGAGCACTATCTCGGTTAATTATATGGTCTCGGCGGATCTCTTCATTTTTTCTAGGCCTCGAGCACTATCTCGGCCCCTCATTGTGAAATATGGTCTGCGGATCTCGACCATTGGTTTTCAGGCCTCGAGCACTATTAATGAAGCGATGCGTATATGGTCTCAGCGGATCACGACCATTGGTTTTCTAGGCCTCGAGCACTATCTCGGCCCCTCATCCCTGAGAGTTCGATGAATATGGTCTCGGCGGATCTCGACCATGTTTTCTAGGCCTCGAGCACTATCTCGGAAACTAAAGTGTTGGATATATGGTCAGCGGATCTCGACCATTGGTTTTCTAGGCCTCGAGCACTACCCTCATCCCGAACAAAGAGTTCAAAATAATATGGTCTGGCGGATCACATTATCGGCTCGGGCCTCGAGCACTATCTCGGCCCCTCATCCCGAATAGCCCTTGAGATATGGTCTCGAGCGGATCTCGACAAGTTTAGGCCTCGAGCACTATCTCGGCCCTCATCCCAACCGGTTCGGTGTATATGGTCTCGAGCGGATCTCGAATGGTTTTCTAGGCCTCGAGCACTATCTCACCCCTCTCATCCCTAAAAGATTTGCGAATATGGTCTCGGCGGATCTCGACTAACCTACGGGCCTCGAGCACTATCTCGGCCCCTCATCCCAGATAAGAAAAATATGGTCTCGCGGATCTCGATACGGTTTTCTAGGCCTCGAGCACTATCTCTTTGCCCCTCATCCCGAAAGCGAAGTTAACGTCCTTATATGGTCTCGGCGGATCTCGACCATTGGTTTCTAGGCGAGCACTATCTCGGCTTACCTCATCGAACCAGTTGGCAAAATATGGTCTCTTAATGATTCGACCATCGGGTTTTTTGGGCCTCGAGCACTATCTCCCCTTCATCCCAGAAGCTCGGGCGTATATGGTCTAATTTTTAATTGTTTTCTAGGCCTGAAGCACTATCTCGGCTCATCCCTCAACTTGTCCTTCTATATGGTCTCGGCGGATCTCACCATTGGTTTTCTAGGCCTCGAGCACTATCTCGTTCTCATCCCGAGTTAATTATAGCGAATATGGTCAAGCGGATCTCGACCTATCGGTTTTCAGCCTCGAAGCACTAGAAACAACATGACACAGGATGGCGTATATGGTCTAAGCGGATCTCGAATTGGTTTTCTAGGCCTCGAGCACTATTGGCCCCTCATTGTAAGCGAATCGAATAAGGCGGATCTCGACCATCGGTTTTACGGGCCTCGAGCACTATTTAATCTCATGTATTAGTAACATATATGGTCTCGGAGGATCCTTCATCGGTTTTCGGGCCTCGAGCACTATCTCGGCCCCTCATCCCTATTAGATTGACATATGGTCTCGGCGGATTGTACCATTTATTTCTAGGCCTCGAGCACTTTTTAGCCCCTCATCCCGATAACCAGATTGTGAATATTTCTCGAGCGGAATCAAAGATTTTCATCGGGCCTCGAGCACTATTGGTATAACAAATATGGTCTAGCGGATCTCGACCATTAAACGGGCCTCGAGCACTTATCCTCATCCCGAACAGCAATGATTGTATATGGTCTCAGCGGATCTCACCAGTTTTCTAGGCCTCGAGCACTACTTGGCCCCTCATCCCGAAAAAGAGTTCGGTGTATATGGTCTAAGCGGATCTCGATATAGCTTTTTCGGGTCTTGAAGCGGTGGCTCGACCCCTTATATTGAACGGCCACCAAGGTCTCCGCCAGCCATCCACGTGCAACCGGGTTTTCCCGAACACCCCTCCTACCATCAAGGTAAGTCCCGCAGGAGTGGCCTTTTGAGGGGGGGTAGTGATAGGGGTATTAAATGCGACGCAACACTGGATCTGTTGCTTTTCCCGATGACGACCGGCGCCATATTACCCCCACGATTGATCACCCACGCTCACTTTCCTTGCCGCCTCACGATCATTTGAGTTGATAGTTACTGTGAGACCAGGTCCGTATACCACCCTCGACCAACCCGAAGCGCGATGACTCGACCTATTTTGCGTGCACAGAGTAAGGTGAGGAAAAAAGTCTTCTGTCATGGGATATAATAACCATGGGAACAAGGTCGGTCGACCGATCGGCGGAACTCCCTCGAGAGGGAATCGATAGCCTTCCAGCATCCCACCGCCTTTGCAGGTACCATTCAAGGTGATCAAGTGAGGCTCGGTATCACCGAGCAGAGCAGCAAGTCAGGAACCTGCGAACGACCATGATTCCCTTCTTCACCAACACACCACCCCGGGTCACGGTAAAAAGTTGTTTGCACTAACAGACCTCTTCGATTATTCTCTAACGTGAAGCATTAGGCAGATGCTGACAAGGTTAGGGAACATCTGATCTGCACTTCAAATTGACGAACTTCGTCCTTCAGTATGGGTCACCCCTCACCGATAGGCTATCCTCAATAGCACATCAATCCTTGTTGACGTGAACTCAATACTCCTTCAACTGTGGAGGTCGATAATGATGACGATCTATTCCTCGACCATTGTGGCTCGACGATGATGAGAAGGGAGGGTCAAGTGCCCGACCTCTATATATGGGGTGGAGTTAGGTGTCGGGTGTCTTGACTTCCGTGGTTCGACAAGGACCTCAAGCAAGGGGTGCGAGGGATATTGTTAGGTTTCCTTATTATCATGCATGAGATAAAGAAAGTCGGTTTTCCCGACCTCCACACATTGGGTGGAGGGACATGACCTCCACATCTCCGGCAGATGAGGGATTTGATCTCCACGTCTTGGGCAAAGCAGGGGCCCGATCTCCATATCTTGGGTGGAGTGACCCAACCTCCATGACTCAAGCGAAGGAGGTAATTGAGATTTCCTGACCTTTATACTTCGAGTAGAGTTAGGGGTTGGATTTATCGACCTCCATGCCTCGGGTGGAGGAGAGACCTGATCTCCATGTCTCGGGTGAAGGAGGGGCCCGATCTCCATGTCTCGGGCGGAGGAGATGATCGAGATTTCCTGACCTCTATACCTTGGGTGGAGTTAGGGTTGGGTTTCCTAACCACCATGCCTTGGGCGGAGGAGGGACCCAATCTCTACATCTCATATAGAGGAGGGAGTAAATGAGGGACTCAATCTCCACATCTCAGGCGAAGGAAGGACCTAACCTCCATGACTCGAGCGAAGGAGAGGATAGTTCTAAGATAAAGTCTACTAGTGCTTAGGCTTTTAATGCAGTCCTCGAGACATATCATTAGTCAAACTCATCTAGCTCTACTAACCACTTCAGTAGCCAACCCGAGATATCGAATCGAGAGAAAACCTACTTAAGTGGTTGGTCAATGATCATCTATACAATATGCATTTGAAAATAGAGGCAAAACTTTCTTATCGTCAAGACTAGTGCAAATACAAGCCTTTCGATAACGAGATATCGCTCCTCAGTTCTATTCAGAGTGTCACTGACATTGTAAATGAGCTTTTAAACTATCAAAATACCATACTTCGACAATAAACTCTGTTGCTAACAACTTGTTTACGTCATTAAAGTGATTACTGAAAGAATATTCTTGAAAAATTTTGCAACCTAAAGAGGAATACAGCTTATTTAAGACCGGCAAAACAACAGGATTAACCAAACCTTTTACTTCTTTTTATCCTTTTGTGAAAAAATTGATCGCACATGATCAAGGTTGAAATTATAGGAAGAGCTACCAGTATGTAAGCCCCCAAAGCTCGCATTCACTTGCTTACAAGTGTTTGTACCCATGTATTATATACAATCTTAACTTTTTTAATTACAGTATTGATATTTCGATCTGCATAAATCTTGTATGTCCTCATCGCCCGAGGACCATTCATCACTCTTTGTTGCATTCTACAAGCTTTTATACATCATCATTTCCATCGCTTTGCATTCTTCAACCCTCTAGACTTTGCCTTTGCTTGCTGAAAAGCCAACATTTTCTGCTTCTTTCTGGCAGCTTTCATCTCCTGTATAAAGGGGGGAAATATCCAAAATTGTATCAGAGAAACATGCTTCACGCCTTCAGCAAGCCTTTCTTTCACCTCCATAATTGGAAGTTCAGCAAGGTTTCACCTTTGACATCTTAGATTTGGCTTTTACTTTTGGAGCCCTTTCTTCAAGTTCAGCCTCGCGCTCCAGTTCTCTATCTCTAGCCTCAAGGTTCTTTTCCAGATAATACTGTTAAAAATGATAAAAGAAATTATTAATGCTTCTATTTGACTATAAATAAACGAAAGAAATTGACTAGCATTGGGAACAAAACACAAATCAGTTATTTGGAAAGGAAGCTCAAACTTGATGATGTTCATCCAACTGAAGTTCAAGATTTTAAAGGAAAATTAGGTCTCGCAGACCTAAGATGAAAAATTCATTAGTTCATGGAGCTTTCCATGATAAACACCCTCACCACACTAGCAAGGAAAGCAATAACAAGAGGAAGGAATACTAGCCACCTAACCGAGCACTATGAAAATTACGGGTCAGACCATATTATAGGAGAGAATCACTTTATAATTCTCCATCACTTCAATGCCGAAGATTATGTTAGGTTTAACGACGTGGAAGCAAAGAAATTGTGATGAAAATGACCAATGATAGATCTACAATCAAAATCTTATTGTTATCGAGCAAGTCACTGGTACTGTTGATGGTCTTTGTAACAAACAGAAGATATTAGAATATCTGAGAGTGTGAGCAATATGATAAAGCATATAGATAGCAGCACAAGGATATATAGTCCATCTACTCAAAGAAAAAAATTGAGTAAAATATTTTACATTGTAATCTCCTGCATAGTCTTGCAGGGTTTCATCTTTCACCTCTACCACTCTATTGATGATCTGTCTTATGAAATAACGATCATGAGAAATGGTGATAACAGTTCCCTGATACTCAGATATAGCCTCCTGTTTCAGACACAAAAGAATAACAAGTCAGTTAACCAAATAATATATAATATATAGAAGTGTGACAATGAGATGCAAGGTTGAAAAGGCACCTCTAGCATCTCTTTTGATGGTATATCTAAATGATTGGTTGGTTCATCCAAAACTAATAATGTAGATGGCTTCACCATAAATTTGCAAAAAGCAAGTCGTGCCTGCAACCAAATTGAAAACCACGAATCAGAATACCAAGCATAAAAATGGGTGCACCCAGTACCCAGTGCATGAGTCGGAATATCAAGCATACAACGCATTAAGAACCTATGGACATAGTGCATATGCAAGATGCTCCTTTATGCAGATAAATCTAGCCAATAGGAGATTAACTAATACTAGAAGAAATGAAGGATAAAACTGGCAGGAACCCTTTTAAAACAGATACTGCTTTGCTTGGTTCTAGTATTTAAGTGAGAGAAGAAAAGCAACACTTCACGGGCTTCTAAGTATTAGTTTGTGAAATTCCGTCTTACAAAGTCAGGGATCTTGTGAAGCTACTACTGACGTGCACAACAATTAAACTGCAGTTGCGAACTTGTTATAATTTGTATATTGTTGTTACACGTAAATATGTAGCTACACTATACTATAGCTTATGAACTATTACATCAGCAGCAAACCAAAAAATCTTCATGTTGTCAAGACAATGCAAATCTTTGAGAACAATACAGATGTCAACACGTTTAGTCTTAACAGTTTCAATACATAGGCAAAAATAATTGAATTAATCTAGCTATGATTGAATCAATCTCTCTTTTACAATCAAAATGAGTTCCAGTGAATGAAAAAAAAAAAGAAACAAAGAAGGATGAAATGAAAATCGAGAGTAAGGAAATAATATTTCCAGGTTGCATACCTTTTCTCCACCACTCAAAATAGAAACTTTTCTATCAAGCATATTTGATTTGAAGTTACAACGACCAAGGAGACCTTTTATGTCATCAATTCTCCAGTCTTCTGCAGCTTCTTCAACTGTCTCTAGCACAGTTTTCTCCAGATCAAGTGCTTCTGCCTGTTAATTGTTTTTGTGAATTAAACACCTCTTTGCAATTATTAAAGAATACAATAACACCAGAAGGGTTCATTAAGATCTAGTTAATTATATAATACATCCTTCAATTTTTCAAAGCAACATACTATTGTGAAATTAGTATGCCTGGAACAGAATAGAATTAATGAAGGATGCTATTCTCATTATCACAAAATTGTTAGTATTTATTTCTTTATTTCTGAGACCATCAATATCCTGGCATCTTGTGTGCTACAAGTTGTCACCAAGAAACTAAAGTGATGGATTTCAAGCACAGCTAACCTACCTGGTTTTGTTCAAAATAATTTGGCAACACATTATGCTCCCCAAGCAAAACATCACCCCCTTGAGACTTCTCCAGTCCCATAACAAGTTTAAGCAAACTGCTCTTTCCGCAACCATTTGGCCCGATAATAGCTATTTTCTCACCCCTCTCAACTAAAAGATTTGCCTTTTTAAACAAAACCTGCCACATCAAAAAACACATCAGATAAGAAAAATGATGTTACTAATATACTTGTAACTTCTCTTTGTCTCAAAGGAAGTAAGTCCTTATAGTTGAGCACTATACTTCCATTGTGTAAGAAAAGTTACCTTACCTTATCACCATATCCAAAATATAGGTTCTTAATGGTTAGGACTGTTCTCCCACTTCTCCCACGCTCTGGGAATCTAATTTTTAATTGCTTCCTCTGAAAAGGCTTCTCAACTTGTCCTTCTTCTTTAAGTTTCTCCAATTTCTGGCAACACATCAGCATGAGTTAATTATAGCATAAGGAACAAGCATGACACACTACTCAGTTTCAAGAAACTAGAAACAACATGACACAGGATGTGCAAAATAAGCAAATTACATTGGTATTGTAATAATCAAAGGCCTTCTACATTTCAATGTTTAATCTACTGTATTAGTAACATATACTCGAGGCCTTCTATTTTTCAGCTTTTAATCCACTCTATTAGTGACATATTCCTATTGTATTATTTATTATTAGGTTGTTTGTGCATTTTATAGTGATAAGATAACCAGATTGTGATTTCTGAAATCAAAGATTTTCATCACCAAATTGGTATAACAAATAGTTACTACTCGAGACACTAAAACGAAGCATTATCACTTCACAAATGTGATGCAGTGCCTCCAAGATCTAAGTGATACTTGGAGGGAAAAAGATTGATAAGGTCTAACACATATAGTATTTGAAGAATGTTCAAGGAAACAACATCAGTAGCTACCTTTTCTTCACTAGATGCACGTCCAGCATTAACTCCAGCTCCTAATCTGTTTATCAAGTCTCTCGTGTGCTCAATCTCCTTCTGTTGCTTTTCCCATGCCACATATTGAGTTTCTACCCATGCTGCTTTTGCTAGCACATATTCAGAATAGTTACCCATAAATGTCCTGGACACTCCCATATCTGTTTCCACCATTTTGGTGCACAGTTGATCAAGGAAAGCTCTGTCATGGGATATAATAACCATGGGCACATCTTGCTTATAAAGATAGCCTTCCAGCCACTCGATTGCATCCAGATCAAGGTGATTAGTGGGCTCATCAAGCAGCAGCAAGTCAGGATCCTGCAATTACCATGATTTATATTAAAAAATCCACCATCTGTACTAGCACAAAATGCATGATGCATATCATTAAGCATGAATTGGCAACAAGCAGTAAAATCAATACCAAATATAAAAAAACCAGATAAGAACTCAATGATTTGTAACAATAGAGCAACATTAAAAATAGTGCTGATATTCACAATTAAATATTCACATTTTAAAGAAAATGGCATGTTGAGTAAGAGAAAGAACAAGAAACAGATAAGATAATTAGGACAAGCAAGCTGAAATGGACAAAACACTACAAATGAATCAGAAGAACCTAAATCAATGAAAAACAATAGGATTATTTATCACAAGATAAGCCGAAGTTTCACAAGTAAATCGAGTTGCACAATTATTCCCTAGATTCAGATTTATGATGAAACAAAAAAATCAGCACTCTTTTATGTTGTGATTAAAATGAACATGCTAAAGAATTAGCACAAATGAACCATCAAATCCTAGAAAATGTTCTTAAAATGCTAACTAAACATACCTGAAGTAGAATTTTCCCAAGAGACATTCTCATCTGCCACCCACTGCTGAATGATGCTACCAACCGATCAGAATCCTCAGGCGCAAAACCAAGCTCAGGCATCAACTTACTAATTTTCACATCCACTTGATCGAGGTCCAGATCCTGTGACCGCCTCTGAAGCAAGTCCAACTCATCCAGCAACCTCGCCATCAAGCTCAGATCCTCTACAGAGCTCTCCAACGCTTTCTGGACCTTCTCCAACCTATCTGCAACCTCCGTCTCCTCCTTGAAAACGCTCAATAACTCCTCTTTCACTGTCCTGTCTTGGCAAACTTCAAACTCCTGGCTCAAGAACGCGATCTTCATATTCTCCTTCGCCTTAATCACATTCCCAGAGTCCGGCTCCTCCAACCCGGCGATAATCCTCAGCTGAGTGGTTTTCCCGGCACCATTCACGCCGACCAACCCAACCTTCTCCCCTTTCTTCACCTCCCAGCTGACGTCCTTCAGCAAGGTCACACCTTTGAAGCTTTTACTGATATTCTCTAACCTAACCCCCGAGGAGACGCTCGACGCCCCAGTGCTCGACTTCTTCTTCCCCTGCCTCCTCGACGGATCATCCACGGCGCTCTCCGAGAAGAGGGATTCGAGGTCTGCGGCGGTGTCGGCATCCACAACGGCCGTCTCCCCGGCGGCCCTGGCGCATACGCGGAGCCTTATGATCCTAGAGCCAGCAAAGCCAGTCCTTTTAACAAACGACGCACCGAACCGCCTATTCAGAGCGGGAGAAACCGAGGAGGGACGGATCCGCGGCAGGATTCCTGCCTTTCCGGCGTCCAAAAGGGGCGAGCCCGACAGGAATCCCGATCGGAGGTCGAGGGTTTGCAAGCTGGTCGAAAGATCCATTAACGGCGTCAAAAAGAATCGAACTTGGGCGAAACCTTGCAGGGGAAACAACGAAGATTCTTCGAGCAGTTCGCCGTAAACTAGGGTTATAAAACCAGGGACTCACGAAGAAGATTTCGATGGAGGGTTGCGAGTAATCCCGCGAGCGCTCTCCGCGTCGAGAGTTCACCGGGAAAACCCACCGCCCGTCGTAAATGGTTTGAGCTCGAAACAGATACTTATAGTGATCCATCGACCACTTCGCTTTTGTAATAATTTATGAAATAATCGAACTTAGACCCCTGTAATTTAACTTAATCACAGAAAGACCGACACGATCGAACGGATGAGACGTGATCTATTTTGCCGGAATAAATAAAGCGGCGTATCTGACGTTATATTGAATAGTAAGACGCGATCGAGGTGTTGAATGAACAGAGACTTAATTACGAAAGTTCTGAATAAATAGTTAGGTATTGATCGAGAAAGAGTCACGAAAAACTTCAATTTTTGTGTGAGAATAGCGATTTCGACGGGTGCGATGGGGAGATAGTGTTTCTGTTATTCTTTTTAAGATCGAGGGTAAAGAAATAAAATAAAACTGAATAATTGTGGAGAAGGAAAAGAGGGGTGGTTTTGAGGGGTGGAGATAAAACCGCAGGGCGCTTCAAGAGTCGTGCTGCGATCGTCGACCACTCGCGGGTAGCCACGTGGAAGAGTTGGAGCTCGTGGCTTGCGTCCTCCACGAGTTCGATTCCCCCATGCCTTTCGATGTGGTCTACGAAGCATAACACCCAAAAAAAAAAATCCTATTCCTAAATCAATTAAAATGATTCCATCTGGGCCTAAATTGAGCCCAATAAACAGTGGGCTGGACTTGATAGAGCCAGAAAAGTTGGGCATAAGAATCTTAACCTTGATGTAATCTCAGCTAAACCGCGCGGATCTTGAAGTAGTTCTGATTGATGCCTAAATCATCGCCCGTTGAATCGAGAAGACAAAACTAATGGTGAGGCATTCGTGGAAGTCCGTCGAATGAAGAAAGCCTCCTGAACCCTGCTTGAGCTCGGATAGGCGATCGGCAGCCGCTACTTAACCCGAATCCAAGAACAATTTTATATTGACTTCAGCAACTTAACTCTTCCGGTTAACTGCTCCAACTACTTGCCTGGCCCTGCGAAGATTAGATACCCTGACGGTTCCCATGGCCTCACCACCGATGTCGTGGCCGAGAGTGTGGGTCCCAGTAGTTTCATTTATAACCCCAAGGCTGGCCTCCAATGGGAGGCCGTATTCCTCTGTTGATGCCTCCTGCCGTATCACACCATCTTGCGCTGTTACCTGATGATAACGATACATCTATCTACATCATTAGCTTGTCGACACGCGGCCATAACGCGGGTCGGCATGAGGAGCCAATCAAAAACCAACCACGGTGCGACCCTCACCCCCACCACTGAGTGCCTGTGAATACCCAAGGACTACAGCTGTTCCAGTCGACAGACTGTCTTCCTCGCTTCCTCATCTTCCACGAAGCATAGCGGAGCCACTGTTGTCCTCTTCTCCTCCCATCAATTACGCGCAATAAATACGATGCTGAAGGCTGGGTTTCTTGCTAGTTGCTCCTCGGCCTTCTACTCACCCCTTTGAAGCTGTGAAGAAATTCCCCATGGGCGATTCCAAGGAGGTCGCTGCTCAAGCTTTTCCTCTTCTTCTTCTTTTTCTTCGTTTGTAGTGCTCGGTCTTGATTGTGTTTGGGTTGCAGAGTGATGGTGGTAGCGGCGGGTGGATGTCAGTGCCGGCGTTTGGGGATTGGGACATGAAGAACGGGGTGCCGGACTACTCCATGGACTTCACCAAGATCCGGGAGATGCGGAAGCAGAACAAGAACACCTCCCGCGCCAGCCTCGGAAACGACGACGAGCTCCGATCCGGCACCACCAACAAGGAGGAGCAGGAGGCGCCTGGCCACATCCTTCCCGAGCCCGACCTACGCCGCCCCATCCACCACCACCACGGCTCACCCACCGTACCTTTCTATCTCCCTCTTTACTTTTCCTTTTAATTTTTAATTTTTTTTGGAGAAAAATGTTGAAGTAATTACTTGTTCTCCCTAGAAAATATCGATAGATTCACATTTCAGAAATAGCCATGAAACTTAGCTTGAAGAACACGGTTGGGTATTAAATCCGTGGCCTGCACAAAATAGAGATTTTTGTTGGGAGTGGAATGAAATCGTAGGAGAGGCATGTGAGACTTGAAAACCATGCAATGTAGCTAGTAGAAGTCGTCGGCCATTTCCAGACCTGGAATCATGTAAGTGGGACGGTGGCCCATTTGCGCGTGGTGGGGAAGTCGATGGAGAGATGCCATGCGATTGGCTCCGGTGTCCCATGCATTGATGGGATTGATCAGAGAGTGTGGCGTGATACCCTGTGGAAATTTATGACAGATTAATGACTGATGTACTCGCACTGACTGCTACAAGTACATTATGCCATGTTGGGAGAGGAGTAAAAGTTACCTGTCCATCTCATGGTTCGTTCCAGGGAAAGGGTGCTTTTTCCTCCTTCGGAAAGAATCAAAACATAATAGTCTGGCAGATTACTTTGTCCCTGCATTCATCATTATATAGTTTCAATAATAAAAAACACATATGCATCTTTTTTTAGTTATATGAAGTCTAAAAACTCGATATATTATTCGTAGCCAAGGAAGAGACTTGGTTTACTGCTCTAAATGTAGTAGCTTCTGTGATGCTTCACCTTATCCGGATGCTGTTCTTCTTGTTTGTGGTGGTGCAGGGGAGGAAGAAGTTTATGGGCTTCTTCCAGTGCTGTATAGGAGCATGAAGCAGTGGCCGTCCGCATTCACGTAGCATAGTTTGTGGTTTGCGTGTTTCTCGGTCTGCCCTGCCCACTTTGGGTGGCCCTTTTACCTTGTTGCTATTGGCTAAGAAAAAAATTGTATGTTGTTGGAATCTTAAATATTAAGTGCCACCATGCGTGCCATACACGGAGCTATACCTCGAGGCAGCTATGTCCGTTGTAATATGCTGCTGCCAACACTTGGATTTGGCTGGCCAATGTGTCGATGAAAACCGAGAGATTCCCAGCCCAAAGTGTTCCTTGTCTTGTATATTTGTGCAAAAGTCCTGCTCAACAAAATTCAAAAAGGGTGGGGGATTAGTCCGGTCATTCGATCTATTAGTTAGTGAAGAAAGATAAAACATAGCAGCTTTACTCGCAGCGTTGCATGGATGAATGTTCTTGTATCTCTCTCACGCGGAAGAACTAAGGACACAATGCAACTATCATTTCTTTGCAAAGCCTACAGTCTTAAAAGCAATATTACTGCACAACAAGCAGCAAGATGTATTTCATGTACCTGGAACGTCGCATGGCCAGAATTTAAACAAAGTTCTCCATGGATGATCTCAATCACAAAATGTTGCTCGGTTCAGTTCTACAGCAGTGCAAACTTTTCACCGGCAAAAGCACTGTCATACAGTAGTATGTTTAATTCTAACCCAAACAGGAATACAAGGATGACAACAACAACTAATAAAAGTAGAGCTCAACTCAAAACTCAGACCCAGGTGCCATCCCTTGCAACCCATTGAGGATCAACCCAAGAACCACAGATATCCTTTGCTTGGTTTACACCTTCTTGATGATTTGAACTACATCCTCATCATCGAGTTCATGTTCCTGAAGCGTTACAAGTAGGGCAAGGTTCACAAATTGATACGGTCTTAACACGTGCCACTTTAAAGAGTAAAAGGGAGTACCTTGCCAACCCTTTGTGGTTTATGCTTCACACTTGAACCCCAAACCAGTGCACTGCATGGTTCAATTAGAAAGAGATTGATCATGCGGATCATCCTGGAGAACTCAAAGCAACTAACAGAAACAGCAGAAATTAAATGAATGTAAGAGGACTTACTATTTGAACTGTTTGACCATGTCCTTATGAATTCTATTACAGAAGTCTTCAACAGTTCTCCTCTTGGAAGATAGGATGACAGGGTCCTCGTAATCTGGGTTCAGACCCTTTGGCTTTGTGTAAATTCGAACCAGATCAAGATATTCCCATATCTTTTCTAAAAGCCCATCAAGATTCCACTCCAGGTGAGCACTGTTACATGATTACAAAAGAAAATAATTCATGCTGGCTTCAGCGACTAGTACAACTTTGGACAATTCTGATAAATTGAGGTGGTAACACCATTGTTGAGGATAAAAGATAAAACATATACATGTATAATAAAATGATACCTGACCGGACAGTAGTGAGGAAGATTATCTAGGATTTCCAGTTCTTCGAGTGTAATCTGATCTATCTTGTTCACTGCATAGATGCATGGCATATAGACTCGGCTTCCCTCAATAACATCTATCAGATCATCTGCAGTCGCATCATACCGGAGAGAAATATCAGCATTATGTATCCTATATTCACTACATATTGCCTTAACTGTCTCAAGGTCCAATTGTGTGTTTGTGACTGTAGATGTGAAGTTGATGCCACCCTTGTCCTTTTTTCTGAAAGTTAAATTAGGGGGCTCCTTATTTAACCTGCCATTTGATCAAAGTAATACATTTATATCCTTTCAGAGATAATAGATAGCTCACAGACAAAAAAAAATCAGTGTGGTGCTCCGTACACACGCATAAGCATGTATACACACACATACACACATATACATATACACATATATATACACACACACACACATATATATATATATACACACAAATGCAAACAAACATAGAAACTATGCAAACAGCTAATGGCAGCACACAAAGCACCATAATCAAGCACTACTAATGCATCAATAGTAACTCAATATATTCATTAAAGCATATTTCTATAATAAAATAATTTTAATGCAGAGCTACAAAAACTGCATGTTGAAATATTTTTAATCTAGATGTAGTAGGCAAAGCTGCAAAGAGATGCAGCACTGCTTTAACTTCTTGGGTTGATGAAGAAGACATAATATTTTAGGTGCACACTGCTCAGCCAAGAGCTTATGCACAACATCTACAAAATCTAGATGTCGCGTGCAGCATTTTTATCACCATATAGATGACAAGAAGAAAGAATAATCAATAAAGAGCGTTCCTTAATGTTTGCTTACTTGAAAAAAGAACAAATTTGTGAAACTTTTGCTTTATACTAAGCGAGTTATTCTAAACTAAGCGAGTTATTCTAAATTGTATATTTACATGGTGCTTCTAATAATTTCAGTGGTTATTTGTTGTCCAAATATTCTCTCTTAAGTTAATATCTAAATAGTGCACAAGAAGAATCCAAGTTGTTGATGATAATTCTCTATATAACCATATGGAGTAACACATAAATTTGGTGCAGGTTCTGACCTTCTTTCTTTCCAATCTCATACCAGATGCACCTTAAACACAAGAAGGTTCATGCAAGATTAAAATCATTTTCCATATTACCTTATGCCAAACCCCTCAAGTTCTTTCTCAATAAGCCGCTTGTGAGTTATTGGTTTGATAGCATCAAGAACAATCAAAATACAGTTGCACGTCCTAGCAGTACTTATCACCTGAAAAGTAAAAAATTAATCAGTTAAATTCAAATATATCAGTAAGCAGAATAATAAAATTTCCAAAATACTTGGTAGACAACAGAAGTTCAGGGCAATGTGAAAATGTGGCAATGAATATGGGCAAAATAAGCTACCTCTATTCAATAACTCATTAGACATGTTATAAGTCCCCACCATGTGAAATCAAATATCTGTCCTTAAAATAGTATATTATTATCTTCAAAATAACTACAGAACTGGTACAAAATAGTCCCACAATCCATTTTTCATATTCACCAAATTCCTAAAGAACTTTTGCAGCGAGCATGACCTTTATTTGGTTAACAATCTTACTTTACCACCTTTTCCTTATTCATGAAGGTTGTTATTCAGAACCATTTGTCTCATTGTCCACGTAGCCCAACCCACTCCTGTCATTCTTGTACACTAAGCTACCAGCCACCTAAGTCAGACACCAAAGTGTGGAATTAGTTCTTACCAAACTCTAAATATGTTGATAAATAGCACATGAATTATTCCTACAATGTTCTTTGATGCTATAATCAGATATGCTTCAGATGTTATTCTCTTATGAGCCACCTCGTTTCCTACCCTGTTCTTCCTAATTGACAAAAAGGTGAAGAAAAGATAACTGATACCTCCAATAGAAATAGTTTAATTTTTACATGCTTCCTAATCAACTAATTAGGTTCAATGTCTAAAAAAAGCCATTTTAGATGTTAGGTGTTAAAAGTTTGACAAGTAATCATTGTGCTAATTCGACATCAAGAAATAAGCTATGACAAAACTTCCATGCTCACTCTCACCTATGTATGTGCAAATATCCTTAATACTGTCTATAAAGTTCATTTTTGCAATAATTCATTGATTAAAAGAGATGTGCACAAAAGCATACACAATATTGAAATGTTGCACATATTGCATACCTGCCTTCCTCTACCCTTTCCATCCTTCGCACCCTCAATGATCCCCGGTAGATCCAATAACTGAAGAAAACCAAGACATTAGGAAAAAATCATCTGACAAAAACCACAACTATGAAGTGAACTCTGATAACTAGGAGAATCAATGACAAGATAATGCAAGACAACCTAACAGGGGCTTGCAAACTGCAATGGGAGTTGTTTTGATTGCAAGCACTAATGTGCTTTGATCTTAGTATGCAAATATGTATATGCACGTATGAAGGCTGGTATGACTGGAAAACCAAATCCACTATATTAAGTAATAAAAGCTTATGTTTCACCTAAATTTTATTTAGAACTAAAAAAGTTGGTTCAATCATTATACATATTTTAAAGAAATCCTCAAGAATGGCTAAAAAGCAGCTTCAGATAAGCAATTTCATGGCAATTCTTTTCTGAATCAGAGGTGAAAAAGCCACTGTCCAGGATGGTGCTTGACATGGGCTTTGTGGAGACATCTGGTTGGCATGTATAATGGGAATAGTCACATATTAAGACCTTGTCAAGGCTGCAAACAATGGTTGCTGTTTGGAGTAAAAAATAGTTAAGATACATGGAATGTCTAGAAGAGCATTACTGATCTGCTATTAATTACTGCTGGCCTAGTATCCAGAAGATCAGAAAGCAGTTGTGGCTTCTTATTAAAGCAGATTGGTTGGAGGGACCTAGTATCGGTGGCTGTAGGTTCAATAAACATGGTTGGATAGCAAGTTGACATGGCAACACTTGCACTTGTTGACACTTAGCAGGAATGGAGTGATTGGTGCATAAAGGGCAGAAGGTAACAAGTAGATAAGAAACAAGGGAAAGGTTTTGAGGGTGCAGAATCATTGTTTACAATGCTGGGTGGATGCAAGTGGCATGTCCAGGAAAAGATTCATAAGACTAGAATATTATTCGGAATCCACTATAAAAATTTAGGATCATGGTCAAATTGGACGATAAATCAGTTCTCTGAAGACATACAGAAAAGCACAAAAATTATTTGAGATCAGCCTTAACCATCAGAAAGAAACTTAATCTTACCAAAATTTGGCTGGAACACACCAGAACCTGGTCCAGAGTAGAACTGATAAGAACATAGCCAGAACTGGTCGCAATTGGCTGAAACCATCAAATAATTGGCTAGACCGAGCTCCTACAAATTCCAGTATGATAGGTCGAGTATAGCTGGCTTACCAAAATTTTTGGCTAGACCAAGGTCCAACAAAATTCCAGTATGCTAGGTTGGGTCTTCATCATGCATCACCCAACCATGAGCACCTCTAAATGCATCCGGTGAAAGTAATCTGGAATTCTTGACTCTACATATTATGTGTACATAGTAAAACTCTACTGACTAATGGTTCAAGAAAGGTAGTCAAGGTATTGAAAGAACACATTAATATGACCACAGTTACAAATTTACGGTTCAGGGACAAATCAGATTTCAGGAAGTGCAGGAATCTCAATTAGAAAAAAGAAAAAAAACACTAGCTCCTTTTCATTTAATCAAGGAGCAGCAAAATTGTAATTACTAGTCAAAGTATGAAATAGAGAAAATTCTTAAGCAGCATACCTATGTTCTCGCAATTGGTTACTTGAAGAGAACTATAAAAGTTCCCATAATTTTGTATTGCAATTAAGAACTTATTACAGGTCCATTTTGATAAAGGCATCTGAATCTTTAGTAGATCAGTTAAACAAGGTGGTAACTGTTAAAAAATTGGATAAGAAATTTTTTTTAGATGGGTCTTGGTTGAGCACACAAGAAGACCACGTGATCGTTGGATCATCAAATATGCTCTCTAAGGCTACATATGCAAAGACCTATAATCTCAAAGTCTTAAAACACTTGCAAAAGGGCATTATATGGTTGAACCTAACTCTTTGGGGCATATGCAAAGTTTCACAATGTGTAATTTAAGAGCTTTAATCAGCAAACATGGAATTTGTTTCCAGATAATTTCTTTAGATTCTTGAATTTAAAGATTAGTTACTACTATTTCCTTAAACTGAAAAGACAGACAAATGATATGACAATCACATACTTGAGTTTTTGAAAGTGTTAGGTGAGTTTCAATTGAGCTGTATCATGCTGTGATGGTATCAGCATGAGAGCTCATGCATGCTATCTGTGTATATCATGTGAGACAAGCATGGATCCGACACCCATAGAGTTTTGGTAGTGACATAACATGACAGCATGTACTAACATGAATGCGTGGGGAAAACTAAAACCACACAAAGAACAGCAGTAGACAGTTACAGTACAATACCAATATAATATACTGATAAGAGAGTACATTGTAGAGGCATCATATATTAGAAATAAATCAACTTCATCACCACATGGCTCTAAAGACATCGTCAAAAAGCAAATATGGACCTTTGTATTAATAGAATACCTGAATTTTAGCACCTCTGTACACAATCACACCCGGAATACAAGTTAAGGTGGTGAACTCATAAGAGGCAACCTGTTACATCAGAAATATTTCAAGATATCAATGCTTTTTTAAATCAAATTCACAACATGCTGCATAGCACATAGAAAACATCTGTTATTCTCTTTGTAAAATTAGTGTAATAGTTTTTGTCAAACATCACAGCACTGAGATTGATTCAAATAGGCTGGATCAAATCTTGACCAAATCCCGATGGATCAGCTCTAGGTGGAGCCAGTCACATCACCAAAAAGATCTCCTAGAATTGGACCTTAATAATCACAATCAGGGATCCATGAGGTCCAATTGGGATGTGGACAAATCCCACAAATCTTTGTTCTCATCAACATGTAACAATTTAAATGAACTCCAAGCAATTCCCTCTTGGCAAGATTGATCCATCTTATTGGCTTATGTATGAAATCAATCTCTTTGTTGGAGATCTGTAAGAGTGCCTTCTGCCCATAAAAGAGTAAACTCACCTATCTTCTCTGTCTATATATGGTATACAAAATTTTCAGATAATGAGTTTTAGAATTTGGATGTAGCTGTTATGGTGCAATAATAGTCTGAACCTGCATGCTTGGACCTTGAACTGGATGACTGGCAGCAGCATCTTCTCAACCAAAAAAAAAAAACAAAAGAAAAAAAAGAATCCACAAGATTGCTTCATTGAGGAGACAAAAGCTCGGAATGCAAAATGCTAGTGTCTCTAGATCTACTTAATAGATTAAAACACCCACTATTTAAATTACACCATTATATGGAGTCCTTTGATTCAGTACACCGAAACAACAATATTAATTTAAGAAAAAATAAAAAATCAAACAACCGCACAAGAATACAAGTAGAAACACATACATGTAGAGAATTTAAGAATAAATAGAAAGCAAGGGACACCATAAAGTTATTTTCCATGACATGAGCAATCAGCTATTACATCGACAAAAGAATGTGCATATATATACATATATATATATATATATATATACATATATATATATATATATAATATTATGCAGCAAAGAATTTTTTTAGAAAAAGTGACACACCTCTGAAAAAGTGCCTGTTAATTTGTTCAATAGTGTTGATTTTCCAACGGATGGAAAACCTACAAGACCAACTCGTGCATCTCCACTTTTAGTAACATCAAAGCCTTCACCGGCACCACCACCACCTTTAGAAGTAGGTGCCAAGAGCTCCCGACGTAGCTTTGCAAGTTTCGCCTTTAGAGAAATAACAATCAACTTATTATACAACTGAGGGAAAAAGATGGGAAAAAACATAGTATTTATGAGCAAATGAACTAGAATGCAGAAGAATAGAATAGTAAGCCTTTGAGATACAAAAACCATAGTAGTAATTTCAGCAATTGGCTGCATTATACAGTAGGTTGGCATAAAAAAAATTTCTCATTTTATTTCCATTTGCACTATCACAATTTTGTTAATTAGGATCGACTCAGCAAGGAAAACTGGAGGACAAATTTAACAGTGCTAGACAATGATGCTGCAGGTGTTGCAACTCAATGAAGCTTTGATAAATGACAATACGATCAGCTAACCTTCTTTTTGAAATTTGGATATAAAAATATTGACTTGATATTATATAAGTACAACATTAATTTAAATTGAAAAAAAATATTTGAGTACGTCAATCAGAACAATTACGCTACCAATAACCAAGCAAGACCTTGAATGGGAAATTTTATATATCTAAATATGGTACTCGATGCAATTATTTGACTCAACCTTTTAACCCATTAAATTGGATTTGAAATCAGAACCCAAGCCAAGAAAACATGAGCATAATAAACCATTCTTGCACAGATTCATGTGCAAGAGTAGTATAGGTTTGCAACACTATGGCTGCATTTTGTTTGGGATTAAAATAGATCCAGCTAACCAACTTAAAGCTCTTTTCTTTAATTAGATTCCTATGGGGTAATTTGATGGGTTACTTTACCCTGAGTCATCAAGGTGGTAACACTGTAACCAGGTTAATTATGCTCCAGAAAGCTTGGAATGTTAAACCAATAACCATCAGTTCAACCCTCTCTAATGTTACACCAAATGAAGCCTTAAGTTCAACATGAACATATAAGTATATAACTTACTTTGGCATACGCCTAACACTCAACTTATTGGAATCATCAATTCATATTTGTTTCTATATGAAAGTGGCACTCAATCAGAATGCAGAATGGTCAACAATATGGCTGACCAACCATGCATCAAAAAGAACTAGCCCACGTACATGAAAAAAACACATTGCTGTTATCTGGAAAAGGAAGCCAAAAATATTTGAATGGTAAAGAAATAGTAGCTCCTCATCGGCCAGGGGAAGACATGCTCTTGGTCCATAACATGTCGTTGGTCATACTTAGTTTCAGACTTTCAGTCGCATTGTATGTATACTGACAATAGATAAGTTTATGATAGGGAAAAAGAGCTTCAATGAGGAGACAATAAATAGTAGAGAAGTGAATGCCTGTGCTCTACATTGTAACCAACTTCAAACAGGCAGGAATATATGAAATAAAAGGCACCTTCAGCAGACCAAGGTGATGGGCTGTCGCTTTGTTCTTCTGAGTCCTTGCCATCTGCCAAAACAATATTGGTGGCAATATTAGGATCTCAACTCACAAGATTAAAATGCAAAAGACTTCAAAGTGAAAAAATCACGTCCGACAAAGTGAGCAGGCAAAAGATCCCTAATAAGAAACCAATGCAACACCCCCACGATCTATCTAATCCTCGTTCGATAGCAATGTTCTGAATTGCCTCCAGTACACCTATAAGTCACCATCAAGATTCTACAACAGACGTCCATCAAAAATATGCAGGACAAATCTCTCAACCTCCACAGATATCAAAAATATGCGGGAGATTCAACTGTATAAAGCAGACCGCCTCCATCAAGAAAGAAGAGAAAAACAGATCATCCGCCATCGGACTGGATCACGCCCAGTCAAAAGGAGAAGGTCCGGAACCCCACCCACCGATACATCTAGGGCGAACAACAAGGAAGGTAGGAATCTTGGAAAGCATGGATAGGGTTACCTCATCTTCGATATCCTTGATCTTCTGCATCACGGTAGCCATGGCGCCCCTCTGCGGTGCGGAGCTCGCGCTCGCCTTCTCTCCGACGAGTTATCGAGTGTTCGATGCGGCTGGATTGCGTCGGAAGCGGTGACCCGTATCGGTTACCATCACACGCACTCGTCTATTGTGCAGGGTCTGATTAAACCGGGCCGTCTAGGGCAACGAACTGATTGATTACATTTAATTTTAAATGGTTATACCCTTTGCATAACGGATCCGTGGCGCAATGGTAGCGCGTCTGACTCCAGATCAGAAGGTTGCGTGTTCGATTCACGTCGGGTTCAAATCCCGTTTTTATTTGAATTGCTGGTTGTGTTTAAAAGACAATCCATTTTTGTTTGCACTTAGGCCTCGTTTTATTTCCCTTTTTGAATTGTAATCATGGGTTTATTCCTGGTAATGTTTCTTCACTGGTTATATATATACGTGCCAGAGTGCGATGACATGGCTAAAATGAGAGTGGCAAACCTCTGTTCGCCTGGTTCGTCCAACGCAGGCAACTGCGTTTCTTTCTCAGTGGTACATGGGCTCCACCTTCTAGACCAATACTATGGATTGGCCCGAGATCCTACAGCCTCTCTCAAATCATACATAGGATCGAACCAACCGGCCCAATACACCGGGTCGTGGAGACCAAACCGGGCCATTCTCCGAACCCAGCGCGCCTTCTACCAAAAGAAAACCGCAGGCGACGACCCTCTCAACCGGTTCTCGATCGGCCCGACGAAGGAAGTGTAGGTAGAGAACGGGGCCACCGTCGAGGCCTCGAATGGCGCCGCCGCTCCTCCACCTTCCGGCGAGGCTGAAAACCCTGCAAAGAGGGGCAGGTCGGGGTCGACGGTGGCGCTGCTGCTGGAGGTCGGCACGAGGGTGATGTGCCAGTGGCGGGATCAGAAACCCTGCGCCGGCAAGGTCATCGAGCCGCGGAAGATCCCCAACGACTATGAGTACTACGTCCACTACACCGAGTGTGAGCCTGCCGTTGGTTCCCGTCCTTTTATCTCCATGTTTGTATCGACGTTAGATTACGTTTAGGGTTAGAGTCAAGATTAGGATTCGGGTCAGGGCTACTTCTTTTCGTGCTGGAAAAGTTGGAATTGTGGAGGAAGTGGGAAGTTAGGGCTCGATGTAACAACGTTTATAGGTATTTATTAAGTTATAGATGTCAGTGATGCACGCTTTGTGGTTATGCTGCTAATTCCGTAATGAGGTTCTTTTAAACTGTAGCATTTTCATGGTAATATCAGTCGAGATACTTATTAGGAAGTGTGATATATATAGTAGTAATTTTGATGAGGGCCTTTCGAACTGAAACATTTCCATAATGATTGTAGTCAAGATCTGTACATTAGATCCTCTCCCGTCAGGTTTGGAAGTGTAGTCTGTGTTATGCAAAATTGTTATCATGTTTCCTATTCATTTTCTCTTGAAGTAAATAACTAATGCCCTCTTAGTTATTTCTTTCCAGTCAATAGGAGGCTCGATGAGTGGGTTAAACTTGAGCAACTTGATCTTGGTACTGTGGAGAATGATCTTGATGAGAAGGTGTCAGATAAGGTAGTTTTTCATATTAGTTTTGTTTTCCATTGCATGTTAAGTATGTGATGGAGAGGTTTATTCCTTAGGACTTTGGATATTAAGTTGAAGGAGGGCTCCGAGGGTAGCAGAATGTTCATCTTTTTTATAGTATGCCATGCTCCTGTATTATTTTTTTTGCCACCTGTGGGATATGTATTGGTATTCTTGCGATTTGTATTGGTGTGCTTGCTACATATAAATTAACATTTTCACTTGCTAAACCTACATCAAAATATATGCATCTTATTTTGGAGGAGGCTTTACAAGTATTTACATGATCCTTTTCAGGTGACAAGCTTGAAAATGACACTTCATCAGAAACGGAAGTTGATGAGACACATGTTGAGGTACTCTTACGCCAAAAGAGGTTACTTGCCATCTAGTTAAACTACACTATAAACTTTGCAATTCCATACTACATGCAGTAGCTTGTCCATCATATTATCGAGTGAAAACAATTAACCAGAAATTTTTGTAATTTTGGAATGTCTATACCCAGCCATTTTTTTGCATATTCGCCTGATGTTTTTCTTCTCATTTTGTTAATAAGGAGCATCATGAGCATATCTGTAGCCGGTTTATTATGGCTACAGATATGCTAGATCAAATGTCCTCCAGTCCATAATGAGACCCATCTATACACTTTTAAAGTATAAATATTCAGTAGCATAGGAACTAAACATATGAGCTTGCAATACTATGGTAGTGTTTTCATTTTCCACAATCAGTTTCACTTTTCTATTTACTTCTTTTTTGGGCAGACAGATCGATATCATTTGGACGGGGAAACTGTATACATGACTCAAAAGAACAAACTATTTGTAGTTCCCTTGTATGAAGTTCAGTACAAGAAACAATAGTAACTGATACAAAAATGAGTGGTCAAAATTTTGAAAACAGATTTAAAAAACTTGTAGATAAATCTCAACTTGTGCATTTTATTTTGTGTACATGGATCTAATTCCAATGTTTACTCTGTCAGCATGGTCATGAGGAGCTTGATGCTGCTAGTTTACGAGAACATGAGGAGTTTACAGAAGTAAAAAACATTGCAAAAATAGAACTTGGCAGATATAAGATAGATATATGGTACTTCTCTCCTTTTCCACCAAAGTGCAGTGACTCTCCAAAACTGTTTTTCTGTGAATTTTGCTTCAAATTCATGAAGCGCAAAGAACTGCTTCAGAGGCATACGGTGAGCTACCTCTGAATTTCTGTAGTTGGGAATGTTAAGAAGCTTAGACGTGTAGATACTAATTATGAGTTTCATGGTTGTCCACTACAATGTCTGTAATACCGTACCGTACCGAAGTTTCGACACTTCTCCGGTATAGTACGGTATCGAATACTGAACGGTACATTTTGATGTGCCGTTCGATATATATTTATAATTATAAATATTATATATAAATAAATATTATATATATAATTATATTTTTTCCAATGACGCGTCGTGTGTGGCGTCGCCTCGGGAGAAGCCCGAGAAGTCAATGGGCGACGTCGTCGAGGCGACGTTGCCGAGAGAAGTAAAAAACAAAATGATTTTTTCTATTAAAAAAATACAAAAATTGATGCCGCTTGTGCGAAGTCACCTCAGGGGACGTCGCCTTCCTTCTCTTGGCAACGTCGCCCAAGAAGTCCTCGACGACGTTGCCGAGAGAAGTAAAAAACAAAATGATTTTTTCTATTAAAAAATACAAAAATTGACGCCGCCTGTGCGAAGTCACCTCAGGAGACGTCGCCTTCGTTCTCTCGGCAACGTCGCCCGAGAAGTCGCCTCGGCGGCATCGCCCGAGGAGCAAGCACGACTAAAAAAATAAAAAAACGATTTTTTTAAATAAAAATAAAAAAAATTTGTATCGATCGTTAGCAGGCGGTTCACGTACCGGTATCCTATCAGATCGGTATGTACCACTCGTACCAGACGGTATTATTCGGTATTGCAGATCATGGTCCACTAACACTCTTTCTCCTGTGAATAGCTGTTATATTTGGTGTATTTATCAGCTTATTGTGCTGCAATTGATTCTCATAGTTGTATAAGTGAACTTGGAAGTCTTATCCAATTTGGATGGTGCACACATATCTGATGCTTTTAAGCTATTTGTCTATAGTTCTTTATTTGTAAGTCAAGTATTCAGATTATCTGTTTTTTGAGTAAATTAGCTGGTGGCGCTTGTTTACATGTGCATGATGAAACTGGTTGTTCCTGTATTGATTTGATGTTAGTTAAACCAATTCACTTTTTTTATGAGTATTCCAAGCATAACTGATAATGATATTACAGGTATTGGTGTGGTACTTGATATTACATATATTTATAGGAAGGTGGTTGATAATGATACATGGTGAGTCAAAGATGGTTTTGGTTTGTGCCAGCGGGTGGATTGCTGACTCTTGAGGACATGAGACACATAGTAAGTCAAACATATGCCATGTGATCTAGAATAGGTGATTTGTCCACTTCCGCGTAGGACTTCATTTCATTGAGTCTGTCTTGTGGTTTTTTTCATGCTTTTCATGTAGTATAATTTATTTTGTGGTACATTTCTTGTTGCCCATGTTTAGTGCATTGGAGAAAATATAGCAATTTATAACAGAAGTAAAATAATAAAAGATGACATAAGTTCAAGAACGTGTAGCTGGCCTTTGTTTTGGGAGTTACTTTGGACATTGTGAGCTTACATATCAAAATGTGAATATGTTGAACAATATATTTCTTTTAATGGTATAAATACTTAGCAATTGGGCTACATGTTTATGCTATGTCCTCAGCATAGGTGCTTATGGTTCCGGGGGGTAAATGATCCCATTACTACAAAAGAGGTTCTACATAAAGTTTATTTAACTTTCTAATGAAAAAAAAAGACAGTTACAAGAGGAAATGACTGGGTATTTGTTAATCCAGGACATGGTATGATATAAATTCCTTCTATCTGCTTTCTCACATGATGAATGGATAACCTCATGGATGTAACTTTTAAATAGCCAAACAGTAAAAAAGAAGAGAGAAAAGCTTCCGCCTGGCATATTGATTCCATTATCATGGAGCTGCTGTGAGATTTTAAGTATCTGTATCTTCTAGTTTTCTGTTGCCATACTAGCATCTTGCCACCTGAACTTTTTCCGTGAGTCAACGATCTTGGAGGCTACAATAATATAGTGTTTAGCTTGTTGACTATTATTATTTATACCCTTAATTATTTCTTGTGATTCCGTGCAATGTGTTCTGAGGCTTGTTGGCTTCTCACACATGTTCTTTTCACTTTGTAGCGTAAATGTGACCTTAAGCATCCTCCAGGTGATGAGATATACAGAAGTGGATCCCTTTCTATGTTTGAGGTGAGCTTCATATTCGTGTGTCCATGTATTTCTTTCAGTGGATTTGATCTACGCTAAAGGAATGAGCTTCTCTGTCCTTGCCCTTTCTGATGATTAATGCTTGCTTGTATAACAAGTTTGTCAAAGATAAGTAGTGCTTACTGGATTTGCCCGCCAATATGATCAACTTTCTTATACAATTCATTCTTTCAGAAATCTTACTTTTTTTTTTTTCTTCTTCTCATCTCTATCCTCTTCTAATGTTAACAGTATTGTCACTTTCTTTTCAATGTGTATTATTCATTGAATATTACGTGATAAATTTATCCTTAATATTTATTTAGAAATAAATATATATATATTAAAAAAATTGATAAGTAAATACAATAAATTACAAATAAATATAATGTAATCTTACAATAAAAATTCACATGATCTAGATGTATAATAGATAAAAACGTAATCATATAAACAAATAAGTATTTTTTTAAAAAAAATAAATATAATTTTATTTTATAAGTAATTTTATGATTGTAGATAATACCATATAATATTTTAAGAATTTAAAAAAGTTATATTAGCATTCCACAAAATACTGAAATGCTAATGCCACGCGAGATAGCATCAGCACCGGAGCATTTACTAAATATGATTTTTTTAAAAAATAAATAAATATCAAATTATATTTAAAATATATATACTATGCCCCTAATAGACGTTTCAAATGCGTCATCTACTGCTTCAGCCAATTACTTGCGTGGGAGTAGCGTTCGATTCTTCCCGTCTCTGTCGTGCCAATCCATTTCAAATGCGTTCCACACCCATTGTCATCTACCGCTCCGGCCAATTACTCGTGTGGGGGTGGCGTTCCACTCCTCCCGTCTCCGTCATGCCAATCCACACCGCTTTCCTGCAGCTCACATGAAACTTCACCCTCTTCCACCCAACTCGTCTGAGGTGGTCTACGTAGACTTTGCGAGCTCGGATCGACAGTGATGACCGTGGACTTGACTTCCAACACAACGGCCGAGTAATCCTCGAGGAATTCCCCCATTTCTCATCTACCGGTCATCCTTCGCTGCTCCCCCAATTGTACGTTTGGAAGAGACAACGGGGACAACTCAAACGCGGGCGATTAATTAATTAGGTTCAGTTAGACGGGATCTCGATTCACGATTACCCAGAGCGACACAGGCGACGAATTAGCAACGGTATATAGCATGAGGGGTCGCATTACCCAGTCCAATAAATAGCCCCTTCAAGAACAAGAGGTAGCTACTGGGTCAACATCCAATCGATCCAAACAAGTGCTGTTCGTCTTCCTTGTCATCGAGGAGAGATCATTTGGTAGCGTGACTTTTAGATCCTCCTGTTGCATCCTCACATTTCTTTTTCTATGCCCCCCACGAGCACTTTCTTCCACCTCTGGTCCATGTTTGATCATTTCAAACCTTTGAATAATTTATTTTTTATTTTATTTTTCTTTTTGTCGATGCATCAATACATATTGACATCAAACTTTAGTTCTTATTTTATGTGTGTCCGCTAATTTGATTTTATTTTTATAGTTAATCGTTATTGACGTATGCATTAAACGGATGTGCCTCTTATTTCCACGACTATTAATTCCAACCGGGAAAACCCCACCCCGACTCTCGGGAGTTGACCCCGAGTCAGCGCTTGCAACAGCAGCACACCGATCACATCCTCCTCGTCCGATCGCACGTGGTTTGACCGAGCCGACGTTGCATGGTCCCACCCTGTCCTCTGGCCACCGGTCCCACCAATTACACACATCGTGTGCTTCACACAATTACACGATTCCCCTCCAACATAAATGAATTTCCAATTATCCTTCCGAGAATCTCCATCGATGCATGACATCTGATAACATCAATCAGAGGCCTTTGGAAGTCGTCGGAGACGATTACACTAATGCAACATCAAAAGTTACAGGGGCTCATAGGACATTCTTAAACTCTAAAAGGATGCATACGTTAAAAGTTCCTTATCTTTTTGGTCAACTCCCAAGTCATTCGCAAAGAAAGGACAGATATGTAAAAGTGCCCATCTCCTTTCCCCCCACCTCATCCTTCGTCAAGGCTAAAGCGTTCCACGGGTAAAAGGATGCGTGGCTTGCCTGTCTCGGCATGGCCGCCAGACAGGCAATTTCTTATCCTTATTGGCCGAAGCAATCGGGCCACCCCGGTCGAAGGCTCTACTGATGTTGCGTCGTTTCCCTGTTTGGTTCTGGACCGGAACACAGGATCCGCAACCCCAAGCCCGGGCGCCACTGTCTCAGTCCCCAAGCGCTTTGCAAGCGGTATTCTATCATGGCTGGGATTTTTTCATATTCATCCCTCTAAAATTCAATTTCTCTTATATATTTTCAACAAATAAATAAATAAAACTTGTGCATACCTCTATAATTAATAATATTCTCATCTGATTATTAACTGAAATTCTTTCCTTTTCACGATAATATAATGATATTATTCGTCCGAGACAATGATTGGATCGACCTAATTCACCTCGCTCGTATGAAAATATTTCGTAAAGTATTTAAAATATTTATGAAATAGATAGAAAAAGATCGATGTATTTGTCACAACAGCATTTATGCCTTATAAAAATATAATTAACATAAAAAATATCAGGAGTATTTTTATCATAATTTTATATTATTTTAATCTAATTTAATCAATATTAATTATATTTAGAAAAATAATTACACATGAGTTTTATGTTATATAAAGGAGCACAAATAACACATTAATATCAGTATGTAAAAAATATATATATAATTTTCAAAAGTTTTGAGGATTAATATGTAAAAAGATCTAATGCGGAGTAGATTATTATATCCATCTGTTCCCCTCTCTCTCCCTCTCCCTCTCCCTCTCAAACGGAGAATACCAGACGAGAGAGGCGGAAAGAAGCAAATCCATCTCATAAAGCGGAAGATTCGAATCATCTTTTTTATCTCTTCCGATCCCTCTGTCGTCGGGTTCCGCTTTCTCTCGGTGGTCGTCCCCGGAGCAACGGCGGGTGATTGGAGGTTCGTGCGGGGTGTCTCTTTCTTTCCCCTTTCTTGTTCTGGTTTCCGGAGAGGGGTTCGTGCGGTCCTGAAGAGGAGTAGGAGCCGGGGGTTTTAACTCGAGGAGGATGGCGGCCGCGGTGAGGAAGGCCATGGCGCGGTGGTTCTTGTGGTTCGTCCTCGTCTCTAGTCCCCTCGGCAGAGTTCTTGGGAACCCGGAAGGTATGCTCTCTTCCCTTCCTCGCTCGATTGGGAGCTACTGGTTTCGTTGTCCCAAGTATTTTTGGGGCCGTGGGGTTCCTGTGGTGTCTGATGGTATCCCGGAGCTGGTCGTTTACTCTTGCGCTGTCCTTTTGCTTGGTAGTGGGCTAGTGGTACTTGTATACGTAGCATCGCCTTTTGGATCGAGGATGAGGCATGGCTAGAGTCGGTTAAATCTTTAAAATTGGATTCGGCCTCTTTTCGATATCGATGTTTTCTGTTCTTAGTACTAGCGTGATCATTTGGATTGGTAGTAATTATATCGAATACCAATTTAAAGGGTTTTGCTTTGCTTACCGAATTAGTTCTTCTTGCTTCTTCTAATAAAGAAAAATCTTTTTTTGCCAAGTGAAAATTGAGCGTGGACTCAAAAATATAATTTGTTGATTGGCATCGCGAAAGATACTTTTCATGTCATAAGTGTTGTGGGATTTAATGGTTTCTACCGGAAGAAAGATTCTGTGAGATTATGGCGTTAGTGCTTTTTGTATGGCCATTCATCTTGATTGGGATTTGTTAATGCAAACAACTTTGTGCCGTGGCCTCGGGGCCGTCGCGGCTGGTTCGGGTCCGAACGCGCAGGGGTCGCCACATCGATCTCCGGGCATGAAGCCGACGTCCGGTCGGGTGAAGCTGATCCTCCTCCCGGTCGGGATCGGTTCCTTCATCTGGTGGCCAGCTCGCTGCTCGCCCCTCGGTTCCTGCACACAGGTCGGGTCAGGGGTTTCCCATCCCGACCCCTCCGATGCTTAAATCAGCGTTGGATGAGGGTGAGTAGAGTGTTTCAGAGAGAGAGAGAGGTAGAGAGAGAGAGAGAGATCCTTTGGCTGCCGATGTCTCGAGGTCGATGCCGCTCCTCTCTGCGATGGGAGCTCGGTGACTGCCATGCAGTGATGGGAGCTCGGGTGCTGCCATGCAACGATGGGTTGCCGCTAAGAGAGCGTTCTTCTTCTCCTCCTCCTTCTCCTCCTTCTCCTTCCTCTTCTCCTCCTCCTTCTCCTTCTTCTTCTCCTCCTTCTCCTCCTCCTTTTTCTCCTTTCCAGCCCCCCCCCCCCTTTTACAACGTGGCTTCCAGTGGCTTATAAGGTTTGGGCGACTGATGGGTTTCTGGTTGCGTCTGAGGGTGGCGCACGGACCTGGCTCCGCAGGCCGGTGCCGTGGTCAACTCAGCATGGACATGGGGCGAGGCAGAGGAGAAGTGACGTCGGGCGGTCAATCGTGGGAGTAATTGAGCGCAGGAGGGGCGATGACGTTATCCAGATGTAATACACAGGATCCGGTGTCGCGTCACATTTAATACCCATAACAAGATTGGTGTTAGATATGCTGGTCAACTAGGAATCACTAGTGATGGTGAGCGTGTGACCAGTTGGTCCAGAAGCTAAACTCCAACCTGAAAAAAGCATGATTAAATTCTACGTTACAGATGTATTCATAGTGCACAAAAGAAAATATTTCATATCAAGGACTGATATCTAAAGCACCTCACGTTCATTATGCTAGTGATGCAGCTAAATCAGATACTTATATAGCTATTATTTTTCATTTCCTCTTCATTTCTAGTGTAAATTCAACTTTCTTTAAAAAAATTACGAAAAATAGTACAGAATTATTAATGAGAAGTCAGGGTATGGGACATTTACAGTTCTATTATTTTAATTCCAGTAATAAATTGATCTGCAATTTTCTATTTCTATGTGACTCTTTGTAGCAATTACTGCACCATCAATATTGCCTAAGTTTTGTATTAAATCTTCAGAGAATCAATGTGAACAGGTGATGCTTTGAACAGTCTAAAGGCCAGCTTAAACGATCCAAATAGTGTGCTGCAGAGCTGGGACCCGACTTTGGTCAATCCGTGCACATGGTTCCACGTTACTTGTGACAGCGATAACAGTGTTATAAGAGTGTAAGAGAGCATGCCTCTTGTGCTTATTGTGTGAGATTAAGCAACTTGTTAACCCTAATCTTGCATCTTTTTTCTTTCTTTCTCTGTGTAAAGGAAACTAATCATGCATATTTACTTGCAGCGATCTTGGAAACGCAGACTTATCTGGAAGTTTGGTTCCCCAACTTGGTTCGTTGAAGAATTTGCAATATCTGTAAGTTCTCCATGAAGCAAATCGATTTGCATTTTAAGTATGCAGTTTAAGACTTGAATATGTTTCTTCATTTGTAAATTTGTGATATAATGCCAAAGAAAAGATATATATTAGCATTTTGAAGCATGCTATTTAGGACCTGAATATGTTCCGTTAGTTTTGATCCTATGATAATGTTAAAAAGAGCAACAACGGATATAATCTGCACGGTACTACTATATGCCGGATCACCATTCTGATCCTAGTATTTATTGTTGCAATGCCTATGAAGCTTTTTTCATGGGACGGATATAATCTGCACGGTACTACTATATGCCGGATCACCATTCTGATCCTAGTATTTATTGTTGCAATGCCTATGAAGCTTTTTTCATGGTTCTCCTTTTTCTCCTTGTTTTAGAACTTTCACCATGAAGTCAGATTAGTTTATCTCTATTGAGTGGGACATTCTGGGTCTTTATAGAAAAATTACCATCAAAGTGTATATTTTGAACTCATGTTTTATGTTCTTCTTTGTTGCATTCTGTGGACTGAAATATATATATTTATTTGTTGTTGATGATTTTCTGGTTCATGTTCTTTATCTGCCCATGCATATGAATTAAGCATTTGAATTAATATGAAATGCTTAGGTATAGAGGCTACTCCTCATTCCTTTTGTTATTTCGGAGTCATGGTTGATGTGTTTACTGGTCTGTTAATGCTTCCTTGCATGAATTTTATGCTGCTTTTGAGCTTACCAGGACTTGTATGTGTTCATGTTTATATATATTGCAGTTGGTATTTGTCTCTTCATTATTAGAACAAAAATGGGAACGCTATTTATACACTTTGTAGGATCAAATGTAGGTGGTGGTATATGAAGGCTATAACCAAGTGACAGTATTGTTTGTTTATATATATTTTTTGTTGTGTTTACAAGAGGGCGGGCCTTAATACAATGGTAAGGTTGCTCCTTTGCGACCTGAGAGACCAGAGTTTGAGTCATGGAGACAACCTCCTTATAAATATTTAAAGGCAAGACTATGTACATTGACCCCCCTTGACCCCGCATTGGTAGGAGCCTCGTACACTAGGTACGCCCTTTGTTTGCAAGAGTGAATTTTATTACTTTGATTGTTGGACTAGCTTGTTGAAAGATTATCTTCATAGGTGCATCCTTTGCAACCTAAGAGACCAGGGTTTGAGTCATGAAAATAGCCTCTTTATAAATATTTAAAGGCAAGGTTGTGTACATTGACCCCCCTTGACCCCGCATTGGCGGGAGCCTCGTGTACTAGGTACGCCCCTTGTTTGCAAGAGTGAATTTTATTACTTTGATTTGTTGGACTAGCTTGTTGAAAGATTATCTTCATGGGTGCATCCTCAAGTTTTCAGAACTTGGATTCCCTTATGCTAGAAAGCGATATTAATAACTGATGCATTGTGGACAAACAGCCTGCAAAAACAAGTTTTACAACATATTTTTTTGGCAAAATATACGTGAGAATCTGGACCCTTAAATATAACTCAAGTGGCTTTTGTAATTGTGTTGTTATTCAAAATGGAACTGTTATAGTAAGAATCGTATTCTCTACCGAGAACATATTCATGTGTTCAGTTGGTGCTTTTAGCTACTGAATTGTGGTATTGACATTTAGAGAATCTGTATTTCCAATTTCAGGGAACTTTACAGTAACAAAATTAATGGCACGATTCCTAGCGAGCTTGGAAATTTGACAAATCTGGTGAGCTTGGATCTGTACCTAAACAAATTCGACGGTGAAATACCTGATTCATTGGGGAACCTAAAGAATCTGCGTTTCCTGTATGCCCTTTCTTATCCCTTACACTAAATTATCTCCTTTCTTTCTTCTTTTTGCTTTTGCATCATGTAGTTCTATTCCACATGCATATTAGACAAAAACGCTTTTGTGGAGCATTATTTATTTGATTTTGCAATGCCAAATTTCTTAGTCTAGTTTCCTGAATTTTTTTTAAAAATCAAATTGTGTTGGTTCCTTCTAGCAGATCTTTGCATAAAATATTCATGTCCCTGTTATGTCTGATCATTGGTTATTCTTTAAAGTGACACAATTCTACAACACTCAGGCGATGCACTTTTTGGGTTTCTTGGGATTTGGCTTAAGAGCCTAATATTGAGAGTAGTATTCATGCTACTTTAGGTATATGTTGTTGGGGGGGTGTTCATTTTTTCAGGAAATTAGTGTATTGTAACATGACTGTTGGGACTGAATTTGTTTGGAGAAAGATTTAGGCACTCTAGTTATATGTCAGGTTGTGTCTAAAGTTTAATTGAAAAAGTATTTCCCATGTTTTCATTCGCAAAAATTGTTGTAATGTTTTCTATGTGAGTACTTGACTCTTTGTTTGTTAGACACATGTAATTTTAGTTGTAGAGATTGTGCATTAAAACAGGTTCATGAAAATGAAGTGTATTCACAAGTATTGTGTTGAGATAGGTTTAGAATTGCATGTTGTATTTTTGTCAATTTGTTGTCCCTGATGGAAGCGATTCATGAATTTTATGGGGCACATAGTGTGCCTTGCCTGCTGGTGGTGTTACTTTCTTCTTGTTTCTCTTTTTTTTTTTTTTTATTTCTTACACCACTATTGCCCATAATTTCTGTTGCTAGAAACTCAGTAGCAGATCACTCAAAACCTTTGATTTGTTATACTTTAACCTGTGAAACTTTATGCTGGATGTTAGCTTGATGAACAGTCATTAAATTTACAATATTTTTTTGCTCTTTTTAACTTTGTAAGTTACATTTTTCTTATTCTTGAATTTCTTGTCCAAGGATAGTCGGCTTAACAACAATAGTCTTTTGGGTCACATTCCTGCATCTTTGACCACCATACAGGCTCTTCAAGTTCTGTAAGTTGATGTAGTCTGTGTAACCAATTTGTGCCTGCTGTGTTATTTTAATTGTAAGTACAAGATGAATTTTTTTTGTTAATGAACAAGCAGAGATTTATCAAACAACAACCTGTCTGGAGAAGTTCCATCGAATGGATCATTCTTGCAATTCACTCCCATTAGGTGCTTGGCAGTTTTAGTTATTTCCTTAACTTTATGGTTTTGCTATTCCCCTGATATTGTTATTCAAAATCATATTTGTTTCATCTGCAGTTTTCAAAATAACGCTCAATTATGTGGCCCGGGTACTTCAAAAGCCTGTCCTAATTCGCCTCCATTATCTCCACCACCTCCATTTGTTCCACCACCACCTTCATCCGAAGGTAATTCTCTTTGTTGTTTCTTCCTTGAAGCTTGTTAAAGTGAATTTGATCGTACTGGGAAACAAAACTATTATATATGTTATTTTTTCTTTTCGAAAATAGAGATCATTGTCTTAGCTCAAAAATAGAAAACAAGAGTTGCTCTGCTCGTTAGAGCACAAAATATTACTCAACTCAATAGGCATACTTTGCCTCCAAAGCTGAGAAGTGCCAAAAAATTTTTGCTTTCGAAGCCAAACAGTTAGCACAATTGGTGGCTTCTCTATAAACATGAGATATCTTGCAGTCCTCAAAACATAACATTAAGTTCCAAATAGATCTAACACAGTTTAGAATATGCCATGGAGATTCTTCTTATTTGTTCATCGTTCTAGCAAGAGTCATTTCATCCACCTCAACTCGAAGTTTGATGCCTTCACCCATTGCAAGTTTTGAGTCCTTCAAAGACAACAATTGCTTCATTGTATTTCCTACCACCCTTCTCAATGTATTTGCATCCTGCGATTAGACAAGCACCATCCTCCAATCTTATCAGGAAGCCAGCCCCTCCCTTTCTGTGAATTTACACAAAAAGCCTCATTAGAATTCAATTCATGCCATCTAGTAGCGGATCTATTCCAGTGCATCAAAACACGACTTGTCCTAGGCTCCTAGGGTTATCCCCTTCAAATTTAGTCAAGAGTCTATGATTCATCACCGGGCCATAAATCTTTGCAAAAATAACAAATAGACTGGTTTGAGATACTGATCATTACAGGCCTTTCCAGATCAACCATAGGCCATAAGCAATAATGGCTCTAAGCAGCCATGCACGCTCCCTAGTAAGAGATTGCCCCTCACTCATTCATGCCCCATTAACCCAATCTATAAAGAAGTCAAGTTCCAGCTTCTGATCTAGAAGTGACCAAACCCTCCCAACAAACTGACATGATAAGGAGCTATGGATTTGATCATCTTCCGACCGATTACAAAAGAAACAAGCATGAGGCCTCACAATGCCATATCTAGCAAGTCGAACAGTAGTCTGAAGCCTCTTATGGAGGAGTTTCTAGCAGAAAACAAGTGTTCTATGAATAGCAGGTATTTTCAACAAGTTAACCATATAGATTGACTATTAGGCAGACCTCTCACCAAGCTCATTATTTGCTTATAGGCCTGTTTGGTAGATGGTTGCCCCTAATGATCAGGTGGCTGAACAATTTTGTCCTCACTGGGGGAACTAGGTAAGTCAATGCTCTGGATTAAGGTAGCTGAAGTGGGTCCAAACATATGCAAAACAAGATCATATTTCCATTGTCCATTACAAATAAAGTAATATAGAGAGGCGTTAGTAGAGCAATCCAGTATATTAAAGTAGGTAATTTTCAAATTGATAAGAATCTCAAAAGCCAACTCTCACTGAAAACATTTATATCAGAGCCATTCCCAATAACATGAGAAATAGGTATTAAATTGGCTTAAGGCTTTAATGAAAAGCTTCTAAGATCAACTGCAATTGTTAGGAAAGTCTCTAGTCCAAGGAGAGACCCTATCATATTTAGTATTCATCCCCTCTAAGGAAATACCTGTACCATGATACAAGTAAGCATGCAGTCTCTGAACCTGCAAAGCATAAACCACAGCATTTATATCCCTAATACCAAGACCCCCATCCTGTTCAGGTTTAATGATAGTATCCCAGGCAATAGAAAGCGTACACTTGGAGTTTGTCACCCTTTGACCACAAAAAATCTATTTTCAGATTTCTAAATGGACCTTGTAACTTTCTTAGACAAGCACATCACATTCCAGCCATGCACCTGGGAAGCCAATAAAAGTGAATTTATCAAGGTAATCTTCCTGGCTTGAGAAAGACCGAATCCAGTCCATTTACTTATTCTATTGTTAATCTGCTGCTGGAATTCATCATAAGCACAGGGAGTCTATCAAGAGCAACTAGAGCTCCTAGGTACCTAAATGGGAATTTCCCCTCTTTGATGTTAAAAAAATTACAGATTTCAGAAACATTATCACTAGAAGTGGCATGAGGGAAGAAGATATATTTTTTTAAGGATCGTGCTTCATAAGTTCTTCTTCTTCTTTTTTCCCATACAACCACATTATATTTTATTAATGAAAAAAATCCCTACTATGTAGTTTCATCCACAACGTCCTCATTAAATTGGATAAGCAATTTTGCCTTTAGATAGTTCCCAAAGAAAAAGCATCTTATCTAAATATTCAAATTTTTGTACAAAATTATCCTTTTTCAGCTGTTTTCCTTCTCTTGCTCTTTATCTATTCCTAAATCATCGCCTTCACTTACTGCCAGCCTTGCCTCATCTTCCTTCTTGACTGCACCACCCTAGGCTACCATCCTTCTTAAACTGCCCACTAGTGCTGCTTCCCATCATCTGCCATTGCCATCATCCACTAATTGTAGCCAATCCTACCTCCACCATACTTCTTTTGAGACACTGCTATTATGCATTTCCTTCACACAAAATAAATCCTATGATCAGAAATGAAAGAAAGGATGGTTTAATATACATAGTTGACTTACAATCAGAAATATCAGTTAAGCATTTTGGAGTACATCATAAGGCCCACTAGTATGTTGCTCAGATCATGACAAATGGGATTAGAGCAACTATGTCAACCACTTTGTGCGAGTTAAGATGGATTGAGATGATTTACATGTATACTTGAAATTGTTGTGCTCTGGTTGGTCTGGTGTTGGAATCCTAGTGCATTTCAATCTATGGATTACTTGACATTTTGTATTGTGAGTTGGTAAAATTACTTACCTGCATCGGGCCTTTGGTACCCACTGGTGACTTTCTGTTCTTAATATGGTAAACCGCAATGGTCCTTACATGGCTCATTTGCAACGCTGAACATGGTTATCCATTGAAAGCATTCTTTTCAAATTTTCATAAAGAATTCATGGTGCATGTCAGCTTTGGCCTAGGCTACATGAAAAATAAAAAATCATTGAGTGGAGATTTTAAAGCTTGTTACTTGTCATTTTAACAGGAAATAGTGCCTCCAGCATTGCAGCGATTGCTGGTGGGGTTGCTGCAGGTGCTGCCTTGCTGTTTGCTGCACCTGCTATTGGTTTTGCCTGGTGGCGTCATCGCAAGCCACAAGAACATTTCTTTGATGTGCCTGGTTAGTTATTAATGTTGTTTTATGTATTGTTAACATGTTTATAGTACTTAATTTTTCCAGGGATTTCTATGCAGCTGAAGAGGACCCAGAAGTTCATTTGGGCCAGCTTAAAAGGTTTTCTCTCCGAGAATTACAAGTTGCAACTGATAATTTCAGTAACAAGAACATCTTAGGCAGAGGTGGATTTGGGAAAGTCTATAAAGGACGGCTTGCGGATGGTTCACTTGTAGCTGTAAAGAGGCTAAAAGAAGAACGCACCCCAGGTGGGGAGCTTCAGTTTCAAACTGAAGTTGAGATGATTAGCTTGGCTGTGCACCGTAACCTACTTAGACTTCGCGGATTTTGTATGACACCTACTGAACGATTGCTTGTGTATCCATATATGGCTAATGGAAGTGTTGCATCATGCTTAAGAGGTACTTCTTTTCGACTACATCACTGTTGGAGTGTAAAGCATTTTCTTAATTTTAGTAATAACAATGTTTCTGTTTTTAGAAAAAAAATAAGTCATACCAACCACTATGTTCAAACTTTAAACAATTAAAGAGATCTCTATTAAGGGAATTTTTTTGAGTTATCTTAATCTCATGAAATTTTAATATTTATTTGCAGAACGTCCACCGTCAGAGCCACCACTTGATTGGTCAATTCGGCGGAGGGTTGCGTTGGGTGCTGCAAGGGGGCTGTCCTACTTGCATGACCATTGTGATCCAAGAATTATTCATCGTGATGTTAAAGCTGCAAATATTCTGTTGGATGAGGAGTTTGAGGCAGTTGTCGGGGATTTTGGCTTAGCCAAACTGATGGACTACAAGGATACTCATGTCACAACTGCCGTCCGTGGAACGATAGGTCATATTGCTCCAGAATACTTGTCAACAGGGAAGTCCTCTGAGAAAACTGATGTTTTTGGGTATGGAATCATGCTTCTGGAACTGATCACAGGACAAAGAGCATTTGATCTTGCTCGACTTGCAAATGATGATGATGTCATGTTGCTTGACTGGGTAAGTGCTGGCCATTGTTCCCATGATTCATTAAGCTGTCTTTCTCTTACACATTTACTTTAAAAATTTGAGGATCTGGAATCAGTTTTTAGATTAAGATTGGTCTGGAACACTGTGCCTTATCCGAGTTTTTTTTCTAGTAACTTTGGCATCTAAGCATACATGTTTTAAGGTTTCCACTATGGTCGATATCCAAGGGTGAAAATGATTAGACTGGTCATCTCTTTTGGATCCACTGGTAGAGTATATCCACCTTTCACATTAGTGAGGCATCTAGCAGTATGTCTGCTTATTTGAGGGTAGTATAAAATCATTTGATCCATGAAGCTCAGCACTCTGAGTTGGTTTGCTACAGAGCTCTCGTAAGGGATCAATGAGAACTTCATACCACATCATTAGTGCATAATTGGAAAGAAAATTTGCTTAGTCATTTTTCTCTAATTTTAGTTATTTGGCTCTGTTTGTGATCATAATTTGTATCAGTGTTGCTTTTCTGGTACATGGGAAGATGTTAATTAATTGATACCTGCATTGCTTCCAGGTGAAAGGTCTTCTGAAAGACAAAAAACTGGAAATGTTAGTGGATCCAGATTTGCAGAACAACTACATCGAAGCTGAAGTGGAGTCGCTTATCCAAGTTGCGCTGCTATGCACTCAGGGCTCGCCATTGGAACGACCCAAGATGTCGGAGGTGGTAAGAATGCTCGAAGGAGATGGTCTTGCTGAGAGGTGGGAGGAATGGCAGAAGGTTGAAGTGGTGCGGCACGATGAGTTGGGCCTGCATAATCACAATGAGTGGATTGAACATTCCACTGACAACCTTCATCCGGTTGAACTATCTGGGCCTAGATGACCTTTACACAAAATTGATGAAAGAAACTCACTAAGGTCACTTCTCTTTATCCCATTCATGTCTCCTATAATGACATTCTGTCAAGTGAAATCACATTTGTATTCCTTGTTTTCTGTATATGGGGGGCATTGTATTGTTTACAGTAATTTTATTCGATGTATATTTTACTGGATGTAATGTAAATTTTTAGCCTTTGCCATGAAGAGCTATGTATCAACATCAAGCTTTTATTAGTCACATAGAGAACCCTCGTCACAGGTTGCTTTCTTCTAGTCAAATTGCTTGCAAAAGCCCTCATAGTAAAAATTAACCTTTCAGATCACTTTGTTTTCTCAATGACTTTTAAGAACAAATTGTGTTCTTGAAATACTTGAAAGATTAGTGGTTGTGTGTATTTGCACATTATTTTCAATTAGTTCTTCATGGATATGATACCATTGTGTTTCTCCTCCAACATAATGAGTTGTAGAACTATTATTTCTGACTTGCTGTCACAGTGCTGGTATTTTTACTCTCTCTCTCTCTCTCTCTCTCTCTCTCTCCATACATTATGTCTTTAGAGAGATCAGTGTAGTAAGAGGAGATCAAATGATTTAAAATATCTCTACAGGAGTGGTAGAATTAAAGGATTGGTATCTTTCAAGCATTGTTATCATGGTAAGATGATTCTTTTGTGCCTGTTATGAGTCATGAAAATGCTCTCTCTACTTAAAAAAAAAAAAATGTATGCGGATCTTTGTAGGTCATCAATCCAGATCCCAGAGCATCATGGGGACCCAAAGTACCTTGGTATGTACATTTGAGCAGGATAGTGCTGAATTCTTTCTCTGAAACCTTTTTACATTCTTTATTTATTGCAAGCATAAAGGAGTTCTTTTTATATTTAACTTTCCAACCACCTGTTTTTAATGATAGAACTGTTATCCACTGATTTTCTAACCTCCTTGTCATGAAGGTGTGAGACATTTCTTTTACTGTCATCACAAATAAAAATCAAAAGGGATGGTGCCACCTCCATTTGAAGGCTTAAGTAGCTAAAGGTTGGCTTAGACCAAGATTGGTGTGTTCAGATGCCCTGTCTAAGGTCTCATAGGTTAAGGTTATGACAATTCTAAACCTTTGGGAAACTCCAGAACCAATTAGAGATCGAAGGGTTCTCACACTGGGATCCCAGTGGTTGTTTGATTGGCCTAAGAAAATATTGATGTTCTTTTTCTTTTGTTGTGGGGTTCATTTCCCTTTTCAACCATGGTCTGGAAGAAAAGGTCTTTATCAATCAATCAACCCTTACAAAAGGGGCAAGATGGAATCAGCAAGCAGGAGTCTGAGGGCTCATGGGGAGAACAAAGATGTTAGAAATAGATAGGGATTGTGGGAGGACATTTGGTTGGTGGAAGGCATTGTTTTTCCTTGGTTTTTTCTTTATTATTTTTAAGGAGTGAGGAGAATGTACACAAGTCTGTGCCCAACTTTTGAGTTCCCTGTACCTTTCTCTAGTGTCATCTCACATCACTTGAGTTGAGACTTCACACATGATGCTCAAAGAGGGTGAGGCTTGGGCATGTTCAGGCTAATCAATATCTGCATTCTGCTAGTGCCACTGTCATCTAAAAGCCCTTTTGGTCCTAACTTGTTTAATGCTACTGTTAGCTCTACCAAGGTTTTATGAGACCATAACATGTATTCTTGTTACATAGTACAAGATCCTGTTGCTGTTACAATAAGTTTCCAGTTTATCCAAATTCCTCCACAAGCTGTTTTGCAAGTGCATCTAAGTTCTTGTCTATTGCACATTTATGTTTTGCAGGTACATCTAAGTTCTTTTTTAATATTGTACAAACAAGAGGTTGGCAGAAGCACACAATGCAATCTTAAAGCTCTCCAAACACCTAAACACTATTTAGAAGAAAGATTGAATGCATAAAGCTCCTGCTGATGCAGGTTTTAGAGATGCTCAACTGATGCAGCAGAGTCTTTTAACTTTGTGAGCAGAAATGCTTAGCAAAGGTATCCTTCATAAATTAAAAATAAATTTTACCAACGACCCTCTTATCTTGGAAATTGCTGAACTCTCATTAGCTTTCATGGTTTTATAGAAAATGCATGTGCATGATTTGCTTGGGTTGTTTCTCAGAAAATATAGGGTGGCAGATGATTTAGAAGAGTTCAGCAAACTGGTTACCAAGAAGCAATAGGAGCTCTCTTTTGATTAGCTTGGTCTTCAGCCAATAAATCCATATTAGCATTCCCAACTAGCTTTGGGGGTTTTACAGCATTTGTCTTCTTGTCTAAGCTTTCTTCCAACATAATACTGGCATCAGTTCTGCTTAGATATTATTGGCCTTTCTTAATTTTTAGAATCAACAATGTATAATCTTCCAATTTTTTTCTCAAAAAATAAGAGAAAAGAGATTACATTGACTTGAAATTAAAAAAAAATATCAATTTAGAGTCCTCAAAAGTTCTGCTTCGGTTGATCCTGTGCAAATAGCTTCATCTTATCACCCCAAATGAGAAAGGTTTGTGGCCAAACATCTCCATTACATGTAGTTGCAGGGGGAACAAAGGGGTGAAATGTATCAGATGCATCTCCATTAATTATGTATATAGATATGTCTACTAATCTATACAACAAATTTATGGATTTCAGACAGCTAAATAATTGCATTATAATGTTACACTGAAAAGCAATGCTCTGCTGCAGTGTTCTCTGTTCATATGTGACTTGAGCCATGTAAATGTGACAACAGAATTATTAATTGGTAGGCTGATTCCATTGATCTTTCTACAAGCAAACAAAAGATAGCTGTTCAGTCTATAGCTCCACTATTGGGAGTTTGTGAGGACCAAAAACCTCTCAGAATCAACTCCCTTTCATGTATGTCTCATATAACTTGTTGATGTTACTGCTGGAGTTGGCTTCTCTGCAGTCTTGTCTTGGTGGTGTAATAGCCTTTAGTTGCATCTAAAACTGCTTTATTTATTGAGTTTGACTAAATTCAGATATGAAAAATTGATGATTATGTGCAAAGTGAGGACTTAGTGAGAGACATCTTAAGGGACCTGGAAAGCAGCCCTCTCCAGTGCTCTCCATCCATATATTGAGCAAAAATCTCATTCTTTTTTTGTGTTTTCCCCCACTTATGCAAGAACTATCTTGCCTGCTCTTCAATCTCTTTGATGTAATCTGCTCTCTTAAACCAAAATCTCAGTGTAGTAAACCATGTGCACTATGCATGATTGTTATAATCCATGTTCTACTTAATTTTATGCACTGACACTAGTTTGCATTGACCTGCTGGTTGGTCTCAACAGCTGCTCAAAGAATCAAGATAGATCCTGCCAACAAAAGGAAAAGTTCCACAGCAACTCATCTACCTAATTGGAATCAGTTCCACAGCAAATGGGACAATGAAGGAGGAGGAGTTTGTGCTCTGAGTGGTGGGACACAAGATGAGCAGAAACCAGTAGCCTTCCAACAGGGCTTTGCAAGCAAGGGAGAAAGCACAGGAGTAGAGAGATACCTGCAAGGAGGTCATCAAAGGACAGGTCAACCCCAGGCCAAGTTCCTGCAGCCTGCACACATGTGCCCTCCCCCACCCCACACACACAGACACAGGCCACCATCACCCCTAATTTTATTTCTGTGCAGCGAATGATAGATGGCATGTGGGATGCACATGGAGAAGATGCCAGTCTTTGTGTGCCAAAGCTGTATCTTTCTTGAGCAGTGGCAGGGCTTGGGGAAAAAGCTAGCCTGAGGGTGCTTCATTTATTCTCCCTACTTTGCAGATAAGTTCTCCAAAGCTTTTGTCATCCTCTTCTGCTTATCTTCTTCCTAATTCTCTACTTAATCTACCAGAAGGCTCATCCACACAGGTCTAGTATTTATTATGTTCTCCACATGGATGATAGAGGCTTTGTTTGGTGTGTAGATTCTTCTTTATATATGCACATGATAAATGTAAATGATGAAGATGAAATTTGACTGACTCTAAAAAATATTTACTGGCTAAGCTCTTATTAGTCTTATTCTCATCATGATTTTGAGCGTGCATATAAAAATGGAGATCACATGAAAGTATAATACATTTCTAATCAAGTCCAAAGCTTGCTTTGACAAGACCAGCCCAACCCATTGGCTCCAGCCACAACACATCTCATGCTTAGCTTGCACCCATCACACTAATCAAACATTACATCTCTTGCAAGCCACCAAAGTAGTACTACTGATTGAGTCCCTCACCTAATCGCATCAGAATCAAAATCATATTTGCTGTCATTCTCACCCATCAATTGTTCCCAAAATCTTTCTTTCCATAAACATGCCAAATAGTAATTTGGTGACTCATCTCCCAAACTTTGATCATGACAGGCCATTGCCCATCACTCCCAATTTCCCTTAAATTGGAAATCATAATAAATGTGTGTGTGTGTGAGTGGGAGCAAAATGGAATTTGTTTATGAGTTGATATAAAAAAGAATTAGGTGGTGAGAAGAAAGATGGAAAGCGTCTGTGTGTGTGTGTGAGAGAGAGAGAGAGAGAGGAGGAACACATCCCCCCATCCATCATGTGGGTTTGTGGTGTGTAGTCTTCTGTTCTATTTGGTTTTAAAGGCCTTTACAGTCTGTTTGCTGTGCTCATTCTTCCTTCTCTGTCGTCTCCTCACCGCACCATAATAATATTAATTAACCCAATTTACATGTTGAAGGAGCCTCTCTGTCTCTTTCTCTCTCACACGCACTTCTCTTCCTCTCTTTCTTCCTCTAAAGGGTTTCCTCCATGACTAGGGTTTCCTCCACCGCTCCCTGAAACCCAGCCCTCGCCTTAGAGGAGAATACCCTAGTAGATGGATCCGTACATCCGCGACGCCCTCCTCCTGCTCGCCCTCTTCTTCGTCGTCTCCGCCGCCGCCGTCGTCGCGGACGAGGGGGAGGCCAGGGCCCTCCTCGAGTTCAAGAAGGGCATCTCCTCCGACCCCTCCGGCCGCGTGTTCGGGTCGTGGAACCAGCCCGGGGCGGGATCCGCCGTCTGTGGATCGTGGTACGGCGTCGCCTGTGACGCCGGCGGCGGCGTCGTGGCCGTCGACCTCGCCCGCCTCGGCCTCGTCGGTGACCTCAAGTTCTCTACTCTCGTCCCGCTTGCTCGCCTCCAGAACCTCAGCCTCGCCGGCAATGCCTTGACCGGCCGCCTCGTGCCCGGCCTCGGCGGCGTGTCCTCGCTGCGGCGCTTGGATCTCTCGTCGAACCAGTTCTACGGGCCCATTCCTGGCCGGATCACTGAGCTTTGGGGGTTGACTTACCTCAATCTCTCTTGGAATAACTTGTCGAAAGGGTTTCCCGCCGGGATCCGGAATCTTCAGCAGCTCAGGGTGCTGGATTTGAGATCCAATGGCCTGCGGGGTGACATCGGGACGCTGCTCTCGGAGCTCAGGAACATTGACTATGTCGATCTGAGCAGTAATGATTTCACCGGGAACCTCCTTGTTGATGCGGAGAACCTCACGGGCTTGGGGAATACGGTCAAGTACTTGAACTTGAGTAATAACAAGCTCAGCGGCGGCTTCTTTTCGAATGATGCTATACCAGTGTTCAAGAATTTAGAGTCTTTGGATGTCAGCAACAATCAGCTGAGTGGGGAACTTCCGTCTTTTGACTCGGTGTTCAGCTTAAGAGTTTTCCGGGCTGTTGCTAATAAGCTGTATGGATCTGTACCGGGAGCTCTGCTTGCGAGTACCCTGCACTTATCAGAACTTGACCTCAGTGGAAATGGATTTACAGGTAAATATGCTATGATCTGTTGCGACTATTAAGAGCACTTGAGAAACTTAGTAGGATATTCAGAGTCTTGCTTGAGCTTCTCCACAATCTGCCTTTTGTTTACTTGCACAACCATTGCTTCTGATAGACCTCTGTGACTGGATAGTACTAGCAGAGATGGTAAATTTCTTAGGAAAAAAATCTCACTAACCATTCTTTAAGGTAATTTACCTAACAAGGAAGGATAAAACCCTTTTGGAAGATCACATTTCTTGCATCTAAATGAAAATGAATGGTCTTTGTTATGCCATTTTAATATATATTGCATTTAGAGAAAAGAGTTGTTTAAGTGGAGATATTGTTTCTTCAGTTTTTTCTGAAGCAGTATTTTGCTTCATTTGGTTAAAATGGTGCAAAAAACAGCAATACAGTTAAAATTAAAGGAGTCCTACTGTAAGACCTATTTGTATGCTTGGAGCGTGGTCCCCTTTCCTGAATTATATAGGGTTTGTTGGTCTATATTGGATCGTGGACTGGTCCATTAGAAGCTAGATATTGAGTCGTTTAAGTCCAATGTAATACAGGCCAAGTTATTAAAAAATTCAGCCAATATTGTCATGTCAAGAAAAATACATGACTTGGGAAGGATAAGATATGGTTAGAGGGTGATGTGGCCCAAGTCATGTATTTTTCTTGACATGACAATATTTAAAAAATAAAATCTACAATGACCAAAGTGAAGCAAGATGGGGGAACAAAAGGGCTTAAAGGATAAGATATGGTTAGAGGGCAATGTATGTCACTTGATATTATTTTTTTGGGCCTTGGATATGCCCTTGGGCTGTAGATTTGACCCAGATTCCCCATGTAATTATCGTTTGTTGATTATCACATGTAACTCAGGCCTTGCTTTGAGGAATGAAAGAAACAACTAAAAACCAACGTGGTAAGATGCACAATTGGTTGTGGTTGGGGAATGTACAAAAATCAAATGGCAGGAATGTGGAGGATGGTTTTAATTCTTTTCCTTTATGATGCAAATGCTAACTTTTGTATTTACAATTATCAACTGAAATGGTTTTCTTTGTTTTAGTAATCATTTTTTACGCACTGCTCCAGTTTGTTATTCCAAGATCAGCTGGTTAACATGTTTATCTTTTCTGCAGGTAATGTTAGGGATATCACCTCTACATCCTTGAAGTTTCTAAATCTGTCCTCGAATTTGCTATCAGGTTTATTACCGTCAAGCATAGGGGTATGCATATCAGTGGATTTTAGTAATAACAATATCTCTGGTGGTCTATCTGTGATGCAGAGCTGGGAACCTTCATTGGCAATTATTGATTTAAGCTCAAATTCATTGTCTGGGAACTATCCTGAGGCATCTCAACTTCAGAACCTGACATCCATAAGACTTCGAAATAATTTTTTAGTTGGCTCTCTTCCTTCTACCTTAGGAAATTATCCCGAGTTATCCATAATTGATCTCAGTCTAAACAGACTTTCAGGACCAGTTCCTCCAGGACTTTTTACATCCTTAACCTTAATTAGCTTGAATCTTTCAGGGAACCAATTCTCTGGAAGTATTCCACTTCAAAGTTCACATTCAACTGAATCACTTGTTCTTCCTTCTTATAGTCATCTGGAGAGTCTTGATTTATCTAATAACTTATTAATTGGTCCATTGCCTCCAGAAATTGGTAACATGCAAAGACTTAAGTTGCTCAATCTTCGAAACAATACCTTATCTGGAGAGCTGCCCAGTGAGCTAAGCAAGCTTGGCACTTTGGAAATACTTGACCTATCGATGAACCATTTTAAGGGTAGAATACCTGACATGCCTCAGTCAGGTCTGAATGTTTTCAATGTTTCCTACAATGATCTATCAGGCACTATACCAGAAACTCTGCAGAGGTTCCCAAGCACCTCATTTTATCCAGGAAATAATTTACTGGTTTCTCCCAATGGCATGTCTTCAGGAAGTAACAGTGAAGGCGGTGATAGTCATCATCATATGAAGTATAGTGTTCGAATTGCATCTATTGTTGGCTCTATCGGTGCTGTCATGTTAATTTTGTTTGCATTAATGGCATTATATGTGATAAGGTCCCAAGAACTTTGTGGAAAGAGCCGATTTAGAGATCAGGCGACCGGAATGGAAGTAAAACTTGGGAGATTTGGTCGTCGTAAGATATTTAAATCTTCAAAAGATACTCCTGTGACCAATTCAATGAGTTTCTCTAATGATCATCTCTTAACATCAGCAACTAGATCAGTGTCTGCGCACAAGGAGTTATTAACAGAAGCTGTTGAATGTGGTTATTCTGATCAGAGGACAGAATCTACCGTAAATAATGTGCTGCAGAATCATCCTTCAACCTGTACCACAGGAGAGAGATTTTCTCCAGGGTCACCATTAGGCTCTTCGCCTCATTTAATTGATTTGGGTGTATCTGAGCAATCAGTGATGTTGGATGTCTATTCACCAGACCGACTGGCCGGAGAACTCTTTTTCCTGGACAACTCTTTGATTTTCACAGCCGAAGAATTATCTCGTGCCCCTGCAGAAGTTCTTGGTAGAAGCAGCCATGGGACTTCGTATAAAGCAACCCTTGATAGTGGTCACATTTTGACTGTGAAGTGGTTAAGAGTTGGCCTTGTCAAAATCAAGAAAGAATTTGCTAAAGAAGCAAAGAGAATTGGAACCATCAAACATCCTAATATCATCCCTTGGAGGGCCTATTATTGGGGCCCAAGGGAGCAAGAGAGATTGATTATTTCTGATTATGTTAATGGAGATAGTCTGGCACTTTATCTTTATGGTAAGACTTTCTGTAACTTGATCCCATTTCAGCTGCTTTCCTGATATTGATACAATTGCTAGATTGCTACATGTCTTCTATGGTTCTCTGGTAATACTGTTGCTTCTTTGACTCTCTCTATGAACTTCCCCTTCAATTTCATGTCAACTTTTTACCATATCAAAATCTTGAAGTTAGTTTATGTTTTATCAGTATTCAAGTATCTTATTGCTTCTGTAAATGGGATCAGTAAATGATTTTGCAAAGTTACATCAACACTATTTATATCAAAATAGCCCATAACTGAGTACTTGTGTCCAAATAGGTGTAAAGCAATACATTCTTTCTATAAATTTCTAAAGAAATTAAGATTGAAACCTTCATTGTAAATGTGCTTCTACAAGGAAAGTAGTGTTTTAGATGGCATATAATTGGTGAATTTTGCTGATGAAGTCTTAATTAGTGATGACCCAAAGTTCCACAAATGCCTACTGATTCTGGCGAGTTCTTAACTCAATACCATAGGTTAAGTAGATTTGTTCATTGTATGAAAAATGTCAATGCTACTTGATCCAATTCAAGTCACATGATAAATGAAATTTATAGATCGCTTAATGCTACTTGATCTGATTCAAGTCTCATATTAAGTGAAATTAATCAAAAGTCTATATAGTCCATTTTCCAGGGAGCACATGCCTGCCAGATTCTGTTAAGTGGCAGTTGAATAAAACTTTCATTCCAATCTGTGTTGATGTAGAAGGATAAGAAGAAATTTTTTTGAATAAACTTGAAAAAGGGACTCAATAATGAAAAGTTCTTTTTTGTTTGATCACAACATGGTGTTGCTTTCTTTTTAGTTCTTTTCAGCAATATGGCCGCTGCAAGTTGTTGAATATGAAAGAACTAAAAGGACAAATTGGACTGAAGATATTATCTATTGAGGAAATACAACATGTGAGATGGTGTAGTATAGACAAATTTGGGACAAAATGTGGTGTGGAAACAAATAATTTGATATGGAGTTGTCAGAAGAGCCATAATCAGCATGTAGAAATTAATTATGAAGTCTGAGCCTGTTGAGGAACTGCTAATAAATCATGAGGGATGTTATTTTTCAGTTGCTTCTTACAAACTTTGACTGAATTCTGCAGGCTATATGAAGTCTGAGTCTATATAGCCTGTGAAGGATCCCACGATGGCTTGTCTAGTTTTTGCAGCTTTGAATCGCAATTCTTGTCCTAGTTATGTATGTCATCTGTTTCAAGTATCTGTCCCATATTGTATATAAAAACCCTCAGGATGCAATGACGGGATTTTATTTTTTTTTTGGGTCCCGCAATATGTGGCAACCTAAAAGATTTGCTAATTGCATTCTTCTTGCTTAAGATGTTTCTTTTTAAGTTAATATATTCATCTAGTCAAGATAATGTAATTGATGTTTCGTTTACTATGAAGGTAGATCTCCAAAAAACTAAATAGTGAATTCTAAATTCTCAATATTCTTATCAGCAGAAGGCATCTAGTACCGACAAATGTACGATACCTTGCAATACCCATAGCCCTTGATTTTGCTATGTTTATACAGATGAAAGTTTTATGCGTCTTGGTATGATCCTCAGCTCCTTCTAAGATGTGTAAATGTCTGTGGTTCAGAAATCAATCATTATTTCTTTTCTGTTTTTGTTTCATGAACCATAACCCACCACTCCCTCCTTATATTGGTCTATACCTCATCTTGGTATCCTCTTTTAGAAGCTATCTTCTGTTTTATTTCCATTACTATTAATTTTCCATCTTGTGCTTTGCTGTTTGGCCTTTTCACTTTTCAGCTTTTTTTGGTTTGAATTTTTTGGGTTTTAGAAGAATAACCACTCTGTTTTGTGCTGCATTGCTTGTTAACGTAGCTACATATGATTTATGTTCATACTAGGACTTGTAATTCATAATTTAGTTGTTCTTTTGGTGTGTATCTTATTCTTTGGTTCAACTGTGTTGTTCTGTAGAATCAACACCTAGAAGGTACTCCCGCCTCTCAGTAAGCCAAAGGCTAAAAATTGCGATCGATGTGGTTCGGTCTTTGTATTACCTCCATAACGAGAAGGGCTTGGCTCATGGAAGCCTAAAGCCAACAAATATCCTCTTGACTGGGCCAGACCTCACCGCTCGATTGACAGATTACAGCCTCCATCGTCTCATGACACAAGGTGGGACCGCTGAGCATATATTAAACTTGGGAGCACTTGGGTACCGGGCACCTGAGCTACAAAGTGCGAGCAAGCCATTCCCGTCATTTAAGGCTGACGTGTATGCATTTGGGGTGATACTAATGGAGCTGCTAACCCGAAGAAGTGCCGGTGATATTATCTCAGGCCAGACAGGTGCGGTTGATCTGACAGATTGGGTTCAGATGTGCAACAGGGAGGGGAGGGGAACGGACTGCTTCGATCGAGATATCACGGGCTTGGAGGAATCTCCAAGGGTGATGGATGAACTGCTTGCTGTATCGCTTAGGTGCATTCTCCCTGTAAATGAGAGGCCTAACATTAGGACGGTCTTTCAAGATCTCTGTGCCATAACAATGTGAGATTCTTTTTCTTTTCCTTCCCATGTACATGTAACTGGAATCATTTTTCCCCCAATTTTTTTTTGGGCTGCCAGGCCTTGCAAAATCAAGGTTTCTGTCGAATTTAGTGTAACCAGTTTCAGCCATTGGTTGATTTGATAGCGGTAAGGGTGTGGTGGATTGAGTTGGAAAACCTCAATCTTTCTTTGTACTAATTTAATGCTCCCCCATTTCTCGGGGTCCCTGTTTCCGAATAACTTGTGGCTGGATGCGCCGCATCTTGATCCCTTTACTATCTATTTATTTTGCTTGCTACCTTGTAGTGTATTTGTCTGTAGTTAATATTTCTAATTATGATGTGGGATTTTCTTGAATATATAATTGTTTGGCAGGATTATTTGCATCGATAACTGCCCTATTATTAGCCGATGGCCTTTCTTCTTAATATAAATGCTATTGAGAATGCTGATTCTATTTCTGATCTTCTTGTTGATAGTTCTTGAGATTTGGTTAAGCATCTTCCACCCCCTCCGATCCCTTCTAACCTTAGCATCCATATGTGCTAAGTTTAGACTCCTAATGCTTACTCTCACTTCCAGCAATGTTTATTGATCTGTGAAGGACAGCAAATAGTATGATGATGGTACTTTGGAGTGTAGGAGGGCAATGTGGCAGGGCTCCTGTCGCTATTCCTTCTCGGTTTTTTCACAAGTGGAGTGATGGCTCCTGGTTAAATTAGGGTAATAACATTGACAAAACAACGAGGCCTATAGATTCATAGCTTTCTTGCTTAATTGTTTTTGGCTTCTTTGGTTGAACTGCAATAACTGTTACTGTAGGGCTATCAGCAACACGAATGATCGGTTCCTTCCTAAGCACCACACACCAACCAACACGGGGAGTTTCCACCGGATAAATTTAAGCTTATTTTGTATAAAATTTAATATATTTTTAAATATATTCTATGCATCAACATATTTCAATTCAATTATTAGTATAACGAGGATAATTTTAATTAACTTGTAAAGAAGAGATGTAAAAAAAAAAAGAAGAGGAATTAAAGAAGACAATTGAGGAGGAAAGAGAGAGAAAGAGGAAGTGGAGTAGGAGGAGGAGGAGATAAAAGACAAAGATAAATGAGGAGGAGAAAAGATAAAAACGAGTGAGAGTCGAAAGAAGGGGAGGCGGAGAAAACGGAGGTAAATGAAGCGGAGGAGCAGCATTCGGGGATTTGAATTGGATCGATCTGAATTAGTTTAAACATTTTATAAGAATAAAATTAATATTTATGCTTTAAAAAAATCGGATAAACATAATGTATAAATTTAAGCTAATTTTGTATAAAATTTAATATATTTTTAAATATATTCTATGCATGAACGTATTTCACTTCAATTATTAGTATAACGAGGTAATTTTAATTAACTTGTAAGGAAGAGATATAAAAAAAGAAAGAGGAGGAATTAAAGAAGATAATTGAGGAGGAAAGAGAGAGAAAGAGGAAGTGGAGTAGGAGGAGGAGGAGGAGACAAAAGGCAAAGACAAATGAGGAGAAAAGATAAAAACGAGTGAAAGTCGAAAGAAGGGGAGGCGAGAAAACGGAGGTAGATGAAGCGGAGGAGCAGCATTCGGGGATTTGAATTGGATCGATCTGAATTAGTTTAAACATTTTATAATAATAAAATTGATATTTATGCTTTAAAAAAATCAGAAAAATATATTAAATTTTATACAAAATAAACTTAAATTTATACATTGTGTTTATCCGATTTTTTTAAAGCATAAATATCAATTTTATTCTTATAAAATGTTTTAATCAGATCGAGTCAAAATCTTTAAATCATCTACCTTCGTTTCCTTCTTCGACTTCACTTTTTTTCTTTCTTCATCATTTGTCTTTACTTCCTTTGCCTTTTTCACTTCTTTTCTCTCTTTCCTTCAATTTCTTCTTTAATTTTCTTTTTTCTTCATAGTTAATTATTCTATATTAATAATTGAAGTGAAATAATGCTCATGCATAGAATATAATGTATAAATTTAAGCTTATTTTGTATAAAATTTAATATATTTTTAAATATATTCTATGCATGAACGTATTTCACTTCAATTATTAGTATAACGAGGGTAATTTTAATTAACTTGTAAGGAAGAGATGTAAAAAAAGAAAGAGGAGGAATTAAAGAAGACAATTGAGGAGGAAAGAGAGAGAAAGAGGAAGTGGAGTAGGAGGAGGAGCGAACAAAAGGCAAAGACAAATGAGGAGGAGAAAAGATAAAAATTAGTAAGAGTCGAAAGAAGGGGAGGCGGAGAAAATGGAGGTAGATGAAGCGGAGGAGCAGCATTCGGGGATTTGAATTGGATCGATCTGAATTAGTTTAAACATTTTATAAGAATAAGATTGATATTTATGCTTTAAAAAAATCAGATAAACACAATGTATAAATTTAAGCTTATTTTGTATAAAATTTAATATATTTTTAAATATATTCTATGAACGTATTTCACTTCAATTATTAGTATAACGAGGGTAATTTTAATTAACTTGTAAGGAAGAGATGTAAAAAAAAGAAAGAGGAGGAATTAAAAAAGATAATTGAGGAGGAAAGAGAGAGAAAGAGGAAGTGGAGTAGGAGGAGGAGGAGACAAAAGGCAAAGACAAATGAGGAGGAGAAAAGATAAAAATAAGTGAGAGTCGAAAGAAGGGGAGACGGAGAAAACGGAGGTAGATGAAGCGGAGGAGCAGCATTCGGGGATTTGAATTGGATCGATCTGAATTAGTTTAAACATTTTATAAGAAGAAAATTGATATTTATGCTTTAAAAAAATCGGATAAACACAATGTATAAATTTAAGCTTATTTTGTATAAAATTTAATATATTTTTAAATATATTCTATGCATGAACGTATTTCACTTCAATTATTAGTATAACAAGGGTAATTTTAATTAACTTGTAAGGAAGAGATGTAAAAAAAGAAAGAGGAGAAATTAAAAAAGACAATTGAGGAGGAAAGAGAGAGAAAGAGGAAGTGGAGTAGGAGGAGGAGGAGACAAAAGGCAAAGACAAATGAGGAGGAGAAAAGATAAAAATAAGTGAGAGTCGAAAGAAGGGGAGACGGAGAAAACAGAGGTAGATGAAGCGGAGGAGCAGCATTCGGAGATTTGAATTGATCGATCTGAATTAGTTTAAACATTTTATAAGAAGAAAATTGATATTTATGCTTTAAAAAAATCGGATAAACACAATGTATAAATTTAAGCTTATTTTGTATAAAATTTAATATATTTTTAAATATATTCTATGCATGAACGTATTTCACTTCAATTATTAGTATAACGAGGGTAATTTTAATTAACTTATAAGGAAGAGATGTAAAAAAAGAAAGGGGAGGAATTAAAGAAGACAATTGAGGAGGAAAGAGAGAGAAAGAGGAAGTGGAGTAAGATGAGGAGACAAAAGGCAAAGACAAATAAGGAGGAGAAAAGATAAAAATGAGTGAGAGTCGAAAGAAGGGGAGGCGGAGAAAACGGAGGTAGATGAAGCGGAGGAGCAGCATTCGGGGATTTGAATTGGATCGATCTGAATTAGTTTAAACATTTTATAAGAATAAAATTGATATTTATGCTTTAAAAAAATCGGATAAACACAATGTATAAATTTAAGCTTATTTTGTATTAAAATTTAATATATTTTTAAATATATTCTATGCATGAACGTATTTCACTTCAATTATTAGTATAATGAGGGAAATTTTAATTAACTTGTAAGGAAGAGATGTAAAAAAAGAAAGAGGAGGAATTAAGGAGGACAATTGAGGAGGAAAGAGAGAGAAAGAGGAAGTGGAGTAGTAGGAGGAGGAGACAAAAGGCAAAGACAAATGAGGAGGAGAAAAGATAAAAACGAGTGAGAGTCGAAAGAATGGGAGGCGGAGAAAACGGAGATAGATGAAGCGGAGGAGCAGCATTCAGGGATTTGAATTGGATCGATCTGAATTAGTTTAAACATTTTATAAGAATAAAATTGATATTTATGCTTTAAAAAAACCGGATAAACACAATGTATAAATTTAAGCTTATTTTGTATAAAATTTAATATATTTTTAAATATATTCTATGCATGAACGTATTTCACTTCAATTATTAGTATAATGAGAGTAATTTTAATGCAATTGTAAGGAAGATATGTAAAAAAAGAAAGTGGAGGAATTAAAGAAGACAAATGAGGAGGAAAGAGAGAGAAAGAGGAAGTGGAGTAGGATGAGGAGGAGACAGAAGACAAAGACAAATGAGAAGGATAAAAGATAAAAACGAGTGAGAGTCGAAAGGAGAGTCAGAGAAAACGAAGATAGATAAAGCGGAGGAGCAGCATTCGGGGATTTGAATTGGATCGATCTGAATTAGTTTAAACATTTTATAAGAATAAAATTGATATTTATGCTTTAAAAAAATCGGATAAACACAACCGACGTGGTTTGAGAAAAAAAATAACAATAAATTGCCCCACTTGTATTAGTTGCATTGCTAAATAATTCAACCCCGATCATCCGAACCTTTCCCATGTGAGCCGCACCACAAGGCGGCCACCAAGCATTCATCTTCTATCACGACGTGCCGCAGCGGTCGCCGCAGCAAACGTCTTTTCTGCCCAATCAGATAAGAGTTCCCTTGCACGGGTGTCATAGGTGTACATAATCTACTCCTACAAAAAGCTGTTCCGCCTTTTGCTCGATGCAGCTAATCCTATGACCCAAGGGCAGTATCTGACGTGAGTCAATCCCAAACGTCCCACGTGCCGAATCTCCAGCTCATCAGCAAATTTTTTATATCAGCCCAGAGTGTTTGTACGTCGGCGCGTCGATAAATCGCAATTCCATGTGGGACCTCCTTGCTAGCCTCCAATCATAAGGCAGGTGGTTCTTGGGTACGAACGCTCATCTCGCTCGTCTTGATCATTATTTGTGCACTGCCTTTGGAATGGCGCCAAGTAGTTGGAGTCGAGGCCGAAGTGCGAGGGTCGACTCGTTCTCTCCGTACTAACCCTAATTCGGATTCCCCTTCTCGTCGTCGATGTTCCTCCGGCGAACTCTGTGGCGGAGGGGCCTCCGATCGGAGGCGCAGCTCCGCGAGCTTCTCCGCCGCGGCCTCTCCTCCGCGTCGCCGTCGCCGTCGCTGCCGCCCTTCGACCATCAGCCGCGGCCGTACAAGGGGATGCTGGCCGATGAGGTCCTCGAGAAGCGGAAGAAGTTTCTTGGACCATCGCTGTTCTATTACTACCAGAAGCCAGTAATTTCTTGTCCCGATCTCTCTGCCGTCCATTTTCCTCTCTCCTAACGTTGTAGCTTTCGATTTGGGTTCTTGTCAGGATCCCATTTTTGCCTCGATGCTCTTTAGATCCGGACTACATTCTTTTTTTTCAGTGAGATTGCATCTCGAATCACACAGAAGTGATCTGCATGTCTCCCTCAACGCATAATGATTGTTCTCCATCCTACTCTGCTTCATTTGCCATTCTTCTGGATCTTTTGCTTTCTCCTTTTTTTGCTCCGCTTAGAATTTCTGCATATCTTCAGGTATCTTGTATTAATAGATGAAATTTCTTTGCCAAACCTAAAGGATCGTTTTTTGTTTCTTTTCAGCTGAATATTGTGGAAGGGAAAATGCAGTATCTTTATGACGAGACCGGAAAACGTTATCTTGATGCCTTCGCCGGCATAGTCACGGTATCGTGCGGGCATTGTCATCCTGATGTGGTGAACGCGGTGGTGGAGCAGTCACAGTTACTCCAGCACACCACCACCATTTATTTGCATCATGCCATTGTTGAGTTTGCTGAAGCTCTAGCTTCGAAAATGCCAGGCAACCTTAAGGTACTTTATGCCAGCTCTTTTAGATTATATTCAACTGCTAGCTAATCTAGGTATGTAGCATTAGCAGAAGTTGACTATGAAAAGCAAGAAATTGTGGTTGCTCATATGCTATTTAATATGTATATATGTATATACATATGTATATATTTATATATTTATATGTGTATGTGTGTGTGTGTATTAAAATTGGCTACTTACAATGGAAGTAAGACACTAGTCTGTACACTCTTGTTTCTATATGCTAATATTTGTTTATTTTGAGTAAATATGCAGGTTGTGTATTTCGTCAATTCAGGGACTGAAGCAAATGAATTAGCAATGCTGATGGCTCGAATATATACTGGGAATCTAGGCATGATTGCCTTGAGAAATGCATACCATGGTGGAAGTGCTGGTACAATAGGACTGACAGGTTTACAGACATGGAAATACCCAATTCCTCAGGTTAGTTATTTTTAAAATAGATTTTCTAAATGATATGCTCTCTCTCTCTCTCTCTCTCTCTCTCTCTCTCTCTCTCTCTCTCTCATGCATGTGCCTGAAGACCCGTTCTTTTCATGCAAAACTTTACAGGGTGAGATTCATCATGTTATGAATCCTGACCCTTATCGAGGAGTATTTGGCTCTGATGCAGCTCGTTATGCAAAAGAAGTTGAAGACCATATTGACTATGGTACTTCTGGGAACGTCGAGGCTTTATTGCAGAAACTTTTCAGGTCAGAGTTGCTCAGTTTGTAGAGTGGCTGGAAAGTTGTAATTCTTTTATTCCTCAAGGATGCTCCTTGTTCTTTATTCCAGCAACTTGGGACTTAACATTTTTTGCTTCCAAATGTTTGTAGGGAGTTGGAGGTGCTGTTGAATTGGCACCAGGGTACCTAAAGTTGGTATATGATATTGTTCGGAAGACTGGTGGAGTCTGCATAGCAGATGAGGTTCAGAGCGGATTTGGCAGGACAGGAAGCCATTATTGGGGATTTGAGACACAGGGTGTCATTCCTGACATTGTCACAATGGCAAAGGTAAAAGATTTTTCTCACATACATTGTTGTTCTTTTTTCCGTTGAAGTGAACAATTTACATCACTCCCTCCTCTGACAATTAGTATTTTCTGTGGTAGTAATAACTTCATCAAGTATAATGCAGACAATTGGTTCTAAAAGACTTTGCCTAATATGGCATGAACACTTTTGCGTAAAGAATCGGAGAGCTTAGTTCTTTTCTGTTTGTTGATTTTCACAGGGTATTGGCAATGGCCTACCACTAGGAGCAGTTGTCACAACTCCTGAAATAGCAAGTGTGATGTCCAAAAGAATTCAATTCAACACTTTTGGTGGAAACCGGTATGTTCTGCTGGTGGACTAGCTGTGCTCAAGGCTCTGGACAAGGAAAAGCGTCAAGCACATTGCGCTGATGTTGGTTCCCAATTGATAGATCGGCTGAGAACCCTTCAGCAAAAGCATGACAGTTAAATTTCGATACCTCTCAAATTTCTGCTTTCAGACTCAGAATATTCTATTTGATATATCTAGACTAAAACTGATGCTGTTTGTCTTTTTTCTACTTGATGATTTCCTAATATGCACTATATGAACAGAGTCTAGGGACAATCATGAGTTAAAAAAGGTAATAAGAGAGTTGCATCAAAAGCTACCTAGGACAATCATGAGTTAATGTTTTGATCTTTGATTTCTATTCCACGGTTGTTCAGTATCTTGTTACCTAGAACACAGAAAAAAGGATTGTCTGTACAGTGCATTGTTCAGAGAATGTTTATCTTCTCATTTATCACTTGCTGCTTTTCAGTCATTGGAGATGTCAGAGGCAGGGGATTGATGTTGGGAGTAGAACTTGTATCCGATAAGGACAAGACACCTGCCAAGGCAGAGGCAGCAGTCTTGTTTGAGAAGCTTAAGGGTATGATTCTGGCTTATTAGGCACTCTTATATTCTCTTCTGTTTCAAGTAAAACAAATCTGCATTGTGCAAATTTTATCCCCCTGGTTGCTATCGAAACACTTAAATCCTTCTTGGAAACAGATCTGGGAGTTCTGGTTGGGAAAGGAGGTCTTCATGGTAATGTTTTTAGAATAAAGCCGCCGATGTGCTTCACCAAACAGGATGCAGGTACTCTCATTGCTCCTTAATTAGCGAATCATTAACCCTTTCCTATGACCATATAATTCATGGATTAATTGGTGTCACTCTCATAATTCAGATTTCTTGGTGGACGCACTTGACTATGCCATTTCGCGCTTGTGAAGCCTGTCGATTTGACCAGGAAGGCAAAATAATGGACTTCCATTGCTCAGCAACAAATCTGGTAAATCACTTGAGACACTTCCTAGTGGTTGATGCTAATGTAGCTTCTTCTCCAAATAGAGGAGATAAAAGAAAGCTGAGCAAATGCCATTTGAGCCTGTCAAAAAAATTGTCTCAATTTGGATCTGTTCTTCTTGTTCAATTACTTTCTCTGTTTTCACCCTCTGCAAGTTTTTTTTATTTTTTATTTTTTGACAAAAGGTAAGTGGAGAAAGTGAAATTTGTGTCCCAAATCTTGTGATAAACAATTAAAATCTTTATCAGTTACGTTAAATTAGCTGATATTTTTTTCATCTTCTACCAGTCCCATTGTATCATTTAGATCTTTCCCCACCTATGAGTCCTCTGGTAGGTACAAAAGAATTGTTCTCTAACATCAACATTAAAAAAGATTTAACTATAAAAAAGATCACAAACAAAACCATTTATTTAGCTGAGAATACACTAATAATATATTCCCATGTTGACTTCAATAATAAGTAGGCATTAATGTTGTAGAGGAACCACCCAGTATAAAACAAAATTTGTATATATATCATAGAACAAGTACGACTTATATGCAATCTTAGTAGTCTAAGGAGTTGCATTTAAATTATAAAAAAATAGAATCGAATTGCATATAATTCAAAAGAGAATAAAAGTTTATTTTTCTATAAACAGGAAGAACCAATAAATTTGATTGTAATTGAATTCAAAATTTTTTTCTCTCACAGGCGAACACTGGGACTTATCATCATTTCAATTGAATTGCCAGTGGATCATACACAGAATGCCACAATATGGTTAGAAGATTTCAATGCAATTCTTTCAGAAAATATATAGATTTGATGGGTCATTAGTTAGCCAATAAAGCTACGATTTATGTTTTGAATAGCTCTTTTTTATCGGAATAGTGAGTGTACATATATATACATATGTATATATATCTTAAGGAAATAGACAGTAATCCATCGTGAATCAATGATTAATAGCTCGAGTCCACTCACCGTATGTAACGATAATAAATCGAAAGTTGAACGAATTTTGCATCAATTTGATTTTTTAGGGGGCGTTCTTTACTCGACCGCGCATGGTGTAGTGCCTAGGTTCCCGTCACCTGCGGTGAATATAAGAACACAAAATTTTGACGGTTTGGACACCAAAATAATTTTTTTGGAGGACTTTGAGAGCTGACTTTTATTCGGTATGCTAACCGAGAGTGATCGTATCCCATTCTATTTAGTCATGCATCAACAAGGGAAACGGCAAGTCCAGCAGGAGCCTCCACGTAGCGTCAATTAGTTATGGTCACCGTCGGTGTTACTAAGATTACGGAATTTGAAGGTTTTGACGCCAAAAAATTTTTTTTTGGGGCGTCCGAATGAGCTGTCTGGCATACGGTAAGCACACTGGCGATTTATCGTATACCCTTTGGTGTTATTCTTCCTTTTTCTCTTTAGTTTTCCCCACGTAGCTGCAGATGCTAAATGGCGGGAGGCGACGCTTTTTCTCGATCGAAGCATCGAGAGGGGAGGTTTCGATTGAGCAAGTCCACCCTTGTCTTAGATCGATCATTCTTTCCTGCATCGCTTGGTTTCGTTGTCGTCGTCTCTGAGAACGATTCTTGGAAGAATCGACGAGATTTCGATGTGCCGCGAGACCTTCTTCTTCGTGGATGATCTGGTAAACAAGCTTGACGACGATGGATTTATCTTGCTGTTCCTTGTGGCCGACCATCAATCTGATTGCATGATGGAGCGCTTTAATCTGTTTCATCAATCTCTGGATTCAAAAGGTTGCTCGGTATACGGAATTAAGCTCTGTCGTCTGTCCTTGCTGTTATTAGGGTTTCAGAACAGCAAGATTGGTGTTTGCCGTAATTGTATCAGGGATATCTCAGCGTTAAATTGTCGTGGCGACTTTTGCTTAGGTAGAAAGCAGATAGGCCGTGCTTCTGATGTGTATGCGCAAGGTTTTCCTCCCTCCTCTCTCCCTCTCTCTCTGTATTCCAACTGTCGACCTCGTTGGTGCTCAGAGAACAGCGGAAGATGACACTAACACGAGGGTTCCTCCATCGGAGTCAACATCACAGATCTTTTGGTGTTCTCTCATCTAACGTTGCACTGTTTTGGCATTGCCGGTGTACCCCGGTCAGTGTCAAGTATAATCATTAAATCAAGTTTCCTCACAAAGATTAAAGATTTTTAATGAGTACATGAGACTGTCTCTTTCATGCCACTTCCTCTTTCCGCTCGGATCAACTTTACATTGCATTGTAATCAGCACTATTAGTTCATCAGAACTTGATAGCATGAACCACAGACAAATTGCCACTCCGCATATTCTGCTACATGAATGGAAAGGTCAATCTCACAGTGTTAAATCTCAAGTATCCTAATTCGATCTCACAATTTATCTGCAAAAGAACTGCAGGTCAATTTAGCCACATGACCTGAAGAAGATTTTACATATTTACATTATACGATCAGCGTTCCTTGCTATTTCTTTGTGGCGTCTGTGAACATAGCTCGCGTCCAGTGTTCGACATCTTCCACTTGTGATGGTGGTGGGGGAAGTGTAGGACATTCCACGATATCCCATTCTTCCACAAGGCTTTCAGACTTTCCGAACTCCATCTCAGCAGAGTCGAGAAAACTAGCGTCGGAATTCACAAGGTGGCTGCTACCTCGAGCATTTGGCTGATCAACAAAGTGAACTTGTTAGGTAAATTACTCATGGCATTAGACATAGCACATATAAATATTACAGGCAGTTGGATTCACCATGATCGTTGTGTGCATGCTGTCAACCAAGCTTGATGTAGCCCCTGAATTTACATTCCACACCGATGATGTCTTCAGCTGCCGAGCTTGCTTTTCTGGTCTGCATAGCCAATAAAAGAAAATTTTGAATCAGTGCTGGCAATCAGTAATGGAAAACACAAAGTGATAGAACTGGTAATGACATAAAATGACTTTTTTACTGCAAATATCTGCCTCCAACCTTCCATTTGGTATGCATACAATGGAATAAAATATAGGAAACAGCAATTTGGTATGCATACAAAACAATCGACAAGGATTTTATTTTAGGTTGCTTTTGATGCCAATTTCTATAACCAAATTCCTATATCATCATCCCTGACACCAATAGACCACCGGAATGGAAAAAAAAAAAAAAAAATTTGACGACCATTTAGAACGGCACATGGATGGATGATGTTGTGCTCAGCCACAACTATTGCCACCAGTTACAAGCGGTAGTTTAGATATTGAATCCTAACCTGCTCAAGACCAAGACTACAAATGTAAGCTTTTTTTGCCATGTCATTCAGAGCGCTAAAATAAGAGGGTCAATGGCCCGATTGGCTAAACAAAAGTACCATTCATGTAAAACGTTGATGGATGGTATCTCAATGAACATGCATGTATGGAAAGATAGAGATGACCAAGAATACAATGATCTGATTCTCAGTTTTAATGATGCAGATAGAACAATCATAAAAAGTACAAATTCCACTAAAGAGCAACATGTTGTATGCTTCATGAGGTATGCATACAGTGGCCTTGAGAGTAGTTCACAAACCACAGAAGCGCACACATCATTTTGTCACTAAACTGCATTATTTGCCAATTGAATAAATACATGAAATTCAAACAATAGTTAACAATTTTTATTTCCTGATTTAGATGTCTAGTGACACATTAAGACCACAATAGGGTGATACAATTCAAAAAACATATTAAAGTATGATAAATACACAATTTTCATTACACAAAAGACATTATTGCAAGCAAGGTTCTCAATTTCGATGTGTACCGTCCGATACGAGTGGTACGTACCGGTCCGAGAGGATACCGATACGCGGACCGTCCTCCATCAGGCGGTACAAGTGTTTTGGCTGGTACCGAGGCATACCAACCAGGTACCAAGGCATACCGATCGGTACCGCCCCGAATTTCGACCGTTACTGAGATATACTGATCGGTACGGCTTAACGTATTTTTAAGATTTTAGGTGAAGGTATTTTTAAGATTTTAGGGTGTTTGTCGGTATGCCCTAGCGTACCAACGGTACATAACGGTACGAACCGTACCGAGCAAACCTCGAAACTTCAGTACGGTATGAAATTTCAATCCTTGATTACAAGTATACATATAACTGATAGGACAGGTCAATAAAGAAATGTCAATAGGGTTCATCATGGCTAAATTTCATATGTACCCCTATCGAAGAAGCTAATTTCATATTTACCGTTTAAAAGGTACATGATGACAAATTTTAAATAGAAAAAAATCATCATACTACCTTTCAGGAGGTACATGAAATTTTCTTTATTTTGCCTAACTCATATATATACACTCTTAACGAGAGTAGATGTGATAAGACATAATTTCTATTTTCTAATGTTTGTAGAATACGTATGAAATTGCTCCTAAATATTTCAAGGAGTAAACCAAAACATTAGACCTTTCTTTTTTAAGTTGAACATTTAGCAAGACCTTCTAAGAGGCCAACTTTTCTACAACAACCTGTGTTGTCATCACTATATGATCACAACTTCCTAATATCATCTTACAACCTGGCATTGTGCAAGTCTAAAACAATAATAACATTAGTTTATATATATATATATATATATATATATATATATATATATATATATTGCAAAAGGTAAGTAAAGAAGGCAGGATTCGGACCCAGGACCTTACGATAAACTGTCATTAGTTAATATATTCATTTATTAAGCAGTCCAAGTCAGAGTTCATTGGTCAAACTATTGCACAATTCAAGGAACCTACAAGCAATAGTGACTGCAATATGTGGCCAAAAAAAAGAATGACATCAAGTTTCACAAAATTGCAGTACAAACATTAAATGAAATACCTTGAGCATGCCATCTTCAATGAATTTCTTGTTGATTGTAGTTCTCTGAAGAAGATAGAGCAACCAACAATTTCTTAAATGCTTCAAAAGTAGAAGCTTCAGGGGCACATCCAGACATAACGAATTATAGCAGTATGCTGTGATGCATGCCACACTTTTCTTGAGAAGTGATATCCCTTTCTGCAGGTCCTTGTGAGTCTCAAAAGAATGTGGTGAGGCAGAGGAATAATTGAAGCTACTACTTCTGGAACTCTCTAAACAAGGCTTTCTTTCTAACTCCACTGAAGCAACACCAAAATTAGAGGAACTTCTATCAGACCATGAATTTTCCCCACTGGAAGAGCAGAAATTCTGGCGTGGTATAAAAAGTGGATATTCCTTGCTGCATATTACAAAAGTCGTGTGATTATGTTATTGTAATCAATAGGATAAAAGCTCCTTGCAATGCAATACCTCTGTGAAGATGGGCGAGCATCCCAATATGAATCTCGTTGCCATATGCGTGAGCAGGAACCCTGAAGAGACAAAACAACAAGATCAAAGCACAATGATAATGGAGAGCGGTGGCATATAAAGACCAGAAGTTCTTGTCATGTTCTTTCATTTTGACAACAGAAAAGGAACAACATGATGAACACAACAAATATGTCATCCAGAAAGCAAGTCATTGCTGCAGATTTTCAAAGGTATAAAATAAGCAACAATACAGACCACTAAATTCATTAGCTCATTAACATAGTTCATTAAGTAGGAAATTTAGCACAACAGAAGAAAACAACATGAAGTAAAACCTCTACCATTCTGTAGAAATGATGAATGGTAAACATAACTCATTGTCAAGAAAATTATATTTATATAAGTTATATTGCATTAACTAATCGCTTTCAGGTGTGAAAATATGAAACCAGGGTAAAATTAATTGGCCCTTCTTGTCTGCCTAACAAATGAACTGTAGATGTCGCTAATACTAATTGGCAAACAATGTAGCTTACCGCGAAACCTGAATTGTGTAGTGCTGGAGCAGCCAAACTTGGAACAACGAGATTTAACAATTGGACCATGTACCTGTTTGAAAAGCATAACTGACTTTATTGTCACTTCAGAAGTATACTGACAGGAGCAAACCTCAACCATGCACCATTGAGGATGTAATACCATAATACGAGAAAGTAGTGCAATGAAATAAAATTGAAGATGGCAAAAATCAAGTAAGCTCATACAGCAGTGGCACATAAAGCTGTAAAACATATGACAACTCACTCATAAACCAAACTACAAAAATAGCCCACTCAATTGGATCACCAAATATTAAAGCAACAAACAATAACAGTTGCATGAATTGTTTTATTACAACCTCAAATAAATCCAGAGCAGAGAAGTGATCTCAAAATATAAACAAACCATATTAGGGAGTGGAGCCATAATGCAACGAGGCACAAAATGGAGGTAAAATGAAGATAATGGAACATTCTGATAAGTGTTTTTGACATGATATTGAGTGTCCAAGTATTTTTCTAAAGAGTTAAAATAAGAAACAATTGAGATCCAAAACCAGAAGAATCGATGAGCAAGTAAAACTCTACCCCAAGGAAGCTGCAAGCTCTTCAGATGGAACAGAATGCGGATCAAGTCCTCTAGGTAAACGTGCATTGCATATTTGGTCATATAAACCATTTGATCCATCCTTTGCTCCATCTGAGTTCACCTAGAAATGAAATAAGAAGCATCATATGAAACTATTTAAGCTGTTCTAAAGCAACCTTCAAACACTGAAATCATTTTAGCAACAGCTATGAGTTAATCTTTATCATTATAAATTAGTTTCATAAGAGAAAAGGCAGAGCAACAAAAGTTTCATGTATATATTCACCGGAGCTGCATATAGATAAAACAAGGGAAGGGATCTTTAAGTAAAACTGAATGTGAACCATTTTCAGGTATTAGCCTTAGGTGCTAACTCAGCCCCAAATAATTTAGATACTGAAAGAAACAAACACTTCCAGATAGAAGTTTAGTTTCTTAAAGATCTGACTTACCTATTAAAAAAGTCTTCATCCATTATGGTAATGGTGGAATGTTTTGTACTCTCTAATTTGTTAGTCAGCTATCCTATGTTGGTTATATCACTTGGAGAAAAAATTTTCATTTCTCCAAAGAGGTTTCAACCTATAAATCTCAGAACCAAATATAATGAGAACAATCTTTTAGGCTTTTTTATGCTTAATTTTGTTAAATCTATTTTTGAAAAAAAAAAATTCTTTAGCAAAATGTGGAAAAAGGATACCCCAAAACTCATGAAAAATGCTTTTCTTTAGCTACCATGCAGACATGCTAGAACTTCGTGAATTCCACCAACCATTATAATCAACAAATAACAACTCATTTGTCCCACATATATAGCAAATCTATGTGCACATATCCTATTTAGCACAAACAAAAGTAAATTCCTTGATTATTTCACCTTTAAATTCCCTCACCATTTCTAGCCATGACTTCTTTGTTGTTATTTTTGTTCTCATGGTACCTCTAATTCGAAGAAACTCGACACTCTTACCAATTCTTTTTTTTTTACCAGTCTTTTTTAGACATTCAAAGATTTTCATCAGCATCCACAATTAGCATTTGTAACCTATGACATATATAATTTTGTTTCTGATTTTATCAGTATAACACACTTCAATCATCCATGCTCATCTTTGCTACAACTAAATTCTTTATAACTTATTTCTTAAATGCTGAACATTCTGACTGCCAAAGTATACTTTTCAAGCCAAATTCGTCTTTTAACAAAATATCTTCAAAAGATGTTTGTTATGTATGTTCATACGCACATCTTCATTGTTGAATCTTAATTTCTTTCCTTCAAGCCAAGCACCTACAAATGCTATCTTTCCACACTTGGTAACAATAACACTCTTTAAAGCAAATAATTGGGCCAGATTAAGATACCTCTAATAAAGTAAAGATTTGTTTGTGTGGCAAAAAATTAACAGATATTGAACTATTACCATAAATTATGGCAAAGAACTTGGTAGGTATAGAATATCTATGATATAAATTCAACATAAGAGTTATCCCCTAAACCATTTGCAGAAAATTTGTGCTGGTCAGAATGACAGAAAAAACATCATACCAATCCCCAGGATGCTCCGTTTAACTATCAAGTGAAGAGGAACTGAAGTACTAAAAGTTTTAAGAATTCAACAAGAAGCTTCATAAATAACAAAGAAAAGATGCAAAAAATTATCTGGCAGATATTTTGAAAATGAACGACAAGAATAGTGAACCAAAAGGACAACAAACCAGTATATAAGAAATAAATGAGAGCACAGAGATAGCAAACAAGCTAAATTGTATCATATTCATTTACCAAGATATATCACTCAGAAAACTTCTGTCAAATGTTATATAGTTCTAACCAAGGTATGCAGTTTGAGCTGTAGTGCGGCGGACGCATGTAAGACAGATGCATTTTATATGCGCCGGATGCTTCTAAACACAATGTATAAATTTTAAGTTATCTGATCGGTTAATATATTTCTAAGATATATCTATGCATGAACGTATTTCACTTCAAATTTGATAACAAGGGTAATTTTAATTAACTTGTAGGAAGAGATGTAAAAAAGAAAGAGGAGAAATTAAGATAATTTTCGTGAATACCCAAGGTAATTGAAACGTTGAGATTTGAATTTCGATCTGAATTAGTTTAAACATTTTATAAGAAGAAAATGATATTTATGCTTTAAAAAAATCGGATAAACACAATGTATAAATTTAAGCTATTTTGTATAAAATTTAATATATTTTTAAATATATTCTATGCATGAACGTATTTCACTTCAATTATTAGTATAACGATTTGTAATTTTAATTAACTTATAAGGAGAGATGTAAAAAGAAAGGGGAGGAATTAAAGAAGACAATTGAGGAGGAGAGAGAGAAAGAGGAAGTGGAGTAATGAGGAGACAAAAGGCAAAGATAAATGAGGAGGAGAAAAGATAAAAATGGTGAGAGTCTCGGAGGTAGATGCAAAGCGGAGGAGCTTGAAGATTCTGGGATTTGAATTGGATCGATCTGAATTAGTTTAAACATTTTATAAGAATAAAATTGATATTTATGCTTTAAAAAATCGGATAAACACAATGTATAAATTTAAGCTTATTTGTTTAAAATTTAATATATTTTTAAATATATTCTATGCATGATATTTCACTTCAATTATTAGTATAATGAGGAAATTTTAATTAACTTGTAAGGAAGAGATGTGAATTAAAGAAGATAATGAGGAGGAAAGAGAGAGAAAGAGGAAGTGGAGTATAGGAGGAGGAGATAAAAGGCAAAGACAAATGAGGAGGAGAAAAGATAAAAACGAGTGAGAGTCGAAAGAATGGGAGGCGGAGAAAATGGAGATAGATGAAGCGGAGGAGCAATTCTAGAGGATTTGAATTTCGTCTTCGAATTAGTTTAAACATTTTATAAGAATAAAATTGATATTTATGCTTTAAAAAAATCGGATAAACACAATGTATAAATTTAAGCTTATTTTGTATAAAATTTAATATATTTTTAAATATATTCTATGCATGAACGTATTTCACTTCAATTATTAGTATAATGAGAGTAATTTTAATGCAGTTGTAAGGAAGATATGTAAAAAGAAAGTGGAGGAATTAAAGAAGACAAATGAGGAGGAAAGAGAGAGAAAGAGGAAGTGGAGTAGGATGAGGAGAGACGAAGACAAAGACAAATGAGAAGGATAAAAGATAAAAACGAGTGAGAGTGAAAGGAGAGTGAGAAAACGAAGATAGATAAAGCGATGGAGCAACATTCGGGGATTTGAATTGGATCGATCTGAATTAGTTTAAACATTTTATAAGAATAAAATTGATATTTATGCTTTAAAAAAATCGGATAAACACAACCGACGTGGTTTGAGAAAAAAAATAACAATAAATTGCCCCACTTGTATTAGTTGCATTGCTAAATAATTCAACCCCGATCATCCGAACCTTTCCCATGTGAGCCGCACCAAAAGGCGGCCACCAAGCATTCATCTTCTATCACGACGTGCCGCAGCGGTCGCCGCAGCAAACGTCTTTTCTGCCCAATCAGATAAGAGTTCCCTTGCACGGGTGTCATAGGTGTACATAATCTACTCCTACAAAAAGCTGTTCCGCCTTTTGCTCTATGACCCAAGGGCAGCATCTGACGTGAGTCAATCCCAAACGTCCCACGTGCCGAATCTCCAGCTCATCAGCAAATTTTTTATATCAGCCCAGAGTGTTTGTACGTCGGCGCGTCGATAAATCGCAATTCCGTGTGGGACCTCCTTGCTAGCCTCCAATCATAAGGCAGGTGGTTCTTGGGTACGTGACGCTCATCTCGCTCGTCTTGATCCCTCCCATGTGCACTGCCTTTGGAATGGCGCCAAGTAGTTGGAGTCGAGGCCGAAGTGCGAGGGTTGACTCGTTCTCTCCGTACTAACCCTAATTCGGATTCCCCTTCTCGTCGTCGATGTTCCTCCGGCGAACTCTGTGGCGGAGGGGCCTCCGATCGGAGGCGCAGCTCCGCGAGCTTCTCCGCCGCGGCCTCTCCTCCGCGTCGCCGTCGCCGTCGCTGCCGCCCTTCGACCATCAGCCGCGGCCGTACAAGGGGATGCTGGCCGATGAGGTCCTCGAGAAGCGGAAGAAGTTTCTTGGACCATCGCTGTTCTATTACTACCAGAAGCCAGTAAATTCTTGTCCCGATCTCTCTGCCGTCCATTTTTCCTCTCCTAACGTTGTAGCTTTCGATTTGGGTTTTGTCAGGATCCCATTTTTGCCTCGATGCTCTTTAGATCCGGACTACATTCTTTTTTTCAGTGAGATTGCATCTCGAATCACACAAAGTGATCTGCATGTCTCCTCAACGCATAATGATTGTTCTCCATCCTACTCTGCTTCATTTGCCATTCTTCTGGATCTTTTGCTTTCTCCTTTTTTTGCTCCGCTTAGAATTTCTGCATATCTTCAGGTATCTTGTATTAATAGATGAAATTTCTTTGCCAAACCTAAAGGATCGTTTTTTGTTTCTTTTCAGCTGAATATTGTGGAAGGGAAAATGCAGTATCTTTATGACGAGACCGGAAAACGTTATCTTGATGCCTTCGCCGGCATAGTCACGGTATCGTGCGGGCATTGTCATCCTGATGTGGTGAACGCGGTGGTGGAGCAGTCACAGTTACTCCAGCACACCACCACCATTTATTTGCATCATGCCATTGTTGAGTTTGCTGAAGCTCTAGCTTCGAAAATGCCAGGCAACCTTAAGGTATTTATGCCAGCTCTTTTAGATTATATTCAACTGCTAGCTAATCTAGGTATGTAGCATTAGCAGAAGTTGACTATGAAAAGCAAGAAATTGTGGTTGCTCATATGCTATTTAATATGTATATATGTATATACATATGTATATATTTATATATTTATATGTGTATGTGTGTGTGTGTATTAAAATTGGCTACTTACAATGGAAGTAAGACACTAGTCTGTACACTCTTGTTTCTATATGCTAATATTTGTTTATTTTGAGTAAATATGCAGGTTGTGTATTTCGTCAATTCAGGGACTGAAGCAAATGAATTAGCAATGCTGATGGCTCGAATATATACTGGGAATCTAGGCATGATTGCCTTGAGAAATGCATACCATGGTGGAAGTGCTGGTACAATAGGACTGACAGGTTTACAGACATGGAAATACCCAATTCCTCAGGTTAGTTATTTTTAAAATAGATTTTCTAAATGATATGCTCTCTCTCTCTCTCTCTCTCTCTCTCTCTCATGCATGTGCCTGAAGACCCGTTCTTTTCATGCAAAACTTTACAGGGTGAGATTCATCATGTTATGAATCCTGACCCTTATCGAGGAGTATTTGGCTCTGATGCAGCTCGTTATGCAAAAGAAGTTGAAGACCATATTGACTATGGTACTTCTGGGAACGTCGCAGGCTTTATTGCAGAAACTTTTCAGGTCAGAGTTGCTCAGTTTGTAGAGTGGCTGGAAAGTTGTAATTCTTTTATTCCTCAAGGATGCTCCTTGTTCTTTATTCCAGCAACTTGGGACTTAACATTTTTTGCTTCCAAATGTTTGTAGGGAGTTGGAGGTGCTGTTGAATTGGCACCAGGGTACCTAAAGTTGGTATATGATATTGTTCGGAAGACTGGTGGAGTCTGCATAGCAGATGAGGTTCAGAGCGGATTTGGCAGGACAGGAAGCCATTATTGGGGATTTGAGACACAGGGTGTCATTCCTGACATTGTCACAATGGCAAAGGTAAAAGATTTTTCTCACATACATTGTTGTTCTTTTTTCCGTTGAAGTGAACAATTTACATCACTCCCTCCTCTGACAATTAGTATTTTCTGTGGTAGTAATAACTTCATCAAGTATAATGCAGACAATTGGTTCTAAAAGACTTTGCCTAATATGGCATGAACACTTTTGCGTAAAGAATCGGAGAGCTTAGTTCTTTTCTGTTTGTTGATTTTCACAGGGTATTGGCAATGGCCTACCACTAGGAGCAGTTGTCACAACTCCTGAAATAGCAAGTGTGATGTCCAAAAGAATTCAATTCAACACTTTTGGTGGAAATCCGGTATGTTCTGCTGGTGGACTAGCTGTGCTCAAGGCTCTGGACAAGGAAAAGCGTCAAGCACATTGCGCTGATGTTGGTTCCCAATTGATAGATCGGCTGAGAACCCTTCAGCAAAAGCATGACAGTTAAATTTCGATACCTCTCAAATTTCTGCTTTCAGACTCAGAATATTCTATTTGATATATCTAGACTAAAACTGATGCTGTTTGTCTTTTTTCTACTTGATGATTTCCTAATATGCACTATATGAACAGAGTCTAGGGACAATCATGAGTTAAAAAAGGTAATAAGAGAGTTGCATCAAAAGCTACCTAGGACAATCATGAGTTAATGTTTTGATCTTTGATTTCTATTCCACGGTTGTTCAGTATCTTGTTACCTAGAACACAGAAAAAAGGATTGTCTGTACAGTGCATTGTTCAGAGAATGTTTATCTTCTCATTTATCACTTGCTGCTTTTCAGTCATTGGAGATGTCAGAGGCAGGGGATTGATGTTGGGAGTAGAACTTGTATCCGATAAGGACAAGACACCTGCCAAGGCAGAGGCAGCAGTCTTGTTTGAGAAGCTTAAGGGTATGATTCTGGCTTATTAGGCACTCTTATATTCTCTTCTGTTTCAAGTAAAACAAATCTCCATTGTGCAAATTTTATCCCCCTGGTTGCTATCGAAACACTTAAATCCTTCTTGGAAACAGATCTGGGAGTTCTGGTTGGGAAAGGAGGTCTTCATGGTAATGTTTTTAGAATAAAGCCGCCGATGTGCTTCACCAAACAGGATGCAGGTACTCTCATTGCTCCTTAATTAGCGAATCATTAACCCTTTCCTATGACCATATAATTCATGGATTAATTGGTGTCACTCTCATAATTCAGATTTCTTGGTGGACGCACTTGACTATGCCATTTCGCGCTTGTGAAGCCTGTCGATTTGACCAGGAAGGCAAAATAATGGACTTCCATTGCTCAGCAACAAATCTGGTAAATCACTTGAGACACTTCCTAGTGGTTGATGCTAATGTAGCTTCTTCTCCAAATAGAGGAGATAAAAGAAAGCTGAGCAAATGCCATTTGAGCCTGTCAAAAAAATTGTCTCAATTTGGATCTGTTCTTCTTGTTCAATTACTTTCTCTGTTTTCACCTTCTGCAAGTTTTTTTATTTTTTATTTTTGACAAAAGGTAAGTGGAGAAAGTGAAATTTGTGTCCCAAATCTTGTGATAAACAATTAAAATCTTTATCAGTTACGTTAAATTAGCTGATATTTTTTTCATCTTCTACCAGTCCCATTGTATCATTTAGATCTTTCCCCACCTATGAGTCCTCCGGTAGGTACAAAAGAATTGTTCTCTAACATCAACATTAAAAAAGATTTAACTATAAAAAAGATCACAAACAAAACCATTTATTTAGCTGAGAATACACTAATAATATATTCCCATGTTGACTTCAATAATAAGTAGGTATTAATGTTGTAGAGGAACCACCCAGTATAAAACAAAATTTGTTTATATATCATAGAACAAGTACGACTTATATGCAATCTTAGTAGTCTAAGGAATTGCATTTAAATTATAAAAAAAAAGAATCGAATTGCATATAATTCAAAAGAGAATAAAAGTTTATTTTTCTATAAACAGGAAGAACCAATAAATTTGATTGTAATTGAATTCAAAATTTTTTCTCCCACAGGCGAACACTGGGACTTGTCATCATTTCAATTGAATTGCCAGTGGATCATACACAGAATGCCACAATATGGTTAGAAGATTTCAATGCAATTCTTTCAGAAAATATATAGATTTGATGGGTCATTAGTTAGCCAATAAAGCTACGATTTATGTTTTGAATAGCTCTTTTTTATCGGAATAGTGAGTGTATATATATATATATATATATCAAGGAAATAGACAGTAATCCATCGTGAATCAATGATTAATAGCTCGAGTCCACTCACCGTCTGTAACGATAATAAATCGAAAGTTGAACGAATTTTGCATCAATTGGATTTTTTTAGGGGCGTTTTTTCCTCGACAGAGCGGCCCTAAGCTCACCGCGGAATTCTGCACGCATGGTGTGTTAGCTATGTTCCCGTCACCTGCGGTGAATATAAGAACACAAAATTTAAAGGTTTGGACGCCAAAATATTTTTTTTGGGGGACTTTGAGAGCTGACTTTTATTCGGTATGCTGACCGAGAGTGATCGTATCCTATTCTATTTAGTCATGCATGAACAAGGGCAACGGTAAGTGCAGCAGAAGCCTCCACGTAACGTCAATTAGTTCTGGTCACCGTCAGTGATACTAAGATTAGGAATTTGAACGTTTTGACGCCAAAAAAAATTTTTTTGGCCGTCCGAATGAGCTGACTGGCATATCGGTAAGCGCACTGGCGATGTATCGTATACCCTTTGGTGTTATTCTTCCTTTTTCTCTTTGTTTTCGCCACGTAGCTGCGGATGCTAAATGGCGGGAGGCGACGCTTTTTCTCGATCGAAGCATCGAGGGGGGAGGTTTCGATTGACCATGTCCACTCTTGTCTTAGATCGATCATTCTTTCCTGCATCGCTTGGTTTCGTCGTCGTCGTCTGTGAGAACGATTCTTGGAAGAATCGACGAGATTTCGATGTGCCGTGAGACCTTCTTCTTCGTGGATGATCTGGTAAACAAGCCTGACGACGATGGATTTATCTTGCTGTTCCTTGTGGCCGACCACCAATCTGATTGCATGATGGAGCGCTTCAATCTGTTTCATCAATCTCTGGATTCAAAAGGTTGCTCGGTATACGGAATTAAGCTCTGTCGTCTGTCCTTGCTGTTATTAGGGTTTCAGAACACTGCACCTTCTCGATCGTCACAGCAAGATTGGTGTTTGCCGTAATTGTATCAGGGATATCTCAGCGTTAAATTGTCGTGGCGACTTTTGCTTCTGATGTGTATGCGCAAGGTTTTCCTCCCTCCTTTCTCTCCCTCTCTCTCTCTGTACTCCAACTGTCGACCTCGTTGGTGCTCAGAGAACAGTGGAAGATGACACTAATACGAGGGTTCCTCCATCGGAGTCAACATCACAGACCTTTTGGTGTTCTCTCATCTAACGTTGCACTGTTTTGGCATTGCCGGTGTACCTCGGTCAGTGTCAAGTATAATCATTAAATGAAGTTTCCTCACAAAGATTAAAGATTTTTAACGAGTACATGAGACTCTGCCTTTTTAGTTGTCTCTTTCATGCCACTACTCTTTCCGCTAGGATCAACTTTACATTGCATTGTAATCAGCACTATTAGTTCATCAGAACTTGATAGCAAGAACCACACAGACAAATTGCCACTCGGCATATTCTGCTACATGAATGGAAAGGTCAATCTCACAGTGTTAAATCTCAAGTATCCTAATTCGATCTCACAATTTATCTGCAAAAGAACTGCAGGTCAATTTAGCCACATGACCTGAAGAAGATTTTACATATTTACATTATATGATATCAGCGTTCCTTGCTATTTCTTTGTGGCGTCTGTGAACATAGCTCGCGTCCAGTGTTCGACATCTTCCACTTGTGATGGCGGTGGGGGAAGCGTAGGACATTCCACGATATCCCACTCTTCCACAAGGCTTTCAGACTTTCCAAACTCGGTCATCTCAGCAGAGTAGAGAAAACTTGTGTCGGAATTCGCAAGGTGGCTGCTACCTCGAGCATTTGGCTGATCAACAAAGTGAACTTGTTAGGTAAATTACTCATGGCATTAGACATAGCACATATAAAGATTACAGGCAGTTGGATTCACCATGATCGTTGTGTGCATGCTGTCAACCAAGCTTGATGTAGCCCCTGAATTTACATTCCACACTGATGGTCTCTTCAGCTGCCGAGCTTGCTTTTCTGGTCTGCATAGCCAATAAAAGAAAACTTTGAATCAATGCTGGCAATCAGTAATGGAAAAAACAAAGTGATAGAACTGGTAATGACATAAAATGACTTTTTTACTGCAAATATCTGCCTCCAACCATCCATTTGGTATGCATACAATGGAATAAAATATAGGAAACAGCAATTTGGTATGCATACAAAACAATCGACAAGGATTTTATTTTAGGTTGCTTTTGATGCCAATTTCTATAACCAAATTCCTATATCATCATCCCTGACACCAGTAGACCACCGGAATGGAAAAAAAACAAAAAAAAAAATTTGACAACCGTTTAGAATGGCACATGGATGGATGATGTTGTGCTCAGCCACAACTATTGCCACCAGTTACAAGCGGTAGTTTAGATATTGAACCCTAACCTGCTCAAGACCAAGACTACAAATGTAAGCTTTTTTTGCCATGTCATTCAGAGCTAAAATAAGAGGGTCAATGGCCCGATTGGCTAAACAAAAGTACCATTCATGTAAAACATTGATGGATGGTATCTCAATGAACGTGCATGTATGGAAAGATTGAAATGACCAAGAATACAATGATCTGATTCTCAGTTTTAATGATGCAGATAGAACAATCAAAAAAAGTACAAAATCCACTAAAGAGCGACATGTTGTATGCTTCACGAGGTATGCATACAGTGGCCTTGAGAGTAGTTCAAAAACCACAGAAGCGCACACATCATTTTGTCACTAAACTGCATTATTTGCCAATTGAATAAATACATGAAATTCAAACAATAGTTAACAATTTCCATTTCCTGATTTAGATGTCTAGTGACACATTAAGACCACAATAGGGTGATACAATTCAAAAACATATTAAAGTATGATAAATACACAATTTTCATCACACAAAAGACATTATTGCAAGCAAGGTTCTCAATTTCGATATGTACCGTCCGATACGAGTGGTATGTACCGGTCCAAGAGGATACCGATACACGGACCGTCCTCCATCAGGCGGTACAAGTGTTTTGGCTAGTACCGAGGCATACCAACCAGGTACCGAGGCATACCGATCGGTACCGCCCCGGATTTCGACCGTTACCGAGATATACTGATCGGTACGGCTTAACGTGATAGGTGAAGGTATTTTTAAGATTTTAGGGTGTTTGTCAGTATGCCCTAGCGTACCAATGGTACATATCGGTACGAACCGTATCGAGTAAATCTCGAAACTTCAGTACGGTATGAAATTTCAATCCTTGATTACAAGTATATATATAACTGATAGGACAGGTCAATAAAGAAATGTCAATGGGGTTCATCATGGCTAAATTTCATATGTACCCCTATCGAAGAAGCTAATTTCATATTTACCCTTTAAAAGGTACATGATGACAAATTTTAAATAGAAAAAAATCATCATACTACCTTTCAGGGGGTATATGACATTTTCTTTATTTTGCCTAACTCATATATATACACTCTTAACGAGAGTAGATGTGATAAGACATAATTTCTATTTTCTAATGTTTGTAGAATACGTATGAAATTGCTCCTAAATATTTCAAGGAGTAAACCAAAACATTAGACCTTTCTTTTTTAAGTTGAACATTTAGCAAGACCTTCTAAGAGGCCAACTTTTCTACAATAACCTGTGTTGTCATCGCTATATGATCACAACTTCCTAATATCATCTTACAACCTGGCATTGTGCAAGTCTAAAACAATAATAACATTAGTTTATATTATATATATATTGCAAAAGGTAAGTAGAGAAGGCAGGATTCGGACTCAGGACCTTACGATAAACTGTCATTAGTTAATATATTCATTTATTAAGCAGTCCAAGTCAGAGTTCATTGGTCAAACTATTGCACAATTCAAGGAACCTACAAGCAATAGTGACTGCAATATGTGGCCAAAAAAAAGAATGACATCAAGTTTCACAAAATTGCAGTACAAAGATTAAATGAAATACCTTGAGCATGCCATCTTCAATGAATTTCTTGTTGATTGTAATTCTCCTGAAGAAGATAGAGCAACCAACAATTTCGCAAATGCTTCAAAAGTAGAAGCTTCAGGGGGCACATCCAGACATAACGAATTATAGCAGTATGCTGTGATGCATGCCACACTTTTCTTGAGAAGTGATATCCCTTTCTGCAGGTCCTTGTGAGTCTCAAAAGAATGTGGTGAGGCAGAGGAATAATTGAAGCTACTACTTCTGGAACTCTCTAAACAAGGCTTTCTTTCTAACTCCACTGAAGCAACACCAAAATTAGAGGAACTTCTATCAGACCATGAATTTTCCCCACTGGAAGAGCAGAAATTCTGGCGTGGTATAAAAAGTGGATATTCCTTGCTGCATATTACAAAAGTCGTGCGATTATGTTATTGTAATCAATAGGATAAAAGCTCCTTGCAATGCAATACCTCTGTGAAGATGGGCGAGCATCCCAATATGAATCTCGTTGCCATATGCGTGAGCAGGAACCCTGAAGAGACAAAACAACAAGATCAAAGCACAATGACAATGGAGAGCGATGGCATATAAAGACCAGAAGTTCTTGTCATGTTCTTTCATTTTGACAACAGAAAAGGAACAACATGATGAACACAACAAATATATCATCCAGAAAGCAAGTCATTGCTGCAGATTTTCAAAGGTATAAAATAAGCAGCAATACAGACCACTAAATTCATTAGCTCATTAACATAGTTCATTAAGTAGGAAATTTAGCACAGAAGAAAACAACATGAAGTAAAACCTCTACCATTCTGTAGAAATGATGAATGGTAAACATAACTCATTGTCAAGAAAAATATATTTATATAAGTTATATTGCATTAACTAATCGCTTTCAGGTGTGAAATATGAAACCAGGGTAAAATTAATTGGCCCTTCTTGTCTGCCTAACAAATGAACTGTAGATGTCGCTAATACTAAATGGCAAACAATGTAGCTTACCGCGAAACCTGAATTGTGTAGTGCTGGAGCAGCCAAACTTGGAACAACGAGATTTAACAATTGGACCATGTACCTGTTTGAAAAGCATAACTGACTTTATTGTCACTTCAGAAGTATACTGACAGGAGCAAACCTCAACCATACACCATTGAGGATGTAATACCATAATACGAGAAAGCAGTGCAATGAAATAAAATTGAAGATGGCAAAAATCAAGTAAGCTCATACAGCAGTGGCACATAAAGCTGTAATACATATGACAACTCACTCATAAACCAAACTACAAAAATAGCCCACTCAATTGGATCGCCAAATATTAAAGCAACAAACAATAACAGTTGCATGAATTGTTTTTATTACAACCTCAAATAAATCCAGAGCAGAGAGAAGTGATCTCAAAAATATAAACAAACCATATTAGGGAGTGGAGCCATAATGCAACGAGGCACAAAATGGAGGTAAAATGAAGATAATGGAACATTCTGATAAGTGTTTTTGACATGATATTGAGTGTCCAAGTATTTTTCTAAAGAGTTAAAATAAGAAACAATTGAGATCCAAAACCAGAAGAATCGATGAGCAAGTAAAACTCTACCCCAACGAAGCTGCAAGCTCTTCAGATGGAACAGAATGCGGATCAAGTCCTCTAGGTAAACGTGCATTGCATATTTGGTCATATAAACCATTTGATCCATCCTTTGCTCCATCTGAGTTCACCTAGAAATGAAATAAGAAGTATCATATGAAACTATTTAAGCTGTTCTAAAGCAACCTTCGAACACTGAAATCATTTTAGCAACAGCTATGAGTTAATCTTTATCATTATAAATTAGTTTCATAAGAGAAAAGACAGAGCAACAAAAGTTTCATGTATATATTCACCGGAGCTGCATATAGATAAAACAAGGGAAGGGATCTTTAAGTAAAACTGAATGTGAACCATTTTCAGGTATTAGTCTTAGGTGCTAACTCAGCCCCAAATAATTTAGATACTGAAAGAAACAAACACTTCCAGATAGAAGTTTAGTTTCTTAAAGATCTGACTTACCTATTAAAAAAGTCTTCATCCATTATGGTAATGGTGGAATGTTTTGTACTCTCTAATTTGTTAGTCAGCTATCCTATGTTGGTTATATCACTTGGAGAAAAAAATTTCATTTCTCCAAAGAGGTTTCAACCTATAAATCTCAGAACCAAATATAATGAGAACAATCTTTTAGGCTTTTTATGCCTAATTTTGTTAAATCTATTTTTGAAAAAAAAATTCTTTAGCAAAATGTGGAAAAATGCTACCCCAAAACTCATGAAAAATGCTTTTCTTTAGCTACCATGCAGACATGCTAGAACTTCGTGAATTCCACCAACCATTATAATCAACAAATAACAACTCATTTGTCCCACATATATAGCAAATCTATGTGCACATATCCTATTTAGCACAAACAAAAGTAAATTCCTTGATTATTTCACCTTTAAATTCCCTCACCATTTCTAGCCATGACTTCTTTGTTCTTATGTTTGTTCTCATGGTACCTCTAATTCGAAGAAACTCAACACTCTTACCAATTCTTTTTTTTTTACCAGTCTTTTTTAGACATTCAAAGATTTTCATCAGCATCCACAATTAGCATTTGTAACCTATTACATATATAATTTTGTTTCTGATTTTATCAGTATAACACACTTCAATCATCCATGCTCATCTTTGCTACAACTAAATTCTTTATAACTTATTTCTTAAATGCTGAACATTCTGACTGCCAAAGTATACTTTTCAAGCCAAATTCGTCTTTTAACAAAATATCTTCAAAAGATGTTTGTTATGTATGTTCATACGCACATCTTCATTGTTGAGTCTTAATTTCTTTCCTTCAAGCCAAGCACCTACAAATGTTATCTTTCCACACTTGGTAACAATAACACTCTTTAAAGCAAATAATTGGGCCAGATTAAGATACCTCTAATAAAGTAAAGATTTGTTTGTGTGGCAAAAAATTAACAGATATTGAACTATTACCATAAATTATGGCAAAGAACTTGGTAAGTATAGAATATCTATGATATAAATTGGAAAGAAACATAAATTCAACATAAGAGTTATCCCCTAAACCATTTGCAGAAAATTTGTGCTGGTCAGAATGACAGAAAAAACATCATACCAATCCCCAGGATGCTCCGTTTAACTATCAAGTGAAGAGGAACTGAAGTACAAAAAGTTTTAAGAATTCAACAAGAAGCTTCACAAATAACAAAGTAAAGATGCAAAAAATTATCTGGCAGATATTTTGAAAATGAACGACAAGAATAGTGAACCAAAAGGACAACAAACCACTATAGAAGAAATAAATGAGAGCACAGAGATAGCAAACAAGCTAAATTGTATCATATTCATTTACAAGATATATCACTCAGAAAACTTCTGTCAAATGTTATATAGTTCTAACAATTTCTTTAAAGTCTGCTCATGCAACAGATGGCTTTATAGTCGATTTAATTATATATAGGGAAAGAGTATAAGAGTCATCATGGAATTCTTTTTTTCTTTTACAACTTGGATAATGAGGTTACAACTAAAGAATTAACATTCACAGTGTAAATAATAATTAAAGGTTTTGAAGGACACTCTTATAACAGTTATTTTTGACACTTCCAATCCTGGACTTTTGGACAAACACAAGTTTTACCATAAAAACTTAAAAAGATGGACTTACGACTTTGTTGTTATTGTTGACTTTTACCACAAAAACTAAAATATTAATATAACTTTGACTTTTTTTCAATTAGGAGATGATCTAGAACTTGCATCTGAGTAGTTACTAGTCCTTTCCACTGGAGGTCCTTTATACTCGTTTAGGATATTAACCATCATCGTGTCCCCTAAGACATTGTAGTTAGAAGTAAGACTATTAGTACCAGTGGTATGAGGAGAGGTAGAAGGAAATCATGAAAACCTTACTAGAAACTATAGATAAAAATTTATATGTTCTTAAATTAACTAAGGATATTGCATTTTTTATCAAGTTCAAAGATGGAAATAGGATCCACGTAGCTTATCCCGAATAGTTGGGACATGTCACCATCCATCGAAGGCAAACAAGTTAGACAATTTCTTTTGCATCCCTAGTCATATATGAACATTGGGCAACATGGATAAATTAGTCATCCATCAGACGACTAAACAGAAGCATGGAACTGCATAACCCTGGGTAACTAAAGAGTTGATGTTTTGATAACAAAAACCTGACCAGAATGCCTTTCACCAACCATTAATGGTAGCTTCATAGGTCTGATCCTTACCTACTTAGTTCAAACTATTGAAGCCAATCTACTACATAACTGTAACAATGCATCATATTAAAGAGCTAAACAGTCATTACATGACGCATTGGGAAGAGTTTGCAGATCTGTTTTATAACCACGGACTGCTTATGAATACGTTCAGAGGTTGCCATCTGCAAAAAATAATATCACAATTTCAGAAAAAAGAAAAACAATGAAAACATAAGTGAAACTAGAAATAAATTAAGAAATGAAGATATAATGAAATAACAATTGGAATATGATATATTATGTTCAGTATTATTTTTTTTATAGTCATATAACACTTAAATGTTTATATATTGAACATACACCTTTGAAACATGCATAATCACATTGCATCCTAACTTGAGAAACCAGCAGTCAAAAGAGGGACATAAAATGAGCAGGAAATATTGAAGGGGTGAATGTCTCAGTAGCCTTCTTATTTTATTGCAGGGATCCTCATGAATATCTATCTTACACTGCAAAGGTTTACCAAATTCGAGCTTTCATGAGGCTTATCTTTTTATCAAAAATAAGATTCAGTAGAAGATTTTTATAATAACATTCTTTGTCTATAATAACTTACATTCTTAGCTAAATTTAGCCAGGCAATGTCTTCTATTGCTAACAGTTTGGAGGTTACCCATAACTAAGCCCCAGCCAAACACCACTAGATCCTAAGCAAACTAATGCCAGGTGATTTAAATTAAAATATCAAAGTTAAAAATACTAATTAATTAAAAAGATATATCATCAGTTCATAAGGTCTGTCATTTCAAACTTAACCAATCTACAATCAATGTCTTTCATCATTAATTACAAGCAACCACACCAGCAGGCAAGAACATACATTAAACAAAACTCAAGAGTTAATGCACCGGATTCATGTTTAAGAAATTAAAAAATAATTGAAAAATAGAAATAAAGACAAAATGGAGAAATATAAAAGATAATGACACAAATGAAGAATAGCAATGAGACATGTGGCTTAATCTCAAAGACATGCAAGACTAGGATCACAGGAACAATGATTTTTCACTTATGTCCAAGGCCATAACATCCAAAAACATGAGGTAATCATAGAGATCACCCTCTTATTTAAGAATGTTGAAGATACCAATGTTGTATAAAATAGCATTACAGCCCATTGCAAAATAATATGAATTATAAAAAACCAGTGTTGATAAACCAGACTGACTGAAACTAGAATAGAACATATAAAAAATTATTCACAAAATTTCCTAAACATTTTATGAAAAAGTACAAAAATATTAAGAAAAGGTACTTACATGGGCTAAGCGCTGGCTGTATATAAGATCACTATTAAATTTATCCAACAACTCCATACGGTTCCTTTTTATCTAAAAGATAGGAGTCCAACAGTCACAATTGATCGATGTAATTTTAAAGCATATTAGAATGACAAGGTAATACAAGTGGGTACAAATAATATCAAAGTAAAATGTATTACTGTTGCAAAAGCTGAATCCAGTGACTCATGTCTCAACTTCAAATCATTTGAGGCTTCTGCAAGCTTAGCCTTCTCTGTAAGAGAATAACACCAACAAGATTAAAAACCAAAGAGCACAACATGCTTGTCACAAGACTCGGTGCTTACACACATATTACCTACATAGGGACAAACCTTCTGCAAGTTGCATCTTTAAGTAGTTTCGATGATCCTTCAGCTTCTTGAGTTTCTCATTTTCTGTCACTCTCCAATTAATTTGTTCATCTGCTTTCCTCTGTAGAATTAAAAAAAATATAACAAAACAGGAAACAACACACAAAATAGAAGAAATGTTTTTAAGAGAAAAAAAAAGTAGAAGAATAAACACAATAATGAATACAGTATAGCATGCATATAAACGAGAAATCCCAAGCCTACATCAACAGCGGTGCACCCACTTAAGTCCTTCATGTAATGCTCAATTCTCGGCCATGAGGTATATCATGGCAACATAATAATTCACAACAATTTGGCATTGAAAGGATATATGCACACCAGTAGCTCAAGATTATAGTTATGATCTGAAGAACCTTTCTAACTAGGCCATTTTTCTCACACAATGCGTCTCTACCTATAGACATCAATAAGCACTTTTGGTGGTAGCCTCATCATGAACACCAGATCCAGGTATAATCAATGATTTGAGTCAGTGACACAAACATGATATCAAATACATGGAAAACAAACAACAGTCATACCATAAATGTCTAAATCACATCTTCATTCGATTAGCTGTTAATGATCAAATGAAAAACAGTAATATAACGAGCCTTAATCTATACATTTATAAAAGTTGGCATTGGTTTACAGGAGCATTTGAATTGCGATAAATGAGACTTGTGGAAATTTATTTTTAAAATGAGACGAGTTAGATGACTCTTGCTCTGGATGCCTTTTTAAAATGCCATGGTCTGAATATATTATATATATCCTTGTAGCCTTAGGCATGACCTTTTCTCTTCTCTGTGTGTGTGCACAAATGTGCCTTCTCTCCCACCCTTCTTCAATTATCTCATTCTCTCTCCCTCTCCTCTCTCCTCTCCACTCCTTGATGGCAGTCATATGCAGTCTTCCCTTCTCTCTCCACTCAATCTCTTGAACCCCAACACAATTCCACCACAAGCCTCAACTCCTCCATCTCTCTCCCTCCTCTACCTCACCTTACCCCAAACGCCATGGCCACGATCCTAGTCGCGACCTTAGAGATGATACACATCAGCTATGACAACACCATCATAAAATAGCCTATTCTAACAAAACAGTAGAACTAGCGACTCCCTTCATTCATACAGATATTTTTTCTAATTCTCTTCATCCATCATAAATACATCTGAACATAAAAATCATATATTGATCCTTTCATCATATTCTTGGAATAATTCTCTTTATTCTTTTAATACTTGAACCAAACAAGTTCAATTAAAAGCAAGCAAAGAAGTAGCTGCTAATTAAACGTGAGTAAACAAAAGAATAAATAAGCAATCTATAGAAGTTATTTTGCTACTAGTTTCTCAAATTGAGAAAAACAATTATTTTCTTCACATGGGCTCATCTGGAAAAGCAACTTTTTATGTGAGATGCCTGACACCATCGTTTTCTAAAAAATTGTCATCTCATTATGCTCTGCCAATGATCAAATCAAAAGAGTCGATAACAGTAACGTGATCCATGGCTGTCATTTAAACAAGATAAGAAGACCTAAGACAGAACTATTGGAAAAAACATTAAAAGACATGGAAAATAGGTCTACTAATTTTAACAAAATCCAGGACATTGTAAAATTAATAACCCTAGTCAACAGGAACGCAACCTAACCTTCGCCTCCAGCTCACCGCTCAGCCTCGAATAGAGGGATTCACGGACGTTCTTCCGCGATATCAACACGGTGCTATAAGAATTTATTCTGAAAAAGTTTATAGGCAAACCCAAGTCAATAACGTCAAAAACATCCCATCATTCAGATTACAGATGATCAAACGAGAGCAATTACCTATAATTAACGCAGGGAGCGCAGATGGAAGCGAGATTGGAACCCTCGCAGACGGCGCAGCAGCTGTTGCTGCCGCTGGGCTTCCTCGCCATGGATTCCACCTCTCCCACTCGCGATCAAAAGATCGGATGCCAACCGCGGGAAGACAACTTCGATTCAGGCTTCTTGGAACGCAGCGAATTGGACCGATGGATGATCAAGGGTTAGGGTTTCGTCAGGGTCTGGGATTGGGAGAAAGGCTTTGGGGGGAGAAGGGATGTCAAGACGGGCGAGATGAGAGGCCGAGGAGCCGGGACGGGAGCAGGTTTCGTCGGGTTAAGCAGATCGAATCTTCATTTAAACCGGTAGCACCTGCCAAATGAAGTGGCTCGTATGGACCGGGCCGCCACCCAATGTCAGCGACGAAGGGCCTAATTAAGGATGAAAAATCACTAATGGACTGGCAAATCGCGGCCCGAAAACCGATTCGATTAGCATGGTCCGAACCGGATCTCAATCGGTCTAGCTTAACCGCTTACCATTTGCCAATACGGTTCGCTTGAATCGCACCATCCCAAACTTGTAGTCGGTTGGTCTTTATGGCCGGCGGCCTTGCGAATTAAGAACATAAAGATAGCGTGATATGCTTACTTGCCCGCCTCCTCTTGGACTTCATCTATTTCGCGATCCTTCTTGCGCCCAGAAAAAGGTCTCCTTTTTGCTGCAAATACACAGAGGTGGGTCCGTCCTTGCGTGTCCGGCCCCAGATCACTGTATATTTGCAATATTACGTGCAAATACACGCATACTTATCCTAATGATATTGGCTGGCATTATCCATGCGACGTACTGATCCGGTAGAAGCACCAATGGGTTTCTAAAACAATAAGCTTCCAAGAGCTACCAAATCTTATCTTAAGACCCAAGACCATGGACCTCATCGAGCCCACGCGACTCAGCTGCAGCTTCTACCATTTGATTACGAACCAAGTCCAAGTCAATAATAAAAGAGGCGCACCGTTTGCCACCGTCATCCTCTTCGGTGCCCGGACGTCTTTGTCAGTGGGAGACACGTCGTATGGCAGTGGAGCTCGCCACCAAAAGCTTGGGGCATATCCCACCGCCCAAGAACGCTTGTGTGTTGGTGTGACCGTGGCCGACGTCATTGCTTCCACTCTAAATTGGGAGCCCTTTCCCTCGATCACATATATGCATCTTGTCGTTCAAAATGGGGTAGCAGTGTAGTTTCCTTGAATTAGGAGATTCGGATAGCACGGAGCTTTTCTTATTTTTACAGGCAAAAAACAATTAATTTCAAGTGCTGGGACTGTGCAGGAATCTAACAAATGATCATAAGATCCAATGCGGCAAAATGTTGCTCGTCGGAAACCAGAAGTTTCCACGAAAACCGCACTGCGAAACCGTCCACGTACGTCTCACCTCACAGAAGAAACCGCGGAAGCCCACAATAATTCACGCCGTGGGTCGGTCGGGTCAGAGTAGAATAGACAACGGCACTGAACGCGCGAGGCTTATCCGGACCCACGCCGACATCCACGCAGCAAAGACGGGAGGATGACGCTGAGCTCACCACATGCTATAAATCTCGAGCCGGATCGGTCACCGGCGCACCACACCACAGAAGGCTAGACTTGCAAGGCGGAAGTTTTGGGCAATGGCGGACATCGCGCTCCTGGTGGCGGAGGACTTCGAGAAGAGCAGCAAGGCGCGCTGGGAGAAGGCAGGCCATGGGGTGAGGCGAGAGGAGTGCTTCCACTTCCTGGCTTCTTTCACTGTTTCGGCTCTGGGGAGGAAGGCCAGGGAGGAGGTCTCTGCCTTGAAGGAGGTGGGGAGGGCTCTGGAACCAAGGAGCTCCTTTGGCTTGGCTGCCTTTGATGGCCTCTTCTCTGCTTGACTGGTGGCTTCCTTCCCCAGATTGTTGTGGTTCCTGCTACGGATGCTCTTCCTTTTGACTAGAATCATCTACATATATATGTACTAGTCCTTGGTTGTTGATCTTGGTATTGTCGGAAGATCAAATCTTGGAGGGGAAATGTAACGATCCTACTCTGTTGTCTTCTGGTGAATCCGATCTCTGCTAGGACAACCGAGCTGAGGATCACTACGACCTTCCGTTCAACGCTAAGACATCCAAATCGAGGATCAAAGGACCACAATTTAGTCTCTAATAATTGTATTCTTTTCGCACAAGCTTGCTGATCCTTTTGGTCGGAGGGGAAAGAAGACGAGATTGGTCATCCACAAAAATCCACAATCAGATTGACAGAAATATACCGAGTTGGTGTTCATAAGCTGCCATTGCAGACGTGTGAGCAGGAAACCGAAGTCCCATCACAAAGATCCCTCGACCAGCTGCTGGCGGGATGCTGCTGTATGGTAGCTTATCAAAGGGAAAGCGGAGGATGAAATGATCAACCGGGATTTAGTCAGCTTCCGGCCTCACCTTATCATGCTGACAACCAAAAGAATACCTGAGCCGAGCATCAAGTCCTCTTCGAGATCACATGCTGTTTCACCGATTGGTTCATCGGAAAACACAGGTAGTTCCTTGCTGCAGCATTAAGCTGAAATGACACTGTTTTGGCCTTGTGCTGCAAGCTTACATGGCCACGTCTTCTTCGGGGAATGGTGGGTAATAGATTCACGGCGCCGCTTCAGTTTTCTCGAAGAATTCTTCAACAGGAATTGTATCACACTTGGGCTGACCACAAATACCCACTTGAGTGATCAAAATCTGGCCTTTTGTTGCACACTCTCCCATTGTATGCACACTAGATTTTGTCCCCAAAACCATTGCATCTAACACCGAAATAGCTGTTGTGGCATCTTGAACTTTTAATCTCTTTATCTTCCATTTCTCCGGTTGGATCCTGCCTGCACTCGATTGTCATCAACATGAAAGTATGAATCAGTGCTTGCAGATGCAATCTCATGAAAGAACCCATCTTTACGCGGGAGAACAACTCACCCGACCATCAGCTATCGAAGGCAAGGAGAACTCAGTAGAGGACCGGATGGAAAACCCTAATTCCAGAACAGAACACGGGCATTAGACCAACACGAAACAGAACCCAGCAGGAAAGATTTCGGGAGAAGATTCCGGACCGAAAAGAACACCCGAAAAAACAAAAAAGAAAGCCAAAAGAACAAGGAGGAGGAAAGGACAGATTGATCGCGAATAGATCACACGCCTCGGCAGAGGGACACCGAGGATCAGAGAGATGAGGCCTCGAGGGGCGAAGGGACGGAAGGTGTCGTGGTTTAAGGTGCTACTGGAAGGATCAGGCTAACCAAGTCAAATAACTTATGGATCTCAAAAGATGATTCATATACGACAAATTCGGATCGGATTCGGGTTTTATGTGTTATCGGATCCAAATATGGCGCCCGTAGTTCGAGTCGTAGTTATTCGTTTAAGTTTCCCGTGGTTCCTAATCCCCAAAACGCCACCGTTGACGTCCCAAATGCCGCTCCGCCGCCTCCACTTCTCCGCCGCCCGCCACTTCTCCTCTTCCGCACCCTCCGCCGAGTCGCGGACCCAGAAGCTCGAGAGAATCGCCGATGGGCTTCTTTCTCTGACTAAGGCCGAGCGCAATGACTACTCCATCCTCTTCCGCCTCAAGCTCGGCCTCGATCGGTTGGTTCAGGCCGGGGGCGGCGCGCCCACGCCGGGGACGGGTCCGGGTGTCGAGGCCGCGATCGAGGAGAAGGAGAAGACTGCGTTCGACATCAAGCTCGAGAAGTTTGACGCCGCGGCCAAGATCAAGATCATCAAGGAGGTGAGGACGTTCACCGACCTGGGGCTGAAGGAGGCCAAGGAGTTGGTGGAGAAGGCCCCCGTGGTGCTCAAGAAGGGAGTGACCAAGGAGGAGGCGGAGGCGATCGCCGCCAAACTCAAGGAAGTCGGCGCCACTGTTGCGTTGGAGTGAAAGACGAAGGTAAAATTCTCACCTTTAAGCCTTTGGCATTTGGTTGTTGTCTTTCTTCAGGTAGGAAATTGGTAGAACACATTGAGTGCGATTCAGTCTCTATCATGAAATAAACAATGCTTTAGAGGATTCTTTTATGAAGTAATGATGAATTGGAAATTAGATCCTTTGTGAAGTAATGATGCAAGTTATTAGTTAACTGTTGGTTAAAGCTGTCTACTGTTAATGCTCTAAGCTTAAAACTTGTGTGTTTATTGCAAGATGTCCATTTCCGACTGCTTAATATGTTGTACATACATTAGATCACATCATCATGTTATCATTCTTGGGCTTGGTATTATCACTTGCAAATCTGTAACATCCATTGCCACCACGTTTTGACTCTCAGAAGTGGTATGATGTTATCTCTTTATTATTTCTGAAGCACACAAATATGTATTCTTTCTTGAAATTCCTGCTTCACAATCTCTTTCTTTCTACCCTAATTTTGCTTCTGTAGTTGCAACCTGAGCTTGTGTATATTAATTTCCATATCAGGTGCTAGGTCTGATCCTATCTCATGGTTCTACCTTTTAACAGTTTGTCTTTATATTACAAATTTCCGGGGCCCTGTTGTTGACATATCAAAATAAATGCAGTTTACTAGATTTCTTTGCTTTCAGATGTTGCTCGCTGCAATGAGTGGTTATCATGTGATTTATACTTGTAATAGAGTAGGACTTTGCCCTTCTCATTAAAAGATCAACTTTATAGTATTTTGAAGGCCCCAGTTGTACGTTGATTTAGAAGACATGAGAACATGCCAGGAAATTCGGTTAGTTTTTGGACAATATCTTGCAGGTTAGGGTATCCAAGAGCCTACAGGTTTTCGATTATGAGGAACTAAATGGAACTTGGACTGTGCCTCAACTGATAAAAAATAACCATGGAGAGAATATTATCAATTGCGGGTCTTAATTTGGAGAACACTCTGAGGATATTGTTCATACAATCGCAGGAGGTTCAGAAGTGAAATTGATGGCAAGATAATGTTGTAGGAATGTTGTTAACTACTATTTGTTCATTGATTTTGATTACATGATGAAGGCATCATAAACCAGGTTGATGAAATGTAAACCTGCTTATGGATTTTGTTTATGTATAAGATAATAATAATATGCTGCCAAAATTATGAGTGAAAATAGTACTTGTTAGAAAGCCAGTGTCATTTATTTTGCTGTAAATAGAACCTCTATGTGTTATAGCTGACTGCAGTACTAATTTGTAGGTTTAGATGTATGGAATCCACTATCTCATAGTGTAAGTCTAGCAAGAGATTCATATTTTGCTTTACGAATACAAGTAAATGAGTACCTTAATAGTAACGAGTTTGTATTCAGAAAACACAAGAAGCAATTCCTGTATGTTAGCCACACTTAGATGTCCAAGTCCATTGTTCATAATATCCACATTTACAAGTTCCATATACAGTGATGAATGTCCTTAAGCGGTGGTTGGTTTTGTGTTTGTGTGTGTGTGTGTGTTGTGTGTGGAAAGGAGCATCACTTGAATGATGATGAAGGGAGTTTCCTGTGACGTACCTACAACTGCTGGTAATCTGTATGTTCACAGAGATAGGGGATGAGCTATGATGAGCATTAACGCTTCAATTTAAACCCGTTTTTATGGTGTCAAAGGTCTACCCTCCACTACACAAAAGATTGATGATGACTCCACTTAACCTCAAATAAATGATTTCTGTATCTAAGGTCTTTCAGTGATGACTCCACTTAACCTCAAATACATGAGTTCTGTCTTAAGTGACTACTTGCAACTTGCAGTGCATAGAGACCGTTGTTATGATAATTTATTGAGACTGTTGTTCTCATGCAGTTATCTTAATCTCAGCTTTTTCATCTTGGAGAGGAAAAGCTTGAGTATAGGTAACCTTTTAGCTACTGCCAACAAAAAAGGAATCATGAAAATGAATTTGCATATGTGCTGGTGACGTTATAGCCCAAGCATCATTCTTTTTTTTGTGAGGTACCTACAACTGCTAGTGATCTGAATGTTCACAGAGATAGGGGATGAGCTATGATGAGCATTTTTTCTTTTTTTTTTTTCTTGACATATAATTACCTGTATCGTCAATTCGCCGACACCAAGTTTAGATTTTACAAGATATTGTGTAGCAAATGATAAATATTTAGAAAAGAAGAAATGCATGGTATTCGTTAACAATAATTATTCTTGAATCTTTGTTGGTGATTTCTTCTCAATTCTCATAGATCTGACCTTTTAGACTTACAAAGAGAGACCTTTACAGGATGACATTTATGTTGCTGGAATAATGGAATAATGGAATAATGGATCAACAATGGAAGATTTGCTTGCCTACTAGATACCGAGTTTTGTTGCTGGCCATGAGGACTTCATATTCTTTAACTTAGTCCATTGCTTATTCCTTGCTAATGTACACTAGTTAAAATGTTAACTCTTTGCTTATTGCTACTGAAATCTTGCCTTCAATTTTCTATTCCACTGTGTTCTCTTGATCTGTTCTAAAAGTTTGTGATGAAAATTATGATCTTCCATCTGCAGTATGCTCTGTGGACTGCACCAATTGGTTCTGAAAGGGAAGATTTAGAGAGCAGAAACTATGTTCTTCATTTCATGTGAGAATGGCACAAGCTTCCACAGTCACATCCAGCTGTGCCTTGCACAAAATCTTAAGAAAAATCCTTAGAAGCATCATGCCTTGTATAACTCAAGTGAAGTCTGCAGATTTTGTTGCAATTTCTTTGTTTGTTCTTCTAATTATGTCATTTTGTTGGGTCTCTGACAAGCGGAGGTGCAACTCCATGTAAAATTTATGGCTGGCTCTTGTCAGCTATCATGCATCAACTGCTTGTGTTATGTAATCCGAATCTTGCTATTGTAACCAAACTGGTTTTTTAAAATTGCACCAAGCTCACACACAATTTCCATCGGTAAGCAGCAACAACAACATAAGAGTTGCTTGGAAGATTCTAGTGTTCTTTATTACTGAGAGATCAATGTCTTCGGAAATCTGACATTACTGGATAATAAGCAATAAAAACAAACATTATTCATTAATCATTCTACCTCACTAAATCTATGTAGAGATTTAGTACAGACCTATCACCAGACCTGCATCGACATCGACCATATATACACTTATAGTGGGAAAAAAAACGCTTATAGTGGGAAAACAAACCAGCAGTTGCACTGTCAATGCCCAGAAGCAGAAGCAGAAGAATCTTGATCCCGGAAATTTTCAACATTGTTTTCTCTCAAAGATGGTTGATGGTTCTTTCGGTGGAATTAATTGCTATTTACTCCAGCAAGAACACTAAATATAGCAGGAACCCATCCAGTTTAATCAGTCGAGAACTTTTTTGATATCTTCAACCAGATGTGCTCTGCTGGATGAATCCATCTGCATCAAATTGAAACAATCAAATTGTGCACTGAGATCATAGTAAAAAAGATTTGGATTGGAGATCATTTTGGCAAGGTCAGAGTTTTAGGAGGGGATGACACATGATTATTTAAGAGCTTAGCTGATGCAAAGTCTAGGAATAACTCGAGCATTTGATCCAACTTAGATTTGGGTATGAAAAGTTTTAACAGAACTTTCAGATGATTAGATTTCCTCTTGAAGTTTGGGAAAATTGAAGGTGAGTTTTGGAGAGAATAACCTCAAACACAAAATAAATGATGAAAAGTGTTGTACCTTGCTGAGAACAGCAGAAAGGCATTGAGGCAAAACTTGCAAATCGGAAGGCGATTCACCGAGTTCCATGAGTTGTTTAAATACTTTCTGAACCCTCAATTCCTCAAGATACTTCTCATAGTTTCTAGAATCATCTCTCCAGGAAAAGAAAGCATCGTCGTCCTCCCACACAGCACTCACTGCTCCAGCTTGCTTAGAAGCCAAAAACCATTTCTTCAGCAATTCTAGTGCTGATGTATACGATAACTGCTCTCCAGCAGCATTTCTAACAGTTCTTACGAGTGATCCCTCTGAAACTCTCCTGTGTAGCCTTTTGTAGAAGAAAGAACGAGAATCCTCCCAATCCACAACTTTCTTGATCACCCCCTTAGCCGCCATCCTGAGAGAAGTGTCATGCAAGTCGGCAAACTGTGTGGCTATTTGAGTGTAGACAGGTAACAGCTTCTTCTCCCGAGTCATTATGCTCTTTCGAAGTGCTTCTGCATCACCAGAGACTATGCCGGCCTTGATGTCCTGAAGCTTTGCTTTCAAACTGATAATCTCATGGTCAAGCCTACCCATGCATTCGATGAGGTCTTTTGTCCTGAATTTGATTTCAATCATTCCTTCAGGCTCAAGCACATTGCCCTTGGCGGTCCGTTCAGCATACATCTCAATGTGCTCTGGATTAATCTTGCTGTCCACAACAACCCATGCACCCCCACGAAGCTCTCCGGTCATGGGAATGTACACAAATACAGGTTGTTTGTATGTCCTCAAGTTCTCAACAATCGTAGACCCTGCCTGGAGTATCCCTTCAAATAGGTCTCTCTGCCCACCAGAAAACCCTCTCCAGTTGGCAAGGATAAAAAGTGGAAGTTCTTCGCGATTAAAGTCTAAGAGTGCCTGGGCTGTTTTAGTTGCAGAGTCAGGGAACCAAACTTGTCCTGCTTGTGGGACGACACGTTCATGGGAATCAAGCTGACCAGGGTCTGCAGGGATAATTTGCATCACCGTCTGTGTCTCAACAGCTATGACCCCCACAGGAATTCCACCAAGCTTTGCTCTTCCCGTGACCACAGTTTTCGCCCAACCTTCCAGCGTCTCTATAAAGCTGTCTTTGTCGAATATGCCTCCTAACCACTTGCCATTGTTTCCATTGCTTCCACAAATAGCAGCACGTGGATCACAAGAATTCTCAGGGAAATATTCGACAAGCCTCTCCGGTGGATCCAGGGATCTCAATATAGGAAGCGGGCCACCTATGTAAGGAGGAACATAGCTAAGCCATCTCAAAATGGCTGAAATGCCCTCAAGATCATCTGATACAGTCAGATGAACAACCCCATTTGTTGCCATGATCTTTGGGCCACCCAGTTGCATGTGAGAACTGTATACTTCACGTCCAAGAAGTTTGTTCAAAGTAGAAAATCCAGTGAGAATTATAGGCTGATCGAGACGCTGAATGCACCTCATGCCAAGCCGAGCAAGATATGCTCCGATACCAACGGTTCGTCCAGTCACATAGGTAAGAGTGAATATCTCATTATATGCCTTCGAATAAACGCCAGCAATAGCACCACTTCCTGATAGGTTCTCAACTCCCAAGTCATCCGCTTTTCCCACTATCGTATCTATGACCCATCTGATCTCACCATTTTCCAGTTTCAGTTCATGAGCGATAACAGAGGAACCAATACGTCGATAGTCTTCTGGAGTCAGATAGATGTAGTGAAAACCACGTTCTGGGCTCGACTCATCAGACCAACCAACCTTAAAGCAAGATTTCACTTCTTCAGCTGCTCCAATCCGAGCACCAGAATTTGCCGCCAGATAGATCAGAGGGAGCTTCTTATCACAAGCCAAATTAGTTACTGCATGGAAGAATGCATCTTCTCTTGGACCAAATGAACCAACTTTGAAGGTAACATCATTTGCCACAACTATAATCTTTCTCCCATCAGGGAATTCTGGAGTGGACATCTCCATCAACCAGGCTATCATGCCAATGTCATTGAGACCAGAGGACCGGCTTGCAGGGACTAGTGGAGTGCCCCAAGCTCCAAACTTCTCGGCGAACACCAATTCTGTAAATTTGATGAGATCTTTATTGTCATTGACTCTAGCATCAACAGAGGCATAAGATGCCCATGACCGTCGAAGTGCAGTCTCAAATGCCTGTATGGATGTTAGATATCCTTAAAATTACATAGTGGAGAGCTAACTGTAACACATCTGATGATACAAAACACTGCTCTATTTTTATATATTAAGGAATGGGAATTTTACCAGGGGGAAGTCGTAGCAGTATGTTGTATTGTTTTTCCTAGCCACTAAACGTTTTTGATCGATGAACCCCAGTGGCAAATACTGAGCATTCAATGGGACACCATGGAGGGGACCATTTGCAGGGGTGATAGAATGGTAAACCATTTCAAGTGAATTGATATTCTCGACTTCTCGATAGATCTAAAATAATATGAAATGATCTGTAAATTTTCGAATTGAACTGAAAAATTCTAAACAAGAATACAGCTGAAACTACTCAGTATATACAAACATTACGAAATTATATAAATTCAATAGGTTGCATGATTGAAATATATTAACAACTACAAACTATTTTTCATGATATGCAACTATAGATTATATATCCCTATCAAATGAGGTCTGTTAGCTTTGATATAGTATACTTACATGAACGGTGCAAGTATGACCAGTAACATTGGTCACCACAATTCTCCATGCAGCTAGTCCATCAGAATTCAACCATACCTTCACTTCCCACTCACAGACAGCCAGACGGTGCATACGAACACCAACCAATTCATGAATCTTGAGAGCCATTTCCTTTAATATTAGATAAATAGTGGTTTCATCTTGACAAGAATCTAGCGCCATTATCCTGGATAATTTAAAAAAATGTTTATCTGATGTTGCTAAAGATTACTTCTATGTCGGATCAAACTTCACTAAGAATCCAACAAGAAACAGAAAAAGATAAGATGGAAAAGTTATAGCAAAACTGCTCACAGTGAAAAAATAATAAAAAGGGAAATGGAGAATAACTATATGTAGAAGTGTAGAACTAACCTTGAAGGTGGTAAAAGATCATGAAGTTGTTGCTCCCGCAATATGCAAATATACATGTGAGAATGATCAGACCTGGTGGTTGTGTTGTGGACATGTAATTCCAACTCTTCTAAAGCTGCCATTAATGACCTAAGTATACTTATAGATGTAAAGGACAAAGAAGGTTGGGCACAGCTGATTTCTGTGTCAAGAACTTGACTTGATGCAAAGCCATTAATTGTGCTTGGTTGTCTGAGAAGTGTCCGGAGAAACATCCGCCGGATAACAGCCTTGCTATCTAAAGTAGTGTACAGATGCCACTGGCGATCCCTTGAAGAGGTATATTGTAAGTTTCTGTAGCCTTTCAGCTTTTCCTAAAATGTATGAACAAGGAGCAAGTTAAGGTCAATAACAAAGTTGAAAAAATCATAAACATCACTTGAGAATATAGTCATCACAAACCAACTCAAGAAATGTTGAGAGAGGAGGTTCCAGGTGACGAAGTAAAGGTTCTTCTTCATAATACATCTTTTCAGCTGACCAGTGGAAGGAGTGGCGCATCGGTACTCGTCCTTCATCTCTCTGTATGATGCAGCTAATGACCCTGACATCTGCATCTTGAAGATCAGAGCTTAAAGTATTCTCCTTCAAAATCTTCGCCAGCTTATTTATCCTCTCCTGGGCCTGGTCCTCATCGCCACTGCAAAATGTACAAGTAACATAACTATCAACTGATAAGCTCATGTTAATTACTATTTGGTATTTTGATCTTGCAGAGAAGCTAACCTATCCTGAAGAGTACTCATTTGGTTATTAATGCCAACTAAAGCAACATGAAGCATATTGCCTTTACCAGAACACCCAGGAAACCCATTTGGGATTATTTCATGATCAATATCAGAATTCACACATTGAGTGGTCTCTTTCAAAGCAGTGTTAATTGCTGCTGGCAGAAGCTGAAGAGATTTAATGATAACCATTGCCCCCCATCTCTTTTCACAGTGTTTCTCTACTGATGACAAACAATCTGATGGATCTTGAGACTTATTTTTCTTCTCAATGTGTTCTTGAGAAAATTCCCAGGAGGCTATCAGACCCGATCGGTGCCATTGCATGCGGACACTTTCCTTTATGAGGTAGGGCTGGAAAAAGAGTCTTCTAGTCAAATTCAGGATCAAGAGTTTATCTGTAATTATTCTAAGTAACCAAGTATTTGTTAGCCAACTAGTTCAACATTACCTGATACAATCTACGAATATATGTTTCCACGACCCTCCTCTGAAGGGTGGGATCACTATGATCGAAGAAAGCTATAAGGGCATCCTCAACAGCTAATGGAGTACCAACCAGATCCTCCATCCTCTCATTAATAGCACTCTTCCTCCTGGGGGTAGATAGGCGTTCTCCTTCTTCAGTAAACATTTCCAGTTCAGAGAGGCTTCTGGCAATGCTCGTACGTAATTCACTCAACTTAGTTTGCTCAAGAAGTTGACTCGCTTTCAGTGCCAACTGCAGTGATTAAAAATTATATGAAGACACGAATTAGGGAAAACTGGAAAAGGACCTTTCAAACTGGATAGTTAAATTCTTCAACAAGTAAGATATATAGAGAATATAGACCTCAGAGTATGTTGTATGGTTAAGAGCAGAGAAACGAATCAGCAGATCGTGGTAGGCAGCAGGGTTAGGGTAAACCATTGCTTCCATGAGTCGTAGTATCAGCTTGTTTTTACTCCTGACACCCTTCAATGCAGCAGATATAGCATATCATCACATCATCATTGCAAAATACCAATAATTGATATTTATTTCTGTTTTTATCAAGATACAGGGCTCAGACAAAATCAGACCCTTATTAGGCCAGCAAGTAGTATGATCTGGAACAGTGTTGCCAATCATACCTGATGAGACAATACTATGTCTACGATCTTCAGGAGATCCTTCTTATGTTGAAGCCGAAGACGTTCTATGACGTCAGCCTGTATAAAGCAAAGAATTGAATGATAACCATGAGAAAAAGTTACCATTAAGATCCTAATCAATGGACAGCCAGCTACTTTGAAAGCTAGGTACAGCATATATGAGTTTAATATAAAAGTGTCATGTTGATGGTGGCTTCATGAATAATTAATGTAATAAAAAAATTTATCATCTGATAATACAATTCATTACCTGAATGCTATCACTGAACAGTTCTTCAACAGTTAGATACTCCTCAAACAGAGACCGCACTATAACACGAGCATGGCTTTCTCTACCACCCTCATATGACTTCACAAGACTCATCAGAGGCTCCACAAGCCTCTCCTGCGTGGCCTTTTCTTTCTCGGTGCAGGATGAGAGATGGCCCTGGAAGAAATATCCAAGAAAACAGTAATGAAAGGTTTTTCTTAAAATAGACACCAAGTTACTGAAAATTTTGATTAGGACTCCTGACCTCAAGAACTCCCTTTAGTAACTTGGCAGGGAAGTCCAAATTTTTCTGAAAAGTTGATATTGCTTCATACTCCTTATATTTTGTGTCCAACTATATTGGAAGTATACAAATATTACCACAATGCAACATGCAGAGTCTTGAAAATCACAAAGACGATAAACAAAAGGAAGAAAATTTACAAATTTTGCACATCAACTAACTACAAACCTCATTTCTAAGATCTTTTGGTAGACGAGTTGCCAATACAGACATGCTTTCCTGCCATTGTAGGAAAGGGAGCTCTGGACTGTCAAGACAGTGCAGAAGGTCTTGAACAACCTGACAAGTATTTCAGTAATTAGGTAAAAAAAAAAAAAGAAAACCAATGTAGCTATTACAAAGGGTGCTGCAGTACCTTAGCAACCTGAAACTATGTTAGATAGGATGAAATGGTACACCATATCAAGACAAAAGAATATGAGAACTAGCAAAAGACGAGATCAAGGTATGTGTGCAATAAAATCACAGGAAAAAATTATAACTTGTAAAACAGCATAGTACTGGCAATGAAAAATAAAACAAACAAAAAGATGACTGTCATGCCATCAATATATTCCTCTTGCATATTTCATTGTCAAAAACACGAACACTAATGACAATGATAATAATATAAAGACCAAGTTTTAAATACCGCTACATTGTCCACGAAACATGAACCTTTTTCAAGTATTAGATATTCCAAGAAGTGTTAAACTAAACATTGTCACACAGCCGTCCTGTCCAACCACTACCGTTAAAGCTCTATATGAAGCCAATTTATCATCAAAGGCCAAAGGTTAAGTAACTAAACTTTATTTTCATCGGGGAAGTGTTTACCGAACATGATGAGTGAAAAATGATATCTTCTAGCAGAAGTTTGAATGTGGCAAAATATTCAACTTCAACTTAAGCCCAACCAATAGGGCATATAATAGTGATTTCTATCTCCTGAGGTCATCTATGATTGAATTCTAAAACCATACAACACAAATTCATCATGAACAGAAATGGCAACATTGTATCTTTTGATGTTAGGGCTCCATCTGGTAAAACACATCATACTGAAAACTGACTCCAATTGCCATAGTACATGGAGACAAGAATCTTGAAGTGTAGGTAACCAAACAGTATCCAGATTTAAATACTGAAATCTTTATTGAACGACCAAATATAAGTAAACATTTTCAAAACTTCTAGTGCTTACTTCATTGATGTTATGCTCATATCCTGCAAGAATCATTCTTGCGGAACTCAAACTTGCAGCACACCTTTGGTGTACTTTGCCAGAAACTGCAGTAGGAGGCCCTAATTTAGGAAATGAGCCATGAAATGGTTCAGCTCTTCTCACAGCAGAGGGATCATCCAAATCAAGCTTTGCTATGAGGTCACCAGCCTAAACAATAAGTTATGTTGGTCACTTTGAGAAGGATCAAGAATAATTATAAATAAAGAGCAAGTCTTCATAAGACAATTTACCTGCATTGCCTGGCCCTCAGACATCACAAAATGGATAACTCCAGAAGCAGGCAATAGCAATGGCATGCACATCTTCATAACCTCAACCTCAGCATATGGTGTATCAGTCTCAACATGAGCACCATCAGAAATCAAGAAGCGAAGCAGTTTGCATGGTGTCTCAGCTATCAATTTTGATGGATCATGGTCGTTCTGATAACAAAAGAGTGTATTTCATAATTAATACTTATAGATGATTGAGGGACCATGTTTCTTTAATTGAAAGAGAAAATGTAAGCATGATTATGCATTTCAAACAATTTACCTGAAACTAACTTCCTAAAGCTCGCATAGACCTTTTGTGACACTCTTTTTGCCAAACAGTCACATATATATGTAGAGAATCAATATAGGACATAAAAAGATTAAAAATTTATAATTTGAAAAATTAACCTCATAAGAAATTTGAAGTTCTAGAGCTTCATAATGTATACAGACCAGATATAGGTTCAGTAGAAGCTAAGTGTGCAGAACATAACAGAATGTAATCATTTACAAGAAAGGCTTTTACAGTCAATTTGACATTTTGAAAATGTTGGGGATTACTTCACAATTTTAAAGCATTAAAAACAGAGAAAAAAGTGATCAAACATAATAAAGTCAGCTTCTAAGTAAAAGCCGAAGAATACAGAAATTGAGAGTTGGCAACGCTTACTGTTTAGAAAAGGCAAGAAACCTAGTGACTGACATATTAGAAACAAGAAAAACTACAATTTCCATGAATCACTCAAATCTTAATGTGAAACGATTGCCTGTATAACCAAACAGTCCGTTCTTCAATTAGTTTTTCTTATACAAAGCTAGAGCATCTAGAGAAATCTATGCTCCTCGAAGCCACACACCATGATAATTGTAACTAGAACAAAGTTCATATGCTCATCAAATACCTTTTCTAACACTCATAACATCAGTTTGATCATTCGTAATTGTGCCAATGTTTTAGAAAAGACTGCTTACATAAATGGTAAGTAAACATACATAAAGCATATTGTAATTCTATTTGGTCATTTCAGAGAAACAAAAATGAGAATTGTACAAGTATTTGTACCTGTAACAAACAAGTCCTTCCATCAATAAGAAGGCGAGTGCCAGCAGCCTCTTCTTCAGCATAAATCACATGACTATTTCCATCCAACTGTAAGAATTCAATTCAGATATAGTAGTCAGACATACTTCCACTATCAATTGATAAAATGAACTTAGCCATCAATAATATAGTTGTTGACAGATAGTGGCAGGTGAAAACTTGTGATTGGCACAGAACTTTTGCTTTTGATATTGCACTTATACTAAAAAGTTGCAAGAGGTTTTAGTACAAATGTAGAATCACATGAAATCATGTTGTATTAGTTGAATCTTACTTATTTTCTTTAACAAGATTGCAGCTGATACTTATGTTACCTTTCCTAACATTGAACTGTTATTAGTGTTGCTACCGCTGCATGAAAAGAACTGACTTATAACTTTACTCATCTGAAGCTAATAGTGACCAATCTCGACATAAATTCTGAATCTCTCCAGCTTAACCATCCATACCTAACATTAATAGTTACTGTATATAAATCATAGAAAAGTCTTGGTTCAAGTCTTTAAAATATAAATAAGTTTTTCAAGTCATCAAAGTCTGGTAAAATATCAAACAGCAATACAACAAGTATTACTGGATAGTTTATCCTCAGATGTGGACAAATATGAGCTGCAAAAGCCATCAATTGGTGGAATCCAGGTCAATATTATGTCTATATACATCATACTTTGTATTCTGCTATGCATTAAATCACTGGACAAAGGCTAAAGATTCTTTCTACAACCTGTTGCTCATCAGTTATCCTTATCATACACATAAATTAGCAATTACCTAAAACCCTAAACAAGCATAAGTCTTCATTAAAGGAGGGTGCAGGTGAGGAGAAAAAAGTTCGGTTCTTCTGGGAATGCTGAAAGTTGGATAAACAAGATATGCTAACAAGACTATAAAAAATATTTCTAAATTTACAAACTGGAACTGATAGCCTAGTTGTCAAATCTCCAGATCTAGAATTAGCCAGATTCTTATTTAGCATAAAAAACTGGAGCATGTTTACTGCTAGTCCACCCCCTGGTGGCAAGAATCAGAAGACTGCAAGAGTTGAAGAAAAATGATAGCAGGGGAATAAACACCTGCGGATAACATATTACCGCTAGAATTCTCAAATACCCGAATGTGAAGTCTAATGCACTTGGTCCAAAGTTCAACAAAATTTACAGCCAATTTACTTTGTAGTTCCCGCTACGAGCATGTGAATTCGTACAGTCAAATGCATACTACCACTGGAAAAGGAACCACTGTATGCAACACTAGAGGAAAGAACATGAAGTAAATTATAATATTTAAGAATTCAACAAGTTATCATGCTCAAATCTAGGTCTTAGCAATTAGTCATGTACTTGACCATTTCTAGCCCAGAAGTTAAATTGATTTCCCAAGAATCTAAGCGCCATTCATCATAGTATCTCATTAGTCATTACTACATCTCATTGTAGAAAAAGTGTTGTGGCCACTTGTTAAAACACTTTGTTTCTCACTTGATAAGCAGCCTTGTAACTATATGCCCAAAATTTCTTAAAGGATAAAATAAGTTCTCTCAGAAAATAACATCATGTAAGATGGTAAGACCATGAGATCCCAAGCATACATGGATGAACCACAACATTGTTGCTACTAAGCATAAAAGCTTATATAGATTATAGTGTATTAGAAGGTAACAAGAATAACCAGCGTATTATGATGGCAAATACAGGAAAAGAAATAGAGTTCTTGCCTGCATCAGAAGGCCACCATCACGCAAAGTATGAATTTCTGCTTCAATCTCTGAACCATTCATCCTAAGCTTGTAGCTACCAGGCCCACCCCTTACCATTTCAATCTAAGATATAAATCAATAAAACAAGTATTAAGCAGCTTCAATAAGAGTAGCCACTGCATGCTTATTTAAGATAAAGATATATTGGGCACAAGGCAAAAGGTATATTACTGTGTATTTGCTCCCTTCTATATTCAAAGTAACATCAGAGTTGACAAGTGATATGTGCTGAAAACAAACTTGCAAGATCAATAAATTATCTTGATAATCGAAAAAAAGGAAAAGCAACTAAGTCATAAGAACTGTTGTGCAATCTAAGAACCACCATACCTTCGGTGGGATTTGACCTTTTCCAAGATAACCAACATACTCTGAAACAATGGCTGCACTGCTAGTGGATGCTTTCTAAGAAGTTGAAAACAAGAGCAAGAGAACTGAATAAACAAACTACACTCAATGCACAACAGAAATTTGCAATAATAAAGTCGCATCATCTTACATAGAGAGCCCCTCCAACAACTGAAAGGTACCAAGGAGGTCTTTCAGCTCTAACCCTCATAGCAATTCTACTATCAAGCCAACCTGTGTGGATTTTGTTGTCTCTATATTCTGAAGCCTGAGATTGCAGTGCACGAGAATGAAAACACGGGTTTGCATGGTTACATTGGAGAATGTTAAAGCCTGAATAGCTTACGTTTAAAAGATCTATGGTGTAATCAACATTTGTACGGATTTCTCCCCGGATTTGGATCTCTTTCAGACCAAGAACCATGTTAGCTATCGCCAAAGCTCTAGACTCTCCAAATGCAAAAACATGACCTACAAAAGTATCAAAGAGTTTAAACAGCAGGGCTTCAAAAAACTTCAAAAGTGACTTGAAGATTGGGCCATTTTGATAGACATACCAAATTGAGAATCAGAGAACTCGTGAATGCCACCTCCAGACTGCAAATGAAATAACATGATCACATTATTGCAAGGAGCTACTAAACTACAATTTCAAGAATAAAATAACAAAAACTTCACAGTCTGTAGTCTGTATTTACAATCTATCAAGTACTAAGCTACTCAACAAGGATATTACTATTTTAATACTAATTAGAAGAAATTTTGAATTTACAATATAGGTCAAAACAAAAGCGGACATGTTGATCAGCCTAAAAGAAAACAGATAAAAAATTTCCTGTGTTTGTGTGATGCATAGGCAATGTAATGTTTCATTCAGGTTAACGGTTATTTCATTTCTTTGGTAAATGCAACCAAATCCAATACTGCTTAAAGGGCATACCTTAACAGAGAAGTAGGCCCAAACATTAGGCTTGCTTTTAAAATTTAATTCCTGCATTTTTCCAGTCAATAAATAAGCATATTGTTCATACATCTTTACAATACAGAAATATAATCTCCAAAAGTTCACCTGCACTTTCCCACTAGTTGGCTTGAAGCCATCATCAGGATCCTCACTGGTAACACGAACAGCTATGCAATGACCTTTAGGCCAAACAGACTCTGCTTTATCAAAGTCAAAAGGAGTTGCAAGAACAAAAGTTCTCTTCCAGGCATTATAACCTCCACCATGATCCATTCCATAGAAGCGTCTGATTTCTGGAAACCCAAGCACATATTATGCTATAAAAACACTAAATGGCATAAAAAACAACTGATAGTGTGCTGGTCAGATCTACTATAAAGTTTATGTACCTGGAATTTGCCAAAGAGGTATTCCCATCCCGACTGCAACTTGAGCCGCTGGCAAGTTTACTTCAGCTATCCACTCAGTTACAGGATGTTCGACCTACAAAAGAACAAAACGAATAAAATGTTGAGAAAGAATTCAGATAAATCAACTGCAGTTTTAGATGATTGAGAAGAAAGCACAAACCTGCAGCCGCGGGTTGAGCTCTAGAAAGTAGTATTCACCAGTTTCCATGCTGTAAAGATACTCAACGGTAGCAGCACCAACATAACCTACACTCTTTGCAAGCCTCCTGGCAGCCTGCTCAAGTTGTTTTACTGTCTCGGGAGGGGCAACTGTAATCGGGCCTTCCTCAATGATCTGTTGACCATTAAGTTCACTATTAAGACACTCTTCAAGTTATCATAAGATTTCGATAGAAGAGGTCAATGTGGAAATAAAATAAAAAGGGAGACTTTGTGTTTAAACATAAAATTATTAAGAAAAAGAAGACCCAAATGCTGAACAACTAATATAATTATCAATATTTTGTTGGCTATTAATGTATTAAAATGCTTATACAAGATCTAACATGATTTAAAAAGGAATGATCCATCAGGGGCAAATCGCACTCTTTTGAACAATAATATGAACCTAGTAAAGAATAATGGGGAACAGAATGTGAGACGAAACAGAAGTTACTACTTTTGTCCTGCAAATAGAATTAAATGTTAATGGATAAAAGTTTCTGACAACTTCACAAAACAGAAACACTGAATATGAACTTTAAGGAACGCTTGCCTTTTGATGTCTCCTTTGAACACTACAGTCTCGACTGTGCAAAGCAGCCACATTTCCATACTGGTCACAGAGTAACTGAACTTCTAAATGTCGGCTCTACAAAAAGATAAAAGTTCGAACATATATGATTAGAAATGCAGCAGAATGGCATATTCTCATCTCAGGTAAACAAGGTCTTTATCTCATGAAAATTATATCTAGATAAAAAGGTTATTCTTTTTAAACATGGAAAAGAACTTCAAATATCAACTGCCAAAAATCCAATCATCTATTATATTGTATCAATAGAATAAGTTATGAGGTCTAAACAATTTAGAAAGAATAAATTCATGACTAGGATATAAATTATTCTGGTTTTGGTAACCTGCAGGCATGATAAAACAAATAGTCTGTGCAAGGTGGCACTAGCCCAAACTATACAAAACAATGTCAAGAATCAAGATAGCCCTTGGCATCTCACCAAAACCATGTTCATACCACAGTCACAGGGAGAATGTGTCAAAAACTTCCCCAACTGATACTAAACCCAAGACCATGTTTGATGTTGCCTCGATTTACATCTTATGGAACTCAGTGGACAGGCACTGATTGTCAATTTGAAGATGCCAAGCAAAATCTCACCTGTGATGCTACCTTCATTATGAATATTGGAGACCCTGGAACTTCACCTTGCACTTGTTTGAACAGAGCTCTAACTTCATCATCATTATGAACCTACATAAATTGACATTTAGATCCAAATTAGGAAGTGCACCCTCCTCAGATGTGAACAACACTTTTTTTGCTAAAAAATATTAATAAGAATGAGAATAGAGGATTTGAATCTTCTTAGTTTCACCAGTAATTTTGTCCTCAAGGGATAAAAATGGTGGGAGAAGATCCATGAATCTGACCATAAATAATTAGAAACTTACAGCTTCTTTCTCTTGTTCTTGTCAAAATAACACTAACTTTAAAACTGTAATGAAGCAAGAAGATGCAAAAACAATAAAGTTTAAGTGTAAACTAGCACTATATAATCTGCATCTTTAGAACATTTCACTGGAGGTTCTTTCCCAGTATAATAAATTGGAACTTAAACTGCACCAAGCCTCCAGAATTCTAATTAAAATAATTTGTATGTACTTAATTCAATCTTTTTGTGGGAAAATAACTTGGATGCCATGTAAATGCCAACAGATAGGTCAATCGTGTTTATCGTATTTTTCTCAAAATACTTCATTAAATGTCCAATTAACATCATGAAAAAAAAAGATTAAGTTGTTGTGCACTTATAGATAACAGACCTTCCTTATCCCTTTACCACCACCACCCCAAGATGCCTTGATCATGGCTGGGTAACCAACCACCTGACAGCTAGCAACTGCTTCTTCTGTTGTATATACACAAGCATTCCTATATATTTCCTCTGGAATTGAATCTAAACAACTCTCTGGTGGTATTCTGACCTGGAAAACAGATTTATTTCACAATGACAAAATAAGCAATGTGAAAAGAAATGAACTCCATAGAGTAACTAGTAATCAAGACTTACGTGTGAACCACTCCAGGGAAGTGTTGGTACTCCTGCTGCTTGAGCAATCAAAGAAGAGCCGATTTTATCACCTAGTGCTGCCATTGGTGCAGCTGGAGGCCCAAGAAAGATTATTCCCTTTGCATTCAGTGCATCTGGAAGCTCAGGATTCTCAGATGCATGACCCCATCCAGGCCACACAGCAGAAACACGGGTTATCTCTGCCAACTGCCATGCTTTCATGTGTTATCCATCAATGTCATGACAAAAAAGGACACATAATATCTACTTCTTATTCAAATTAGTAATATCAAATTGGTAATCACAAAAGATAAACAAAGCCAACCTCGACAATGAGTTGGACATTAGCATAATTGTTGTTGTTCGTTCCACCGGGAACTTCGACAAACTGATCGGCAATTCTAATGTGCTCCGCATTAATTTTTAAGTCTTCTGGAGTGGCCATAGCCACCAAAAGAATGGCCTTTTCAGTTCCGAATGTTTCATAAGCCCATGTTCTAACACTGCGCATGAACTTAACTGCTGCCATTCCATTATTTGCAACCAATATGCTGTGGATGGGAGTCTTTCCACCAAGAGACTTGCAGAAATCATCAATTTCAGACACCGTTGCTGCATGTCTGACTTGAAACGTTCCGTTTACAAGCCCATTCATCTGCAAAGTTTCCGCCATAACCAGTCCCCCTTTTGCTTCAGACAAGCTGCAAACTCATATAATAGAGTGTTAAGCGGAAGAATTTTTGTATTAAAGGCTATTGTTGATTCTTTAAATCACAGTTGCTTGAAAATCAAAAGTGCAAAAGAAATCATCAGGCATTTGAAAAATAGTTCATACTATAACTTAGATTTATCCAGACTTGTTCTTCAAGTTCAGATAGCAGATTAAATGTCGCATTACTGATGCATGCTTCAAAGAACAAACTGTAAATTTTCCAAACTATAATATAATATGAAGTATTTGCATAGTCAGTAAAACTAACTGAAAAGAAGAAACTAACAAGGATAGCAATGCATAGGAAAGACTGAAATTAACAAAAATAGATGATAAAAAACACTCATAGTATTCTTCAAGTAAATTTGATACCGATGTGTCAGCACTAATCTAAAACCCCGAATGAACACAACAATTTATTGACACTCATCTCAATAAAAAGCAGTTAAAAGGGACCAATTTGTGATAGCACATACATGAGAGAACAGAGTTTGGGCAAAAGATACATCAAAAGAGAAACGCGTTCCAAAAAAAGTTACGAAGCCTTTAAGAAAGATCCAAAGAGTAAGTACCTCAGTAGCTGAATTATAACAACCGTGTAGAAACAAAGAAAACGATTCAGTGACACCAAATATTACATTCAATCATAAAAGAAAGTAGTTCACCATGATCTAGAGAAAAGAACAACTCAGAACACCATCCGGATCTCCAACGCAAGAGATATTATATGCTTTTAACAGTCTATAATAAACATCATAAAAGCCATCCAAGACACTAGGAAGATCGATCCCCTACTAAAACTTAAAGCCACTGAAGTAAGCACTGAAAAAAGGGGATCAGGTAGCGAGAGGAGAACACCACACGCGGCATACGGAACCGAATAATTATACAAAGACGGATACGACAGGCTCATGCTTTAAGTTATGCACGAATACAGAGGAAGGGATTAACTTTGATTACATATCACAAGAAAGAACATAAATTTCAGCAAGTAAACCAAGAAAGCAGGAATCTTGGATCACGAAACTCGTGGACAAAACCAAGAGCTACAACGAAAAGACAATAAGATGGAAATTTTGAGCAGCTCACGTCAGGGAACGGCACCAGGCAGCAACATCCCCCACTCTCGGGGCAAACCGAGATCACTGCGAAGAACGCATTCGCAGAGACGGCAAATATTCGACGGAACGACCGTAAGAAAAGAGGAAAATAGAAGGGAACAGGAGAGAGAAGGGGTGGGTGGGTGGGGTGTTGGGAGAGGAAGAGGGGAGAGAGAATAGGGAGAGAAGGTGAGAAGAAAGAGAGAGGGTAGGGGAGGTCCTGACGCTTTAAATGGGCACGGGGGAAGTCCACGTGATACCTGCCCGCTTCCTCCTCCGCCCCCTTCCCCGTCTTGGTCGATATAAAGGAGAGGGCGAAGTAGCTCGCAACTACCACCTTCCGATCCACTGCCTCCGTTTTGACCAAAGCTGCCACCTTCGTACTCCCCACAATAATAGAAATAACGAATCGCCAATTCCCGTCAAAATTCACCACTCTTGGGATATCTCCTCCCCCTTTTGGCTTTCACTCCTCGCTTCCACTGTGATCAGAAGAGTAGGAAGGTGGCGTGCGCGTGTTGGACCGTCGCGGAATTTTGACCCGGCGTTGGGCGGCAGGTGCTGCCCACCAACTCCCCTCCCCCCTCAAATCTTTTTGTTTTGCGTGGAGGAGGAGGAGGAGGAACAAAGAACTCGAGGTCGTGTTAGGTGAACACATTCGTTGTTTACCGGCCTCACCTACCTCCCAAAGTGGGACCCGGCTGAAAGAGCCAGCGCGAGGCCCAATCGCTAGGCGGGCGAAGGCGACGGGTACGGCGTGAATGGGGACGAGAAGCGCCCGGGTCCGCAAATGGTCCGTCGTGAACGCGACCCCGATCAAAACCTATCTAATGGTTATGTGAAAATTAAGTGGCGCTTTAGGATTCGTGTTTCGATCGATCGACCGATCGGGTCCGTTCCGCTCGAAACAAGTGGGTGTCGAATCGAACTTCGGATCTCTATTTATTGGAATTGGTTTGGTTAGGTGGGACACGTGGCTCCAAGGTGATTCCACCGGGCCCAGGTCCAGTCCTTGTGCGCGCGCGTGGCGGTCCCGACACGCTACAGAATTTCGACTAATTCCATTGGTTGAGCCAGGTGGGCTCCAATGATGAGGACAACCGGCAGATAACGGGTTCGCCGATCCGTTTAATAGCCGTTTGTTGGTGGACAGCCGAGCCCGAGCCATCGTTTTAGAGACTTGACTGGGTTGTCTCTTAAGAAATTAGTGGGTATTAATGGATATAATATATATATATATATATATGGATGGTAGGAATTGGATTGTGGATAAGCCATTCCTCTCTCTCTCTCTCTCTCTCTCTCTCTCTCTCTCTCTCTCTCTCTCTCTCTCTCTCTCTCTCTCTCTCTCTCTCTCTCTCTATATATATATATATATATATATATATATATATATATATATATATGCCTTGCAGAGCCATCCACTTTTCATCATTTACCATTTATATCAATAATAATATTATTATAAAAATACAAAGTGTATTCACAACATACAAATCGAGAATGACATCGACTGCGCATTCATCTCTAAATTAGGTGGAGCCAACTACTTGCCATGTTTACGACACAAAACTACTCGTATGAAGCAGGATGTGAACAGGCATTAATGGTGTGGTTGGATGATTAAATGTTACCGCATGGCCAAAAACATTCTCGCATTGATTTGGACTGTAACCTAGACAAATGGAATCTAGTCTTATAATTTAGGTTGCAGTCTGAAACCTATGGATAAGATTGTTTCTGGTGTCTTTTTCTCATCTCCACCAAATTCTCTAATATTATCAGTCAGTTAATCACTTTAAATTATGGCTACCACTAGTTTATTGGGATTTTAAAAAATATAAATATAAATGATGTGATCAAGATCTCGGGTCAATTGTGACTCAACACATAGTCTATTTACCCAGACCCGCTATAACAATAAGAATATTTCTTGAAATATTTTTATTTTATAAATATTCCTCCTCTTTTTAAGTAGAAATCTCTCAAATTTTCTTTTGATCCTCAAATTAAATCTCAAAATGGCATAAAAATTAGAGTAATCTCATCATGCATATCTCCATACTGGTTTTTACACACGACACTCATAAACATCAATCTCCTTAAAGATTTGGTTCTCAAGAAACGATGATCTTTGATTAAATAGATTAAGTCAGCTCAACGATCAAATTTGATATTAATAATAAAAAATAAAATTTTGGCACGATAGTACGTTCGAAAGGAAAAATTAACTAGAAATCTAACCAACATTTAACACGTACGCATATAAATCGTGTTTGATGTTTGCAACCAACACGACACCAATTTGACTTGCGGGCGACGTGTACGTATGTTAGTGTAGCCTTAGCCACACCTCGACTTACGTTATAATGGCAGAGGTTGGACATTAATTGTGTCATGTGTTGTCGAGATTGGGCTGGAATTTTGCTCCACCTACCCATGTCATGGACTTAAATTGAGAAGCTCCCTATGCTTTGCTTTTTACACGATTGTATTATATTATCAGTGGGAAATAATTTTGCTCCATTAATAAAATATTATCTAGAATTAAAAACACATGTTTCTTTCTTTTTTGACAAAAAAAATCATATTTTTTAATATGTATAATATTTTTATTGAGTTTGGATCGAGTTCATATAAAACAATAGGTGAGTTTGATATTTTTTATTATGTCGGGTCTTTTACAATTTTATTTTTATCGAATCCATCAGAATGAACTTAGAAACAGTTGGATTGAGGATAGTTTGGATATGACAATGGATCCACAAGGTGTTGAATAAGTTGACTTAGGGAAAGGATGAACACACAAATGATTGGAAATACTCTATGTTTGGTTGTGATAGTTTGTGTTGTTGAGTTGATTTATGTGATCTGAGCTGCAAGTTTGATGCATTTTTGTTGCTACTACATTTCCAAGCTTATCAGAAGGCTAGCAAACAAAAATAGAAGCCTGTCTTGGTGGATTTCCTTGTTGGTGGAGGAACCAGAGGTATCAATACTTTTCATCTATGCAAGTTTACACTCCATGATTTTGACGTTGTGGGTCAGTGATCTCCTCTTTAGCCAACCTCCATGGATCACAAGGATTCAGCTTTAAAGTTAAGAGGTGGTGTATATATGTGCATGAAACTGGCAACCAATTCTTGTGCTCTTCTGTATGTTTGAGTTGGGCATTTGATGATGATGTTATTGCTGTTGTTTCTCTCTGACCTCACAAAATCTCCACTTGTAAGTAAAAATATTGTTTTCCAATGTTCTCATATTTTAAATAAGATAGCAAAACAATTAATTGCAGTGGTTGTATGCTGTGGCAAGATATATTGAAGGGAGAATTTGGTAGTTGAATGATAATGCCACAAACCATGTCACTCTTCCCCTAATCACTGTTCATATAATGAGGACGACACCCTCAGGGGTTTACGAAAGTGTTAGGTTTAGTGTGGACAAATCTCCATGCCTTGCTTCTTCTTTTTTTGGCTTCTCTCTCTGTTGAGCTGCATATATTATTATTAGTATTTGAAAGGGTTGTACGAGTTGCTTGCCCAAGAATGCAAAGTCCAGAAAGGCCTTCTCATCCCCTTGTGATTGCCAGTATCAGCAGATAATGACAAGTTGCTTTGTTAGCATTTGGCTTGGTGTGATAATGCATGGTGCATGAAGGGTAAGACCCTTTCATCCCCCCTCGCCAAGTTTGTTTTATTGGTATGGGAATCATTCTTCCATCTACATGTCTAATGTGGCTCAGCTCATACTGTTGGGTTCAGCTCATATGTGGGCTTGGACTGGACAATTGGGCCAGCCCAAATCAGCAAATCAATCCAAAAAAGAACAAGAAAAAAAAAGGAGATGTGCGCAGTTGAGGGTTGCGAGCAGCGAAAGGTGGTGTGACGGCGCAAAGAGAAAGAACAAAGAGAGAAAGAGGAAAGAGAAAATTAGGAGACGATCAGCGGTCAAACTTTATCAATTTTGACCCAAATTATATGTATAGAATCCTCGTAGTAAGCTCTACAATCCTAACGGTGTCGATCTATAGTTTATCCTCTCTAAGATGCTTTCTTGTTATATATATATTTTGCGAAATTTAAATTTTTTTTTATGAGATCATATGTTATTTTTGAGTCAAAATTTATGATTATGTTGTTATTTTAGAAAAAAATTATTGTAAATATATTATCATTATCGGTGAAAGTGAAAGTTTGAAATGGACTATGGTCTCATTATTTTTTCTCGTTTTAAATCTTTTACATTAAAAAATTTAATCTTGTAATTGATTCATTGTTCTACTATTTATATATTATTCTGATTAATATTTATTTTTGATATCAAGTTAGTATTTTGATAAGAAACTCATTTTGATACATAAACAGAAATTCATAACTAGTCCAGTTATATTTATTTGAAACTTATTAGATTTTTTTGAGATATTTTTAAGGCACTAGCATATTTGTCCTCACAAATTTTACCATCTTTGAATATTAATATTCTTCACACATATGACTTCTCTTGACTTTAGTTGATTTGTTTGGGAAAAAAATATCATTTAGTTTGAGCTAAAAACACATAATTATAAAATGCTTAATGTGTATTATTTAGTTTTTGGATTATACAAGACCATACATATGATAAATTTAAATACAAAGACATAGAGATGAAAATTGCTCATTTTGGATAGCCACATATTACAACACTCTAACAGAAATGAAAAAAAACTTACATTGATTCGTAAGAATTTGATGAGTATAATATCATTAACTTAGTATTAGGTATTCTTATCAATAGTTTATGCTCAGTAAAATAATAAATTAATTATTCAACGATATGTAAGAACATCCTAAGCACCTCTTTCCCGATATATTAAAAATATATTATCCAATATGATCTTAAAATAAATTTTCCGGATATATTGACTATATTGGAGTTTGTCATTAAGAAAGTGAGATAAAGAAGGATGGTCAACTCATAAATAAATTTATATGCATATAAATAATTTTTTTTGTTATTTTAAAACTACTATATATAATTTTGTTTTTTTTTTAAACTATTATGAGATTGCAACAGATGATTCCTACTATAATTTCAATAATTGAAGTAATGAAGTTGATCCATCAATCTCTGTGCATGACCATCAATCATCACGGGCCACATGTGCTGACGCTGTCATCCATTCACTGGGTTATCTCGTTCCCAGATTCTATTCTTCCCAAGTATAATAACAACAATCTCTGCAAGCTGTGTCTCAAAATGAAGTGCGCCCACCATCTCCTTCAATCATTCCACCCATCTCCTGCTCTGCCACTACTTCGTTTTCCCACACCAATTCCTCCTGTTTCCATACCATCTCAAGCCCTTGCTGTTGCCAAAAACCAGAGTCTAACGGCTATGGCTGGAGATAGGACTGGCGTTTGGGTTCTCTTCCTCCTCCTCCTGTGGTTGGCCACGGCCATCATGCATGGTGAGGGGGCTCCTGTTGGTGCACCAGCACCCTCCCCGGACTGCTCCTCTGCTCTGCTTGACCTTGCTGACTGCCTCTCCTTTGTGAAGAATGGGAGCACAGTGGCCAAGCCGGAAGGGCAGTGCTGCTCTGGCCTCAAGAAGGTGGTCAAGGAGCATGTCATCTGCCTCTGTGATGTTCTCAAGCAAGGACCAAGCCTCGGTGTCAACCTCACCAAGGCCCTCACCCTTCCATCTGCCTGTGGGCTATCCACCCCTCCCTTCAGCAAATGCAACAGTCTGTTCTCTCTCTCTCTCTCTCTCTCTCTCTCTCTCTCTCTCTCTCTCTCTCTCTCTCTCTCTCTCTCTCTGCGACCTTGTTGTTGTAGGTTTAATTTTCAGCTTGCAGACATTTGACTGAACCTTTTCTGGCTTTTTGTTTTGCAGTCTCCATTGCTGGTGTTCCTGCTGCAGCTCCTGGTAATTTTTTCCTCCATTTCTGCAAATCATGTCAGAGTTCATGATGTTTCTTTTTCTTTGTTTTAACCTAAACATACTAATCAATACCATCTCGCAATTTAGATCATGCTGTTAATGTTCTTGTTCATAGATTTTGACTCTGAATGCAGAAATTCAAAACCAACCAACACAGCCAACATTTTTAGGACTATGTTCCTTTCTTATATAATTATTATGCTGCTTTTCATATTCATGATTTTTTTTAGAATTACAAGAACCATTGCTTCCATGTAGTGACTAATTTGGCTGCCCTGATAGAGAAGACAAATGTACTGACCTCTTAGAATCATGTGGACAAGTCTTCATTTATGTTTTGATGGCTACAGGCATGCAATAGGGTGCAGTGCCTTCACGGAAGAGTCACTGCCCTGCTGTATCTTCCCTTGTTTTAGGGTCAACAAGTGAGAGAATGCATTTAGTACTCCAAAGTCCAAACATTATACAGTGAGAGAGAGAGAGAGAGAGAGAGAGAGAGAGAGAGAGAGAGAGAGAGAGAGAGAGAGAGATGCACATTTTACATACCCTCTTCATAGGAGCTTGTGAGGTGTCATTGCTGGTGCCAAGAATTTATCATCATAAGATTTATAGCTAAATGTGATTTCTAGAGAGACAAAGAACAACATAAAAAAAGCATTAAAAAAAGAAGGTTAGCTATGTAGAGCTAGCCATTTTATCCATGAACTATATTACAACTAAATCTACCTAGTGTCTCCCAAGAATGATGTCCTGATGTCATTATATATACAGCTCAAATGTGTCTCATGGAAAACATTATAGAAAATTTTCCTGTTCTGATGGCAAACAAAACTGATGTCATTATATATACTGGTTTCAACAGATAATTTGGTTACTTGTTCTTAGTGATCCACGGCTAAATGAATTCTACTCATCTTGCATGCAGCTCCAACTCCCTCACTCGGAGCACCTTCTTCTCCTTCTTCGTCTTCTTCTTCTGTGCCTACTGGAGTCCCATCTCCATCATCTCCAGGCAAGTCCAATGCAGCACTACAGCTTCCATCCGTGGGGTTCCTGATTGGGAGCATGGCAGTGAGTCTCTGGTTGCTCTGCGTGTCCCACGGACTGCAATTTTAGTGCCTCTTGTATCCTTCATTATCTTGCTCTTTATGTTGATTCTGAGTTCTGCAACTTTTACGCTCAATAATTGGTTTAGCTGGCTGAGTGATTGGAGTGATCGATAAGATGTGTTTGGCTTTTGCTGTTGACTTGTATATTCTTCCTTTTCCTTCATCTTCTTAAGCTGGCTGAAGCGAATGAATGAGCTCAACATGCTTAATGTGTTTCTTTCATTAAACGAATCATCTGATATAATCTGGTCAATTTATGATGGACTTGCAATATAGCCTTTGACTTTTCAAAATCACTTTACACATCGTGTCACGTCACATCACCTGTCCACTAGATGGTCAAATTCCCACGAGAATTGCCAGAACAAACGCCGTTGACCACCGAATGCTCGACTCGCGTCCCGCCTCCATTTACTCCTCACCTTGGAAAATTAAAAGTTCATTTGCATTTGCGAAGAAAAATCTCAAATATCTTTAAACCAAACAAAAAAAAGGAAAATAAATGCGTCGGAGTGGGGCTCCGCAGCATTTACTGAGGAACAGCGGTTTGTGTCGAAGCAGAGGTGGGATGTGTCTGTGCTCTGTGCGTGGGGAGTCGTCACGTCAGCGGACGCTTGTTTGCGGTGGGACAAGCAGCGCTGGATCCAAAGCAGCAGCCACACATAGCTCCCTTTGAGGTCACTGCAGGCCATTGAGTCGCTTCTGAGGCTCGGACACCACTGTCGCCACCTCGTGCTTCCCCCCGTGCCTGCTGCCTCCTTCTCTCTCTCTCTCTCTCTCTCTCTCTCTCTCTCTCTCTCCAGCTTTTTGCAGATTCACGCCCATCCCTCGCAAACGACTCTCCTGGTGCTTGGTCATGTCTAGCAATGATAGAATGAGATATCGTTTAATTTATTGATCGAAATTGATGTTTCATTCCGAGGTCGATTAGTTCCATTCTACAAGAGTTGACGATGTAGAGAGGAAGTACCCCTTCAAGATGGGTAGAAATCTTCGTTTCCAAACGAGAGTCGACGAAAACCGAATGATGGCACGCAGGTGAACGATGATTGAATTGAAACACTAATCCTCAACAGGCTGTTTACTGTTGGTCAAACAGTCTGGTCTACGGGAAAGGAATCATGGCAATGGGGAGAGACGAAGAAATTTAGTAGATCGCGAGAGAGAGGAGGGGGGTGGGGGTGTGGTTTGGGGTGGGGTGGGGTGGGGTTCGCCGGGGCCGGGGCGGGGCGCAGGGGGGAAGAAGCGGATTGAATTGAATATGACGATTCATCGAAGACAAGCGGAAAAAGGCAAGACGGAGAAAGAAAGAAAGAAGAGCACGTACCTGATGGGTGCATTGCCTGAGCTCCACCTCTAGCCCTCATCAATGGCGGATCAAGACCTGAGCTTGCGGCATTAGTCAACCCTCTTATTGACTTATCTATCATGCCTGCTCAATTGTCTTCGATCACTGCAGCTTACGATGCGTCACGAGTCGTGCTATTACATGTGAGGAAGGGAAAGCCGGTCCATGGCCCGTATGATGCAACGTGTGCAAAGGCAACACACTGTCACACGGAAGGTACGGTGTACGCACCCGGCCTGCGTTGCCAGGCACACTGTTTGGTATAAAGAGACCGAAACACCAGATGGGCTACTGGTACGTCACAGGATTCCTTCTCCCTCTCCTCTCGCTCTCTGTCTCGCCGATCCTTCCCTTCACATCGCTCGGTCACTCGCCCTCTTCACCTTGTCCTCGGTCTCTTCCTTCCTACAGTAAATATCTCACTATACCTTTACCCTGTTCAAAGAGGTAACTCACACAACCGTGCTCTAGTCGCAGTTGTGTTGTGTTGCTGTAGTTCTTGCTGTGTAGGGAAGATGGAGGTCAGGGGTGGAAGAGGGAGGAGGCTAAGCAGCAGGGAGACCAGCCCGGACCGAGCCAGACTGGGCTGCTCACAGCAGGAACACAAGCAGCAGCAGCAGAGGTCCTTGAGGCCTCTGAGGAAAGTTCAGATCATATACTACCTCAGCAGGAATGGCCAGTTGGAGCACCCTCACTTCGTCGAGCTCCCTTACCTCCCAAACCAACAGCTCCGCCTCAGAGGTCGCCTTCTCCCTCCCTCGCGCAACCCCCCCAATCTTTCCCCCTGCCTTGACATCGTGTTCTTAATTTCTGTGACTTGTAGATGTGATAGAGAGGCTGACTCTTCTCAGAGGCAGAGGCATGCCTGCACTCTTCTCCTGGTCTTGTAAGAGGTAATCTCGATCGACTCCTGTTTGTTGCTGAGATTTCTCTTCCTGCCATTTGTCGATCGACTTGCTCATTTGTGAATCACGAAAAAGGAGCTATAAAAATGGGTACGTGTGGAATGACTTGGCCGAGAACGACGTTATCTTCCCGGCGGACGGCGTTGAGTACGTGCTGAAAGGCTCCGAGATCATCCCGGGCACATATGGTTTCTTCCTACCCTCCTTTCTCATGTTATTGGGTGTTTCCGGTCGATTACTGGTTTATTGTGGCTGTATTCATCTTGAAATTTGCGTTTCAGAGCGTTTCCGACACGTTGCTGCTCGCAGCAGACGGCTGAAAGCGCTTCCTGCCCCCCATAAACTCCACTTGGAATTAGAGGAAGACGAAGAGGAGGAAGGAGACCTGGGAGCGGATGAAGAGGATGCAGAGGAGGTGAGAGGCGGTAAGCGCAACGTGGATGGCGCACGTCACTCTCGGCGTTCCTGCGGCGTTTCGACGGAGGAGATCGAGCGAACCGACAACCCGACCACGGCTCGGTCCCACCGCCACCACCACCATGGCCCCATGGAGCTGCCCCTGGACGACTCCTCTCCGCCCTCTTCCACCTCCTCCGACAAGGCCCCCACCCACGCCCCCGGCAGCAGCGCCTCCCGGAGGTTCGAGGATGCCGACCCGGCGCCGGAACCGGGGCTGACTCGGAACTCGGTCCTGCTCCAACTCATCGCCTGCGGGTCCGCGGCACTGAAGGGAAGCAGCCGCACCAGCGGCGGGACCATCAAGACAGCCGCCGCCGCAGGTGGCGGGCAGAGGAACAAGGGGATCCACCGCGGGGTGGTGAGTCGACTCGCGAGCCGGGCGGCTGAGGACGAGGTGGTACGTTGCGTTCAGGAGAACCCTCGATTCTGTCACCCCCTCGTAGAGGACAAGGAGTACTTCAGCGGGAGCATAGTCGAAGGGAGCAGAGCACCACCTGAGCCTTCTCTCAAGAAGTCTTCCTCCTACAACGAAGAAAGGTCACACTCCCACCAACCCTCTCTCGTTCTCGTCAGTCGATCCGAGCATGTCAGCTTTTGGGCCTACTTTTCCTTCCATTCCTCTGCATGGACGAGTCATCCACAAAGTCTACCCATTGACTCTATAAAGTCATGCAAGCTGACATTCTGGACGCATTTATAAGGCCCACAGTGTCTCGTAACGTGATCTTCTGACAGCAAGACCATCATGATCTAGGAAAGCATCATCTTAATTATTCTGTATATTCCTGTGATTTATTGTTGGTGTTGATGATGACGGAAACAGGAGCTCGAAGCTTGGGATTGGAGAAGGCAAGATAGAGGTGGATACAGGAGGTGTGAAAGGGAAGTGTCTCCCCGGCAGAAGGCAGGCCTCTGGTAAACAACAGTAGCAGCAGCTGCAGTACACAACATTGAAGGATCCCAACAAGTTAATGCTCTTCCAACTGTTGCACATAATTCATCTCTTCAAAAGGTCTTAATCCCCCACATCTGTGTTTCTCTGCGTATGTGTGTGCAGTGCAACTGTACTTGCTGTGTGACCTTAGGATAACTGAGCTGCAGAGATGAGAGGAACAGATGGCTCTGCAACCTGCTGTGGAGTTAAAGCTCACAAGGGCTATATTTCTCTGGAATCTATGCCGGATTCTGTGTTCTACCGGTGTTTCTTTAAGTTAGTGGGTCTTGGGTTTTGGTTGCTGCATTTGCTATTGTTGCATCTGTCTCGGAAAATTACTTTCTAGTTCATGGTCTTGATATAAAACAAGTGTCTGCAAGAAACAGTGAACCCATGACTACTTGTGCATGCAAATAGTTGGATGCCTGCTCTTGGAAGGTTCAGCAGTGCCTCTTTCAGGCATTCGATGGTTGTGTATGGTTGATCGAAATTTTTGGTGGATTTGGCTACTCTTTTTATCTGAGTTTGGGATGAATATAACAATCAATTAATTAATATTGTGCAATCTTTCCATAAAATCAATTAATATTGTGCAAGAATTTCATGTATTACTTGGAATATATATATATATATATATATATATATATTCTCACAAAATAATTTTGTAACATATTTATTTTGAGTTTAATATATGTCAGCGTTGGTGCATGAAGTTTACACATAAATATATATTCTTCCATATCTTGGTTTATGTACACAAAGCTAACCAGTCAACAAATCTTCCATGAATAAAATATGGTTTAACTGAGTCTAACAGAAGATCGAGGGGATAAAAAATTCCCCATTTTATTTCCTCCCATTTATGGATCTCCTCTTCGGTCTAATATGCTCTCTTTCCAATCATATGATTTATGAATGCGGGCATTTTTTTGAGAAGACAAGCTGTATTTTTTGGAAGGATGAAGCCAAGTTGACTTAGATCCACTTCGAACATAAGTCATATATATATATATATATATATATATATATATATATATATATATATATATATTTGAAGATGCGATAGAGCCATCTTCAAGAATAATATTTGTTGATATTAAGATATATTGGTTTTTGTTTGGAACAGAATCCCAATCTGATCCCTCGTAATCTCTGGAACAGACAATTTTGATCTTAATTTCGATCTTCCGAGATACCGACCCGTTTCTTTCTCCGTTGCACCCTCTTTTATCCCCTACGTATCTCTCCTCCTCCCATTGTCTGTCCCAACAATGTCGATCTCTCGTCCTCTTTGTCTGCTCCTTCCTTCCTCATCTACTGCGCTCCCCATGCCGACCTCTTCAACTCCAGCCGATCTCCTCCCCCCCGTCTTTTGCAGATATCTGCCATCCATGGAGGAAACGGGGGGAGATGGAAAGCTGAAGCTAAAGAGTCTCGATGGTGCAGATGATCCCATCTGTGTGCTTACTGTTGCACCCGCCGAGTGTTCCTCCTCCTGTCCCGGGCCAAGTTCGTCCTCTTGTCTTGCGCCTGCTCCGCAACATGCGCCGACGCAACCATCGTCGTTTTCCTATGGCGTCAACTCCCTTTACCGCGCAGCGGCGGAGCCGGATTTCATTCCTGCTTACTCTCCGGTGAAGCCCGCCCGGCGGAACCCTACCTCGGGACCGAAGAGACCCGAGAAGGGCAATGTCATAAAGCCTCCCTTCGCCTGGGCCACCGACCGCCGCGCCACCATCCACACCCTCAACCACTTGGTCTCCCGTGGCATCACGGAGATCCACGGCGGGTCGCAGTGCAAGCGGTGCGAGGCGCGCCGGGTGATCACGTACGATTTGGTGGACAAGTTCGCCGCAGTCGCGGGCTTCTTCGGCGCCAACCAGCACCTCATGCACGACCGAGCGCCGTCCAAGTGGATGCGCCCGACGTTCCCGGACTGCGAGGCCTGCGGGCAGCGGAACTGCATGCGGCCGATCTTGGCCGAGAAGAAGCGCGAGATGAACTGGTTGTTCATGCTGCTAGGGCAGACGCTGGGCTGCTGCACGCACAGGCAGCTCAAGTACTTCTGCAAGTACAACGCGAACCATCGCACCGGCGCCAAGAACCGGCTCGTCTATCTCGCCTATCGCAGTCTCTGCAAGCAGCTCGATCCCACCTTGCGCATTTGATCTCTGATCGTTGTTGTAAGTGAGCTGCACTTCCATAAAACTATTTCGATCCATAGTGTAGGATAGGCCAATCGTAGGTGCAGGTGATGCTCTGCATGGTCGGCATCCCCAATAACCTTATAGTCGATCTGCTCTCTAGCTAGTTGTTTCGATGTCTTGTCTTCTCAATACGAGATCCTTATATCTTGTATCTTCTTGATTTGTTCTGTCATTGAGTCTTATGGTTTACTAGTTCGGACGTTGCTTGATGGTGCAATTTGAGAGCCTTCTGACATATGCTAGTGCAACATTCCTTCGTTGAAAGCTCGTCTGCCTGCCCTAAATGAATCATCCATAATGCAGTATATTAGCAAAGAACATGATTCTCTATAGTTTATGGAGAGTAGGATGGACTTCGAAGAAGTAACTGCAGTAAAGCCATGAACTCACCCCCATGACGACGGGCGCAGTACGTAATGTCAACGTTTGATGTCAGCGTCGGTTCCGAGCAGCAGATCCTCAACCTTTAACGTTTTGACTTGAATCACCATTTATGCATGAAAAATTCGATTAAATTTGATTTTATTTTATGTGTGTGGATTACTTCGTATCTAAAGTCTCGAGTTAAATTATAGGAAAATATCTAATTTATCTATTATCTCTATCGATAAGGTTGTTCGATGACTGACCAATCCAAAAGCATCTCGATACGATCTTGCTTGCATGTCACTTACCACAAAAGCTTACAATGAAGTCCCTAAAACTTCATAATATCTTTATATGTATTCAATATCATATCAGACTAAATCTTACCAAAATATATTTTTGAAGACATCAGTTAGCTTAATTATCTGGGCTCGAATCCTCCCATTTGCCACTCTTCGTTCACCTGCGTTGCACGTGCATGTAAGAAATAACTTAAAAATAATAAAAATATGGATTTATTTCGAACACGTTCGGCCAACTTGACTTGGCCGTTCCGGATTACGGGGTCCGCGGGCGGCCCACAGATGAGGCGAATGCCACGTTATCCGTCACGGCGCCCGCACGCACACGCGTCGCGCTCACCTTGCGCGGCGTGTCCACCAGTGCACTCGTTGCGAGCCACGCGGACGACCTTCCGGGCGCCACGAAAGCCACGAGAGCTATCGAACGACCAGTCCAAAAGGGCGGGTGGGGGGCCCCACGTACCGAACCGTGGGTCCACGAGTGTCCGAAAGGGCGCCGGCAGCTGGCGGGATCCTATCGGAGCCAGGTCACCTCCCGGTGTCGATAATCGGGTGACCGCACCGTCTTTGGGTTGTCACTCACACGGCAGTGATGAATTGAGGAGGAGGAAGTCCTTCTCTTTGTTGTCGATCAATTCATTTGGATGAGAAGGAAGACAAGAGCGAGAGAGGAAATTTAAGTAAAAAGAGCTTTCTATTTAATTATTTTTTAAAATTATTTTCGATATAAAAATACAAAAATTACGCCACTTATATTATATTTAGACTCTAACTTTATCTCGTTTTATATAAGCGGTGACCGTATCCTCGCGGGCCCCAAATTTAAGGCGAGGTTTTCGTGGTATCGTCACCGGCAAAAGACGGTGCCGACGGCGGGGCCCATGGCGTCGAGACCATTCCCCTCCGTTCGCGCGGGCCCCATGACCGGCTTTGATTTATGTGACAGAGGGTTTTCGCCGAGCGGCCGACGCTCCGTTTTCTTCCTCGCTCTCGAGTCTTCGACACTTCTTGCTACCCTCGGGTCCCTTCTCTTACATTTTGGAAGATTAGTGGTGCAAGAATCCGCGCAGCTCCGCTTTTCTACTTCGAAAATTCGATTTCGCGTCTTTCCGCTACGCTAAGTTCGATTCTTGTCGTCCTGGGAGGTAATTTCACTGTTGTTGATTCGATCTATCCTTTTTCTTGCCATGGTACGGATGGATTCTGAGCATTTTAGATTTTTTTAGGCTTGTTCTTAGAGGATTGAAATTGTTTTATGCGGGCAAAATCGCTGTCCAGCGTTCGACTCGATACTTCCACTGGGTTTTTGATTTATCGAATGGGTTAACGTATATATGATCGCTGGGTTTTCTTATAGTTCTTATGAAGAAATGCTCTGTTTCTTGTGTTCTTTTTGTTCGTCGTTTTTTTTTAATATTATCTCCATGCGATCGGTAGGTATTTTTTTGGTTCTTGTAGTTTTTTTTTTTTGAAACCTAATAAGATTTACATGCTCTTTAATTGCTTATTGTTAAAGTTGATTGTGTTTCTCTGAGAAATTTCCTAAAGATTTTGATGTCTAAAGCTTCGTTTTTTCTTTTGTTGACAAGATGCCGATGACGCACACTATTATTTTTCTGCTCGTTTATTGGAATTTTCATTAGTTGATTTTAAAATCTATGTTAACTTCCTTAATTTGTTTGTTCAGTTAGTTGATTTTTATATAAATCTATTTTCAGCAGTGATTTCACCAATAGCGGTTTAGGGTTTATATTCTCCGTTAATTTGTGTGGTAATTATTTGATTTTTGATTCGGTAGTGTCATGGCCGAGTACTTCAACAACGATCTGGACGACATTGTTGAGGATTCCTTTGACACTGGTGATTTCGATTACTTCGACGATGAATCCGAGTTGGTTGACCAACAGGCACACGGCAATGACTCTGAGCTCGAGAATGTCGACGATCTGGTATGACAATCCCAGGTCTCTGTTGTCAGAGAGGGACGTATAACTTTTTCTTCTTTGTTGTTACCGCTTGATGCTGATCCTTCAGGCGATGCAAAAAAATGATACTTCAGCCTCGGAGTATAGAAATGGGAAAGATATGCAGGGAATTCCATGGGAAAGATTGATATTTTCAAGGGATGAGTACCGCGCAATGAGGCTGAAGATGTACATGAACTATGAAAACGTATCAAGACCACGTGACGGTTTAGAAAAGGTGAGCTTAAAAATTGAGAGATATACTAGTATTTCATGAACTTGTATAGTGATTGTGCTTTTGGTGGAATTTACCCCAGTTCAATTTCTTGGTAGGTGAAACATTCCTTTAGGCTTCCCAAAACCCTCCCCCCCACACACAATCCCCCCCCCACCCCTGCCGGCATCATGGGGTTGTTATTTGCAGTAACTTCTATGTAATTAATTTTATTATGTCTTGCACACTTGAGTGTAGCACTTTGTATGATTCATGTTTTTTTCTTCTTAATCAAAACATTTCAGTACCACTCTGTCGAAATATACATGTGAATATATCACATTCATGTGACTCGATTGATGAAATAGTTTGAGGTCCTCTAGCTTTTCTGCTGTCACTGAATCTTAGGCATGTGACCACCTATTTTGCTGGAGGAAAAAGAGTGAGATTGTCTTTGTTGCACATCTTTCGTGTGGTTTGTTTAGGTGTTTTAATATTTGAATTGGACATTTAATTGGTACAACTTGGTTGGAGAACTATTGCTTGATTTTATCAACTTAATATCAAATGTATTAATTAGATAATGCAAGACTTTTATGTTGACTGTGCATGATTGAGCACAGTTAGTTGGCTCAGCTTATCTGCATGTAGATGAATGCAGCATTTGTGACTAGTCTAGCAGCCCTGGTTTCTCTATGATTTAGGTAAGTGTGGTGGTACTAGTAGCATCTCATTATATGAAAATAGAAGATGTATTTTTGTTGAGGGATGCTCCAACTTACCAAATTTGTATCCTCTTCAGGTCCCCCTTACATTTTGAGGGTAATTGTGTTTGTTGAGGAGTGTTGGGTGCTGCTTTTGGTTAACCAATGTCTTGAAGTGGTCAATTGTAAAACTCATGCAATACTACATAACACTACCTAAAAATATTATTCATAACAATGTTTTTTTTTTTTAATGGAGCCTGCCATAGTCTCATGTAGTATTTATTTGATAGCTTTTCTGCAATAATTTGGGCTACATTCAGGAATGCAAGAACGTGGATCACGAAAGCACTTTCTATGATTTTCACTATAATACAAGGCTTGTCAAGTCCACAATTGTGCATTTTCAGGTAATTTTTTGAGGATTTTGTCATGTTTCTGTTTATTTGTTTGTAAAGTAACACATATTGCGAGCTTAAAGATTAAGAGGCATTGACAATTCACTTATCATCTTACTGAAATAACTGCAACACAAAGTTTCGCAAGTGTCCCGTTTTCTTCATTGTCCCATCATCCATTAGAAGCACAATTGAAGTGATTTATTTTGCTGATTATTTATAATAGGTTTTATGAAACTAACATTATAAATTACTGAAGAATTTATAATGTCCAGTCACAAGTATTCATGTAGATCGTTTTAAATGGTAGGCCAATGGAGGTATCATTATGACTTGATCATCATAAGGATGATTTCATTATGATTAGGATTTATGTTTATTAAGATTGGTACTTTTGGATCCGCAAAATATTTTTTTTGCCAACCTTGCTTGGGGTGTTTATATATTATTGTTGAGCCTTATAGTTTTGCAGGTTTTCACTGCATAATTATTAATAGGTATATGGAAATTAGTTTGTCTAAGTAGCACTTTGACCTTAATGAAGCACCTCCATTGCAGCAGGCATCTTTATATTTGTAGGAAAGGTAAGATATCTTTTTATTCTTCTGTTTGTCTAGGGACTTCTATATATGTTAGCTTTGTGAACCGTGAATTTCATAAGGCCTTTTAACCTTTTGTATTTCTGGTTGTGCAAATACTAATCCAGGTTCACATTCTTTTAAGCTTATAATCTTGTGTATGAATGACAAATAACAAAAATCTTCCTAGCACTATTCAAAGATTATGTTGCTTATACATTACAGAGTCTGTTGGTATGTTGTCAAGTGTCTAATTGTTTCAGACATGTATTATGCTCCTTGGCAACTATGAGAATCTGAAATAGGATGTTATGATTTTGACGTCACTGCTTAGAGAAATCTTTTGCAACCACTAGCCCTTTTACATTGCATTTTTTTAAGTCAACCTTTCAGTTCGTTGATTCTTTTTGTATTGATAACTGTCAATATAACCTGGCTGGTTGCTTGCCCCTCATCCCCGTCTCTACCATTCTACTAGAATTCTTTGTTCTGCATAAGAAATCTTTTCGGCTTAATGCTATTATTTAAGTTTACTTCTCTTAAAATTTTTTTTCTCCACATATTTATTAGAGTGCCAAAGCTTATGGTGGATTATGTTCTTAGCTAAGGTGCTTATATACATGCAAAAAAAAGTGCTGGTCACTAGGTTTTCACATGACAACTTTAGCTTTTATGTATTGCACTATTTGGAATATTGGTAGTATTATCATCTTAATGTTGGTTATATGTTGCAATTAACACTCTGTTACTTAGGAGTGGGCTGCCATATCACATGTTTTGTCAGGCTATAAAAAAGCAGGATGGATGTGATTTCTGAGCAGCTGTCGCTATAGGGGGGCATTTTTTCATATGGTATGATGGGATGTTCCGTGTTTGACAAATAATGCGCCCAGTGTTTGTTGGTGTGTATGGGAAATGGAGTCAAGCTAAAAGATACCTGCAGCATTTTGCTAATCATCATGACATAGTTGATTTCCATATCGTATCTTCTCTTGTTATTTTGCTTGTAGATACTTTTAGATGTTTGTGTTTGTCTGATATGTATTCAGCAACCATATCTTATCCCATTTATATGTAGCATCACTAGCTGTCTGTTGATCAGTTGTCTCGTTTATGTTTTGACTGACTTCACAATTATGGTTATCTATTATATCTCATGGTGCTTTTGAAGTGTCATGTCGTAATCATTTGCTGTAAGTTAGGAGTTTAACTTTTTCCTAGCATGCTCATACTAGTAATTAACTTACTGATCATGGAGACTCAAGATGGTTTTTGGGTTTTTCTTTTGTAACAATGGTAGCGTCAAGTATGAGTTGAATTTGTCATAATGTCTGTCTTTTGATTGAAAGAAAGACTATGTTTCATTTATTTAGATGACCGAGTCTGATCTTGTTCATAATTACTTGAAGAAGAATTTTGTTGTGAAAAAAAATCATATTTTAGTTGCTTCCACTTTTCATTATTTTTGAGACAGGATATAATGATGACCATACTTTTTTATTAGTTGAATGTGCCAGTCTGGCCTGGTAGTAGTGATACTCCACAATAGTTTCCTGTATAGATTATGTGGGCTGCACAAAACTAGATAGTTGCCCATGTACTTGTACTTGTCAAATGAATTTAATTATTTAAGATCTAATTAGTTATTATATGTTAGGTATTATGTTTACTCTGTCATAGTTGCACTTAGCAAAAACATTTGTTTTACTGACGGCCAAAGATTATTTGAAAAGGAAAATTCATCAGTATTTTGTCATGTTAAACAATGAGCATCCGAGCTGTGCACATCTGTTATCATTTCTTCGTCGTCACCTGTGCAGGTCTGAACTTTTTGGTAGCAAAGATGATGTGTATCCAGTTGTGACATGAGATGCATGTTGACATTTCTGTCATTAATCTACACAAGAAACAATTTTCATAGTTGTTGGCACAATACATGTCTTGAGAGAATTGATGTGTTCTTTATTGGTGGACTGGGTCACTAATACTCATATTTTTTTGGATATTGATAATTTGTAGTTGTCTCCTTTTACCTACTGAGGGAAAGTCTCTCCATGGAAATGCTGACTTGAGTGCCTTGAACTACCAAGCCAGATAGCCTTAGGGTTTTCCTTATTATCAAGTCATGACCTTTGATGTGTTGGTTTCCATGTGCTCGCTAAAGAGTTCCTGCTCACCCTTTTCTTGGATTTCCTTGTGTCCACTTACTCTTTAGGTACTGTTGCGACAAAACACAATTGTACCACATCATATATGTAAAATAAGATAATCGGTCATTTTCTTATTATGCTACAAAGCTTTGAAATGATGTAAGATCTAAACACCACTAAAAATATTAAATATATGCTTTGTTTTAAATCGAATAATGTTACTGAACATTATGCAACTGTAGTTAATAGATGTTGGAAAAGAGTAGCAACCATAGGACTGCTTCTAGAATCAATTTTTTTTGTTTCTTAGATTTTATGTTTATGATGTTATTTGGTAGAGGATGATCTTACAAATATTGTATCTTTTATGTTGACATGAATAATGTAACTCGAATAACATCAATAATAAATAAATGATGGAAAGTATGCAACAATCATTAAGACTACTACCGGAATCAAATTCTTTGTTTCTTACACAACTCTTTTGCTTATCATGTTGTTTAAATGGGTTTTTCTGACAAATTGGTGCTTTTGCAGCTGAGGAATTTAATATGGGCAACATCAAAGCACGATGTCTACATGGTGCAGAACTATTCTGTTATGCATTGGTCATCACTGCTAAGAAGAGGCAAAGAGGTGCTCAATGTCGCTGGGAAAGTTGTACCTACCCAGGTTAGCATTTCTTGCAAGTTACTACAATTTGCTGCTAGCTATGTGCTTTCTGATGGATTTTATTACTTGGCTATTCCACAGAAGCACTGTGGATCTCCTCCTCTGCAGCTATCGAGAGTACAAATAAGTACAATGTCTGTAAAAGGCAATCTATTGGTTGCTGGTGGATTTCAAGGCGAGCTTATCTGCAAGGTTTTTTTTTTTTTAATTTTTTTATTTTTATAGTAGACTAACATCTCTGAACGACATCTCATGTTACGTCAACTTGGTTCTTAAGTTTCATGCTTTTGATTTGGCCAGTCCTTGGATCAACCTGGAGTGGCTTTCTCTACTAAATTAAACGATGATGGTGACATCACCAATGCGGTTGGCATCCATCAGTCTTCAAGGTGAGATGGTAGTCCATTGCATTGAACATATGTTCACCTTTGCCATTTGACTTGAATCTCCACCAACTGTTTTTTCTTCAGTGGGTCTACTCAAGTGGTGACTTCTGGCAATGATTGCTTTGTGAGGACGTTTGATGCCGAGACGTTTGTCCAACTAAGTCGCCTATCTTTCTCCTGGTCCGTTAATGTGAGTATACAATCACGTCTTTTTATCGTTATTCCTTTCTACTATGACACTGCACGCTCATTTAGCTCCTTATTGCTTGATCCTTCTTACAGAACACGGGTATTAGTCCAGATGGAAAGCTTCTTGCTGTCCTTGGAGATGACATAGACTGTCTGATGGTCGATACTCGGTCTGGGAAAGTAAGCCTGGTGTCTTCTATCCACATCTTTGATAATTCTGTTGTATGCTGCGTGAATTCTCATTCATTCTACTTTTTGCTGGAATATGTTGCGGCAAATTAAAATTTTCAGGTGATAGGACACCTCAAGGGGCATCTCGACTATTCCTTTGCATCCGCTTGGCACCCGGACGGTCACATCCTGGCCACAGGGAGCCAAGACAAGACGTGTCGGCTGTGGGATGTGAGGAATACTTCAGAATCCCTGGCGGTGCTCAAAGGAAAAATAGGGGCGATACGAGGCATAAATTTCTCAACAGATGGAAGGTTCATGGCAATGGCTGAGCCAGCAGACTTCGTTCATGTATATGATGCAAAGGCAGATTATTGGAGGGCCCAGGAGATCGATCTGTTTGGAGAGATTGCTGGGATGTCGTTCAGCCCTGATGCTGGTGCGCTCTTTGTCGGCGTAGCAGATCGCACGTATGGGAGCCTGTTGGAGTTCAGCAGAAGGAAGCATGACCATTACCTCAATGCCTCCCTATGATCTGAGGGAACGGCCACGTTCGTGGAAGCAACTCGTGCGTTGTATATAGAGAGGGAGCAGAGCAGATTTGCAAGTTTGAAACGACGTATGTACATTAGAATTTATGATGTTCGGTATTGGTAAATATTTTTAAAATTTTTAATTTTATTCAAATTAGTTGATAGAGTTGTAATTAAATTGAAGTTTCTTAATAAATTATAGTTTGTTTTTATAGGTATATTTTAAGATTTAGGGTTTTGGAAAGTTATATATATATATATATATATATATATATATATATATATATATATATATATATATATATATATATATATACATGAGAGGTGGACAAGGCTTTTAGAATCTTGGATTTTGATGATGAAATCAATTGATAGATTATTTGATTTAATCTATATTATTGAGAAAGTGTGTATGATTAACTACGATAGTGATGAAAACATAAAGTAAAGTGTCGAAGTCTAGTACAATTGTTACGTTGGAAGTTTGAGAGTTTGTCGGAAGTTCGAAGAATTCGTTAGAATTGTTGTCGGAATTAGTCGAGAATGAATCGGGGGCTTGCTGAAGGGTTTTCGGAAGTTCACCGGAAGGTTTGTCGGAAGTTCGCAAGGCTCACCGAGAAAGACCGGAGCTTGCCATAGAAGACTCGTTGGAACTCGCAAAGGTCGTCATAAAGTCTGGGAGTTTGCTGAGAGTTTGTCGGAAGATATCTGAGGGTTTATCGGAAGTTCACCAGAAGAAGACTTGATGTGCTGGTTTACATTTTTGCTTAGAATATATTTTCAAATTCGTAGTTAGCACGTACTTAGGGTTAGGATTATGTGTTAATCTTTTAACCCTTGTAGGGGTCAATTGGGCCCGTAAACTAACTGGATTAGGCTAGATTTAAGGCCTATCCAAAAGTGTTGGATCATGTCTGGCGGTGGCACTATCAGATTGGTGCGGTGGAACCGCCCAGGGAATACATTCCCATGTGCACTGGGCGATGGTACCGACTAGGTCAATGGTGGTACCGTTGGTAGATATTACATGTTAAACGGTAGTATCGTTTGACAAGCGATGATACCGCCCCTCCACAGAGCCCGAGACTATATCAAGCGATAGTGCTCCCAGATTGGGTGGTAGTTTCGCCAGACTAGGCGATGGTATTGCCCAATACATTGATAGAACAAGGGTCAACCGCCAGTATGTCACGGACAAAATTGTAAACGGCTTGTTCGTGTAATGCTGAAGCTTGTCCGTGTACCTTTTGGTTTGTCATATAATGTAAAGCTTGTAAAGGGCTTGCCCAAAGGCAAAATGCCCCTATTTGAGTCAGTTTGACAGCCATTGTAGGCTTGTACATAAAGTACGCGTCGAGGGAATACTTGTAATAGAATTCGGTCTGTAGTGGACCAATTTTATACCTTTGTTGTGCAACTGTTCTGAGCTTGTAATATCCATGGTTGGAATGTGCATTGGCTATAAAGTGTTTGCTAAAAGAGCGGCTTGCGGATCCCGTGTGAAGCGCTTTCTTTGTCCCGTCTTCTCTTTCGTTGGCCCTAAGGGATTGTAGGAGATTTCGGGGAGGCTGACCTTTGCGGTGATACGCATTGGTGCCGCACGACTTAGGCAAAACCAGCTAAGTCCGTGACAGTTGGTATCAGAGCGGGACAAGCCCACTTAGAAACACTTAGCATGCATACGTGGGGGACCTAGCGAGGCACCACGAGGACAACAAGCTAAGAAGAATTACGGAGCACACAAAGGTCGGGATGGCTGAGTTTGAGCAGTGGCTCGACAGTGGCACCCAAACTTGACGGTGCTCAAAGCAAGCGGAGTGCTTGGCAAAGGATGAGACCGTGCAAGGCGGAGTGGGTTGTTCAATGATCGAAAAGAGTTGTGCAAAGCTCACAGAGGTGAGGGGAGTTGCAAACTCAAGAAATTCGATACTCATGCAAGGGCTTGCATGCGGACGATGGACTGTCCATGGCCATCCCAAGGCGACCGAAGGTCGGCGCCATGGAGCATTGAAACTTTCTCTTCGACATGTGCAGGATACTTTAAGTAAGATCTTTGAAGTGTGCGGCAGAGTTCAAAGATGTTGCTAGACCAGAGGGGTGCAGGCGAGTTGTATTGGGAAGTGTCACAATCTAGCAAGTGCATTTGCAATGGCGAGAATTGGGCACGATTTGTTCAAAGCAGAGGCGAAGTAGTCCAAGGGGATAGTGGTCTCCAAAACTTCCAAAGGAAGGATGCGAAGAGAGAAGTTGCTCCAACGGGGCAGATATCCAGGAGGGATAAGTTCCGGTTCTCCATAGGGATAATCTTGTGCAATGAACCGCACCGATTGAGGAGAACCTCAAGACAAAGCTCGATGGTTCGAGTAAGCGGCATGGAGTTGTCGCATGATCTCGCAAGAGGTAATGCGTTGGTGGATGCATAGCGAGATCAAGTGGGGGAGCAACCCAGGCAACATAAAGTGAAGGCACACTTGGAGCCGATAGTAAGATCGGACTCAACAGAGGGCTGACCCGTGGAATGGTGGGCGCGAGGGCCACCATCAACGCAGTGCAAATCGAGAAGCAAAGCAACTTGGGGGTAACTTGGTGAAGTACCCAAGCTGCATGAAGGGAGTTGGTTTAGAAGATGGAATATGGAGCGGAGGCTTGGAGCTTTCCTTAGACAGAGGTCAAGGACATGGACTCTTGCAGAGACAGGAATCGGATCATGTCGTTCCATGGGTTTCATATTCAGATGGAGCCGACTCATCTTGCATGGTGCCAAAGACAAAGGGAGCTTTGAGGCACATGCACTTTATCTCGATGAAGCATTTGGTAGAGATTCTAAGGTGACGCAGTTTGTTGAGGCAAAGTTGGTGTCAAAAGGCCTTAGCACGGGGCAAGAAGATGCAGAGATAGCTACTCTTGAAGAATATGCCACAGTGTTGCTATTCGTGTTGCCATGATGAAAGCGGTGCGCAGCGGAGATTGTGCTGGTAGGGGCAGAGTCCTAGGATCCAGGCAATGGTGCATCTATTTCAGCGAAGTCAGGAGAGTTCAGAGGAGCTGCTAGGCGATGGATTGTCCTAGAGCTAGGCTTCGTCCGAGTATGACCCGAGAGTGGGTGGACGAAGGTCGATTGCCAAAGAAGCGAACAGAATCGGCCGTGGCGAAGGCCCCTGCGATGTGTTGGCGGAGTCCACATATGGAGATATCGCAGTTCGAGTTCATACCACAGGGATCAGAATGCAAGGAGATGTCACCAGGAGGCGACATGATGCAGGGGATCGGGGTGGAATGGTTCGTGGCAATACGACACACACAGTGTATCCCGTGAGGGACATGGTTATCTGGAAGTATGACCGGGAGCGCAATTAGGAGCTCCACGTCGGTGAACAACACGACGGCAAGAAGAGCTATGGATTCAAGCAGTGAATGCCATGATACCGTAGAGGCGGGTCTTCCGATGCATAATCACCGAATGTTGCATTGAATGGAAGCCTTGGTCATTAGCTTATGGGGTGTGCACTATCAAGGAAGAAGTTGGATGCAAGTACAGAGAGTCCCATGGTGGAGACCTTGATCATGCAGAGGTATGATCGAGTCTGCTGAAGAGTGGAACTACTTGAGCTCACATTCGCTAAGGGAGCCCGGAAAATCAGAGGACAAGGCCGAGTAAGCGAACATTGCAGCCAATGAAGCTAAGGAGAACAGAAGTGGTGCTAACCCTGCAACATGATGGTGGAAGCCACACATGGGAGTTGCGATCTGTATTTTCATCGACCAAGTGGGCGCTTTCAGAGAACACAGAGGTGTTGAAGCAGGGGGTCGGAAAAGGCGTGGAAGCAATGACAAGTCCAAGAGGGAGTCCAAGATCAAGAGGGTAGATTGAAGGTGAACTCGGAGGAGGTCACAATCGCAGAGCGAGATCTACCGATCACGAAGAAGGGATGCAGATGCAAGACAACGGATAGTAGTGCCATGGGCGTTGCGAAGTGCCATGGTACCGCTGAGGCGGGACTTCCGGAGAGTCATCAATCCCTTGCTCTCTTAGAGGGAGAGCACTCGGTCGTGATATGGGCCGTGGAGGAGGAGAATGCTTTGGCAAACTCCATGTACCAAGACAAGGTGAAGGGCGATGGCCAAAGAACCGTAAGACCAATGTCACAGACTTTCCATCAAGATAGCCGTGAGTGAAGGACTTGGTCGATGCAAGAGTGCATGACCAAGGATCGAAAGCAGAGACGATGCAGCGGTCTTTGCACCTTTGCTACTCAAAGGAGTCGACGATGAAATGATGGAGAAGCGGTACAACCCCAAAGGCGACCAAATCTATCGGAGACTTACTCCAAGTTGGAGTGATAACTTCTTGCATTCCGAAGTTCAATGCAATGAGAAGGTGAATCACGATGGTGACTCGGGCAAGGATTGCAAACACTTCAAGTGCTTGGAAGTGTGAGCTAAGAGCGGCGAAGTCTAGTAACCGACTTGCGCACGAAGTACAACCTCGAGGAGGCGGGCGAAGTCAAGTAACCTTTGCCTTCTCAATTCCCAAGAGAATGGGTGAAACCGAGTACTGAGCTCTCTTAGTTATCCGGCAGAGGAGCTCTGCATGATTTGAAGACCCTTCGAAGACAACTAAGTGGAAGAGGATTCGATGGGCAAATTTTGCGGAGGAAGGACACGAAAATTTCAAAGGTTGCATGAGGCGATGCTCGTTAAAGCTCCAACAAGCATCTATCGATTCAAGAGACAAGAAGAATTTGAAGGCGGTGCATATTAATGATGGTCTTTTACCTTCATCGGATGAATCCGCAAGAGTCGCAAGGATCGACAACTCGCCAACCCCACACCAAAGTCGAGTCATTGGCGAGTTGAAGCAAAGCATGGCGGATTAAAGTTCGACGACTCAACAACAACAACCAGGAGAACAAATGGGAGCCAAGAGGCGCATCGCAGCGAGGAGCGAGAAGATCAAAGATCCAACAAAGAAAAGAAGTTGCGTCACAAGAAAGGCTTCGGACGAGGACGTCGAAGGAATAAGTGGGGAGAATGTCACGGACAAAATTGTAAATGACTTGTTCGTGTAATGCTGAAGCTTGTCCGTGTACCTTTTGGTTTGTCATATAATGTAAAGCTTGTAAAGGGCTTGCCCAAAGGCAAAATGCTCCTATTTGAGTCAGTTTGACAGCCATTGTAGGCTTGTACATAAAGTACGCGTCGAGGGAATACTTGTAATAGAATTCGGTCTATAGTGGACCAATTTTATACATTTGTTGTGCAACTGTTCTGAGCTTGTAATATCCATGGTTGGAATGTGGATTGGCTATAAAGTGTTTGCTAAAAGAGCGGCTTGCGGATCCCGTGTGAAGCGCTTTCTCTGTCCCGTCTTCTCTTTCGTTGGCCCTAAGGGATTGTAGGAGATTTCGGGGAGGCTGACCTTTGCGGTGATACGCATTGGTGCCGCACGGCTTAGGCAAAACCAGCTAAGTCCGTGACAAGTAGGCGGTGGTACCGCTAGTAACATGCGATGGTACTGCCAGTACCTGAAAATCCGGGATGTGACCCTTTTTGGCTCCAATTCTGAAGCCAATTAAGTCTATAAAGACCCATTACTTCTAAGCTAGCTAAACACATTGAGAAGTGATAACAACTAAGTCAAAACTCTAGCGAAATTGTTTTCAAATGTTTGAGTGTTCACCTCCCGAATTCGCGAGTATAAAATTTTTGTAAAAGAGTGTGAGCCACCAGCAAGTTCTGTAAAAAGGAGTGTTTGATCCTTCCCCTTCAAGAAAGATTGATAGTGGAAGCCGGGAACCTTATCAGAGAAGGTTTCAGAAGTGGATGTAAGTCGTTTGACCGAACCACTATAAATAGCTGCATTCTTCTCTTAGTGTGTAAGTTTTAATTGTTGCATTATATTCTTTATTTCACTACATTCGTCCATTCTATCCTTCTTTATTTTTTACGTATTCATTCGAATCAATCTTCTTTCTTGAAATCATTTTCATCGGATGACATTTTTTCAACGCACAAGTTTTTCGAAATCGTTTTGAATCGTCGATTTTTATCCACTGTACTAATTCGCCCCCCTCTTAGTGTCGCTCTAGATACTAACAGATGTAAGGATACATCTTTTTAGAAAACTTAGTTTTTAAATTTTACTTGTGTTACTAATGTTCGTTCTCAAGAAGATTATTTTAATTCAACGAATGATAAGATAGATTAATAAGTTGAGTTAGGACGATAACTGTATGATAGAAGTCATGCGTATTAGTAAAGTGAAAACTAAAATAATTGATGGAGCGGTGAAAATAATTGATGGAGCAATGCATACTTTGTTAGATGTGACTTATGTTTCAAAAATATAAAAAAATCTAATTTTGTTGAGTCTTTAAGATTTCGAAAGTTATAGCTACAAAGTTGAAGTTCTAAAAGTCACTTAAATTGTATGGCCCTAACGAAAGGAGGATTACTTTACTATTTGAAAAAGTACAGTAAAAACTTTAAAGTAATAGAAATAAATTACATGTGCAAGGGATAATAGGTATCTCTGGTAGCAAACTTCATTCATGACGATGAGATGGGAGTCTCTCTCGAAATCAAATAGCACTATTGATTTGGTTTTCGCTACATAAGATATATTGGTGGGCTAATTAGAATATGTGATAGATCATGAATTTATTCTGTGTAATTATGAAAAATTCTTCTAATCAATAGTTTAATTTTTATATAAGCCATAAAGTGAAAAAAAATATTATTGTTAGGATTGATAAGTATTTTTAGAAATCCCAAATATATTCAAATTAGTTGATACAATCTTAATTAAATTGAAACTTATTTAGTCTGTTACTTAACAACCACATCTTGAAATTTTATATGGTGTGAATATGATTAAATCACGAGCGGTACTGGTTACAGGCTTCTCTGGTTGGTCATACTGAATCATTATATATTTATATATAATATATATATATATATATATATATATATATATATATATATACCCATTGGTGGTCGACCACAGGAGAGTTAACCAATGCCAACTCACCGCGTGTCCCAATCGCGGACACGAGTCGGTAGCTCCCCAGACAGGTGCCGGTGGGGCTTGCAGCCCGGGGGCACGTGGCGTTCCGTGATTTGTGTGGAGGAGAGATGAGCGGCCTATATAAGGCTTCCTAGGCGACACCTCCCTTCTTCCTCGTCGGTGAAGCCTGATCTCATCGAAAACCCTCCGCGCAATTGGGCGTGCCGAGCGATCCCTTCGGAGCGCGCAAAGTCAATCTTGGATCTCCTTCTTTCTTCAGCAAGCTCCAGTCTGTACTCTCTCTCTCTCTCTCTCTCTCTCTCTCTGGGAGCGATAAAGCAGGGATCCAGTTCTTGCTCCCCGTTGCCCACGTTGCTTTCAGATATCCTCGTCAAAAAGGGTTCTTTTTTGCACCCTTAGATCGATTCTGGTCCTTCTTTCTTCTTTTCCTTTCCCGGTTTGATCAGGAGGGGCTACCTTTTTCGCTAGACCTCTTTTCTTGATCGCCTTTTCACGTTGTTTCTGGCTTCTTTTCCACCTCAGTGTGCCATGGCTACAGCTATGGATGTGTACAGTAGCATGTCAGCTTTCTTGTCATCTGATCCTTTGAGGGAAGCACTGGAACCTTGTATTCATGGTTCTCCCACCTCCTCTTTCTCCTCCACTTCAAGCTCGACCTTCCCCGAGCCTCTCTGCTTTCCTTCTCTCTCCTCTTCTCCTCCTTTCTCCTCTTTGTTTCACCAAAATCCTATCTTTTTTCTCTCCTCGCCTTTATCATCGAGCGCCCAAACGGTTCCGCAGCACGTCCAAGCTAAGTTCCAGTGCCAGCAGCAGCTCATGGCCGCTTCCTCCGAGCGCCGGAGCCTCAGGAGTGGGAACCTCCTCGCTCCGCATCCTCGGTCGATGAAGCGTGCTGGGATGCTGCCGTCGCTTCCGAAGCCTACGAAGCTCTTCCGCGGTGTCCGGCAGCGCCACTGGGGCAAATGGGTCGCGGAAATCCGCCTCCCCCGCAACCGCACCCGCCTCTGGCTCGGGACCTTCGACACCGCCGAGGAGGCCGCCTTGGCCTACGACAGGGCCGCGTTCAAGCTCCGTGGCGATGCCGCGAGGCTCAACTTCCCGGAGCTGCGGCGCGATGGGGCTCACATGGGACCGCCCCTGCACTCCTCCGTGGACGCCAAGCTCCAGACCATCTGTGAAACCCTGAAGATTTCGCGGAAACAGGGGAGTACTTCAACTAGCTCAGTGATCCGGGACCAAGCCTGCACGAACGATGAACTCGGTGACTCGGGGCTCGAGGATATCAAGTCCGAGAGCTCCTCGTCGTTGGAGGAGGATGAGTCGTCCTCAGGGTCATCGGCTGCATCTGCGATCCAGCACTTGGACTTCTCTGAGGCACCATGGGATGAATCAGCGAGCTTTGTGCTGCACAAGTATCCATCATGGGAGATCGATTGGGATTCCATTCTCTCCTCAGATTAGTAGTCTAGCAGTATGCAGCCTTATGATAGATTTGGTGTAGTTTCTGGTTTGGGGGGGTTGGCTTGGCTGCTGCAAATGGCGTATTAGACATTTGCATGGCAATTGCTGTGTCATTTGGGTCCTTCGAGCACTAGCAATTGAATCTTTGTATGTAGTTCAATCTCCTGGTTTTGCTGACTTTTGTTCTATGCTCTACCGGGTTGTAGGTTGGGTTCTTCCCAATTCTCATGTGTAGCTTTCTAATTACTAATTTTGTGTGTATGTATGTGCATTTTGTGAGTTATTAGATCCAAATATTTGCAAATTATCCGGAGATTTAATGCAACAAGAAACAAATCTGTATCCTATCTTGCAATATTGCTGCTGCTAAAATGATATGCATATGGCATTAGCTTCATGAATGTTAAACATATAAATCATATTGTTTATCATAGCTGATGATCCTTTGACTCTTTATACAGCTCAATTATGATAACAGATTTATGTAGTCGATCCCAAATAGTTCACGGAACATTATGACTGACTTATTATTCTTGTTGTATTGTATCCTCCAGATTCACAGAAGGAAAAGCCATCGTTATGGCACACAACTGTCTCAAGGCCTGATCCATCCACTGCTGCCTGTGCCAGTATGCCACACATCTTCTGTATGTGTGCAGGCCATGCTCTACTGAGCTGTAATCTGAATCAAGCTAAATAGATCCCTTTGGCCAGGGTAATACTGAATAGATTGTTTTTGCTAAATGTTTCTTGTGAAGAGTTAGAGAAGAATTGAATGATTGTTTTCATGAATGAGATCAAGCTCACTCAATCTTTCATCGATGCAGATGGGAGGTTTTGATCAAAGAGACTCCATGGCAGGAGTTTGGTTCCTTCCTCCACTAACTTCATCAACAAATGGAGGTTTCAACTCTCAACTACTCTTCTCTTTTTCCTACTATATCAGTTCCTTTGACCAGAAGTCTCTGAGGATTACTTTCATGTTCAATCCTTATCTGCATCTCTTTTGCTAGTTGATAGGAAGTGGACTATGTGTCAACAGAGAATGAAGAATCTGGATATATACATCTGCTTGAACTGTGATAAGGACACCATTGTTATCTGAAACAAGTCTGAACCCATGACACCCCCATACTGCATTCATGATTTCATGGGAGTTATGACTAGGTTCCCATTCCAAGCCACACGTACCAAAAACATTCCATCTGTCTTTGCTTTATGTTTCTTCCTCAAGCATTTGGATGTTCATGGCTTCAGAGATAATCTTTTCTGGCTCACACTTCTTAGCCTCCTTTTTTTTTTTTTTTTTTTTTTTTTCAAAGGATAATTGAAGGGGTAGTCCCCCACCTAGATCATAATCTAAAAATCCAATTATGATCTCACATCAACATATACCTGAATTCCTCTGGAAGCTTATGGAAGGAAGTCACTTGATAAAGTAGGCTCATGTAGTCTTACAGGTTGGCAGAATATTACCATTTATCATTTCATACACTAAGTGGGTGGAAGACCTGAGCCTCCCTTATGCTCTGCCACTTGATTGCAAGTTCTTTCACAATAATCTTTTACAGTCCAGCCTATGTGGGAATGATTGATGATGCAACTACTTTCTAGTATCAAACATCCAATCCATGCAAAGTCAACCAACCCAAGGCAACTATCCCCATTGACGTAGTGACACCTGGATCCATGATAAGAGGCAATGTGTTGTTCATTAGTTGACTTTGACTTGGAATGTTAGTGCTTGGATAAAAAAGAGCATTAGCCTTTGCAGAAGCATTTGTTTTGTTATGTAGGGCCCAATGGAAGATCCAACAGAGAAGCAAGACCAGAACAGCTGTTTATGACAAGAAGCACTTGAGAATGTTGGTGAGTTTCTTTGTGGATGGATACAGAAGATAAAGTATGTAAATGTAAAAGCAATCGAGAAGCTACTACCTATTGGCTTGGTCCTGTGGATGGCACTTAACATTATGTAGGTGGCACAAAATTTAGTGGAAGCAACTCATAAACATCCTAAAAGATAAGATGGTTGACCTCTATCACTTGTTTGCTCTTCTTTCTACAGTAGGTGGTCTTTAGTCAACATACGAGTATATTCCTATCTAAAGTTACATGCTCCATTTTGATGTTGGATATTCTGCTGCTATGAATCATTTTTCTTTCTGATAAATCATGTGGAGAACACTTTTGTGGTTTTAGTTAAACTACAAATTATGGCTAAAATGGACATGGACAATTTCATACATAATATGAGAATTGTTACCATCATCATATTGTGAGAGATTAGTAAAGACGAGGGAAATACTAATACAATTTGAATGAATGTTTCTCGATGCCATGATAACCATCCTAAGATTTTTCTGAAATTTAATTAGGAAGGAACCACAACATAGATTCTTTTGACTTCTGAAATATACTTTTGATGGTCAGAATGATGGTTCAAGTGATGCAACTGATTTAACATTCAAGCAGACATATCAGCTGCCTAAGCTATGTTAGTATGGTACTGCCTGTCACAATATGAACAAGTTCTTGAGGTCCAATAATGCAAAGAACATAAGAACAGCAGTGGTTAAGAGGCAATATTTACAGGTCTTCCATAATTTACAAATATTGGGCTTGGGATTTCAGGGCTGAAACTTGACCCACCTCAATGGGCCTCCATGATACAATTAGTGGAATGGCCCTGTTCTGCCCACCATGTCTTGTTTGCGATGCCTTCTCTTTTTCTTCTTTCTTTCTTTCTTTCTTTGAAGACTCATCATGAAATATGGATGAAACTTCTTTCATCACTCTAGTCAGGTCTCAGCAGATCTAGATCTAGTTGATGAGGTAAAAAAACCAGGGGCAAATAATCTTCAAAACCTCGTAAGACTAACCTAAGTACAATTATTCTTATACAGTAAATTCATTTAGTCCATGGACATTTACAATTTTTACTGATATTCTATTCCATGATTTAATCTCTTGATGCTCTTCCACTATACAATTATATCAGCAATAGAAGCCTCTTCCATGCACCTGCTAATGGCACAACTTCTCCCTACAAGCTTCTGGCACAGGCAATGAGACCCAACCTAAGGTCCTCTGCTCCCCAGGACAAGGGGATTGCATCTAAATCAAGGTAATGTTCATGTCATCAGAATCCTTCACCGATGCTGCAACTAGCTCGCAATCGATCGGAATAGTTAGAAAAGAAAATGAAAGCATAAAGAGGTTGAACACCCAAGTCTGGCAACAAGGAACCTGCACATATCTTGCTTGTGGGGTTCATGTTGCTGGTGGAAATTCCATGGTTCTAGAAATAAGCATTTTGTGGGAAACTACCATTCTTGTACTCCAAAGTTTCTAGGTAGGTTTAAAGTGGAGAATTCTGCATTCACCAGTAGAAATCAGCAAGTAGGAAAGCTTATGCTCTTCTCTTAAGAATCTAACGTCTCTTTTAGAAGCCAGCATGATCAAAAGCACTTTTATTTTGATTCCAAATTCCCCTTTTAAAGTTCTTGCTTTCGCGTTTATCACTGGTCTTAATATTCTTATTCATTCAACTAACAATGAATGCTTTGATTTGTAGGAGCTGTCATCATCTTGCCATAGCCCAATATATATAGGGAGGTACTCTTCTGAGCCTTGTTTCCATAGATCATTCAAATTTAGAACAAAAGTACATGTGGGGTCATTGATGACAGTAGGGAGAGAGAGATCATGAAGATGATTTCAAGTCACGTCACTGGATTCTATCTGATTAGGTTAATATGCAGCAAAAGTTCCTTGCTTCATTGCAGCAAGATGCCCTTATGATTAAGAGATACACGAAAGTAAAGTCAAAACTGAAGAATTTGATGCCATGACAAACTCTCATCCTGCTTTTGTTTTCTCTTTTCTTCCTGTCTTTTACGAAAAAAATCTTCAATTTGATTCTGGCCATTAGCTGATAGTTTTTGACCAGTTGCAAGCTGCCATCCTTCGTGTCCTTCAATTTGTTTTCCCTTTTGTCTTACCTTCATCATTTTCCTCCTCTTTACCAGATTCTGATGGTTCATCTTCCTTGGATTTGTCATTCTCATCTCCAAAACTCAGCTAATTTTACTTAGAATGGCACATTTCAGAAGCCCTCGAAGCAGGCACATGGTTTTACTAATCCAAGTGATCTGATTTAGATCAGAGGATTTGTCATGGTCATGCATACACAACCACACACACACAAAGAAGAGAGACTGATCAATGCACAAAAATCTGAAGCTTGCATCTGCTTGATTCTGCACCACAACTTGGAGCAGTCAATCCTTGTATTCCACACAATGAGCAACCACCGCATTGTTTCTGCCGAAATGTAGCTTGAGGGAATAAATGCCTAGTTTTCCTTTTTCCCTTCATCCTAGCAAAAGAAGGTGTTCAGCTTCAGCGAGTTTGGTGGCATCCAATTCAACACAAAGTTCTGAAACATTTCCAATGATTGTGAGGATCTATCCTCCTTTACCTGATACCATCATCCCACCGGATGATAACTCTGCTTGGCTCTCTCACCCAACTCGGTGCAAAACTATTTTGATGCCCTGAACCCAAATCTATAATGTTCTACTTGTTGCTCATCAGACCCCCACTAGATACTGCAGATAAATGGGATGCCACCCGTCAGAAGCTCTCATGGGGAATCGGACCTTTTGCAGTTCTTGCTTCTACAATAGTTTGGCATCATCCAGGCCTAGGAATCCAACTTGTCTCCAACATGGATGTAATTGGCAACCATCATGAATCCCAACTCACGCGGTTGATGTTGTCCTCGGTGGTAGCATCGCATGTGGATGCCTTCCTTGAAGATCCAACCAAGCATCCGAAGGACAGCGGTGGCGAGAAGGATCACAGCAGCCATGCACCGAGTCTTGGCAGCAAATTGGCTGGACAGGGAAGGCAGATGGTATCAAAACTCGGGAGCTTTTTGTGTGTGCAGACTCTGGTCTGATTCAGTGAGCAACTGATTGGATCAGCTGGTGGAATCAGGCGCAGTAGTTTCGATTCTTCTGGCTAATTTTCCAAAAGGAGATCAATCTTACCAAGAACATAGGATGATCTCAGATAAATCTCCAGCACATAATTATTTTGATATCACAATAAATATATATATATTTTTATTTGGATTTGGATGATAAGGATTCGAATCATGAAAATAATGATTGCACCGTCTTTAACCCTTGCCACCGAAGTAATTTGCTTGACATTTGTATGGATGACTTAGTTGCATCAATCATTAAATCCATATTAAACTGGGATTGTGGATGCACTAATTAATCTGTCATTATTGTTTGCAAGCACCTGTCGATGACTTGGAGGTGGAGATTGACCCAGGCCTCACCTCCTCCTCCTCCTCCTCCTCCTCCCTTTTTGACCTTTTGTTCCTGACGGATCATGGCCTTCTTTTCTAGCGCACCTGTAACCACGAGGAAGCTTCCGTGATGCCTCCCTCCCTCCACCCAACCCTCTCGCCTTCGTCTTCGTGTTCGGCGTCGTCTTCCGAGCGGAAGCCTCGAGACGAAGCTGGAGAATGACGCGGAGAAGGCCGTCGTCGCCTCCGACGCTCGACACGTTTGCATGGCCATGACGTGGTCTCGCCGTGGCGCGTGCAGGGAACATGACGTGGTGGGCCCACCACGCGCTCAAATCTGCGTGCGACCTCCCCCCGCACGCGACGAGTCGGTGGGCGGCAGGCGGGGCTTTTCCTTGCCCTTTCGTCCGCCACCCGTACGGGTCGTCTGCATGTTTATTGGGGGGTCGTCTGCATGTTTATTGGGAGGTCGTCCGCGGGCACCGCCCGGGACCCGCAGGTCGATCGTCATTCGCCGCTGAGGAACCGCCGGGTGGGTGAGCGGGTGACGCGAGAGCGTGGGAATCCGGGATCGAGACGCCGGGGAGCGACACCACGCAAGCCGCACGACGTACATCATACGTGACCGGTGGGGCCCGCGAGGACGCCACGGACGTCACCGACGAGTTCCCGGTTTGATCGCGAGACCCGGGCCCACCGAGGATACACGCGGTGCAATTTCCAGTGCGGTGTGCTGGTATGAACGTGAGTACGTGTATGTTGAGGTTTATTTATTCAAATCATTTATTTATTTGATTTATTTACTCGTGTTATTGATGCTCCGTCGGAACCACTTAACATAGATAGATAGGCATATATATATATATATATGTACAGTGAAGATGAGATTCGATAATAAATAAATTGCATCGCTAATGCGTGGATTGTAATGTAAAATCTAATTATAGAAGGGCACCTAAGCTGATCCGCAAGGACATCAGAAAACTAAATGTATAAGATTGATTAATTAGGATCTCATCTTCTCTTGTATTACACCGATCCTACCAAGTCTCCATCCTCGATTTAGTGGAGAAGCTAAATTAATTAGTGTGGATCGTTTTCAACTCAATTAGTGCTCGCATGGATCAACAAGCGGTCAATTACTTAATGGGAGGGAAAAGTTGAGGTTTGATGCATATGACTGTGATATTCTTGGTAGAGAATATATGCTTTCAGTTCCCATTGCACTAATCTGTGGAAAGGAAGATCCAAATGGCTACTACACTCGCAGGTGGTGGCCTTACGACCACAAGAAGTTGCCTTTGTCTCAATCTTAATGATTAGATTAGCGGTGCTAATGTTGTGATCATCGAAGGTTGCTCCACGTAAAACAAAATGACTTGTCTTCTCGAGGCACCTCTCTTAAGCGTGCATGTCTATTTCAAATATCTAACTTCGCAACATGTGTTTGTGATCAATCATATATGGCCTTCATCGAGTGGTAACATACTTGGAAGCTTTGTAGGAAAGTTATATATAGACAGCAACCGACCTTGTAAGTTGGAAATGTGTGATCGGGAGATGACAAAGGAAAAGATGTGAATGATAAGTTAGAAAAGTAGTAGGAAAATAATTGATGGCAAGGCTCTCCTGAGACATGAAGACGTGTCCGGCTCCACATCACCTTTTCCTAAGGCATGTGGGTTTGGTCATGTGTCTCCAAGACACCTCCCTTTTAGTGCAAAGACAGAGACGTAGAGAGAGAGAGTTCATTGCACCGGCCAAAAAGACTTTTGAGAGAGAGAGAGATAGGAAAAGTACACGAGCTCATGGAAGGAAAGGTGATGAAGGAGGTAGCCAGATTGCTTAGGCTGCCTCCAGTTGGGGTTGTGTTGGCCGTTGTATTATCATTATTAGTGCATGCATGCGAGAAGTCAGGCGAACGAGGATATATAATATTGGAAGAGTGAGGTATCATCATGTAGAAAGATCAATATATAAGGTTGCATTGTATGGCCATGATTATATATAAATATTAATACATGAACAAGAAGAAGGGTTGTCATCTAATAAACCTAATAAAAGGTTGGAACACTGCATGAGTCTGTGAAATGAAGGTTAGGTTGGAGTTGGTTGGCTTATGCTTTATATTATCTTTCCTCGCATTAGGTAAAGCAACTTCCTCCATGTCGATGACGATTCTTTTCTTGCTCAACATTGACATCTATAAATTTCTATGTGCCCATATAATGACATGGATGTGACTATCAAACATGGAAGGAATGAAAGAGTATATCAGAGTCAATTATTCTATCAAATCATGTTCTAGTTACAAATAACATTTTAATTTTGTTGCTTCATGTTTTACTCAAAGTCACCTTAAAAATTCTTTGCATTAGTGCTGTATGTCATCAACCTAGGCAAAATATGAAAATGATGTTTCCATCATCCTTACTAATCAATAAAATGGTTCATGCATGCGCTCCTTTTTCTAATTTTACAAGGATATATATACATGGCAAATTACATTCCAAAGATAAAACTAAAAATGATTATACTAAAGGTCAACCAGTAATATTTTTATACTAGCAAGAATCATTTTTGCCTGCAGTTCTTGAGACACATATAACTTTAAAAAAAGGTTCAAATAAGTAAATCACAAATGTTGATAATTAGACAATTGATGTCATAAAATCATGCATTTTTCTCTCTTTTCAACCACAGTGAATGGAGTGATAAATACAAAATCTGCAGCGGAAGGAAAGAATCTGAACAGGCTTTTTTGATTATGAGAAGGCTGTTCATAAATGTTACCCAGATGCAACTTGTGCACTCCAAATATCAATTCTTTGAGGGTTAATATTTTAGCTTCTTGGAATGCTACATCTTTGCCCAAATTGAAACCATGTCATGAGATCCAAACTACATACAAGCCAAGTGAATAACAGGGAAGAAAAAGTAATATTGTTTCTCCACTATCCTCCTACAATTTATGGTATCCAACATCCAAAAATTATTTCAAGGTAGGATTTTTACTGCCACTGAAAGTTTTTAAGAGCTTTTGAACCTCATTTGAGATTCGTATATATTTTAGAATTCAATCGAAAAATTATAAATATACAAAAAAGAATCTTTAAGTGCTTTTTGAGTACATGTTTTTGAACCCGATCAAAACATTATAAAATCTTTAAAACCATCATCAATCCATCTAAAAATGATCGATTGAATGCATCCCAAGATGCTTCAATTTTCAAAGGAAATCTATGGGCACATCTCATTTCATGTGCTTATATTCTCTCTCTCTCTCTCTCTCTCTCTCATGCTTGCAGCAGATGTACTACCTACCCAAGTGGAACATCCTGGTACTGCAACTTTGGACCTCACCAACCCAAATATGCATAACTGGAGTTCAGAAATTCTTTTCCTAGAGTACATTTGACTATAAAAATAGTTTGTTCTGTATTTTTTAATACGTAAATTCCTTTCATTTAATGGATCCAAATACTCATGAGTATTTTGCATGCATTATAGAAAATGTGTACTAAGCACAACAGCAATGGAGTAGTACTACGCAGTGGCACACTAACACAGGGCTCCCGAGGACATAGCAAATCTGGTTTTGTGTGCAGCCCACGGCTGCATGTATAACCCATGGGCGGATGCTTCGGTTTGGGGCTCTCCAAACTACCCTTCCTTTCTCCCTCCCCCAAAAGAAAAGCGAGAAGAAATGAAAAATACATTTTAAAAAGGCAATAAAAATAAAGCCAACAAAGAAATAAATACAAGTTGGAGCGAGACTCCGGATTCGCTGCCACGGCCAAACAGGAACAGCACACGACGTATGAAGCGGCGTCACCTGATGGGTTCTCTAATGCGGGCTCGTCGGAAAGAAGTCGTACGTGGTCGTTGGCGCGGAGGGTCCCGCCGGGCCCCGGCTTGGGGTGCTGAGTCGAGTCCGTTTCACGCGTTTTTGTCCGCTTCGGTGCAACTCCCGGGCCAACGCCGTATATAAATCCCTCCGATGGCAGCCACTCTTCCTTGCAGATCGCAGTGGTCTTCCCTTCCTTCCATCCTCTGCAGGAGAAGCTACGCTGTCGTTTCCGTTACCATTACTATTGACACCACCTTTTCCTCCTCCCTCCTCCCTCTCTCACCGGGGAGAAGAAGGCCACGGAGACGTACAAAACTTCGTGCTCCCTACGAGCATAACACGAGAGACACCATCAGAAACAGAGGACAAGCAGAGGACGGGAGCGGTCGCCAATGGTTTCGGTCGCGGAGATGAGAAAGCAGAATGTGATCGTGCCGGAGGAGTTCGCCATCACCAGGGTGATGGCATCGCCGTCCCGCCCCGGACTCGCGGTCAGCTGCAAGAAGATGTTCAGCCAACTCGACGGTGGGAGGATCGGTGCGTGGGTCGACTCCATGCGTGCCTCCTCGCCTACTCGCGTCAAGGCGGCCCCCGCGCTCGCCCCTTCCATTACGGCCTCCGGTGACCAAGAGTATGACGGCTGGGTGGTAAGTTTGGTGGATTCTCTGGTCGGGATTGGTTTGTCTTTGCGTGGCAATGGCGGTGATCTCGGGGGGAATCGTGTGCAGGAACAACATCCTTCGGCGTTAAGCAACTTCGACGACGTGGTCGCAGCATCGAAGGGGAAGCGGGTCGTGCTCTTCCTCGACTACGACGGCACTCTGTCGCCCATCGTCGACGACCCTGATCGCGCCTTCATGTCTGACTCGGTACGTTCATTCTCGCGCTGCGATTCCTCTGCTTGCCGTGTTCTTCTGCTCTCTTTGACGCGCGTCTTCTTGCTGTGTTCAGATGAGGGAGGCAGTGCGAGACGCAGCAAGGCATTTTCCGACAGCCATCGTGAGCGGCAGATGCAGGGACAAGGTGCGTCGCCATGCCTGCCTCTCCTGGGACCGGATGTGATCACTGTGCTGCCGTTTGTCTTTAACTCGTGGGGTCTGCTCTGCTGATGATGTTTAGGTGTTTAGCTTTGTGCAACTGCGGGAGTTGTACTACGCTGGGAGCCACGGCATGGACATACGAGGCCCCGTTAAGGCAACAAAGCACACGAAAGCCAAGGTGGCTACCCTCGGTCCTTCCTCTCATCATCACAGCCCAAACTTTGCTCTGTTAGTGCACACCATCCATCCTTCTAACTCTATATGGATACGTGGGTGCAGGCGAAAGCTGTTTCCTTTCAACCAGCCAGTGAGTTCCTCCCCATGATAGATGAGGTGAGTTCTCATGTCTGTGACAGTGATTTCTTTCAGTCTCTTTGTTGTTTTCTCGTGCACCAGCAGCCCATTCTGATGCAGCGATTCTATTTCATCCAAGGTCTACAAAGCATTGGTGGAGAGAACCAAATCCATCCAAGGATCGATGGTCGAGAACAACACATTCTCCTTATCGGTTCACTTCCGGTGCGTCGAAGAAAAGGTCAGAAATCTATGTATATTAAACACTCTCACACCTTACATCCGTTCTTGATTCATTGTCCTGAAGATAATTCTCGACTTCCGATCGCTTGGTGTCAGAAATGGAGCTCATTAGCTGAGCAAGTGAGGTCAGTGCTCAAAGACTATCCCAAGCTCCGCCTCACCCTGGGAAGAAAGGTGCGACTTCTCTCAGAATTCCTTCATCGGTAGTCTCATCTACATGAACACGAACGCTAATTCCTTTGATTCTAAACCTACAGGTACTGGAGATTCGGCCGAGTATTAAGTGGGACAAGGGGAAGGCCCTCGAGTTTTTACTGGAGTCTCTTGGTGAGCTCATCAAGCAGGAAGTCCACCACATCTACCACTCCATTAAATATGTTACAACCTGCTTTGAATTGCTTATCTTTCTGCAGGATTCGCCCACTGCAGCAATGTGTTCCCAATATATATAGGAGATGATTGCACGGACGAAGATGCTTTCGAGGTACCGTATGATCTGTCATCATTTTATTAGGCGGAGTGGAAGTTCTGATCAGTAACGTAGCTCTTGTTTCAGGTCTTGCGTGATAGAGAACAGGGTTTGGGCATTCTCGTTTCCAGGTGCGCAAAGGAAACAAATGCATCCTACTCTCTCCGAGAACCTGCCGAGGTGAGGAGCGATTGCATGCCAACATGACCTTCTCCACATGAATGCTAAGGTGAATGCTATCTGCAGGTCAAGGAATTCCTGCGCCGGCTGGTGGAGTGGAAGAAGCAAACACCATGAGGAGCAGCTCGGATGAAGCAGTTCTGCCTGCTCCTTTTGTTGCGGGTTTAGGCCTGAAGCCAGTTCATGTTGGCTTTCTTTGCCAAGGATTGTAACTATTTTTACTGTACAAGAATAAAAATAAGCAGTCTTTTGTTTTGCCTACGAAGTGTTCGTCCTTTGGAGTGCATGATCTCCATCTTGTCCGGCGATCGTATCTTACAGAAAAGAAATCTGAGCTATTCTATGACAAGAAAGATTTGTTCTTCCGGTGATCTTGGACTGCGATAAATGCGCTGCCAGAGATGGAGGCTTTCAACGAAATCATTTTATATGACAACATGCATGGCAAGCTAGAACACAGGCACATGAAGTTTTCACTTTAGAGCACACGCTTCAATCAAACATATGGATGGAGTCCATGTTCTGGCCAGCATCGTTATCCTCTGCATGAGGAGAGACCTTCCTGTGAAATCTAACAAATGAAGTCTCAGCACGAGATCGCAGCAGAAAGACATTAGCATTGTTTTCTCTAAATATTTCTATGCATGGAGTATCCCAAATTCCAGCAGCCAAAATAGAGCAGCTGTTGCTGGTTCAACCACAAGACAAGAAAAGATGATCTGCAATCGGATATTAATTACAGGAGATCCAAAATGTGACTGCTGTTTCATGATGCACCGGACTCTCACTAGTAGGTTTAGGCATCCGCACCATATAAGCCTCGTCCTTTTGATTGGTTTGGGATTGGAGAGTAGACTCCATACTTTTCCAGTGATAGCAGTCGTGCAGCATCGGGTCAACGAGACAACCTAAGTTCCGTGTCACCTCACACACATGTAAGTACCGTGGTTTGTGTGTGCACAAAGCAAACAGCCTCGTCCTAGATTTAGCAGCAGCCTTGTGATCTCCATTATCAATCAAGACCTAGAGATCCCCATCCCGAAGGTGTCGAATGCCCTCTCAAATAGTTTATGCCTTGCTGCCAAAATGGGGTGCAAGCGATGGCAGTAATCTGGAGCAACCACCGGCGTTTACCTGATACTTTACACCTAAAGTTCTGGAGAGCCCATGCTTCCAAAAGACCATGGACTAACTCATTGGGCACTAACTCCAAAGGAGGATCTGCAACCACATCTAACTTTGTGAGGGCGGAGGAACAGCCATTATATTTGTTTGTACACTGCACAGGAACCACCCCCACCGGTGGCCACCTTTGAGGTCAATCAGCCTCCCGAGGGAAGTGGGACTCTCGATACAGTTAGTAGCTGGGCTAGCTTTTCAGGCATTGGGAACATTACATATTCTCTGAGTTAGGCCATGAAAGGGAAGGTGTGCACAACCACCACCATCACCACCGGCACCACCATCAACACCACCACGGGTGTAAAGTACTGCTTCTTGGTTGAGAGAGGAGTCGGAGTCCACTTAAAGCCTTCCCCTTGGGCAACAACTGCGGCTGGGGGGTGGGGCTACTGACATGCCTACTAAGCCTCTTTTCCAGCCATTTCATGCGTGGAAAGGTGGTGTCCACTAAACTCCGGCCATTATTGGCGCCTAAGCTTGAATAAAGTAAAGCCATGGCAGCTCAAATAATTGGAGGAGGAGATCTCCTCGATCAACCACTCACCTTCATTAATCCCCCGATCATCAATGCTCCAAGACAAATGCGTTGAACAAGGGGAGTTTTATACCATGGTTGATGCGATTAGATCCTTATCAAATGGATGCTTGTCTTCGCACTCAAGACATGTCGCCCATGGTGCCTACACTCCCTCACCTTGCAGTGGCACTGCAGATGGATTTAAAAGGAAGAGGGGGGTGATGAAGCACAACGGCAGCCACATGCTTGCAGGAGACAGGCCACCGGAGGCACGTCAAACACACATGCAGGCGTAGCGTGGTCCCGACCGACGTGTTGCTGCATGGAGGCCATCCACTGCATGCAGCGACGCAAAATACGACTGCTTAAAAAGCCACTACCCGTCTTGCGCTTTCTGTGTGTCTGCTTGTCGAAAGGAGAGTGCCTGCACATGTGACCTTGGATTGCAGCCGCTGCCATTAGAGACCAGGTAGAGCTAGCTAGCTAGCACTCACTCACCATTATCATCACCTTCATGCAAGGAAGAGGAAGGCTGGACTACTGCAGTGATCAGATTTAGCTCATGGGAATTCTTCTTGCTGCATATATAATCTATGCCTCGCCACAAAGAGCACAGTCCTGCTGAGTTGTTCTTGTAGACGAGCGGCTGCTGTTGCAAGGAACTTGCTAATCTGACACCTGTGGATTGATTCCTTTCCTCGGTATTTTTCCTGCAACAAATAAAAGCAAGGTTTTGCTCTTTGGTGGACGCATCCATCTACCCAGAAAATCTAGCACAAGGAGATCCAACATTGTTCAGAAACATATAACATCTTAAAAATTACACGGATAATTCCTTTGTTCTTGTGATTTTTTTTCAAATCTGACCTTCCATAGAAAAGTCAATGGATGGAGCCCAAAGGTTACCATTGGATTGATGCTGTTCAGGAAACAAAAAAGTAAAGGTCAATGGACTGGAGGAATGAGGCCCAAAGGTTGCCACTACCGAGCCCATTTGTATAGCCTCTCTTCTATTATAAACACAGAAGAATAATATCAAAGAAAATAGAAAGACATGTTCCAAAATAAATATTATGCTTAAGATATGTTCGTGTCCTTCTGGTGTTAGAGATCGAGTTTTTGCTTATCTTGTTTAGGTGTTTGAACAAACTCATTTACAGAGTTGTGAACAACCATGAACTCATTGATATAGGCATAAATAAATGATAAAAGATGTGAAAATTATGTACTCGTGTATATTCTTCACGAAACGGTTTTGAAATGGATGCCTTCTGTATTATTTTACCCGACCCAATAATTTAAGTGGGTTGCAATCAAGTCCGAAGTTGAAGTTGAATCCAACCCGATATCACAGCGCATGTGAGGCTGAAATTGGTCTCTATCGACGTCCCCTATTAAAATCCGACGCGATGACACATCGCGGTTTATATAGGATTTTGGATCCAATGACTCATCGTCGGATTCGGGTTTAAATCCGACACCAATTATATTTTTAGAAGGCGGTTTTGGCGCTTCTTTCCTCTCCGCGCCCACCTGGCGGTTTATGCTTCGCTCGAATTGGGAATCTTGAAACCCTAATTTGAACCATCACCGCCTCCCGATCGATCTCAATCCTCGATCCAGCCACCATGCCGAAGGTCCTCGGCACCGGCACCGGCACCTTCAACTTCCGGCGGCACCAGGCGGCCGAGTACCCCGTCGAAGATCGCCGCAGCCAATTGGGTGAAGACCGCCCGTGGCGCGGCCTCTTCTCGAGATCCCCACCTTGGGCTGGCGAAGCAGGTTAACGAGACCGAGCTTCTGGTGTCGCGCCGCGGCCGAAAGACGGTTCCATTACGCAGGGTCATGATCCTGGAAGTGAGCCGGTACTCGGGGAACTATCTGTGTCTAAAATTTGATCCGACGACCGCGACATCCGAGCATGTCGTGTCGATGTTCTTCGTGGTCAACGAGAAAGTGAGTTGGTTGGTTGCCAATTTTGGATTTTTGACGGAGGAAACAGTAAAAGATATAAATGTTTTCCTATTACATTATTGACATATGTTCTGATTTCTCAAGTTCCGTGAGAATGTGGCTGCATGGATTTGTTTTCATGACCGGAAGGATTCATTCAGGGGGGTCTCCTGCTAATCGAACAGGTTTGATATGTTTCTCCATTGTTCTCGAGTTTATTGAGCTTCTGCCTTGTTTTCAGTATTGGTCTGTCCTTCCATATTGTTCTTATATACATGGCGAGAGTTGAGATCTCTGTCTTGAAATAACCATGTCCTCATAATCTGACTTCGTGCTTGATTGTTAGTCAAAAGTTTCGGTGTTTTGCTTACTCTTGTCTTAATAATTCTGGAGCCTTTTCAAATGTAGCCTTTTCTATTTGCTAACTATTCATTTGATCTGCACACATGTTAGGGAAGAGCTTTACGGATCGTGGAGAAGACAAGTTACCTGCTTTTCAGGTATGCTGTCACAATCTTTATAACTCAAATCTAATGCGAGGTAGTACGGCAAGTGAATTTTGTTCCTAAGCTAATCAAGTTTTCTTTCCTCTTTATGTGCAGTCTTCATGATGTATTTAATAGCTTTTTGGTTTCCATCCTATCTTAATTTTGTGCTTAACAATTGTCTAATATTTGATGCGTGCATGAGTTTTGCTTGCCTAATGTTGACTAACAGTTTGGCCATCTCAGATCCTTGATTTTTTTAAAAAAATTAATTTTATAAAAGGTCAATGTTTTTTTTCTTAGTATCTATGTATAACCATTTGGTAGACTGGTAGGGCAAACACAATAACCATGGAGACTTGATTTGATTGAAAAGGTATAACCAGTCAACTGATACGATGAGACACGGATAAGCAAAAAATTTCAAAATTTCTATGCTTTTATGAAGTGTAGGACATTAATCTTATGAAGTATCTGTGCTTCATAAACCACCCTTAACTCTCATACCTGAGGGTGGGACTCTTCCATCATTTGCTTGGTTTTTAGTTGATTTTAGATAAATGAGGCTATTACTAGTAGGTGGGAAACTGCTACTTTACATGCCATTTTTATTTACCTTAATGAAAACATGGATTAAACTCCTGCAAGTTTATTTGTGTATCTATTAGGCTTGTACACATGGATTCCAGTTTACTAATGTCAAGGCCTATCAAGTGTAATGTTTGCCGGTGCTGTCATTTGCTTATATGCTATGGCATGGTATGCACTATTTACTGTGTGAGTATCTGATTGGCATGGTGCATGTTTTGATACTTGATGTGTTCTGTGAGATCGTATAATTCTCAATTTCTAGTGTAATATATCGAAAGCTAACAGGTTGTGGTCTGTTTTAAGCAGATGTCCATATCCTTGCTTTTATAACATGCTCTTACGCCGAGTACCAATAGAAGTTGTTATCCTCAGGTTCAGTCGCTCATCGAAACCACCGGGATGATCTAACCTGGTCTGAACACAAGGTTGACGCTAGAATCACCCTTGATATGGATCCTAAAGTCAATGAAGGGAGAAATGAATGGGAAGAAGATTTGTGAAGTCGAATCGAGTCTTCGCAAGCTTTCATTCCTGCGACAAAAGATGGTCATCGACCTCACCCCCAACTTGGGTTTTTTTTTTTTGATAGATTTCAAATTCAGAGAGTGAGAGAGAATCTATTTATAATCGGGTCTTCAAGTACTTAGGATCAGGAAAATATTCTTCTAATGGCTCTTGATCGGAAGAATATTTTTCATTCATGTGGTTATTGCTGAGATGGTGAATTCGATCCAATTGATTTTCTCATGATCTGCTAACGGATAATTTTGTGCTTCTCTATCTGTTTTTGTATTTTGATGCCCAAGTAATTAATAAATTTGGGTTTCAATTGGGGTGAAATTTATACGTTATTTTATTTGAATAAAATCAGCAACGAATCAAGTAAACCACTTTAGCCATCTTTTTTTTTCTTCTTCTTAATCTAAGAGTATTTGATCCACAGGATTAGAGTGTCATCAAAGCAACTCCTAATCATAATATTAAATGGGCTCAGCATCTGAGCAATTTTAACACAACAATAACATCATCAAAGACTATTGCACTTGTTTCAAGACCAGTTAGATCAAACCAATCAAGATAATTAAAAGTATAACAAATAAATTTTTAGCTTAACAACTTATCTATTGAATTCAGGCAATCTGGTCCGATATCGATCATGTCGAGTCCCGAACCACTGAATCAGTGGATTAACTAATTCGATAATAGATAAATTTTTATTAAAAATAAAATACGTTAAAAAAATAAATAGCATTAAAAAATTTATAATATAATATAACTATCTTTCGAAAAAAAATAGACATCTTAACTAACGAGAAAAAGTCAGAGCATTTAAGTCTTCCTGAGTTTGAAGTCCAACTGATAAGGAGATATTCCAGTGCTAGCGGGCGAAGATATTGTGCAGCACAAAATATCTCACAATTATCGGCCATGGTTTTCTGAGAGAACGAGTCTACATATAACCTCGTCCCTTACGTTTCTAACGAGTCGGTGGAGGTAACCTCACCTCATCCATAAACCCCAATCGCGTCCTTCCATCCGTGGACTGTTCCATCGTCTCCCCATCTTCTGTGCGCTCGAGCCACCCACTGCTGCGTATCCTAATGCAATCTCCTCTCCCGTCCCATTAATCGCTCGAATCCCCCTTCTGCAAAACCCTTCTCTTGAGGACATGGTGGTGGAGGAGGAGCGGAGAAGCGAGGCCGCCAAGATGGGAAGGCAAGAAGAGAGGGAGATGGAGCTGTTGTTGGACGAGATCCCCCACGCGACGTCCACCCATCATCGCCTCTTCCATTGCGACGACGACTGTTGCGTCGACGGCCTCGATGAGTTGCCGCCGCTCTGGGGGCCTGGGTGTCTCCGTGGGTGTGGGACTGGGCTTGACCTTGGCCCCTCCTCGGAAGGGTCCTACTCCTCCTCCTCCTCCTCGTCCGGATCGGGCTTGCTCTACGGCGGGCTGCCTGCGCCCTCTGCTGCGGAAGAATCCGCCTTGCTCGACAAGCTTCATGATCTCCATCTGGGAGTTGGTCCACGAGAACCAATTGGTCCACCAAATGATCGCTGTGGCTTAGTGATGGAAAGCTTGGCTCCGCGTGGCTATGGCGCTTTTTGGGACCCTGTTCCTCCCAATTCTCTGTCGTTTAATGTGGATAAGAACCCTTATTTGGATCACTTGCACCAGCATTACTCTGTGGATTCTTGTTCTGCAGATCCGTGGATCGAGAGTTGGCCTTGTGGAACAAAAGAAGTGGGCACTAATGGAGTTCTGGGAAGAAGTTCTCACCATAGGGGGAATTATGGGGGGACTTTTGCCTCCTGTATCCATCAATCTTATCCGATTCCTGATACGTTCTTGCTGTCAGAGAAGATTGGAGGAGATTCCACTTGGAATAGGAAGCCATCGGATGCCTCGAGGTCATATTACAACCCCCCATCGTTGAATGGACGATGTACTGATTCGTCCTCTGTTAAACGACCTCAGCCGGTGAGAACTCAGAGAAACGTTGAGGCCTTTGGATCCTTTCGATCTGGGGACAGTTCGATCCTACAGGGGAAGGGACTCTGCTACGTGAGCAACCGCCAATGTGATGATCTCCGGACCGAAATTAGAATACCACAGTTTGATGAAGAGTTGCATGCTCAAGGAATCTCTGTGAAATTTCCAGCTTTTCCACTGAAGGATGGTCATCTGATGGGTGTCAGAGGATGCATGTGCTACATTGCAAAGGACCAGCGTGGCTGTCGGTTCTTGCAGCGGAAGCTTGATGAAGGGAAGGATCAAGTGGATTTGATTTTCAATGGTGTCATTGATCATGCTGTGGAGCTCATGGTCGATCCATTTGGGAATTATCTCATGCAGAAGCTACTGGAAGTATGCAGTGAAGAACAACTGATGGAGATCCTTCTTGTGTTGAAGGAAGATCCTGCAGACCTTGTCAAAATCTCCCTCAACAGTCATGGGTGAGTAGCGGCTTGCTTGTTGCTTTTCAATATTTCCTTTGCTCATTTAGCGCTTTTGATAGCATTGTGGGTTCTGGTGATAGTTTGCTTTTATAATCTGAAACCGTTGAATGCCTTTCTCCGACAACCTTATTTGGGTACATATTTTAGGACAAGGGCTGTGCAGAAGTTGATAGATACCCTCAAAACTAGGCAGCAAATTGTATTGGTCATATCAGCCATACAACCTGGGTTTCTAGATCTCATCAAGGACTTAAATGGGAGCCATGTGTTACAACATTGCTTGGAATCTTTTGCAGCTGAAGACAACAAGGTAAATTTTCTAGCTGATGAAAAATATTTCGTTGCTTGTGTGGTTTGAGATACACCACCTTGTTTTTTGGTATCTATTCTGTTTTTGCCTCTTGAACAAGGTAGTCAGTAACACTAGATAATGTCGATAAAAGATATGAATTTGACAGGCTTGTTGAGGTTGGTCCTACATTTTGCTAAATCATGCCTTTTCCTTATTTAAAGTTGCATCCCGTAGGTTAGCTTATAGTTTACTTAGGATTTGGCCATCCTCGGTCTAGAAAGTCTCTAAATAAAGCACTATATAACCAATTGATGACTTGTCTTATTTGGTGAAATTTGTATTTAACTGGTTCTTTTGGTATATCTTCTTTTTTTATGTCTCTTTCTATCCCCTTAAGATTCTCTGCTTGTCATTCCCATTATCATTAACCTGTTTGTACTTCATACAATTCGCAGAAGTAACAATGTTGTAGTTTCTTATTTATTTTCTGCTTTTAAATTTTCTACTATCTTTTACCGAGTTTACATGAGTTAATTTGTACTTTTTGTGATTCACTAATTTTACATGGCATACTGTGTGACAGTTCATCTTTGATGCTGCTACGGAGCATTGTGTTGAAATCGCAACACATCGACATGGATGTTGTGTGTTGCAAAAATATATAGCGCATTCTACTGGAGATCATCTGGCAAAGTTGGTTGCAGAAATTTCTGCTAATGGCTATGAACTTGCTAGGGATCCTTTTGGGTATATACTTCATTCTTAAATTATAGTTTCCATTTTATGTTGACACATGCAAACCCTCCTGAAACTACAAGAATATCATTCTGGTTTTTCGAGTCCATAGCTTACATCTTCTACTCTTTTTAGATCCTAAATTATCTGTTGATTTTATCTTCTTTGCTTTTTTGGTTTCGAAACTGATTGGTTGCACTAAGTTTTGTCATTGATATTGAACTATCAAATTTATTAGATCTTTATTCTGTTTCAGAAACTATGTCATCCAATATGTTCTTGATATGAAAAACCATTTAGCAGTTGCAAACTTGGTTGCTCAATTTGAAGGGAAGTATGTACAGCTTTCCACACAGAAATTTAGCAGTAATGTGGTGGAAAAATGCCTGAAGACTTTTGGCGAAGATGATCAAGCTACTATAATAGTTGAATTGCTTTCAGTCTCTCACTTTGAGCAATTACTGCAAGATCCTTACGCAAACTATGTCATCCAATCTGCTCTTGAAAATTCCAAGGTTTCTACATCTAACCAATTTAGCTATTATATGATTCCTTCCTATCCTCACTGACACTTACCAATGCAGGGTCATCTCCGTGCTGCACTGGAAGAAGCCATATGTCCTCATGCAGGGGCCCTGAGAACCAGTCCTTTCTGCAAGCGAATCTTTTCACGGGCTTTACTGAAGAAGTGCTGCAGAATTGGAAGTTGAGATATCATTATCGATAGAATCCACCTGCCATCGAATTCTGTTTGTAAGTTAATAGTTTCTCATTTGTAAAATTGCAAGTGTTGTGATAATAAGCAATTTTGCTCCAAATACTGTCTGTCTGCTGTAATTTTCTGATGTTGTGACTGACTGTCCAGTCTATATCGCCCTGACAGCTGGTGATTGTACAATGTAAATACCGTACCCTTTTGCCCTCTTGTCGTTGAAATTAATGAAAGATGTGCAGTGCTTTGAATAGTCATTATGAAAATTGTGATCCTTATCCATTTATATATCTTGCTCTTTACCAGTGTATATTATGCTTCACAGAATAATATGCATTTTCCGCTAATTGCTAACAAGTTTGTTGTATATGTGAATTGTGGGGTTGGAATGTAATTCTTAGAAACTAATTTGAAATTGTGGCTGACGAATCTCTCATCGTATGTTCATTCTGCAATGATGTCTGAAATCATTGCCAATTATGGAAGCTACAAAATCATTGTGTGAAATTTGTTCTGTTGGATTGTGCATGCTCATTCCATTTTTTCCTTGAGCTATCACCAATATAAATAATGTTTGCCTCTAAATTTATGTAATTAGCAGATGCTCTCATGCACAGAGCTTTCCAAGAGTCCTAATTTCTAAAACAATTTCTGAATGCTTAGGTGATCAGCTGATGTACTCATCAGGTCCAGTTCTATTACCATCCAACAATGATGAGCGAAGGCAATCAAGAATAATTATATCGACAATGAGGTAAATTACCTGTTGTTAAGAATCTACCACTATTATTAGTTCAGTCCTCTAATACTGCCTCTTGTCAACACAAATTTATAGTTTTTTTATTGACCAAATTACTCAGAACCTACATCAGCACAAATGCATCTTATAATTCTGGCTTCGAGTGCCTAAATCACATGAAGTACATCACATGATTACACAGGTTGAGGTTCCTCTGTGTTCTGGTGATCTCTGGCCTACATGAAATAGTATCCCCATAAAAGAAAAAAAGGAGCAAACCTTAAACGTGTGCTTGTAACATTTAAAGACAACAGAATCGACAATTTTGCAAATCGAGACTTGGAACAGACACCACAGTGGAGAAATTAATACAAGAACTTGTAAGATATGATGCATAGTTCAGGGTCAACTCTGTAGGTCTCCAAGTGCTTGTACTGAGCATCTCATAGAACCACAAACATTTTATTCATCACAAAACAAAGACATGAAGTGAGTTGGTAATGAAAACCCAAAGGATATCTTGATCTCGGAACTCAGGCCTCTTCATGTCCTATCAGTGCAAGAAGGAAGTCCTCAAAATCTCCACTAGTGTCCTTCTTTACAGCACTATCCAGGGCCACACTGTTCCTCTTGTAGTACAGATCCTTGATCTGTTTCATATCCACCTCTGCACGAGTGGTAATGATTCGAGAAAGAGCCCCTTCATCTGTTCCCGTTTTGCAAATGGCAAGCCGGATGACCTTCTCAAGATATCTCTCAGGGCATATAATGCAGCGAATGATGGCCCTCAGTGCCGAAAGGAACTCATTCTTGGGATCAGCCTTCAAATCCTGTGAATAGCCAATGCCAACAGTAAGCCGTCAGCAATCTTTCAATTAAGACGCACATCCAGCATTTGATGAGTGGTGAACACCTTATTGATCGGATTGCCAAACTCATTGTGGTAGTCATTGAATGTTGCAAGCAGTTGTGCTTTGCTCCTCGTCGTGAGAATCCTAATCACTTCTTCATTGCTGCAGTCATTATCCTTAATCTTCTGATGCAGTATTTTAGCCTCTGATTTCGACAGGGACATGTCCACCTCAGCTCCCTCGTAGCGGTATGTGCTTACAAGTGGTACGAGAAGCTACAGAAGAAGTGAAGCAATTGAAGTAGTTCATACTCTGAAGGTAAAGTGATTGCTTACAAGAAATAGATTGAATTCTATTTAGTTGTTAGCCCCCTGTAAGATCATATCAAGGCACAAATTCCAGGCATTAGATCGAGCAAGAAGAGAACCAGCAGTCACATGAGGAATTCACCTTTCTGTATTCATCGCGAGCATGAGCCGCGACGTCCTCCTCGAGGCACCGCTTGAACCGAGCCTGGTAAGCCCTCTTGGCCGCGAGCAGCTCTTCCGTCTTCCTCACCACCGCGATCTCGATCAACACCCGGTTGCCAGGGCTCCATTTCCTCACGACCTCATTCGCCAGTACGGCGTCCCTCTCCGCCGCGTCCAGCACCCACAGCAGCACCGCTCTCTGCCATCCCAACCCAACGTCCGATCAGAAACAAGCGAAAACGAGAGGTTTTGTGGCGCAAGGAAAAAGAAGCAGAGAGGGTGCAGACCTCGAAGTCTCGGGTGAGCTCCTTGTCGAGGGGCTTGAGGAGGTCCTCGCCATAGATCTCGGCATATGTGCGGCGGATCTCGCGGCGGTGGGCGGCGGGCCGGTGGGCGAGGACGGAGATGATCAAGCCCTCGTTGGTGCCCCATCCTGGTGGAGGAGAACGAATTGGATCGGTGAGACATCAGAGGAGGTCTGCACCCTTTTGGATCAGAGGAGGAGGACAAACCTTCGAAGGCCTTGTGGAGCTGCTCGCAATCCTCCGATGGGGACGGCAGGGGAGAGGGAAACGTCAGCGTCGACATCTTCTTGGGGAAACCGATCGCAGGTAAAGGAGACGACAATGAGTGCGGCGAGGAAGGAACATGAGCGGTTTATAACGGCCGGAACGGTGAGCACGGTGAATCGGTGCGCATATAATATAATATGCGGGAGCAATCTCTGCCGTAAATTATTCGACACCGTTCGATAACGATCCCGCCTGATGACATGGACGGTGGAGAATTTACCCACCTTTATCCTTGCGTGGGTACGACTGGCGGCACGAACCCAATTCTATATATATATATATATATAATGGCTTTTTATCCGATTATTCATGATTATTTATCTGAGCTAAATCTTTTTTTCTTTAAATTTTATTGTGTTTTGACTGATTAAGCGAGTGATATGTCATGCTTCAATCGATGCTGTTCCCACGTGTATCTCGTACACAGCTATCAGTGACGTGGCGCATCACTGTTCGTTCACCCTCACGACGTCCTGGTCTTCCGTGTGAGTCACACGCGTGGCCGCACCCGTCATCCGTCAGCCAATGAGGAGCACGTAACCGATCTGATCCCCTCGCCTCCTCCTCATCCAAGAGTTTCCCGGGTGGGTCCATCCCCATCTCGACTACCAGCCACGAAAAAAAAGTAAAAGAAGTAAATAAATAGGTCGGCAAAACCAGAAGTGAAACCAAATGCAAAGAACCCGATCGGGAGCTCTGCAAGAAGAAGCCTGCGACGACGACTTCGATTAGGGTAAGCATTTAGGGTTCCTCGATCACTTCCTTTCTTTTTCCTTTTTCTTGATCCTTTCTCTTATTCTTTACTTTTTTGGGAATCTTGTCATTATGTATAGCGATCTTGAGCCTCGATTGTGATTCTTGATCTCGTGCTGCGAGTAGATCTTGCTTATCGATTAGGGTTTGTGTTGGTCGGTCGTGTGGTGAATGAATCTTGATGTGGATCTACTACTTCCGGAATCTTTCCTTCCGTTTGATGTCAGTTTGTCGTCGTGGTTTCTGGCAGGAACGAATCGAGGAGGTTCATTTGCCCGGTCCGGAAACTTTGAGAGCACATCCAACGAACTCGTACAGTTTTGTTCGGGCATAGAGTCATGAAGCGAGGTTTGGACTGGAGCATCTATGAGGTATTTAGTCTTGCTAAATCCGCACCATCATTTTATTACTCTCTCCTTGTTTTCTTGTTGATGATGGATGAGATTGGTAGTTTGGGCATCGCTTTTGGTGATGATTCATGAAGGGGATGGACAAAAAATCAACCCCTATTGCTTTATGTCCACAGATGGCTATCAGTTATTGATTGCAGAAATGGTTGTGACAAGCACTGAAAGAATTTTGTGAAAAATCATTATGAATATATGTATTTATAATCTTGACATTCAGAAGTTTGGTAGAGTTTTATTTTAACAAGTTATTGTAGACTGAACCTACAGTTTGTTCCGAGAATGATTAAGAACAGTAGAAGGGAAGAGTCTATAACTGCAGTAACTCAAACTTGTTGCAATCAACTCCAGATACAATATTTGAATATTTAAATACACCTCTCTTGTCCTGTTATGATATTAAAATCATGTGAAGATACAAATATAAATACACACATGTGTGTGTGTATTTATGATATTCACAGGTTAGGCATCGGGCTAGACACACAAATTATCATATACTGAAATGCTACAGTGTTGTTGCAAGGCCGATCAAGAACACTTGAAGAAACAGTTGCTAACTGCAGTCACTCAAATTCTTCACAATCACCTCCAGGGACAATACTTTGAAGTTAGAACTTCACAAACACTGCTCCCTGTCTGACATGCTATTTGTGTCATGTCTGGATCTAGGACTGACTCTTGTTTATGGGTCAGAGGAATAGGCTTTTTAATCCATCAGCAATTCCTGTTTATTCCCGGTACAGATAAGTACTGGATCCATACTGATAGCATGCTCTGATGGAGGACTCTGACCTCTGACTCATAATCCCTTGTCACCCTAACTAAAAAAAAATTAAACAGTTGTAACAAGGCCCAGACAACCAATGGATTAAATCATATTCATTTCTACTGGCTAAGAAGATGTGAGCATATTCTTTGTTGGTATAGCTGATCAGTTTCATTGTTTAATCTCACCAATCCATCTGATTTGTGCTGCAGAGCACCATTCCAAAATGAGGACATTTTGAAAATGTTTGATCAAGTTTCTCTAACTCAATTGTTGTCCAGTTGGATCTTGTGAGTGATTAACCCTGAAAGATTTGGATGCTTTCTCACACAAAGTGCCACAATTTGATTAATGGTTTTCTGCAAGTTAATAAAGCACATGTTCTTAGAATATACAACATAATGTGGATTCATGAATGTTCCCTCTCCTCGCTCATTTTGCTTCTGCAAGAAGAAATTCCCACTCTATTTTCATCTGATAATCCATTACGGAAGATCAACCAAAACTACAAAACACACTGCTATAGTTTTGATTGTTTCACAGAGTGTGTAGGATAGCTAACAACCAAATAATTGAGGAAAACCTAAGAATAAATTCCAAAATTTTGTTGACACATGTTACGATCATAACAAAGTTTCTAGTGGCACCAAACAATGTTTTGTTCAGATAAGATTTCTTCTACACTTTCTAGTGTGGGAACTTGTTGTGCCTTCTAACGCTATTGCAAATTCCAGCAGGAGAGCCTTTTGCTCATTATAAAACTATTCTGCTTCTCTAACTCATGTAAATGGGCAATAATTCTGATATGGGCTTTCTTCGTTTATCCACAACTTCATGAACATTCATGATTGTTTTGAATTTATTTCACTACTTCATGTCTGCACATCCTTTGCTTCTTTATGTCCTATTACTTCTTATTATACATTGCCTTTAAATGTTTTTCTATCTTTGGATGAACCACATTGCAAGTTTTGACATGATTCCTATAGTATCATTTTTTTTAAATATCTATTCCATACTTATTAAATTATTGTCAACTGGGTGGCAAAAGCTAGAGATTTGTGGAGGGAAAGTATAAACATTGTTGGTTATGGTGGATAGACAGTATTTATGGACATAAGGATGCCTTTTTCTTTTCTTCATGTCATCATCATAGGAAAGCCTTTGATCATTTTGCAGGTTCGGCCAATCCGTTTTATATTCAGTATGAAGACCAACTAAACCTGATTCTGAAACCACTATTTCAGGGGCTTGGTCATATCTTTGTGGGATCCGTCAGGATGGTTTCCCTAGATTCAGACAAGTTAAAGTTATTCCCAAAAAGAGGTCCTCTATCTTATTTGGTCAATGAGGCTGATTTGGACCAATCCTGTCCCTAATCCAAAATTTCCTGTGGCCTATGTACTAATTAATATCATTTCTTTGTTACTGTTTAAACTGTGATAAATATTTAAGATGGTTTAGCCTGGAACAATTGTGACCTTTTTGTCAACTTGATATAGCTCAGATGTTTTGCTACTTGGAAAGCACTTGAGGCTAGTTCATGCATCAGTTGAATTTTATGAAGTCCATTTTTTCCTACTGATTTACGATTGTTCCATGGTGTGCGTGTTGATATTGTCGTCCTAAAATGGTCTCAGCTTTTTGTATTTGGTAAATGTAAGGATTGTTGTTCTGATGTAGAGGATCGTTATATGTTCCTCCTTTTGTCCTAGTAATGCCACCATGGTGAGACTGCTTCTTTGTAACCTAGGTAACTAGGATTTGAGACACGAAGATGGTTTCTTTGCTTGCAGGCTAAGACGATATACATTAACCCTGAATTGGTAGGAGCCCCATGTGCTCCACCACCTTTTTTTATGCATCCACATATCTGATACTTTAATATTTAGAAAGATATGTCTTTGAAATAAATATTTATAACTAGTAGTGCAAAAGATTATTCAAACACAGGTACAAAGAAACCTTATGAAGAATTCCTTATCAGCATGGGGCCTGCTATAGAACACAATGCTACATCAAGAAGGCACCGTGAAAAAATTCATGAAGTTCTGCAACGAGTTGTCTTACTGATGATATCAATTAACCAAAGAATGTTTCTAAATTTGCTGGAAACTTTTTTTGAGAGAGAAATTACCCAAAATTGTAATCATCCGACCACAGGGTCTGCTGTGGAGCACAACCCCACATCAAGAAGTCTCCATGAAAATCTGAGAAATTTCTTTGATTAATCACCTGGGCTCACTTTGGCTTACATTGATATCAATTATCTAAAGGTTGTTGCTAAGTGGCAATCAAAGTGTGTTGATGCAAGAGAGAAGCTAACAAAAATTATTAAAGCTAGATTGTTAATAGATCTTAGTAACCATCTTTGAGCTCATTCAATTTAAGTAGGTAACAACAGCCTTTTATAGTTCTTGCATTGTAATGATATGAAGGAAGATCAATTGACAAGCTTTGCCATTTGAAGCAATCTTTCACCACAAAATCACAAATATGCTGATATCCAGCTGACGCAACACAACTTTATGAACTTTTATTGCAATCTTATTATCTCTACTTCAACTTAACTTTCTACCTTGAACCACCCTTTTTTTTTCGTAATCCATAATGTGGCTTTTGTCATGCCACAAGCTGCCATTCTTTCAAAGATGCAGACTACATGTCATTGATGTAATTGATTTGGTGGTAGCAGATGCAAGACTACTTAAATATTCCTTTTCCATTGAAATGCAATCTGAAATAGAAGGACGAAGGTTCTATTTTAGATATGGATTATCCATTAGCATTCTATGCCATTATTGTTTACTTACCTAAATTCCTGTATCTTTTATCTACTTTGTCACTGTTTAGAACTGGTCTTTGCTTATGGCCTTCTTTTGGTGTAATGCTATATTAAGAACAGGTGAGATATCATGTCAACTCATTTGTCCTCTGTAGACTTCTGCCTCTGATGCCCATTGACTTTAGTAATCCAAGAGATACCAAGTTTATCATTATCTTTTTGCAGCTTGGAGAAAATGTTTGGGATGACTTTGCTAAGAGTGATGATCATGTAGTGCCTGCTGAAAATTGTGAAGTTCTAGATCTACCAGCGATTCTGTTTGATAACAACAAGAAGTCACGACATGAGCCAGATTTTGAAAAGAGCAAGTACGGTAAGGTTTTGCCTAAAACTGTTGTTTGGAGAAAAAGACAAGACATATTCTATTTTATAAATAATGATATATCTGATATCAATGTGAATCCATTGCCTCATGCATCTGAGAATGTATTTTTGGCACCATGATATCCACATTTCCATATTATCACCGCATGATGTTGGAATCTCTAATAAATTCATCTAAGATTGCATTACCATATGAAGATAGTGAATGTTCTGCACAAACGGAATCTATTTTTAGTAGCTGCAAGAGCCACCATTTTTCACATGATAATGATTCTCCAGCTGCTGATAATCTAATCCCTGGTGGGCACGATCACAACTCTGTTTTGAAAGATCTCACTTTTCATGAGTGGCCTGATATCGACAATTTTGAGGATGTTGAGAGAATGTTCAGGTAGATAAAAAAATTTTAATGCTTTTTTCTACAGTGCTTTTGAATTTCACAATGGACTTCATATTAACGCTTTTTTTCCTTTGACTTTCTTGGAGAAATTGTGATTCCACATTTGGGCAAAGTCATGTAAGTTGTGTTGGTGAGATATCGTGGTTGGCATCTTCATCTAATACCGTTGATGGTTCTGAAGCTTCTAACCTAGCAGCCTTATTGTCATCATGTCCAGAGCTGGATTTGCCGAATGATACATTGGAAGAGAGTTATGCAAAGACCATGTGTTTTCCTAAATTTGATCCATCAGCTACTGATGTTACATCAGCTAGTGTTGATTGTCACTCTAACAGTGGTTGCCTGGGGAATGATGTAGAAGTTGAGGGCATATCTGTGTCCAAAGAACAGGTCAGAAACAAACTGTGCTTCTAATAATTTAAGCAATTTATGTCCAGTTTATTCATTCAATTTTGTGGTTGCTTCTAGCTTCAACATTATCTCTTACTAGAAAAATTAGAAATTTTAAATAAATCTGCCCATTCTATAATTGTAGTCTCTTTATTTGATTTTTTTTTTGAATATTGTGTTTTTCTACATTTGTCTCTCCTGATCTTTTAGCTGAAAAACATGAACAGAGTAGAAGTCAATACTCATCGGAGGATGATGCAATGAATCAGAAGGTTCCAACCTTAGCTGTTACCACTCAAACATATTCTTTGCAGTACTTTTCAGAGCGAAACCATTTCTTTGGATGCCCTTCTAGTACGAACAATTTCAATTCTCATGCCCAAGTGGATTACAGCTTTCCTGCAGATCGGATCCCACAAACACAATCGACATCATCAAGTGTCGATTTTGAGAATGAGACTCATCATATGTCATCATTTGAGCATTTCCCATGTCAATCATCAACGCCTCCAGCAATGCCACTAGATCTCAGGATGGAAAAGCTACCGGAAAAGCAGTCATATGCTCCAGTACTTATGGAACACTGTCATCACGATGCAGTCAGAAATAAATCTTCAGTTCTGAAGAATAAATCTCTACATGCTACAGCAAGTGAGAGTTCACAAGAACTTGATAGTGCACCAATATCTGGGAGAAATTCTACAATAGTACAACAAAACTCTTTAGTGAGATCTGTCTCTTCGGATGACATCTCAGCAGAAGCAATGAGGTTCCAGCAGCTTTGGCATGTTATGGATCAGGTATTTAATCACTTAAAATGTACACTTTGGCATAACTTTGTGTTTTTCCATAGTCCTTAAATATAATTAGTATATTAGTTGCATATAACCTATGCAAACTCCAAAAAAATCAGTAGTTGTTATTTGTGCTTCAACATAAAATTTAAAAATTGGGATGATCCAGCTCTGTTGATGTTAAAATTTGGCATGGTTAGCTGTTTTTATGTCCTTTGGAGAAGATGGAATGCAACACAATGTGCTCTCTGTGTTGTAATTACTTTCTAAGCTGTGAATAAGATATCTCCTCTTCTTAAGATACGTTCTCATTTTCTGCAAGAATAATTGTTCATTTGACCTTCATTTCTATTTCAGTTGGATGATGGAACCAAGTGCTGCATCAGAGATAGTCTATACCGTTTAGCAAGGAGTACCAGACCAAGAAATATTCTTGATAGAAGCAATAGTTGCGGCGGAAGTATGGCCGAGAGTAAAATTCTGGGTGCAGCAGCATGGACTAGGTATGATTACTTTTCTGACGTTCTATAATAATCCTTTTAAATGCACTAGCACTGTAGAGTGTAGATTTTTCTAACGTTTGAAGTTGTTTTGCTGAAAGATTTTCATGCCTACTTGCTTGCTTTTTGCTCTAATCTGGGAGTTACTATATTATTGCTGATGGGACATATGATCTCCTATCATGTATTGAACTTATATCATTTTTTCCCACTATTCTGGGAATTAGGTATGCAAATTGCAAATTCTTTGCGTGAACATTGTCATAATACTCGTGTGATGAACTCTAATAACTAGTTGCTCGATAATTTGACAACAAAATAATTGTTGCATTAAGTTTTTATATTAGTTTCGATTGTTTAGTTGTGTTTTAATAAAACAGATAGAAGATATATGAGCAAGCACACTCGGGGGTCCAAGTATAATCTGTGTTAAATCTATTAACATTTTTCTTTGGTGGTTTAATGAATAAAGCATATACAGTACTGGTGATAAATATTTCGAAAACTGGGTGTTTCTAGAATTGAATGCACGAAGCCGGATAGTTGTTGACACTTTATAGCAGATTTTGGAGAAATGAATTGACAGTAACTATCTTTTGAACCAGCATGGTAGCTTGCCAGTTATAATTTCTGCTTTTTTACGACAACAATAGTAGATTTTACCAAGAGTACGATGACACCCCTCATTTATTTATTTTGGTATGGGTGTTGAAGCAGATGTGCAGAAATTAAGGTGGAAACTGCAACAAATCCAATAGACCGATCTGTAGCTCATCTACTATTCCAGAGGCCTCCAGTGTCCGTCAAATCCCTGATTAAGAGCTAAAAACCTTTTATATTTTATATCTAACAAGGCGAAAGTCAGTTGCGGAAGAATCAGCTTACGGGACAAGAAGGTACGGCGTGCAGCCACAGCTTTACAATGCATGGGGTAATGTATCATCTCCCTCCAGTGTATGACATGGAGTTTGGGCGCTCAACGCGTGCAGCCACAGCTTGCAATGCATGAGGATATCATCTCCCTCAGGCGCCTGAAACTTTGAGTGCCATAATCCGTAGAACACAATCCCTGCAGCCTTTCTCTTACTCATACTGCCTGTTTTACCTTTTGTATGGTGATGTTGTTTACTTTAAAACTGTGATCCTCGAGACAAAATAACTTAAGAAATCAACCAGCGAGTTTGCCAGGAACAACGCTCTGTTCAAGAATCATGACATGGGAATTCATCATGCTCCGTTGGCAGGAACAGCGCACCACCACGCGAATCATATATGCCACCAAAACGTACTGGCGAAGGGTTGCCTCGGTATCATTGATCTGATCACCCATGAGAATAGTTCATATCTTTGACTGTGTCCATGTTGCACGACCCACAACTTTTTAAATACACCAGTGAATAGGTACAACTTACAAATTGTAAATCCAAACAAGAAAAAAGTCACCAACGTGGAGACTGAAGTCCAAATTGTAAAATCCAAACAAAAAAAAAAGATTGCAAACTGCAGTCCAAACCCTACTTGTCCAAATTGTAACTCCAAACAAGCAAAAAGTCACGAATGTGGATATTGCAAACAGACAAGAAAAATGGTATATGTTCATGTGCATGTTAGAAAAATAGTATACTTATGATTGCTCAAAACAGCAAATTTGGCAGGGCACCAATTCAGCTATGACCAGCACTTAAGATGGTCAGAACCTGCTGTTTACCGATGCTCATACGCACGTTAGAGATAGTCAAAACAGCAAATTTGGCAGGGCACCAATTCAGCTATGACCAGCACTTAAGATGGTCAGAACCTGCTGTTTACCGATGCTCATACGCACGTTAGAGATAGAAAGTTGGATTGAACTCATACCTAAGTAGTTGCAACATGGTTCTACGACTACTTTTCCAGAGCCTACATGGAGTCATCAAGTATTGTGGGTGCAACAAGATTAATATACACGGCCATCACAGCTACTATTCTTTTTGGATCTCGCAGCATGAAAAACACCAATCATAAGTAGAAGAGCAAATACAAAATTGACAAAATTATTTTTTAAAAAAAGAAGAAGAAAATGATCGTTACCAACCACTAGATTGGGCAGTACGTTGTTGGTAGACAACATTTCTGTTTGAGAGATGGCCCCTCTTCTTTTATAATCTGTCTGGACATCAGAATGATGTGATGCTTACGATCAAAATACGAACACCACTATCACGGACATCAGCATTATCAAGGAAGAAAATCAGCAACAATTATGACACCAGCAACATGTCAGCTACTCTCAGCCACTACGACTTCACTCAAATGGAGAGAGCTATAAAAATGCATGATGTCAGCTATCAAGGATAGAACAAAAATCCAAAGTAAACTACCGAAACACAATTTCACAGACGGTATTTTAGAAAAGATATAACAAACAATATAAATAAAGCGCACTGTACGACAAACTAAATTAGCACTATTTGACCATACTGTTCCATGCATCAAAGAGGGTTCTGAATTATGATGACAGCCAGAGATAAGCACACGAGCTTCGAAAAAAAAAAAGTTGTTGACCTTGAAAAGAAGTTTAACAGCTACAACAATTCGCACAGCCACTATCAGGAATGTCTTTGGAGATGCAACCTCAAATCAAATGCTCTGGAGAGAGGGATCATGAACAGTGTCTTGTGTTTCCTAACAAAAGATATCAAAATAAACATGACAAGATAAATTTGACAAAAGAAAGTTCACAAACATAATAAGAAGTATACATCTTTAAAGTACCTTTCAAAAAGATGAAACACTATGGTGAAACACTTCGGGAACGTGAAGATGGTTCATGATTTTTTTCATCAGCACTTCCCTTGCAAGGTGTACCATGAGGAGATGAACTCCTTTTAGGACTAGGGCTACGGCGGATAGGTGATCCACTATCAAAGACGGTACCAACATAAGGGCTTAAGATAGCACAAGGACATGAGGATGAAGTTGACAATTACCTGTTATAAGAACGACTTCTACTCCTTCGCTCATCATCATACTTGCCTATACCAGTACGCCTGCGGTAATCAGGACTTTCACTAGGACTTCGGCTGCTTCGATGGTAATCCCTTTCCCTGTCATGATATCTGTCCCGCTCATGTCTCCCCCTGCTTCGACTTCGACTTCGACTTCGACTTCGACTTCGACTTCGACTTCGCCTCTTATATTCTCTATCTCGATAACCATCTCGATACCTGAAGCAATGGAACAATTTTGGCCATAGAAATCATTCCAATGTCTGCAACATACAGTCTATAAGATATCATAATATATCATAATATACAGTCTATAAGGTTAGCAACAAATAATCAAAACAAACAAACATGGCAAAGGCAAGATATCATAATATATATAATCTATTGCTGATAATGGTGCTGAAAAGCTACTGAAATTGGATTGGTAGTTTTCTAAAACTGTTGATCTTTTGATTGGTGAAATAAATATCTCATCATACATGGGAAGTATCAGAGATCTCCTCTTGAAATATTCTGAATCCCAAAGAACCATATACAACTCTTAAAACATTGCATTCAGAAAGATAAGTACAAACAGGAGCAGTAAGTAAAACAATTCAACAAATGCAATACATTTGTAGGCAACATATGCACCTTGGCCTTGGGCTGCGGCTTCTAGACCTACCCCTGGTCCTTGGTACTTCTTCCACAATTCTCCCTTTATGACTGAAAAAATAAAAAAAAGAAACTGATAATAAGCTACTAACAACTTAATCGCATCAAAACAGATGAAAGAGGTAAGATATGATGAAATTCAAATATGTTCTTAGTGTTGGTGATGCATTGATTGCAATCTTATGTATTCCTAATCTGACTTTTATGGTTTCCCTGATCATTCTATAATACCATCATATATGTGAATTTTCCCCTTACCACGAACTCCAGCAATCTGTGAAGCCTGAATCACTATCAAGACACATGAAGTCCAAGAATGCTGCCTTGATCTAACTTCATCGCAATCAAGATTACACAAATCATGTGTTTGAATGGGCTAATAAGGCAGTGGGCACAGGTTCATGGACGTAAATCACTGTCATGACCCCACAACACAAAAGGACACAGTCTTGGGTTACTATCATCTAGATCGAGACATAATTGTTAAAATTTAGTATTTCAATTGAACTTTGAGGACAATCCAATAATTCAAAAACTTGAGTGATCTAGACACCAAGGGGGTAGCCTTCCTAACAAACTTTAGAAATAAATTCATAATTTTTTAGTTATGAATAGTGTGATAGTCCTGACTACTATTCTTAGCAATATTTCATTTGAAGTGGCAACATTAGAATATGCATGAATACCAGAGAATATATTACATGCTGCAAAAGCATTAAATAAAAAAAAAACAAAGGTATATGACTGTTACCTCAAACCAATCATTATCATAATTTTCTAGTCGATAGATGTACTTTCAATATCATACATAAATATACATATTCATACCTGCGAATATGGCTTCATGAGAGCAACACTTTTTTGCATGGATAAGGTCAAAGATAGTTTTTTCACATTTTCTGAAAGTAAAAAGGTCAGCATACAAGTATACATACATAGATAAGTGACCTACATGTGGTCTTATTAGAGTGTCACAGCATACACTTGTTTGGAACTATCAAAAGAGAGTCTCAGCACAATACCACAAAGATAAGCCAATGGTGAAGAAATTCAAAAGCTCCCAAGGATGTCAGGTCACAGAAATGGCAAGAATAAAGCACATCAATAACAGTTTAGCTGTGCTGTGTCCATGCTGGCACATGCTAACCTTTTAAAAAAAAATGATACCAGCACATTTCAGTCTACCTTATAATTAGCCCCAGTAAGAGTGTTTCCAAAAACACAGCAACTGGAAAGGGTATGATATATGATGCACCAAAAGCATGTGATGCTTGTGGGAAAATTTACCTTAAGCATGTTAAGCATGCTTCTGGTGATTTAACCTCATAAACACGAGTTAGTATTAGAAAATAAAATAACACTCATTTGATACTTGCTCATTCATTAAATAAGGAACAGAAATATTTTCACATATGATCTAGTGCTTCAAATCCTTTCTGCCTTGATACTAAAAGAGCATGGCCTGCCCTTGGTCGTGTTGCAGATAAATCAATATTACATGATGCTATTCTGAGAATATCATCCAAAATGATATTGGGTGAAAATAGTTGTCACATTCCACTTTATTTCAGGAAATATCAGAAGATACTAACAGGTCATGACACGAAACAAAGATGACGGCTGTAGACAACTGAACAAGAAGATCCATAATACTTACATCCGTTCAGCATTTGGACCATACTTCGCGAACTGAACCCTAATTTCCCGGCCGTCCACATTTCTCCCTAATTCCCATCAGAAGAAAGACAATAAACGAAAAATACAAGATAATTTGTGGCATAAAATAAGAAGATCAAAATTGATGGGGGAAATCACACCATCGAGCTTCTCCACGGCTTTCTGTGCCTCACCGGCATACTTATACCTCACGAATGCGAAACCTCGCGAATCCCCAGTCCTTCCAAGTCCATGAAACCGGAGAATATTACAAATCTTGATGGAGAAAAACCCTTGACACAACAAAAAGAAGATTGTGCACATCGATCCAAGAATGTACCTTCGATCCCTCGGGATGAAGACATCCACCACTTCACCGTACTTGTCGAAGAGCGGGAAGAGGTCGTCTGCCGTCGTCCCTGCGCAAAACACCACCCATGAAGACAAAGAAAAAGAAACTAGAGGGAGAGAGGCGTGGAGGAGAGGGTGAACGGGGGAAGGCACTCACGGAACGTCATGTTGAGGACGAGGAGGGAATACGTGTCTCTGATGTCTGGAGGCCCCGATCGCCCGAAGTGCGACATCGCCAGATGGGGGAGGGAGGGTGCAAGCGTTCAGGTTGGCTTCGGAGGATTTGGGAGAGGCCGGTGCGTCGAGGCGGTGCGGGTGATTTATATGTCGAGTCGGCCGGCCCGGGCCAAAATCTTGAATTACGCCCGAGTAAAATTGGTTTTCGGGTCCGGTGAAGGAATTTGTTATTCGGGTAGATCGACCCAAACTCGATTCCAATCGGGCATTAGCAGGTCCGAGACCCGTAATCTGATGGGTCAATTAGGTCAAAATTCCCCAACACTTGTTCACCCAGTGACATTTAAATCACTGGTAAGTAACCCCTTAACAAAGAATTCAAGATGGGTAATACGTCACTTATGATCAACCCGACCCGAATCATTCGAATTGCAGCCCAACGACGAACTCCAAATTTATCTGGATCCGCATCCGAGTTACAAACTGGACTTGATGGTTCATTCGAGGTTTGGTTTGGAACTGATGGAGGTCGGATGCGGATTACTAGATTTAAATCCGAGTCCAGTAGAAAAGAGCGCCGATCCTTTTATCCTCCGCTAGGAAAGGTTTGGTTTGCGAGGCAGGAGAACAGCAGCACCAGCTCGAGCGCATCGGAAAGTGCGGAGATGGGGAGCCGCCTTGGACGACGGGTGATCCACTTCGCAAACCTGCCCATCAAGCTCCTCCTGCCGTCGCCTCCCTTCGATTCCATCCGCGAGATCGCCCTCAAGACCATCCCCTCCGCCTCCAAGGTGGAGATCCGCCGCGTGCTCGAGTCCCTCTACGGCTTCGACGTCGCCGAGGTGCGCACCCTCAACATGGAGGGCAAGAAGACCAAGCGCGGTCCCTTCCTGGCCGCCAAGCCCGACTATAAGAAGGCCTACGTCACGCTCCGCTCCCCCCTCTCCCTCTCCCCCGACCTCTTCCCCGTCAAGCTCATCTTCGAAGAGAAGGAGCGCATCGCCGCTGCCGCCAAGGCTGCCGCCTCCCGCCGCCCCGCCGTTGTCGAGGGCGAAGACGGCCGCGGCGAGCGCAAGCACTGGCTCGACGAGAGACGCCGCGAGGAGCCGAGTGGGTATTACGGCAAGCGTGCTGCTGCTGGTGGTGGCGGGTTTCGGCGGCGTCGCGGAGGAGGCGGCGGCGGCAGCGGTGGCGGCGGGAGAGGGAAGAAAGGACAGGAGGAGAGCAAGTTCCCCTGGAGCAGCATGCGTCTGTCAGAGTCGGCTTAGAAGGCTTAGAAGTAGTCTGTTTTCTTGCTTAATAAGCGTTGAAGACTGCGTCTTTTTCGACCAAACTTGCTGGGTTTTCAGGAAACTTTGTTCCTTTCTCCTTGTTTGAGATTATTTACATGGTGATAACTTGTTTTTATGAATACTTTTGTTATATTTTTTTACCCTCCTTTGGTTGTCGATGCTCTATGTAGGATCTCTGCCTGCTACATGTTCGACGGAAAGCCAATATGGTTTTTTACTGTTGGATTTCCGAGTTATTTGCTTTTATTCACTCTTTGGTTCTTATTCAATGACCATTTTTTTGGTTCTAACATACTCGAAGGTGTGGACTTGCTAGTAATAGGTAAAGATGAAAGGTTCTTTAGGGTGCTTAACGCTCAAGCCCTGCCCGCTACATGTTTGACGGAAAGCCGATATGGGTTTTTGGGTTTAGAAGTCTGACTTATTTCCTTCTGTTCACTCTTTTGACTCTCCATCGGTCATGGATTTCTTATTCTGAAATATTGAAGATCGTAGGCTTGCTGGTTCTGGGGAGAGAGAGTTTTTATTACCATAAAATAGAGGGAATATATGATGACAACTGATCCAATTATTCCAATTTGACGGTTTAATGCTTTGAAATAGTAATATATGCTTAAATGGAGTGTGGCAGAACTTTTACATTGTGTATTCCTTCGAAAACTAATGAATTAAGTGGAGACTTGGTGTTCCAGTTGGCATTGGTTTTTGTCACTGTTAACTATTGATATGGGTTTTGCTGGCAGCCTTTGTAATCCTTTGTTTATGAGGTAACAACACTATGATGAAGTTGTCATAATATTCATTGGAATTAAATGGGCAAGATGGGATCCATAAAAATGTGCTTCCGGGAATAAGTTCGCTAACATTGCAATTAGTTCATTGCATCGAGGTCACAAGGATTGTGACTAAGTGGAAATGTGAAATATCTTATGGGTTAATCTGCTTATCTGACAAGATTATGCCTTGAGATGGTAGAGCTAGAAATGAGGCTAAACGTATTTGCCAACAAGATAATGTGGTAGGTAGGTCTGAGTGGAAAATTCAATTTTTTTAGCATAGCTAGCCACATCTTTATATCAGAATGAATTATGTCCAATTTGAAGGTGCTATCTAGTTATGGTAGAGCTAGAAATGAGGCTAAACATATTTGCCAACAAGATAATGTGGTCGGTAGATCTAAGTGGAAAATTCAATTATTTTTTGCATAGCTAGTCATATCTTTACATCAGAATGAATTATGTCCAACTTGAACGTGCTATATAGTTTGGTCGGTAAAGATCACATCATCGGTAAAGATCAAAATCTATCTTCATGTTTATTTTTTAAAAAGAAATTTAAAAGATTATGTCCAACTTAGATTTTGATATAGGCTGGCTCACAGTTAGTTCTATCTGTTGGAATGCTTGTTGTAGCTTCTTCAGCTTCATAATGAAGCTCAAACAAAGTGCAAAACTTGTGTGCAAGAAGTTGGCTTGTGTGCTATGTATGTCACAAAGCGGCCTAACTCAATCCGACTTGTGAGGATCTTGGAGGACCTCATGGGAAAGATAATTTACATACACCTTATTTTTTCTATCCTTCAATTCAGCTGTGGCATGTAAATATGCAAAGCTCCATGTCTAGGGCTTGCGCTATTATCTTGCTCTTGGATTTACATGTCAAGATCCATCAATTCTTATCTAGCTTAATCAAATCATGTTTGCTAAAAAAAAAAAAAATCAAACCTAGTTCAGTCACCACATGAGAACTACTTGATCAAACAAAGTCGTATGACTCGCTGGTGCACCTCTTGACATCAGAACGAAGGTCTCTAAAGCATCTTACTCTCCAAGAAATCAAATGAAAGCGAGGGAAAAACATAGAAAGACCACGTTACCTATTTCACTTTCGGTGGGAGAGCACCAGCTCGCGAACGAGCCCACAGCCGCGGCAGTTGACGAGCATCCTCACTTCGTCTTCCTCCCGGCAGGGGGAGTCGTCTCCGTTCGCCCTCGAGCGCTTCCGCTCCTCGCTCCCGCCCTCCTGCCAGAAACCAAATGACCATAAATGCCCTGATCTGTTGGGTCGTCACAAAGGATCCTATCACGAGCCCGTCACGGGATCTTGAGCACAATCCCTTTGGAAGAAAAATCCCAGGAAAAATAGAAAGAACAAAACAAACGAGAGGATCGCCACCGCCCATTTGAGATCGCAAGGCGAAGATGATTTGAGCATCAGTGGAAATGTAAAGAGAAATCAAGAACTGCCCCTTGTTTTCCCGCAAGGAAAAAAGAAAGAATACTAGAAATAAAGGATCACGATCGCCGGGTGGAGGTCGTAAGGCGACGATAATTTGGACGACGATAAAAAAAAATTAAGGGCTACCGTAGTCCAACAGGGGAGTTACCGCCTCATCCGGACCCGAGGAAGAAGTGGCGGAGGGGGACGAATTCGACATCTCCGGTGGCGGGGACAGGAGAGTGGTCGGGTCCGAGGACCGGTAGACAAAGGAGCCGCTCGTCGGTGTCGAAGGAGGGGACGGCGAGATCCTAACCGTCGGCTCGAGGTGGGAAGCGAGTCCAGCGGAGACGGGGAAGGAGTGGGAGTGGACGAAAGGGGTTAAAACGGACGGCGGGAGCGTCAACGAGAGGCTGGCGGCCGGGAATTGTATGGAGGAGGAAGATGACCCAGAGCGCCGGAGGGCGAAGGCGGACGGGGATGAGTGGTGAGAAGCGGAATCGGAACGTTGGAGGAGGGGGCCGACGCCAGGGGGAGGGGGAGAAGGTGGGGAGGAAGCTAGGTCGTAGACGAGGAACTTCTTGCGCGGGCGGGTGGGTGGTTGGAGGCAGCGGCGCTTGCGGTTGCCGCAGCAGGGGCAGGGCTCGGAGAAGGCGACCGCAGAGGGAGCGGAGCCCTCCAACCGGAGCTCCGCGAGCGAGAAGCATCCCGCCGCGGCGGATCCCGTCGACGTCTCGGCGACTTCCATCTCTCTTTCACTCGCCCCTTTCAATGCTTTTGTTTTCTTGAATCGAAGCACTGGGATGGAGGGAAATAAAGGCCGAGCAGGTTGCATAAGTACAAGAGTAGATCTACGGTCCAGATAGGCTGCCGAAACGAAGGGACGGCTGAGATTTCCTGCGACGCCGAGGACTAGTTGAACCCCATGTCGAGGATTTTGTCGACCTTATCGAAAAGGATCGGACGGTGTGGAGTTTCCATATACTTTATGGCCAATATAGTTTTGCTAGCATTTCACGAGTATTTTATTGAGAACATTTACTTCCAATTTCTCAAATCGACATAAATCACATTCAATTAAAACAGTAGAGATTATTTAGCGACATCGATTTGGTGAATTCGATGTACTTGATTTCAAACTTTTTTTTTTTTTTTTTTTGTGGAAGGATCAAACTGAATCAACAAGCTAATTATCTCTCAACGTATCTTGCATCAAAATTAAGGTTAGGGTTCGAGGAAAAAACCAAATAGCAGTTCACCAATTAGAGTTCTTACGGTTGCAGATGGAGATACAAGAGAACAGAGCTGTCGAGATACATCCGAGCATTTCCCAGCGACACAAAACACTAACCCTAAAGCCCAAGAAAAAAGGAAAAGGGCGATCGGAAACGGTCCCCTCGAATCAGACCTCGTCTTCGTGGAGGAGCATGTTGGGGATGCCCTTGGTGATGGGGAACCCGCGGCCGGTCTCGGGGCAGACGAGGGCGCCCTCCTCGACGTGGATCTCAAGCAGCGCGTGGTGGAAGCGGCGGAGGAAATCCTCGGAGTCCAGCATCGCGGCGTCGGCCTCCTCGGGGAGCTCGCCGTAGCCGACGGCGCGGGCGGCGCCGGCGAGGGCCTTCCATTCGATCTTGGGGAAGATGTGGCGGAGGAAGTCGGCGTTGAGCTCCACCTCCTTCTCGACCCACTTCTCGGCCTCCAAGCGGAGGGGGAAGCCGTTGGCGACGCCCTTGATGTTGCAGGAGAGCATGTTGTGTGTCAACAGCCTCATCTTTCCGCCGCCTCCTTTTTGCTCTATCGATCGAACTTTTGGGCCCTTGAGATAGGGTGAAAAACCTGCCCTAAAGCCATATAAAAAGAGAGCTCGGATCGGAGCACCGTCGGTACACTCGACCGAATAGCTAACTTGTTTTTCCTCGTATCGTAAAGATTCCACACACGTTATCACATGCAGAAAATGATATTAAAAAAATAAAAATATAATTGTGTAATCGCTATTCTCACTGTCCTCCCCTCCGGCTATTCTCACTATACTCTACTCCTCCTCCCTCCGCTTTGGTAAATTTCCTCGGTCCTCTCACCGGTACCTTTTAACCCTCTCAGAGAAGGAAACTTGTTTGACGACTTCGAGTTCAATATCGAGATTGATGTCATCATCGTCAATCCTCACCTTCGTCACGCCTATGTTGCTCTAAGAGCATGGAAAAAGATCATGTAATTCGACCCCAACAATTTCACTCTTAATTGGGTTGGCCTCAATGACATCTTTTGCACTGCAGTGTCTGACAACCTCTCGGTCAACATCATTATTTTTATTGACCTTAATGACATCAATATTGTCAGGTATCTCCCCATAGAGCTTGGCCTCTTAACCACAAGATTTCAATCGCTTTTGTGGCATCATCCCCTAAAATATCTTTCGTCATAAACTCTTCCGGAAGCTCGATGTTAGCAACAATCGTTTCGTCAATCTATTCCTAGACCCTCTTAGCCTATCGTCATTTAAGTACCTCAACTTTAGATTCAATAATTTCGAGGGAACGCTATCGTTGACGCTTTTCAATAAGGAGGATTGATATCATATTCTTGAATGACAACTGTTTCAACTCTCAGATGCCTGATAACTTTAATAACTTCAAAGCCTCCATTGTTATCATCGTCAATAATAAGATTCATGGTTACCTTCCAAGCAGTATTTATAACAAGGTGGCCATCCTCAACTAACTTGTTCTGATGAATAAGCTTTCAAGATTTAATCAAAGCTTTTTTCTCCAAATAAACCATCTTAAAGGATAGTGAAGCCGATGAAAGATAACAAAGCATGTCATTTTCTATATGTGACATTATGTACAGTATTTTCTATCAATAGAGTCGACGATATTAGGAGAAACGAGATTAAATATTTTATTTTTATAAATAAAAGAATCTCAATATAATTTTTTAGGTATAGAAATTGAGATGTTAAATATTACCAAATACAAGGAATAATATGTAATTACTCATAATGATTTATGATAAATTAAGGTTCTATCAGAGTGAATGAACATCTAACATTGGTGTCGTCGAGTAAGCGTCGAAAGTCTTCGGATGACATAGTTATATTAATTAAAATTACATTAACCCTAAAGTTGAATTAAAATCAAGACAACGCTGGAGAAATTCGAACCGCCTACCACTCAAACGATGGAAAATACACCACGTAGAAATCGACAGTAATTTCCATAAAAAGAATACGTTCTACTGGTCCCTCTCAAAGCCGTTTCCTGCTTTGAGGAGACAGCTAAGCAACACTAAGTTTCGTTGGCACACACGTGCCCCGTGACGTGGAGCAAACCCTTCACGAAGCAATTCCTTCGTACCTTTTCGGTAACTCCGGTTTCGACAGCCTTCCTTTTCTGTTACCGTGGTTTGGACCCCACCTGCTTCTAGCCAATCAACGACAGGTGCATCGAACACAGTCAGTGAACACGTAAATAAGATATCGCTCTCGGATGAGAACGCTATGTAAACGGCTTGAATTTATATATATTTTCGCACACCGTACAACCGACCGCTACTGGCACATCGGCATCCTTAGCGGGACCCGCGTGGGTAATCGATTCCGGGTTAAAAGACGGGTAACTCGTCGGTCGCCTCATATCAAATACAACAGATAAAACCTTCTCAACGCCGTCTTCCGATCCGTCGCGCTCCGCCATCATCAACAACGGCTCGATCCGAAATAAAAAGAACGAAGAGGGAAAGAAAAGGAAACTACAGAAAGAGCCGGCGAGGAAACCCTAGCGGTCCCGTTTACTATCGAGGCACGAATTCCTTCCGGTTTCAGTCGATAGAGCCTCCCCATCGGTGGGGGTGAAACCTCGGAACCGACGGCTGAGGGAGCGATAGGGGGAACGCGACAGGGTTCGGGTTGTGGCGCTTGGATCGCTGCTGGGCGGTGAGCGCGAACGGTGGATGGTGATGGGCGCCACGGGGTCTAAGTTGGAGAAGGCCCTCGGCGAGCAATTTCCCGAAGGCGAGCGCTACTTTGGTCTCGAGAACTTCGGCAATACCTGCTATTGCAACAGCGTGTTGCAGGTTCCCTTTGTTTCTCTTTTTCCCCTCTTCGCCGTCGTAAAGAAACACGAAACCGCTCCTCAAATTTGATCCTTTCCTATCGTGTCAATTTCTCGTTCGTATGATAGGATCACATCTGATTTCTGCTTCCTATAGGAAAAAGTAGGAAGCAATTTTATAACTTTTGCTACTTAACGCAGAGCGTGCTGATTCAAATGTCCTTTTCCTTGAAATGTGATCTTTCTTGTAATTTTGCAATATGTTTTACGCTTTCAACATGAGGGAACCCGGATGCACACCAGATCTTTGACGTGAACCACTAAAAAGAAAACTAGTGTTGTGAGTCTTAAGACTCTGTTCACTCTCACCAACTGCTCACTTCAAGATCTTATCATGTTAACTTGTAGAAAACGTAACAGTATGTCGGAATCCTTTATAACTCAAGTCATCGTCTACCAATCTTGAACTAAATCTAAAGTAAAATTTTCAGTAAGGAAACTTTATCTGCCTTCATCCTATTGTTTAAACTGGTGTTTGAAGCCAATATTGTCTCTTCTTCTAGGTCATAAGATGTAATATGTGGCGCTTGCGTTTATCCACAACACAAAGCCTCCCGTTCTCTGAAATTCTTTTTTTTTTTAAATTTTTCTGTTAGGTTTGTTTTCTTAATGAATTTTATCAAATGCTTTTGATTTCTTGCAAATAAAAGTGGAAATATTTGTAACTATGAAGTTGAGATCTGGTAGAATTAAGTTATTAACGGTTCTAAAATGATCAAATATAGAACAATTAATTTAAGAAGAAAAGCTACAAATGAGGATCCATCATCCGTGAAGAGTCCATCTGATAAAAGTCATCCTTTGTTGCAATGCTGGAGATCCTTCGGTGTTATGAAGGTTTTTGTGGTTACATTGTTCAGCTTCACTTAAATTGTGCAATTTGGAACTAATCTTAAAGATACAAAGGGTTCCATTAGATGTAGTAATAAAGCTTTGTGATTGTTTGGAGACATGCTTGGTTGTTTCACTATCACAGAAACTACGAGCATGTATTCAAATTAGTTAAATTTGACATATTAAGGGTTTTGGTCTAGTCATGTATGGGGTTGAATTAAATAATCCTAGTTCGTGTAACATAGGTTCGGCATGGTGGTCTTTATTATCTGACAAGGTTTATTTTTCTTGGGAAACTGTCCTTTTTTTTCCGTCTATCTTTATCTTTATTCTACCTTTATTACCTTTGTTCTACTATAGCAACAAACAATGTTGTCAAAAGCGCTAGGCGTCAAAAGGTACCATAGTCCCAAAATACCTGAGGTGCTAAGCGCCAAAAGGTGCCACAGTCCCAAAATGCTTGATGCTCTAGCTGCTTGTCCGAGCGAAGTGAGACGCTATCGAATATTATAATTTAAAAAATATATATCATGATTAATATAAATAAACTAAAACTAAAATAACACATCAAAGAGGGAAAAAATACTATCGGTGATTGTTTGAGTCGGCTAAAATCCTTGAATATTTCTTTCAGCTTCGTAAAGGGGTCAATCTGGATGAATAGCCTAGTGAAAACCCGCTTCCACCAGCACACTTGACCAAGTTCTTTTTTTTTTTTTCCATCGATTCAATCCTATAAGCAATAGAAGGGATGGCAGTAGAGCATAGTCAATGAAGCCGCGAGAATCAGGCAAGAGCTTGATCTGCCTAGCGCTTGCGCCCAGGCAAGCCTCTGGGCCGCGCTTGAGTTAACTTGCCCGCCCAGTCCAATAGGTGGGTGCTCAGGCTACGACTCACCTAGGCGAGCACCCAGCTGCCCTTTGACTTCACTGGCAATAGGACACTTAAGGCTTTCTGTCTCTCGACAGTTAGTATTTGATATGTTAGTTCCATTCTTAATCTTAGCAGCATCCTCTGATTCACCATATATAACTAATATGTTTCTTCTGCTGATGTAAGTTCACCTTTTCTCTTCTGTTGGTCCTTGATCATGAAGGCACATCCAAATTTCATTTTGGTTGACTTTCTAAATTCTGATGCCTCAGCGGTGCAATCAATACATCATGTAAGGTGAACAAGCAGTTGTGCTCTTTTATGATGATTCAGCTGGCTGTATTAGATTGCATTCAAATTAATTTGTACTTGTGGCTTTAAAGTTTTTTCAGATTATTCTTCACTGTTGGAGCTTCATCTACCTTTCTAGCATTGTATGAATACATTTTCTAATCAGTACCAAGTACTTTACTTCCTATTTATAAGTCCTGCACACGTAGACTGAAATTTTCTAATCAAGCAAAATTCCATGTCAAAAAACATCATAGTGGAGTGAAATAGATGCTACGACACGGCGCACATTTATTTGTAGGTGCATAGGTGCAGTTTCAGCTTCTCAGGGGAAAGCGTGGCAAGAGTTTTATTGTTGTTGGTATGATTGATTTAGTTGTAGTCTTCTCTTGTTGACTATGCATCCACCTTAATGATCCTGAAAGCTTTGTTTCAGAGGTAAGCCTACTTTGTTGCTCAACTTGGGCATTATTTAACTATTTAGGCTTTTATGCTGATGAGCTTTACTCTTATATTAAGTCGTTTTGGTGAATTTATATATATATTTTTATTATTTCTCATCTTTTTGGCATTCCTACTTTGTAGAAGATGATTGTTTTGGCACACTAAATCAAACTATGAAAAATTTGCAAACCACGTAGATTCAGTGGTCATTGGTTTCCTTCATTTTTTTCCCCTGCATATTCCCATATGTTGCATCTAGTCTTGAAATGTAGGTATTGTAGTTTCCTTGCTTGCAGGTTTGCTTTTAATTGGCATGTTCTTTATCTATTCGGATGAATGGTAACTTTTTGTAGGTAACTTATTGACATGTAATAAATTGCAACTGCTTTAGGATTTTTTTATTTATTTTAATGAGGAGAATTTGTGCCGAAACACCATGTGATGATTGATTGTCCCAAATGTTGTAGTAATAACATATTAATTTTTATTCCCTTACTAAAGTGATAAGAAAGTTCTGCATATGTTAAAATGATCTTTTTGAAAATATAACTTTAAGTGATCCACTTTGAGGATCTTTCTTTAGTATGTATTCCCTCATGTTCTAATTTGTTATAAAGTAGTGTCATTATGGCATGTTACATGCAGGTGCTTTATTTTTGCATCCCCTTCCGCGAGCAATTGCTGGATTACTATGAAAACAACAAAAATGTTGGGGATGCAGAGGAGAACCTTTTGACATGTCTTGCCGATCTGTTCTCTCAGGTATGTGGTTTCTTGAGGATTACTCGTTTCATTGTTCTTATAATTCTACGTACATTATTTCATCAGTATGTAGAAATTCTGTTTTACTTTATGATGCTTCTAAATTGTATTTTTCACTACAATCCTGGGTGAATTAAAGAAAAATAAACAACATGATGATCTAAGGAACATGTTCGCTTAGACAGAAAATTCATCACTATTTTTTATGTGTTTAAAACTTCAACGCTGCTCACACTGTATAATGGTCTTACAAAATTGCTCGTAACCTTGTGGCTTTCATTATGGTCCTGGGTGAAAACAAAATTGCTCATAACCTTATAACTGTCTTATATAAACATTCTTTTAATCTAAGGGAAGCACGATGATCAAACTTAACTTCTCTCCACATCAACCATCTAGCTTTTACTCTAGGACATATTATCATAAAGGAGATAATAATATTAGTCAAAGGTACCTAAAACTCTGTTCATAGGTAAATAACCTTTATACATTTTGGTTGCACTCTCATTACTTGTTAGTATTTCTGAAATCCTATTTTATATATTTAGTGTTAGTCATACTTAATTTAGAACCCTTAGTTTCTAAAGTTTGTCTCCGTAGATCAAGTTCAGAATTTGTAATCACCGATAATTTCTCTCTTAACATAAATTAATTATTATAAATAATGTATTGCTTTATTATTAACTTCCATATTTATGTATTATAATTAAGGAAATAATTAAATTTGATTTTCCTAATCATGTGGATAAGTTTGGAACCTTACTAATCAATTTATTTTCTAATAAGTGATATGATTTTTAGGAAGTAAATAATATACATTTTATTTTTACGTGTAAACCATTATAAATGAATATTATGTTTCTATCTTTGTGTGTGAAAATAAAAAAAATAAATTTAATATAAAATTAAATATTTACTTGCGTTTTGGGGAAATCCCATCTTCTCCTATATAAGGGGGCTCCTCTTCCCTTATTTCTTACCGAGCATGATAATGGGAGAATTGAGGAGAGGGCTTTCCGAGGAGATGATTTCGAAGAAAGGATAGCTGAGGAGAGGTAGGATCCTTTTTTTTTATTTGCTTTGATTTATGTTTTAAAATCTCGATATTAGGATTATTACAATTTTATGATGCATAATAATGTTTTAATTTCGAAATTTATGATTAATGAATAATGATAATTGATTCATGATATTAGAATGATTATTTAATTGATGTTGGTTTCTTAAGCTTAATTGAGTTTTAATATTGATTTAATTATTAAAATTTTTATTTTTAGATTAATGGTTCTAATGTATTTAATTAGATATATCTATGATTTAAGAATTATGTGTGAATTTTTATGATTTAATTAGTTTTAAATTTAAGATTATGGATTTAAATTCTTTAATTCATGAATTTGAGTTATTCTTGATAATTTAGATTTTTGAAATATAACTTGATAAGAGGATTCTAATTGGGGTTTGACTTAAGTTAAGTTGATCTGTCAGACTAGATTAACTCAGCCTATGTGGTTATTATGTACGACCCAGCCCATATGGCTATGTACAATCAGCCCATGTGACTAGGCATGATCCAACCCATGTGACCAAGTAGGAGTCAGCCCATGTGGTAAGATATGACTTAACCCATGTGGCCAGGCTTGATCCAATCATGTGGCCAGATATGATTCAGTCCATGTGGCCTTGTACGTCCCAGCCCATGTGGCAAGGTACGACCTAATTATGTGGCCAAGCATAGGCCAACCCATGCGGCTAGGTATGACTTAGTCTATATAGTTATATACGACCCAGAATCATGTGTCTAAGCATGACCCAACTCGTGAGCCAAGCATGACCCAGTCCAGTGGTAAGGCTCAGCCCAACTTATGAGTAAGGCTTACTCTAGTCTATAAAGTTAAGCTTACCCAATGATACAATTGGCGTTAAACACATCATCACTCCTCTATATAGCCCATTGTATCTCAACTTAACCTATTACTTGGGACAAACATGTGCAGCGCATATGACCGGTCCAAGAATTAGGTGGGTTGGTTCAGTTTGGGCTAGCATTATACGATATAGTCCGATTTCCTCTCCCTTTATTGGTTTGAGCTCTTTAATTGACTAAATCATATAGGTTTGATTGGTTAAAGTAAGTTTAGGGTGATTCCATACTAACTTGACTAGTTCAAACCTACTTGACTTAATCAAGATCAATCAAATCTAAATTTGACCAATCTAGGGTGATTCCAAATCGGTTCTATAAGAACTTGAGGTTGGTTCGATTGGGTCGTAATTGAATTGAATTTGGTTTAAGTCAATTGAGCTATTCCAATTAGGGTTTTGGTTGATTGAGGACTATTGATGTATTAACGTTTTAAGCCATTATGATTTGATGAATGTATTATTTGAAGGTATCATTTGGAAATGATTATTGATTTTCTACTTTTCTTAAGTTTATGATATTGACACGATTGTAACCATGTAGTAGATGTAACTAGGCTAATGATCTACATTGGAAGTGCAATCTATGAAAGGAGCTGCGGGCCCATCATCGTGTGGAGCCACCAATCGACATAGTCTAGTAGATCGTACATAAAACATGGTCTCTTATAATATTTAATCATACTATTTCTTAGATGCATGTGTGAATGAATGAATGAATGAATGAATGAATGATCATAGATGTTTATGTATCCCTGCCGAGGGCAGGTATGGCGATTCCCTTCTGGGATTAGTGGATCGTCAAACGTGATGGTTAGACGGTTCCTCCATCCGCTGTTGGGAGGAACGTGTCCCCATTTGGGCAGGTGAGGGATGCCACTTCATCCGCTGTTGGGAGTGCGATATGGATTATCTCCATCCGTTGTTGGGAGTGCGATATGAATTATCTCCATCCGCTGTTGGGAGGAATCAATCCCGTGGAGTATGCCTCTCCATCCGCTGTTGGGAGAATGCACCATCGGGTGTGATGTACGCCTTTGCTACCTAGTTATTATGTATGTGTTGCATGTGGTTGATGCATGATTTTGCTTAAGAAATTATTAGCATTTTCTGATACATAAGTTTTATGATGAATCGATATATTATTATTTATTATTAAATTATTGATATTTGTTTTATGAATGTTGAAGATTATTTTTATGATTTTTTTTAGGTTCCTATTAGCATGTGTGGTTGTTGATATGTTTTTATCTTATATTTATTTTCAGTGTAATCTACAACTTTGCAATAGATTTGAAGTTTGGGTGGAAAAGACTTGTGATGCTACTAAGAAGATGTGATCTTTTTTGTTAATAAAATCTTTACTATTGTAAAGACAAGGATTTGAATTCAATGATGAAAAACAAAAGGAAAGGAGTGTATTCTATAAATAATAAAATGATGATTTATTATATTTTATAAATCTGGGATGTGATAGAATTAGTCAAGTTAAATTTTTTATCAGTCAAAATAATGCTATTGGCAAATAACATACGCACAAGGTTTATCCTGTATATGATCTGTAAATTCATTCATTTTTAATATTAAAAAAAATAAGACCAGTCCTTCATTTAATCCTATAATTGTATTAAGCTCGTTAGACAGTTCCTAAAATTCTAGCACCAGTGATTACTCTAATATATATATATATATATCATGTCAATATAATTACTAGATACTATGGCACTGTTGCAAGTTTGACAACCTTGCACATATCTCACTGATACACTGTTAGAATTTTTCTAGGATACATGTTATTGAAGTAGAAAAAGTGGAATTTTTCATGCAACTGTTTGGTTGGGAAAGCAAATATCAAAGAAACATGCTCTTTGATGTAGGAACCAAATGCATCTGTGGACGTGCTCACGTGTGAGCAACGTTTAGATTTTAAACACATGCAAATAGTGATGAATTTTCACTTGCAGCATAAATTCTCATTAACTGTATGATTAAGCTGCCCAGTTGATATTTGTCGCTTGAAAATTGTTATGCTTGATATATCCAGGGAAATCAGATGTGCACTGCAGTTATGTTCAATTGCATGCTACTTTGTGCAGATCAGCTCTCAGAAGAAGAAAACTGGCGTTATATCTCCTAGGCGTTTTGTGCAAAGAGTGAAGAAGCAAAATGAGCTCTTCCGCAGCTATATGCACCAGGTAAGTTTTGATGCTTGCTGTGTAATTTGTATTGTCAGAAAATTGACATGGTGGCAGTTTCATACCGGTTCCAGAGATTGTATGCTCTGAATGATACAAATTCTTGTAGCTCATTCACTGTCATCTCTTTGTATATTTGTAGGATGCACATGAATTTCTGAATTTCCTGCTTAATGAGCTTGTTGATATTCTGGAGAGAGAGACTAATGCTGCAAATGCTTCCCCTGAAGCCTCATCATCATCATCATCGTCGTCGTCATCATCTGAGAAGGTTGCAAATGGTCCAAGCAATCCTCCTGTCAATGGTGTACGGAAAGACCCTTTTGTTACTTGGGTTCATGACAGTTTTCAGGTAAATCAAGTGATCATGTCTGGTAACCCTTGTTTTACTGTTGGATGTTAATTCTGATTTATTGCAGAAACCCAGGCAAGTTTATGGTCATTGTCCTTTCACATACAGGGTATTCTAACCAATGAAACAAGGTGCTTGCGTTGTGAAACTGTTACTGCAAGAGATGAAACTTTTTTTGACCTAAGCCTTGACATTGAGCAAAATAGTTCAATCACAAGTTGCCTCAAGAATTTTAGCTCAACAGAGACTCTGAATGCAGAGGATAAGTTCTTTTGTGACAAATGCTGCAGGTACATTGTGTCTTTCACTCTCCTTAACTGGTTTTTTTTACTATCATTAAGTCTCATCATAGTTTTGTTGTGCCCTTTTCCCTCGATCATCAGCATTGTCCAAAAAAGACTGTTAGTCACGGTCTGGACTTTTTCATTGGCATGGTGGGCCATTCGAGTCGATGGTGGACTCATCCACCATCGATTTTTTCATACAAGTATTTAATAGCATATTTGGACCAAAATCAACTCATGTTTTGATTGAAGCAGTTGTGTTTGTATGTACATTTTAACATATTTCGTTTTGTTACATTCTAAGACTTTAACTGGGTGTTTTATTGTGTTGATACTGATGAAATATTTGGTTCATCAATTCTATTTATATTTCATTTTGGATTTCAATAACCAAACTAATTTACCACATACTAGTCATTAAGCTGGTACATTTGCATGAAGTATTTTGTTAAACAAATTCATGGTTACCTTTAAACTTGTCATTTTATTCACCAGCAAACAATTTCATAATACCTTTCTCATTGAGTTCTAGGTATCTGAATGGGTATTTTTCTTGTTGTGCTGGGGCAGTTTGCAAGAGGCCCAGAAGAGGATGAAGATTAAGAAGCCACCAAGCATCCTGGTAATTCATCTCAAGCGCTTCAAGTATATTGAGCACCTTGGTCGTAACAAGAAGCTATCATACCGGGTTGTGTTTCCCATGGAGTTGAAACTTATGAACACTGTCGAAGATCCCGACACAGAGTATTCGCTCTTTGCCGTTGTGGTTCATATAGGAACTGGTCCGAACCATGGTCACTATGTCAGTCTCGTCAAGAGTCATAACCACTGGCTCTACTTTGACGATGAGACTGTGGAGATGATTGATGAATCGACCATGCACAAGTACTTTGGTTCGTCACAGGAGTACTCGAGCAACACAGAACATGGGTATATTTTGTTCTATGAGAGCCTTGGTAGAAGCAGCTGAGGAGCTCATCATTTCGGGTTTTGAGGCACTTTTCATTTTCCAGCCATTAATACGTTTTCTTTTCTCTAATATATAGTTTTTTAGAATTGCTATTCAAATTCTAGGTATAGAGCTTAACCAGAGGATGCGATATTTATAGTAAATGCAGTGTATAGTGGATGATGGAAGCCCATAATCTTTTTCTTTAATAAGGAATTTTCACGGACATGAAAGGGTCACCGGAGAGAGATTTATTGCATGCCATGGTTTGCTTGGTGGATTTTTCTGTAGCTGCATGATCATTGCTTTTTGGCTAAACACAGAGAAATCACTCACCAAATTAGGACAGACATTGACTTTGAATCTTTGTTAGGTTCATCCCTCGAGACCAAAAACCATTGTACCCGTGATGCTCGCCCCCCAGTTAATTATTGGTTTCTTTGATTTTGTATTTTATTGCTCGATTGCAACTGGATACAACTTTGCATTTTTCCTGCATTGCTTATGCGCGGTGTCTATTCTTCATGAGAGTGATTGATGTAAACAGATGCATTATGGAATTCTACTTTGGTGAAGACTAAATAATGGCTTTTAGCTGAAGCCTAAATTTGTGGTAGATGAAATTGGGTTGGTTGTCTATATGTGCAATGGTTTGCTATATGTGCAAGGAGTAGCCAATAGTTTTCTTTTTCTTTTTTATGTATGTGCTGCAATTGTTGTGTGTATGTGTCTATATATATATATATATATATATATATATATATATATATATATATAATCACGAGGTAAATGCAAACTGGAAGGATGTACTTTCGGTCAGATATGACCATGTTATGATATACTTTGGGTCAGATATGATCATGTTATGATATGGTCAATCTGCCTTTTTCAAACGATCAAATTTGAAAGAATAATATTGTTGATGAGAAGCACCAGTTTCATGAAAACGTGTTTGTTGCTTGCGCTAACCATCAACTTGGTGTTGGATAGATGTTTACTCACCCACCCGCCCGAACGAGGAGTAACCAACGATGATGTAGATTTGTGGACAGCATCGCTTGCTTTCCTTCTCGGTGTCATCAACCACGTCACAAGATGTGTGCGGACCTCCATGTTGTCATCCATAGGAGGTCAGCCGAGGGACACATCACGTCGCGTCACAGTATGAAATTTCTAATGTTTGGCTGCAATGACGTATGAGACTTCGTGAGATGCATGGAGAAATGGACTCCATGAAGTTTGGTTTGCTGCTATACAGTCCCTGACAACGACCTACTTACTCCTGTCACATACGACGACGACGACGACGAAGAAGAAGAAATTGCTGTTTATTGTGCATTAGACTGCATGGTACGGGGGATAAGTTTGTCTCCGCAGAAGAGCTTGGCTTGGCTAATAGTTTCGATTGCATGAACAAGGATGGGTAATGAAACACGTGGCTCTTCATATAACGTTGGATAAAGAAGAGGCAATCAACTCTCTCATGGACTTTTCTGCCATCGTATAGTTTAACTATGGCATTGACTCGGATCCATGTTTGTCGATGACATTATAAAAGCTGTTCTCGGGAATCATCCAACAGGTTCTTTCTTCAATCATTTTTATTTGCTTGTCTTAATAAAAGATGAGGATAGCAATCAACATATGTGCATTGGCAAACGCTGTACAAAGAAAAGACAGGTTGGCGTTTCCTCATCGACAGACTCGAATCCACGAGGTATAAGCCTCGCAACGAAGAAGAGGGACATATTTCATATAAGTCCGGGCAGAAGAGGGTCGTCAAACAACTCGGACCAGAACGATGGAGGAGGCACGCTTCCGGCATTACCGGAAATGCTGCAATTGTCTCCATTGCCCAATGATCCATCGGCATCCCTGAGAAGAGCTGATGGAGCAGACATGGCTGCTCCTAGTTCATCGTTGGAAGTCGAATCCTGTTTTATATAGTTCCCGAGAGGCTGCTGATGAAACCCGAATGACATCTCTGGCACACCGTAGACTTCAGCATTGGATATAGCTGCTGGAAAAAGGGCAGGAGATGGAACTGAAGCAGTATCTGGGACTTGCAAGTTCATTGGACTCACGGGCTTCATCTCCGGAACGATGCTACTGAAGCTGCTCATATTAATTGTTGCTGGAGACCGGAGAAGATGCTGCAGAAACCTGGCTGCATGATCATCCCATGCGCGGGGTTCCATGATCCCTGTGAGGTCTGCAAGGCACAGAAGTCGAGACAAGGTGGCGGGAAGATCCATCCTCGGGCGATGCGTCGTTGGGTCGACGCCGATACGGATAAGCTTCTTCTTCAGGTGGGTGTTCCAGAAGTTCTTGATCTCGTTGTCGGTCCGACCGGGGAGGTGGGTTGCAATGGCTGACCACCTGAGAATGCAAAAGTAGAAGGAACAATAACAAAGAAGGTTCAGACGAGCCAGTGGTGCAAGGTATTTGAATGTGTTCGGTGTACTTGTTTCCTAGGATGGAGTGGAGATGAAGAATGGTTTGCTCTTCCTCGGCTGAGAACTTCCCTCTCTTTATGTCCGGCCTCAAATAGTTTGTCCATCTCAGCCTGCAACTCTTACCACATCTGTTGAGCCCTGCATAAGAACCAAACCACACCTCTTACATATATTAGAAAATATCAGACAGAGAAACACAAATATATACATATATATATATTTATTTATTTACAGAGAGAGAGAGAGAGAGAGAGACCAGCAAGTTTAGGAAGGGCTCTCCAGCTTCCATGGCCATTCTTCTGGATGTATTGGATGAGCTTCTGGTCCTCTTCAGGGGTCCAAGGACCCTTCTTGATGCCACTCTCATCACAGCATGGGGGTCTGCCCATCCTCTCCTGCTGTGGGAAGGTTCAGAACTTAAAATTGCCTCCTCTCAATCTTAGCGCACAAAGCCATTTATACACCGGATCTAATCATGTCTAATGCATCCAAGTGAAATGACAGATTAACCCTTCTTATTACTCTTTTAAAGGACAAATCTTCTTTTCCGACTAAGTGTCTATGTACAGATGAAACCTGATCTATGGGAGAAAAAAAAACAACATTAAATTAGCTATAATCCCTCTCAGGCTCGCTACTCGTAGGCATCGACAACACTCATCTGATCAAAATGTTTTTGTTCTAATCCAAGTTGTGGCCACATTTGAAGTCATCTGCTGCTGTTTCAGTCAAAAACTCATAATTGAGGACAATGGGTCAATTACAACCATATTCTTATCACTTCAAATAGGATTCGTACCAAACAAACATTTCTATTGGATGGGCATTTCCATATGCACAGGAAATTAGATCCACTGCTATGGTAGAGGGGACATGCTCAGAGGTGACAGTTTCCCACCCCAACCAACTCCGTTGATTCCTTTTTTTCTTCCCAGTCTATTGCAATAATATGTTCAGTTTATTGCAGGCTTACAATATTTGTCAGCACAGTACTTTGCTCAATAACATAATATTAAACTATCATCAGAAGGTTGAAATGTTCTGCAGGAACAGATAAGACCATCAATGCTAAGTTCTTGTTTTGGTTGGGAAGTTGGGAAATGTCCAACTTATTGTCCTCTAGTAAAAGGAGGGTAAAAATTATGAGAGGTCTAACATTTGATAAAGGAAAGACTTGTGAAAGACGAAAGAATTTGAGGCCAGCATAATCTTCACTGGATAAAGGATTTAAGGTACGCTCCTTTTTCTGGTTGTCTTCCAATGTGCGTGTGTGTAGCTCACACATGAACAAAATCCCTATTGGTACAGAGCCTATGCTTGAAAGAGTCTCATCTCTCTCTAGGAATGGGACTTAGGTCAGAATTACATGCAAATGAGAGGCTAGCACTACACAAAAGCACTCAGGACTACATACGAGATAGCACAGGGGGGCCATCTCTGGTAGAAACCCCAGGGACTGTGGCTTTGCGGGTACATGAGCTGCGGTGAGGCAGGTGTTCGAACAATCTCAAAAGGCAACGAGTCGGTGGGATGAGCAGAGGAGGAAAAAGCAAAAACAGAAAAAGACATTCACTATGTTCACTTCTCAACGAAAATATGAAGACAACGAGACAGGAACTAACCCAAAAATTTCTTAATCTAAATATTTGTTATGATAGAAACACAAAGAAAGTGAACTAAAACAGTACCTAGCGAGAATGTCATGGTAGGTAGACAGCATTGATCCAAGTCCACTTGTGGCCAGTTGCAATGTTTGGATCCTCCACCTGTAAGCATTTGGCATCTTCAATGATCATAGCATGATCAAATCCCACACAGGAAGACATCACATATTTATAAAATGCATGGAGTTACAAGATTGCTTCTGGCCGTCATTAAAGATTTTGCCTGCCTAATTCGAGGGTGCCTTTTGAAGGACGATCTCCACGGATGACATAACCTCTAGTACCTGCATGATGATGCCACTAAAAAGGTTCTCATATGGATATGTAATAGTATATCCTAATGAGATATAACGAAAAGTGTGCAAGCTAAAAGACAATCAATTCTGTGCATAAAACTGGGTAATCAAAAGTCATTTTGTACGAAAGACTTCAGACAAGACAATAAAATGTGTCACGTTATGTGATTGAATTAGTTTTTTAGGCTAAGATTCCTTCTGAGATGAATAACCAACAAAAAAATATTAAAATGCTTAGATCTCTTATGACGCCAAACAGATTGCATGTATATTTGTACCTCAACTAATCGACCAGTTTCCTTGTAACTCTCAGTTTCAACTCATAACAAGTAGGCCGTGCATCAAGTTCTTAAACATATCCTGCAATAATTCTATCATTAGTTTCAGCGAGTAGAGCTATAGATGCAAGATTTAATAAAATGGACGGATAATGTACTCACATTCCAATTTCTTATCTCACATGCCTTTCGTCTAAGCAATGTCATTGCAACAACAGTATGCATAGATTATCTTGCAGTTTTAACTGTTGGTAAAAGAAGTGGGGGGGTCGGCATACATAACCCTAAATTAATAAATGTAAACAAGTTGATGCCCACCAAACCACCTGAAGGAGTCAACTACCTCAGCAAATAGTCTGCATACCTTCATCTATACATATGCCAATAGATTTTCAAAAAACAATGTGGATATCTATATCAAACCTCTATTGTCATCCAAATAATTGAAGATGACTTCTACACCAGATTACTCATTTGGCTTAGTTTTTGTTGAATTGTACAATGAAGAAATCATACTTATAGTCTAATGATGCAACAAGTGAGAATCATATGCATCGGATAATATTCTACAACCTATGCATTTACACAGGTCACCATATTTAAATCAACAGAGTACTTCTTAATCGAACCCAACATAGTGTACCAGTTATATAATTTCTGCAAGATCTGGACAATCTAATGCTAATCTCACAAGATTCAATGATAATAGCAGGTTTAAATAGTAAACTCCTGTCACTCCTAGGTGGCTGAATCTTTCTAGCTTAGTGGTAGTGGCTAGATTTAGGACTTTCAGAAACATTAGTTAATCAAGTAACACACCATCTGCTGAGAAGGCAACTAAAATAAGACAGTTCATGATAGCAACTACAACGGAGTATGTCTTATGTCTATTATTATGATAGCAGAAATCTAAATAATTACATAAACAATTTCAACAAGAGTTTGGGATCCAAAGCAGTTACACCATATCAGAATGGTGGGGAAAATGCAAGTGTTTTACAGTGTAGATGTAGTGAGTCTCAAGCTTCTCACCTAGTCTCTTTCTTATATCAGAAACTCAGTAGGTATCATCAAACAAGTTATACCAGAGAACAGGTGTAAATTTATCATACCTAATCAAACAATGTTTCAACACTTCAACATGACAAATATAATATAAGATTCTTAAACAGACTTCATCAGTTGCAACCACCAAAGAAGAAATCCCCAAGCACCACTGCACAGTTCAATTACATGAGACTTTTTAACTTGAATTTTCTAGATGACCATGCCCAACATTATAGAAAGTTTTGTCCGTAGAACCTCATAGAACATAATTGACAAGTTCATCTGTGGTATGCTTGGAACCTTATATGCTCAGTAATATTTTCCTTCTTTGCTACTTGCACATTTATCTATTTAGGTCATAAGTTTCTCACTCCACAAGTTTGATCCACTTGCGGACCATTGAGCATAGACTTAAAGGTAAAATAATACAAGTAACGATATCATATATCTTGCTGTCAACATGACAAGTTTAAAGAGGGTATAAGGAATATAATTCTTTCAACATTTAATTTACTTATTCAGCTTGACAAGTTCAAGTTTGAAAAGAAGTGGAATGCCTTATTGGAGTGGTTGGAATTTCAGCCATTTGTGGTACTCAGTTTTCTTCACATGACTATCGGTCTAGGAACATATGTCAATAATTACTTGCATGTCTTTAGAAGTCAACAAAAGCAGAAGCTTGCCTAAATCTAACTCAAGGAGCAAGTATTACAACGTAATAATTGCATGCTCAACTGAAAGTGACAATGGTCTAAACACCTAAATTAAAATGTCAATAAGTTCACAAATATATATTGATATATACTGTGTAATTAGAAAAAAAAACAGTTTAGTCTTTAAGGGCCAGTACCCATCAACCATATGGAAGTAGAAGTTTTTCCTTCTAATATAACCTAAAGCTGTACTCCATTTTTCTAACGGACAATTGGAATTAGTTGTTACTGCTCAGCCTTACAGTTCATTTCACCTTGATATTCTTTTCAGACATCATAGTTACAAGCTAGCCTATTTTTCCATGTGATTCTGCTATTGCCCTTTTTCCCTCGAAAATACCTCTAATCTTTTGTATGATTCATTTTCATCTTTACTTACATGCACAATAACATAGAACAACTTCATCCATATGACATATTACTTGGATTGTTTGTGTCCTAGATTAAGAAAGCAATAGATTGTTTGTATCCAAGACTAACATTAGCATCCCAAGGGATATTTTCTAATTAATTACAAGCCTTTTCATTATAAAAGTCCATAATTAGGTTATGTAATTGATCAGCTACTGGACAAATGAGTTGCTTATAAAATCACACATATAATTAGGATTTTGCAATATCCCATCCTCTTGCACATATGAGCACGGTTTTTGCAACTTCCGATCCCATGTGGATGAAACTGAGTACTTGGTTTCCCAGCAGTGGTTTTGTTGCCAACAGATTTGTAGATATTATGTTGTATCATCAGAACAGAATTTGACACCTACTGATTTTGACTAAGTTCACACTTTTAATTTAAGCTATTATGTAGTAATCATATAAACCACATATTGTACTGGTATATTAACTCATAATTTTTAAATTTCTGCATGCACATATCTAGCTCTTGTGGTCATAGCAACGGCAGAAAAAAATAATGGACTTGGAGTTCATCTATTTACCCAACCGAATTATCCAATCTGTGTACAAGTCACAAGTGGGGATTTGTTCACTAAACATGTTATTGGGTTATTTATGAGTAGCATGACACTTGTACTACCACAACTAGCAACTAATATATTGTATTGGAAGCTACATAGCAGGGACTATAGAAGCCTTATTTTCTTCCGTAGCATTTCAGTTTATGAAAATTGTAATCACCTTCTTACTTAAAGTCCAAGAGAAAGCCTTAGCACAGTTTTCTCTAATGCAACTTGTGTCAAGGATTCAAGTAACAGAATCAACCTTAATTAAGGCTATTCACATTTGATCCTCCCTAATAAAAAATTGGCAGGAACCTTGTGCCTGCACAATCATTTTCACACAATGTGTGGAAAATGCAAAACGTAGTTTCACTTGTAGCATGAAGCTTTTTGTTTCCTTTTTGCATTATGCAATTGATCAAGTGCTTCAAGCAACTGATGCATAATCCCACTTCCCATGTTTCTGACTGTTGTGGCAATTACTAACTTGAGGAAAAAAGTAGTATAATAAGATGGCGCCTTGGCCATCTGGATGATCAAGGTTCTAGTCACAGAAATAACCACAATTCTTGTAGAAAGTAAGATTATAAATAATTGACTCCCCTAGATAATGTATTGATGGAAACCTCATCCATTGGACCTTACTCTTTTTTTCTTTGCTCTATAACTAATTTCTGTCCTACTCACTTAGCACTCAGTCCCGTAAAACACATGTAGGAGAGTAGGAAAATATAGCCCCCATAGAAGTTTGTTATAATGAAGCAACATGAAGTACATGCAGGTGTGAAATTTGGTAGATTTATTCATTAGGTTAAATTGTATCTGATGCATCCTATGAAACCGGAAAAGCAATTAGAAGCTTCACTGCTCCATAAATGCATGTATACCCCAATTCCACTAGGTGGTTAGTGATTGATCGAGTCTAAGGTTACATCCAAACCCACACCATGACAGGTTGCAAATCTCCTGGTATCAAGCATAAAATGAATAAAGGCATATGCACCTCGTGGACTTTGTTAGCATTTTTATGAATAAAGTTTTAATAATATTGATATGAGTAGATGCAGAAAAATTATGGTAATTTACCCGATTTTACAAATATTATATTAATTGTTCATGTAATACCTTTTGTAGCTTTTGTAACGATGAATACTGCATACTATATCCCGCTAAACTGATGCTTTTCAGACCTTAAAAGAAAGTAGTTAATCTGTCGTAGTCCCAGAACCAGAAAGTATGGGGAAAAAATATTTTTGCATATCAACATCAGAAATTGAGCATAGATTGAGAACAAATACCTGTTCTGCAACTATGCTTTCCTTCTGAAGCAGTCCACATTGTTGAATTCCCTGCTCCTTGTCGGATACCAAAACCACTGAACCTCTGAGCTCTTAGTTTGGCCAATTTGTAGAACGGTCAACATGGTACACAACTAATTCACTGTTGGTGCCCTTTGTTGGCATCACCATGGCCGTGGTGAAGTGAACAATGATTCTCAACCTGGCCAATCCCGGACGACCGCGAGATCCGACTCCTTAGCATGAGAGACCTTACCCTCTTCAAACCCCTTGACCAAAACGCTCGGGCATTGCGAGAGAGGTGAACCCACATTTTCCATGCAAAATCAAGAAACCGGCATTTCACAGCGCTGCTGTCCCAACCGAGCACTCGCGTCGAGAGAGAGAGGATCCCTGGATTCTGGTCATCGGTAGCAGAGACGGATCTCTGGGGGGCGGAGATCACCGAGCGAGGGCTTCGGGAGGCAGGTCTCGTGGAGCTCGGCGAGGGCGATCGGGAAGGGAATAGGGCGCTGCACGAACACTGAAGTGGCGGGAGCTGAGATGGGGTTCGAAGCAATACGAATGCTATTGAGCCTTCGTGGGCTTTAGCCCTTATGGGCTTTCAATGCAATGCTTCATTAACGTGGGCTTAGGTCGTGATTGCTTCGGAGGACACGTATCCGGCCGCCAATACAGTTTGATTGCCACTACTTGATGGTAAATCATATGGTCATATCCGAGTATGATTAAGATGGCACGTATGAAGAATTTAAGAATTCAAAGTGTTATGTATTTATACATACTATTTATTAAACGAGAATGTGTACCAATGATGAAGCAAAAATTAATTATAAAATATATTAAAGGTCACGTATGAAGAATTTAAGATGAAACGAATGGAGTAGAGTTTTTATTACGTTATGCTGCTTCGGGGTTCCCTGTGAGGGGCTGTTTGACTTGGTTCCTGTCCCGCCCGCCGCCCGCCGCCCGCCGCCTGCCGCCCTTTCTCTACTAGATTTCGTCACGTCCATAATGTTTCTATCAACTCCTTATCTCATTCAAAGAACTGATTGTTGTGGGCTTTGATCAATTTCGGTAGCTCGTTCAAATAATGATTTTTTTTATAGAATTCACAGTAGCTATCTAATTCTTTGGAATTTAGAAAATTGGCATCCTGGACTCTATGTTGCATGTATATTTAGAAGAATAAATTATTTCTAGCTTGATTGAACTATCAATTTCTATTGATTTCTACAAATGGTTTTCTATTAGTCATCGCTCCTTGATAGCAATTAATTCTCTGGATGACTTGAAGGCATAACTTGATGCTGTAGGAAGATTTTGTTCTCAGTTCACGCTGTCATTTTAGTAAAATTAAACTTGCAGAGTTGCTTATGTTGCTTTTATGGTTCTCATGCTTTCATGATAGAATGCTGTTGACTTGCAGACTTCAATGCATTTTTAGGCTGTGAATTCATAAGCTTGAAAGTTTCTGCTACATAGCTTGCAGGTCATTCTTCAAGTGATGCTGGTAAAGGAAAGAGCTCTCAAGTCTGGTCAAAGTTACTTATGGGTTTAGTGTTGTAAAATTCATCCAGATGAGAGGACAGGAACTCAGTCTATTCGCTATATTTGGTGGTCATTTGGGTGATGATGTACCTGCCTACTTACAGAAGCATCTGTTTACTTATATTCTTAAAGAGGTGAATTATCATTATATTATCAAACTTCCCTCGATTAGGTTTTCTAGATTTAGAAATTTGATTTCGATTATTAGTTTTTCATGGAAATAAGCGACTTTTAAGGCATATGAAAAGACTGACAATGCAAATCTGTCACACAGTCCTGGTCTAGGACAAGGTGGATCAACTGGTTATCCAATTGACTGTTGATCATGAACCTAGCACCGAGCATGGCAGTATCGAGAATGGAGGTGGCTTCATTTCAAGCATGCCAGGTTTGCACACATAGATTTTGCTTGATTAGTATTTCCATTATGTTTGTCCCCATTGAGAGTTTCATATATGTACTTTTTTCTTTTCAAGCCAATTCTACACTACAGCTTTCGCTTACCTATCAGTAGTTTTTTGCAATAAAAACTCTCTGAAAACAATTAATGCAAGTTCAAAGGAAATTGCAAGCCCTAAAAGAAATTTCAAGATAAGAAGACAGTAGTTATAGGCAGCAAAAATTGATGGATAATTGTCACCCAGGTATTTAAAAAATAATACAAGAGACTAGTAAACGAATTTAACTTGCAGGCATCAGAGCATGCTCTTCAGCAGAGCTATGTGTTGTGTTGGTAGACATGTTTCATAATGAGTTAGAATTGACATGTGCAAGGAGGGACATCTTAGTCGAAATCTAGCCTCCTCAAGAACTTATATGTTCCTGCATTTTCAAACAATCCGAAACCATGTTGGCTTTGCCTCGGAAAGGATGTACTCAGGACATGCACTTGGGGATAGCAAATCGCTCTACATATCTAGTGTGGGGAAAATGACTACCACAATGCCTCCTATTCAAATTGCTAGATTTCATGTTGGGCCTTACTTCATAATCAAAATCTCATGAATGTTATCCTCGATTCTTTTTTTTTTTTTTTGAAAAACACCTTACTTCCATATTTTATGAAGAACACCAAATCTAAATACAAAAATGTCATTGATCCACAAGCAGTTGACATTGCTAGAAAGACTAAAGATCCACAAGCAGCAGCAAGGTTGTTGACAACTGAAGCAGTGAATAGAGTCAGCAAAGATGATATATCTTGCATTGTTGTTCAATTAAAGCTACAGTGAGCTGATGCTAGGAACTGAAATAGACCTCTTGGTGTTCCAATTCGTCTGTAAATGCTTTCTTCCTTCATTTGTGATTGTAATTGTGTTGTTGACGGACTCTTCAATACATTAGTTATTGAGAACAATAAGATTTCTGGTTACATAAGATTTGTTTACTTGATTATAGTGGAAGGTATATCTTATATTCTTATTCATTGTATCTATCTTGTTTATCATGACCCGGGCGGGCAGGTTAGTGACTCATCAATTTTGTTTGATTTAAATTATTAGTTAAAATATTTAAATTAAAGTTGATAATAATATATTCATCAGACATTTATAAATCAATCCGAATTTTGATATTATATTATCACTTTAATTTAATATTTTTTTAAAATTTATTCTAGTAATAATATGTACATGTATTGCTTGTTATTATCATATGTGGACATTGTTGCGCAATCACAAGAGAGAGAATTATCAGAAGTATATTAATAAAATGAGCATGATATAATTTATCATACAGTATATTGTGATTCTTGAAATGACAGTAGCCAAACCGGCCTCAAGTAGATGCTGTTCTACCTGCCTTATCACGAGAGGCGGCGGGACCCGTGTGGGCCCATCGCACTCGACCGTGTTGACACGCGACCTCGAATTAGCGGGGAAATTACTGGTCCCCTGCGACCGACGATACAGCGGCCATCGGTCCCGGTCGAAAATCCAACGGCTACGAAAGCCCCAATTGGACCAATCAATAACCTGCCTCCGCAACTGACGATCCTGATCTTGAGGTCGGCCGAGACAGATCGCGGCCGCCGAGATGCCGCGGTGCCTCAGCTTCTCCGTCGCCCGAGACCGGTGCTACCGCCGAGCCTTCCTCGCCGCCGGCCTCCGTTCCTCCTCCACCGCCCTCGCCGATGGCGCCACCGTCCACTGCTGGGTCCCCGCCCGCCCGGATCCCTCCCGGCCCCCTCTTCTCCTCCTTCACGGCTTCGGCGCCACCGCCATCTGGCAATGGTCCGCCTACCTCCGCCCTCTCCTCCGCGCCGGCTTCGACCTCTACGTTCCCGACCTCCTCTTCTTTGGCGCCTCCAAGGCCCTCGGCCCCGACCGGTCCGAGTCCTACCAGGCCAGCTGCATCGCAGCCACAATGGAGGCCGCCGGCGTGCGGCGCTTCGGCCTCATGGGGGTAAGCTACGGCGGGTTCGTGGCTTACCGGATGGCGGCGATGTACCCGGCGGCAGTGGAGCGGGTGGTGCTGTGCTGCACCGGCGTGTGCCTGGAGGAGCGGGACCTCGCTTCGGGGCTCTTCGTCGTGTCGGACTTGGGGGATGCGATCGAAATCCTGTTGCCCCAGCGGCCAGAGAAGCTCCGGCAGCTCGTCCGGCTGTCCTTCGTCCGGCCGCCGCCTGTGATGCCGTCTTGCTTCCTCCGGGATTACATACAGGTGAGAGCTGGCCTGTCTGATCTCTTTTGTTGCAGCTTGTTGTACACTAAGTGTGCAATTCTGGGGCAATGCTTCTGGAATTCAATCCAAATTACCCAAACCATAATCATCATGCTTTATTTCTATTTGATCTGAGCCATATGCATCCTTAACTGCTAAACATTCATATAAACCTCCTATTTTGCCTGACCGGCAGCAAAAATGCAGTTTTATTTCTTCCTTCTGATGAAGTTTGGAGGTTTCATCCTAAGGATTTTTGTTCTAAAATATTCTTTCTTTGGAGTATAGATGTAGCTTGATTACCTAAATTTGGCTTGATAGTTTGAGTTTTGTCTTCTATGGCAGGTGATGTGCACAAATTATGTGAAAGAAAAGACAGAGCTACTCCACTCGTTGATCAACGACAGGAAGCTATCGGACCTTCCAATGATAACCCAGGTGATTTCAGCAACTTTCTTCATCTGTTTAATGAACTTCACAATCATGTTAGTGATGAGACAATGGTTTCTCCCTGTGCAGCCAGCCTTGATAATTTGGGGAGAGCAAGATCAGATTTTTCCACTAGAACTGGGTTACAGATTAAAGAGGTCTGTGTGCCATACCACGGTTGCAGTTTGAAATTTTTTTCTTCTTTTTTTTAGCGTTTTATTTGACTTTAATTTAAAATCTCCAGGCATTTAGGGGATAATGCTCGGTTAGTAGTCATCAGCAATGCTGGACATGCTGTTAATCTTGAAAAATCCAAAGAGCTTTGTCGGCACATAATATCATTCTTTCTTGATTCTCCCCTCAAGAATCACAATGGGCAGATGGTATGAGGCCTCCTTTCTGTGAAAATAAATTGGAACTTACAATCCTAAAGAATGACCAAAGTAGTCTAAGGCTTTCGCTTTGAAATTTCTTTTTCAGCTTTATATCTACTTGAAGAACATATCTGAGAATTGAGAACTGAATGGTTCAATCCAGAAATCTAGTTTATGAAACCAATATTGATAATGCCTTTAGTAGAAATCATTCCACCGTGCTAGAAAAGTGACCTTAAAAATTTGAGATAATGACCTGACTGAGCTAAATTTTCTGATTATTGCTGTTAGAAAAGCTGCTCATTCATTTGTCTTGATAAATATAGTGTTGTGGAACGCGGTGGAAAATTTTCTATAATTTTGCTGGTTTGACTTTGCGGAGGCTTGCTTCTAAATTTCAAGGGGTACCTAAAAAGGCATGGATAACATCTGTTGATGTAAGATAATCACTTATTTTGCTTTGTTTAAATTGTCAAGAATGATAATCTTGGAAGACGACTACCAGTCTTCAAGAATATAAAGTATCGCAAACTGATGAAAATATGCTCCTCATTCATATGAGTTATATGCACTGCAAAATGTTCCGGTTTCGTTACTTTTTGTTGCACTTACTTTGTTTGTATGTTGTTCTTTTCTTGGTAAATGTTGGCTACCTAAGTATATCAAATAAGAATATTTTAGACATCATCAGAAAGATTCTCTCATGCAAGTATAAAATGGTCTCTTCTCTGATGGTAGTTCCGATGGCTGGCTTGTATCAACTTTCATTATCGATAAAGATCATGGTAGACAAATATACTGGCCCGGGGTAGATCTTATAGGTTCTAGGATTGCTCCGTTAAAAAACTAGCAATAGACTAGGTAAAAAGAGAGGATGGAAAATGCTGGTGTTGGATGAAAATAGAAAAGAACATTAAAAGGAGCATGAAGTTGCTTTCACCGTGTCACAAGAACATTAAACAGATCGATATATATCTTAGAAGCGGCTTGTGTTCACCTCATGAATAAGTTCAGTTAACAAGAAATGATCGACTCAACTAGCGGTAAATCTCTAGCTAGATATTGACTGCACCAATTTGCTTTCACTCTGTATTTCATCCTCAACTTATGCCCAAATTCATCTCTCGGAAGGACGACTCCATAGGTTGATGAATTGCCGCTTGAATATGATATTGAAAAATCATTATCTATCATGAAGGGTTTACGAGTTCATGTCAGAACGATTGGTGGCTAATAGTGGATCTTCTGTGCCATGCAGTTCAAGATTGAAACTTCTTTACACACCCGAAGCATACAGGCGCCTCATGGCTATTAAATACTGCAAATCTTAGCTATTATTTTACTTTACCTCTCTAAGCTTTCATAGTTGAAATATTTGCCTTATAAATGTATGTATCTGCGGCCATCTTTTACTTCTTACGATTTTGTAAGAATGATTAGCTTAAATAATGAGTAAATATCTGCAGAAAGCCGCTCCTGACATTGCATTTCGAATGCTTCATCTTTTGCTTTATCCTAAATTTTCTGCCTTTTGCTGCAGGTGTAGGACGATGGATATCTGATTGCCGTTCTCAAGAACTGAGGCAGCCGCAATCATCAAGCTGTTCTACAAACATCCATGTATCACTGTGCTCCGTGATGCAGTTATCTGTGCCAAGACTTGCTTGCAAATTTTAGCCGACCTTCCATTCTTTCTCAGGAAATCTACATGCTTCTCGCATCCTTGTACTGCAGAGTCGAACTCGATTTCATGGAAAATTTATTTTTAGCAGTTGTGGGTTAATATTGTAAATGGTCAATATGTTCCATCATTTTCTAAACATAGAAATCAGATATTAATCTCGATTGAGAGATTTACAATCAGGATCTTGAGAGCAATGTTCTCATGCTGCACTATAAAAATGCCCCCCAAATCTTGAACTCTTTTACCATGATTGCACTTAATTTCATTTGACACTTTCAAATTCTTCGAACAAAAAATTAACTTAGTTCATCTTTTTCCTCCCTCGACACAATTTTATCTATTTTATTTTGGATCCAAATCAGCATTCACGTCGTATAATTGTCACCAATGCCGGCAAAATTAAACTAATCATTTATTATGTCAACATCTACTTTAAAAAAATCATAAATTTAAACATAAATAATGACACTTCATGTTACACAAACCATAGAGCGGTAGAGTTAGAGTGCACTACTTCTCCCCCACAGCCCATCCGTCCTCTTTCATCATCTCTGCCTCTTCTTGAGCGGTGAAATCATTCTTCATATTGAAGATCTCCGCCGGCATTTTCCCCCTCATCAGGTTTGCCACCGTCTCAACACCGTCCTAACACCACAAAGGCCAACAACGACGACGATGATGTGATAGAGAAGAAAGGACGTAGACGATATTAACGTGGAACGCATGGTGGCCGGCGGACTCACGTTCAACTGGAAGTGGAGGGCGCCTGTGTCGACCTTCGTGAACTCACCGTCCCATGCGCTGAGCTCCTCCTCATCCGCCACCTGAATCTTTGACGTTGGGCAGAGGAATCACAGTGTCTGTGTTGCAGTCATCTAAAATAAAGTTGATCGTATCGGACTTCATGCATGCCTCCACCTCTAACTCGAACTCTTGGTCGTCCGAGCCCACCAGTGCGATCATCTTCTTCCCATCCTCGGAAGCCATGTCGATCTATGGGTTGATCTACAGCACCCAAAACTTTATGTTTAGAGATAAATATAGTCCATTCATCATATTTGTACTATTCATTTTGATGTCATTTGCTCTTTGCTTGGCCTTCTTTTCCTAATACACTTATTGTGAATTGATCGTACTTAGGCAATTATTTTTTGATCTACTATATATATATATATTATCTATTAACCATATCTATTGGTTCTACCTTTTATTATTAATATTGAAGTATATATTCTTTACATATTTGTTGGTGATTTTTTCCTCATATTTTTTAATTGTAATTAGTCATTTATTTAAATGGTTAATCATGTTTTTGGTCTTTCACATGCACCTAACAATGTTTATGAGAGTTATGACACAAAGTACCTTTTACTTGAGGTCGAAAAACTATCATCAATTTGAAGAAATATTTGATTTTATGATTACATGTCTTTTTTCTTAGCTTTGTTATCTCATTTGACAAAGTCGTAGTTGATCTGGACTCTTATAGGTTTGACATTTACCGACGTAATTTTGTAGGGTTCGACATGGTTACGAATCAAATAAGCTTATAATCTCTTGGTCAAACACAATCTCACATTACGATAGACGTGAAGTAGGACCTTGGTTAATTCTATATTGACATTCGAGTAGAACAATAAGAATTTTTAACAATTGTAAACTCGGATTCAATTTCAATTGATATATTTGAGTTGTCATATGATAACATGCTAAGCAATCATGATATTAATTTCTCATTTACTAATAAAGAAGAAGAAAATAAATAAAATTGCTTAACATGTACAAATAACATGGTAACATGCTAAGCAATTAGGATCTTATTTTATCGTTTACTAATAAAGAAGAAGAAAATAAAATCATTTTGTAAGAAAGGAAGAGCAGCCCACATTTTGTAAAATAAAATAAAATCATTTTGTAAGATTGGACTGTGCGTTCTTGCATACGGCCATGTATGTGACCTCCTTGCGATTTGTGCAGCCCACATTTCCCCGACTTGTCCAGGAACAGGATTGCGGCGATGGAGGGACTCGGGCAACTCACCAGGCTGCAGGTCCTTGATCTCAGCCACAACAGGATCTCCCAGATCGATCATGGTAAGCAGTGCCGCTCCTCGTCGCCGTATCACGATGGTTGAGTTCATGACTTGGGCATGGTTTGCAGGACTGTCAAACTGCACGCTCATCAGAGAGCTGTATCCGGCGGGGAACGGGATCAGCCCCGTGAAGGGGCTTCACAGGCTCCTCAAGCTCACGGTTCTGGCCTTGAGCTGCAACAAGATCGCCACAACGAAGGCCGTGGATCAGCTTGTCGCCAACTACGACTCGCTCGAGGCTCTGAACCCGCTCGCCAATCCGGTCATGAGCAACACCGGGGGAGTGCTACTGACGAAGGCCATCTCCGGCGTCCTGTCTCGGCTCGCCTACCTGAACAAGCAGCCCATCAAAAAGGATGGATGATCGGAGGAGGAGGGAAGTAGGCAGAGGCGACGGTGGCTAACAAGGATACCATGCATCAGCAGTCGATCTCCACAAGGAAATAAGAGTAGAAGAGTACCGAGTCGTTCATCATGGACTGGGCCTAGTGTTGCAAGTTTGGATCTACTTAATAACTGCTCATAACATTCAAAACATGTATTATATCAGACCTAATATATGTCTGATAGATCATATCACTGACGTATAGGATATTATATTTATTTTTATCATTTTTTCAGGAGTCTTTAGGGATATATTTGTAAAAAATAATATCTCATGTCTTATTGATATAAGATTTTTCTTAAAAGTTTTCATGTCAAACATTTTGATAATGATGTCATGTACCTGGACTAAAACAAACCAAGTATCATCTTATATCTATCTCTATAAATTCAAATATTTTCTTAAACTATACTTTTTTTGTTAATTATTTATCCAACGTTTAAAGTATTCCATACATTCACTCAAACCTTCCTTCTCCAACTGCATGTTAAGAATATAATTATATTTTTAAACGGAACCATACGAAATGATGGAGCCGACGTAGCCGTTGTTTTTGTTCATACACATACACTGTGTTGTTGACTTGGATTTGGAATAGGGTGTGAACAAAGTCAAACCGACATCATCCTCGATCGTTGCGGCCAACTAGTTGAATGACGGCAACAGCGGAAGTCAATTGCAAGAAGCTGATTCACCAGGAAATCCACAATTATTATGTGATCAGGTTGAACACAATGTTTCCACAATTATTTTAACATTGATTGGTCATCATTTGCCCTCGTAACCACGAGGAAAATGTGATGAGTGGGGTTCTAAAAAAAAGTTCTCTCGTTCCTTCGAGATCTCATGATTCTCAAAAAGAAATCTCTGACAGCATACTTGTCTCCAAAAGAAATTTCTAAGAGCATATTTGGCACTCGGCTAGATTATCTACAAGGTGCGAGTCGACGGTACGGCTCTCCCACCACAGCGCCGTGCACTGCATTCAAATGACGCTTGGGACCGCCGAGCTTTCAACTCTTGATGTGTCGGCGTTTGAACAGATTCGCTACAGTATCTTATGAATGCGATCGCTGTTAGTCTTTTTTGCCGTCTCATTTCTGTGTAGATGATGCAGACCTTTCATACTTCTATGACAACGAGGACGAGAAGCCTATCGTCGTTGACACTAAACGGACAACGTAGTCGCAGCCACGGCAGGAGAGAAGGCCACTTTTGATGACAAAATCAGAATGTGACATTGTAAGTATAAAAATCTTTAATCATGTTTCTGTAATACGAAAAAACTTTAATGTTAGGATCGAAATCAAAAAACAATAGATTTGTTTTTACGATGTATAAAAAGGAGGAAAGATCCAACGCCTCGGGAATCTATAAGGAGAACTAGACTCCTTCTCTTCTTTTCATATCTTTTCACAGACTGATCACTCAGGGAGATTAAGAGAAAGACTGTAATCTCTCAATCTATGTCTCTGAAATATTTTTCTTTTATACAACTCTTATTCAATAATCATATGTCTGTGAAATATTTGATTGGACTTTCTTTTTATTAATCAATAATCATAATCATAATCTAATTATATTTTTAATATATCTTATTCAATTAAATAGACACGTCGGTTGGGTCTCGGCAAACCAACTTTCACCGAAGTGCTACTGTTTTGGCACCATTTCCCACCGAGCTAACTTCCGGGTCGGGCCAGAGAAAGAAATCCGCACCTCATCTTACCAGCTCCAACACGAACGGTTGACGAACACATGGCCGGCAATTTACACTAGTCACGGCGTGAGATTGTTCAGAAGCTATTCGCAGATGTATTACTTGGACTCTCTACGGTGCGCCCCCCAAATGATAGTGAGAGAGTGCACCAACTTGCTTTCTTTTCTTTGGTTATATACACCCTTTGTGTTGCTGCTCAAACACTTCAAACACACAAAGCCAGCCATTGTGAGAGGAATAGCAGTTGCGAGAGAGAGAGAGAGAGAGAGAGAGAGAGAGAGAGAGAGAGAGAGAGGGGAAGCGATGGGTACGATTCCAGCGGAGAAGCCCCATGCGGTGTGCGTCCCTTACCCCGCCCAAGGCCACATAACGCCCATGTTGAAGCTGGCCAAGCTCCTGCACTCCCATGGCTTCCATGTAACCTTCGTCAACACCCACTTCAACCACAAGCGCCTGATCCGCTCCGGAGCCATCTCCGCCCTCCACGCCCACCCAAGCTTCCGCTTCGCGTCCATCCCCGACGGGCTCCCGCCCTCCGAGGAGGACGCCACGCAGGGCATCCCTTCGCTGTGCGAGGCCATCCCCAGAACCGCTCTCCCTCCCTTCCGCCACGTCCTCCGGCAGCTTAACGAGGAGTCGCCGCCGGTGTCCTGCATCGTGTCCGACGGAGTCATGACCTTCACCCTCGACGCTGCTCAGGAGCTGGGCGTCCCCGAGGTCGTGTTCTGGACCACGAGCGCCTGCGGCTTCATGGGCTATCTGCACTACCAGCATCTCCGCGAAAGGGGTCTTACGCCTCTCAAGGGTGAGTCGGTCGGTGTCCTCTGCATCTACTTGAATAAGACGGCGCAGACATCGTTGTTCATCGGCATCTTTTGATTCTCTGCAGACGAAGGCGACATCACGAGTGGATATCTGGACACGCCGGTGGACTGGATACCGGGCTTGAACAACATGAGGCTGAGGGATTTCCCCTCCTTCATCCGCACGACCGACCCCAAGGACGTGATGCTCAACTTCTGCACCCGCGAGGCGCAACGAGCCTCCCTGGCCTCCGCCGTCATCCTCAACACCTTCGAGGAATTGGAGCGGCCGGTCCTGGAAGCCATGGCGTCGCTACTCCCCGCGGTGTACACCGTCGGCCCGCTCTCCCTGCTCTCTCAGCCGGTCGCCGACAGCCCGCTGACGTCGATCCGCTCCAACCTGTGGAAGGAAGACAGCGGCTGCATGGAGTGGCTCGAGGGCCGGAGACCGGGCTCGGTCGTCTACGTCAACTTCGGCAGCATCACCGTGATGAGCAACACGCAACTCCTAGAGTTCGCGTGGGGGCTGGCCAACTCCGGCTACGACTTCCTGTGGGTGATAAGGCCGGACCTGGTGAGAGGAGACGCCGCGGTGCTGCCGCAGGAGTTCGTGGAGGAGACCAAGGAGAGGGGCCTGCTGGCGAGCTGGTGCCCGCAGGAGGCGGTGCTGTCGCACGCGTCCGTCGGCGGCTTCCTGACCCACAGCGGATGGAACTCGACGATCGAGAGCATAAGCGGCGGGGTGCCGATGCTGTCATGGCCCTTCTTCGCCGAGCAGCAGACCAACTGCCGGTACGCGTGCACGGAGTGGGGCATCGCCATGGAGATCGACAACGACGTGAAGAGGGAGGAAGTGGAAGCGCTGATAAGGATGTTGATGGGGGGGGAGAAGGGAAAGGAGATGAGGCAGAAGGCGATGGCGTGGAAGGAGAAAGCCAGGAGGGCGACACAACCAGGTGGGTCCTCTTTCGTGGACTTGGAGAGACTGATCAACGATGTGCTGCTTTGAAGGAGACGACTTGTTCTGCAGCTTACAATCGAAGACATCCGCATCCATGTGTTATGTATTACTATTAAGTCATGTTATTGTAATACACACTCGATGTTTGACTGAGCAATATTCGCCAGCTTTGAAGGCCGGACAAGTCCAACTGACGCCTACATCAATCCATAAATATCTTAACTAAGTTTTCATATCTACCGCTTCAGATTTCTCAGATTCGACACATTGGTCCGCAAAATTCCATGGATGACATCTTATTTCACAAGATAGAAGCAACCATGAGGCTGCCATGGAGTGACTGCACACGACAATACAATAATTGAGTGGCAATACTTTCGAATATAAAATAAGGTGGTCGCATGCTGACAGAGTAGCAAGTGAGGCGGCCAATAATTCACTGGCCCCAACAATATAATAACACAAAGAAGACAACCGGGAATGGGAACCAACAATGTGGACCGGAGCTTTCTCGCTCACAAATACTATAAGTTAGCATTTGCTTGGGAAACTATATAAATATATCGAGGGAAAATGGAAGACCACTTGTCATAGCATATTCCGATGCAAATCAATGATCCAAAATTGCTTATTACAAATCAATGATCCAACATAGTACATGCGAAATGATGTGTGATCGATCTCTACTACAAGTAATCCTTTCCAACTCATAAATCTCACCATGTGCACTATTAGGTAGTTTATGATATCATCAGTCATGGTCTGAGCTAACTAACTCAAAGTATTTAAACCCAAATTAACAATAATAAACTCAATTCAAATCATTCTCCACTTCCAATGTACAACTGATCTTGTTTTCAACTACAGCATAATTGTCCTTCCCCTAAAATATATGCTTACGATACATTCTTCCAAGGTTCCAAGAGCATTCTACAACTCGATGTATGTAATTTCCATTTGCAGTCCAATAATTTCAAGGTTCCAATCAAGGTTGTCAAATTTGTTTCCTATCTAGGATAGAAAATGGGTTACTAGCCTAAGTTTTAATAGCCTGTCCGAATATTTTGTTGAGTAAAAAGAAAAAAGCACTAGTTATCTTGTCCTAACATCCTATCAAGTAAACAAAAAAACCACCAGTTTTAATGGTCCTACCGTCGTATAAAGTAGACAAAAAAAAACACTCAATTTCCTACGATACAGAAGGATGGGAGAGGAGAAAGGAGATAAAAGGGTACGAGGGGAGGAGAAACAGAACTCTTCAGCATGATTAAAATCCAACATTGACATGAGAAACCTAATGTTGTTTAACTCAGCTATGTAATCTAAAAATTCCTCTAAACCTAAAGAAGCAACATAATCTACGACATCCAAGGATAAGCAAATTCCCCCTCTGGAGATTTCAGACATAATTAAATTTGCTTTTGAGGTGCTACATGATTTTATATTAGGAGCACATTTTTCATTTCTTTAATGGTAGGCCCTAAGAATTACTAACATCGCTCTTATTATCTCCTAGTGAAAATCTCCATCATCCAGCAACCCTATTTATCCACACTTCCAGAAGTTTATTTTCAACGGAAAGCATTGGAGACCAACAAAGCAAATCAATTCTCAGCACCAACATCCAAATTGCAAAAACATGGAAACAATGTTCGAGTAGTATCCATTGTCTAAATAAAAGTAATTATGCTATCAGTCTGTTTATAGCAAAAAGTAAAGCGCGTACTGATCTTTGGCTGGTTGGTTCCTTGAGAAAACCATGATCTAGGCTGCGACGGATGGCTTGGAGGCAGCTGAAAGCTTGGACCTCCTCTTGGCCAAACTCTCGCTCCTGCGCTCCCTCTGCTCCTTGAGCCTGGTTGCAAGCAGCTTCTGGTACTCTGCAGCTTCTGACTTGGCCTTGGCAATCCTCTTCTTCTTCTCTGCAATCCTGGCACGCTTCCTTTGCAAAGTCAAGGGAGTCACAAGCCTCTGTATCTTTGGTGCCTTGCTGCACTTCTTGCCTGCAAAGAGTATAGGAAACTTTAATCAATGCAAACATTTCCATACTGGAAAATGAAAGCATCTCACAGAGAAGGCAAAAAGGCTAGGCCTTGAATGCATGCTGCAGTAACTTCGGAAATGATACCATCGCAGTAAAATGATCCCTATTTCTCTATTTCAGTTCAAGCAACATACCCTGAATAATATCATCAGACAGTTGTTACATGCCTGCTTGATTATGAAAAATCCAAAAAGATACCAAGCCCGTACAACTCCATGCAATAAATGAAGTTTACTAAATCTGCAACAAAATGATTGTAAAAGCAAGAACTATGATTGAAGGGGAAAAAACCACAATGGCAATCATCGATTTGCAGTGACAGTGAGGTCACAAGGGGCATCAAATGCGAACCTAGTAGATGCCCTTATGTGCTAGCAGCCTAGCACCTTTATTTATATGACAAAGAAAAAGAAAAAATTGCTTTGTTGACATATCTAGATAACAAGTTAACAACAAAATACTGCTAACATAAGCACAAATTCACCAGCATAGTATCTCATCAGGTAAGCAGGATCACCAATTAATGCAGTCTGGTAAAATAAAACTGCACCTGATTTTGTTGTGAAGGTTCGGCGGTAGGTATTGACATACTTGCGAACATCATCCTCTTTGGAAAGGTTGAATAGTTTGCGAATTTTGGAGGCCCTCTTTGGTCCCCTCATTCTAGGCTTCTCAATATCGGTTAGTCCAGGAAGATCATTCTCACCCTTTTTAACGATAACCAAGTTTAGAACTGAGAGGTCAGGGCTAACAATGCAACCACGAACTGACTTCCTCCTGCGCTCTCCATTACGCCTTCCATACCCACGGAAGCAAGGTGTACCTTGACAAGATAACAAGATCAAGAAACCAGCTAGAGAATAATTCCAAGTAATTTAACAAACCAAAAGAAGATATACCCCTGTGCAGCAGCAGGCGGACACGACCAGGAGTTAGCACTCCCTGCTTCATGGGAAACCCTTGCTTGTCACAACCACCCATGATTTTGAAAACATAACCTTTGAACTCCTGGTAAAACAAAGACACGTAGCTTACAAGTTTTCATCTTTTGAACTTCAGAATACTGTTATCTGATAAAGGAAAATTGTGGCTGAATCATACCTCTCCAAGAGCATCTCCACTGACCTCCTGAGAGATCCTCTTGTCAAAAAATGCTCGGCTGCACAACAAATTATGAACACTTTTGAGTACATTTCAATACATTAACCAATAACAATATCAAAATAACATAACCAAAATAAAAAAATTAAAGCAACCCTTGGTCAAAGGAAACTCGATAATTTTGGCTTTTGCCCATGATCTCCAAACCCAGTTATTCAATTAATAACATGACCTCCAAAAACAATTAAAAAATGCACAGAGAACTTGAAGAATTCCCCTCAGTGCCACACATAGTTTGGCGTAAGTTTAAGTCTTTCATAAATCAAGGAACAGGTAGCACTATGATGTTACATGTCGATAGATAAAATTAGATCACCCATTCTCTGGATGCTGAAAGATAGTAATTGAAAAACCAACAATGTGAAGATACATGGCCAGACAGTTGAGCACCATTTGATTATACTATACTTAAGATAATGTAAAAAGAGCAGCACAACACAGAAAGTTTTGCAACCGCATCGTCAAGGAAGGTCAGACGTGTCTACCCATGCCCATGCATTTGAAGTGATTGCATTTGCCATTTGAACCCATTGATCCAGGACACAACATACCGATCCTCCCATTGAACAAGGACCTGTCTGTCCTCTCCAAGAGAGTTAAGCACGTCACCAAGTGACTTTAATTACCCAAGGATCATCCAACAAAAGTATCTTTTATCTACCAATTACTTTGTATTAATAGCATATACTAATTTGAGCTTCAACAAACACCTCAAAAACAAAGTTCTTGTTGATGGATTTCTTTCTTCTTAAAATTGTCTTGTACAGATTCTCGTGTTATTTTGATAATCCAGCAACCAAAACTTTGTATAGACTAATTTCGTCTGACATGTTAATCTAAACAGTTAAACTCATCAAGCGTTCTTCACTACCAAAACGACAAAAAAATCTAAGCATGACTTAGATCTACAAAGAAACTAAAATAACTCGCAACTCATTGATCACATTACAAACAACAGAGATCTCTATCAAACTGAACATATACACATGCATATGCGAGCACACACACATGGAAAAGAAAATTAAGGAAAAAAATTGAAAACCTAATTATACACACCAATCATGTTACCATATTTGTAGCCAATGCTGCAATACTTTCAATCTAATAACAGTTCAGATAGCCATAATTTACAGTCACTCCTCATGGCTGAGATAGTAAGAAAGACGATGGTCCACAAGCAGTCACTCCAACGAGTTATTTTTATATCCTAGGAAAGAGCATTCCACAAACCAACGTAAACTTATCACCATTAGACGAACAACCTTAACCTTGTAAGCGCACCAATTTCTTCGTGAATGGACCAATGATGGACGATAAGTAGCAAGAAACATTTAAAAAAAAAAGCACTAGAATAACATGATAAAAAACATGGAAAAAACAAATTCCGATCTACAAACAAAACGTAGAACATCAAACATAATCATTCGGAATCCATAGTAGCTTACAGCTTCTGGTCGTCATCAATTTCCAGCTTCTTCTGGCACCCAGTTGTCGGATTCGCAATATTGAACTGCAAAAACAATACCAAAAACCAACAACTAAGACGAACTCAACCCTGAACATTACAGTCCAACACAGGAAGGGGAAAAAGAACACTACGATAAGAGAAATCCCAGAAACGCAAAGATGAATCCGAATCGTACCTTCATCTTGTATCAAACAATCCCTTGGCCGAGCGCGAGAGCAGAGCACGAAATGCGAACTCGCCGCGACTCGCCGCTAGGGTTTCTCCTGGCGGACGGAGGAGCTTAGCCCTTTTATACCGACGGTGGACCGTTCATCATCGTACGTGATCTGGTGGTCTCCACCGTTTGATCGTTAATATTCGAGGTGCGCTCGAGCGGTTTGACACCGCCCGACTCGGTTGGCCTGCTTTGATTCGCACTGAGGCTGAACCGAGTCGAACCCAGCCCAAACGAGCGAGATCGAACCTTGGAGACTCGAGTGATATTTTTTTTATGACTTTTATGTATTTAGTGATTGTTAAATCTGGTTATCCGACATGGATGTTGATTCGAATTTAAATTGTCCATATCATATTGGGATTCAACATGATGTGGATCCGTTTATCGTGGATATTGTGGACATTTTGTTGATGTCTATCGTAGACGAATCAGATGAGGCCACATCTTCATCATCATCGATTGGGATCGTTCAACGGTGCGCACCGCTTCCTTAGCCGTCGCCGATCCATCGCTCTCCCGCTTCTTTCACAATAAAGCTTAGCGCCACAAGGCGAGTCCTTCCCATTTGTCCTACAGAAACGTGTCGTGATCAAGTTGGCTCAGACAGCTGTCTCTTGTAGCTTTGTCATAATTGACGGCTGATCAAATGCTCTGGTGGGATCCACCGACGCCCTCCCGCGACCCAATTCGTTCCGGACCGCTCGTTTCTGCGTCAGTTGGGTCTCCGTCTTTATCGCACGGCCCGAAATTTTCCACCTTTTTTTCCGTAAAAAGGGAAAATAAGTGCTGGATCTTCTGCAATGATCGTACGACGTTTCCGGTCGTGGTGTCTTTTTTACGGCCGTCAGGAGCCACAGTGGTCGGTCGCGATGTGGGATTGGAATGTTCCGTTTCATGGTGCCACCGGAGAGGATCCTCCTGCGATCTTTTATCTTCCTCTTTAAAAGCTGCCCTCTCTGCCCCTTCTTCCTCCCCCCTTCGATTTCCTCCTCTTCCTCGGTTTCTTTGGACGGTAGAGGCGGCGGCGGAGGAGGCTACGACGGAGATGGCGGGGTCGAGGGAGGAGAACGTGTACTTGGCGAAGCTGGCGGAGCAGGCGGAGCGGTACGACGAGATGATGGAGTACATGGAGAAGGTGACGGGAGCCGCGGCGGCGGAGGGGGAGGAGCTCACGGTGGAGGAGCGCAACCTCCTCTCGGTTGCATACAAGAACGTCGTGGGGGCCCGCCGCGCCTCGTGGCGGATCGTCTCCTCCATCGAGCAGAAGGAGGAGAACCGCGGCAACGAGGCCCACGTCGTCGCCATCCGCGATTACCGAGCCAAAATCGAGGCCGAGCTCACCTCCATCTGCGGCGGCATCCTCCGCCTCCTCGAGGAGCGCCTTGTCCCCTCCGCCTCCGCCACCGACTCCAAGGTCTTCTACCTCAAAATGAAGGGCGACTACCACCGGTACCTGGCCGAGTTCAAGACCGGCTCCGACCGCAAGGACGCCGCCGAATCCACCCTCGCTGCCTACAAATCCGCCCAGGTGCCTACTAGTCCGATCTCTCTTCCGATCCGACGCCGATGGTCTCGTCCCATCTCGTGTCGATCGACTCGGAATCCGTTGTCAAATCGTAGGATCGAGTGGTTTGGTCGATCTAGATGGTGGATCTCGGATGGATACAAGGATAGGGTGGGGTTGGGGTTTGGGTCTTTGAGATGTTGATTCGGCTTGTTTGTGGACTGATAGGATATCGCCATGGCGGAACTTCCGCCGACGCATCCGATCCGGCTGGGGCTGGCGCTCAACTTCTCAGTGTTCTACTACGAGATCCTGAACTCACCGGACCGTGCCTGCAGCCTCGCGAAGCAGGTCAGTGATGGATCCCTTTGATTCCAAGATTTCACATTTTTTATCCTGTGCATATATATATGTATATTAGATTGCAGAAATAAGTAGTTTTTTCGATGTTTCGAACCTCCTGCTTAGTAGTTCTTCGGCTCCAAAGTTCCATGCTTTCCCTTTCAATTTCTATTGTGTATTGTTATTCCTTGTTTAGAATTTGAATGCCATTCGATTGATTTATTTTTCTTCACCATCTCTTTTTGGCTATTTTTTGTGACAAATATTGACAAGATTGCCGTGTAATTTCCTTGTCCTTCAATCTGTTTGAGTTTTATCTCCTGTTAAATTGTTGACCATTATAGCGGACATGTTTAAAGTGCCAAGGTTTTATATTCGCATGCCTTTGATCATATTCTTTTGCATCCAAAACGAGGATGTTGTTGTGCTCACAGCTGATCTCCATGGAGGCCAAAATTGTTTTATGTCATTGAATTAATCATTTTGTTCGATACACATACATATGCAACACGGACAAAATTGGTTGTGTTGTATGTAGCTGTGGAGATTGATCTATAACTTTATTTGCTCTCCGTGGTTGCCGCTCTGTTGTTTATTAATAGTGTGTGTCAAGATGATTTGGTAGATGATAGCTTTAAGCTTAGCAATGCAATCGCATTTTTTCAATTTGTTCCAAGCCAGTCCTGCGATTAACTGGAAATGCTGTTTCCAATTTTCAGAAATGGTTAGATTCTCTTAATTCTGGTTTTTCTTCATTTGAAGTTCATAAGGTTTCAAAATATTAGTTCGGAATTTTATGCGCCGACTTTTTTTTTTTTTTTGTTTATTAGTGATACCACATGGTATGTATGGCTTGATACTAGTACTAGGTTATCCGGTCCACAAAATTGTTACCAACGAGGGTTTGAACACTTGGTTCAATGCGAAGGTGGTAGCTGGTAAAGACTTTGACAATATATTGCAAAATCATGGGTTCAAAACCTTAAAATAAAAAAAATAAAAAAAAAAGAAATCTTGGTTCAATAAATATGTCGGGTTTAATTTGACTTGAATAACCTTTCAGGAAAGAAGTTGAGATTATGAGAATTATGTTTTATGTTAATCGGAGAGTTAGACTTGTTCATCATGATGGGTAATGAAATCGCTTTGTGTGGTTGGTCCTATCAGGCATTTGATGAAGCAATTGCCGAACTGGATACTCTGGGAGAGGAATCATACAAAGACAGCACTCTCATTATGCAGCTCCTCCGCGACAATCTGACATTGTGGACTTCGGACATGCAGGTGCCTCGGATGTTCTACTCTGAATTCTTAGTTTACCCCTCCCTTTCACCGGTTGTTGTGTCATCGAACGACGAACCCTACTAATTTCTTGCTTACTGTTAAAAGGATGATGGAGTGGATGAGATCAAGGAAGCACCCAAACAAGAGGACGAGCGGTAGGATAAATAGACGATCTCTCTCCCATTAAGCACATCAATCTCTTCAAATGCTCTTTGCGTAGCGGTGTGATAGAAGGGTGGAGTTCGCCCCTCGTCCCTTCGTTCGTTGCCGTCGTGTTCTTCGTTTCTCTCGCTTGTGTTCCCTCTCCTGTGTGCTCGGTCTCGCGTCGGTGGCTCCACTTACATTGTGTTTGGATTCGAGGGAAATGCTTTGTAACTGATTGGTTGACTAGATACAGCCACTGTTTTATGGATTTGTGCTGGTGGAATATAAATTGTGTTATATTGCCCTCTGTGATCGATCACTATGCTCGTATCGACTTGTTTCATTCGGTCTAACTTTGTCTATGCTTGGGTTGAAGGCCCAACTCTTAGCAGCGGCCGCCATAACCGGATGAAAGCAACAGTTCAAGAATGGCTATTGTTGGAGAGTCTCAATCTTGGGTTATGCAAAGGGTCGCTCATGTTGTTGTAGAGGGTTTGACCTTTTGCGGATGGATTGTAGCATCAAATAAGATAAAACGAAGGTTGTGGCATCGGCTAATGGGGCTGCATGGAGTATTACCCTCGTTTGAGAAAAATGAAACAGTGGATATCGTCGTCTCACGGTGAGTAATACCATGAGGATAAGTAAACTAAATTACAACTTTGACACGTTAACGTCGTGTCTTATGTGAGTGACACCACGAGGATAACTAAACTAAGAAAAAGAAAAAGATGTGTGGACAACAAGAATTACAACTTGATACATTAACCTAATACATCATGCAAACTCGAGAATAATCAAAGATACAATAGAAGATGTAACACTCACAAATGTTTTGACAAGGACATCAAAGAAATAATTGACAAACAATATTACATAATATTTGGTCATCTCATAAAGATACAACTATATAAAAACAAAACCTACGAGGCATAGCTTGTTAGGATTTTCCAGAGCAAAAATATGATGTAAACATTAATTATTGAGATGACTATTAAGGATTATTAGTATCACACTTGAGCATCTCAAATTTTCGAGCAATAGACCATCTTGAACCCTTTTTTAATGCAATCATTCTATGATTTCCTAATATATATTTTTATAATTTATATTAATCATTCGAAGTTTAACTTAATTCCTTAAATCATATGTTTATATTTTATATCATTCATAAAATATTTCTTTAAATATTTGTTGAGTCACCGAGCGTTAACAATGATAATTTATCTACGTGTTCACCTCCGCTAACTCGTTTTTCTATTTTCTTGAAGATCATCATACGACTCGTTTTTCTATTTTCTCGTAGATCATCTTAGGACCGTACGAGGTTTCAAGAAAACTTATCCTTTCCATACGAACATTGCAATAGCAACATAAGAATAAGATAAAATCAATTAAAAATTAACTAACTAAATCCAAGATAGTAAAGGGAATGCATTAGATAAGCACAGTGCCCATTGATAACAGCTCAGACCGACACAAACATCACAGGTGTGGATCTAAATGAACCTTTTAAACAGCTAAAGAACTAAGATCGCGCGGTCCACTTCAACAAGTTGAACAGACAAGGGACGTGCAAGCTTGCCAAGATTTCAAATTGTATTCTAATACTAATCCTGTACATCCAGTTTCTGTTGATGGTAATACACACCAGACTGCAATCCAGAATGTTGGAGGGATGCATTTCTCTGTGGTCCAAATGTAAACTACTACTAATAGCTACATTACACAGGAAGAACATCTTGCAAGATGTCTCGAGGAGATCGACCAGAGAATCCAAAGTAGAGGCTAGAAATCTGCTACTCCAAATAATTGCGGCCGCTGGTTCCTAGTGCAGGAGGAAAATCTATCAGCTTATGAAAGATCAAAGAGTGTGTCCTCATTCATTTTGGTGCCATACATAATGATGATGACCATCCAACTACCATGTTTCGAAGAATATGCTTAGTTGTAGAGAAATGAAACAAATATCATGGCTTATCAAAGAGTATCCTTGTTCATTTTGATGCCATTCAGAATGATGATGACCATCCAACTACCATGTTTCAAAGAATATGCTTACTTGTAGTTGTAGAGAAAAGAAACAAATATCATGGCTTACCAAAGAGCATCCTCGTTCATTTTGATGCCATACGGAATGATGATGACCGTGCAACTACCATGTTTCAAAGAATATGCCTAGTTCTAGAGAAAAGAAACAAATATCATGCCTAGTTCTACATGTTGTCGACGGTGTTGATCATATGGGAAGTTTCAGAATACAAGGAAATATGTCTAACGTATGCCAAGCTTCTGCATGCAAAAATAAATCAAACAAACCATCAATTAAGGATTTCTGGCCCAAAATCAAATAAATTAACAGTAAACCTTTACAATTAAGAAAAGAAAGCACTCTGTCAACCCTAAATTCCAATGCAATGCATGTGTCGGTTATTAGCGCAGCTTAATGGAATCTCCTTGTGATTCTTGACCAGCACAATATTTGCACTTCCATTTCAAGATGGAAACAAAATGTGGAGGAAACATATAAAGGATGTCACCAAAGATACTTTGGGGGCTCCAGTGATTCAACATAAAATAAGTTAACCACGTCGAAATTTTGTTAAAGGGTTAAAACTATTCCAAAATGTTCAAAAGTTGGAAACTTTACCAACGGATACCAAAGTTGATAAATCAGTGTCCAAACCAAGAAGTGACTGAACCTGCTTGTGATACTCGCTAGTGTTACCATACAGAACACAAAGAAAATAAATATCTAAGCCACATTCTTCTCTAGTTTGAGGTATTTCATTATACCTTCAATTTCATGATTGTGATGGTGCCAGTGACTGAAGTCAAAAAGACACAAGTACTTAGGGCACCACTGGTGTTGGCCCAGCATCTGATCTCCATACATAATAAAGATGCTTTGATCGGTGATATCAACTGTGATGGACTCATTTCATAGTTGCAATTGAACTTCCGTAGCACTTAAACTTTCGTTATACTTGCAGCAGCAGATAGAGCTGGAGGGCAGTAGGCTTCGGTAAACAACAAAACCTTACAGTATGCAATCTTGAGTGAACAAAAAGTAGATGTCGGTGCGGTAGAACACGCTTACCCGGTGTTTTTACCCCTTCGACTTTTACTAAATTTCCTTGGCTTTCTATCTAATGGAAGCCATCTTTATCCCTCAAAAGGACGAAGAATGTGGGCACTCTTATCCTACCAAGGAGGAATCTTTCTGGAAGAGAACAACAATTCACTGTTTGCAGCAGTAAAAAAATCTTCAAATCCTCGGACCCAATAAAGAAAAATAGGATGCACGATTACAACTCAATCAAATTTGTCGTAGCATATATAAAAGTGACATGTGCATTCTATACGGATCATAATTTGGGGGTGAGATGAAGCACTTGATCATGCAAGCTGAGTAATTCTAGTAGATATTGTCCTACACAAACAATCCCTTCAATCATATAGGAGCCACCACAAATGCAATCAAACCTAACATATGATCTTATTGACATCAAAGAAGGATGGTTTGGGGGGTGGGGTGGGGTTTAGATCTGCAGAATGCAATTGCAAGGACATCTATTTGTCCTCATGGCGTGAAGTGATCATTAGATTCTCAAGGAGAGTTTAATGTACGGTAAAAAGCTACTAAATCAAATAGGATGAAAGATAAAAACCTACCACGCTTCCGGCAAAGAAATGGATTTTACCTTTACCGCCTGCGTCGAGGTTTGTATTGAGAACGAAGGGATGAAGGTTGCTTGCTTCAGGAATCCCCTAATCTTGGGCTCGGCAGCTGAACCCCTGGGGACGTCGGCAACCCCAGTGCTGGTGCAGTCATCATCATCTGGTATGCCGTCCGCGGCGACAGCAGGCAGCCGAACCCTAGCGGCGAACTCGAAGGCGGAAGCACGGGCGCCGCCGTGGGGGACGGGGCCAGGCCGCCGCCGCTGCGAAGGCGTCGCATGTAGGCCGAGATTGGCGACTCCGCCGCGGCGCTGACGGTGGGGAGCGGCGGCAGAGGCGACAGCGGCGGCCGCGTCCAAGGGTCCACGGCAGGCAGCGGCGGAGCGGGGACCAGCGCCGGAGGGCGGGAGGAGAGGTGCGCCAACGGCGGCGGGCGGATGCGGTGGAGACGTGAGGTGGGGACGGCGGTGGCTGCGACCGCGACCGCGGCCGCGGCAGGAGGAGGAACAGGCGGCGGCGCCTCGGCAGGCGGAGGGCGGCTCTGGTGGTGCGCGGAGGACCCGGTGAGCTTCTGGACGACGTCGCGGAAGTCGCTCTTGTCGATGTTGTACACCGGCGGCTGCGGCTGGTACGGCGGAGCTCCCCCGCCGCTGCCAACGCTGGTCCCCGCCGGAGGACCCGGCGGCGCCAGCGGCAGCGCAGCAGCAGCGGCCGGAGCAGCAACAGTGCTAGGCTCGGGGACAGCGGCAGCGTTTCTGGGAACAGGCTTGGAGATCTTGTAGGAGGCTCTGTTGAGGGACCTGAGTGAGCTCTGGACGTTGCTATTGCTCGTCTTGCTGTTGCTGATAGAGCTGCCACAGCCGCCCTGGCCACAAGGATTGCCAGCAGCAGGAGTGGAGTGGTCATCAGCAGTGATGGTGACCGTGGATGTGGAGGATGAGGAGGAAGAGAGGTTAGCTGAGGAAGGACAGCTTCTCTCCATCATTACCTGCAACACACAAACACAGCGTGGGGTGCTTGAATCCTTCTCCCCTCTCGCTTGTCTGAAGAAATGGGTGGGTGCTGCGTCACACAACGACAACAAGAGGAGCTCGAAACACGCTAATTGAAGGCAGGCACAATAAGGACACCACACATGTTCATTAAACAACACCTTCTCTGTGTCACTTGTCACTTTCTTCTGACATCTAACCCTATTTGAAAGGAATCGTGTCTGCATGAATTATATATTATGGGGCGTCGATAAAGAGAGACCAAACCCTACCATCCACTTGATGGCGGTGCTGAATCCAACCATCACGGTTCGGCCACACACTCTGCTCAAACTTTGGAGACGCTTCCAAATGAATTAGATACGGGTGGTGGCTTGGGCTCTTCATTTCAGTAAGCTGAGCTCGTGACGACAGGAGATGACACAAAAATAATGACAACATATATAATATTTTCAGGTCCTATTTATATGATTCCGCTGATTAGGAGAAAGATGTAATCAGAAATAGAAGAAGAATTGGCCCAATTTGTTGCATATGGAAGACTAGTCGATGCCAATATGCTTCGTTACGGGTGCTTTGGAGACATGCCTGACATAAGATCAGATGATAAGGTGGGCTATACAGTGGTGACACAGAAAAGAGAAGATGAAGCAACCGATGATATTGACGATGATGATGATAGAGATTGACGGTCAAAAGGTTGCGTTTTTGGAGACGGTAAGACAGCAGCTTTGGCGGAGATGTGACTACGCAGTAACAATTTCTGGGTTTCGAGAGGAATTCCAAGATTCTGTCCTTCAAATCACGCGACCCATAGATGGGGCTCCTTTGACTCAAAAAGCATCGCTTTTGACCGCCCCACAGTGCCCGTCCTTCTCTTCCTTTCCTCTTCTCCACCAAACTCTACTCGTAGTTTTAGACGTCTTAACGTGTATTTGCACACCGACAAGAAGAAAGTACACACAAGTTTTCACATCCTAAATTTTTTTTTAATTATATCTAATCAAATAAATAAACATCACTTTATCCATCATCATAAATATTTATTACAATCTATTTATTTCCTCAATTCGTGAGTAAAAATAAACATAATGATATTAATTCAGAGAATTATTCAAATGGCTCTACCTAGCGGTAGAGAAAGGTCCGCTCTCCACTGGGATCTGATTCAGTACTAGTGGAAGGCTGCTCTAAAAATCAAAAACAAAGAAAATTCAATAACGCTGAGTAGGAACCCCAAAAGTCAATAAATGCATAATCAAAAATCCATTATCCCATTGGCGTATATCAAATACCCGAAGGAGCACTCTCCCAATAGCGGATGGAGAGGCTTTATCCTACGGGATGAGTTTGTGATTCTCCCAACAGCGGATGGAGACAAACTCATATCACATTCCCAATAACGGATGGAGTGGCGTCCCTCACCCGCCAAAGTGAAGCCGCGTTCCTCCCAACAACGGATGGAGGAACCGTCCAGCCGTCACGTCTGACGACACGCTAATCCCCGAAGGGAATCGCCCTTCTTGCTCTTGGCAGGGAAATATAATCTCATATTAATCATGTCTATTCGGGATGAAACAACACATTCAAAACATCTCTTTTCAATAATATCAATATCAATAATACCAAATAGCCCCCAATTGACTTGAACCCTAGTTAAATCGATCTAATCAAACTCGATTCATTAGGACCTAACTGGACCGATCTCTAATCCTCATTTAACTGGTCTGGAACCACACTAGACTAGTATAATTTGGACTAGATTAGGTTCATTTTAGGTTAAACTGACTTGAAAGGTTAAATCAATTTGGAACCACCCTGAATTGATCTAGACTAATCAAGTTTGGTTTAATTCAATCAATAATTGGGCTTAAATCCAATAATTACATAATATTGGACTAGGTTGAGCCGACTCAAATATCGGCCATGTGTATCGTATACGATGGCGTACATGCATCACGTCGAGTTGGCCAACCTCGGCCCATATTTACCCGCCATTATTGAGGGTGCGTCGTTAGTCTTAGGTGGGCTAGAGCGACCATGGGTGGGGCTTGGCCTGCAAGCTGTCTTAACCCAATCCTATCCAATTTCATAATAATACATCAAAACGTAACAACAGATTAAATAAATGATAAGATAAGCTTCAACATAAGGAAACAATATTTTTAATTCAATAAGAACTAGAAATCATATGAATAATTTCAACATGATCAAATAATAACATTTTAAATCTAAAAAATATAAAAATTTTAAATAACATATTCTAATAAAAAAATTTAATATCTAAAGGATTAAGAATTTCTTTTTTTTGAATTACTCATATTATATTTAAATCTGAATAAGATTAGAAGGTAGTTGTAATAAATGAAATAACATTCTTAAGAATCCGATATCATAAAACATATACAATTTCACAATGTTTAAAAATAAAAACTTTAAGGGTACCAAAGGGTAAAGTATTTTAATTTAAACTAATATCAATTAAAAATTTCAACATAGAATCTAAACAAAAACTTTTAATTTTAAAAAAAGTAGGAAGAACCTACCTCTTTTTAGCAAGATGAAACTCCTCGTTCCTCCCATTTGTTGAGTTCGCTCGAGAACGAAGGAGAGAAATCCCTCCCTTAAATAGAGGAGGTGAATCTGCATTAAAGGAAAAATTTCTAAATTTTTATATTTATTTAATATAAATTATTTTCATTTAATATTATGATAAATATGATCTCATGAATGCTTAATAAGTATTTTCTAATTAGTAATAGCAAACAAGGAAATAAGATTATCTTTTCCTATTTTATACTAACATGTAAGAAATAATATTTAAATCTTAAATCAAATATTTGATTTGATTATACAAGTACATGTCAGATGCTGCGAGATTGTAGAGAAGCGAAGACAGTCATTGATGAGATTGTAGAGAAGCCAGGGAGCATCAGCTGTAACATGAAAAGCTTGTTTGAGTTGGGGAGATTATTACAAAGATTTAAAAGAAAAGAAGCAAACTCTTTTAGCTGACTAAATCATTCATGTCGTCTCAAAAGAACAGGAATAAGCTCCCAGAGAAAGCATTTCTCGGAACAGTGATAATTCTGAAATCTATTGTTATCTTCCTTGCTTAAAGAAACTAAGCAAGAACAGTAGGCAGGTCCATACTAAATATACTCTCGAGCTTTACAACAGCCATGAAGAGACAACCAAGTACACCTGCAAAAGAAAGCATGTAAGAGCATCTCAATGATCGAATCATGGAAAGAACAATAAAGAGAAAAGTTGCTGCACAAACAATAAAAGAAAGAAAACTTCTAAAAATCATATTTTGTGAATATTTGATTGCTTGCTCTTCTACGTAGTTCTACACTAAATGAGGAATGAGGAGTCATACCTCTTGATGGACATCCATCCCTAAGTCCAGTAAGAAACTCCTGAAAAGCCATCCACCACTTCATTATGTATAGCATCTGCGTCACTTATGTGTTAAGCCTCACATTAGTAGCATGAACTTGGAGAACCAATTCATCCACATAAAAGCACAGCTCCTGATGCCTATAAGACCAACCTAAAACTGTCACTGCACTATTTGAAGGATATTGCGTTTGAGATTTTCATTTCAGGGGAAACACAAAATGTATTGCTTTCTAAACTATCAATGATTAATCACAGTAAGATGCTAGCTCATCTGTTTATTTTACCCAGTGATTTTGATGTCTATTATTTATGGCTATCAGGATATGATAGAATATTCTCAATCTGAGCATTGAAACTGATAATAAGCTAACCATTATATTCTGGGATTCATGGATGCTATTTTTAACACTTGCAAGCTCTCTCAGACAAGATAATTACAAGTTTCTAAGGTTCCATGATCAATCAAAAATCAATATAAGAAGTCATAATATTCCAACTATTTAGGAGCAGCGACATGCATCTTCAATGGACCAATGACATTAACTAAAAGTGTTGGCTCCAAGGCCAAGGCCTTAGGAGGTCAGGTGGGGTGCATTAATTCCACATCGGAAAGGATGGGGGGAGGTCTTGGGCTTATAAGCGGGGGCGGCAACACATCTGATGAACCGGTTTTTCGGGTGTGGGTTAAAGTCTTACGCGAGTATGGTATCAGAGTCACCCCTGATCTTTACCGACTCACGCCAAGCGCCCCGGGTCAACACTTTGAGGGTAGGCAGGGTGGTCAATCCGTGACAAGGATGTCACGTGATTGAGTGGGGGAGAATGTCACGCCCGGCCCGTTGGCTCCAAGGCCAAGGCCTTAGGAGGTCAGGTGGGGTGCATTAATCCCACATCGGAAAGGATGGGGGGAGGTCTTGGGCTTTATAAGCGGGGGCGGCAACACATCTGACGAACCGATTTTTCGGGTGTGGGTTAAGGCCTTACGCAAGTATGGCATCAGAGCCACCCCTGACCTTTACCGACTCACGCCAAGCGTCCCGGGTCAACACTTTGGGGGTAGGCAGTGTGGTCAATCCGTGACGGGGATGTCACGTGATTGAGTGGGGGAGAATGTCACGCCCGGCCCGTTGGCTCCAAGGCCAAGGCCTTAGGAGGTCAGGTGGGGTGCATTAATCCCACATCGGAAAGGATGGGGGGAGGTCTTGGGCTTATAAGCGGGGGCGGCAACACATCTAGCGAACCGATTTTTCGGGTGTGGGTTAAGGCCTTACGCGAGTAATTTTTATGTCAAATGAAAGCTCTAGAGGCTATGACACAAGTGATGCAACAACAAGTCCAACAAGGAAGAAATGATGAAGCGGGGACTTCAAACCAGACTGGGTTGGGAATTGAACAATTTAAGAAGCTCAATCCTCCTAGTTTTAGTGGTGAGCCTGATCCAATGATGGCAGAACAATGGATGATGCGGATAGAGAAAATATTTGATGTTTTAAATTACCCTGATGATAAGAAGGTTTCTCTTGCCACCTTCATGCTAGAAGGAGAGGCTGAGAACTGGTGGAGAACAATGAAGAGGATTTCTAAAATTAGACATGAGCCAATCACTTGGAAGGTATTTATAGAAAAGTTCAACGATAAATATTTCCTATATTGTATTAGAGAGCAGAAAGAATTGAAGTTCCTGAATCTCATCCACGGAAATTTGACGGTAGCGAAATATGAATCAAAATTCACTGAACTCTCTAGATTTGCCCCACATATGACTGATAATGAATCAAGAAAGGCAAAGTGATTTGAAAGGGGTCTAAGGCCAGCAATAAGAAGCCGGATATCAGCTTTAAAACTTCAAGCATATGCTGATGTGGTAGAAAGAGCTTTAATAATTGAAAAAGACTTGGAAGAGATCTAAGAAATCAGGAGCAGGAATGACAAGGATAAGTTTATTAGCAAAAAGGTAAGAATCGAAGTCATTAGTTTCAGAATACAGCCGGGTAAGGGCAGAGGTAAGCAAGACATTAAGCTTTGAGGCGGCTTGCAATCTATCATAGTAGTTTGAGTTGATGAACCGGATATGAATCGAGAAGCTGCATAATCAAATCTTGTATAGTAAGAAATTTGTTTGCAATGATTCGTTTCTAATTGGTATCGATTGAATTCCCTTTTCATTGCATCGACCCTAATAGTCACGATCCCATTCTTTCCGGTAGCATCTAAAGCGCCTAAGTTCCGAGTTCGCAATTCCTAGTTGATATTGAATGAAGAGCAGGAATGACAAGGATAAGTTTATTAGCAAAAACAAGAAAGAAAGTGAACCAGAAAGAAGCAACAAGAGGGTAAAGACATCTGAATTTGAGGAGGAAAAGCTACCACAAAGGACTCAAAGATGTACAAGATGCGGGTCAAATCATGAAACAAGCCAATGTTTTTGGGTACTGGAGCACTGCTTTCGCATGTGGGAAGTTCGATCATAAGATAAAGCGCCCATTAAAGGAAAAAGAAAGTTTACCCTCATCATATCATCGATAGAGGTATGATAAATTTAGAGGACTAAATTTTCTTTTAAGGAGGGGAGAGTGTAACATCCCCCATTTTTGAAAAATTTAAAAGGACTTATTTGTAAATATGAAGATTTCTTTTAATAATCCTTTAGCACTAAATATTTTTATATTGATAGTTTTGTGTTAGGGACCAAAATGTGAATATTAATAATTATATAGGATTTATGAAAGATTGGTATTCAGTTTTTAAAAAAACAAGAAGAAAGAGAAAAAAAGAGAGAGGACAAGTGGCATTAGCTAATATAAGAATGAGTCACTTGTGTTAATTATGTGGATGACACGTGTTTTTCCTCATGCATGCTTGCCACCTATCCTTGCATTAGCTAAAACTTAAGTAAATAGATGAGGAGTTAAGTAAATAGATGAGGAGTTAAGGAAAACTTAACATGAGAAGCTTGCTGCCAACGTAGAGGAGAAGGAGAAGGAATGGAAGGAGAAGAAGAACTTTTATCTTAGCTCAAGGTTTTGCATCAACTCTCCATAGTTGGGAATCAAACTTTTGTAAGGTAAGTGTTCCACTCCTTTTTACTGCAATTCAAATCTTTGTTTTTTGCTTTTGATATGAGAAATTTGAGTTATTCTAGCCTTGAAATCTGATATATCTATTGTTTAGAATCTAAATGTTGAATCTGAAATTTTACTCGTGTAAGGCCTTAACCCACACCCGAAAAACTGATTCGCCAGATGTGTTGTCGCCCCCGCTTATAAGCCCAAGACCTCCCCCCATCATTTCCGATGTGGGATTAATGCACCTCACCTGACCTCCTAAGGCCTTGGCCTTGGAGCCAACGGGCCGGGCATGACATTCTCCCCTACTCAATCACGTGACATCCTCGTCACGGATTGATCATCCTGCCTACCCCCAAAGTGTTGACCCGGGGCGCTTGGCGTGAGTCGGTAAAGGTCAGGGGTGGCTCTGATACCATACTCGCGTAAGGCCTTAACCCACACCCGAAAAACCGGTTCGCCAGATGTGTTGCCGCCCCTGCTTATAAGTCCAAGACCTCCTCCCATCCTTTCCGATGTGGAATTAATGCACCCCACCTGACCTCCTAAGGCCTTGGCCTTGGAGCCAACGAGCCGGACATGACATTCTCCCCCGATGTAGGACTAATTACTCGCGTAAGGCCTTAACCCACACCCGAAAAACCGGTTCGCCAGATGTGTTGCCACCCCCGCTTATAAACACAAGACCTCCCCTCATCCTTTCCGATGTGGGATTAATGCACCCCACCTGACCTCCTAAGGCCTTGGCCTTGGAGCCAACGGGCCGAGCGTGACATTCTCCCCACTCAATCACGTGACATCCTCGTCACGGATTGACCCCGCCTACCCCAAAGTGTTGACCGGGGCGCTTGGCGTGAGTCGGTAAAGGTCAGGGGTGGCTCTGATACTATACTCGCGTAAGGCCTTAACCCACACCCGAAAAATCGGTTCGCCAGATGTGTTGCCTCCCCCGCTTATAAGCCCAAGATCTTCCCCCATCATTTCCGATGTGGGATTAATGCACCCCACCTGACCTCCTAAGGCCTTGGCCTTGGAGCCAACGGGCCGGGCATGGCATTCTCCCCCCCTCAATCACGTGACATCCTCGTCACGGATTGATCATCCTGCCTACCCCCAAAGTGTTGACCCGGGGCGCTTGGCGTGAGTCGGTAAAGGTCAGGGGTGGCTCTGATACCATACTCGCGTAAGGCCTTAACCCACACCCGAAAAACCGGTTCGCCAGATGTGTTGCCGCCCCCGCTTATAAGTCCAAGACCTCCCCCCATCCTTTCCGATGTGGAATTAATGCACCCCACCTGACCTCCTAAGGCCTTGGCCTTGGAGCCAACGAGCCGGACATGACATTCTCCCCCGATGTAGGACTAATTACTCGCGTAAGGCCTTAACCCACACCCGAAAAAACGGTTCGCCAGATGTGTTGCCACCCCCGCTTATAAGCCCAAGACCTCCCCTCATCCTTTCCGATGTGGGATTAATGCACCCCACCTGACCTCCTAAGGCCTTGGCCTTGGAGCCAACGGGCCGAGCGTGACATTCTCCCCCACTCAATCACGTGACATCCTCGTCACGGATTGACCACCCTGCCTACCCCCAAAGTGTTGACCCGAGACGCTTGGCGTGAGTCGGTAAAGGTCAGGGGTGGCTCTGATACCATACTCGCGTAAGGCCTTAACCCACACCCGAAAAATCGATTCGCCGGATGTGTTGCCTCCCCCGCTTATAAGCCCAAGACCTCCCCTCATCCTTTCCGATGTGGGATTAATGCACCCCACCTATGCCCCTAAGGGCCTGCGGGCGAGCGTTACATTTTCCCCCACTCAATCACGTTACTTCCTCGTCACGGATTGACCACCCTACCTACCCCCAAAATGTTGACCCGGGGCGCTTGGCGTGAGTCGGTGAAGGTCAAGGGTGGCTCATATACTCTTTACAATTTCTAGCAAAGGTCCAAATTATCCCACAAGACACCAGAGTACAAAAGGGTAGTATGAATAATAACATTGGCACATATCGAAAGCACATGCGGAACAACGAAAATATGCGTGTGCCTTTACGAAACAAGGTAGTGCCAACATGAACATTACATAATAGATTTCAGGTATATAAACAATTTCAGGATGAACAATATAAGAATTGCAAAGGACCATTATAAAGCTCAATTGAAGAAGAATTTAACAGAAGTTAGATTTCCAATAGGATGAAACTTGAATAGGCAAAACTCAACTAAATTTCAGGTCTGACAGAAATTGAGTGGTACATTTCCTGAATTGTTTGAGTGACCAAATATGCTCCAATTTGCTCATAATAGGTGTCATTGGAAAGTTGTATCAAACTATTTTCGGATAAACTCATATTTGTAAATTTTTGAGTTCCTAACAGGAAGTTACAACAAATAGAGTAAAGAAAGGTCAGAATTGATCTCTGATTTGCAGAATTGGTAGAATCGATTTAAACAGATGTTTCAGAGGGCAAACTTACTTCAAAATTTCCAAATTAGGTGTCAAAAGAAAGATACATGAATATAGTTTCCAAAGAATCAAATTTTGCATAATTCAAAATTTTCATTAGAGAGTTATGAGCCATTTAGCAACAGAAGGTTAGGAGCTATAGTATCTGTTTCACCGAATACATGAGGTCTTTTCATTCATATATTTGGATAGGCAAATTTACTCCAAATCTTTTGTTTTTTATATCAAATGAAAGATCTATAAGTCTTCTTTCATATGAAAAAGGTTTTTCCTCAATCAGAATTTGGTGCAAAAAGTTATGGCTACAAGAGTACTGAAAGATCAAAAATCCGAAAAATTTCAGATTCATTTAGATTCCAAACAATAGATATATCAGATTTCAAGGCTAGAATAACTCAAATTTCTCATATCAAAGGCAAAAAACAAAGATTTGAATTGCAGTAGAAAGGAGTGGAACACTTGCCTTACAAAAGTTTGATTCCCAACTATGGAGAGTTGATGCAAAACCTTGAGCTAAGATAAAAGTTCTTCTTCTCCTTCCATTCCTTCTCCTTCAATTCCTTCTCCTTCTCCTCTACGTTGGCAGCAAGCTTCTCATGTTAAGTTTTCCTTAACTCCTCATCTATTTACTTAAGTTTTAGCTAATGCAAGGATAGGTGGCAAGTATGCATGAGAAAAAACATGTGTCATCCACATAATTAACACAATTGGCTCATTCTTATATTAGCTAATGCCACTTGTCGTCTCTTTTTTTTTCTTTCTTCTTATTTTTTTTAAAAACTGAATACCAATCTTTCATAAATCCTATATAATTATTAATATTCACATTTTGGTCCCTAACACAAAACTTTCAATATAAAAATATTTAGCGCTAAAAGATTATTAAAAGAAATCTTTATATTTACAAATAAGTCCTTTTAAAATTTTCAAAAATGGGAGATGTTACAGTACTACTGGTCTGTATGATGGAAAATAGTATTAATCATAGTCCAAGTTATGGATGGTAGCGTAGACTATAAAACAAAAAGGTGCTTATAAGGGAGCAGCTAATAACAAGTTATGATAATATACCAAAAAAAAAAAAAGAGAAGATTAGATCATAGAAATATGAAACCTTTACGAAAAGGACCTTGCCGTTGTCTATGTCAAGTTAGTGTCACTAATGATTGAAAGGCTAACCTTGCCTAATGCAGTTACATTCGAGGACAAATGTAACACCTCGATTAGTTCTACATCGAAAATAGATAAGATTAAGATTGATTTATAAAGATCTGATGAATATACTATTATAAACTTCAACTTAAGCATTTTGGTATCAGAGTCAACTTAGTATTTGTACACGGTGAGAAGGGTTATCAATGGATAAAGTCGAAGGGCTCGTCACGACATGGAGCCACTATTGATTTGGGATACCTTTGAACAAGAAAAATTAATACCTCTGTAAACCTAAATTATGCCTGTCAACCTAAAGTTTCACCAGCATAACTAAGACAATCAAACAATCAATGGGTGAATGAGCTTAAAATTATGAGTGCATTAGCATCGATACTCTGTCAATATGATTTGGGGCTGTCCGCCCAGAAACCAATACCTTATTGGAAACGAGATCGTCAACAATTGATAGCAGTCTAAAAAGGAAAATGTTCTTATGCATGATCTGTGGAACGACTGGTAGCAATAGTGGTGGGTCACTCAGAAGCCTAAATCGAAAGAGCATTCCTTGTTGAAGTCCGTCAACGGGCGCAAGACTGCAAGGCAAACTTTTCCTAGGCAATTCGACAAACACGTAACTGTCTAAGTAATGAATGGCACCATGGACTCGGTCAAACTTACGATTGCATTACCACCAGTCCCAGATCGATCGTATTCGGAGAAGCCAATCCCAAATTAGCCCGCGACGGAGACTTGGACAGGACGGCCAGCAGAGTCAACATCTTGGGAAGAAGTGGTAGACGTGGGAGTCATTCCGTCAAGCAAGGTTCCCAAGTTGCTACCTTTGGATGGCGAAACGTTACCTGGGAACACCGCGTGCCGCCTCACCTTCCTCCTCCAATGCATCAACTGCTTGGAACTTTCGCAGCGGAAGGCACTGCGTCATCGAGACACATCGCTTGCCCGCTTTTGCGAAGGAGAAACCCCTTCGTTGCCGTCTGATGCGTGATGAACGGGTGCTACCTCCTGACAGCTGGATTACATGACGCCCCTTTGGTGTCCACAGCCGAATGCAATGTGAAAACGCAAATAAATAAATAAAAATGACGGATAAACGAGTAGAATAATCTGAGCCGTACCTAGTTCGATCCGACGGATCCCCTCGAGTCCTCTGACTTAGCTATTGCTATTATATGGCTTTAAAGAAAAAGAACTCGCAACCGATCATTCCCACTTCGTTCTGTCTCCCTCTATGTAATCCTTACGCACACCCTCTTCTCCTCCCTCCTTTCCACTCGAAACCCTAGCAAAGCCGGTTGTCTTTAGCCTCCCGATCTCGACTCGGAGTTGGGGGATCTCGCAGGGTGGAGATGGCCGCTGCTACCCTTCGCTTCGCTTTGCTTGCCGCCGCCGTGGCGCTTCTCGCCGTGACATCCGCCGCTCAGGGCCCCAGCCCCTCTCCCATGAAACCCCCGACCCTGGCACCGACGAAGCCTCCCGCCGTCGCTCCCGTCACCCCGCCCCCGGGGCCGACGAAATCCCCCGCCGTCGCTCCCGTCACCCCGCCCCCGTCCGTGGCACCCCCGGTTTCCCCTCCAGCTTCCTCCCCGCCCTCTCCCCCTCCTTCCACGCCTCCGTCGGAGGTTCCCGCCTCCTCCCCTCCCGCTCCGCCGCCGGCTGTCCCGCCTCCCTCCGCGATCACCAGTCCACCTTCCTCAGCCCCCACGTCGCCGCCTTCGGGCGCGGCCTCCATGACCATCAGCTGGATGGCCGTGGCCGTGGCCGTGGCCGTCGCCGTCGCCGCGCTCGCTTTCTAGATCCGTTCATGCTTCGCTGGGCTCGGCCTCCGCCGTCGAGCCTTGATCGGACGGTTGCCTCTTTTTGTCCTTATTTTTTGCGTGATTATTGTATTATTAATATATAATGATTGTTGTGGGTTTTTTTTGGACTTTTGACTGTAGACATGCGAATGTGACTGTACGAACGCTGCTTAGTTTATTCCTATCCTTTATTTTAACATTCTACCCCTTTCTCAGCTATTCTTAATTTTGACGGTGGGTATTTAAGTAAACATGAATGGGTGACGCGTGTCTTCCTAGTGCGGCGGGAATCAAGCATCGGACACGTGTGGTGATCTGACACTTGGGGTCAGTGGGAGTGGGAGTGAAGTCCAGCTGTGGTTTGTTGGTGTGTCACGTGGTGGTCGCAACAAAATATGCCCATGACATTTTCTTGCTCTTTATTCTCTTTGTCCGTCGCATTTAGCAGAAAAGTCGAATGATGATCACTCGTTACCATCACGAATACGAACTGGGAGGCACTCGCCGAAGCAAGTTTTACGGTGTGGATAATCGTGCTGCGATGGTGATATGGCACATTTTGTTATAATCCACACGTTAATGTCAACAAAAAAAGTCTCATGCTGATACGACGTGGCATCTCATATTCGAACAAGGCAGTCGTCTTTCTTATGTTGTTCGACATCGTATAAGTTAGTGTCACGTACCGTAGAGTCGTTTCGGAAAGCTTAGATCGACATCGCTTGACGTAGGATTGTATAGCTCGGTTGATGCTCGTGCAAGCCGATCATCCGAGGAGTCGACAACCATTAACAGACCATGTACGATTGATCCTCGTCCATAGGTATAAAAGTCGATCCCCTAATCAACATCGAGAGGGAGCATTTCGAACACTCAACTTCTCCTAAATCTACTCAACACTGACTTAAGCTTCGGAGGGATCGAGTCAGAAAATCCCCCTCCCGACCTCGACCTATGTACGGGAACTCCAGGAATGCATGACAAATCAACAGTCGAGGGAGGAGATTGCTCTCGAGAGGCCAGTCTCCAGCTTAGCCCGACCCGACACTCGTCTCTGCCACCCGAGCGTCTACTAGGGCGAACTTGTACATATGGAGCCAGACTAAGCCGTGCTGACTCCGTGATCACGGCATAAAGGTTCACCAACATTTTGACGTTAGAAGGAAAGCCCGATGTCACAAGATCATCCCTAACCAAGCAACTTGGGCAAATGCTTTGGAGAAGAGCTGCTCCCAACACATTCAACTTTCGAATTCGGATAACAGCTCTCGCCTCCCCTAAATCTAGAAGGAGGGTCAAACAGTGCTCGAGTTGTGCACCTCGACCAAACAGTGCCCGAGTTGTGCACCTCAGCCAAATAGTGCTCGAGTTGTGCACCACAGCTAAACAGTGCTCGAGTCGTGCACCTCGACCAAATAGTGCCTGAGTTATGCATCTCGACCAAATAGTGTCCCAATGGTGCACCTTGGCCAGATAGTGCCCCAATGGTGCATCTCGGCCAAACAGTGCCCAAGTTGTGCATCTTAGCCAAACAGTGCCCGAGTTATGCATCTCAGCCAAATAATACTTGAGTTATGCATCTCGGCCAAATAATGCCACAATGGTGCACCTCGGCCAAATAATGCTCGAGTTATCCATCTCAGCCAAACAGTGCCAATGATGCACTTTGGCCAAATTGTGCCCCAACAGTGTATCTTAGCCAAACAGTACTCGAGTTATGCACTTGGGCCAAACAGTGCCTGAGTTATGCACCTGGGCCAAATAGTGCCCTAATGGTGCACATCAGTCAAACAGTGCTCGAGTTATGCACCTTGACCAAATAGTGCCCGAGTTATGCACCCTCGACTAAATAGTGCCTCAATGGTGCACCTCAGCCAAATAGTGCCCCAATGGTGCACCTCGGTCAAACAGTACTCGTGTTGTGTACCTCAGCCAAACAGTACCCGAGTTGTGCATCTCAGCCAAACAATACCCCAATGGTGCACCTCAGCCAAATAGTGCCCCAATGGTGCACCTCAACCAAATAGTGCCCGAGTTGTGCATCTCGGCAAACAGTACCCATATTATGCACCTTAGCCAAATAGTATCCGTGTTGTGCACCTTAGCCAAATAGTGCCCCAATATTGTACCTCGGCCAAACAATGCCCGAGTTATGTATCTCACCTAAACAGTGCCCTAATGGTGTACCTTGGCCAAATAGTGCCCTAATGGTGTACCTCCACATGGTGCGCCTCGGCCAAACAATGCTCGAGTTGTGCACCTCGGCCAAGCCAACGTTCGAGTTGTGTTGCTCGACCAATCCAATGCCCGAGCCATGTCTCACGGTCAGTCTAACTTCCGAGTCGTATCTTGGTTAATCCAATGCTCGAGCCACGCCTAGCGGCCAATCCAACATTCGAGTTGCATCTCAGCTAGTCCACTACCCGAGCCATGCCTCACAGCCAGTCCAACATCCGAGTCGCATCTTAGCTAGTCCAATGCCCGAGTCATACCTCGTGGCCAGTCCAACATCCGAGTCGCATCTCGGCCAGTCTAATGCTTAAGTCATGCCTCGCGACCAGTCCAACATCCGAGTTGCCTCTCGACCAGTCCAATGCCCAAGCCATGCCTCGCGGCCAGACCAACATTTGAGTCACATCTCAGCAGTTCAATGCCTGAGCCATGCCTCGCGGCCAATCCAACATCCGAGTCACATCTCAACCAATCCAATGCTCTTGCCATGCCTCGCGACCAGACCAACATCTGAGTCGCATCTCAACCAGTCCAATGCTCGAGCCATGCCTCGCGACCAATCCAACATCCGAGTCGCATCTTGGTCAGTCCAATGCCCGAGCTATGCCTCGCGGCCAATCCAACATCCGAGTCGCATCTTGGCCAATCCAATGCTGAGCCATGCCTTGCGATTAGTCGAACATTCGAGTCACATCTTGGCTAATCCAATGCCCAAACCATGCCTCACGGCCAGACCCGCATCTCGACTAGTCCAATGCCCAAGCCATTCCTTGCGACCAGTCCAATATCCAAGTTGCATCTCGGCCAGTCCAACATCCAAGTCGCATATCGACCAGTCCAACGCCCGAGCCACGCCTCGTGGCCAATCCAATGTTCGAGTCGCATCCCAACACTCGAGTCACGCCTCGCGGCTAATCCAACGTCCGAGTCGCATCTCGGTCAGTCCCACGCTCGAGTAGTGTTGCTCGACCAACCTAGTCCCCATGTTATGTTGCTCAAACCAATCTAGCTCCCGAATAGAAGCTCCTAATCAACCAATGACCGAACTAACAATTCCAGTATAACAGCTAACCCAGCCAGAGAAAAGCACCAAGCCATACCCCGAGCCCCTCTATGAGAAACCCGGGGTACGCCTCTTTGAAGGGGAGAGAATGATATGACATATTTTGGCACCATCCACATGGCAATGGTTAGCGACCACGTCAATGCCAACAAAAGAGCCCCATGCTGACATGACACGACACCTCAAACTCGAACAGGACAATCACCTCTCTCATACTGTTCGGCGTTATACTAGTCAATGTTGCATACCGTAGAGCCGCTCCAAAAAGCTCGGATCAGCACCACTCGACGTATGGTCGTACAACTCAGTTAGTGCTTATGCAAGCCGATCGTCCGAGGAGTCCGCAACCATTAACGAACCATGTACGATCGACCCTTGTCCACTGGTATAAAAGTCAATCCCCTAACCAATGTCGAGGGGGGACACTTCGAACACTCAACTCTCCCTAGCTCCACTCAACATTGACTTAAGCTTCGGAGGGGTCGAGTCAGGAAATCCCCCTCCCGACCTCGACCTCGACCCGTATGCAGGAACTCTGGGAACACGTGACAAATCGACGATCGAGGGAGTAGGTTGCTTTTGAGAGGCCAATCTTCGGCTCAGCCCGACCCGACACTCATCTCTGCCACCCGAACGTCTACTAGGGCGAACTTACGCATACGGAGTCGGACCAAGCCATGCTGACTCCACGACCACGACGGCATAAAGGTTTACTAACAGGTGGGAAGGAAGAAGACAGAATTATTTGCACCATAATTAACCATACGTTAATCCATTTATAAATTTAAGTATATCTTATAATTTGATTATTATACGATAACGTGGACAAACTCATGCCCATTAAGCATCCCTATGTCGATGGAACTACATGGGTGTGGACTCTATGTCATCTTAGACGCCTGCCAAGTCAATCCAACGCATCAGACGAGCACTCTTGGCATTCGATCATTCCTACACACTAGACGATCTCATTTGATCAATCTGAACACTAATAGTAGGTGATTATTATTGGCTCATCTAATTCTAAATTTCTTGAAATTTATAAATACCTCGATTCATATGGAAGCCAGACCTATTGCATTTTGGATCTGACCCGACGTCATCCGATCCGATAGTGTCCAACACGATTTTTTATGCAAATCGAGTCAGATAAGGACGGATCAGATTTATCATCAACGATCCGACGCGATCCAGTGATGAGAGGACAATGGACCGGCAAAGGGGAAGCCGTCTATCAGCGAGTGGACGGCTGGAGATGATGCACCGTGGAGGCCGTCCTATGATGCCTTGGTTTGTCAGAAGTCAAAAACAAGGATGTGACATCGAACTTTTCACTCGGGGAGAGATAAGAGCAAACCATGGTCGAGTTCCACGGCGCCAGCACCAGAAGAGGACGACGAGCAGTAGCAGTTAACAGCAAGAAAAGGAGTGCCATGTTTCTGCTTTGACTCTTAACATATTTCTTCGATTGTTTCCCTTGATCACGAATCGTTTCTGCGAGAGAAATCCCTAGCAGCCTCTCGCTGAAGGAATTTCTTGTTGCTTCGTTTCAGGTCTGTGTTTTCATCTGTGATAATAGGGGTTTTTCTAATGAATATTATCTTATCGAATCTTTCGCTGTCTTCTTCAAGATTTTTTCTTGCTGTTGTTGAATCTCGCATCAAACAGAAACATGGATCACTTGCGATGCTGAAAAATTACGGGGTCATATCCAAATTAGCATTGCTTTTAGATCAAAAGCAATCTTGATTTCTGCATAATATTTCTCAGGGTTTCCCTCTTCGCAGCCAAAGTTCCATGATCTTGAATAATAGCAGTTATTGGAAGGGGATGCTGCGTGTCGTTCATTCTCGAGATCTTGTGTTGGATGTGCGTATACATGTATATAGACTGTTGAATCTAGCATGAAATCAGAACCATGGATCACTACGACATGTGTGCTCTTTCTTCGTGCCCCAAAAGAAAGTAATGGGTAGCAACCAATGAAGCTGAAAGTTACGCGATCATATCCAAATTTAGCAACTTAGCATTGGTTTTAGATCAAGAGATGTCTTCATTTCTGCATGATCATTTCAAATTGTTTCTTTCTTCCCTGCCAAAGTCTGATGATCTTTAATAACAGCCACTTCTTGGAAGAGAAATGCTGTCTGTCATTGAGTTTCTCGAGGTTTCGTTTTGTGTGTAGATATACATGTGTATCCAGTATTGAATCTTGCATGAAATCCGAACCATTGATCACTATAGCTCTTCCACCATGCTCCAAAATAAAGTAATGGGTAGCAACCAATGAAGCTGAAAATTTATGCAATTTTATCCAAATTTTCTTGTCGGTCAAAGTTTCAGGCTCTTCAATAATAGCTGCTTATTCAAATAGTGATCCTGTTTGTTGTTAAATTTTCTTCTATGATTTTGTTTCTTGCGTAGTATGGTCTGTTGAACTGATGACATTAATGTCTAGATTTGTGAAGCAAAGTAATGTGAGCATGGTTTATGAATCATCCGAGGACAAGATGCAGGCAAAAATGGCCACTTTCCCCCGTGACATCTTGTTCTGCATCCTCTCCAGGTTGCCCCTGAAATCTGTTCTTCGGTTTTGTTGTGTATCTAAGTTGTGGCTTGATGTGATAAAAAGTCCAGAGTTCGGGTACCTCCACTCTAAGAAATCAGCTGGTGACCCTACATTACTAATTCTGTCCCATCGTCTACTGAAGGAGAACATCATCAGCATAAGCCCAATAAGCCTCAGGGGTCATCATCTCCACATTAGCGATAATTCCATCAGTAATCTGGTTGGTTCCTGGTCATTGAATTTAGTAGGGGCTTGCAATGGCTTCCTGTGTTTTGCATCATTCAATCATGAGCGTATACTGGTCTGTAATCCTATCACAATCGAGCTTGTCATTCTACCAAAACCTGGTACAACACTTCCTCCAGAACCTCTCACAATGGTCTATGGTTTTGGGTTTGATTCTACATCAGAGACATACAAAGTTGTTCGTGTATCATATTCTGAAGGATCTTTACATGGTGATGCTAATCTTAAGGTTTCAGCTGAGGTATACAACTTGGGTGCAACAGGGTCTTGGAAAGCAGTGCGAGACTTTCAGCAGCCTCCGTATGGTCTGCCTGTGTTTGCTAATGGACATCTGCACTGGTTAGTACATCCACATTTTTCTGGTGCCGATAGAATCATATCATTTGATATCGGGAAAGAGGAATCAGTAATGACACCTCACCCAAATATTGGTTTGAGGTTTAGTATTTCCGAGCTGGGAGGGTGTTTGTCTGTGGTAGATCTTAGGAAGCGCACTCTTATTGAGGTGTGGGTGCTTAAGGATCAATTTAACAACTATTGGCAGCAGGAATACATCCTTCCTGTAGGTGTGCCTTATGGTCTTGATATGGGGCTTCCTAGGCTGATATCCATCTCTGAGAAGAATGGAGTACTACTGATTTGGCTACAGGATGCAATATTTTCATATGAGCAAAGAAAGTTAAGTCGGAAGAAGCTGCTGATATCAGGGTTGCCATCATGGTTGGATTGGGAGATTTGCTGTGGTTTTAGGCCGAGTCTGGCTCCGCTGAGGGGTAATCTTGAAAGAATGAAAGAGAACATGGATGTTGCATATTTTACTAGTGATATGGAAATTTATTCCCAGCCCATAATTTCTTCACAGATTGTGGAGTATAAAGCTATTGGTAGGTGTGATGGCCTAGTATCATGTTTTGTAAAGAATGGCATGTTAGTTCCTTGAAATATATTCCTTGTGTTCATATGGATTTGAAATCATATAGATATAATCGGCTAGCTTTGAAATATTTGTTGCTAAGTGGAGGTAAAATTACTAGCTACTACAGCTATGGAGTTTGTATATTCCAGTGGTGTATTCCAAATTCTGCTTTGTCTTGTCTTAATTTATGGAATGATGTTCCTTGTTCTATATTTGTTACCTTAAAGAAATTTGTTTCTCATTGTCTTCCGAACAGCATTAGTCGTTAAGTTATGATCTGGTAATTATTTTCTTTGTGATTCTTTATGACTTTGTTTAAGATATTTTCCTTTATGAGAATCTTTATCCGCTTTACATTAACCCTCCCAAGATCACAGGAGCCTAATGCACTGGGTTGCCCTATTTTATATTTTCAAGAATATGTGTTTGTGATAAAAAAAATGAAGCATGCGTATAACTGATGTGACTTAAATAGAAAAAAAAAGAAAAGAGGTGAAACCACTGATATATCTTTTGTAATTGATTATTCTCATGGATAAAGTTCAGATTCAGAAATGCAGGGTGCTATTCCTAAATTCTTGATAACATGTTGCTATCAATTCTTTTTGGAAAGATGCAAAAGCAAGAGGTACGTAATATGAAAGAAATTCTTTCTCTTTTATTTATTTGATTTTGATCAGTTCCATATGAAGCAAAGAAAGTATATGGATGTTGCAGATCATGTTGGGAGATGATACGATTGACTGCATACATTATGTATGGGGGGGCAAATGGTGGCTTTACTACCCATTGATACTGTGAAAACTCTCTTATTTACATAAATGGTCAGACTGAATAATATTTGGAGGTAATCTTTTTTGTGCTGGAATGTGCTGTGGAGTTCTGTAAGAGGCAACCGTGATTAGGTTTTTTGTTCTGATCATATTTCTTATGTAAATTTCTCCATTTCTTATGTGAACGTTGAATCCAATTACTCATTCTCCATGGAGAAAAATAGTACAAATATGAAGAATAGTACCATATAGGTAAAGCCTTTTTCTCTACATGTGCAGCTAATCATTCTACATAGAAATCTGACTGTGATCTTAGAAGCCAGGATACATAAGCTTCAGATCAAATGTGATGGCAGTGAAGGGACGGGGTTGTGATGGAAAAGCCGAGTGTATTGCAGAATTCAACAAGCAGCTTTTGCCAAGAATTTGTGGTGAGAAATATTTTTACTTGGAATTCAAAGGAGACAGGCTTGGGGTGTGACTTTTGGTGGGCGTCTTGGTGGTGTGGGAAGCACCCGCGAAGGCACGGTAACTAGTCTCCCAACCACCCGCATTCCTATTGGTGGGTTGTGTGGGTGGGAGCCACGAAAAGCATTCGGCGTTGACGGTCCCCGACTGTTGGTTATTTTTATTTTAGTGAGAGTAAAAAATAAAGAAAAAACACGAAGAGTGCGGGGGACGATACCTGCGTCACTCAAATACCAAGTCCTCGTCTTCTCGTTCCAGTGTTGGGTGCGGATGATCGGCAGGGCGATGGCGTCGCGCCCTGATCGCCTCCTCGGCCCATTGGAGAGAGACGACGACTCCTACGAACCACCCACCCCCCCCTTCCTCCTCTGCCCCCCTCCCCCTCCACCGCCTCCCCCTCCCTCCCAGGACCACCCCACCCTCCTGCCCGCCCTCCCCGTCGCCCTCGCATCCCTCCTTACCGCCGCGATCGTCGTCATCTTCATCACTATCTTCATCTACCGACGCCGACGCCGACGCCGTCGCTTGGCTGCCGCCTCCGCCGCGGAAGACCCCGCCCCTTTCGAAAACGGCGGCGGCGAGGTGGACCACCATGTCTGGTACATCAGGACCACCGGCCTCGACGAGTCCACCATCGGGGCCATCACCGCTTGGGCGTACAAGGCCGCTGACGGCGTCCTCGGCGACTCCCCCGCTGACTGCGCCGTCTGCCTCTCCGAATTCCGCGACGGGGAGCTCCTCCGCCTCCTTCCCAAGTGCGGCCACGCCTTCCACGTTAGCTGTATCGATACTTGGCTCCGATCCCACGTCAACTGCCCCCTCTGCCGTGCGCCCATCGTGGCCCCAACCTCCGCCCCCAGCGGTGCCGATCCCAGAACAATTCCTCCCACTTTTTCCTCCGCTTTGTCCTCCCCGGCTTTTTCCCTAGATGGCATGGATCCCAATTCGATCCCCTCTGCTGTACTGGATAGCAATCAGATCGACGGCCACCAATTGGGATCCGGTCAAGGCGTCTTGGAAGTGGAAACGGAGGGCGAAGATTTGGAACTTGGAGCTGGAGTTCCAATCGTGGCTGACCACTTCCCAAATTCTGATATGCGAGTGCCTAGCGATATTGGGGAACAAGGGTTCGAGCCTATTCGGCGCTCGTTTTCGATGGGTTCATTCGCTCACGCTCCTTCCTTGCACAGATTGGAGTTGGAAGAAGGTCTTACTGGTAACACAAAGGAAGCCGCCCTGAGAGAGGAGTGGGATGGCAGAACCTCGAGAAAGCAGGGCACTGCTTGCAGTGGCACTACTACTTTGCAGAAAGAAACTGAAAGATCTTCATCGAGTGCCGGTGGGGGTTTCTTCTTGCTAAGACACGTGCGAGCTCGGAGCTCAGTTCTTCCACTGTAATAGGCCTATTACTGAAGTATGTTATCAAGCTCGTGAAATGGGGAATATCTAATGTACCAGTGGTTCTCTGCAAGTTGGGAGCTGCTCTGTACTGTTATGAGTCTGTGTGTAGAAACAGAGAACAGTGAGCCTGTCTGATACACTGCATCAGTTATGGTTAAGGCTAGAAGATAGATTTTTGGGTTGAATTCACAGCACGATGACCGGATGATAAGTTTCAGTTAAGGTTTATGTGTCCATTAATTGTGAATATATTACCAGGTTGTAAAAGGCTTCACACTGATTATAAGATGCCACTTAATAAGTGAGTTTATTGCCCTTCTTTTTATGCTTCACCTACTTAATTGTGGTTCTCAGTTGTTTACGCACTCGTGGGAAAAGCCAAGATCCTCTACTGATAAAACTCATGCATTGATTTCTTTTTTCTCTTATAGTTTACAGTCTTTACCTTCTGTTTTTTCTGATTACTAGTTACCATGAACATCAGTTGTTTCCATGAAATTGAGTGATGGATCCTACTGTTATATATATATATATATATATGAATCGGAAGCAACTGGAGAGTATTAGTGGTGTCAGTTTACTCTCTTCTCTGTTGATTACACAGAACTAGTTTATTGTCTTTCATTCGGTGAAGCTATGTACCCAGAGACAAGAACACTACAGCATACTATCTTGCTATTTTTGCCACAGCGCACAACTCTGATGTTTTTCGAAGAGGTACTTCACTTCCTGATAGCTCCTACAGACAGTTAATGATGTACCGTAGCCATTCTTTCTTTCAAGGAAAAAACCCTTAGTTTTTGTATCAGCTGCATGAAAAGAATAATGATAATAATGCTGCCTACAGGAAAACAAATTTGAACTATTCTTTTTGCATTCTTTATTACTTCTGTTAATCATGTCGCCTCTAATTTGATGCTCTGTATTGAGCATAAGTCATTGCTGTTGGTGTGTGCTGTTCTATTAGCTATGACAATAAATTATATGCTACTTAAGAAGGGCCCTGCCTTACTGATCCTTTGGCTCGATAATTTTTGTACAAATAAAAGCAACCTAGTGGCATTTGATCTATAGGAGGATAGTCAAGCTGCATGGTTCCCTAGATGATTGCATATCATGTTGGTTGGCAATAAATTGTCTCTGTATGTTCTTTTGTTATTAAGTTTTCTCATTATATCCTATGTTCATGTATCTTCTGTTTGCTTATCCTTCTAAACTAATTTATATCTTAGCCCTTGGGGAAATTACCTAGTCCTGTAAATAATTTTTAAGAGGATTCCAGAATAAGTAATTAAAAACTTAATGTCTAAGCATTTGGTCTTGTAAGATTCCTAGAATACTCCTCGTCTTATTGTTCGTCCAATTATGTTTGCCAGTTACAGTAAGAACACTTGTAGCTTCAAAAAATCTTTAGTACATAGAATAATATCAAATTGTAAAGAAAATTTATTAGATTTAGCAAGAACAAATTGTTGCAAGAGACCTATGTCTGGGAGAAGAAAACACAGTTCTGAGTTCTGACTATATGTAATTCTCAGGAATCAATTCCTTTTGCCAGTACAGCTTGAATGCCTGTTTGAAGAATCAATTGTTTTAGTGATGAGTCCTAATACTTTTCAAATACTTATCAAGCAGACCCATTACTGGATTTGATTATGTCTTGTAACCCAGTCAAGCTTAACTTTTTCCTCCTATAACTTTGTTGTTTTACTCTTCCACTGAACCTAATTCCTATCTGAGTAGTTTGATTAGATCTAATAGACCATGAAGATGCATGAAGCAATTAACACTTTTCAACCACTTCTTTGTTCTGTACTGCTCATGGCGGCCTTCAGGTTGGACTGTTAGGTGACTGTCCCCAGCCTGTTAGAAAATCTTGGATTGCACTTCTACATCTTCAGATATTAGTTTTCTCTACCCTTAAGTAAAGTATTACTCGCCCGATGATTCCAGTACCAATTGTGTATAGTGAAGTTATACTTTGGCTGTCGGAGCTGTTCCTTGCAAGTAGGCTTAAGAACATTCTATTTATGAGATCTATGATTAGTTTTCGAACCCTTGCCTACATAATGCTCATTGACAGAATGACTTTTATCTGTCTTTATCCTGACTGTAAGAAGTTTTTAGCATCTGGTTGTTCTTTTCGGTGATCATCTGCAATTCTGAATGTTATATGGGTTCTTCGCTTTGGTGATACATCGTTGAGAAGATAAGTTTTGCTTTGAAATTTGTGCTTTGGAATTTGCATGTAATAGTAGCATGTATTCCATGTTTCCTTTTCATTTTGCCAAGTGTTTCTTGATACATAATATGCTTAGTCTCTGGGAACATGTTAAAATGATAATGTTCCTGCTGTTCTTGCAAGTGGCTTCTGCTGCTTCTCTAAACAACTCAGTTTTTTTTCTTCTTAATTTTAGATTATTTATTGAAACTAATTATAACACATGTAGTGGTTGTCATGTACATCACCAAATATCTGTGTATTGATTATTCTGAACAATCTCCTGTCTTCACTAAGATGACTCTGAGAGGCTTCCTTGAAGTATTTTTGGTAATTGTATGTACAGTTGTCGGAAATCTAATGACAACTTGGTTATTTAGATGACTGTAACTATTATTGTTGGAGATTCCAGTCTTTTTTATTATAAAACCAGTCTCAATAACTTGTTTAACCAAATCTTCTACTAGTCACATGTTTTGCGTAGCTAATTGCAATTCAAAGTTTTGGGATCGGTTCTACAATTTCAAAGGAATTCATGAGATTTGGTCCTTGGGAAGGTGAATCTAAACTCTGAAGTTTCATCTCAACTGCATCAACATGTCGCAGAAAGAGTTACAATTATCACATAGTAATCTTGCTTTTTGCTCATATTTGGCAAGTTTCATCTCAACTGCATAAACATGTAGCGGAGGGAGTTACAATAATAAAATAGTAATCTTACTAATTGCATTTCAAAGTTTTGGGATCAGTTCTACAATTTCAAAGGAACTCATGAGATTTGGTCCTTGGGAAGGTGAATCTAAACTCTGAAGTTTCATCTCAACTGCATCAACATGTAGCAGAAAGAGTTACAATTATCACATAGTAATCTTGCTTTCTGCTCATATTTTAAGCACCACATTTCCTTTCCATCATGGAGACAGTTAGCAGAGGGAGATGCCAATCTGATACTGAAGCGATCCATGTCAATGAGACTGACAGTTTATTCCCTTGCACTGATGCCACCAGATTCTGAGACACTACTGTTGGGTTCTTGCTGACACAATGGAGATGCACCAAACTTTTCCATGACGGATCAACTGACATGCAACTACTCTTGCTTGTGGGATTGGACAGCAACTAAGATTGCCTCTGCTGCCATTGGATCTCCAGTATTATGAGGTGTGACAGAGAACAGAATCAGCAACATGTGAACCAGTGAGAGAATTCTTTTGCCAACCTGGTCAGCTCATGCATCAATTGGAAGCCAAATCAGTCCTAAAATATGACTATTTGTTCTCCTTTACATATCCCCTTTCGATATTATGATAGGATATGTCTTGCGGTTGCAGGTTTTTCTCACCTCTGGATCATTATTACTCCACAGACCCTTTGCAGAATGGCTCACATCAAACAAAAGAAAGCAAATTCCACAAGGTTATGTGCCACTGGCACTGGTATTATTTTGTCTTTCATTATATCCATCCTTTTTTGAGTTTGTCTACTCCTGCAGTATCATTTATGGCCTTCTATCATCTCTGCCCCTCCAGGCTTTCAAGATCTCACAGATTCCTCAAGCATTGTGTCATTTCTTCTGTTGGGCTTTTTTCTGAAGACACAAGCAGTTGCTAGATAAATGAACTTGTTCCTCGTAACTTGTCTGAATCAATGGAGCAAGAAAAATTGACCATTGAGCTAACTCTCTGGATAAGGTGCGATTCATGGTGGTAGCTGCTGATTGGAGTAAATTCTTTCATCAAAAATGCAAAAAAGAAACTCTTTGTTCTTGGTTATGTTATCACTGTAATCCAATGGTGAGATTCTCAATGTTGCACAGCTTTTAACCCAATCCAAGACTTCATGAATTCGGCTTATTTATTCTTATGTTGATGAAAATTTTTGGCCAAGCAGATCAGCAGAGCACTCGGGTTATCATCATCAATTGCAGATGTCCAAGTAACTGAGATCGCCAGCTCTGCCCCACGAGTACAAGATTCTAAATCATATGAGAGGCAAGCAAATGAAGTCGTCTAAAGGTACGTCTCCTCCTCTTGAATCCTGCACAACATCTGATGGACTGCTGTTGCTATCTCATCCACCGATGTATGTTGGCAATCATCTTCCACCTGCCGATCGAAACCAGGCGTAGCAGGCTCAGAAGAGATGAGCACAGACTCCACGAGGTTGCAGAAGATAACGGAGAAGGGAGAGTGAGATGTTCCGACGTACCTTGAGACTGAAGGCGTACAAGACCATCTGATCGAGGGAGGTGACGATGAGGTGCAGCGGCATCAGCCGCAAGCTCTGCAGCCCCACCACCAGCTTCACCAGCTGCTTCGGCCGCCGCCTCGAGAGCACCTTCAGGCTCGCATGGCTCTCCACCACCGTCACCTCGATGTTCGCGGTGGCTGCTCGGTTCTCGACCTCGCCGCTGGTCCCAAAGGCTGTGTCAGCGCCAGCGACGCCGTGATTCTTGTTGGCGTTGCTGCTGCTGCTGCTGTCGGTGGCGCCCCCGTTGGATGAGTAGGAGGCGTACTGGGGGAAGCTAAAGCAGTCGGCAAAGGCGGAGGCGACGCCGGCTGCATCCGCTCGCTGCTCGAGTCGCTTCCGCAATTCCAGCGATCGAAGGAGCTGCTCGAGTTCTTTGACGTAGTTTATTGCGCCGGCGACGATCGATGCTTGATCACCCTGCACATTGGTGGCATCAAATGAGGGCCACGTAAGCCAAGTGACAAGAAGGACGAAGCGAAGAGCCTGTCACCCTCCGGACGAAGGAAGAGGGCATGAGAGAGCGGAGCACGGCCAGGTACTCGTTCATTTGCCTGCGGCGGTTGCGCTCCACGGCAATGTGGGCCATCCTCTGGCTCTCCACCTCCTCTTTGTTCTTGACGCTCTTCGCGCGCCGCCTCTTCCTCCGGCAGCCTGCCTTCGTCGACGGGGAATTCGCCTTCCACTCCTGCAGGTGTTGTGCCAAGGAGGAGGAGCAGGAGGAGGGATCCCAAGTCCCATCCGCGCGACCACCCATCCTTTTCTCGGCCTCAAGCGGCCCTCCCAGGCCACTGCCCCATGCTCCTCCTGCTCCGGTGACACACCACTCATCGAAAGCATAGCCAAAGAGGCCTTGAGGGAAAGCCGCAGCTTCCAGTGCCATTCCTCTCTTCCTACAAAGAGCTCACCACCAAACCTTCTCCTTGATGAGGTGTCAGAAAGGTTGGGCTTTTATAGACTCAAGGTATGCATGTTTTCTTCTCCTCTTTCTTTGATGAATTGGAGAGAGAGAGAGAGAGAGAGAGAGAGAGAGAGAGAGAGAGAGAGAGAGAGAGAGAGAGAGTCACAGTGTTTTGTATCATCTGCTGGAGTAGGTTGGCATCATCAAGAATTGAGACGAAAAGTTGGAGGGCCTGAAGAGAGACGCAAGTGAAAGAAATGAAGGGGTTCAGAAGATTCTGCCTGGAGTTGGACGTGTGTGTGTTTCTGTCTGCAGCGGGAGGATAGATGTGAAGCCATGTGAGCTTCAACTTGTAGCTTAGAGTTCTCACTCCTCTCTTCCTCTCCGCAATCTGCAGCAAGTACTGCCACTGATGCTGCAAACCCATGTGGCCTGTGACATACTTCCATGGGATACTGATCCTGAGGACTTGACCGATGGATTACGTACTTGTGTCCTGTCAATAGCCTTCGGTGAGCTGCTGTGTTTTCTCCTCTCCCTGCTGTTACGTTTGGGATTGGCTCTCCCTGCAATCAAGTTTGATTTGATCATAGGATTTGATTCCTCAAGATTCTCTTTACCTTTTTGCTTAAGTTTTACTTATGATTAAATTATTGCCGGGTATTTGATTACGATGCTTGCATATATTGAATCTTTCAATCTCTGACAACCTTCTCTGCAGTTGTGCTTCGAGGGTTCACAGGTGGGTATATTCCCTGTGCTTTCTGTGCTAAAACAGGAAGACTAAAGAATAAGGTATAGTAATTACTATTGTCTTGAAGATTACCTATATCAATCAGTAGAGGATTTGTATTTTATCTAGTAATTTGGTCAATCTCCTGGCGTAGATTTCTTGAGCTTTGGAGACGTGTGAGGGATGTTTGATTTCTACCTTGGTCTTCTTACTAACTTGAATTGACCGGATCATTAGCCTTTACCCTTAGACAACATTTGCATTCCTCGGTTTGCAGCGAAGGTGAAAAAAAGTGACAAGTTCTTGAATTGTTATTTTGCTTGTTCAACATATATATATATATATATATATATATATATATATATATATATATATATATATATATATATATATTATATTGATGATATTTTATTTTACGTTTGTTTCTTTTATTAATATGTATATTTTTTTATCTTGTAGGTCCGTGCAGCCTAGTAAAATATTATTACTTGGATGATCAGTAGATGTCGCCCGGTGCCACACAGTTTAGACATATTCAACTAAACGGTGAGTAATCTAATCCGAGAAATTATTCGTTTTGGAATGGATTCATTTGGTCTTATGTTGTGGATGTTTATAGAGAGAGAGAGAGAGAGAGAGAGAGAGAGAGAGAGAGAGAGAGAGAGAGATTTTGGGGGTGTTGCAACTAAAGATGGATTCAGAAAAAAATTGGAGTATAGCTCAGAACATCCTGTCGCATTAACGAGAAACAGCACTGATTTGTAGAATCGGTGAGGGGGTTAAATGTAAGAGCGGAGCCTTAAAGGATGCAAAACCATGTCAGCATGAGAATCTTGGGATGTACTATATTCTGTGGGCAGGTGAAGCCAAACCACGTTGGAGTTTGGTCGAACAGGTTTGGGTTGGTGAGGGAAGCAGGTAAAATGATACACTAAATCTGATCGAGTCGATGTACTGGTTGATGCCGCATGTTCCCTGTGTTATCGAGCCTCACGAGGCAAATGCTGTGGCTTTGTAGCCAAACCTCTGCGAGAGTACAAAGAATCCATGCATCCGCCTCCCGTTGTTTCTCACATATGACACTCCGCTCATTTATAATTTTTTTCATCTGCAGATTTATAGAGACGTACAAAGGCAAAAGGTTTGTAACCGATTCTCGATTTATGATATTTTATATTTGATAAATTATATTTCATATAATAGTTTATATGTGATAATTAAGAGAACAAGGATCGTGCAAATTTATTACTACGTGCATGTTTACTATGCCTCTTCTTTTTCTCCATACTCTTACTTTCCGAATTATTATTATTATTATTATTATTATTATTATTATTATTATTATTATTATTATTATTATTAAGATGTTGATATATTTTGTAATAATCAGGGGAAAAAAACAGAAGGGAATCGCTTTTTTTCTCGGACGACGCAGATCAGAGCTGGTGAAATCGTGCGGCCATGATTGGACGCGTGGGCTCGTCGGACGCGCCCAGTTTCCCACGCCGCACGGTACGCGAGCGAGACGACGTTGGCGAACCGCACGGTGGCCCCGGTTCGGTCGAGCCCGCGTTCCCCGTCCCCGGTCGAATACCGGTAACTTTGGCAACCCCAATCCCCGTACGCTGTCTGCCTCCCGTAACTGATGTTTTCACGGAGAGAGAAAAAGGACCATTGCAAACATCAATAGTCCAAGAAGTTGTTGAAAATATGTTCTGATTAGAAAATAGCATTAGTCATTGTATATTTTATTATCGCATTTAAGAACCTTTTGCATATGTCATCGTCAAAAATACTCGATGATGTTTTCAGCACTATGATGGAATCTTAAATTATATTACCGTGAATCAAATTTTAATTAATAGTTAATTTATCATAGATGATGAATAATAACTGCAACATGCATATGCAAGTTTTTCAAGTTTAAAAAGAGAAAAAAAATACCAAACGTAAACCTATAGTGATAAGTATGAAAATCATTTATATTATATATATAATTAATAATTAAATAAACTTAGGTTAACCATTACTAGTCAGCAACTAAGGACACTCTTTCATATTTTCTCAAATACTTAAATATAAAGGGCCCAAAATGAAAATTATTAATGTTTAATATTATATACGATATTTTTTAAGGATATATAGGACACTATAATTTTGGAGAGAGATATCTATTTTATGACTAATAACATTGTAAGTATACGTCTCTATCTGTGTGATGGGAGGCGGTATCGGAGAGGGACGAAATCACGTGCAACTTTGGGTGATGCGACATTGGCAGGAAGAGGACACGTCCTGATGTGATTACAATACAAAGCCTGTGTGTGCGCGCGCGCGCCTTTGGTCACACCTTCCATCTACTACCCAAATCATATGCTATCTTGAAAACAAACACATGTCAAGAAACACGTACCTGCACCTGGTTTTCTTCTTTCTTTTCTGTCGATTGTTTCACTAGCGTTACGGTTCATCTGATTGCAGCCCCCAATGGTGGAATGATTGGTGTGTGATCCCTGCTTTTTGCATACGGAAACTGCAAGAGTCCAACAAGTCATCAGAAACCCAAGTGAGAAGAATATGTATTCCTGTGTTCCCCAGCTCGATAATGAAAGAAGACCTGTAAATGCCTTTAGACCACCTCGGTTCTTGCAGAAATGATACGGTATCCCGCTGACAACTGCGTCCTTCCTGATCTTGGGAAGAACTTGAGAGACAAAACTGTTCATGACGCGGGGAAAAGAGCATCTGAGGCACAACAGTTTTGCTAACCAGCATGAACTGTTGGACATTTAAACCAATTACACAAAAACCATCATACAACCACTATCAATCCAGTTTCGCAGCAACAAGAATAAGGTTTACAGGAGTGATCAAGCATATGATAATTTTTAGAATGAACAAACCATAAAATGACGAACACATACCTTCATGAACATTGCCTTCCCAAATCCGAACAGATCACTAAACTTGGAAACGATAACCATGCACTGCTTCCTGTAGGTTTTTGACAGCACTATCATAGTTCACAAGACCCATGAACCAGAACTCATGGTTGTCTATGGAGACAACTCGGATATATTTTTCTCCTGGCTTTGCTCTGCTCGCTGAAGGATTGACTGTCCTTATCTGATGCAGAGGAATTACCACCTGCATGGATGACAAAAGGGGGAGACAAACTGATGTAACGTATGAAAATAGTAGCCTATAATATTGATCTTTTCTCGATTCTCTTCAAAATATCACTGAAAATTTGAACACAGGTAAATATCTCATTATTATTAACCTCCAACAAAGTCATCTTAAAGCAAAACATATACACAGCTGCATCTTATTTAAGACATATGCCTCTTCACAGCCAATGAAAATTTAAAATCCCTCAGCAGGAAAATTAACATAGAATTAAGGTGGCCATAAGTAGCCTGACCATCAAAATTAATGAAGCATCCTAAGTACCACACAAGTAGGTCAAAATTGCATGACAGTGATGGATAAATGAAACATGTTAACATCTTCTAAAACATAGCTGTTGGATCCTTATCCTCCATATAAAAATTTCTTCAGTCGGTGAGTTTTTTCATTACATGCGGCTTCTAAGACTACAAGAAATTTCAGGTCATGGAGCATAAGTGAGAACTGATATGGTCTAAAGCATTACCCATGTTTATTATTATGAGCCACAGGGAAAAATAGTATTTGATCATTCATAATGGCACTGTTGAAAAAAGGTATCAGATGAATCATGTATCATTATTCTTTGGCAAGAGGATTGAAGCTGCTAATACATGATCCATACGGATTCCAAGCAGTAGAAAAATTGCAAGCTTAATCATGAACATGATAGCCTTTTCAAGAGCAATTTTGGTTGGGATAAGGTTATCAGAAAGCGAGATATAATATGAAAGTTTTTCACCAGATTTCTGGTAGATCTTCAGTATAACTGGCTTATCTGGATCACATATATTAAAAAGAAAGAATAATAAAGAAGCATGATGACACAAAGGGATATAGAGAGACTAATGTTTCAAAATGACCCCAGCTCATTTTCGTGAAGTGAACTTGAACGAAGAAAAATGTTCAAAATATGAATAATGACAGCAAAATGATAACAATAACAAAAAGATCTAGCATAAGAAAAGAATAACTACATTTTGTTATAAATTACATGTCCATAATTTCACCACCTTTTAACATGCAAGAGTTTCTATAAAGACACATGCAAGAATTTCAACTATTGCCATAATGCAAACTGAGGATGTAATGCTTGTCATCAATGCCACGGCCCCCCAGTTACATGTATTACTGTGAGCACAGTACGCATGAACACACCCATGTACCATGTAATGCTCAGTGGTGTGTACTGAGCATGTAATGCTTGTCATCAATGCCACGGCCCCCCAATTACATGTATTACTATGAGCACAGTATGCATGAACACACCCATGTACCATGCTGGTTACCAGCATTTAGAAGCAAAACATGGGCAAATCTTATAACATTGGGCTCCTTGTTAAATTTTTTTAATCTAAATGTGGGTAACCCCTGTAACTTTGTTACAGATTGAACACAAAAGAGTAATTTACAAAGTACCTTGTAATATGTCCATTGAGTCTGATCTCCAACTTTGTATGATAGGGGATTATCACTACAGAATGCAAGTTTGGCAGTTGAAAGATACAAAACCCCCATAACAGGACCAGCCGATGTCGAAAGATAGCATGCATATGACTTTTTAAGTTTCTCATCAGGAAATGTCTCAAAAGTTTGCTGAAATATTTTATCATAACCTCCTTCACTTATGACTCTAGTAGTCTGAGAAATCCTCCCCATGGCTGCATCAGCAATGCTAGGCCCTGTTTTCACTGAAACAAGGAAGAATATTACATTTCCCACTAGCATAGATGCTCATGGTTAATAATTAGCAGAGATGCACAAAAGAACATGACACGACTGTGAAGCCACTTCATGGTTCAGAAAGTAAGCAAAAGCAGAGATGTTAAGCACAGCCTAACTGGCCTTATCAGATGATATGTAACATTATGATGGATTTTCAGCATTAAATACAGCCAACTAAATAAAATTTAAAAAATATTATTTGACCGCATATTTTCTATTTTTGTTTGCTGTTGATTTTCTGTCATTGATCCAAATGAGTCAAACAAACCCATCCTTTGGTATGTGTCTCGGTTGAACATAGTTGTCCAATACAAAAGTCTTCTACCAGCATTCCAATGTTTCACAGTAATAGATTTTATCAAGGGACCTATATATTAAAATTTTTACCCTAATCCATTATTCCCAGATTGGCAAAGAAGTGGAACATATAGTCAACTTGGAAATTGAAAAATCTCTTTATCAATTAACCATGTAAAGAAAAGGAAAATTTCAAGTACAAACCCAATATCGTATCTTTCGAACTTCTACTTATATAAACTAATTCCTTGTTTTTGTTCTTTAGGTATTACCATTTATATAATGGATCCCATGGTTAAACCAATGAACTACTAACCGCTTGTTCAGATTAACATCCATTTCAAATTTGATTATATTGCATCAGCAACAACAAAATTGAAATCTCTATGTACTTCACGTAAACCATCTTTCTCTCTTGATATGATTCATTTGATCCCAACTTTAACCAACAATTACTCTTAGGGTTACATTTGGATCCAGGTATCGATAAAGTGAGTTTAATTATCCTAACATAAATATGCAACCCTAGAGAAGTAACCCTAAGTGGGTTTATGTATCCTAACATAATCTGTAACCCAACAGTTAAATTTCCCAATTTGAATTAGAAGTTGCCTCTAATCTCCTCGCCATATATCTTGTACCTTAACAAAGGTCATGAACGAAGTACATTGTGTACATACCAAGTAGATCCAATTGTCAAGATAATGCAGCAGAATCTTACGACTTACAATGCTGCCAAAAATTCCCAGCCAAATCCTCAGTCTTCTTCGCTGCTTCGTTGACTTTCTTCCCAAATTTGTCAAGCACATCGCGCACAGTGCCCATCGTATCTATACATCACATTCCAAAATAATCGATGAATAAAACAAGTGTACCTTCCTCGAACAAGATCGAGCATCTGATCCACCAAAAAGAACGATCTAAATGATCCCAAAATACAGAAGAAGCAGAAGATACTCTTGGGGGACGAGGACGGCGCAGTGGCGGAGGGGATGATGTAGGGGTTGGACTCTGGCGGCATTGTGGTGGCGTCGCGTTGGCCGACAGGGGAAAGCGGAGGCGGCGCTACGTCTTCGGGAGTGAGCTTCGGGTAAGGGGCGTACTCGGCGGAGTGCTCGCCCTTCTCCATCGCCGATCGTTTCGCTTCGCGAGATCGGCTTCCTCAAAGGGCGTTGTTCTGTTTCTGTGACTGATATATATATATATATATATATATATATATATATATATCATTAGCCAGGTCATGTCACGTGCAGGGCACGAATCATTTTCCTTATCAATTATTCCAGTGCTTGAAATATATTAAAACAAGAAAACAAATTCATAAAAAACATAAAACTCCAATTCGGTACCAATTGATGTATTGATAAAAATATTTATATTTATAACAACAAAATAATAAAATATAATAGCATATAAATACTTTTGTACGCATTAAACTATAATCGTTGAGATGCTGACATTGCCCACATCATTCAGCACCATCTTCTTGGCATAGCATGTGCTGTGTGGCCCCCCTTTCTCTTCATATTATGTTCAATAAAGCCTCTGATATGTAGCCATGCTACAGGACGTCCTCTTCCTGTCACCAGTTTGGTGATCAAATTATATTAAAGCAGAAGGATTAAGGACAGCAGACACAAAAGCCATGCATCAATCTGATCTCGTAAGATCTATGAACATGGGAGCCTCTCGAGGACCAGGATGAGCTACCACGGGCAACGTAAAGCCCGTGGCAGCTGAAGGAGAAGGAAGCAGTAGTAATCACAAAGCTCCACGAGCAGAGCCCCACATCAATGCATGGCACTCCCTCGCTGAACCTGGAGACTTCAGCCTGGCTCCCAAATTGGGAACAGAGCTCACGGAGTGGTCCACAGTCCTCCCCAAACACCATGCTTTAACAAAGCTAATCATGAAGTCAACAAGCATCAAAGACATCGTGGAATGCAACAGTAGAGTCAGGCTGCAATCTCCTCCAGTTTCTAAACCCTCCCTTAAAGCTACTGCTACTACAGCACAAAGCTGGATGAACAGATGGAAGATGGAAGAGGAAGAGCAATCACCACCCACCCAACGACCGCGCATGCACAGGCGCGCTCCCACTCTATCGAATCCATGGCACACGCGCGATCTCCATGCCGGGCATCATTCGCTTTTGGTCAAAAGGAAGGTGGGGGGGGGTCTCTCGCGGTCTCCCTTTGCATCGATTAGGAATCCTCCATGGCCAGTACGTAATTATGCTTTATTGGACCATCATATCTTCCTCACTCACTCACCATCAAAGCAATGACACTGAGAGTTCTCACGCGCCACCAAAGCTGTGGTCTTCGGGTACTGATTCACACCTTCAATTATTGGATCCGTGTGGAGAGAACTCATTGCCTTCTCCCTTTTCCTTCTCTTCTTCGTTGATCTAGAGAACTGGTAACACTACTACTGTTAATACCACCTTGCAATACTAACATGTATACCTAGGAAAAGATAATGGAGATGCTACCGGAGTTCCAACAGTGGCGTAGCACCTAAAGCCTTGGCTTTCAGCTTGAGAGATTTCAGATAGCAGATGGCCTCGTCGAGGACGGTGGCCGCATCCTTTCCCTTCCCACCTGGGATGATCCTCCTGAGAACCCTGACCGTCTCTAGTATCTTCTCCCTCTTCATCCGCTTGCGGTCCTGGTCCTCTCCCCCGACACAGCTCGATTCACCATCGGTGTTGGTATTTCTGTTCCTGAATTCCAAACCAAGGTCATGATGGTGGGAGCTTGCTGTGTCTGCAAGCAAAGCATCAGGCTCATCCACATCAATTCTCTTCCTCTTGACAGGGAGGACAGAGCTCGCTACCTCCGATGAGCTCCCTGCCGTTGGCTCGATCGGGGAATGCCCTGTGCTGGCCTCCTCTTCCCCGTAATCTCCATCATCGGAGTCTGAATACAAAAGTGCATTGATTTCATCGGTATCTTCATGCATCTCCTCTCCTCCGTGTCCAGCGGAAACCACTTCATTGCTCCCCTGAAGGTCCAGGCTTTGATTTGTAGGATTAAGAGTCAGATATGGGTTGCATGATGAGCCGAAAATTAAGCTTGTTTGATCCCATGACTGACTGAAACCCATAAATCTCTTGTGAGATCCAGCAAACTCCGGTGTGCCAAAGGTGGGGATTGCAAGAGGATTCAAAGTTGGCATCGTCTCAGCGGATATGCGCGCTGGAATCCAAGGGAACGGTGTGGCAGCGATACCAGAGGAGGAGCAGCCGAAGGGGTAGATGTAGTTAGGGAACGCCCTGAATGGCGCATTCTGTCGGCTGATATCGGGCTTCTGGAGATCAGCAGCAGAGTTCGAGCTACTAAACCGCCATGTCGAGTGCGGCATATTGAGCCAAGGATCAGGGTATTTCTTCATCAGTGACACCCCACAAAGCAAGCACCTGCAACACCAAGCTAAGAGCCATCAGTTCAATCCACAGATTGATCAGATAAGCATCGATCTTCACAGGGCTCCAGAGGATTTACCGGCGGCAATCAGCAAAGATCAAATGTTATTTCCACAAGGTTATCTACTAGCAACTGCAATAATCACAGCCTTATTCAGCAAAGCAAACAGAAGCTAAACTACGTGACCGGCTTGAGGAGGTGGCGGAAGTACTCGGCCTGCGAGGAATCAAAGTTCATGATTATTTAGAAGCCACTGAAGTTTAGTCTGTAGCATCGAAGATAATGCTTCTTTACCTGGCAATCCTGTAATGGCTGGAAGCAAGCTATGATCCTAACGATTATGGTGGAGCTACCAGCAATCCCACTCTCATGTTTCAATGCTCGGAATCTCGTCTGAGCCGCAGCTTGGCACACCATTACTTCTCTTTCTTGCGCTTAAGATCGAACCAGTCCACCAGAAACCCAAAAGCGATGCAGAGAAAAAGGACAGGAATAACAAAACCAGATGAATCTACAGAAAGAAGAAGCGCAAATCCCGGTAGTCTTGAGGAAGCAAGCAACAAGGACTCGGAGGAGAAACACAAGAGTGCTTTGAGACCACGAAACAGAGAGAAAGAGTGAGCCAGAGCAGAGGCAAGTCGAGCTACAGTATGACCCGACAGTACAAGTTCAAGGAGACCCCTTTCCGAAGAACATCGACCGAGAGACACAGCCACCGCATACTGCTTCCGCTCTTTGACCAGGACAGCTTCGATCGTCGTCTCCTTTGGTCGCTTTAGATCGCTGAAACACCCAAATCCAGCTCACTAAATAAGATATATTGCGCCCCCCCCAAAAAAAATGCCGAGAACTCGAACCACTTGAAACGCAAAAGAAGGAAGATAAAAAAGATCGCTCTTTTGACATCAAAAGCATGGGATACAGAAGATCAAAGCACTTCGAAAGATGGCAAGAAAGGATTTTGGAACCACTCGACTGAGAGCTCCATCAAACAAACGGATGAACCAAAAACTGGGCGCAGGAAAGCTACGAGGTCAACCAACTCCCCCGAAAAAGCCAAGGATCTACCGCAATCAGCAGAAAAAATCGATTTTTATCATAGAAATAACAATATAACATGATGCAGAGAACCAAGATGCCACCAGAAATTACTGGAGAGGAACCAAAGTATGAACTCGGAAGAACGAAGCTTCAAAATTTTACCAGCCTGCTCTCAAAGAACTCGAAAAAGAGTCGCGATTTCTCAGAGGAGACCTGAAATTTATTCGCTCTAAGCAATCTGGAGCACCAAAAAAAGCCAATTCTGCTCGATGATCGGTGGACGAGCTGGGACAGGGGAGAGAAGAAAGAACAGGTAAGGCAGCAATAAACCGGCGTTGGCAGACATGGATGTGGCGACAGAATATATCGCCCACATGTGACTATAATACCCCTACAACTTGTCCGAATCTACTGACAAGCTAGCGGTGGTTAACCGTAAATTAAGCCAATCAAGCTGCCCTTGATGGTCCAAAGATTTCTACGATGGAGGTGCCGAAAAATAACCCTTTCGCTGTAATTACTTCAATGCCACTCTACGTTACTATGTGAGTCCAATACATATGCTGTGTTCATGCGCAAATTCCCGTCGAAGGATCCTTCTATACAATTACTTCAATGTCACACTCTGTTACTATGTGAGTCCAATACATGCTATATTCATGCGTAAATTCCCTTCAGAGAGCTTTAATAATCTTCCATCATTTGTCATTCGTCCGAAGCCAACTCAAAACAGACAACCAAACCTAAATATGGTGTTTAGAAGTCCTAAGAGCATCAATAATTGCCTACAAGATTCCATCATCAAGCTTAGTCAAGCATGATGGTGGGTGTGCCCATTGACATGGATGGAGAGTGTCTTCTCATTCTCCTCCCCCTCCAATGCACATCACTTTCTCATGGTGGCTTCTGACTCCATGACTGAACGACCTTTCTTTCTTTCTTGGTGTCTTGTAGTGGACTGTGGTTGGATGCTTTCCTTGTGTTTGCAAGGCCACTCAATGTGAAGCCCTCTCTTTCCTTTGCACTTGCTGATATCCCCACCGGACTCAACTATTTGCCTTTAATGCAACAAATATTTCCATATTTAAGATTATCAATCCATTTTTTTACTTTAAAGTATTTTGTCAATTCATTACAATGTTTTATGTGACTTATTTTTTTTTCTTTTTACTATATTCAACCCATGACGTTTCATACTTCTCCTAATAACTTTCTATAATATTTCACTGTTAATAAAAGCAAGTGAGGACGTCTGTACCTACAAAATATTGCCTACTAAGCGGTGGTGATATATTGCATGACGTATATGATAGAAGAGGAGATGGAGCATTAGTTTAAGTGGGCATGCCATGGAACCTAACCTACCAAATACTATGGTTTATGTGGGATTGATTGTGTGGCTCCTTGCTTATGGTTGGAGGGAATAAAGACAAATGGTGGATAGAAGGAGCCCCTCCATTCAAAGTCTACTTAATATGAAGTTATTTTATGGGCATTATTGTTCGTTCTTTAATCAAAATCATTTGGTGTATCTCGTCAATTATTTTAATTATTTGAATGATTGTATGCGTGTGTTTGGTCCGACGTGCTTGCTCTTATAATGTCTGGAAGAGAGAGATAGTACAAAAATTTATGGAGCTTATAATGTATGTTAACGTTGTTTTGGATGCCCGATCATTTGTAGTATCACTATACCTTCTCTATTTATCATGGATTAGTTATTCGTTAGTATGGATTTAGGTTAGATCAAATAAGTATTTCACGTAGAGCTGACAAGGTATTCATAATCGATTGTTTTAATTCTTTGGAATAACTTGATGAACTTAGTAAATTCTTTTACCATGAGGATAGATCGACCTTATCTTTATAGCCTCAATAATTCAAATCCTTTATTCGAGGTTTATAGAATAAACTTAGAATATTTATCCTTGTACATTGTGATACAATACGTGTGTTTAATACTAGGTCAGATGATGCTATTATATACTTTCTATCTCAATAGTTATTTCCTTTCCAACTCAAGCATATAGTCTTCTATTTGTTTTTACTAAGGTCCTTTGATATCTAATACTAGTTTGATTTTAGTACCATTCGACATAACTTAATCTAAATAATTTATATATTAATTTGATAGATCTGAACTATTAATCTAAAATATTAAATTTTAAATGAGTGATAATACATACATTTATTTATTTTAGATAAACTCGAATCTCATCTCCCCTTCATTTCCAATGTGCAGGCAATTTGAAGGTCAGTGATAATACACCTATTTAGCTCTTTTAGAGGAAAAAGGCTTCGACACTTCGTGTAATTACACATGTAGAACTGGTTTGGTTTGAGTCTCAATCAAGAATAAAAAAATATTATTATATTTCTTAATCTAGATTTGAAATGCGACTAAAGCGAGACAATGTCTCATCTAAAAATTTAAGTTTATAAATAATATATATATATATTATTCAACTAACACAAATTTCACATATTGAGTTGAGATATTTATCATCCACATGCGAACGAAAGCGTGAGAAATATGAAATTATAGATCACGTATCATTTAAGACCCGAACCTAAGCTCTTAGATGGAATGATGTTGATAACAATTATTTTGAATATTATTATGCCTTTATTACTCTGAAGATTAAATTACCGGACACCATTTCCGACAACTCTTCGTCCCTCGGTTCGGGCGTCGCGAAGGACGGGATGGACCACGGCCAGCGCACCTCCACGCGGCAGTTTGACTCCAGGATGCGTTGCGTGGGGCCATCAAAATGCTTTGGGCGAAAGCACGGGAGGAAGACGAGAGAGCGGCAGCTCGCGGAAAGAGACGACATGCGTGGAGCGCCTGCTGGTCCTCGAAACACCAAGACACGCAATCCACGGAGATCACACGAAGGAAGACGACGGATGAATCGGCACACGAAAGCCATGCAGTGATGGATAGGTTGACGAGGTCGAGGCGCGCACGTACCGCGAATCCGAAACGGGACGGAATCGTACGGTCCAGATGTGCTGCAGTGGGTGATGGGGACGGCACAGAGACGTTGGATCCGAACTCTCCGTCACGTCGCAATACACCGATACACGCCACGTGTCATTCTTATGGGCCGGGCTTGCAAAATAAAAGAGCTCGTTGGGCCCGTCATAAACCCAATTAATGAAATGGCCCGTTGCAGAGAGAGAGAGAGAGAGAGAGAGAGAGAGAGAGATCACACGATACAAATCCCTTTGTGATTGACGTGATCTCTACCAGGTGTGAGATCTAATGCAGTGGACGTAATAATGTACTGATGCACAGCATGCACATCAATTCTGCAAGCTGATCACGAGGCAATAACTCTCACATCCTTCCCACCAACTCCTTTGCCTTCTTCCCCCACCCAATCCAACGCGACTGTAGGTAGTGAACCAGCACTGCCGCTCTTGTCCTCCTCTAACCTCACCGTGGCCCCTCTCCTCCACCATTAAGAACAAACAAGAGGTGTGGGGTGTTGGTGCTTCCCAGATACCTTTGGCAGTGTCCCAGGCCAATAATCTTTTTGGACAATGAAGATGCTCGTTTGTGTTCGATCCTGGTAGCAATGCATTAGTTGTCGATGTGCGTGACTCCCATTATCTGTTGGTCCACCCAGGAAGATGGGAGACGTTCCACCTTGTATCACTCTCTCTCTCTCTCTCTACAGATAGATATGATGTATACTCGGTTTAATCTTCAAAGGCTTTTGTTATAATGATGTTTGGATGTTGGACTTTGTGAAGAGTGAAAAGATTCTATAAACTAGTCATTTATTTCGATCCTTTAGCGATATGGTGGTACAGCAGTGCAGAAGAGATGAGAAAGAAAGATCCCTTACGGAGTCAGCTGCGTGTTACAGTTCAAAGGCTCTCTAATCTATGCTTCGGTATCTTATCTCTTATGATTCTGCGCTGACACTCTTTCCTTTATCTATTAAATTTTAGACGTGAAAAGAATTCAGCAGACTTCCATCTGCTCCCTCTTTTTTGTTTTTGTTTTTGTGAAAACAAAAACATTTTGAAAGAGTCAGTCACCCTATCGACATCAGATCGTACCTAATAACTACTGTTTTCGTTTCCTTGCTTTTGCATGTCCCTCGGCAGAAGTGAGCCGGTGGCCGGGCAGTGGGGACAAAGGCAGTGATGAAGCTCTATCATCCCCCCCCCCCACCGCATGACAGTTCCCCATGGGAATGCACACAAGTCCCCTTTTCCCGGTTATCAAGAAAGTAATTTCTCTTTGGTCCCTTTCATGGACTCCCAAGGAGCCAAGGTCTCTCTTTCATGTCTCACAAGGGAGGCCTGTCACGGCATTGGCTAGCATCGGCACACACGCCATGGTATCCGACCTGCAGGCAAAGAGCTCGGCAAATGGAGTGGGGCCATTCATCAGCAGAGCTTCTCGTTTCAAACTCGCTCCGATCATGACCTGACCTCAGCTTCGCCATGAGAGAGCCGCAGGATCCTCGCCAGCATTGCTTTCACATGCAGGGAGCCGAAGGCATTTACAGTACTGCTCGGAAAGCGCAGTGCCATTGTGGTACTTAGCGTTGTTAACTGGTGCGAAAAGCTCTCGGGCGCACAAGTCTGGGTGGGAGGAAGTACTTAATCCTTGTCTGCATGTGATGCAGGTGCGAAGGAATGGCAAGCCATGAGGGGAATAATTCCATGGTCATTTTTGGACTGGAACCTGAAACTTCCAAGAGGTCCCCCATCCCTCTTCCACCACTCCTCCCTGTGAATATTTTTTCTCCGTCTGTGTGCTGCCATCCCGAGATCTGTACTGAACAGTGGGCTCTGGCTTCGTGTCACAGGGGGCAGCAAATCCAAGAGTCTCAGCAGACACACAGTCAAACAGTGCAAGGACATCAGCAAGATACATGCACAGGAGGAAGAAATCCGATGCGTGCCATGACACAGATTTTATTGAAACAAAAGGAACAGTTTTGAGAAGAAGAGCAGAACTAGATGACCATATTTCCCTCAATTCTTGTAGCACTCTCTGTCTCTCCCACAGAATAAGAATTCCAGCCTGATCTATCTCATTATCCTACTGTAAGAATGGCCAGGTGCATTCATGGAAAAGCATGAGCTTAGCATTCTCAGGCTCATTTATTTCCCTTTTCCTCATCCACTAGTCCTGCCCACGACAAGGAGGCTCACTGACAAGTTGAATTGACTGGGAAAACCTATCAAAGAGACGAACACCACAAACAATGCCTTCTTCTCTCATGAAGTTGATGCTCTGTTTGGTTTCCTCCTCTTGGCAGCTGGAGAGGAATGGTCGCAGTTTGCATGTGACCCGACTGCTGTGTCGTCGCTCTTGTAGCTCAGACATGCAGCATCCAGTACCCCGATTGGGCTCTTTGGCACAGTGGAAATTGATGTACTGGCATGTGTCCTGTTCTTCATCAATGCCATCTCTTGAATCACTTCATGACACCTCAAGACTCTCTCCTGAATCCATTGCAGAAAACTGAGGTCTTACTAACATAAATAGCATTTGCTCGATGAAGCACTGCGTGGCAGATGAACAACCCTTACCTTATTTACATGGATGCAGCAAGCTAAGGCCTTGGCGATCTCCAGAAATTGAATCTCTTTCAAGGCTGATAGTGCTACTGCTGCAGCAATCTCGGAAGGCCTGAACTCCAGGAAATCAACCCCTGCAATTGTTGAGTTATAGTCACGCTCATGTCAGGCTTGCCATCCGACCTAAATGTCTCTCACAGTTGTTCAGATACAGGCAACTCCAGATCACTGACCTCTAACAGTGGCCAAAACGAGGGCGATGGAGCGAGAAATTAATGAGCCATCAGGTGAATTTGCATCATGAAATTTACACAGAAAGTAAACAATGAATGAGAAAGGTGTGACTGCTTGCATCCTCCACTTGAGGGTGCCAAGCACCAGAAGCTCCATCCTCTGTATGGTCCTGGCTTCAAATACGTATTTTGCCTCTCCTACCTGTTTGTGCAGACACAAATCACTGATCAGCAATAAGAAGTTGCAGTCCAAGATTACCATCTGCACAAAAGTTTTGATGTCTTCTTTAACCTGTAAGTCTAGAGACAACGGGACCTCAGTTTCCTCCACCTTGGCAGCGAGAGATAAGCAGGCCACTGATAGCAACTGTGTCATCCAAGCCTTACCTTGCTGGAAACAGAGTCATAGGAGCATGACGCATTGTTACACGAATCACATTAAAGAAGCAAGTACCTCAGTAATTTTTCTTACCGGGACTTCGTAAAAGGAGAAGAATCGATCCAAGTAATTTACAGACAGGTAGGCACTCAGAGGTCCAAAGTTGTAATGTTCATGAACCTGTCAATGCAGGAACGAAAACTATGTGATTACAAGGTGGAGAAGCTCTCAGGTAAAAGAGACATGAAGGAAGAAGAAAAAGCATCAAGAGCGGGTAGATATGGGGGAAGAGAGAATGAATCCACCATCATGCTGATAAAAAGGATGGCTTTTGACTGTTCTAGGCACAAATAGCATCAGATGCATCACAATGAAAGATAAGAAGTAAGAACTGTGATCGGTTAGATCAATGGTCTCGGGGATAGAATGTCGATCGATCAAATCTATCAGCGAAACCATTGTACTGAGAAATCCAGAAATTGGAAGATGAAGGAGACTGAAAAAGCATGGAAACAAAGAACAACTCGACCCACCCTCTGCATCCAGTCGATGGCATCATTCCTCACCGCCAGGTCCAGCTGCCCCTTCAGCAGCCTCTCGGCATAGTCTCCCTGAGGGAGATGCTGCAACTCCCTCTCGACCAGAGAGGCGATGCAATCCTCCGACGGCAAGGCAGAATCCCCATAAAAATCGCTCCTTTTGCCAGGGAAATGCCAAAGGCCACGCCTTTCGACTTCTCCTTCGGGGTCTTGCTCTTGCTCCTCCCTCTCATCGAACCCCAGGGCGCTGTTGCTGTCTTCTGGGCAGAAGAGGATGGAGGAAGCACACTCATAGCTGATGCCCATGTCAAATAAATCAAAAGCTGCGGAGGCTGACACAGTGTAAGGCCGTTCTTCCTCTTTTACTCCTCACAATGCTCTCTTTAGAGACAGACGCAGAGACAGAGAACGAAGCCTAAAGGAAGGGACTTTTTCATTTCGTTGGTCCTCGGTGAAGAAGAAGTTGACATTGCGGAGGCAGAGGAAGATGGGACGATGAGAGAAAGTGTCCGAGCAAGCGCAGTGGAAGAGGAGGGGAGAAGAGAGTGAGGAGAGGCTTATAATGGAGCAGCCCGGTGCAAGCTAGCTTTGTCCAAGTAAATGATGATGCCAATAACATGGGTTGGAAAGAGCAGATTGTTGATTGATTTGACATCAGTACACGGTGTCGCAGTAGATCAAAGGCATGATTTAGTAATTCTCCTTCACATATATCATATGATTCTTTTTATGAGGTAACACGAACTCAATGATTGTTAGATATATACCACATGAAACAAAAATTTATGATGGAGTGAGCACAAGACTTGATAATTACAAGGAAGAACTTGAATGGGGCATTATACATATATATTATATATAAAAAACAAAATTAGAATATATATTTATCTTTTTGGTAAACCATATATATTTGTAAATATGCAAAAGAATAATTATCATTCTAAATCTCAGTATGGAATTAATAAATCTTTCAATAAATTTATCCAGAAAATACAATTAGTTATCTTAAACTATATTAATATTAGTCTATTTGAATTGATACCACTTATGTCTATAGGATATTAAGTATAAAAATAGAATTTTAACTAACAATAATAATGAGATAAATGCATATGCTGAACTTAAATTTAGAGGATTAAATTCCAAAATCACCCACTGAGAGGGACGTATATGTCAATTTACTCTCTCTCCATATGTATTAATATATACATATATATAGGATTTATACTTACTAAAGAAATATAAGGAGAGCGCGAGAGAGATGTCACTCCAAAGCGTTTCGCGAGCCTTCTGGGCGTTATCCTCCTCCGCGACTCCCACTCGCCGCTCCTCGTCGGCCGCACCGAAGCTTCTTCGACGCCGAGCTCCTCTCGTTGGGGCACTCTCTTCTTTGTGCCTTGGCAATATCTACGCCATCGCTTACAGGTCCGCAGCCCGCTTCCGTTTCGTCGGGCAAAACCCTAATTCCCCGATCTCGGATCCGATACCCGGAGAATGGTCCTTTGGTTTTACCATTACTGTTTCTTATCAACCCATCTTCGATTTTGGATTGGTACCGTGGATCTTGATGATATGTGTGGTACTGTCCCACATATCATCAAGTATCTGCTTATAATGTGGTAACATGGGGATCTTGATGCTTGGATTCTGGTGGTCTAAAGGTAGGTTAGAATCTAGATGATATGTGTGGTACTGTGACATGATGATTTGCGAGTTAATTCTTGCTGTCGGAACTTTGATGATTGTGTATTCTTTTACATCATATGATCTTGATTCTTGAGAATAAGCTCATTGATGTTCTTTGTAGTGTTTCAAGAAACAAATTGTAGTTGTTCGGTGCAGTCGTCTCCCATTGAAACCTGTATGTTTCACCTGTTTGAGTGAATGCTATTATGGAGTCACTTTGTCCTCCAAGAATTGTCCGAAAAGGAATATATTAATTTCTTGATGAATTCTCTTTAACTGAGATATCTATGTTTTTTCCTGTTTGAGTGAATGCTAAAAGGAGTCGCTGACATCCAGAAGTGTCCAAAATGCTGGAATGATCCTTGCAACTCAGTGCAGGCTTCTAGTTGACGTTGGTATCTTGTTCAAGCCTGATGGGAGTCATGGGGCATATTGTGTTTCCTTGGCAGGCAAGGCCTTCCGTTCTTGCATCTTGTACAGGCTGGCCAGGTCCATGTTTTTTGGTTGGGAAAAGCCTGTCCCCTTTATCAGTGCTAGCTATGAGCTGGGATCTGGTTCTATCATCTACATGAGATGAGGACATGTTTATTAGAGTTTTTCCAGTATACTGGATCACAATGTAGGTTTCAGTCTGGTACCCAAGTAAGACATTCTCTTTGGTTGTTAAATAACATAAGGTTGCAACCTGGTCTTTCTTTTTGTTCATTTTTCTTCCCATGAACTGGTCATTTAACCCGTAGGAGCATTCTGTTATGGATTCAGATATTCTGTCATATTTCTTTTCGTTTCCTTTGACACTGTTTCTTTTTGCTGCTCATGCATGCCGTTTGCAAATCTGCAGATCAAAGTTTGTTAACCAACCATCCACTAGAGGTCTTCACTCTACCGGAATGGAGGGTGCTTTAACAACTGTTCCATCCATTGTTGTTTATGTTACTGTTCCAAACAAAGAAGCAGGTTCTGTTTTATCTTTTAGAGCGTGCTTTACTTCTCATTCCTAATTTGCTAAAGCAGCTTTTTAGCAAATGTATATAATATTACAAGTTACAATTTTGGTTTGGAGGTTTTGTTGATGCATGCAGTTAGGGCTACATTGTTTACTTTTTGGTGCCTTTCATTCATTATTAAAAAGTCCAGATAGGTTTGTGCCCCGTATCAGAGAAATGCCTCCTCGCTTATTGACTTGAACGAACAACCTTTAGAGCAACCTAAGGCATTCACCGAATAAGGCGGATAATTCTTATCCTGGTTGGATGGCATGAAATATATTGTTGATGAATAGATGTCTTAATTATAAACATCTTAGAAATAGATGTCGAGTTCCTGATCCAAATGATTAGGTCGCGTAGGACCAAGGTCCAAATCTCTCAGTTTTGTTAGGATGCCTCAGTTGCATACATCACAGCACTTGGAATTGATGCCTCATAATGATAAATGACATGGCTCCCCATGACCTTATTTTGGATTATTAATACTTTTATCATTCCATCCCCATAGGGACTGAGAACCCTTCTCTTTCTTGGTTGTGCTACCGGGGTCTCCAAGAAAGTCAGAATAAGAGAGCATTCATCTCGGGGTGGAAGCATCGCCAAAAGTGAGCCAAAAGTGAACCAACCCCTTGGATTGCTATGAAAAATGCAATTTTAAGTAGCCGAATCTAATTCAAAATTTTCACCTACTTGGGCATGTCTAGCATATTTTCACAATCACAAAATCACTATAACTAAGTTGCAGAATTCTCTCTCTTCTTCCTCCCCGATATCTCCCCTCCCAACCGGCAACACCCACCCAGTGGGACCCAAGAGCCTCCTCTCCCTCCTCTTCTTCTTCCTCATTCAAAATTTAATTAAGTAATTGAATTTAAGCTATCTGAAGATTTTAGTCATGGTAATTGTGTTAAAATGTTATGATAACTGGCTTAAGCATTAAAATTCTAACAAACGTTGCTAATTCCTTCCATGAATGTTTCGTAAGTAATTATCACATTTATCATCTATGATTAGTAATATTTGATTGTTATATTATTGAGGATCATGGCTGCAATGGAAATAAAGTTGATGACATGGATATGTGATAAAAAAGAAAGAGGTGATTTTGGAAGAAGCTTTGAGATGTTATAGAAAAGAGTATTATTATTTTCCCATTGTGAAGGTTTTGTTGCCATTTTAAAATCATGTTTGGAAATGAAGAAAGAGAGGGTGAGAAAATAGATATGCATTCTTCAGAAAATCATATTGATTTGTTGTTGTATTCAATCTATATTTCTTTTTGTAAGCAGACAACATTTTGATAGACATTCAACTGCACCGGTGGATGCTGAATCAAGGAGAAATCTACATTTAAAGGTGCAGATGTCAGACTCCAATGTGCCAATTGTCTCAACTTCGGTTTGCAAAGTGAAGGGGCCATTGGGAATGTTCCCAGTCAGGTCCTCCAATGCTCAAGCCATTGTCTGAAGTGGGTTAAGTCTTGGGAATTTTTGTGGAAAATTGAAGAGCTTAGGGGAAAATGAAAATAAAGAACCTGTTTTTTCATGAAAGAGGTATCGTTTTATAGTGTGGCCCCAAGATGGTCATACTACAAGACTACAAGTATAGGTTATCGTATTGTCGAATTGGCAAAGTTGACCTGCTACAATGATGGTGGCAGTGGTGGTTGATGGAGTGGTGATGTAGGATGTCTTTGGCACAAGACATGTCCGTGCCGCGGAGGACATCACTGCCACCTTAATGGCAAGACTGGTGGCGGTATGAGTTGCAGACTGTGGGTGGTGCGGGCTTAATCGATGTATGCTGCTAATGTGGCAATGGACAGCTGGCACACAACAGTCATTGATCATAGGGGACCATTGGCATACCCTAACCACTAAATGAATCACAAAATTTGTCAATCGCAACAGTTTTCATGTAATAACACAATTTCCTCATTTGTCATGCATACATGTATTGACAAGAGGGTGAAATTTCCTCTTTACACCAGTAAATGGTTAGGTCTTGTGCAAAAAGCTGATGCCACCTTCATATATAAGTTGAGTGGGCACTAATTGGCAACCATGTTGCATCTTATTTACTGATATGTGTATACAGGTGATTTTCAACAATCATGTAATCAACACGATACCAAATGCATCTCCATGCTTTTGGACTTCTCCAAATTGTGCTTATTTTCACTTGTATTCTAAATAACCTTCCTGTTCTATGTTTATGATACTCCTTTCTGACTCTGTTTCTTCTGGATTTTCCTTGTTTAAGCACAGGCATGAAGCTTGCGGAAAGCATCATCAAGGAAAAACTTGCTGCATGCGTCAATCGGGTCCCAGGCATGTATATCACCTAATATGTTGTTGCAACATGTGACAATCCTGCTTGAAAATTTGTTTGTAGCAAGTTTTGTGCTCTCATCTTGTTTCGTTAATGGTTTTTAATTTTGGTGAATATGGTCAATTTTCAGGTCAATTGGGTGCCACAACTTACAGGATCTTATTTGACTGTAGCAAATTGTGACTGTTACTTGGAAGATTATTAGCATTTTGCTTGAACTTCTTAGGGATAACTTTCACACATTATGATATTACTATATTAGAAATCTTTTTTCTTATATAGAATTCATAATATTTTTTTAAGGGTAACTTCTATTTGTTTGTTGAGATTGCACATCACAGACATAACACTATTAGGCTGGATTCTCTTGGGACCCAAATCCAAAAACTAATCCAGTAAGCTTAGGGATTCAAAATGTGAATCCATATCTGACCTTGTGGGTTAGATTCAGGTTGGGGACCAAATCTATATACATTATTGGGTATACTTACAGGATTTGTACCTTATGCAACAGAATCTGTACCTGCAAAGATGGTCTTCTATCCAATTATGAGGAATAGTAATGCAGATAAGATAATAGTTAAAATAGTGTGTAGAGATTGAAGATATAAAGCATCCATTATGATGAACACATTTTCCAACATTTATGAGAAATAGCAGAGAACATAGCAAAATGTCTCATTGTGTTTCTATAATTTGTGTTCAATCAATATACGTAACTCCTACATTTTTTATTTTGAAAATATATTAGAAACCATAAAGAATGATTTGATTTCTCTTAGTTTGACGTGTGATGTTGCCTTCGAAGGGAGCTAAATGGCAGGAAAAGATCGATGTAGCCAATCTCTAGTTGGGACATCAGAACTTGTTGTTATCTTTAAAAATACAAAGATTCATATAAGTCCTTATATTTCATTTAGGATTACTCAGCTGATTAAATAGTACCGAGACTAGCCATTTCAAGTTTGTCTTCCAAAACCATGTAATTTCCTGAATCTAATGTTAAGTCTTGATCTTTAATTTGAATAGTCCGTTTCATCTTGGATTTGATCTTTAATCTGGCCGTCCATATTTTGAATTATTTTTCTATTTATTAAATTGAATGTAAAAAGTTGGGCAGTTTTGTTGGTGGTGGTGGTGGTGATTGCAAAAAGTTCAACTAAATATATTTGCTCCATAAGGATTTAGGGTGGAAGAAGAATTTCTTGTCAGTTGCTGACAGCACTTGTGTGTATAGAAAGAGTAGGGATTTTTATGTTTAGGGTTGTAAATGAGTTATAAGCTGTTCTAGCATGGCGATGCTCAGTTTGTTAAAAGCTTGCTTGAGCTGGTTCCTATAGGGCAAGTTGGGCTCGTCTTGGCTCAGCTGCTAGCCTGCTTATGCTTAAGAGATGCTGAAGCATCAATCATGTAACTTTGGCGGGCTTGTTAGTTTGGTGCTAAAATTGTCAAAAATCATGTATCTACAAAGACTTTAGTTCCTGGGCATTATATTTTAGTTGGGCACTCTCCAACACAAGCTTGCTATACTCGACATTTTTATTATTTCCATGATGCTAACCTTTTTTTTTGCCCGCCCCCCTCTCAATGTCTAGGCAGTCCTTTTTTTCTACCTGAAGTCATTTATGCCTGTGGGCATACAGTCACTGGGGTTCTCCGCCCATGAGCCATGCAAACTGTCTAAATGTTGTTAATTAATTAGGGTCATATTCAAAATTTCAGGTTGACCAAAGAATTAATTAAGTGTTGTTAATTAATTAGGGTCCATCAGATGGTTAATTTGGCATTATTATGAAACAGATGTTTCACTGGTAATCAGTCATTACTTGAAATATATATTGTTGTTTTCTTGGTAGTTAATGATTATTTTTTAATGTTAAAATCATGGTTCCTCTTATTGGTTTGTGTCAATGTACTGATTAGTTTTTAGTATGGTATATATTAAGTTGCATCGAGTCATATCGAAAGTAACAACACATCATGACATAAAGATGTACTAATATATTATTTTTATCGATTTTTTTGTCAAATTGATATGTACTGCTTGTACCGAATGATATATTGTGGTAGGATGAACCTTGGTTAAAACTTGATTAGATGGCATTCTTTGAAAGATGAATTGCTTCAACAGCTTTTGCATATATATATATACATATATATATATATATATATATAGTGGTTATTTCATAAATGGTACTTGGTGATTAAAACACCCTTTGCTTAGTAACTGCTGAAAAATGTGTGGGCATGCATGGTTGCAGGTATCGAGTCAGTGTATTGGTGGGATGGCAAGGTAGAAGTCGAATTTAAGATTTGGGTTTTGTTTCTCCTCGACTACAAACATACCTTTTGATGTCTCTATTTAATTTTCAGGTAGAGAGGGATGCCGAGGAGCTACTCATAATCAAGACTCGGGAGTCCCTTCTCGGTGCCTTGACCCAACATGTGAAGTCCAATCACGAGTACGAGTAAGTAGTGCCTACGATGCTACCTGAGATTGGTGGTTGACTGACGATTTCCGTCCCACCGCAGCGTTCCTGAGGTCATCGCCCTGCCCATCACCGGTGGGAACGAAAAGTACCTCCAGTGGATCAAGGACAGTACCAGAGACAAGTAGCGTGTATATTTTGCCCCCCTGCCCATGAACCGTAACGGATGTGAGTGCTACTGCTGCTGCACTCGTATTAAGTTAATTTCCCAACAGTTCAAAAAAATTATCTTCTGCTCTTTCTCTATATATATATATATATATATATATATATATATATATATATATATATTCTTAAGTTCCTTAAGATGATGAAATCCAAACACGTTTGTCCTTACAATTTCTGCCAGTGTGAACCTGACATCACATGATCCGATCAGGCTGTTATGAGAAGAAAAAGCGCCCCGCCCGCCCTGAGAGGCAACTAAACTCCCTTTGACCTTTTGTAGGAAACCATAACAGCTGATGTGATCACCAGGGGGAAGAACCCATGTTGAGACAATGCCACATTTGCATGGACAAGAGTCTAAAATAGGTCAAAGGCAGATAATTCAAGGTTATCCCTTTCTTGTCCATCATTGAGATGGAGATTGAGAGCCCATGTTGAGACAATGCCACATTTGCATGGACAAGAGTCTAAAATAGGTCAAAGGCAGATAATTCAAGGTTATCCCTTTCTTGTCCACATGGATAAGAAGTCAACAAGGGATCATTGAGATGGAGATTGAGATTGTCCCTCCTCTATAATCAAATATAAAAATATATCCTGAATATAATGAAGGAGGCTTTCCTTTAGATCATTTATATCCATACTCGTATCTAGAGTTACGGTCCCTTATCTTATATCTAGAGTTACTATCGAAAGGGATCGGATCAAAATTTTTCTTCTGATCATGATCTTCATATAGATGATACATCGAGAGTTCAATATTTTTACCTTCGATACAACAACTCACATCGATCAGACATCAATAATTTATTCTCCCAACCCTGATTATGTTTAAAATCTCATATCTTGATTTGAAATTATCATTAAACTTGCTCTTCGAGGTACAACTTAGAACCCCATGGACGTTGCAGGATCTGTGGTGCTACTTGTGGCGATACATGCAGGAGCAAGGTGCAACAGCCACTCAGCCGACGACGTTAAGAACAGTCCCGAGGACGACGGTGACGAAGGACACAGCCAACGCCGCGATCATGAGAGGCTTCATGACTCTGCCCGCTGGTGGCGTGGCGAACCCTGCGTAGCACACAATGAAGTAGATCACCAGGACCATGTCGGCGGCAAAGGTGAAGAAGACGGCCAAGGCGTTTAGTCGGTAGGCCAGAAGATAGTGATGGTGGGACGACGCCGCGGTAGCAGCGGGTCCCCAGATCTTGATGGCGCCGGAGAGGCCGAGCTGGAGCAGCAGCGACACGGCCGTCGCGAGGAAGCTGGTCGTCGGCGGCGGCGCTGGTGGATCGGGCTGGGACGCAGCAGCTCCTTCTGCTACTACTTCTTGGAAGCTAATGACATGCGACGACGCCATTGCTGAGAAACTGCGCGTTGCGGTGGGCGTTATATAGCAGGGATGGAGGTCGCGGGGTCCCCGTCATGGCGTTACGGGGAGCAGTCGCTGAGTGGGACCTGAGCTGTCGCCCACGGGCGAGGATGAGAAATTGCCGAGGTTGAAGAAGAGCGGATCCACCTGCTCCCAGGTTTAAGGTTGGTGGCGGCAGAAACCGCTCGGATGTATTCACATTGGGAAGAGAGGTTGACTTCGCTGCTGTGTGGGAGCAACTCAGCTCACGTGGGTTCATCTGGGATTCGTTTGATTGGTTTCAGACCACGTGTCAAACTTGGCTACCAACAAAAGGGGATGAGGTGGCCGCGACGTGCTGGAGATGGGGTGTCGCTGACCTGGCCTCACGGGTGCCGTCGAAACCTGAGGGGCTGCTGCATCATCAACTCACTCAGAGACGAATAGTCTAAATTGTATTGGAATATTATGTAATATTTATGAGGGCAATTTAGATAGAGAGTGCAGAAACCGGCTGTTAAGCTAACCATACGCCAACACACACACACAAATATACACAGGGAATGTGTAAGCTAGTCACAACAAATGACGAATCAAATATGGGCTCGGTTAAAAATAAAGAACCAAAAAAAAAATAATGCAAGTGAAGAATTGAACCAATTGTTAGAACTCAAGACTTGTTTTCCATTCGAAGTCGATTGATAAATAGCTTCGAATGCATGAGAAATCAAACCATAAAAAAAATAATACAAGCTCGATATACATAGTCAAACCATGATAGTTTTCCTCTTTATTTTGTCTCCAAAAATGTAGTTACAAACAAAGACCAAACCCGACAAAGTCTCCATCCCAAACACCTTGATAACAATAAAAAGAAACCAGATTTGAGATTCTCACAAACGAGCCACGTAGGAGTTTGATTGTGTGACATATCTCACCCACCGATATGGGTTGTAGGAGGGTGACTTCTTTGCTATCTGTAGATATCTTACCTGCCCAAAAAGAATCATGCCTTGAGTCGGAAGGGCTTTATTGCTTATTACTTTTACCTCAAAAGCAAGCAGCATATACCTTGACCAACGCTAGCATCATATTACAAGAATATAATCTCAGAAAGCAAAGAAATACATCGTTGAATAGATTACTATAGACCGAACTAAAATAAAAATCATCCAAGTGTTTTTGTCGATAGGATCCTTATCGGGCAAACCCCACGAGATGTTGGGCAAAGTTCCTAGTCAAAGCAAACTCTCAAGGATTTGAGAGTTTGGTTGCAGGGTAGAAAGTTCTGCTTCATATATTGCAGTTTGTCCAAACTACTGAGTCAATCAAGAATTGTGATGACCAATGCCTATGCTGAAATTTATAATTTATTTTTTTGGGTTAAAATGCGACCTAGAAAAGATTCAAGCAAACAATTCCTGAAGCTTGTTACATAAGCAGCATGCCTTATTCGAATGTAAGAGCTACTCCGTCCTGTTTTGCAGTAAATTATTCCTAAAATGTCCAGATATACTATAATTTCATGCTAGCATAGCCACTCCAAAACCCGAGTTGACGGAAGCCTTGCTCGCTGGGCTGCCCTTTTTATTATCGTCCTAAGCTCTATGCTTGGTGTGGTCCTTCACCATGTCTAAATATCTGTCAGCAGATCCTTTTCTCATTTGAACTGTATTGCCTTATACCAACTATTTACTTAGCATTTCTAGATTTAACCTGTTTTTAAGCACTACTAAAACTTGTTTTATATGTTCTACAAGGTAACTTGGTGATTCTGAAGAAGCAGAACCCTAGACTATATGTAGGCGTAAAGGGATGAACAATTTCAAATAAACATTGAACTAACACTTCTGGTACATATATAAGATACTACTGTTTCTGATAATCCAGTCATGATCTTCCAGAAAATTCACTTATTCTACATCTGAAAAAATATGCCTGCAGGTTGCAGCTTAAGTTAATGTTTGTTTATGAATAACTGAACATGCCTGCTTTCAGATTATCACCTGCTGAAGAAAAAAGTAATAGCAATCAAACAAGATAATGAAAATCATCAAAAGTATGGTAGAACTCAGTAAGGTGGCTGGAGTAGCCACTCAACCCACAAAAACCATCCAAATAATCATCGACATTTTAGAATCATTCGAGAAAGAGTGATGATGTATAAACAATGCCACTTGATTTGCCCCCTATTTGAGCAACGGTGATCCACCGACTATAATATTTGACAAAGGATCAAAGGTAATAATTATTTCTATGCTAAAAACTAAAGGATGACCCACTGTCTGAAACTGTCACCGATGTGAAGTCTGAATTGGTCAATATATGCAGCCACACAAGTAAAGAGGTTGTGTTTTGGCCATCCAGGTTGCAAAGGAACAGACCCATCAAAGTGCCCAAAAGAAAATAACATGCTGATAAGGGAGTCTAAGCAATTCGTGGCCTCACCTGAAGCTTTGATGCATTGTACATTGGTATTGTGAAGTTCATGTTTATTGGTCCAGCCTCTCTAGCAATGTTTCCTGAGTTTCAGTGATTAAAACTTTTACCAAACAAACACAAGATTATAATAAAAAGAAGACAATCTAAGCAAGTAGACATGTCTTTACCATGTGATTCCTGTGAAAATGTGAGCTTTGCACGTAGCGTGTGTTCAGACCCACCCACAATCTGAAGCATTTTTCTTAGTGAGATGAAGATGCGAACAAACAACTTAAAAAACAACAATACAAAATATCCATGCTCGTATGACCAAGATTTAGTGGAAGACATGACACGTTAAAGCTTGGATCATGAGAAGTTTCTATAAGAATAGCATTTTTACTATTGATATGTTGTAAAATTGATAGAGTTTGTAAAATAACAGAACAAATAGAATAAAACGAAAAAACATAGATGAAAACCCTGCCTTCTTTAGACACCATTCAAGTCTTTTAGCTCCCTCTTTAAAATCAGCTGTCTGTCCAACAGCACCAGACTCCAACTCAAAACTAACCCTGTACATCATTGTTCAAAGATACACTTATCAGCAATGGGGAATTGAATATAGTTTGAAATCATAAGTACTGGTTTATCTTTTTGCCATTAACAACTAACCCTTCATAATCAGAACCATCAATTGTCAACACAAATAAAGAAACAAGCATGTATCATGCGGTACTTTATAACGTGTTTGGAAAAAAAAAATAAAGAACTGAAAGAAGACTTTGGCAAGGTCATGCTTAACATGTGAGTGATATCATAATTGGAGACTGTGAAGCCGATTCACTAGTGAGCTATTATTTGCATCCTCCATTTTATGAAATATTGAGAAAGATATTCCAACTTTACTGAATAAATTCCATCAAAATGAAAAATTTATCTTTGTGAACTACTTCCTGACCTCGTACAAATATTAAATATGCACATATTTCCTTCGAGGTAGAAATCTAAAGGTCAGAAACATAAGAAAGAATGACACCTAAATTAGAAGGGACAAGATACAAGAAAGATAATATCATCTGCAGTAGTAGTTTTTGAGAATTGAGATTTAATGAGACGGGTTAATTTATGAAAAAATCAACCACAATATTACATGGATTAAAGCCAACAGATATCCAGAATATAACAGTCAAAGCTAAGATTATAGTGGGAGTATGCTTTGTCTAAGCTTATCTTTCTTGACTAATTATGTCACGGAGGAGGGTTGTTAATACAGGTGTCATGAATAGGTGGAATGAGATTGATATAAAAAGCTTTCATTATAAATGGATGTGCTGTTTTGCCAGTAAGATCCATTATGAGGATTCATTAGCTTTTAATGGACTTTTCTCTCCTGAAAATCTGACTCTCTAGTTAAAACTACGATCAATGTACGAATGAGCGCACACACATTTCTGAAAGTTTGCAATCATAATCATCGAAGTGGAAAAAATTAGTCAAAGCAACCTGCTGACAATTCAGAATAATGCACTTATGCTTACTTGTAAGTTGAAAATAGGAAACATAATGGTGAGTGCTGAAGAAGAGATGTGAAAGAAAGAAAAAAGCACCTAGCTGTATAAGTTGGCACCGGCATTTGTACTGTAATTGTGTTAGCAGTTACACTCGGTGCAAAATCAGCATGTATTTTTATAATAACTTCAGCCTGAGCATAAAAATATTGTGTTCAGATTGATCTTGGCCATCATGAATAATATTTATGTATAAAAAATCTTTAAGAATAAAAGAAGCATCCCGTTATAATGAGGAGATAAAAAAAAGGATGACCCAACCTTTAATTGTCCTGCTTCTTCAATCAATGGATTAACACGAAAAGGAGGCTTAAATTCCTGAGTCATACGATAGTTCATCGCAGCAAATTCTCCATCTGGAGGTATCTATCACCAAGAGAGAACCATTAAATACCTTGTGAAAAAAAACAAATAATACCCTAAAGATGCTGCTTTTGTAAGATATATTCTAATTAATATCATTCTCTATTAGCATCTTGATATATATGTAAAGCAATATACTCACTAGTGACAAAGTTCGGTCCACATCAAAGCTGTCAAGACGAACTGATTCATGGAAATTACAATCATCAAGTATTACAGCTCCTCCTGATGAACTTCTATAGTCTGTAACATAACCAATCTTGCAATGATTAACAACTCAGAAGCTCACTGTATATGATTCAATGACAGTAGCAAAATTCTAAAGTTTCAGAGATGTTTGACGAATCACTGGATAATGTTTCAAAGATAGATTAATTAAGAGTTATCTATTCAACTATCAACAGACATAAAGATCTATCACTAATGACAAAACTCCAAATAAAAACTGCAATACAGATTACAAGCTAGTGATGCCATTTTTTGTGTAACCTAGTAATGTCTTTTCCCAACTGTCTATTCATCCTCTCTCATGCTTATTTTTTAGTCACAATGAAAGTCATATTAATTGAACTTCTATACACTATATCCATTAAAAATCCTATTTGTACATGCTTATCCAATTCTTTTTTCTGATTTTGACCCTTTTTTTTATCAATTTTCAATTTCAACACTAGTCAGTTTATACAAGCATGGCATTGCAAGATTGAAAATATCTTAGACACATCAATACTTATGAAGTGGCACACCAGGATCCATCTAAAGCCAACGATATCATTTAATATTGATACGATTTACATAGGACATCACGTAGAGGTCAGAGATAGCCATCAAAATGGCTCAATACATACAACCAATGGTTTTAATCACTTGTGTGATGACTAAACTAGCTTATTTTCCAATAAATTAAGCAGATGTAGAAGCATATTGTAGCTACAAAGTGACAGACTCTAAAACTAAACCTATAAAAGTAAATCTAGAGATGAATTTCTGCTAAGCCTAAGATGTCTGTTAAACATGAGATATTACAAAAAAATACAGACCTGAAGTTTAAGTGAAAACAAAGCAACAATATAATCAGCAGCTAGGAGACTAGGTTTGTTCTCACCATAAACAGAAGAACTGTTCCTACCAATGCTCAAATCCTCATTAAGAGCCAAACGAATTTCTGGGCTTCCTGTCAAGTAGCTTTTCATTTGAATGGTGCCATCAATCTCTGATGTGAGTATATAACCCTGTTCCAAGTTAATATCTGTTGTCAGAATGGTATAACATAAAATGGACAGCTTACATGGAAAGAATCACACATATTTACCATGATTCCGACATACTCATGTAAACATGGAGTTTCTGCAGGGTCAAAATTTGAATAAAAAAAGGCTTAATACAATTGAAAAAATCTTCTGACCAACCATGTGCCTGATTAACCCTCTAAAATCAGTGTCTAACCTAATTCCTAGATGAATCTAAGTAAGATGCAAACTTGCCTAACAACCTAGAAGGTTGGTTAGCAGGTCAAAGTAGCTGCCTCAATAGCTGCAGTTTAAGCTCAAGCAATCAAGGAGCAACCATTCAAGAGTAAGGATAAGTAACAAGCTTTCCGATATAAAAAATGACCACCTAAAAGAACCATAGAAGCAAACAAGACAACAAAACACCTTCAAAGAATCCAGAACATATACACTTTAAACATGGAGTTCCACAAGGGTCTCTAATGTGGAGCCTTTCGCACTGGGCTTGCCCTTTTCTGCATGTTAAGTTCCATTCAGCAAACTAGGAATAAGAACTGGAGTACTTGGAAAAGGTAAAACATAGATACAATCATCCAACAAAGTAAAATTAATGAAACTAAAAGAATAATTAACTTTAACATCTTCGGTTCATTCTGACCCAAAACTACAACCAAAGCAGGTCTTGATCAAAAAGCACTTCTACAAAGAACGAAAGGCAATTCATTCCACTATTAATTGTGATAGCTTGTCCTGTAACCAGAAATAATTTATTTCCTTTAAAAGATAATATAACCCAGAATACTAAAATTTCCATTAGAGTATTGTTGCAGACACCAATTGTCTTGACGAATGCAGGCTTTAAATTTAAATTCTGTAGGCCACAAAAACAATGAAGAACATGAGCATAGTCATGGAAGAATTAGCCAATAATTAATCAAGAACAAAGAGTAAGCTAGGTCAGTAAAAAATTTTAATGGCCATTAGCTTGTATTTAATTAGGAATATAAATATTGGATGTGCCATTTGGTATGAACTTGTAATTATTGATCCAATGGCCGACCACTATGCAGACCGAGTAATTTAACCTGTTCCAGTCCCAAACCAAGCTTTCCACACAGTGTGCTAAGTGCTAACCATACCCTACTCATCGAACAGTAAACTAATGGACATCAAAGTATATTGGTCAATAGGCTCCAGCTCAGAATCAAGCTATTGCATGGTAAGATCACTGTACTAGCCTCATCAAGCAATAAGCAGTTTTGAAAGAGATTTGAAGCTGAAATTAAATAATTGCCACCCCTAGTGTTGTTACAAACGGTAATTGTACAATTTGACTAATGGTGTTCATTTTAGTTTGCTATAGCAAACTAATATGTAAATCAGCAAAATGTATAAATCAGATAGGACATTTCATGTTGTATAAATCAGCAAAATGTAAACATATGTTTAGAAGGGCAGTTTTTATTGGAGTCCTACAGTGAATAACGAATTTGAATGAGGACTTATCTAATTTGGCATCCAAAAGCTGGTCTCCAATTAGCTTAGATAAGACAAGATAATATGGATATATGATACCACATACATGGCAAAATTGCTATGCTTTTAATACATTTTGTTGCACAAACATGTCTACGTGAGTATAGAGTGATAATCTATATAAAGTAAATAAATTGACACAACCACTCATGTAATCGAACTGACAAAAGACAGATTTACTCACACTAGAGCTGAATGTCACACTTATTTTTTCAATAATGTCAACAAATATTTCCTCCCTCTTTCTGCCACCAGGTTCTGTAATAATAACAGATTTGGTAATAGCTGTACCAGGCATCTTTTTGGTGCCTTGCTGCAAGTATGCAAATAACAGTAATAAAATGAAAGTCTGAAACATAAAACCAAGTAGATAAAAATAAATTGTATACAAGAGGAGAACCAGGAACTTAAGAGATTCTCCAGATGCATGGAATAACTAAAGGATTACTAAATGGTACCATAAACATTGATGCCGGACCAAGAGGAGGCACACGTGCAGAATCAATTACAATTGGTTCATTAAATACATATGACTTCAAAACCTCTGTAGAAGTTGTTTGTGGATAACCAAAGTCCTGAAATAGAATTTCATATGCAACAGATATAGTCAATTATCAAAATTCATATCCATGACATAGTAAATAACAATTGCACAATAGCAGTCAACCGTGTCCTGAAAAATCATGAAGTAAATAATTAAATATATTAACATTTGAATCTATGTAAGACCATGAGCATATACTTACAATAACTTCATCAAGTAATTCATACACGAGCACGAAATTTTTTCGCAATGAGTCTTCATTAAGAACCCCAAGATAATCTTTTGTGACACGAGCAATTCTTTGCAAGAGCTCTAGAACAAGAGAAGGTGAAACATTAACTCTTGTTGTTGCCACAAAGAACAATCCCGCAATCTTCACGTGAATGTAGTTAACCCCATCCACATTCTATTGTCAGAAAAAGGTAAAAGAAACAAGCTGTAAGGCTTAGTGACAGATAGATGCATCACAAACATAATTCCTATATGACACCATAAAGCATGAAATATATCAAGAAAGAAAAAAATGGATATGACAGAACCTATTAATAATTTCTTTAATGAATAATAGAGAATGGACAACCCCTGATTTGATGATTCATTGCGCTAATCCTGAGTGTTCCTTTGTGCACTCATAACAATTAGACAAGACATATATGATACTTTACTAGCCTTGGTTACACAAATACCTACAAAGACAGGAGGTGCCTCCTCTTCTTCATCCTCTTTCCAGAACTTCACTTTGCGAAAAAATATCTCAGCACTTCCTTTTGAAACTTCCCCACGATCTGCATCAATTGTTCAAGGTAAATTTAAACTCAACTTCTCAAATGAAAAGGAAAGAAACCAAGCCTACCCACCAAAAGCTCAAACATAAAACCACATCTTAAAGCTCGGTAATATAAAACTTAATCTAATAAGCATCAGAAACATAAATAAGAACTGGACAAGAAAATTTTAGGACCTGCAGGAAAAAAGGATTTATTGTAGTACTTTGCAGATGGCAAATTTTATGAGGATCAATGACTTGATTTTACATGTCTTTCTACTTTCAACAAAGTACAAATGCTTGGAATGGTATATGTAATTACCGTCTATGTAGAGAGTTGCATACACTATCTAGTTGAATTAACCTATCCGACATGTCTCATGAAAATTTTTAGAAGAAATAAGGATCAACGTAGAAAAACCTAAAAAAGAAAGGAGACAAGAAAAAGAAAGCAAAATACTAAATCAGAAAAGAAATTGATATTGATTGTGATCCATGAATCTAATGTTTCCGTAATGATTTTGCAAAACATGCAAATTATGTCAAAATCATTTGGTGGAACTTTTTGCTATGTGAATATGAAAAATTGACACTCCTCCAACAAGACATACTGCCTTCTAGCGGACAAAGCAACATCGAAGTTGAAGCCATTTAGGCATTTCCTATCTATATTTTCTTATTGAAGAAGTGCTGGATAAACAATGCAGCTAGAAGTCTATTAGCAGAACCAAATGTAATTATGATACGAATTAGCAACAAAAAAAGACTTAGTCATGATCAAATGTGTACAAAGCAAAAAAATCATCTAATAACACCCAGTTTCAGAAATAAGCTGCTGATCGATACATCATGTGTCTAGGTAGCAGAAAATATAGCTTTCATCATCATATAATTGTAGCACAAAAGATAGAAAAGCAAAGATGCAATCTGCCAGCAAGATTGAATTTTGGAGGGCACTGCGTGCTCGCAGAAAGAACTTTCGAATATGACCAAATGCAAATTTGGTATCAAATTAAAGAACCGTAATCCCAGCACCATGGCTCCAGATATCTTCATAGGGCAAATGTTGCACAAACACGATCTTCCATTAGATGACTCCGACTCAGCCCGTAAACGACCGACAACATCCAAGAAAGAATGGATGACAAACCTTGGATCCGCGCAGTCGACAGATCTCAAAGTCGTAGCGACAAACGAAATATAGGGTTTCCATCAAACGATATAGAGATCCACGGACCTCATGCCCTATCGGCGAACTATGGTTAGGGTATCGACCAAACGACATAGGCGAACGAGCGATGCGATCGCAGACGAATCGAGAAAACGAAAGGGAGGAGGAGATGTTTACAGTCACGGAAGACGATGTTGTCGCCTCGCTGCGACAGCACGAAGAACTGGGCGATCATCGATTATCGTCGAGATCCGCACGAGCAAGAGGGAAAGCGAGCACCTGCTTGAGCTGACCGGAATTATATGTGTCGTCGCAATGACTGACGCGAGAAATTTAGATCAAGAAATCCTCCTCACATACTCAAAGAATATATATATATATATATATATATATATATATATATATATATATATAATATATATATATATATATATCGCTCTTTCTTATTCTCGTTCGAATGAAGAGAACTCGTAACAGGCACATTGTCCAGGAGAATAAAGAGAACCGATATTTACATTCACCCGAGAAAAGGATTCCGATGACCGGCTAATACGAATGCGTAAATAAATAATTATGAAGGATTATGTATCTATGTCGAAAATAAATTGGTTTAGATAGACGAGAAACATTACTCCATCCATTCTTGGAAGTAAGATACGAATTCTATTCATTCGTCGTAAGAAAGAATTTATAGAATATATTTTTTCATCCATCGTTGGAAGAGTGTACGATCGAGTTTAATGTACAATCTTGTTACTTGACTGTTATCTATGATATCAAAATGTATTATATGTAATTAATACATAATTTTATTTATTATATAAGAATTATAATTATTTATCTGATATATGAGTTTCATAGGTCCTACCAACAAGTGTAACCATTGTTTTTATCATATATTTATTTGCATCGTAAACTATTAATTTATAATAGAACTAAGACTTGGGTGGAGAAATGTTTTCACCACTTAGCCCAAACAAGAAAGTTATAATTTTTTAGTTAAAAAATATTTTGTATTATAAAAGCAAGGATTTAAGTTTTTTAAAAAATTATAAATTATGAAAAATAAAAATGATGATTTTTTTTATAAATATGAGATATGACATAATAAATATCTAATATATTTACTTTTTTATATAAAAGGTAAGAAGCAAAATCAAGATTTGTTCTAAAAACCTTGCAACAATCTATTAATTCTTCTTCTAATTATTTTAATTCATTTTTACTAATTATATATATCCCTTTCTTCCCCTTATTTTTAATGAAAACCATTAATTAAAATTTCAGAGGTGTGAGGTGTCGATTGGTCCGTGACTATTTGCACTTCTTATTTCTTCAATTATCTCTTAGTGCTTCTACATAGCGCGCACACACACACACAGAGAGAGAGAGACGAGAGAGATTCATTTGTCATCAACGAGGGATCATATTATAGTTATACAGAAACATATGATTTCAACTTCATAAAAAAGATAACCCAATCCAGTAAGAGCTTCATAGCCAAAGTGTTCTGTAATGCATTTAACTTATAAAACACATGCTGGGCCTTTAAAACATTAGTTGGTTGGTCTTCAAATGCATCCACACAGAAACAACAAAATACAATCCAACCTTTTCCATCCCTTTGTTCTTCTCCCCCATCATTCTGTTGACATTTCTTCTCTTCATCCTACCTTCTTCTTCCACAGTCTCAAAATAAAATGGGAAAAGAGGCATAGATAAACAGCATCATGGTTGACAAAAAAGGCCTTGCAACCTCTTTTTAAGTTGAGTTCCTGTGGAATTCTCTTTATTTCTCTTTTAAATACAGATCACAAGGTCAGTGGAATAAGTGATTCACTCAGTCACAGCAGCTGAGAGCTAATAAACCTTTTTTTTTTTTTTTTTTTTTTCCTTTGGGTTCTGAAACCCATCTGATCTTATTTTGAACTGATTCTTGAAGTGCATCTTCTTATTGTTTCAGGGTGTCAAAACAAGAGATGCCTGAGGATGGTGCCACTGTTGTCATCAAAACTAACATTTAATGAGCCCCTTTGGCTAGAGTGCCTTTCTTCCTCCTTTTGAGCTTCTGGTGTACGCTTATTTCCTGTTCTTGCCTTTGCTAACCTCCCTCGGCAATTGATCATATAGGGGTCACAATCTCAAACTGAATCCATATCATCCTGATAGAATCGAACAACCATTTCCACTATGATGCTTGAAGCAATGATAGGCTTTCCATGGCAGTTTCCAATTACTTCCTCTACAATCACACCAAGAAACAATGTAGACAAGAGAAGACATCCATATCTCACCATGAGATTATGTGAGGGTCCTTCCAAGGCAAGAATGTTACACAACTCTGTCAAAGTTTCAAATCTCATGTTGGGAATATGGTAATAAGATCATCCAATAGCTGGTGAACCAACTTCCAGCTGGACTTAATCTGCACAGAGGCCTTATAAAACCAAGCAAAATGCATGTGAAAGGAAATGGTGTGATACATAAAGGAGCACAAGAAGTTGATTTTCAGAGGGATGACTAGTTTCAGAAAATTGTAGCAAAATATGCAAATATCACTCATAACTTGGCTGAGCATAATTAACATTAGATAGAATGAACTTTAATAATTACAGCAATTCTAGATGCTCATGGTATTTGGATGCCAAATGGACTACCAAATCCATACCTTATATTGTGAAGTCATGGAAGGAAACCAGATAACAGAAGATTAAGCAACATATGCATGGCAAATATCAGACAACACAAACAAGGTTAAGAAATAGATGTCCGAACATATTTCCTTATCACCTAAAAAGGCTTGGAATATCCTCGCACATATTTTCTTATTACCTGAAAAGGTTAGGATAATGCCCACACATATGCATGTGTATTATATTACATGTATATATATAAAGTCCAGTGTTGTAATTGACTAAAGAATTAACAGAGTGTTTGATTCACAACTAGTAATGCTAGGTAGCAATTGCATAGTAGCAGTTGCAAGTGCAGTTGTTTGGATGCTACTTGAAATTAAGATAGAGAAGCCGGCATCCAATGTTCAGAGAGGAAAGAAGCGACAGAAGTTATACGATCTAAAGTGGAGGAGAAAGGGATAATGTGTGAGGCAACACATGAGAGCATGGTAAGGGTATCTAAAGTCAAATTTAACCTGCAACCTCAACATGCAAAAGTATGTCATGCAGCATTTCAAACCACAAATTCATTCATAGCATGTGAGGACCTAGTTGCATGTGCAAATACTGGAAGTGTCTTATTTGCAGGCAATCAAATGCTTATAAGTGCGTACCGTTGCGAAATGATTTGCAATAAGACAATTTGCAGGCAAACAAAACCCTCTTAAGTGTACATTGGTACAAATCGCTGCAATGACATTGATCACAGTTATCACATTTCAGATTAAAGTTTTGCAATGTGTTTGCAGCCATTTAACTGGGGAAAAGGATCGATTCCAATAAGAGCTTGTCTATTGAAACCACTTTTTAAGTTTTATGACAACGGTAAGCACTTCTTTCATAACATGCACTCTACTAAAATATCCCATTGCTACACTAAATATCCCGTTGAAATGTACCAATAAGATTTTAATCCAATAATATGTGAACTAAATAACAAGAACTATATTAATATCCAACCAGCACGCATTTTACCTCAAGATGAATGCCAACTTTACAGCATGTGAACTTTTGTGTTCAGTGTCAACCAAACAAAATTAGAAACATAGAATTAGGTTGCTATATTTTCAACAATATGTACAGGATCGTGCAGAACTTTAATTAAGATATATAAACAAAAATGACAACATTTTCTTTAGAACCTGCTGTTACATCAGAGACCAACCTACAAAGATTGAAACTTTTTATTCATGTAAACTGATATATTATGATCAATTTATGCCAATTTTAAAAGTATGCATGTTATCAACTATTAATAAAGGATGCCATGTTCATTTAATCCCTTAACTTGATATTCTAGCTGTAAGTTATTCCTTGCTGAACTATATTATTTTAAGGAATACTACTAAGAACTAGAATATCTATTGCATCTAACAAGTATAGCTATTTCTTGTTGAACTATATTATATGAAGGAATTCTTCAAATTAAGAACTAGAATAACAAGTGTAGAAGATGGAAGAAAAGAAGTAGAATATACATTACATCAAGCAACACTGGAACGGTTGTCACAACCAATCTAAGCTTATACTCGCTAAAACACAATCCTTACCATGCAACTTGGTAATACACATAAAGATACATATACAACCTTATAAAAATCCTAAACGTCAAGTGTCATCAATCTGTTAACTATATGATCCTAAGCCTTTTAACTATGGTTCCATCCAAGAGAAGAGTCCTTGCAATCATATGGTGCAAGGATGTCACCCAAACTTGATGTAAAGAATGTAAAGAAGCAAAATTTTGGCTTGGTTCCTAAAAATAGTTTCAAGAACTATTACAGATATTGAGAATAAACTTGATATCAAGGTTTAAAGCCTAGCTACTTAAGGCGGAACATACTTGCCACACCAAATCAGCATGCAATGCATGACAATTACCACGGTAACATTTACAAATCTAAATGACTATGTTCATGCCTTGTCAAGCCACTGGGGATACTAACTGTGCCAATAGCCTACCTGGCAAGGGCCTGAAATGTGACATCTTAATCCTTGTTATGTGGTATATAAAATTTAAACCTCTCACGAAGGACCTAATAAAAATAGTAAATCACGATTTATGAACAGGTTTTGTGTATTTTCCAAATCATCCCTCCTCTTTTTAATGTCAAAGATACAATTAATTTACTTGAATTTGTAAGTGAGGTGCATCATTGACCCATCGCTCAATATCATCAATGGTTGAACTATTGTATCGGCACATAAAAATGCATCCACATAAAGAGTGAGCTCATATATCAAAGTCTTATAAAAATGCATCCACATAAACTAATCATAAAAATGCATCCACATAAGCTAGGCCAAAATATTGGTGGCCGAACACATCATGGCATGATATAAGTACATCAAACTTCATTTGATAAGGACAGATCCTGGTGAAGTGCACAAACTGCATCCACATAAAGGGGCTCCGATGAATAACAAACAAGTCTACATTGTGAATGCATCTTAGCTATGCTGTGGATTTAAATACGCAATCTAACACAGTCATGGTGAATTTAAGGAAAGAATATGACAAAAAGTATCAGTTTAGGTAATTAGAGAATCAACAATAATATTCTAATATAGCTTCAAATGTGAAATAACCAGATAAAAGTACTGCACAAATAAAAGGGCCAGTGGACTCTGCAGAGCTTCCGCCAAAGTAGAATGTATGGAGAGTTACTCTATGCAGCTTTGCCTAAAGATACTATTCAGTGACTTGAACTCATCAAACTGAAATTGAACCTTAATGCTGAAACAAGATTCAGGATCAAAGGCATTGGACTACCGATGGTCCAGTCTATAACATGTGATATTGGTGATCGTTGCCAATTTGAAAACAGCAGAAATATGATTCTACTATTCAAACAATTCGGTGCCACATTATATTAGCTACCTGAAGGAGCACAAAATTTCAAGATACAAAAGTTCAAAAGAAACATCCAGTGGAATTACTTTTTAGGTTTTCTAGAATATCATAACCAGGAAAGATTTGTTGGGTAGGTAAGCAAACATGGTACTAATGTGATATTACTATTATGATTAGTTTTGGGAATGCTAATCAGAAAAAGAAAATGAAAGTACCTTTCATAGAAAGCTTCCTTCCTTCTCAAATAGCAGAAGCCACCAAGTACTCTCCAAACTGGGCAAATAGTGAGCTCAGATATCAAAGTCTTATGAAAGCATCAAGGACCAAGAAGCAAGGCTGATGACTAACATAACCTAAACCAGCAAATTAGAATAGGATAGAAATTATTTTGTCACCATAAATTAGTTTTTGATGTAGAAAGGGATCAGTCTCCAATACATCAAATGCTGACCCAATCAAAATACAACACACTAGAAGTGATACTCTCTTTGGCCAACTGTCTCAGACTCCTTGATCACCTTGAATTCACCACTAGTACACTAGGGCATCCGCAGAGGTATCTCTTCATCCCTCAGAAAGGGAAGATTCTGCAGGTTGTCCAGAATCTCATTGGTAGCATTGACATCTATATGAAAGTTCATGGTATAGTCATCATTTCCTTGGACTCCACTCTCAGAACCACCCTTAAACTCTTGATTGATATTAATACCCCTACCTTCCACTCCCCCTGTATTTGGAGGCATTACCTCACTGCCGGCCCACTGCTCAGGGTCAACCGTTGGCGGGTTTTGACCATTACCTTTCCGTCGGTTCCCACCACCCAAAGGCGACTTCTTTGGACCTCCTACGACCTTTTTCAATGCCATCTTCTTCTTACTCCTCGTGACCGGCCCTGTCGATTGCGGTTCCACAACGTTTCCTGTATTAACAGTATTCTGCGGCTCGCGTGGTGGCGTCACATCCTCCTGCCCATGTTTGGAATTCTGAGATGGGTCGATCTTCTCTGAATTGGGAAACATGGGAAAGAAGGGTTTCCATTCGCTATTGAGATCGGGAGCGCTGCAATTGCCGCCGGCATAGAAGCTCGGCCCACCGGGAAACCCGAGGGGGAAAAAGCCCCAAGAGCAGTAGTACATATTGGTGCCCGGGACTACAGGTGGCGCAGCTGCGAGCTTGGTGGCTTGGAACGGCCGGCGGCAGTTGGGGCAGCGAAGGGTCAGGTTTAGATACTCCCTGGCGTACTGGTGCACGTGGCAGCAGGAGGGGCAGGAGGTCCAGAAGGGATCGGCGGCGGCGGCGGCGGAGGAGGAGGAAATAGGGAAGGGCTTCGAGGAAGAAGCGGCCGCCGCTGCGGCTGCGGAGTTGGCGATGTGGAGCTCGGCGTCGAAAAGTGACTTCTTGGTGGGATCGGAGAGGACGGCGAAGGCATCGACGACGAGGCGGAAGGCCGCATCGGCGCTGGGAGCCCTGTTTCGATCTGGGTGGAGGAGGAGAGCCAGGCGTCGGTACTGGCGCTTGACGGCGGCAGCATCACCGGCGTCGGTGGAGGAGGAAGCGGAGGAAGGGGAGGGGGGCGGAAGCTGGAGAACGGCATACCAGTCGACGTGGTTGTTGACGCGGCGCTGCGAGGCAAGTAGGACGTCGGCGACGGCGAGGATTTGGTCGACGCCGTCGAGGAGGGGATCCATTTCCATCGCCCGCTCCGCGAACCGCTTGGTCCCGAGGAGGTCCCGCACCCCGAGGAGCCTCTCTGCGACCGCCAGCCACCGCTCCGCCTCCGCCCTGCCGCCTCTGCCGCCCGGATCCATCTTGCACGCGGCCGTCTCTGTCCGGCGAGTGACGAGAGTCCGAACACATACCCTCGACTGCATTAAATGACCAAAAAAGACAACATCCTTTGCCACGTTACCGTTCCCCGTGGAGGGTAGCAGTGTCTTTTAATTACCGGTGTCGGACATTTATGACCCTGCTCTCGCTCGTTGATCAGCCACGTAACCTTTTTATATTTAATGAAATCACCACATTACCCTTCACTTTGCCAACTCTCTTTCCGGACAATGTTCTCCATCCCCTCTCCATCTACCCAACCTCATGGATACCAGTGACGTGGCTCTCTGTCCATTCGACGTGTACATACTCTCTGTCGATCTCGGGGACGTGAATCCCGAAACATGTCTTTCGCGTAGTGGGTGATGAGATGGGAGACTTCACGCAGGAGACACATTAAAAGCCAACACGTGTGATTTAGTTCCAATTCGTCTTAAATTTACACGGTGTTTAGATAAGAATCATGTTTGCAAAGGTACACAGAATTCGGTGTGCACATCAGTGTATCTCAAATGGGAGGGCGATTTAATAAGCACAATATAAGCTATAATAAATATTTTTTGAAATGGATGAAATATTGTGCATGATGTAATTTTTTAAGGATCTTGAAAATATTTTTTTTAATGAGTGTTTCTTTAGCTTATTCATCGAAGAGAAACACTCCGGACAATTGAACAGAGGGAGAATATGGAATTTTGGGATCTATCAGGTAATGTTAAGATTGGTTTGATGAATTTGAGTTCCTGATTGATGAGCAATTTACTGAGATCAGAATACAAAGTAGAAACGAAGACTTTTGATTCTTTGCACATAAGTGGGGAGTGGTTGACTTTTGCCCTATGGGCATCAGCATTCAAAGAGAACACATTACCTAAACACAGGGGTGTGTAATCCATATGCTGAAAAATTAGGACTGATTTGGTGAATTTGATCCAAAAATTATCTACGAACTCTTTCTGTGGTTTTGCAATCTCAATTGTATATAATGATGGATGTATGCTTTATGTTTGAATACAACGTCGATTGTCACATTCGATGATCAAATGACTGTTTTATGTTTGAATAGCGTGCTTTAATAAAACTACTCGTTAAATGCCCGTAGTTGCATCAATCGCTTAATATAGCACTCCAAATATACTAATATACTATATTCTACTCACACGAAGTCATGACTTACTTAGTTCATGGAGGTCATTTGACCGATCTATCCTTCACGATCTTTCATCTCTTTGACGTTAATCTTATGGAGATTGTCTTTGTGATATTAACATGAATTAGAATTAACAGGATCTAAATAAGGTCAATGATTTTTTTTATCATAATTGTAATGGGATAATCAAATTACATCATTAATGAGTATCGATGCAGAAATAATTTATTTATTACTCATTTAAATAATTTAAACTAGCTTAGGAATGTTGCACGTACGTACTATTCATTTAATGATGAGAAAAAATTGCAAATGCAAAAAAAAAATTAAAAATCAGATTTGATCTTGATTGAGAATTGAAATTTTTGAATGAAAAGTTTAAAAATTCATATATGTAAGGATAAAAGTTTATCAATCTAGAATATTATTTTTTAATAAAATTTAAAATATTACTAAAAATATATATTTGATTTCATATTTAATAATTTTTTATTTTTATAACTATACCTATAAAAATAGACTGCAATATTATAATAGGAATGATTAAATAATGGATTAGCAAATTATGTTATCTTCCAACAATAGTTATTAGATCAAATCCACGCACAAATCTTATTAGGAAAAAATATTTTTGATGTCTTATATATAAGATTGTTTGAAGTATCTCTGAAGTGAATTCGATATGAAGGTGTTGAGCTCCCGAGGTGAAAATATTGTTGTATCAAAATGAAAGTCTTATACTCCTAAGGTGGCACCTACACGAAAATTAAGATCATGAGAGATTTTTTGATTACGATGCCTAAGTTAGTAATATAATATCAATAAATGTGGGCTCAAGTACTTCGAAAAATAAGAGAGTCATCCCCTTTTCTTGTTTAAGATATGTTTTTATATCTTAAAAGAGGGGAAGAAATTTTATAATATCTTTCCTTATCATAAAAGAAGAGAATGAAATCTAGGATTATCTTCATTAGAAAATAAGAAAGTTTGTGATTATTTTTCTTATCATAATAAATAAGAAAGAAGCTTATGTTTCTTTTACTTTGAATATTTGTACACATAGGCGGATAGAGGATAACTTGGATGACACATGACAATCATGTGTTAGCTAACGATAGATTCTTTATCATTTATCTCCTATATTTTCGAGGCTCTTGTGAGAAGGGTTTAAAGCATGTTGTTCAGTTTTTCTAGCATGAGAGCATTCGAGATCTCATCTTATGGGTCAGTTTTTTCTAAATCAAATGTCTCATGTGTATTAGGCCTTGCACTCCCGCCATGGCGTGTTTCTTTATACTAGTCATGTTTTTTCGATTTAGGTGTTTTGGGCATGTTGGGCATATGTTTTTACCGTAACGAATTTCTCTCAATGCGAGTAGGATTTTCCCAACTCACGCATCTTAGACGCAATTGGCCTTGCATCTCCATCGTAAAGAATTTATCTTAGCATGTGTCTGGTTTTCCTAACTGATTCATCTCGAGGGCATTTGGCCTTACACCTTCGTCGTAATGGATTTATCTCGAGGCGGGTTCAAATTTTCCACCTCACACATCTCAATCGCATTTGGCCTTACGTCTTTGTTGTAGTAGATTTATCTTGGTATAAGTTAGGTATTCTCGACTCACGTGTCTTAGGCGTATTTGGTCTTGTGCTTTAATTGTAGCAGATTTATCTTGGCGCTAGTTGGGTTTTTCCGACTCATATATCTTAGATGCATTTGGCCTTGTGCCTTTGTCATAGTGGATCTATGATATTTTTAACGTAGTAGGCTTCAAATCTTCTCTCTATCATGGTGGATGTCAAGTCCCTTGTCTATTATAGTGGATTTTGGATTTTTTTGCTGTGGTGAGCTTTAAATCTTCTTTTCGCTATGGTGGATTTTATGTCCCTTCTCCGTCATAATGGATCTTGGGTCTTTCCACTATGGCAGGCTTCAAATCTTTTTTTTGCCATGATGGATTTCATGTCCTTTTTCTGTCATAGCAGATCTCAAGTCTTCTCGTTGTGGCGGGCTTCAAACCTTCTTTCCACTATAGATAATGTTAATTATGATCGACACACGGCAATGCTCTCCACCGGAGATACCATTATGGGTCATATCGTTGATGATGGTCTTGGCAGCAAACCAATGACCGAGTTGGTTGATGAGTGCTTGTACTCGGCTCTTCTTTTTTTTTTCAAGGCGAACAGCGGCCACAACAGTTCAAACTCCATGAAGAATATCAAGGTCTCTTCCATGATGAGCATGGGGTATAGGAGATTATCCTACATGACATAAACAAAAAGTATCTCGAGGAGCCACCACTTAAACTTCTTGTCATTGATGATGATGGGACCTTGTAAGCTCTCCCACATGATGCGATTCACGAGGGCGTCGATCAGGGTGAGCTTGCTAAAGCCATTCATCCTTAGAACTGTGAAGATCTTCCCTTCCCCCGCCTCGCCAAAGATAGAATTCAATGTGGATCTGAGATTGTCAATATCACATTTGGGGATGAAGTCATCAAGCTTAAGGACATAGTGCTCTAGGGAGGCATAGTCATCATTCTCCATGACATCACCCTATGATTGCTAACAACACCTATGGGGCATCATCGAGCTTGAGGACATAATACTCCTAGGAAGTGTAGCCATCGCTCTCGGTGACATCTCTATTGTGAGCGTTGTTGATGCACTTAAAGAGCCGACCGAGGGTAATGGACTTACTGTTGCTGTTGTCTCTAGAGTCCTGGTTGGCATTAGCTCAGGGGCTGTGAGATGAAGAGTTAGTTGAGGGTGATGAACTTGTTGTCGTTGTCATCTATGGAGTCCTAGTTGGCTGAGTAGGTCGTCACGGTCAATGTCCTTTGCCAACCATTGGGGAGGATCATTGGTCGAAGAGTGATAAGTTATCCATGAATCGAGGCATGATATCGCTTCACTATCCCTTTATATCTTATTGGAGTCTCCTGTTGGGCTAGCTTGGGCAAGAGCAAACTAATAGTTTGCATTATGCCCATTAGCATTTGCACCTTCTGGGTGAGATTCAAAAATACCTCTATGGGGACAAGCAATTGACTTAGGTTGGTCTTGTTTTCTTTGCCAAGGTGACCTCGGGGGTTAGAACCAATGGTAGTCGCTCCTGTTGTGACCTCTTGTGTGTCTCTTTGTACTTACTTAAGACTATTGCCTCAGTAAGTATATATTAGTTGGGCCTTTTGAGAACCTCAAGTACAATCGCTAGCAGCCTCACCACTAATGACCAGAAAAAAGGTGAAAAGGCCTGAGCCCCATCATGAAGACTCGAATCATGAGTGATGGATAAGCTTCTTGTATGCCTCATATTTTGTTAGTGAACTAGGCGATGGAATCGAAGAGTGTCTCTTCCTCCCCTTGCTTGAGTCCGAGCAACATTGTTGCTAATAACCTCAGGCATATATTTTTGAGAAAGTAGAGTTCGAACTCCTTTACAAGCTGAGCGAAAGAGCCAACTAAGAGTAGCTTTAAACGAGCATCCACTCTTCACTGGGCTTCTCAACTTTGTTGAGAATGCATGATATATTAGTGCGTTCGAGGTGTCATAGAGAGACATCTGAGCGTGAAAGGTGATAGTATGTTTAACTAAGTCGGTATTATCGTCAAAGGTTTCTAGCGATGGGAGGTAAAAGTTGGTTGAGATTAGTTTCTCTTGGATGTTCTGGTGGAATGGGGATCAATTGGAGTCTCCCTCTTAGACTACTAAACTCTGGTCACATCTCATTTAAATGTTGGCTCATATATCGTAACTGGATCTTCAGAGAGTCATCCATTAAATCCATTAATTGGGTCTCAGATTGGGGTGGAGCAGAATAGTGGTGTAGTGGTGCACTAAACTCCACCTTTAGGGAGTAGCAATTAGCAATTCCGTGGACCTTAAACGATCCTGAGATACTATCGGTTGGGAGGATTCCAATGGGTGCTGGTGTCAGTGGCGATTGAGGCATCATTTGTGACTGAGATAGTGATGTCATTTGTTGGGCTAATGGAGGTAAGAGTGAGGCAACAACTTGGAATATACCTGTAAGCATCTGCACTTGATAGGTGAGATTCAAGAACATCTCAATGGGAATAAGTATGTGGCTTGAGTTCCTCCCACGGGGTGAGGGGTTTAGGTCGTTGAACAAACACTAATGCCTAATCGACATTTGTGATAAAGTGGATGTATCTATATGTGGGAAGGATGATAATTATCCCTCGAGTAAAAGTACTATGGGTTGAAGGTAGGGCCTTCTCACCAAAGCGTTCATTAAGAGAGTTGGTAGGTAGATGTTCTTGCGATATCGACCCTCCTTTTAGTGTCAACTATTAGAGAAAATGTTATTGATGTCTTGATCAACCTGACGTGGTCCAAACCCATATGTGCAAAATTATCCGAAATATCTCCAAGTTAAAGTGTCAAGCTCCTAAGATGAAAGTATTACGCTCCCGAGGTAGCACCTACACGAAAATTAAGGGTTGGGAGAGATTTCCTGATCTGATCCTTTCAACATTCAAGTTAATAATATGAGATCTCTAAACATAAGCTCGAGTAGTTCGAAAAAGGAGAGTCTTCCCCTCTTTTCTCATTTAGGATATGTTTTTGTACCTTAGAAGAGGGAAGAAAATTTATAATGTCATTCTTTGCCACAAAGGAAGAGAATAGAACTTAGAATTATCTTTTTTATCATAAAAATAGTTTGTGATTTTCTTTCTTATTATAATAAACAAGAAAGAAGCTTATGTTTTACTATTTTACATCAGTTAACCATCGATTTCTTATCTTTTGAAGTAGATCTAGCTAGTTAACCTAATCCAATAGCACCACTTGGATTTGGCACGACAAATGTGCAGTTGTTTTTCTTCTTTATAAAATTTTATTAAAATTTTTAACCTAAAATATTTTTTACAGTGAATATGAGCTAATTATATATTACTCTTATACTTGATCATCCTAGTATCAATATTCTTGTATTTTAAAAATTTATATTAATATTTTTATAATAATGAATTTGAAACAATTCATCTTATTGTTTCTAACGCCTCCTCTTCGCATGTTCACTATTCTGATGAGGGCTTAACCACATGCACTACCTCGTTCCATCTCCGGTGCATCCACATATCTTAGGATTTATGTGAATCTGTATAACTAGAAAAATTGACCAGAAATTGAGCTAATTGAATCTAATGTGGTTTTAGTGGCAACTCAGAAAGTAAAAGTAAATGGATCGAAGGAAAAGCATACTAGTTATAGGTGCCCTACAAGTCAATCACATGAGTGATTATACCTGTAACACGCTGCGTTAATCTCTTTGCTTGTGATTATTGGTATTATCTCACATTATCTGGATGTATATTGTGATGTCCTTAGATCTGTGCAATGGGAATCGGATTGTGATGAGATCACGATAATGAGACCGATTCACCTTTAAACACATACCCTAAATTATATTGGTCATAGGTTACTCGAGAAGGATATCGAGAGAACCGGATAGACTAGTGTGCTGTATACCCGTCCATATGATGGAGGTGGCTGGTCTCATAGCTACTCGCATGGGGACATTAAGGGTACAGTGCAGGTGCTCATTGGGGAATGAGTTCACTAATTGATCCGCCTATGGAATGTTGGATGATTATTGATACCTCACGTCAAACAACGATTCCGTAGTCCTAGTAGTATATTTGGTCCTTAGACTTGAGACACCAAAGATGTCCTGTATGAGTATTCCACTCTTTGATACCGGACTTATAGGTTTGGAAAGTTTCAAATCTAGCACAACCGATTATTGGAAGTGGTAACTAACCTTACGAGGGCTATTGAGTGTCAATAAAGGATCATCCGCTCTCGGTATCATGAGAGAAATATCGTATGTATTATTGCTCAAACAAATCATTGGCCAAGGTCATTCAGATTGAGAGAGAAAGAGTTCTCTGGGAGAATCCGACAAGAGCAAGACTCGAGGAGAGACCGTATGGGTCTGACAACACTATGCCCAATATAGGGTCTCTGGGATATTAGATGGATGAGGGACTATAGATACATGGTAACTGAGGACAGATAGGTCCAAAGGATTGGATTCCCCTCTATCGTCTGGGGGCTGCGGTGTAGTGGCCTAGTATGTCCGCAGTCGATGAGTTGGGTGAATTATTATAGAGGTAATAATTCACTAAGTCAGAAGGAGTTCTGACAAGTATGACTTACGGCCAGCTCGATATTTGGCCTAGAGGGTCACACACATATGGTAGGTATTGCGACGAATAGAGGTTCAGATATGAGATATCCGCTGGAGCCCCTAACTTATTGGATATCCATTAAGCCCATGAATTATTGAATCCTAATATGAGATCCAATAATAGCTAATAAGAGATTATTGGGTGAGATCCACTAATCCAAGGGGCTTGGGTAATTGGATGGAGATCCAATACCCAACAGGGCAAGATCCATTAGGGTTTATAGGGGGCCTCTATAAATAAGAGGGAACCAAAGCTCTATAGGTTATGAGTTTTCTTGGTAGCCACCTCCTGTTTTCTTCTCCCCAAAGAAGTGCATCATCGCAGTTCCTGTCGTGTGGATACCACTAGAGAGGAGGATGCTTGACCTCCTTCATCCTCTCCTATAGATCTGTAGGGATTCAGAAATATACGATCTCCTTAGTTACTTTCTTTTACACATGCAATTTTCGCGGATTTGTTTTGATGTACCGATCTTCGCACGATGATGAAAATTTTTTACGAAAAATCTAAGATGTTTTATTTTTGTTCTTTCACCGTGCATGAGATGTCAATCCAAAGAAAATTCTAAAAGTTTACGTTCAGATGCAAAGATCCTCTGTTCCACAGCCTTTAACCCAGTTCTTGCTGTGTTGGGTGTTCTCAGTGAGACTGTTGAAGAGTTATTTTCGGCCAAGCAGAGAGCGTACTTAGGCAATCGTCAATAGTAGATCTCCTAGTGAACATTGATTTCTGTTGCGGCGCACCATAAGCCCAGATTCTTTCATGCAATCAACAGCCTCTTCCGTGCTCCAGGAACAAATCAGAGATTCCACAGATTTGCCTCGTCTTGAATCCTGCCTAACATTTGTTACACTGCTGCTGCAATATCGTTCACCGACGTGTGCTGGCAGTCATCTTCCACCTACGAATCAAAGCTAGGAGTCACTGAGGCGAGCACAGAAACTCTAACTCTACGAGGTTGGCAAATGATGGAGGGAGGAGGAAGGAGGTGGAGTCCGGCGTACCTTGAGACCGAAGGAGTACACGACCATCTGGTCGACGGAGGTGACGTCAAGGTGCGGCGGCAGGAGCCGCGAACTGTGCACCCCGGCCACTAGCTTGAGCAGCGGCTTCGGTCGCTGCATCATTAGCACCTTGAGGTTTGCGTGGCACTCCACCACCGTCACCTCGATGTTTGCTTCGTCTTCGATCTCCTTAGTGTTTCGGAAGATATTATCATGGTCAATTATGCCACTACCGTTTCCGACGGATGGATCGAAATATGGTGGCACCCTCATCAGAGTGACGGACACGTTAGGGTCGACTCGGACGCCACAGCGGTCGTCGCGGCAGCGGCGTTGAACGGGATGATCGTCATCGTAGAAGCAGCTGTCCTATTGTCGTTAAATTTTTTTTCTTTTATCTATCAATTTGTGTCAATCCAACGTATGATGTAATGCGTCTTCACGATTTCGAGATGTAGTTATGAGGGTGAAGCACAGGTGTAAAATTTAGCCCTGAGGAATATTGGAACCATCCTGCTCACACATTATAAGAGGGGACCGGAAGCGAAGGTGGCCGTCCTCCTCGAGGAATTCACTTACCCCACACACAAGCCTCTTTTTACTACAGCAATAACAATTGTTCGAGCCAAAGAATCGACCGATCGACTCTGAGATCGACGGGTGTGATGTCGCCCTACAAGATCTGTATGGCGCACAATATTCTGCTTCGATCCGTCCAAACTCTGACACACTGAAACCAGCCATCAATGCCCGTCTCAAATGAGGGTTTTAACAGCTAGCATTAAATTGAACAACTGCTTGTAATCCTGCGAGAGGCAGAAGTTACTCCATCAGAGAGAGAGAGAGAGAGAGAGAGAGAGAGAGAGAGAGACTGTGTGTGTGTGTGTGTGTGTGAAAGAGACCGCAGGAGAGGCCTGCGACTTGCCTTGATGGTGACGCCTGAGTGGTTCTTCGACATGGCGAGATACCACCCCAGCAAGGGCCGCTGTCTCCTCCCCTTTTGCTGCAGCCTCTCGTTTTCCCTCAACCCATTGGTCGGTGGTCTCTGAAACTCCCACCGACGGACCCAATCGGAGCTGCGAGGAGGGAGGAAATCCAGCTCTCATCCCTTGTCGAACTTGAGATTGGTGAGTTCCCCCTCTTCCGTTTCTTTCATCTTTCGTTCTTGTCTTTTTCTCCTTGTTAGGGTTTCTTGTAGGGCTTCACTTAATTTGGAAACAGATGCCATGTCTTTTTCTTTCCATATTGACGTACTTTTTTTGGATCGTGGTGATCCTCGGTTCACGATCTCGCTGTAGGAGGAGAAGGCGAGATCGGAGAGGGATGGCGAGGGAGAAGATACAGATAAAGAAGATCAGCAACGCGACGGCGAGGCAGGTCACGTTCTCGAAGCGTCGAAGGGGGTTGTTCAAGAAGGCGGAGGAGCTATCGATCCTGTGCGATGCGGAGGTAGCGCTCATCGTCTTCTCCTCCACAGGCAAGCTATTTGAGTTCTCCAGCTCCAGGTACTGCGCTTCAACCTATGTATCTTTCATGGTCCTGTTTAGGGTTTCAACATTTACCTCTCCCTCTATATCCTCCTCTTCAACCATTAGCTTCTACTCCACCTCGAGAAGAGAGATTGAAAAGGGGTTTCGCTTATATTTAGCTGGTTCTGTGTCCCTTTTATGTTCTTGATATATAAATATACATATATACGTATATACCTTAGTCAGGTTAATGTGCATGATGTAGTTCAGGAGAATCTACCACTTGATTACAAGACATGTATTTATATATTGAAAGATGCCACTCGATCAGACCGAGAGAGTCGTCATGAAACCAGTGAAGGATATGCTAAGTTTAGGAGAGAAACCTGTGTGTATTGCATGAACAGCAAGCTCTTCACACTCCTGCAGTATTTTCTGCTCTGGTAGCTTATATGACACTCTAGCGTGAATCTGTAGGATGTTGTCATAGGATGATCGAAGGAGAGAAGCAATGATTTTTAGTAGGACAAGCTTGATTTCAACTGAGAGAACTCATCTGATAAAGAAAAAGGGAAGCATGAACCCCTTAGCGCAGGCCATCAAGGAAAGCAATACCAATAGTGGAACATTGTTTTGGATTGCATGAAGAGAGAGATAGTTAGAATCAGGTTAACCATACAAGCATTTTCCAAGCAATATAGATCGACAACCGGTTCCTTTGCTCACGAAGTGTAGTCTTTAAGACAGAGATACTGGTTGTTTATCAAAGATGAAGATATACGTATGTGTAGCTGATTTATGGAACACATCTTGAGACTATATGCGTCATCATCTCCTTAATTTGATATCAAGAATTGGCTAATTTGCTCAACAACATCAAGAAGTCACACATCCAGTAGAAGTTTAATTCTGGAGTTTGATGTCGATGAACTATATAATTATGATCAACTAAAAATAATTTTGCTGCCGTATTACCCCAAAGATCTGGTCAAAGACCGATCTTTACAAACTCTAGGAAGATCTATTTATGTTCTGAAGAATCAACAAATAGCGATTAGGATCAAAGCATATATACCCGGATTCTTCATAGTGGCATGGCACATAGTTTGTGATATGCTCATGCTGCCTGCATGTTGTTGCATTACGTACCAGCTTGGCACATGCACGCATGCAACACCTGAAGTAATTGCCATCTTCCTTCTTCATGATAAGATTGTTACTACAAAGGATATCATAATCGTTTAACATTTAGTTCCTTAATAGCTTTTTCTTATTTGAAGCATGAAGGAAATACTCGAAAAGCATACCACGCACTCGAAGAATTTGGAGAAAGCAGAAACACCATTGATAGACTTAAACGTAAGACTCTTATCCGATTAGTATCCTCTACCAATATATTTAGTCTAACCAGATGTAGTCTGATAATTACTTGACCATCTCAGATACAATTATTATTTGCATTGATCTTCTTGTTTCCTAGACATCACCTCCTCGTAACACAAGAGTTTGTAAGTTACTATATCAAGAACAATCAAGTTATTTTCTTCTTGATTTTGGGCTTGTCTTGTAGCTGTGGTGAAAGAGGAGTTAGCATTGCCTGCTAGAAAAGTTTATGCTTCGTTCGATGATATGTATGAGACAATAAGAAATCATCTGTGAACGTATCGACTTAGATTTAGATGAATGTCTTAAGCTAATTTGCTTTCGAGTTTGTTTCCTTTTTGCTTTTGACTCTGTGTTGATCATAAAGCCAATTGCTGGATTGCATGCCGTGAAATTGTTGCAGATTAAGTCTAAAGCAGCAAACTAATCATCAGCATCTTGTTGTTCTATTGCAGCTAGATGATAGCAACTATATAAGCCTGAGCAATCAAATTGCAGATGCAAGCCTTCAATTAAGGTCTCTTTATATGCAAAAACATTTATGTATACATATGCGTGCATGCAGGTTTTGCTAACTGAAAACATGCTGTGATGCAGGCAGATGAGAGGAGAAGAGCTTCAAGGGTTGACGATCCACGAGCTGCTGCAGCTGGAGAAAACCCTCGAAGAGGGATTAAGAAGCGTCCTGGAAACAAAGGTAGAACATTACATCTGAACTCCTTTGTGATAATTTCAAGTGTTGTTCACCAGTTGCTTATTTCATTTTTCAGGGTCAACATATCATGGAGCAGATCAATGATCTTCAAGAAAAGGTGGCCTTACTGTTTTTTGCAGTACTTTTGTTGGCTGATATCATGTTCTTATAAAAAGAGGAAAAATCATGCATTATCATGTGAGTGAACTCAAACAAATTAGCAAACCATCGATATATTTCAAGTACTACTATGTCAGATAATGGTCATGTACATGATGAAGAGATTTCCTCAAGAAAAAGAAAATAGAATGATGAACAGATGTATCTATGTCAGCTCATTTCCTTATAACCTCTCTCTCTCTCTCTCTCTCTCTCTCTCTCTCTCCCTTTTTATTTGTTTTCCTCCTTGATAATGGCTTCTTGTTTCGCAACCAGGGGAAGAAGCTGATTGAAGAAAATGGGAGACTGAGAAAGCAAGTAAAGCTTTCTACTCGTCACAAATTAATCTCCTCTTTCTCCTTCAGTTCTCGCTTTGCTCAAACAGCTTATGGAAAGCAGGTAGCAACGCTGGCCAGGGAGGAGAAACAGCTCGTGACTGAATCAGAAAACATCACAAATGAAGATGGGCAGTCGTCTGAATCAGTTTCTAATGCTCTGCAGTTAAGAATGCCTCGGGATGCTGATGAGAACTCTCACACTACACTGCAACTAGGGTACTATTCAACTTCTCTTCTCTCTTGGTGTGTTTTTATTGAATATTTTGGGGAGGTATTGCTGTTCTACAATGAACTCATCAAAAGCTAGCACTGAATGCATTGCTGAAACTTCAAGAGATGCTTAATGCGATTGTGCTGGTTTTGTGCAGGTTGCCAGTGTCAAAGTGGGTGCGACCGTGAGAGTTCCCTGGACAGAGAGCTGCAGAATTATAGTTGTCGTGAATGTATGCACTCCTATATGATGAATGAGTATATAGCATGATGTTTCCTGCTAACTACGGTGTGGTAAACAACTCCTGAATGTATATGAGCAGTCTCTCGTGTGCTTTGATGACCACTGAGCATTCAATAATCTTAGTTGGCTTTGATGCTTCTATAGCATTAATTTCTGGAACACGTCGTGCTTTTAAGGTTTATGCGTTGATAATGGTGTAACTTAGAATATTCTAATTTAATTTTCACTTGCTTGGTCAAACATCCAGTCAAAACATCTACGAAATGGTCAAGAATTTTCTATACGCACACACCCCCAATAAGTTTATTTTCACTTGCTTGGTCAACATACAGTCAAACATTCACGAAATATGATGATAATGATACACTTACGACAAAAATCAGTAGAACGGTGCGAGGAAAGTAAATATTTGCTCATTGATACCCACGTGGCAGCGGCTACAGCTGGAGCGCACCTGTGGTGTCAGTCATGGTCCAATCACAAGACATGTTGGGGTGACTGATAAGATGGGTAAGAAAAATAGGGCAGAAAAGACCACAGCGGCCATCTTAAAGCATCGCGGGATCATTTCCTTTTCGTTCATCTTCCTCTGTTTTGACGGTTCAATCGCCGTTCTCTCGTTCTTCCGAAGGAAGGAAGGAAGGAGGGATGCCGCCTCCCGCTGCCGGTTCCCACAAGGGAAAGCGCGTCGTCATCTCCATGTCCTCGTCTTCTGATTCCGATGGAGAAGCGTCGTCCGATTTCGATCGAGGAGAAGACGATGATGACTCCGATGACGAAGATTATGTCAATGACGACCTTGACGATGTAGAAGAGGAGGACGACGATGAAGAGGATGACGAAGAAGGAGAATCTGAAGTCGGGGGGGAAGAATCTATAAGGTTTTCTCGCCTCCGTTTTGGTTTCGATTCATTCTCCTATCATTCTGCGCTTATCTTGTCTCGTTTTGTTTACGACGTCTATCTCTGTTTTTGATGGAGATGATAGCAACGAGGACGATGAGGGGGATTCGGTGGACAAAAGATCGACCGGTGAAGAACGACGTAACAAAGTCATCGATCTCTTAAAAAGTACATCTTCTTCGTAGATGCATAATACCACCAAAAATTGTGAGGTTTTGATCTGATACTTGTGGAGTTGGTTGGACATCTAGATTTTGGTTAGGAGACTTTAGGTACTTTTTTAAAGCAATTCTATTTCATTGTTGGTTCAACGTGTAGTTGGAAGTTTCCAAGAAGTGCATATGTGATCATTTTTACTAAGATTTTGTCAGTCCAGGGTAATAAAATTATGTACATATATTTCTAGTGAAATGCTGCATTGATTTTATTATCTAATAATAGACAATGCTCTCATTGTTTGAACTTATATAACTAAAGTTTCATGTTGCGTTAGAGATAGTGTCTTAAGATGATGCACTCCTGCATTTATCATATACTCTTTAGGTCCAGGTGCTTCAATTGTCTATTTTAAATTTATAATTCGTGAGGCTCTAGGGTTGGTTTATCTACTTGAGCATATTTCATTGTTGTAGGTCTATAATTTTCTAAAGTCTCTTGTCATGCTTCATGCACCTTGTTGTGTTTTTCATGTACGTTCCTAAAAGTATAAGAATCAAAATTTCCTGATAGTATAAAACAAAGCAGATGAGAAATTGATGAATCATTTTATGTCATGATTTTTTTTTCCATCAGGAAAAGGAAGTGTAGATACTTGGAAATTGGAAGACTGTAAATCCTATTTGAGGAAGCATGGACTCCGGTTAAGTGGCACCAAATCTACCTGTATCAAGAGAATTTTAGAGCACTATAGGTCAGTCACATTTTCTGCTTCAAACTAGACAACTAGTTTTTGAAAACGTTTCTATTTTGGTTGTTTATTTTTTTTTCATATTCTCTCTACTATGTGCTTATGCTTTTCTATTGCTTTCTCCTTGTTATTCTGTTAGGATTTGAACCAGCCAAAACTGATTGTTTGGATCCATACCCCATTGGTCTAATTTGACCAATACTACAGACTATCATTGCTGAAATGTGATCCTTAGATATATTATGATGCCCTGTGGACAACCAATTAACCAGGGCTCTTTGATAATGCTCTAGCATAGTTTAAATCATTTTTGTGGCTATAAGCTTGCACTTAAACTATTTGGTTTCGCTGCAAGTTATGCTATAATGAAATGATGAATTCTGTTCCAGAGAAAGCTTCTCTAAGTCTAACTAAATTAAGCCTTCTGCCCAAGAAGGTTCTGATGACTTCTTGGGTCCTTAATGAATCATTTGTTTTTAGTTGCACGAATATGTCAGTCATTTTTTTCAGACATAAATTTATTTCTTTTGACTGGAAGGATGACAAAAGAAATGTCTGTCCATTTTTAGGTTTAAAATTGCTATCCTAATGTAGTTTTATTCACTCAGGCTAAAAGATGGAAATGGTGAAAAACTATATCCAAGATCTTCCTTTGTTATAAACTGCACAGGTAGATAACTGATGCACTGGTTCATTTTGAACACAATTATTGATGCAAAAATCATGTTGAAGGTTTTTCATTTGTTTGGCAGGGGATGTATGCAAAGGTGATGTTGTTCTGTTCACACAGAGGGTTTATGATAAGTATGTGTTTGTGGACTCCTGTTTCTTCTTGTACACTTTCTTTCAGAAGCTTTCCTCTTCTGCTCCTTTTTTTATAAGAATGTCAATTTCCTATTTGTTAAATAGGTTTGACAAAGTATCAAGGAATGCGAATATTATGGGAAAGCGGATAATTGCAGGAAGAGTTGTCAAGGAAAGTTATGGTGCAGCGAAACAGCAACACACTTTTACTGTAAGAACAAGATCACTTGTCCTGAAAACTCTGTAACCAATGGTTTTTTTTTTTTCTCTCAATTGTTGTTTCGGTTTTTCAAAGGTTGAAATACTATGGTGCAAAGGTAAAAAGGCTCTCCCTCCCTTATTTCCTTTGCTTGTGAAGGGACGGAACCTCTACAGGCTAAAGACCTTCCGCCAGGTATTAGGTTTCTATTTGTAAGGAAGGTTACTCTAATACTAGCATGTTACAATTTTTATTATAACCTTAGCTTACTCTAAGGTTATTCTTCCAAATTTTGCATTATCACACTCTATAGAAATAGAAAAGAGCTGGAATAGAACAATTTTGATGTTCCACCTGAAAATTCTCCCATGTATTGTGAAGTTGATTATCCAGCAAGCTGATCTTTATGTTGAAGGGGTTTCCACTATCATAGGTTTATTAGAGAAAAACTGATCAGAAGGCATAGAATTGGAAGATAAATAAAAGATCAAAATTTAACCCTTGTATTTCCTTTTTTCAAATCTATCAAGCCCTTCTGATGTTTTTGATATTCCTGACACTACCATTAGTTCAATTGATATATTTGTCCATGAACTGCACTCAATTAGTGTTTATGAAATGCATGCGCTGAATTCTGTTTAGTATAAAATAGTTTGACAATTTATGTGTGTTATAGCATTGGTGCAATGAATTAGAGAGATCAAAGGTTCTTGCGGAAAAGCATCAAAGGGGAGCAGCAGCAAGGCGCATCAGAGAACTCTCAAAAGCTAAGTCTGGAAAAGGTGGTAATCACTGTCCTTGGCTCCCTGAGAACTAAGTTTGTCTCAGTGAGTTCTTGATTAAATGATTTCGTATCTATCTACATAAGATGTCTATGACATTGCTTTGTGGGTATTTAATCGTTGCTTACTGTTCCCTTCCCGGCAATTCCTTTTTCTTCTCTTTGGTTTTCTTTCAGCCTTCCTCATTCTTGTGGGAATGTTCAATGGACACTGTTTGATATCTTGAAAAACTCAATTTGTTTGTTCTAAAAGACACCAAGGTCAAGGTTTGTTGACTTGTACCTAACCCATAGTCCCAATGGATCATCTTAAACAGTGTGGGTCCAAGTCAGGTTGGGTTGAACTGATGGATTCTGATCACATCTCTACATATGCCAATGACAAGTATAGTCAAGCGATTTATGCTTCTTATGACCTGCTTATATTCAGTTGAACCAGAGTAGCAGTATTGATAATATGGTAGTTCTCGAACTTAGAAACATTTTCTCCTATGTATATGACATTTGCTGTATATAGCATTTGTCATCTATCAAAATATGATCCTATACACCGGTTCCATGATGCTTGGGCGATAGATGGATTGTCATTATAAGTAAAACTACTATGTGAAACTGCAGAATAAGTTCACACAAGCTCATACAGCAAAATAAGCAACTTCTAAGGTTTATGCAAGAATCTAACTATCGAAACAGAGTTTGAAAATCATTAATGATATAGCCTTGCCCAAATGCTGTATATACACAGGGCTGGCTGCTGCATGAGGCTTCTGTCAAATGAGGTCTAGGGAGGTAAATGTAGGTGTATCACCCTGCAGTCAAACATGTTAATGTTGTTAGTGGAATCTTTATACCTTTGTCATGAATGAGCAACATTGCTGCAGTGCTCACAAATAATTTTATTATAGGGTACCATTTTAAGTTCACAGATATGCCATTTAGACATGGAGCAATCACGTATGCAAACCTTTTTTAAGTTTCAAGCATCCAAATTATTTTTGCCTAGAGTTTGCAGCAGGAGCAATTGAGTTGTGCACTGTTAAAAGTTTGGATATCTTGACATAAAAACTTACCAAGTTACCCTTATCAGTTGGAAGTTATCATCTTTAGTTTGATGTATAATGCGTACTCTAATTGATGTTCAAGCCAGGTTCCAAGTGCCGGCGAAGTTCTTCTGATGCTGGGCCACATTCTAAGAAAAGAAGGATGGAAGATTCTAAACATGGTTCCAAAACAAAGAAACGGAAAGTTCCTAGTACCTCTGCAACATTTAGTGTTCATACAAGTACAAAGGCTACCATGACAAGAAATGTCAGTTCACAGAAAATTCTTAATGCCAATGCTCCATTCAGTGCTCACGCAAAAATGCAGGCCCCCATGACAGGAAATGTTGAGTCATCATATACTGCTCCAAGACATGCAAGTTATCATGAAAGCAGAATTTATCATCAACGCCCTATCCTTGAGATGAACCCCTTCTACAATCATCACAATATGCTGATGGAATTACATCACAGCACAGCACCACCCCAGACGAGGTGGAATTTTCATGTTCCAGCATGCAATCCAAATTATTCTATGGACGTGACTGGAATTGCGCATCATCATGCATTGAACATGGAACGCACTTTTTGCCACCCCTGTGCCAGTGCTACTCCTAATGTTGGTCCACGGACTGCAAGGCAGCAATGGCGATTGTCAGATTATGATCCTGGCCCCCCATTACCTCCAGGTATGCAATTCCATAGATATAGGAGGCCTTGACATTTACCGAAAGCAGTTCTGGTTTTGTGGAAGGTAGAGGGTGCCTGTTCAGATGATCGATTTACAAGCAAGAGCACAAGTTCCATTTTGGTGGTTCTTATAGTACCACGATCCAAATTGAAGACAGTGGGAAGATTTCAATGTTCACAAAAGTCTGTTTGAAGTCTTGATCAGCTCACGAACATCTGTGTTGGTTATCGTCTAGCAGCAAAATTGTGTCTCAATACTTCCCGTTGCCCTGAAGAACAGCAAAAGTTTATCATCTTTTATATCCAAAGGCCAAAAACAAAAAGACAGTATGTCTGTTTTGATGGTTGAGATGGATGGTGTGTCTGAAATGCAATTTCTCTTATCTAGTGAAATTTATGGTCACTGCTTCAAAATGTTGGCATCCAAGCAACTTGATAAATGTTTGCATTATGGTGATGCTCTCGTCGACCAAGCCTCCATAAAAGTTACTCTGAAACTGAAGTGGAGGTCATGGTCTTATTTCTGTCATGAACAGGAGGATATGCTTGACACTTTACTGAATCAGTCAGGTTGCTGATGATGAATTATGAAATGCTTAATGTCCACTGCTTTTGTGTGTTGAGAGGCGTAGTTGTGCACTTTTGTTCTCGGCAATAATGCATCGTACTTGTTGGTGTATGTTTCAGCTAAAAGAGAGATGGCATGAGGCTGTGATCTGGGCGTAATTCAACTAGCATTAGAATGCCAGGAACTTACTCATCCCGGAAGAAGACAAGGCCAGATTGGAGGATCAGCAATCCCCGAAGCTCTTCACCATGTTCTAAGTCGTGATTGTTTGGCACAAGAATAGCCCAGGGTTGGTTATGCCTGCATCCCATGTCAATGCCCATCTCTGGAATCAAACGTCTAAAGCTCGACAATGTCGTCACCGTGTTGAATTATGTGGCTGGAGATCGTTCACTCGAGCAGAGTGTGTGAAAGCAAGAACTCAAAGTGGGTGGGCACAGGAGATCCAAGAACAATGCATGTGACACATGCTCCATAATCTCTCTCTAGGGTGTCTGTCTCAGCTACATCGGACGACCGTGGGATGGAGAATCGCGTCAAAGTTTCATCCACGATGACCAAATGGTGCTGTGGAAACTCCAAGTAACATGAGGATACAGAAAACATCGGCTCATCGCAGAACCAGAGAACAAAGAACACGCATACTTATAATGCTTTTTATCTTATGCATGAAAACAAACATCATCATCGGTAATGCATGGTTTATCATTTATGCGAGGAGGAGGAGGAGGACGAGCCACTGAACCCCTTTTGGATGCTGTGGATGGCCGGGTTGAAGCGGAGGCAACCAAACAGGCCATGGTGTTGGTAAGGCAGAGGTGTCTTCTTCTTCTTCCTCTTCTTCAGCTCCTCGGATACAGTGCGGTTTGTTGAGTAGTACGTTTCACGTGCCGAGCGAGGATCTGCAGCTTCTCCTCCTACCGATCCGCTGCCACCGGTCCGCTTAGGGGGAGGCAGCAGCACGGTGTAGCGGCGCAGGGGATCCTTGCTTCCTTTTCCCGTCGGCCGCCCTTCCGATGCGCTGCGGAAGAGGAACAGGTCCTTCAACTTCCACTTCTTGCTTCCGCCACTCTTCACCGAGGCGGAGGAAGAACTCGGGGACTTGCGGAAGTCGTCTTCCTCCTCTCCTCCTCTCCATGGAGAGAGGGACCTCGACCCTCTCCCGCCGTTGGAAGAGGCGGCAGAGGAGGTAGGAAGGAGGGCCCTCCCTCTGTCTCTCCTCATGGCTGTTTCCATGGTCACGACAGGGGCTGCTGATGACGAACAAGACCGACGAGGTGGCAGCATCAGGGGCCGGATCATCCCCTCCTCGAAAAGCTCATCGGCAGTGGCGAGGGCCGGCGTCGGCTTCTCCCCCTCGGACTGCCCGCCAAAGCAGAAGGCGAAGTCCGACGCCTCGGCCGGGTACACGACCGCAGCCCGCGATGGGCTGGTGGGTGCACTGGTGTAGTAGTAGTAGCCGCAGTAGCCCAAGGGATGCCGGGGGCTCGGCGGTGCAGTCACGCAAGAGGAGGAGGGGTTAACGTTGGCCGGCGCCATGAGCACGGTCACCACCTCCATCTGCCTTCCCTGCATCTGCAAAGGCTGATAAGAAGCACTACGTTGCATGGGTTGGGGGTGATGAGGAGGAGCAGCATGGGCAACGTTTTCTTGGGTCAAAAAGGATGGGTTCAGCATTCCGATCGAGATGGCTGGCTACATGTGGATGGTAGGTAAGCAGGTCTTAGTTTTCCTTTGCCCTCAGCCTCTCACCATTCTTGATTTCTCATCACTAATATCATCTTCCCTGCAGAGAATGTTGAAGAAACGAAACTGCCTACGTTGGGCTTCCAGATTTAATCAAACCTTTGACTTTTAAGGGTTCCATGAATTCAACAAGATTACATCAGGTCCACCTTTTCCACCATATATATATATATATATATATATATATATATAGAGAGAGAGAGAGAGAGAGAGAGAGAGAGAGAGAGAGAAACTATAGATATCTATAATAGAGAGCACAACATCAAAGATGAGCTATTGAGATGAAGGATTCAAGAAGAAAAAGAAGACATCTTTGAGGTGACTTTATGATTGAATAAGAAGAATATTTTTATTAAGATATTTGATATTTATGTATTATTGTACAAGTGATATATCTCATGCTTTAATATACTTGTAAGTATCATATATATTATTTAATATAATAATATAAAAAAAACATATCTTCAATAAGAAAGTACAAAACTTTGGTGTGGGTGTTTGAACTTTGGGAGCCCAAGAAAGATTTGATAATTGAAAGAAAGCGAAAACGTCTTTAGGTGCACCGAGAAGGAAGAAGGAAGCGGAGAAATAACTCATTTTTGTTGTTGTGGCTTTGAAGTTTTCGAGAGCCCAAGACCGGGTATACAAGAGGAAAGAGAAACGATTCAAGAACAAGAACACTAACTCTACTAGTCAAGAACGAGTAGAAAAATGTTTCTGACTTAATTAAACAAATAAATTAGTATGACGCACTGAAATTAAGATTAATATGATTAATAGAGACAAAACAGTATCATTCCTAATTAGATTATTAGTTCTCGATTTGACAAGAAGTATTGGATGAATTGTAGTAACATATTGTTTCTTTGATAAATCTATACATCAACCTTGAGGAGACATCAATATATAGTAGATCAATCTTTATACATTGAAGAGAGAGAGAGAGAGAGAGAGAGAGAGAGAGAGAGAGAGAGAGAGAGAGACAGAATTTGATGTGGGTTTCAAGGTCTCCAAAAGTATCAAGCAGTAAGAGGATAATAACCCACCATGCAGTAAGAATGGATTACATGAATCATATATATAGTTGCTAACCAACCATTGTTCTGAAAACAATGATCCATCCTTATGCGTACATATCGTCGTATCCTAAAATTGATCGGCATCCATTTCCGCACAAATTAAGAGTTGACATTTAGTCATAACTGGGACAAAATCTTAGACTCAGTGAGAACCAATAGTTCAAACTTTTAAGTTCATAAGTTTACACACATCACACAACAGGGTTTACGACTAGCTCACCGACTACCATTGACTGCTACAACTATGCTGCAAGATTGTCTTTCGGAATCAGCAACAAATGATCTTAGTTCACTTGCTGTTGGTTTCCATAAAAAGCATAAGCCCCATATGGTACCGCGTACATGCCGGGGTAGTGAGGAGGTAAACCGTATCCATCATACATTTGTCCCCCATAGTACATGCCGTTCCACCGTCTGCCACGTTCGGCTCTTGACTGTCATCAGCAACAAAAGAATCAACTTATTAGATGATACGGTGTATGATTCGTACCCATTTGTCGGAGGATAGAACTCACAAACTTTTCTACGCCATCTAGCTAATCAAAATGCTCAAAATGCTCAAGATATTACTGATATCAGTGATAACTAGGGCCACATAATGCAGGAACCACAACTGGCATCAAAATGCTCCACCACCATACAGAATTAATCAACAAATGAACCACAGTCAATATATTTTCTCGTCGACTCGGCCATTGCCATAACTACCAAGGATTACTTTCTGAGGTAAACCTGCATGAGGACTGACGCAATTGGGACAGTTTGATCTGGCACAGAACTAGTTTGACAGTAACACAAGTATAGGTAGGCACCTCAGACACATGCAGGACTCAACTTGGCTAGCTCGATAAGAAACCAAGCCAGCTCGTCATGATTTCAGGAGCTAGACAGAGCCCTAACTTGACCTCAGCAAATTAGATCTAAAAGTTAATGAATCCAGGAAGTTCTTCTTCACGCTTAGAGGTGACTCCACCTTGGTAAGAGTTTCTTTTGCAGGAAACAAGTAGTGACTATGCTTTAACTTTGAAGTTTAAAGGTCAATACCTGTTTATTAGCAGGGTTGCGACCCCAGGATAGACGCACTGTTTGCTTGCCAATAACTGTACCATTTAACTGATTCATTGCTTCTTCAGCATTATTTCTGCATGGGTAAAAAATAAAAGATATCCACAGATCAACTATCTTTTTGAACTGTGGCAGTCACATCTGTATGCAATGTTCAGAAACAAATATTAGCAAGATGTACCTATGGACGAAAAGCACAAAACCACATTGTTTTCCAAATGGAATTTTAACGGAGGCAATCTCTCCATACTGTGAAAAAGCCTCTTTCAGATCATCTTCGCTGACATCTGGATCAAGCCCTCCAACAAATACCTTCAGCAGCAAATATATTGTTGAAAGACAGTACAAATACACATCACCACAATAGCATGCATGCACAAAATCTCCTTACTGTTGTATTAGCAGAATCTACATCCGATTGTGAGCCAGCTGCAGGTGAACCATTTTGTCCAAAACCGCCTAAAAGTATCCATGGTTAGGGTTTCAAGGGCATGTGAGATTGAGAAACAGATTATTATTAACTTGATATTATTGATACCAATCCAAGACACAGATTGCATCAGGAATGAAGTCAACCAATCAAAATTAGGTCTAGGGTTGAGTACGGGAAATTTATTGTTTGCTACTGTTTTTTCTTGCTTAGAATTTTATCTGATTTCAAAATTATTCTACTGTGTTGTCACAAGAAAACAGAACTAATTACTATCAAGTTCTTGCTGAATTTGACTAGGATTCCAAGTTGGTGGAATCAAAAGGGTCATACAAAACATTTCAATAGGAAACATGATTGACTTAAATGGAGGCTCAGTTGCCACAAGGTTTCCATATCTAATTATGTAAGATCCAAAATAGAATAAACAAAAGTTTGGTCTATACTCAACTTTATATACACAGGAAAGATTTCTTAAAGTGGCAGATTTTTCCTTCTTGTTCCATGCCTACCCTCATTTCTCCTATTTTTTCTCTCAAATCTCAAACCACAGTCAAGCTAGGCCAAACTTCATCAATTTCCCGAATGGATTTAATGAATTCAATCCAGCAGCGGAGTAACCAATTATCCCAAACTAAATCAGTCTAGACTGATTGGCTAACTAGTTTCTCTAGATCCAGAAAAATATATTTTGTTTTCAATTGATACAAAACCAGTGTGACTAACACTTTATACTTTTGACAGACAAAGCCTTTATTTTTATATCATGAAGCAAAATTCTATACCAAGAAGTTGCTTCTGTTAGTAGACATCAAAGGGACAATGACAGGGTTAACGATTTGAAGGGTATAACAAAATACTGTATTGCTTAACATTTTCTACATGGTTTATTCATTAATTTAGTTGTATTTTGTGATAGCCTACACAAAATTCCATCCCCAGGGAAGAATTATTTTTTAATTGAAATGTTTTAATCAATTAATATTTTCAAAGGAATCAGTAAGGTGATAATGTACCTCAAACACTTCTCCTTTGTACACAAAAGATGCCTCCAAGTAAAATTTCCAAACATACTCACCGACAAATGTCAATGACAGGCCATAAAGTGTGTGATTATATTGACAGAGCCTACTTTTATGATATTACCTTGCATACCCTAAATCTGCTTTCCCTGTCGGCTGGTTAGGGCTGATTTAGGATCCTATTAATGATGAATATCCATTCTTCTATAATGGTCTAGGGTAAGGAATGACCGTATGTGAAGAAAAAGGCCAGTGAAAAACTAATGAAGTAAAAAATTTGTTACTAAAACACATCATACGACTTGATATACGGTAAGCAATTACAAGGAAAAATTATAGCTACAACAATAGAGGAAAAAAGTTCACACAATAGATCTTCAACTAAATCATTCACCATTTCTCGTTTCTCATTCCACGTATCACATTCCATCGGTTACCACCAAGTAGGCTGTAAAAAGCATGACACAGTGACCTATATTTCTGCAAATATGCAGGAAATATATGTGGAGAAGGGTAGAAGTAGAGATTTCCATAAAGACAAGGATCTTGTCTGCATAAAAGGATAATAGAACAGAAAGACACACCCATCGCATTCATATGATACTATACATATGCATGATTCTCCATATCTCTGTGTGTGTTTTATATACATGTCTATATGTGTCTGTTCACTTGAGATATACAAAAAGTAATACTGGTATTCATTTCTAAAAAGATTTAAAATTACAACAAAAGTTCTCAGTTTGTCACATTTAACTACAAGAAATATTAGACAAAATTACCCTCCTTAATATTATATTATATGCATGCTTACCTTTAATTGCTCGATGTTACTTCTAAAAACAGATGTGTAGAAGTTCTTATACAATGATCCACGATAGCATAAAAAACTATTTTGTTATAGTACCAAGGACCAGCAATTCAAACAAGCATACCACCAGAAAAAGTTATCTCCCTCTACAATTGAAGCAAATCCTCATGATACCCCCTCACCTCCCATTACTTTGAACAATAAAAGAGAGATACAAACTGTGAACTCTATGGTCATCAATTTGACTGATAAATTTGGAGTGTAAGACAAATTTATGCTAAACAAAGGGCGGGAATAGGTCAGATCAGGCTAGCTCAAGCTCAACTAGTACGACAACTGATCATTATTTCAGACTAAGAATTAGATAAAAACCAAGGTTCTCAATTTTGATGTGTATCGTCCGGTACAGGCGGTACATACTGGTCCGAGAGGATATCGGTACGCGGATCGTCCTCTACTAGGCGGTACGAGTATTTTGGCTAGTGCCAAGGTGTACCGACCGATACCGAGGCATACCGACCGGTATCAAGATGTACCGATCGATGCCACCTCAGATTTCGACTGTTACCGAGATATATCGATCGGTATGGCCTAGCGTAGTAGGTGAATTTTTAAGATTTTAGGGTGTACTATCGGTATACTATAGCGTACCAACAATACATATCGGTACGTACTGTACTGAGCAAACCTCGAAACTCCAGTGCAATATGAAATTTCAATCCTTGATAAAAACTAATATAAGTTTAAGCATAAATAAAAGTTGTTTTACAAGTTGCTACAGCTAAGCTGACTAGAACCTTTAGACAAAAGTAAAGATCTCAAATTCAGACTAAAATTCTCAATTGGACTTCTTGTATACAGTAGTCAGCAGAAACTGATACAAAAAAGGAAATAGGAAATGACAGAATAGAAACAAGAATTGGAAAAATGGAAATGAGACAACAAAAGAAATAGAGAGAGAGGGAGGGAGAGAGGGCAAAAAGGCAATGTAGAAGCATTACCTTTGTCCAACAACTAAAGTGACCATCTTTGAAGCTTGCTGTTTCTTCCTATTCAAAATTTTATCAGCTGCCAGTTAGATTCCAATATACACCACTACTAGCAAATGGATGAAAACCCTCTGTTCCAAAGTTCCAACACAACTCCTAATAAACTCAAACTTCAGTTCTGACATAAACAGTTTAAAAGTCATTGTGATTACCACCTTAACTTCCCATGGCTGCTACACATTTTTCTAGGTTTCCAATAACATTTTAAAGGACTTGACAGAAGACTATTCCATGTTGAGGTAAAATTCTTTTACTATAACTGCACCAACAATTGGGATCGGCATTTTTCTATCTCCAGTAATCCTGCCCATTCCTTCAACTGGTTGAGCATAGCTATAACTTAGCCACAAGCCCATCCTCTACAGAAAAAGAACATGCAACATAATAGAAGGGAAGGAAAATAGAATAACAAGAACATGGGGACATAGGATCTGGGTGACCAATAAACCATAGACAACAAATTTGGTACACAATCAAGTGAGACAAACGGAGATTACCCTAGAAAGAATATAGAGGTCAAGGTTAGATAATATTATGCTATGAAAATCTTTTGATGCAGCATGGTTTAGGAATAGGACCACAAGAGAATGCCTTCTGCATCATGCATCATAAGAGCAAAATCCATGAAGCATATATGAATATTCAAGCATCTCAAGGCATGATCCATTGTGCTTAAACAATAGGTTGACAGACAAATATAGGATCTGAAGATTCTGAACTTTCTTTGTAGTAAAGAAAACTTCGTTAGCCATCAGGTGAAATTAAAAACAATAATTTTAGTTTAAGATGGTACATATAAAATAAAATATCTTCAGATTGAAGACAATATCATGTTAGCACCAACTAAGAATGGACAAAGTTGTTAAGGAGCCTCATAAAAGAACAACTTTGAAAAAGATAAGCTAACGATGGCTAAAAAAGATTTAAACATACCGTAAGACTTCCTAGGGGTAGCAAGGCCAATGCGCATAGGCCTAGTCGAACAATAAACACCATTCATCTCAGTGATGGCAAGTTTTTTCTCACTCTCATCTCCAAATCTTACAAATCCATAACCTTTTGAGCGCCCGGTATTTGCATCGACGACAACTTTTGCACCTTTTACTGATGAGAACTTGGTAGCAAAAGTTTCATGCAAAATTGAATCAGTAACATCAGAAGCTAAATCACCTACAAAAATAGAATGATCAGAAGCAAGATCTGAACGCTTGTCGCCCATGCTAAATGATGCCCAATTTAACCGAAATGGCTGATCTGTGTTTGGCATCAGATGATTGCTGAAGTTCTGAAGTACTTTTTCAGCGGTTCCATGAGAATGAAACTCAACAAACCCATAACCCTCTGATTGTCCGGTTTGCTTATTGCGAATAACCTTTATAGAGATAACCTGCATGGTAAATTGTTATATCAGTACAAGGAAAGCCACAACTCAAAAGAGTTTAGTGCCATTATACTATCTTCTTGTTCAAATAAATCAAACAATCAATGCCGTGGAAAACTAAGAATGAGCTCATTCTTTAACTTTAGCAGGCTTATGAGCGTCTATCAGCCTAATGTCAATAAACCAGAATTGCAGCTGAAAAAGAAAAATTCAATGGACCCTGATAAGAAAGGTGAATCCTACTGGTTTTTGCTGATTCTAGTTAATTTTCAGGGATATAATAGAAAGAGAGGGGTTTAAGAATTTGGCAAGATTATGCATGAACATGACCAACTTTCAGTCCAGACAAACAGTCCAGATCAGACTGGCTGATCCTGTGATATGAGAAAAACACCTAGCCAACACACATCAAGTAAAAACTTATGGAAGATTAGAGTAAAAGTTGGTGCAAGGCAAGCCCAAGGATGGAAGGTTGGTTCCCAGGCCCATATCAATTGACATGACAAAAGGACTGTATGCAAACAAGAAGCATACTTTAGGTTCCTACATGCTATACATCGTGAAACAATGTTTGTTAAATTAAGTACCTTTTGTAACTTGTAAAGGTAGATAGTGGTTAGGCAACATGTTAAATTAAGACATCATGTGAAGGAAACAATAATTATCAGTCAAAAAATGCTCGTTAGGCAACATGTTAATTAAGTTCTCATGACACCAGCTGTTCATCAAAGACCATTTAATTCCAAAAGAATGTTCCTAATTTAAAAACAAAACAAACCAAAAAGAGATTTCTTGTCTCATGTAAAAATCACACATGCAGGGGAGAAAAAAAAAAGAACACAATGAAAATTGTCTTAAGCTTCTTTAGTTACTGTCATGGTTGTTACTTATTGCATGTGAAAGGTAACCAGCTGGTGAATGTGGCAAGTTTTAGTATTGTTATTTGTAAGTGATCCATAAGCTAAAAGGACTGGCTACAAATAAAGATTTAATTAGCCAAATATAAAAGTTGGAACTTGGGGTTTATTCCTTCCAATTTGAGCAAGTCTGAACAGGAAGAACTTGTCGTGTTCCTTTCATAATAAAGGGGAAATAAAGGACATGTCTACCATGTTGCACATTGTTGCCTAACAAGAATATGTCATGCAAAGTGTACAATAATATTATCAATCTGCAAATATTAGTAAGACAACAAATTATCTAAGCTTTTACAATGTTACTTCATTATAAGAAATTGACTTTATTATTTAATCATCTTACCCAATATGGCATAAAAATAATTGTAGGACTATCTCAAAAAACTTTTCCTTAGTTACGCAGAAAGCATACTGATATAGTAAACAGTGAATTGCCTGAAGATTCTTCCATTAACTCTTCCTAACTGCTAATTTCTAAATACCAAAGACAACTAGCAAGAGCACAAAAGCCAAGTTTGCCTTTTTTTTTGTTATTACTATTTACATGCTTACCACAGGAGCCCTTTCCATGTTCGACATTTATTATTAGTACCGTTCAGTTTCCTAAAATTGAACTTTCAGAAATCAAGGTGCATGACAATCCAAGCTATATAATCATCCATAAACATCTGGAATTTCCACTAAACTCATAGCTATTTTAAGGGTCTAACAGAACAAAAAAAGTACCATTTTATGTTCACCAACAGATGCAGTCTTAAGAATCAAAAGATAGAAAGGTCTGCCATTTATAGATTATAAGTCCTCAAGAGACCAAGCCTTTTCCAGAGTTGACATTTCTAAACAGATATAACAACAACCGAGACCAAATTCTTGCAATTGCATGCTTAAACTTAAAAATCTAACAGAATTTTTAAAGAACTATCACATCCCATGAAGATGTAAACTAAAAAGCACTTAGTTACATTATTTTGATTACGCACTTAATAAGCCTGAATATGTAGGTACTGCACCAAACTCCTGTAAGGCAGACAAAAGAGATCAGGAAGATCCAATTCCTTATCGCAATCAAAGACAAGCAAAGGACTTCCTCCTCAAATAGAACGACAACATCTAACGGAGAAAGAATCAGGCCTGACCTCACCGGTGTGGCCGAAGCAGCTGTGGAGGTAGTTCTCGTCCATCCAGTACTGGAGATCCCCCACCCAGATCGTCCGCTTCTCGTCCTCTGCCGCAGCCTCCCCGCCTTGCTGGTAGCGGATCGATTTCGACATGGGCGGCGGCGGAGGCGGAGGCGTCGGGGGCTGGTGGTAGGGCACGAAGGGGTGCCCGTATGGCGGCGGCGGTCCCATCATCGGGTGCTGCATCACCATCGGCGGCGCCGGGTACCGCACCGCCGCCCAAGGCTGCGGTGGAGGTGTGCGCCGCGGATCTACGCCTGCCGCCGGTTGCATCGTCGCCGCCGTTGCGATGGGGTCGGCAAGCGAGGCGGAGCCGCAAAGGCAGGGGAGCAGAGGGTAGAGAGAGAGAGAGAGAGAGAGAGAGAGAGAGAGAGGAGAGGAGAGAGGGAGAGATCTCGTGGGTTGCGATGAAGGGTTTAAATACGGAGGCGGCTTCCATGAGCGGTTTGACATAGACCGTCAGATCTCGAGGTAGGCGATCTAATCACCGTCGATTCATTCTCGTGACAAGAAGGAGTCCCCAGCGCCGCGGTTTTGACCAGATCCGCGTTCATACCGGACTGCCACAAACGAACTCGGTGCCGGTTCGACATATAACGTCCGTGCCGGTTTAATTAATGTCTACAGACACTAATGGGCCGGCCTGAAGTCTATGGGCTTTAGATTAATGGTCTGATATGTTACCCCTCATTACAATATCTAAGATGTAGATCACAAAGTTATTTGATAGATAACCTTCCAATATCTCAGATTTCATCAACTCATCAGTACACCACTAAGCATCTAAAAGTACTTTAGAATAGAGTTTTTGATTGTTTTGAATATGAAAGTGTGGGAGTGGAAGAATATTTAGGAGGGCATGGCCCATATTATTTTTTTCATAGTGAGACTGATGTGTGATAAAGGAACATGAATTTATGAATCATCATTGGTTCAATTTTATGATTTTTTATTAATTGGATTTATTTGACAACTATAAATTTTCAGTTTCTCTGGTATTAATTTAAACATCAAATTTCTTTGAACAGAAAATTTAGGTTAGATTATCAAATATTGTATGGTGAACAACTTATTTTGCTTAGTCATTAATTCTTTTAGCAGACTATTGTGTTTTGTTATGAATACAAATACACAGAAGGCCCTTTAAGTGGTAAAATATTTTTAAATGACTATTATAATTATATATTTTAAAACAATTAAACGCAACTTGTCCTTATTTGTTCTTTTTACAAATAATACCACATTTTAAATAAAATAACTTGCATAAAATTACATAAAAGTAAACATGGAGTTGCCTTGAGAAAGCCTGTTCAAACTCCCAAGAAGTAGGACAAATTTGCAGACAACCAAAGACACTGTTGGATGTCTGTTAATCCTGCAGTCAAAAAGATCAACAAGCAAGAAAGTGAATCATTTGAACAACAGCAGCAGTAACAACCACAAAAACCTTATAACAATTCTTTCCATGGTGAAGGACAGGAATGCATAGATATGGGACTAGGAAGAAGATGACCTTGATATATAATAAATGGATCAGCAGTCCTAGAGTCAGTTCTCAGTCATCATCCTGCATCTCTGGTTGAAATAGGAAACCCTGAAACCTCATGGGGTACTGTAACCACCAACAAATCAAAAGTTTCCACCATCAGAGCATATGTACTGAGATGGGGGGGTGGAAAGGCCTGATGTAAGGAAGAAAGAACAAAGACACAATGGACTTATACCAACTGGTCTTCTTCTTCTTCTCACAATCTATAGTTTGCAGTACTCCTTCAGTGAACTGACATGTGTTTATACACCATGATTTTTTATACACTTGGTTGATATAATAGGTTTATGCCTACCCAATGCCTCCTGAATGCCATGGAACTTATGACTGCTGTTAAATGAAACAATCCATGTCATGTGTTTCTGCATTTTAACAAATAAGTCTAACTTACAATAAGAAACATACTATGACCAAGTTAGATCACAAGAGCATGCATGAAAGCAGCTGTAAGTCAGGGAAGAACTTTTATATAAATCAGTCTGATATGACTTCAAAGAGCTCCAAAAAAATAAGGGTTATGCAAAACTTTGTGCTTTCCTTGATGAAGGTGATTCTCTTGGGGAATTTTAGAGAATAAAATTGCTAAAAGAAAGATCAGAATGGATGACCATCCTGCTCTTTTTCCCTTGAATAATGCCACCTACATTGTGGCAGGCAAGCAGGACACTTACTGACTTCTGAGATGCATGTGTACTGGTATTAGTAGAATTTTCATTTCTTGGAGAGTGGATTTCCTGATTGCCATGCACAATAGATAAATGCATCTTGTGCTGTCACTGGATTTTCATGCTTTTGCCTGATCTAACCAAGCCTGACAACAGAAAACAGCAGGCAAATATGTGGATCAGTGTGGCCTTTTGGAATCAATTGTCAATCTCAGAGAACTGCCTCCCTCTTCTGCAGAATGGCATGTTTAAGGCTCTTTTCAAAAATCTCACTAGCTTGTAAGAATTGATCAAATTTGCAAAGCTTCTCACTTCAGTTGTGTTTTTTCATTAAAAACGAAAAACCTTGAACTTTCAACTTTCAACTACCAGTCCCAGCTTTAGATCCCAGTTGTTTGGTGAGCCAAAGCAGTGGGGATCTGACAGATACTTCACCAAACATTCATATAGTTGACTTGCTCTGACATGCCCAGCGAAAGTGTCATCCTTGGCACAAGAGAAAGTAGAACACCAAAAAATTTACAAGGACCGATAACCAAGCAACTTTTGCTGCACAAGCTTAAATAGTTGAGGCATCACGCAGTGACTTGACACCTTCTGGGAGTTTCCACTCATCTGAAAGCCAAGACCGTATCAACCGCTGCTATGTTTAGATTTTGACTGGTGCTAACTTGAGCAGCTACATGTGGCAGCATGGATGTACATATCCTAACCCCTGTATACGGTGAAAAGGATATGCTTTACCTTCTGCAACATATGGAGCTGAATCCACTCCGGCATCAGCATATTGGAGAACAAAATGTACCAGTTTAGGAGCTGACTTTTCATTTCAAGTCTACAATACGCACCACCTCTTCCTCACTGCCGGTCCAAGCCTTTGCTAGTCTGCAGTTGACCAAATGATAGCCCAAAATTTATTGGTTATGAAAGTATTGACAGATTGATCTAATGTTCTCATTCAGTCATAGATTAAGTACAATATACTTGTGATGGCATACCCATGTGTATCGACAAGATCAGCCTGTTCCATGCCTTGGATCAATATTATGCCTCCAAACTGAGATGGGTTCTGAGAATCATGTTGGGCTTACGCTAGTTAAGTTAAGAACGGAGAAAGCATATCGAGAATCCATGGTTCTGTTTTGAGACTTCAGAAAGGAGGCCGATGGCATTCTGAGGACCACAAAAGCACTGGCAGAGCCCTTTCTGGTGTCATTTTTGTCTCTGTGACGTGAAAGTAAACCCAACTTGTTTCTCCTCTTCAAAAGCTTTAGATTCCTCAGTGCTCTCAATCCCCACTCCTGTCTTTTTCCTGTATCCATTGTTGTAGACATGCATGGGTGGAGGAGATCCCAGCTCTCTTTTCTTTTGCCTTTTTCTTTATCAAGGAGATGACTAGCCATGGAAGTTCCCTAACACCTTTATCATGAAAAAGGAGCAAAATTCTGTCGCATCCTTCTTAGGACCACAAGATGCCCTTGATCTCAGTCTTCAGTCAAGTAATTTCTTTTGAGATCCTCACCTGCAGAGTGGAATGGATTAGAATGAACTAAAAAATTTGGTTTTCCTGCAATTGTTGTCTAACAATATCCGAGGATTGACCTGACTGATTTTGCATGTAGTGATTCATCTGGGACATACAAAAAAGTAGACTACTTAATCTAGTAGATGATTGAAGCATCTCCCAAGTATCAAACACATGGTGCGCATCAGGATTGTCCCCCTCCCCAACAGAGCAAAAGTAGAAGAGGAGGAAGACAAAAGCAAGGAAGAAAGCTTTCTCCTGAGCTAGAAGACAAGCTATATTTGTAGCGTTCGGTGGTCCACCCCCCAGGCCTTTCACCTCGTTCTCTGCATGAACCCTACCACCGTGGCGCTTTTGCAAACCTGATCCCGGCATGAGCCGTTCGACCTTGTTTTCTGTGCCCGATTGGAGTCCATGTTCATTCTCGCTCAGACTTCCTCCGTCCCCATCGAGGAAGAGTACTTTCTTCGAAGTAAGGTTTCAGCTCAAGAACCATGTTCGCGAGCAGGTCTTGACAGTCCCACGTTATTTATTGCATGACAGTCCTCTCTCTCTCTCTCTCTCTCTCTCTCTCTCTCTCTCTATCTATCTATCTATCTCTCTATATATATATATATATATCTATATATATATATATGATCATCAATTCGAAGTGATGTGTTAAATTAGTTTCAATTTGTTGATTATTGGGAAGAGATTTTCATAGAATTCACGAATCTATTCTTTACAGTGTTAATTTTATTAATCTCTTTAATTGTTATTTTCGATAGACTTTGCATCATCGAAAACTAAAATGGCATGCGTAATAATTATTATATATATTTCATTTCTAAACTAAATCTAATATAAATTATATGAATAATTATATATAATATGTTTCATAATTGTAAATGAAAGGAGTGTTCAATCTGATTCAAATCGAACCATTAAGAACTGTATTGAACTAAATTATTTTTTCTACTCGATTTGATTAAGGTAAGATAGCCGGACTAATTCAGACATATCTAATCGAACTAATTTAATACATGTTAATCTGATTTGATTAATCGATTAACTGATTTATAATTTTAAATAATTTAAAAATATATATATTTTTAAAAAATATATTCAATTCAATTGAATCGAACCGAAATCTTAATCTAATTAAATTGTTATGATAAAATTTATAAAATTGAACTCACATCATTTATAAAATTAGATATTTGGGTTGGTTTGATTAATCAATTCGAATTAATTAAGGGTTTAAGATAGTAAATTTAATCGGACCAATATTTTTTAAATTAAATTTGATTCAGTTTGATTTGATTTAAATTAGTTAACTGAAATACTTCTGAACTAAAAATATTTATAATATTAATATTAAATTATTGATAGATCGATTCGAATCCGTTTTGAACGGATTCAATTCAGGTTCAATTCAGATCCATTTTATTTTTATGATTCGATTTGAATACCCTGGTAAACGGGTATTCAAATGGCTCCTCACCTAACTAACTTGGCCGTTTCGCCGGCCGTCACCGTTAAGGGGAGATGCTGTCCCACGCCACCTCCCCTTTAAATCCCAGAACCCGTCGCCAAATCGGATCGGCTCACCGTCTTCCCGCCCCTCATCTCGTTTACTGCGATCGAGAGAGATGGGGAAGAATTCGAGGAAGTGCGGAGGCGTCCGGAAGCGAGAGGTGCGGACAAGGGCGGCCCAAAAGCTGGCCCTCGCATCCGTGGTTAGCCCCCAGAGCCCGAAGAGGGAGAGGGCGGTCGTTAGGGAAGACAGCCAAATCTCGTACCTCGAGCTCCGGAGCCGCAGCGTCATCCTCAAGCCTCGTATCGCGAGATCCACCGCAGCGTCCGCTAGTCGTCGCCGTTCCTGCCCCGAACTCGGTCGCATCTTTCGGTGTCCCAGCGATGCTTCATGCGCGCCGGCGGTGCCGGCAGGATCGGCGGAGGTGAGTGGGACCGCGGCTTCAAGCTTCCTCGCTTCTTGCAAGGCTATAATTCTTTCCTTTCTCTCCTTGCTTGACCAGGAATTGGACGCTACGACGTTCTGCAGCGGCAATGTCGAAAGGTTTGGCTTCAAAATTTTCCCTCTCGTCCTCCTCTTTTTTGCCGGTTTACCGCAATTCCCACTGCAAATTTAGGGGAGAGATGATGGCCTCCAATAACCCTGGTGAGGAAGCAAGCGACCCGGAATCGACAGCAGAGAGGGAGTCGCGCAGTAGATCGATGGTGGAGGCAACGCCGTCGGAGACTGAGCTCGAAGACTTCTTCGCGGCGGCGGAGATAGACCTGCGTCGGCGTTTCACGCAGAAGTAACTTCCTCGCCTCCCTCAGCTCCACCGCCGCGCATGCTAGCAACTCCCAGTCTAAATTCCTTATCCCGAGCCGATCTTGATCTGTTAGTGTGGGTTGTTCCGGCGTGTCGCAGGTACAACTTCGACGTCGTCGAGGACGCGCCCTTGGCCGGACGGTATGAGTGGATTCCGTTAACCCCATGAAGAACGACGAGGAGAACGAAACAAGAAGGAAATAGAAACTATTTCGTCTTTTCCTTCTCATCATCGACATCGTGATTAAAATCGTCCGCAGCTCCTGCGCTCACCATCTACCATATCGTCTCGCTTCATCTCCTCGTGGCGACGAGTGGCCGTAGGAAGGTGAGGTCACCGCCACTGTAGGAGTACTAAACTACTAATACAAAAAACCCCCACATGATGTTTCCACGTGGCACGCCTCCTTTCCTTGTTTCAAAAGCTGAGGCGAGTATTTTATTCCGAAAAAATTGGTAAATAGAAATTTGCAGCCTTTTTCTTGCTCTCTTTTTTAGTGCGTGAATCGCTTCTTAGAATAAGGATATTTTTATAATGGGATCGATTAATGAATTGAAGTTACTATAAATATGAATATACGAATCATTTAACTATTAATAGATTGTAAGATCATAAGTTGAACTCGATGGTATAAAATAATTAACTTTTACGTCAATACTAAATAATCGACCTCGTGAGACCAAGTCCATTTCCTCGGCATCACATTGCTGATGGAAATCTGATGTGTCAAATAGATAAAAGTTATATGTCTCCCATAAAATATGGGTGTATAACTATTAATCTAATCTTAATCATTTTGGAAGCGTGATTCAGATTGAACAAACCAATCATTTCATTTGATTGATGTCAAAGTTTGAATAAAATAATTATTAATACGAGCTCAACAAAACTAATAGTTATTCCGTCATAACGAGTGGTGACACACGGAAAAAAAAAATATTTGGCGACTTTAATAAGTGTTCGACTTTAATAATTAATATTACAATAAATTATAATACCGATTGAAACATGAGATGAAAGTATGATTTTCCCCCTAATTAAGTGGTACTTAATCAATTTGAACTAGAAGAAAACTGGATTGGATTAAAGTTTAAGCTAGATTCATCTACCACTATTCTTAAAAGTATTATTATCTTCTTTTTTTTTCAAGTCAAACTTGAAATAGGAATTTATATGTTTTTTTTATACAAATTTTCAGATATCATTTTGAAAAGTGCCCATAGTCATGTTTATAGTTAATTATTGTGTTTCAAAAATGAGTTGGTCTACATCAGACTATTTATTATTTTATATAAAATCATATATTTATAGTAGAAAGTTAAGTTTTTTATTGGATGCATTAAAGAAATTAAATACATAAATTTTAAGAAATGAAGGACTGGTTTATGATAGTTATTTCTTATCAGGATCTAATTATGGTTCTTATAATTATAAGGATCTGCTTATAGTTGAGGTGTAATATTTTAGGGATTTACACGGATATAGAACATCAGATAAGTTGATACCATTAATAGAGAAAAGTTCAGGAATTAGTCTGCAAAAGTACTCAGTCGCGGTTCTGACGAGTGGGTGTGTGCGCGACTCGGTTCGAGGATTCATTGACTCGGATTCAAACTCGGAGTTATCGGGTCGACTCCAATCCGGTTCACGCGCTGCGAAAGAACAGACAGGTATGTTCGAACTGAAATCGAAGGGACTCGCAGTCGATTCGTATCGGGCCGTGGAGGTTCGGTCCGTTGGACTAGGAAGGCAATTGAGTGGACCCGAATTAGTCCAGCGCAGGGCATCCGTCGCCCAAAATCGCGCGGGAAAACCACGAGTATATCATCTCGGTTCGCAAAAAGCCCTCTTTTGATCCTAATCCTCTTCTCGAATCATCGGGTCTCACGAGCCCTCGCCGTCACCGTTCTCCATCCATCGCGCGTCGCTTGCTCGCTGCCGGTACAATCTCTCCTCCCTCTCGCTGCTCCTGTTCCTCTCTTCTTGTGACCTCGGTCTGGTGGCAGCGGGGCTGCCGGAGCGTGCTTTTCCGACCGGCGCTAGCCCATAGGCGGGGTTTTGGGTCCCCAAGTGGCCACACCCCTTTCTTTCTCCTTCGCCCCCTTTCCATTTCTTTCTTTCTGTTTCATCTGCGTGTCGAGGACGTGTCAAATTCTCTCTTTTGTTGTTATTTTGCCTCTCAATTTCTGTAGCTATATTATGGGCTGTTGATTCTTTTCTAGCGGTGTTGATCTGCAAAGTTTTCTTTTAGATTATGCTTGCACTCGGTTTGAGTTATGTTCTAACTTATTCTAAGTACATTAGCTATATACTGTATTTTACTTGCGGATGCATAAGCATTATGCTTTAGCGAATGATATGCTTTATACAGAATTTTCATAATATAAACAGAGAAAATATTGAAAAATGATATTGTGGTGCTTCTCCAGTTCCCACTTGGATCAGAATAGGCTCTTCAGGATATAGTCTTAGGATCTTATGCAGAGATTTTGTTTTGACTAATTTGTATGTGTAAGCTTTATACAGAATTTTCATAATATAAACAGAGAAAATATTGAAAATGATATTGTGGTGCTTCTCCAGTTCGCACTTGGATCGGAAAAGGCTCTTCAGGATATAGTCTTAGGATCTTATGCAGAGATTTTGTTTTGACTAATTTGTATGTGTAAGCTTTATACAGAATTTTCATAATATAAACAGAGAAAATATTGAAAATGATATTGTGGTGCTTCTCCAGTTCCCACTTGGATCGGAAAAGGCTCTTCAGGATATAGTCTTAGGATCTTATGCAGAGATTTTGTTTTGACTAATTTGTATGTGTAAGCTTTATACAGAATTTTCATAATATAAACAGAGAAAATATTGAAAATGATATTGTGGTGCTTCTCCAGTTCCCACTTGGATCGGAAAAGGCTTTCCAGGATATAGTCTTAGGATCTTATGCAGAGATTTTGTTTTGACTAATTTGTATGTGTAAGCTTTATACAGAATTTTCATAATATAAACAGAGAAAATATTGAAAATGATATTGTGGTGCTTCTCCAGTTCGCACTTGGATCGGAAAAGGCTCTTCAGGATATAGTCTTAGGATCTTATGCAGAGATTTTGTTTTGACTAATTTGTATGTGTAAGCTTTATACAGAATTTTCATAATATAAACAGAGAAAATATTGAAAATGATATTGTGGTGCTTCTCCAGTTCCCACTTGGATCGGAAAAGGCTCTTCAGGATATAGTCTTAGGATCTTATGCAGAGATTTTGTTTTGACTAATTTGTATGTGTAAGCTTTATACAGAATTTTCATAATATAAACAGAGAAAATATTGAAAATGATATTGTGGTGCTTCTCCAGTTCCCACTTGGATCGGAAAAGGCTTTCCAGGATATAGTCTTAGGATCTTATGCAGAGATTTTGTTTTACTAATTTGTATGTGTAAGCTTTATACAGAATTTTCATAATATCAGAGAAAATATTGAAAATGATATTGTGGTGCTACTCCAGTTCGCACTTGGATTTCAGGATATAGTAGGATCTTATGCAGAGATTTTGTTTTGACTAATTTTTTAAGCTTTATACAGAATTTTCATAATATAAACAGAGAAAATATGAATATTCTCCAGTTTTTCGGAAAATTTCAGGATATATTAGGATCTTTGCAGAGATTTTGTTTTTAATTTGTTTGTAAGCTTTATAATATGATATAAAAGAAAATATTGAAAATGATATTGTGGTGCTTCTCCAGTTCCCACTTGGATCGGAAAATTCCAGGATATAGTCTTAGGATCTTATGCAGAGATTTTGTTTTGACTAATTTGTATGTGTAAGCTTTATACAGAATTTTCATAATATAAACAGAGAAAATATTGAAAATGATATTGTGGTGCTTCTCATATGGATCGGAAAAGGCTCTTCAGGATATAGTCTTAGGATCTTATGCAGAGATTTTGTTTTGACTAATTTGTATGTGTAAGCTTTATACAGAATTTTCATAATATAAACAGAGAAAATATTGAAAATGATATTGTGGTGCTTCTCCAGTTCCCACTTGGATCGGAAAAGGCTCTTCAGGATATAGTCTTAGGATCTTATGCAGAGATTTTGTTTTGAAAGCTTTATACAGAATTTTCATAATATAAACAGAGAAAATATTGAAAATGATATTGTGGTGCTTCTCCAGTTCCCACTTGGATCGGAAAAGGCTTTCCAGGATATAGTCTTAGGATCTTATGCAGAGATTTTGTTTTGACTAATTTGTATGTGTAAGCTTTATACAGAATTTTCATAATATAAACAGAGAAAATATTGAAAAATGATATTGTGGTGCTTCTCCATGTTTGAAGGCTATAAGAAATAAATATTACAATTTTATCTTTATTTGTATGAACATAAATAAAAATAAATGAATAAAATGAAAATTATTATTTATTGTAAGGATAGCTTAAAGGGGATTTTTTTCTCCTTATTGCCATAAATAATATATTATTTTATTTAAATTATTTATTTTTTTGTTTGTATAATATGATTTAGGAAATGATTTTGATTTTTTAATCAATTTTGGACAAATTAAGAAAATTTCACTCAATTAAATTTTTAATTCATATTTTAAAATATTTGATATTAGAAAGTTATTATAATTTGTATGATGAACATAAGAAATAATATTTTAATTTTATCTTTTTTTAAAATAATTAATAAATAAATTATTATTTATCTTTTGAAATTATGATATTAGATCTTTTATTTTTTTGTTATCAAATTTTATTCATATTTTAAAATATTTGATATTAGAATTATTATAATTTTATGATACATAATAATATTTTAATTTTAAATTTTTATAATTAATAAATAATAATTATGATATTAGAATAATTATTAATTTAATAATAGTTCTAATTCATTTAATTAGACATATTTATGTTTCAAGAAATTATGTTGAATTTTTATGATTTAATTAGTTTTAAATATGAAACCATAAATGTAAATTAGTTAATTTATAAAACAAATTCGATTTGAGATTAATTTTTATTTTATCATATTTTAAAGTATTTTTTAAAATAATAAAATTTAATTTAATAAGAGGATTCAAATTTGGGTTTGACCTGAATTAAGTTGATTGACTATATTAGCCAATGTGGCCTGACATGACTCAGCCCATGTGACTAAGTATAATCCAACCTATGTAGTTATATATGGCCCAACTTATCTAGCCAGGTACACTCTAGCCCATGTGGCCAGGTATAGTTTAACTCATGTGGCAAGGTATGGTTCAGTCTATTAGGTATGATCCAGCCCATGTAGCCATATACGACTCAACCCATATGACCAGGTATGATCTGGTCGATGTGGTTAGGCATGGCTTAGCCCATGTGACTAGGTACAAAATAGCTCATGTGATTAGGTATAGTTTAGCCCATGTGGCCAGTTATGACATAACCAATATGGCCAGGTATGATTCAGCCCATGTGGTTAGGCATGATTTAACCCATGTAGCCAGGCATGGTCTAGCTCATACGGTTATGCATAACCTAGCTCATGTGGCTAGGTATAACTTAGCCTATGTGGTCAGGCATGACTTAGCTCATGTAGTCAGGTATGATGCAACCAATGTGTCTAAGCGTGACTTAGCTTATGTGATTAAGCATAACTCAACCCATATGGTCGGGCATGTCCCAACTTATATGTTCAGGCATGACTCAACTCATGTGCTCAGGCATGATCCAACCTTTATGGCTAGGCACGACCCAATTCGCCAGTTAAGCGTGGCCCAGTTCAATGGGAAGGCTCAACCTAACTCATGAGTGAGGCTCAGCTCAGCTTAGCTCACGAAGCTAGGCTCGCTTAGCTATGCAATTGGCATTAGAAATATCATCGCTTCTCTATCCAGCCCATTGTACCTTAGCTCAACCTGTTACCTGGGTAGGCATGTGTGGTGCACGTGACCTATCCAAGACTCAGATAGGTTAGTTCGATTTGGGCTAGCACTATCTAACATAATCTAATTTTCTCTCTTTACTGGTTTGAGCTTGTTAGTTGACTGAATCAGATAAGTTTGATCGGTTCAAACCGGTTCAGGATGATTCCTGACCAACTTGGATCGGTTTAAGCCCACTTGACTTAATTGAAATCAATCAAATCTAAATTAAACCAGTCTACGATGATTCTAGACCAATTTTATAAAGATTTGAGGTTGGTTCTATTGGGTCCTAATTAAATTGAGTTTGGTTCAAGTCAATTGGGCTATTCCAATTAGGGTTTTAATTAATTAAAGATTATTGAAAGATTGATGCCTCATGTTTTTATGATTTGATGAATTTAAAAGTCTTATCTAAAAGTATCATTTGGAAATGATTAGTGATTTTTTCTTAGATTAAATTGATGATGTTGATGTAATTATTACCATGTGGTATATGTTACTATGTTGAGTGATCCATATTGGAAGTACAATTTGTGAAAAGAGCTATGGGTCCATCATAGTACGTAGTCACCAATGAACATAGTTATATATGAAGTATGGTTCCTCATAGTATTTTATCATACTACTTCATGGATACATGTATGAATAAATGAACAAATGTAAATGAATGATTATGGTTAAGTATGTGTCACTGTCGAGGGTAGATGGAGCGATTTCTTTCGGGTATTAGTAGGTCATTAAATGTGATGGTTAAATGGTCCCTCCATCTGTTGTTGGTAGGAATATGTCCCTACTTGGGCGGGTGAGGGATACCACTCCATCCGTCATTGGGAGGAATCTATCCCGTAGAGTATGTTTCTCCTTCTGTTATTGGGATAATATACCATTGGGTGTGATGTACGCCTTTGTTATCGATTGTTATGTATGTCATCGAGATGTGTTGCATGTGACTAATGCATGATTCATTTTGCATCGCATATGAATTATCATTGTTTTTTTATACATGAGTTTCATAATGAATTGATTTGGTATCATATGATATTAAATTATTAATATTTGTATATATTTCACGAGTATTGAAGATTAATTTTATGATTTTTAAAATGTTCTTATCATTATGTGTGGTTATTGATGCGTTTTTATCATTTATTTGTTTTGCAATAGATCTAAGTCTTGGGTGGAGGAGATTTTTTTTATCACTTGTGATCTTACTGAGAAGATGTGATTTTTTTTTTGAATTAAAACAATTTAGTGTTGTAAAGCAAAAGATTTGAATTCAAAAATAAAAAAAAAAGTCTTATGTAAATTATGAACTATGAAATGATAATTTATTTTTTTTTGTAAATCTGGAATGTGACATTTGTGCTATGGATAATATTTCTATTAGTAGTGTTAGGCCTAATGTGCTTTATTATGTTGTGAACGAAAGTAGGAAAACAAACAAACTTGTACATGGTTCTTTTTTCCTTTATGTCCATCTAAACAATTATGTTCTCTTCTGTTCTCAGGAAACAAACTTCGAGAGATGAATTTCCAAATATGAAAACAAGAGAAGCTGTTCCTTGAACTCATCTTGAAGGCAATTTTCTGAGAATAGGTTCAAACAAAGATTAGACTCTAAAGAAACAACGATTGCTGGAGAAGACGTAAGACGAGTTGAGATGGACACGAGGGTTGGTGAGGAGGTGCCCATGGAGGAGGATGATGAGTTTATGCTTTCAAGAAATTACTTCCTCGCTAAAGAGGCTGGCTCCACTTCTCGGAAGAAATCTGCTCGAAAGCTTTCCGACATCGATCTTGTTGATGAACAGGTTCTGATGCAACTCATATGATATAATAGAGCATTTGTTCCATTTTGTTATCCTGTCCCTGTTTCGTTGGTGTTTGCTAAGGATGTTTGAGACCTAGGTAATATGGTAGTATTAATGGATTATGACTGTTTTCCTGAAAAGAGGCTCTTCGATGGAAGGAAAATTTTCTTTAAGAAAATCTTTATTTAGTGGCCATTGAATTATCATGGTAAGCGCTTCAACTTTCAGGTGAAGGCATGATTCACTTATCTTTCATCTAATATCTATTTGTTGATAGTAGATTGATTAAAGTAGTCTTTTACTGATGCGCCAATGTCATAGGTCATGTTCTCGTTCTTTCTGGTTTATCTTTTTTGTAAATTTGCATGAATGCCTCTTGTATTTTGAAGCTTTGTATGGCAGCATTGAATCTTTTATTCTAACTGCAGCAATTCCTTTTCTCTTAGGTCCTTCAAATGGCAGTCTCTGTGATTAAACCAAAGCATGAGAAAGAAATAGAATCTTTGCTTAAAAGCTATAAGGATCTGTACTCTAAGTGGCTTTTTGAGTTGAGGTATGTATACATGCTTTTGTAGGTTTTGATGGTTCTGGGTCAAAGTTCTCAAGACTTAAGGGTATCAGTGACTCACTACATTCTGATTACAGAAACCTTGAGAACTAAGCTTATCTAGAGTTCAAGGTGTCATAGAATAAACCAAATTGCTTCATTTTGTGTTCAATAGCCTGTCACACTTTTGGAGTAGCAATTTATATTAGAAACATGTATCTTGTTGCAGGTGTGGTTTCGGCCTCTTAATGTATGGGTTTGGTTCTAAAAAGATCTTGCTTGAGGATTTTGCTTCAACGGCATTAACTGATTATGGAGTAGTTGTAATCAATGGCTATCTTCCATCAGTCAACATTAAACAAGTACCATTTTCAACAATTTTCGTACAATTATTTTTTGCAGCTTTCATGACTTCTGTTTGACATATTTTGTTAATTTTAATAGGGAAAATAGGCAATACATACTATATATTTTGTAGGCCTTTGGATGTCATCCGAATTCTTAAAATTTCCTATAGATTTAGAGAATGGCTGTAAGTTTCCACTAATTTTCCATTAGGGTCAAATGGCATAATAGCCCAGAGCAGTGTCCTCAAAAAATATATCTCTAAGAAGGAATGTTTGCAGTGCCTAAATTATTTTTACTTACATCTGGATTCATCCCGTAGTTTTGCTATGTTCATAAAATCTTGCTAAAAGAAGGCAACCACCATCAACAAGCCAACCTGTGGGTTTAGTGATGTCACCAGGAAGTACTGATACCTAATTGTTGTAATTGATACATGTGGTACTCGATACTTAGCTGCAGATCTAGTCACCAGGAAGTGCTCCGAGAGCAAGTCAGTCAGTTTCATTGTTATAATTGATACAGGTTGTTGTTACATCAGGATTGTGCATTTTGAATTCATAATTTTTTTTTTTTTTTGTTGGTATGTTCTGTCAGAAGTTGTTGGATTTAGTTGTTTAGATCCTAGAAGCTACTCCATAAGTGATTAGATTTTAGCATGTACATCTTTCACTTGAATGAATCCTTTCTTGAAGGTTGTGATAACTCTAGCTGAAGTCCTCTCGGATCAGTTAAAACACAAGAGAAAGAATTCTACACGAAGCAAATCCAGAACCCAACAACCATTTAGTTCCCAGTCCATAGAAGATCTTCTTTCCTTTCTGAATCTGCAACTTCCTGATGACAATGACTGCTTCGTATGTGTGGTCATTCACAATATCGATGGGCCTTCATTGCGAGATTCCGAGTCGCAACAGTATCTTGCACGAATAGCAAGCTGCTCTCTCGTTCGTATGGTTGCATCCATTGACCATGTGAACGCCCCTCTTTGTAAGTTTTGACTGATCTAGCAATTTCTGTTTACTCCTAATACACATTTCTGATTCTTTTCCTTTAAATTTAGCTTGCAACTCTTAGACCTCAGAATTATTCACATGTTCTTAATTTTGTTTGTACAAACTGAAATCGGAAGATACTTCAAAAATACGTACACCATCAGCTACCATGACAATTCATGTTTTCTCACATGTTATTCTGCTAAAAGGTTCTTGTGTTTGCTTGATTTGCTTAAAGTGTGGGACAAGAAGATGGTTCATACACAATTCAACTGGTGCTGGTATCACGTCCCAACCTTTGCGCCCTACAAGTTCGAAGGAAGTTTTTTCCCATTAGTTCTTGCAAACTGTGGCAACTCCCGGACCACAAAGACTGCTTTGGTTGTCCTACAAAGTTTGACACCCAATGCACAGAGTGTGTTCAAAATTCTTGCAGAATACCAGTTGGCCAATGAAAAAGAAGGCAAGTCGGAAAGCATCATAGTCTCGGGTTGATCTGCAGGTGATCTTGACATGTCTCATCTCTCATGTTTCTTTTTCAGGCATGCCTATTAACGCCTTGTACACCAAATGCCGCGAGCGCTTCCTTGTCAGCAACCAAGTGACTTTGAATTCGCATCTGACAGAGTTCAAAGATCACGAGTTGGTGAAGGTGGGAAGGCACGCTGATGGCCAAGACTGCCTTCACATCCCTCTTCCCTCCGAGGCACTCGGGCAGCTGTTGCAAGAATTGGGATAAGCTGGTTTCTTTTGGCTGATTGTTTTCCCCAACCTCGCTGTGTCTGTCGTTCCATCTTCGAGCTAAAAGCTCTGATTCTCCAGGTTTTCCAGTTGCTTTATAAATTATCGGGAATTCGAGCATGTAAATTTGCCAATTATTGACTAGGAAATGGTTGCTCATACAATCTAATCATGCAATCGCACGGTTACTCGTGAAGTATGAGCTAATTACTAACATAGTAAAATGGAAAATAACCTTGAGCATGGAATGCAGTATAGCTGATATTATTTTAATGGGCATTGATGACATTTACTAGCGAGCAGTCATCCATCACCTGCCGTTCTCAACAGCTGTGCATGTGTTGTGTCGGATGGGAGATGGTGGGGGCTACCAAGAAACAAGTAATGAACTAAGAAATAAATCCCTCGATCTCATTCTCGTCAACACGACGACCGACGTCGCCTTCGTTTGGCGTTCGCGCGTTCCCGCCGCGGTGACAGTCGACGGTGAATTCGTTGGCGAAGCAACTAAGGTGGCGTTGAGGTGATGCGAGATGTGTGTCTCAGACCGCGAGGTCGCCTCGCTCGCAGGATATTAAGTGTGTTCTTTTTGGGCTTTTCTTGGTGTTTATTTATTAGATTATATAGTTTTATTTAATTAAATAAAATATATTATAGTTTTGATTGAATTTTATTAGAAATATTGGTAAAAAATTAATTATGATATAATTATTTATTAGGGATGACCTTAATGAAAATACTTTGTTAATTACTTATTCCACATTTTCTGTTGTTGTATCTCATACAGACAGAGTAGAATAAAAATTATAATATATATATATATATATATATTTATCTCTTCTTAGTTTTTATTTTATTGTTTATAATAGACAAAAGAAAGGAGAAGAATGATATTGAAAAATATACATTCTAAATCTAACCAATTGTTATTTGATTTGAGATTCTAACATTAAATTTTTTTCATATAACAGTAGCATAATTCTAATTTTTATGCTTATAATTATCATTAGAGTCTATTTTGAAATCAAATACCTCATATCATAAAAGTATTATGTATTATCATTCTTTGCTTATGAAGATTGATCTAATCTATTTTGTATATCTCGTAGTTACCTTCCTGCGCGCGACGAAGGTTTCTCGCTCACATGGGTGAAATCGTGGATGAAAGGTTGATGCTTAATCTAGGTCAATGGCGTATGCCAATAGTTTGTTGTCAACGATGATGCTATGAATTTCAATGACTTGCCTTAGTTATTGGCCCTATCGGAAGCCATGATCGTGCTTGCGACAGTGCTACATGCAACAATCGTATAAGCTATAGCAAGGACATAGGAGGACGGCGTCGTTAAGGGTTCCATGGCAAGTGATCATTGGTGAGTAGTCACTTGTGTTGGTAGACGACTTACTATCCATGATGGTACAACATAGGATGATAGTCTGCTTTATTATTAACCATGTTGTGGGCAACAAACTACTATTAGTGGTATTATAGGGAGTCATGACGATAGGACTCTCGCCACTAGCATTGATGTGCACTAGTTCTCGTAGTACCTAAGGGTGATGGTGATGTCTTGGCATGAGGTGCTATGATGAGGCATCAAATGACTATTGTAGGGTTGCATCGTAAAGTGGTACTAAAGACTTGGGTAATTGCAGTGGCATGATAGCCGTATTGAGGGTGACGATCACATGAGATCATGACACATTATGATAGGAAGGATTATCGTTAGGTGTCATCATAGTGATGGCATTTAGCGATGGAAGCATCACGAGAGGCCATTAGATATCATTGTGAGATAAGAGGTATCATGACAAGAGAGAGTTATCACAAATGACACATTATAATGGTGGTCATTAATATCAACTTAATGATAGTCAAAGACCAATTTGAGTGTTGCAAATGAAGTGCATAGAAGGATGGTTTCTTATAGACATGTGCATGTTTGCAATAGTGTCATCGAGGCCACGAGGCTAGCAAAGATTGGGCAACGATTGCACCATGGAGATGTTGCAATGATAGGGTTGTGCGAGGCTAGTTCGGCACAAAGCGGTTGACGATGCAACACTTCATGAAGCATCGAAGGGATTCTTGGGCGATGTTGATTTGAGTACTACTTTAATGGCAACGCGAGGGGCGATCACGAGGCGCTACGATGCAATGTGCAAGGCGGACGATGGATTGCTATGCTATGGTGGCATGATAGCCCTATTGAAGGTGATGATCATATGAGATCATGACATATTATGGTAGAAAAGATTCTCGCTGGGTGATATCATAGCGATGAGATTTAGCGATGGAAGTATCATGAGAGGCCACTTGGATGTCATGGTGAGATAATAGGTATCATGACAAGAAAGCATTGTCATGAATGACACATTATAATGGTGGTCATCAACATCAACTTAATAGTAGTTAAAGACCAATTTGAGTGTCATGAATGAGGTGCGTAGGCGGATGATTTCTTATAAACTTGTGCTTGTTTGCGAGTGTCATCGGAGGCCATGAGGCTAGCAACATTGGTTTGGGTGTTGCTTACGGACAATAACTCAGCATTTAGGTGAAAGGCTAAGGTTGGCATAATGATTGCACTATGGAGATGCCACAACAATATGGTTGTGCATGGTGCTAGTTGGCCATCGGTGATCGACAATGCATCACCTCATAAAGCATTGAAGGGATTTTTGAGCGATGGTGATTTGGGTACTACTCTTAATGGTGACTCGAAAGGTGGTCACGAGGTGTTACGATGCAATGTGCAAGGCGGATGATGGATTGTTATGCTGTTATATATAACTATATATATAATTCATATAACTTATTAAAATTTTACCATCTTTATTAATAACTTATCGAAATATGATTGTATATATCTAACTCATGTAATGTTTCAAGTCATTGACATCTGGCAGTATATATAAATAAATTTAATAGATAATTAGATTAAAAGATTAAAAATTATCGACTTGATAGGGTGATAAATTTTATGGATGAAAATTAGATTTTAATCCTTTTGTTAGATTCATATAGAATAGTGAATCAAGATGAGTGATAATATTAAAATTTATTATTGTGGAGATTTAAATTGATACTCACTTTATTATTTCTTATTTAAGAGGTTGTTGTTTCTTAAATCATTAAACGATTTGATAAAGATAAATAATAAAATAATATTAATAAACTCTTACATAACACTGATATAAAATTAAAAATCTCAAAGGAAAGGAGATATGTTATTTTTATGATTATATGATATTATACAAAAACTAAATTATGACATAGATATCAAGATGATCTCTTATTATTTTTATAAGTTATAAAATATAATAATTCTGAAAAATGATGTGATATAATCAAAGAAGAGTTAAAACTAATTGACCAAAGTAATGTCTAAAAAATTATCAAATTATCTAATAATTATAAAAGAGTCATTTATAAAATGATATTTAAGACTAAATATTACTCAAAGGGTAATAATATTTAATGATATAAAGCAAAACTTATAGCCAAAGGTTTTACTCGTAAAAAAAGGCATCGATCATAGTGAGATATCTTCTTTAATTTTTAAATGGACTTATTAAGAACCTCTATAACATTAGTAGCTCATTATAATATTAAGTTATATTATATAAATGTGAAAATAAATTTTCTTAATAGGGATCTAGATAAAAAATTTAATATAAAAAATATAAAGGATTTACAAAGAAGAAAAAGTAAGAAACCTATTTGTGATGTTAATCAAGCTTCTAGACAAAAATATATAAAATTTTATAATATTATTATTTACTTTAGATGTAAAGAAAATGCTATTAATTAGTTTTTATTTGAAGATTAGTGAGAGCATGTTTATTATGTTAGTTTGTAGATGATATCTTTGCTTGCGAGCAGTAATCTTGGTTTATTGCATGAGACCAATAAATTTCTCATCAAGAATTTTAAGATGATTAATATGAATGTGACAACTTATGTTACTAATATTATGATATTTAAAGATTATCAAGACTATTTTAGAATTAGTATATTGATCAAGTCTTAGAAAGATTTAGTATACAACTTTATTCAACTAATAATATACCTATTATCATAAGTGAAAATTTTATTCAAAATCAATATCATAAAAATGACTTGAAAAAAAACTAAATAATAAAAATTCTTATGGATGTACAGTTAAAAGCCTATTATATACTTAAGCTTATGTCAAATCAAATATCACTTTTATGTTAAGAAATACTAGGTAGATATAGAGTTATTCATAAAAAAATATTGAAAAACTACAAATAAAGTAATAAAATATTTAAAAAAGATAAAAGATTATATACTCACGTATAAAAGATTCGATCAGCTTGAAATGATAAAATTTTTATAAGCTAATTCTATAAATTATCTCGACAGTAGAAATCCACTTTATGATTTATTTTTATATTAGTTGAAGGATTAATTTTTAAGAATAGTATATTATAAATTTTATTATTAAAAATAAAAGTTGATTTCGTGATATGTTTTAAAACCACTAATTAAGCTTTATGATTACAAAATTTTATTTTAAGACTTAGTATGATAGGACTTAATTATCAATTGAAAATACTTTATAACATATTAGTAATTTTTCTTTAACATTGGCAAGTATTCTAGTAATTCTATGCATTATGATATCAAATTCTTAATCATTAGAGAAAAAGTTCAGAAATAACTAATATCAATTGAGAACTTGAGTTTGCTATATTGATTGCTAATTTATTTAATAAAGCCTTACAGTCTATAAAAAATAAATTCAAATGATTAGACTCGTGAACAACATATACATGATATAGTGATGCACAATTAAATGAATATTATAATTGATATTTTTGCTTATATAATTAAAATTAGTTATTTTTGTTATCCCATTCATATTTCTATATATATTGAATTTGACAATAGAATTATCTTGGCAACATAAATAACAAATGTCATTATGGATTTCATTAGAAAAGATTAATAGTATTGTAATACATACAATAAAGTATGATATTGATGAAATACAATTGTTATAATTAGTATTAAAAATCAAACTTAATATAATGTTATCATATTTATTGGATTTATTGACTTCTTTATAAAATTTGTGACCATACGTAAAATACTTTTCCAAAATTTTAAAATCTAATTAGAGAAAATTATTTTAAATATTTATTAATTTATTATGATTTTAATTTTTTTATATCTTATCAATTAATGGCATTATCAAATTGGATAAGGCATATTAGATTGGATTTTGATTAGGAATATCGGTTAATAGAAAGTAAATATAACTATGGTAAACTTTTTTGTTAGAATGATAGAAAAGATTCTACTTATTCTACACACTATACTCTAGCATGTAATAGGACCTCCTAGAAATTATATACAGAAGAGAGATTATAAATACATTTTTATATTATTTTAGTTCTTATTCTATCGTCTACACTAATCTTACGGAGCCAAGCGAGAAGAAAGAAAAAAGATAATCTAGTTTTATTATTTTTGAAGGTACATTTACGATTGATATTCTAAATGATATCAAGAATTAAATTTAATATATTATTATTTAATTTTATATTTAAGCATTAAGATTTTTTTTCCATATAATAGTAATGTAGTTTGTATGTTTAAATCATTAGCCGTGAGAATTAAAATGGATGTTACCACCCTCAGCTTTTATTATTGTTATTATTATTGTTATTGTTATTATTGTTATTGTTATTGTTATTATTATTATTATTGTTATTATTATTATTATTGTTATTATTATTGTTATTCGAATATGCTTCTGTTCCTTCGGGATGATTGGTTTCTTACTGCCCTTATCATCGTGTGGGAGGGGTTTTTGTTTCTCGTAGAAATCAGTTCTTGGCGAGATTTCGTGATTCTTTGATCTACTTTTTGCTCCTCTCAGCTCGTTCTTCTGCTGTTTCCCATATGTTCAAGTTCATGCATCTTTCAGGAGAGGTTCCGTTCTTTTGGCAGTGTTGCTGCTTTTTGATCGCGGTTCCTTTGGGCCGCGTCTGTGGGCGTGAGCTGATTTGCTGATTCCGGTGGCTTGTTCAGGGTTTTTGGTTGAATCCCTCCCTGCATGTGAGTCGTTGGTTATGATTCTAACCGTGCGGAAGGTGAAAATTCCTGGAAGATGTATGCCGTGGAGAAGATCGGCAGCTACATCTCCCGAGGGGTGTACACCGTCTCGGGCCCCTTTCATCCGTTCGGAGGAGCCGTGGACATCATCGTGGTCCAGCAGCAAGATGGGAGCTTCAAGTCGTCGCCATGGTATGTCCGGTTTGGGAAATTTCAAGGTGTGTTGAAGACAAAGGAAAAAGTTGTCAAGATCTCTGTTAATGGTGTTGAAGCTGGATTCAATATGTACTTGGACCACAAAGGAGAGGCCTTCTTCCTCAGGGATGTGCAAGTTGGGGAACAAGATTTCTTCTTGTCACCGCCAACTTCTGGGGATGAGACAGAGGGAAGGCTAAAGAATGGGCAACTCAAGAGACCACAGAGCTCTGGTTGCGAGGATGGACAGAAGGAGCTAGTCACCCGGCTGGATGATGGGAATGGAAAGCTTGTTATCGAACGAGTTCGAGGGGATCTACGATTTTTGGCCTTGTGTTCGGCCAAAAGTCGATCAGAGACAGTGAAAAGGCTGGAAATGTGGAGAGAATTAGCTCACTGGAGCGTGCAGAGATGGCAGCTGACCTCTTGGAAGTGAAGTGGTCAACCAATCTGATGTCTGCTGACCAGAAAACTGATGATACTCAGGTGAAATCTTCTGAGAAAACCGAGATGAATGTCAGTGTTTTTGATAAGGAACAAGATCCTCAGACATCTTTAACAAATGATGATCTGCATCGTGATGAAAAGCTTAATTCTCATGGTGAGGGGAATCCGGATGATAATTTTAGGGAGAGCATTTTTATCAGAAATTTTTCAGAAGAAGCGATAGATGGTAGCCCTTCATGTCTAAGAGTCAGTGAGGAGACTATTGAGATCATTACATCTGATACTGGTGATAATGCAGATCAAAAGAACTCTGAATTTGTCTTTAGGAACCCTATTGTGGAGCCTAACTTAAATTTTGATGGAACTTTTGGTGATTCTTTTATTTCACATGTTGAGGGACAGCATAGGAACAACATGCTAACAGAAAAAGGTTTTGAAGAGATAACCTCCCGTGAAGAGGTTGTGCAGATTTATGCTTTGGAGATTAGTGATACCACTGATCGGAACAAGTTAATCTCAGACTTAGTAACAGTACAACCAAGTGAGGCTGATGCTCCAAATCTTAATTCAGCCACATATTATGATGATACTGCACAGCCTCGTAATGAAAGCCATGTGGGTTCAGTAGCAGGTTTTCTTCATTTGAAAGTGGAGAACAGGAACTTACTTCCTTCAGCTACTGTGAGACTATTGAAAGTTCAACCGTTAGCTTCAATGTTTCAGATGACAAACCATCTGGACATTTGGGCCTTCTTTCTAGTGGGGCTGAGCATTGTGAGGATGAATTTGTGTATGACACAGATAACATGGTTCAAGAAGAAAGTTATTTATCAGAGACGGGTTCATTACTAGGTAAGGAACACTTGGATGGTTGCAATAACCAAAACTTGGAAACATCCATAATTAGTGAGTATTATTTGTCTGAAAAATCTCAATGTGACTATCCCAGAAATGGGGCCTTCAAGGATTCAGATAATGACGGCTTTAACACAGAATCCGAACCCATTTCAAGTTCTGACCAAATCTCAAGTGGTATTCCCTTCTTATATAATCAACAATTGCAAAGCTGTGAACATGAGGTAATCTTTATGGATGCCATGGCGGAGGAATCTTATCATGACAAAGAAACCAACTTTCAGCAAATTGATTTTGTTGGGATTCACTCAGATGACGGAAAGAGATGCTGCACAAGACACCTGTTGTCCTTCTCTCAAATTCAGTAATCCACTTATTTCTGCTGCTTCTGCAGAATCACATAGCATTCCTGAAATTCCCAATTCCTGCAGCTTGAGCAATGTAACTCTAAAGATAGAAAATTTTGATTTAGATGATAATCTGAAGGGTCTTATTTTTCGAGGAGATTACTGCTGCTGGAGATTTTAGCCTCATCTCTGGTCCTTTAGAAGTAGCTGAACATAGTGTTCCCTGTTCTGAGAGCTCAGAGGATGTTCAATTTCCATTCAGTGACATTCACAATTTTAGTGCTAAAGAAATTGACACCGAGCTATCAAATAATAATAAAGTTGTTCATGCAGAACATCAACCGACACTAGAGAATTTCATCAAGAAGAGCAAAATTTGCATTTCAAGAGCCATAAACAGTCTCTGGAGGGAATGTCTGATGTCTTAATGTCTTGTTCTAGTCCGATAAGCATTCATGGCTGTAAGACAAGTTCTGGAGAAATCGAACTATCATCTATATCATTGCCCATTATCTGTCGTCATAGTAGGGATCTTGAAGGATCTGATATTAATCATTCACTGAGTTGCTCATTGAAATCAAAGCTGACATATGTAAGCTCGTGTGCTTACTTAAAGAAGATTCAGCTCTTCTGATTTGGTGGCAGAGCCTCAAACAGAACTAACTCAAGGATATTCATCTGATGCAGCTGATGCTGCTATCTCCATTAAAAATGAGGAACAGAAAGGCACTTTTAGCAAATCGAAGTTGGTAAATGAAATTATGTCTTAGCCATTTCTATGATCATATGAGCATGGATTCTTGGTTTAATATTTGTTAAATTCATATGTAGTTTTATGTTGAAAATTTTTAGGGTTTTAATTTGATATACATAATTTGGAAGCAATATTTGTCAAACTTGACATGAATTTAACTGAAGAGAAATGTGGTTGTTTGTTCATTATGATACAGTATGTTGTTTGTTGCCTGGCCATATCATGGTAAAAGATGATTGAAGCATAGAGAATCTGATAGTTTCATCCAAGATTTTAAATCTTTGTCTGAATATTGGTTGTGCCAACCTGTCATATGTTGATATGGTTCTAGATACCTGTGTTATACCAACCTACACCATCTGATATCACTGAAAATAATAGAAGTTTATATATTGATCAGGTAGCAACTTATATGGTTTGTTATCGGCCTCGATCAAACTGGTAATTAATGGTCATATGTATCAATCTGACTGAATTTGAAACCTTGATTTTAGGTTAATTTTGATCATAATGGTCGGAGCTGGATGACTTATGAATATATTGATAACTCCTGAGGGGCTGTTACAAAATGTAACTCTAGAAAACTACAAAGCTGATAATTATATTGATAATTTTGAGGTCTATTGCAAAAAAGTGACCCTAGAAAATTAACTATCTTTTCTGTGGATGCTTGAAGAAATCATCTATTGGTTAAATTAGCAGAATTGTTTACCAAAGAGCATGGTTGCATCAGCACCTACTCTGGTCAAATGTAAAATTGGTACTCCAGTCATGGTGTTAAGTTAAAGTATATGCTTGATTTTATGGGAAATTTTCCTAATGATCTTTTACATTGCATGCTTCTTACAGAGTTATCCCTCTGCAAACACTTGTTATTTGAAGGATGGGGGCAGATGCTGCTTTCGTCAAGTATTTAATTGTGAAAAGGTGAATTTGGAGAAATTCTCTACCATTGGTCCTTCTCTTGTGAAGAATGACAAGCTTGTTGTCAGAGTTGGTGATCAATACTTTCCATTTAACGCGAGCTGCACCTATTATTTTGGGAATGATTTGTTTTGGCCAGGAAAAATATTTGAGCCTCAAGGTATGATACCTGTGGATGGAACTGAGAGAAAGAATCAAGCTTCTAGAAGCATTACATCATCTCGTGGGAGTTGGAACCTGTGGCCTTTCTTAAAAGGTCTAAGACGATAAGCACTGCCCACACGGCCTCTGAAGGCACCAAGGAGATGGTTGTGGATCTGGCTTCCAAAAGTACCGGAAACATAAATCATGAAAGTGACATGCGAGAAAGCCAATAACTCTAAGAAGGTGCAATTACTTACTCCAACATCTGAAGAACTTGCTTTTTGAGTCTTAAAGAAGGCAAGAATGTGGTTTCATTTAGTTTCTGGACGCCAATGCTTGGATTGCAGCAGGTTCTCCCAGATTTTGTAATATCATGTGTGCAATTTCTTGTCTTTATCTCGCTCATCTAGATAATACCTAATAGGATCATATTTGATAGGTTGATGCAAGGATATATCTATGGAAATGGAATACTCGGATAGTTATCTCAGATGGATGGAACTATCACCAGTAAGCACCAGCTCTAATTAGACATGTTTATATGCTGCTTTCTTTTGAGGTGGCCAACCCATTCTCCAGCCATCTTGTCTCAGATAGTATCGATCCTTATTCCAGGGCGAGCAAACAATGGATTGGAGATGTGCTCTGAATCATCATTTTCCTGATTCTTGTATATTGATGCATATTATGGTCCACTGGCATGATTTCAGGGATCCATCTCTTTGACATGAACTAACTGAAACTAATGGATGAATTCTTGTTCTTTTACATGTAAGGCATACTTCAAGATTGATGGTCAATTATACATTTTAATCAACTTGCATCATTAATGAGCAGGCTGGTATCTCGCTTTTAGTAGATTAACTTGAGTTAGATAATAATAAAAATCTCTTGTTTTTTTTTTTTTTCTTTCTGATTTTGGATTTAGGCTACCAAGGTCATTGTCCTGATCTCTGATTTCTTTGTACCTTCTAATGCATGGAAGCTGTTTATGATGGCAGTAGGTCAATAGAGTATTGAAAGAAGATGATGAGAGTTTATTATCACTAACACTTAAACAGGATGCTCAAGAAAGCAGAATGGGTTTTTCCTTTGTGGGTATCATAAGCCAATAGAAGACAGGCTGCATGGTATAAATATCTGCAGTTGATGATAGTCAACTAGAAAATGTCACCTGCTGATATTATTGTCATTTTGGGAATCTAAGCTCTATTTGCAAGGGCCATCCTTTGGTCCATTCTTATGCTTAAAATGTGGTAAGACGATTAATGCTGAATATATATGCTTAAATTTAAAACTTATCATGGCTGTTATTTCGGAAAATTTGCATATCAACATCAAATAGCTTTTCCAGTAATCAACACCTTATAACTTTGCCCAGCAGACTCTCTGTGGTCCTGTAAGTTCCAACTAAAGAATTTTTTTCCACCATTGACCTTTTGGTTGTCATTACAAAGTTTGACACCCAATGCACTGAGTCTCAAAAATTCTTAGAATTACCAGTTGGCCAATGAAAAAGAGGTCAATGTTAAAGCATCATAGTCTCATGGTTTCTTCAGGATATGTTCAGGAACTAACGCAAAGGAAGTATGTCTTGCATTCGACTCATGTCTTAGGATCTTTTTGACAGGATGAATTTTCATAATATAAACAGAGAAAATATTGAAAATGATATTGTGGTGCTTCTCCAGTTCCCCACTTGATAGGCTCTTCAGGATATAGTCTTAGGATCTTATGCAGAGATTTTGTTTTGACTAATTTGTATGTGTAAGCTTTTATACAGAATTTTCATAATATAAACAGAGAAAATATTGAAAATGATATTGTGGTGCTTCTCCAGTTCCCACTTGGATCGGAAAAGGCTCTTCAGGATATAGTCTTAGGATCTTATGCAGAGATTTTGTTTTGACTAATTTGTATGTGTAAGCTTTATACAGAATTTTCATAATATAAACAGAGAAAATATTGAAAATGATATTGTGGTGCTTCTCCAGTTCCCACTTGGATCGGAAAAGGCTTTCAGGATATAGTCTTAGGATCTTATGCAGAGATTTTGTTTTGACTAATTTGTATGTGTAAGCTTTATACAGAATTTTCATAATATAAACAGAGAAAATATTGAAAAATGATATTGTGGTGCTTCTCCAGTTCCCACTTGGATCGGAAAAGGCTCTTCAGGATATAGTCTTAGGATCTTATGCAGAGATTTTGTTTTGACTAATTTGTATGTACACATACATCTAAAAGTGCAAGATGCTATGTATGCATATTCTGAAAATGTAAGCTACTATTTTATTGTAATCACCGATGATTTTTTTTCTCCTTATTTCCATAAATAATATATTATTTTATTTAAATTATTTATTTATTTTTTTTTGTATAATATGATTAAGGAAATGATTAAAATTGATTTCCTTAATCATATGGACAAATTAAGAAAATTTCACTCAATTAAATTTTTAATTCATCTATTTCCTAATGAGCAATGTGATTATTAGAAAGTAAATAGTTCAAATTTTATTTTTATGTTTGAACTATAAGAAATAAATATTACAATTTTATCTTTATGTGTGAACATAAAATAAAAATAAATGAATAAAATAAATTATTATTTATCTTTCAAGGATAGCTTAAAGGGGCTCCTTCATTCTTGTGGGAGGATTTAGGAGAGGATCTTTTATTTTTTTGTTATCAAATTTTATTCATATTTTAAAATATTTGATATTAGAATTATTATAATTTGTATGATACATAATAATATTTTAATTTTAAATTTTTTATAATTAATAAATAATGATAATTGAATTATGATATTAGAATAATTAGTTAATTTAATAATAGTTTTAATTCATTTAATTAGACATATTTATATTTCAAGAAATTATGTTGAATTTTTATGATTTAATTAGTTTTAAATATGAAACCATAAATGTAAATTAGTTAATTTATAAAACAAATTCGATTTGAGATTAATTTTTATTTTATCATATTTTAAAGTATTTTTTAAAATAATAAAATTTAATTTAATAAGAGGAGTCAAATTTGGGTTTGACCTGAATTAAGTTGATTGACTATATTAGCCAATGTGGTTCGACATGACTCAAACCCATGTGGCTAAGTATAATCCAACCTATGTAGTTATATATGGCCCAACTTATTAGCTAGTACACTCTAGCCCATGTGGCCAGGTATAGTTTAACTCATGGCAAGGTATGGACTATTAGGTAATGATCCACCCATGTAGCCATATATACATTTCAACCCATATGACCGGTATGATCCGGTCGATGTGGTTAGCATGGCATGTGACTAGGTACAAAAATAGCTCATGTGATTAGGTATAGTTTAGCCCATGTGGCGGTTATGTGACTGGTCGTGTATGATTCAGCCCATGTGGTTAGGCATGATTTAACCCATGTAGCCAAGCATGGTCTAGCTCATACGGTTATGCATAACCTAGCTCATGTGGCTAGGTATAACTTAGCCTACGTGGTCGAGGCATGACTTAGCTCATGTAGGTGCATGATGCAACCAATAATCTAAGATGTGATTAAGCATAACTCAACCCATAATGACCCAACTTATATGTTCAGCATGACTCAACTCATGTGCTCAGGGCACGATCCAACCTTATGGCTAGGCACCACCGACCCGGCCGCTAAGCGTGGCGGGTTCAATGGGGAAGGCTCAACCTTCGATGAGTGAGGCTCACTCAACCTTAGCTCACGGCTTAGGCTCGCTTAGCTATGCAATTGGCATTAGAAACATCATCGCTTCTATCCAAACCCATTGTACCTAGCTCAACTGTTACTGGTAGGCATGTGGTGCGTGCAAGACTCGAGATAGTTAGTTCGATTTGGGCTAGCACTATCCAACATAATCTAATTTTCTCTCTTACTTGGTTTGAGCTTGTTTTGGATAGAATCTGGATAAGCGATCGGTTCAAACCGGTTCGAGATGATTCCGACCAACTTGGATCGGTTTAAGCCCACTTGACTTAATTGAAATCAATCAAATCTAAATTAAACCATCTACGATGATTCTAGACCAATTTTATAAAGATTTGAGGTTGGTTCTATTGGGTCCTAATTAAATTGAGTTTGGTTCAAGTCAATTGGGCTATTCCAATTAGGTTTTAATTAATTAAAGATTATCAAAGATTGATGCCTTATGTTTTTATGATTTGATGAATTTAAAAGTCTTATCTAAAAGTATCATTTGGAAATGATTAGTGATTTTTCTTAGATTAAATTGATGATGTTGATGTAATTATTACCATGTGGTATATGTTACTATGTTGAGTGATCCATATTGAAGTACAATTTGTAGAAAAAGAGCTATGGGTCCATCATATCGTAGTCACCAATGAACATAGTTATATATGAAGTATGGTTCCTCGTAGTATTTTATCATACTACTTCATGGATACATGTATGAATAAATGAACAAATGTAAATGAATGATTATGGTTAAGTTCGAGGTAGATGGAGCGATTTCTTTCGGGTATTGTAGGTCATTAAATGTGATGGTTAAATGGTCCCTCCATCTCGTTGTTGGTAGGAATGTGTCCCTACTTGGGCAGGTGAGGGATACCACTCCATCCGTCATTGGGAGGAATATATCCCGTAGAGTATGTTTCTCCTTCTGTTATTGGGATAATATACCATTGGGTGTGATGTACGTCTTTGTTATCAGATTGTTATGCATGTCATCGAGATGTGTTGCATGTGACTAATGCATGATTCTGTTTACTGCATATGAATTATCATTGTTTTTTTATACATGAGTTTCATAATGAATTGATTTGGTATCATATGATATTAAATTATTAATATTTGTATATATTTCACGAATATTGAAGATTAATTTTATGATTTTTAAAATGTTCTTATCATTATGTGTGGTTATTGATGCGTTTTTATCATTTATTTGTTTTATAATAGATCTAAGTCTTGGGTGGAGGAGATTTTTTTTTATCACTTGTGATCTTACTGAGAAGATGTGATTTTTTTTTTGAATTAAAACAATTTAGTGTTGTAAAGCAAAAGATTTGAATTCAAAAATAAAAAAAAAGTCTTATGTAAATTATGAACTATGAAATGATAATTTATTTTTTTTTGTAAATCTGGGATGTGACATTTGTGCTATGGATAATATTTCTATTAGTAGTGTTAGGCCTAATCTGCTTTATTATGTTGTGAACGAAAGTAGGAAAACAAGCAAACTTGTACATGGTTCTTTTTTCCTTTATGTCCATCTAAACAATTATGTTCTCTTCTGTTCTCAGGAAACAAACTTCGAGAGATGAATTTCCAAATATGAAAACAAGAGAAGCTGTTCCTTGAACTCATCTTGAAGGCAATTTTCTGAGAATAGGTTCAAACAAAGATTAGACTCTAAAGAAACAACGATTGCTGGAGAAGACGTAAGACGAGTTGAGATGGACACGAGGGTTGGTGAGGAGGTGCCCATGGAGGAGGATGATGAGTTTATGCTTTCAAGAAATTACTTCCTCGCTAAAGAGGCTGGCTCCACTTCTCGGAAGAAATCTGCTCGAAAGCTTTCCGACATCGATCTTGTTGATGAACAGGTTCTGATGCAACTCATATGATATAATAGAGCATTTGTTCCATTTTTGTTATCCTGTCCCTGTTTCGTTGGTGTTTGCTAAGGATGTTTCGAGACCTAGGGTAATATGGTAGTATTAATGGATTATGACTGTTTTCCTGAAAAAGAGGCTCTTCGATGGAAGGGAAAATTTTCTTTAAGAAAATCTTTATTTAGTGGCCATTGAATTATCATGGTAAGCGCTTCAACTTTCAGGTGAAGGCATGATTCACTTATCTTTCATCTAATATCTATTTGTTGATAGTAGATTGATTAAAGTAGTCTTTTACTGATGCGCCAATGTCATAGGTCATGTTCTCGTTCTTTCTGGTTTATCTTTTTTTGTAAATTTGCATGAATGCCTCTTGTATTTTGAAGCTTTGTATGGCAGCATTGAATCTTTTATTCTAACTGCAGCAATTCCTTTTCTCTTAGGTCCTTCAAATGGCAGTCTCTGTGATTAAACCAAAGCATGAGAAAGAAATAGAATCTTTGCTTAAAAGCTATAAGGATCTGTACTCTAAGTGGCTTTTTGAGTTGAGGTATGTATACATGCTTTTGTAGGTTTTGATGGTTCTGGGTCAAAGTTCTCAAGACTTAAGGGTATCAGTGACTCACTACATTCTGATTACAGAAACCTTGAGAACTAAGCTTATCTAGAGTTCAAGGTGTCATAGAATAAACCAAATTGCTTCATTTTGTGTTCAATAGCCTGTCACACTTTTGGAGTAGCAATTTATATTAGAAACATGTATCTTGTTGCAGGTGTGGTTTCGGCCTCTTAATGTATGGGTTTGGTTCTAAAAAGATCTTGCTTGAGGATTTTGCTTCAACGGCATTAACTGATTATGGAGTAGTTGTAATCAATGGCTATCTTCCATCAGTCAACATTAAACAAGTACCATTTTCAACAATTTTCGTACAATTATTTTTTGCAGCTTTCATGACTTCTGTTTGACATATTTTGTTAATTTTAATAGGGAAAATAGGCAATACATACTATATATTTTGTAGGCCTTTGGATGTCATCCGAATTCTTAAAATTTCCTATAGATTTAGAGAATGGCTGTAAGTTTCCACTAATTTTCCATTAGGGTCAAATGGCATAATAGCCCAGAGCAGTGTCCTCAAAAAAATATATCTCTAAGAAGGAATGTTTGCAGTGCCTAAATTATTTTTACTTGCATCTGGATTCATCCCGTAGTTTTGCTATGTTCATAAAATCTTGCTAAAAGAAGGCAACCACCATCAACAAGCCAACCTGTGGGTTTAGTGATGTCACCAGGAAGTACTGATACCTAATTGTTGTAATTGATACATGTGGTACTCGATACTTAGCTGCAGATCTAGTCACCAGGAAGTGCTCCGAGAGCAAGTCAGTCAGTTTCATTGTTATAATTGATACAGGTTGTTGTTACATCAGGATTGTGCATTTTGAATTCATAATTTTTTTTTTTTTTTTTGTTGGTATGTTCTGTCAGAAGTTGTTGGATTTAGTTGTTTAGATCCTAGAAGCTACTCCATAAGTGATTAGATTTTAGCATGTACATCTTTCACTTGAATGAATCCTTTCTTGAAGGTTGTGATAACTCTAGCTGAAGTCCTCTCGGATCAGTTAAAACACAAGAGAAAGAATTCTACACGAAGCAAATCCAGAACCCAACAACCATTTAGTTCCCAGTCCATAGAAGATCTTCTTTCCTTTCTGAATCTGCAACTTCCTGATGACAATGACTGCTTCGTATGTGTGGTCATTCACAATATCGATGGGCCTTCATTGCGAGATTCAGTCGCAACAGTATCTTGCACGAATAGCAAGCTGCTCTCTCGTTCGTATGGTTGCATCCATTGACCATGTGAACGCCCCTCTTTGTAAGTTTTGACTGATCTAGCAATTTCTGTTTACTCCTAATACACATTTCTGATTCTTTTTCCTTTAAATTTAGCTTGCAACTCTTAGACCTCAGAATTATTCACATGTTCTTAATTTTGTTTGTACAAACGGAAATCGGAAGATACTTCAAAAATACGTACACCATCAGCTACCATGACAATTCATGTTTTCTCACATGTTCTGCTAAAAGGTTCTTGTGTTTGCTTGATTTGCTTAAAGTGTGGGACAAGAAGATGGTTCATACACAATTCAACTGGTGCTGGTATCACGTCCCAACCTTTGCGCCCTACAAGTTCGAAGGAAGTTTTTTCCCATTAGTTCTTGCAAACTGTGGCAACTCCCGGACCACAAAGACTGCTTTGGTTGTCCTACAAAGTTTGACACCCAATGCACAGAGTGTGTTCAAAATTCTTGCAGAATACCAGTTGGCCAATGAAAAAGAAGGCAAGTCGGAAAGCATCATAGTCTCGGGTTGATCTGCAGGTGATCTTGACATGTCTCATCTCTCATGTTTCTTTTTCAGGCATGCCTATTAACGCCTTGTACACCAAATGCCGCGAGCGCTTCCTTGTCAGCAACCAAGTGACTTTGAATTCGCATCTGACAGAGTTCAAAGATCACGAGTTGGTGAAGGTGGGAAGGCACGCTGATGGCCAAGACTGCCTTCACATCCCTCTTCCCTCTGAGGCACTCGGGCAGCTGTTGCAAGAATTGGGATAAGCTGGTTTCTTTTGGCTGATTGTTTTCCCCAACCTCGCTGTGTCTGTCGTTCCATCTTCGAGCTAAAAGCTCTGATTCTCCAGGTTTTCCAGTTGCTTTATAAATTATCGGGAATTCGAGCATGTAAATTTGCCAATTATTGACTAGGAAATGGTTGCTCATACAATCTAATCATGCAATCGCACGGTTACTCGTGAAGTATGAGCTAATTACTAACATAGTAAAATGGAAAATAACCTTGAGCATGGAATGCAGTATAGCTGATATTATTTTAATGGGCATTGATGACATTTACTAGCGAGCAGTCATCCATCACCTGCCGTTCTCTACAGCTGTGCATGTGTTGTGTCGGATGGGAGATGGTGGGGGCTACGAAGAAACAAGTAATGAACTAAGAAATAAATCCCTCGATCTCATTCTCGTCAACACGACGACCGACGTCGCCTTCGTTTGGCGTTCGCGCGTTCCCGCCGCGGTGACAGTCGACGGTGAATTCGTTGGCGAAGCAACTAAGGTGGCGTTGAGGTGATGCGAGATGTGTCTCAGACCGCGAGGTCGCCTCGCTCGCAGGATATTAAGTGTGTTCTTTTTGGGCTTTTCTTGGTGTTTATTTATTAGATTATATAGTTTTATTTAATTAAATAAAATATATTATAGTTTTGATTGAATTTTATTAGAAATATTGGTAAAAAAATTAATTATGATATAATTGTTTATTAGGGATGACCTTAATGAAAAATACTTTGTTAATTACTTATTCCACATTTTCTGTTGTTGTATCTCATACAGACAGAGTAGAATAAAAATTATAAATATATATATATATATATATATTTATCTCTTCTTAGTTTTTATTTTATTGTTTATAATAGACAAAAGAAAGGAGAAGAATGATATTGAAAAATATACATTCTAAATCTAACCAATTGTTATTTAATTTGAGATTCTAACATTAAATTTTTTTCATATAACAGTAGCATAATTCTAATTTTTATGCTTATAATTATTATTAGAGTCTATTTTGAAATCAAATACCTCATATCATAAAAGTATTATGTATTATCATTCTTTGCTTATGAAGATTGATCTAATCTATTTTGTATATCTAGTAGTTACCTTCCTGCGCGCGACGAAGGTTTCTCGCTCACATGGGTGAAATCGTGGATGAAAGGTTGATGCTTAATCTAGGTCAATGGCGTATGCCAATAGTTTGTTGTCAACGATGATGCTATGAATTTCAATGACTTGCCTTAGTTATTGGCTCTATCGGAAGCCATGATCGTGCTTACGACAGTGCCACATGCAACAATCGTATAAGCTATAGCAAGGACATAGGAGGGCGGCGTCGTTAAGGGTTCCATGGCAAGTGATCATTGGTGAGTAGTCACTTGTGTCGGTAGACGACTTACTATCCATGATGGTACAACATAGGATGATAGTCTGCTTTATTATTAATCATGTTGTGGGCAACAAACTACTATTAGTGGTATTATAGGGAGTCATGACGATAGGACTCTCGCCACTAGCATTGATGTGCACTAGTTCTAGTAGTACCTAAGGGTGATGGTGATGTCTTGGCATGAGGTGCTATGATGAGGCATCAAATGACTATTGTAGGGTTGCATCGTAAAATGGTACTAAAGATTTGGGTAATTACAGTGGCATGATAGCCGTATTGAGGGTGACGATCACATGAGATCATGACACATTATGATAGGAAGGATTATCGTTAGGTGTCATCATAGTAATGGCATTTAGCGATGGAAGCATCACGAGAGGCCATTAGATATCATGGTGAGATAAGAGGTATCATGACAAGTGAGAGTTATCACAAATGACACATTATAATGGTGGTCATTAATATCAACTTAATGATAGTCAAAGACCAATTTGAGTGTCGCAAATGAAGTGCATAGAAGGATGGTTTCTTATAGAAATGTGCATATTCGCAATAGTGTCATCAGAGGCCACGAGGCTAGCAAAGATTGGCGCAACGATTGCACCATGGAGATGTTGCAATGATAGGGTTGTGCGTAGGCTAGTTCGGCACAGGCGGTTGACGATGCAACACTTCATGAAGCATCGAAGGGATTCTTGGGCGATGTTGATTTGAGTACTACTCTTAATGGCAACGCGAGGGGCGATCACGAGGCACTACGATGCAATGTGCAAGGCGGACGATGGATTGCTATGCTACGGTGGCATGATAGCCCTATTGAAGGTGATGATCATATGAGATCATGACATATTATGGTAGAAAAGATTCTCGCTGGGTGATATCATAGCGATGAGATTTAGCGATGGAAGTATCATGAGAGGCCACTGGATGTCATGGTGAGATAATAGGTATCATGACAAGAAAGCATTGTCATGAATGACACATTATAATGGTGGTCATCAACATCAACTTAATAGTAGTTAAAGACCAATTTGAGTGTCATGAATGAGGTGCATAGGGGGATGATTTCTTATAGACTTGTGCTTGTTTGCGATAGTGTCATCGGAGGCCATGAGGCTAGCAACATTGGTTTGGGTGTTGCTTATGAACAATAACTCAGCATTTAGGTGAAAGGTTAAGGTTGGCATAGTGATTGCACTATGGAGATGCCGCAATAATATGGTTGTGCATGGTGCTAGTTGGCCATTGGCGATCGACAATGCATCACCTCATAAAGCATTGAAGGGATTTTTGAGCGATGGTGATTTGGGTATTACTCTTAATGGTGACGCGAAAGGTGGTCACGAGGTGTTACGATGCAATGTGCAAGGCGGATGATGGATTGTTATGCTGTTATATATAACTATATATATAATTCATATAACTTATTAAAATTTTACCATCTTTATTAATAACTTATCGAAATATGATTGTATATATCTAACTCATGTAATGTTTCAAGCTGTTGACACTGGCAGGTATATATAAATAAATTTAATAGATAATTAGATTAAAAGATTAAAAATTATCAGACTTGATAGGGGTGATAAATTTTATGGATGAAAATTAGGATTTTAATCCTTTTGTTAGATTCATATAGAATAGTGAATCAGTATGAGTGATAATATTAAAATTTATTATTGTGGAGATTTAAATTGATACTCACTTTATTATTTCTTATTTAAGAGGTTGTTGTTTCTTAAATCATTAAACGATTTGATAAAGATAAATAATAAAATAATATTAATAAACTCTTACATAACACTGATATAAAATTAAAAATCTCAAAGGGAAAGGAGATATGTTATTTTTTATGATTATATGATATTATACAAAAACTAAATTATGACATAGATATCAAGATGATCTCTTATTATTTTTATAAGTTATAAAATATAATAATTCTGAAAAATGATGTGATATAATGAAAGAAGAGTTAAAACTAATTGACCAAAGTAATGTCTAAAAAATTATCAAATTATCTAATAATTATAAAAGAGTCATTTATAAAATGATATTTAAGACTAAATATTACTCAAAGGGTAATATTTAATGATATAAAGCAAAACTTATAGCCAAAGGTTTTACTCGTAAAAAAAGGCATTGATCATAGTGAGATATCTTCTTTAATTTTTAAATGGACTTATTAAGAACCTCTATAACATTAGTAGCTCATTATAATATTAAGTTATATTATATAAATGTGAAAATAAATTTTCTTAATAGGGATCTAGATAAAAAATTTAATATAAAAAATATAAAGGATTTACAAAGAAGAAAAAGGGAAGTTTAGCTTAAAAAAGTAAGAAACCTATTTGTAATGTTAATCAAGCTTCTAGACAAAAACATATAAAATTTTATAATATTATTATTTGCTTTAGATGTAAAGAAAATGCTATTAATTAGTTTTTATTTGAAGATTAGTGAGAGCATATTTATTATGTTAGTTTGTAGATGATATCTTTGCTTGCGAGCAGTAATTTTGGTTTATTGCATGAGACCAATAAATTTCTCATCAAGAATTTTAAGATGATTAATATGAATGTGACAACTTATGTTACTAACATTATGATATTTATGGATAAATTTTAAAGATTATCAAGACTATTTTAGAAAGAGTATATTGATCAAGTCTTAGAAAGATTTAGTATACAACTTTATTCAACTAATAATATACCTATTATCATAAGTGAAAATTTTATTCAATATCAATATCATAAAAATGACTTGAAAAAAAACTAAATAATAAAAAATTCTTATGGATGTACAGTTAAATGCCTATTATATACTTAAGCTTATGTCAAATCAAATATCACTTTTATGTTAAGAAATACTAGGTAGATATAGAGTTATTCATAAAAAATATTGAAAAACTACAAATAAAGTAATAAAATATTTAAAAAGATAAAGATTATATACTCACGTATAAAAGATTCGATCAGCTTAAAATGATAAAATTTTTATAAGTTAATTCTATAAATTATCTACAAAGAGAAATCCACTTTATGATTTATTTTTATATTAGTTGAAGGATTAATTTTTAAGAATAGTATATTATAAATTTTATTATTAAAAATAGAAGTTGATTTCGTGATATATTTTAAAACCACTAATTAAGCTTTATGATTACAAAATTTTATTTTAAGACTTAGTATGATAGGACTTAATTATCAATTGAAAATACTTTATAACATATTAGTAATTTTTCTTTAACATTGGCAAGTATTCTAGTAATTCTATGCATTATGATATCAAATTCTTGATCATTAGAGAAAAAGTTCAGAAATAACTAATATCAATTGAGAACTTGAGTTTGCTATATTGATTGCTAATTTATTTAATAAAGCCTTACCGTCTAGGGTATTTAAAAAATAAGTTCAAATGATTAGACTCGTGAACAAGATATACATGATATAGTGATGCACAATTAAATGAATATTATAATTGATATTTTTACTTATATAATTAAAATTAATTATTTTTGTTATCCCATTCATATTTCTATATATATTGAATTTGACAATAGAATTATCTTGGCAACATAAATAACAAATGTCATTATGGATTTCATTAGAAAAGATTAATAGTATTGTAATACATATAATAAAGTATGATATTGATGAAATACAATTGTTATAATTAGTATTAAAAATCAAACTTAATATAATGTTATCATATTTATTGGATTTATTGACTTCTTTATAAAATTTGTGACCATACGTAAAATACTTTTCCAAAATTTTAAAATCTAATTAGAGAAAATTATTTTAAATATTTATTAATTTATTATGATTTTAAATTTTTTTTATATCTTATCAATTAATGGCATTATCAAATTGGATAAGACATATTAGATTGGATTTTGATTAGGAATATCGGTTAATAGAAAGTAAATATAACTATGGTAAACTTTTTTGTTAGGAATGATAGAAAAGATTCTACTTATTCTACACACTATACTCTAGCATGTAATAGGACCTCCTAGAAATTATATACAGAAGAGAGATTATAAATACATTTTTATATTATTTTAGTTCTTATTCTATCGTCTACACTAATCTTACGGAGCCAAGTGAGAAGAAAGAAAAAAGATAATCTAGTTTTATTATTTTTGAAGGTACATTTACGATTGATATTCTAAATGATATCAAGAATTAAATTTAATATATTATTATTTAATTTTATATTTAAGCATTAAGATTTTTTTTCCATATAATAGTAATGTAGTTTGTATGTTTAAATCATTAGCCGTGAGAATTAAAATGGATGTTACCACCCTCAGCTTTTATTATTGTTATTATTATTATTGTTATTGTTATTATTATTATTATTATTATTGTTATTATTATTATTATTGTTATTATTATTGTTATTCGAATATGCTTCTGTTCCTTCGGGATGATTGGTTTCTTACTGCCCTTATCATCGTGTGGGAGGGTTTTTGTTTCTCGTAGAAATCAGTTCTTGGCGAGATTTCGTGATTCTTTGATCTACTTTTGCTCCTCTCAGCTCGTTCTTCTGCTGTTTCCCATATGTTCAAGTTCATGCATCTTTCAGGAGAGGTTCCGTTCTTTTGGCAGTGTTGCTGCTTTTTGATCGCGGTTCCTTTGGGCCGCGTCTGTGGGCGTGAGCTGATTTGCTGATTCCGGTGGCTTGTTCAGGGTTTTTGGTTGAATCCCTCCCTGCATGTGAGTCGTTGGTTATGATTCTAACCGTGCGGAAGGTGAAAATTCCTGGAAGATGTATGCCGTGGAGAAGATCGGCAGCTACATCTCCCGAGGGATGTACACCGTCTCGGGCCCCTTTCATCCGTTCGGAGGAGCCGTGGACATCATCGTGGTCCAGCAGCAAGATGGGAGCTTCAAGTCGTCGCCATGGTATGTCCGGTTTGGGAAATTTCAAGGTGTGTTGAAGACAAAGGAAAAAGTTGTCAAGATCTCTGTTAATGGTGTTGAAGCTGGATTCAATATGTACTTGGACCACAAAGGAGAGGCCTTCTTCCTCAGGGATGTGCAAGTTGGGGAACAAGATTTCTTCTTGTCACCGCCAACTTCTGGGGATGAGACAGAGGGAAGGCTAAAGAATGGGCAACTCAAGAGACCACAGAGCTCTGGTTGCGAGGATGGACAGAAGGAGCTAGTCACCCGGCTGGATGATGGGAATGGAAAGCTTGTTACTCGAACGAGTTCGAGGGGATCTACGATTTTTGGCCTTGTGTTCGGCCAAAAGTCGATCAGAGACAGTGAAAAGGCTGGAAATGTGGAGAGAATTAGCTCACTGGAGCGTGCAGAGATGGCAGCTGACCTCTTGGAAGTGAAGTGGTCAACCAATCTGATGTCTGCTGACCAGAAAACTGATGATACTCAGGTGAAATCTTCTGAGAAAACCGAGATGAATGTCAGTGTTTTTGATAAGGAACAAGATCCTCAGACATCTTTAACAAATGATGATCTGCATCGTGATGAAAAGCTTAATTCTCATGGTGAGGGGAATCCGGATGATAATTTTAGGGAGAGCATTTTTATCAGAAATTTTTCAGAAGAAGCGATAGATGGTAGCCCTTCATGTCTAAGAGTCAGTGAGGAGACTATTGAGATACGTACATCTGATACTGGTGATAATGCAGATCAAAAGAACTCTGAATTTGTCTTTAGGAACCCTATTGTGGAGCCTAACTTAAATTTTGATGGAACTTTTGGTGATTCTTTTATTTCACATGTTGAGGGACAACATAGGAACAACATGCTAACAGAAAAAGGTTTTGAAGAGATAACCTCCCGTGAAGAGGTTGTGCAGATTTATGCTTTGGAGATTAGTGATACCACTGATCGGAACAAGTTAATCTCAGACTTAGTAACAGTACAACCAAGTGAGGCTGATGCTCCAAATCTTAATTCAGCCACATATTATGATGATACTGCACAGCCTCGTAATGAAAGCCATGTGGGTTCAGTAGCAGGTTTTTCTTCATTTGAAAGTGGAGAACAGGAACTTACTTCCTTCAGCTACTGTGAGACTATTGAAAGTTCAACCGTTAGCTTCAATGTTTCAGATGACAAACCATCTGGACATTTGGGCCTTCTTTCTAGTGGGGCTGAGCATTGTGAGGATGAATTTGTGTATGACACAGATAACATGGTTCAAGAAGAAAGTTATTTATCAGAGACGGGTTCATTACTAGGTAAGGAACACTTGGATGGTTGCAATAACCAAAACTTGGAAACATCCATAATTAGTGAGTATTATTTGTCTGAAAAATCTCAATGTGACTATCCCAGAAATGGGGCCTTCAAGGATTCAGATAATGACGGCTTTAACACAGAATCCGAACCCATTTCAAGTTCTGACCAAATCTCAAGTGGTATTCCCTTCTTATATAATCAACAATTGCAAAGCTGTGAACATGAGGTAATCTTTATGGATGCCATGGCGGAGGAATCTTATCATGACAAAGAAACCAACTTTCAGCAAATTGATTTTGTTGGGATTCACTCTCAGATGACGGAAAGAGATGCTGCACAAGACACCTGTTGTCCTTCTCTCAAATTCAGTAATCCACTTATTTCTGCTGCTTCTGCAGAATCACATAGCATTCCTGAAATTCCCAATTCCTGCAGCTTGAGCAATGTAACTCTAAAGATAGAAAATTTTGATTTAGATGATAATCTGAAGGGGTCTTATTTTTTCGAGGAGATTACTGCTGCTGGAGATTTTAGCCTCATCTCTGGTCCTTTAGAAGTAGCTGAACATAGTGTTCCCTGTTCTGAGAGCTCAGAGGATGTTCAATTTCCATTCAGTGACATTCACAATTTTAGTGCTAAAGAAATTGACACCGAGCTATCAAATAATAATAAAGTTGTTCATGCAGAACATCAACCGACACTCGCCGCAGAATTTCATCAAGAAGAGCAAAATTTGCATTTCAAGAGCCATAAACAGTCTCTGGAGGGAATGTCTGATGTCTTAATGTCTTGTTCTAGTCCGATAAGCATTCATGGCTGTAAGACAAGTTCTGGAGAAATCGAACTATCATCTATATCATTGCCCATTATCCGTCGTCATAGTAGGGATCTTGAAGGATCTGATATTAATCATTCACTGAGTTGCTCATTGAAATCAAAAGCTGACATATGTAAGCTCGATGTGCTTACGAAAGAAGATTCCAGCTCTTCTGATTTGGTGGCAGAGCCTCAAACAGAACTAACTCAAGGATATTCATCTGATGCAGCTGATGCTGCTATCTCCATTAAAAATGAGGAACAGAAAGGCACTTTAGCAAATGCGACAGTTGGTAAATGAAATTATGTCTTAGCCATTTCTATGATCATATGAGCATGGATTCTTGGTTTAATATTTGTTAAATTCATATGTAGTTTTATGTTGAAAATTTTTAGGGTTTTAATTTGATATACATAATTTGGAAGCAATATTTGTCAAACTTGACATGAATTTAACTGAAGAGAAATGTGGTTGTTTGTTCATTATGATACAGTATGTTGTTTGTTGCCTGGCCATATCATGGTAAAAGATGATTGAAGCATAGAGAATCTGATAGTTTCATCCAAGATTTTAAATCTTTGTCTGAATATTGGTTGTGCCAACCTGTCATATGTTGATATGGTTCTAGATACCTGTGTTATACCAACCTACACCATCTGATATCACTGAAAAATAATAGAAGTTTATATATTGATCAGGTAGCAACTTATATGGTTTGTTATCGGGCCTCGATCAAACTGGTAATTAATGGTCATATGTATCAATCTGACTGAATTTGAAACCTTGATTTCACCAGGGTTAATTTTGATCATAATGGTCGGAGCTGGATGACTTATGAATATATTGATAACTCCTGAGGGGCTGTTACAAAAATGTAACTCTAGAAAACTACAAAGCTGGATAATTATATTGATAATTTTTGAGGGTCTATTGCAAAAAAGTGACCCTAGAAAATTAACTATCTTTTTCTGTGGATGCTTGAAGAAATCATCTATTGGTTAAATTAGCAGAATTGTTTACCAAAGAGCATGGTTGCATCGTACCTACTCTGGTCAAATGTAAAATTGGTACTCCAGTCATGGTGTTAAGTTAAAGTATATGCTTGATTTTATGGGAAATTTTCCTAATGATCTTTTACATTGCATGCTTCTTACAGAGTTATCCCTCTGCAAACACTTGTTATTTGAAGGGATGGGGGCAGATGCTGCTCGTCAAGTATTTAATTGTGAAAAGGTGAATTTGGAGAAATTCTCTACCATTGGTCCTTCTCTTGTGAAGAATGACAAGCTTGTTGTCAGAGTTGGTGATCAATACTTTCCATTTAACGCAGCTGCACCTATTATTTTGGGAATGATTTGTTTTGGCCAGGAAAAAATATTTGAGCCTCAAGGTATGATACCTGTGGATGGAACTGAGAGAAAGAATCAAGCTTCTAGAAGCATTACATCATCTCGTGGGAGTTGGAACCTGTGGCCTTTCTTAAAAAGGTCTAAGACGATAAGCACTGCCCACACGGCCTCTGAAGGCACCAAGGAGATGGTTGTGGATCTGGCTTCCAAAAGTACCGGAAACATAAATCATGAAAGTGACATGCCGAAAGCCAATAACTCTAAGAAGGTGCAATTACTTACTCCAACATCTGAAGAACTTGCTTCTTTGAGTCTTAAAGAAGGCAAGAATGTGGTTTCATTTAGTTTCTGGACGCCAATGCTTGGATTGCAGCAGGTTCTCCCAGATACTGTTTCCTTCTTGTAATATCATGTGTGCAATTTCTTGTCTTTATCTCGTTCATCTAGATAATACCTAATAGGATCATATTTGATAGGTTGATGCAAGGATATATCTATGGAAATGGAATACTCGGATAGTTATCTCAGACGTGGATGGAACTATCACCAAGTAAGCACCAGCTCTAATTAGACATGTTTATATGCTGCTTTCTTTTGAGGTGGCCAACCCATTCTCCAGCCATCTTGTCTCAGATAGTATCGATCCTTATTCCAGGGCGTAGCAAACAATGGATTGGAGATGTGCTCTCGAATCATCATTTTCCCTGATTCTTGTATATTGATGCATATTATGGTCCACTGGCATGATTTCAGGGATCCATCTCTTTGACATGAACTAACTGAAACTAATGGATGAATTCTTGTTCTTTTACATGTAAGGCATGTAACCAAGATTGATGGTCAATTATACATTTTAATCAACTTGCATCATTAATGAGCTGGTTAGGCTGGTATCTCGTTTTTAGTAGATTAACTTGAGCTAGATAATAATAAAAATCTCTTGTTTTTTTTTTTTTTTTCTTTCTGATTTCTGGATCTATGCCCTTGTAAATAAGGTTTAGGCTACCAAGTCATTGTCCTGATCTCTGATTTCTTCACTAGTACCTTCTAATGCATGTGGAAGCTGTTTATGATGGCAGTAGGTCAATAGAGTATTGAAGTGCGTATGCTGAGTAGAGTTTATTATCACTAACATACTTAAACAGGATGCTCAAGAAAGCAGAATGGGTTTTCCTTTGTGGGTATCATAAGCCAATAGAAGACAGCTTGCTGCATGTATAAGTATAAATATCTGCAGTTGATGATAGTCAACTAGAAAATGTGGCCCACCTGCTGATATTATTGTCATTTTGGGAATCTAAGCTCTATAAAAGCATCAACTCTGCAAGGGCCATCCTTTGGTCCATTCTTATGCTTAAAAATGTGTAAGACGATTAGTATGCTGAATATATATGCTTAAATTTAAAACTTATCATGGCTGTTATTTCGGAAAATATATGCATATCAACATCAAATATGCTTTTCCAGTAATCAAGCATTCATTTGCAGCCTTATAACTTTGCCCAGCAGACTCCTCTAGGTGGACATATTTAAATCTAACATTTTTTAATAATAACAATAACAAAGTTGTAAGTTCCAACTATTTGGGGTTGGCTACGTGGAATTTTTTTTCCACCATTGAGACCTATAAAAAGTTATGTTTAGTTAAGTTCAGAATACTTAAATATTTATTTATAATTTCTGTTAAAAAAAATTGGATATATTTTTTAACTCAAGGCGTAAAATAATAGTCTGATGCCAATATTGATTGATGATTTGACTGATATGCATCAATGTACTGACACTCAGCAGGGGTTAGTGCTGTCTAAACCAGAAAGACGGAGAGAGAAGTGGGGAGGAGGAAGAGGAGGCAGTGGTAGAGGAGGAGGAGATGGTGGTGGTGGTGGAGGAAAAGGAGGGGGTAGTGGTAGCTTAGTGATGGGGAGGAGGAGGAGGCGAAGGAAAAATATGTGGGGCAGAGGGGGAGAGTGCTTGCATATAGGAAAGAAAGATAACTTCAAAAACTGTAGAAAAGGGGTCTGTAGTGGTACCACACAGTAACCTGGCACAATAAACCAGGTCTCTTACCCAGTATGAACTGGTGGTCTGGTGTACAACCAGACTGATAAATACTGGCCCAGTGCTGAGAAGTACGTCCAGTTTTTAATAGCTTGGCTTAACTAATTTTCATATTTCATCTCTATAGGTTCTAAGTTGGCATATTTGAATGTCACTTTGTTGTAGTTAGTTATGCATACTGTATCATTCATACACAACATGGATCAATGAGGCACCTATGCTGTTGAACCTGTTGTGGTGTGTAACATTGCACATGTACCATGCTGGAACCATATCATTAATCCAGCATGGAGTACAAGTGTCTGACACTTACTGCACCATGATTGAGGAGTGCCAACACATGGCATGGTACATGTGGATATATAAAGTGATTCCTTTGATGGAATCTTGTTGCTCTTGGTCTAACAAGCCTTTTGATATGGCACCCAGTAACAGGCCTTTTATTGGGTGGTTCAAAAGTTATGATTTATGACATATATGTAGCTTCTGAACTTTATTGTCATATTGCCTTCCATCATGTAAATGTTTTGCGCTTGTTCGGCCTTTTACTAGCAATTATATCATGAAGATAATTTAAGTGATGATCTATTATGATCTCTTACTCTGTATGTTTTGCATGTAAGAATTTTGTGGGACCCAGATGTTGCAATTTGTTCAACAGAATTAAAGGTGGAGAAAAATATTCTACTTTCTTGGAAATCTTTTATGGTCTCTGTTTACATGACATTTATTAATTTTTTGCCAGTTAATTTTATCGGACAGGACTCTATAGCTAAGTAATTCCTCAACTTTTTGGTGTATATTTTACAGATCAGATGTTCTTGGACAGTTTATGCCTTTGGTTGGTATAGATTGGTCCCAGACTGGTGTAGCTCATTTATTTTCTGCAATCAAGGTTTGGTAAAAATATTCCCATTTTACTGCAACTGGTACTTAGCATCTGCAGTTATAGAACATGTTTTTTTGTCAGATTCACTGTTCATATTATCAAAAAATGTTGGTTTACTTTTCTGTATTGCAATGTATGAAACATTTGGTACTTAGTGACTAAAATTGCACATTCTAGCTGCATTAAGAAATTTATCCTATACAAATGCTGGCCATAAGTTTTCTCAAGCATTGTCTCAGTAACTTGGAGTTGGCTTTAACTGTGTTTGCTAAGGATCGAATTAAAGGAAGCTTCCTGAGAGTACCTTTATCTTGTTCTGATGGTTCAAAAATTTCACATAAATTACATTATTATTAGTAGTACATGTAACAATATTCTTCATGTAACATTATTATTAGTTTTTGTAAGGAAATAATGACAGCTTTCAATCGGCTAATCTGAATCCGAGGACAAACTGACACAAACAGAATCTTGCAGATTGGGCTCAACATGTTCTAGGATCCAATGACCAGCAGTTTATTGATCCAGTCCCTCGCTAAAGAAATATTATTGGAGCAGCATGTTTGAGCTAATATTTTATTATGTCTTCCACCATACTAAAATATCAAATGGTGTTGTTATTATTATTATTATTATTATTATTATTATTATTATTATTATTATTATTATTATTATTATTTGTTTCTTCAAATATGCTCCCCTCTGACTATCAACTAGGCGGAGCCAGGAGAGAGGGAGGCAGAATAGGGCCTTAGAAGAACTTAAATAACTGAAACCCTCATCTTTTCTAGTTATTATCCCTTTTTCTTGTCTACCTTCATGATAACTTTGTACAAGACAAGGTTGAGAACAAAATCTGACTGTATTATCATGTTACTTCTTATCTAACATGCTGTTGTCTTAAGGATAGGTATGACCTGCTGTCCTTCTAGATTCAGGCCTGGGATTGACAACGTAATGTACCCTTTTGTTTTTATCACATGTCATAGACACGTCCCAGGGCATGTGAATGGAAAATACGCGTCTATGAATGCATATTTTCCTCAACTACTAGAATTCTAACTTTTTCTGATTTAAAAATTACTGTAAAAGATGTTACAATTTGAGCTATTTAATACTTGTTCTAATTTGATTTTCACATTAGAATTTTGTTATTTTTATTTGTGGTCTTACAATTCAAAAGTCACTTGTTAAATCCACTTCAAGCTACCAAATTTCATATCAAACATATGTCAATTATTGAGCGAATATTTTTTTGTTCTTTTAGGACAATGGATATCAATTGCTATTTCTCAGTGCCCGAGCAATTTCACAGGCTCATATTACACGGCAGTTTCTTTTCAACCTTAAGCAGGTGATAGACAAAGAAACAATTATCAAAGGCCAAATAGTTGGAAATCATGCCTTGTACTTGAAATATTAGAGGCAGCAGTAAACACTTTTAGGGATCTAAATCATATTTCAATTTGCAGGATGGAAAAGCTCTGCCAGATGCCCCAGTTGTAATATCTCCTGATGGTCTTTTTCCTTCACTTTATAGAGAAGGTTTATACTAATCATTTTTTCCTTTTGATTATGGTCGTTCTATGAAAATTGTGTGGAAACTTATCTTATTTGTTTCTTTCCAGAAATTTCCCATTGTACAATCAGTGTTGCTATCTTAGGCAAATTACAACTGAGTTCGTCACCTTAAAATTTAAACAATTGACTCCCTAGACTAAAAAATTTCATCCTTAAGTATTCAGCCAGCTTTACCATCCCCAACCCAGGTTGGCTTACTTGCCAACCTGGCATAAAAATCAACAAGAGAAGTTGTTTAATGTATCCACTAACAGTACAGAAACCAAATATAGGGCATGTTGGACTTGTCTTATCTTGCCTTAACTTGCCGACCAGCATGGACTTGTAGTAAATAACCTTTACGATTTAGTTTATAAAAGTACAACTTGTGTTATGATTTAGAGAGTTAAGTGTCAGTCTATTAAAATGGTAACCTTAATTTTATTTAATAGCTAACTTGATTGGTCTCTTAGTTGACCATCAAGACTTTTTCATAATTTATATTTTTTGTCATAATTTATATTTTTTTTGAACCGCCAAGGAAATCTCTTTGATGCTTATATGATGGATTTTATCACGAGTACTGACTTCTGTTTAAGTAGAAACTTTAGTCTAATTCCATCTGTGAAGTTCATTGTATTGGATAAACTTTGTTTTCATGTTATTAAAACATCATATTTCACTTGGTAGCTATAGATGTTCTGCAAAATGTAATTCTGTTGCCTCAAGAGAAATTAGGAGTTCATTCCTTGCTTACTTCACCTATGATCCAATTAATTCTTGAGTTTGTTACTTGTAGTTATCAGAAGAGCACCTCATGAATTCAAGATCTCATGTCTAGAGGTCAGTCCTGTTTTCTAATGCTGGCTTTTCTTAGGAATGTTTGCTTATTGAACCTGTTGTTTCCTCTTATTATATCTTAATTCAGTCACATGGTACATCCAGAAATAATCTCCTAATGTTCCACACTTATACTACTTTGTGCTATTTATGGATGACCCGAAGTGTTGTATGTGATTTAGCATCTAAAAGAACTCTGTAACAAACTGCCCACTTTCTGGTTCTGTGGGATTTCATGTTGTATCTAAACGTTCTGTTCTTGATAAATCGAAGATGAATCTATAATTAATTTAAGTTGCTTGCTTCTCTTTCTGTGTTCAATGAAGTGATGCTTGTATCTCTTTATATTTGGTACTTTTTTATTCTCCCTATTCTTTTTGTGGTTTTACAATCTCTCCTGTATATGAGCTGATACAAGTCAATTCAATGGCACTGCTTTTTAGAGCTGCCTCCATGCTTACTTTTAAATGTGTGTTTGGTATGGCTATCCATGGTTCTATATTTCAGAAGTTACTATGGCATTTCAGTAGAACCTTGGTGCTAATAGTTGCATTTTCTCTTCCTTCTTTTGAAGTGAAGATGAGGTAAGCCAACCCATTGGCTTTATTAGATAAGGCGCATTTATGTTATTTATATGACCTGAACTCCCTGAAATGAGTAGGGTCTGCTTACCAGTCCGGAAGAAGAGGAGTTATTTATGTTTTTGATTGTTTCCTTCATCTGGTCCGGATTCCAGAAGATCCAATCCAAGAAAGATGTCACAAAAACTTATGTTTTTCTTGTGCTTTCAGGCTATCAAAGCACTTTTTCCATCTGATTGCAACCCATTTTATGCTGGCTTTGGAAACAGGGATACTGATGAGATTAGTTACCTTAAGGTTGGAATTCCTATTAGCAAAGTCTTCATTATCAATCCTAAGGTATATATCCAAGACATACCAGTCAATACAATAACATTATGGAATGTCGATTGAGGACTGATGTGTTCTTTCACAATTGCTTTAAATGCTCAGGGTCAGGTTACTGTAAATCGTCGAGTTGACACAAGATCATATACTTCACTCCATGAGCTAGTCAATGGAATCTTTCCACCTATGTCTTCATTTGAACAGGTTAGACCATATAACTATTTGGACTTCTTTGGAACTCATTGCAACTCTGAAATACAATTCCTTATTTTGGTTACTCTCTCTCTCTCTCTCTCTCTATTCAGATGATATTCTTTATCTATGTCATACCTAGGTTGTTTATATTAATTCCGTATCTGATAATATTTTTTTCTGCAATTATTGATCAGGAGGACTACAATTCATGGAACTACTGGAAATTGCGTCTTCCAGAAGTAGACATTTGAACCTAAAATTGTTTCTTTATCAGCATTAGAAATTTAATTAGGACAAATGCTCACATACCTGATTGAGAAAATCCAGGTAGATTTCTTTTGTTTTTGGATTCATGATTTTATCATGACACTGATAACCAACCAGTTAGATGTAGATCAAGTAGGTTGCTACTAATATTCCACGGAAGGGGAAAAAATCATGGTGCATTTGTTTGTTGGAATTTGAGCTTATTTCTAGTGATCCTCTGTTCTGGGTACTTGTGGAGATATGACTATAGATGAAATTTCTAAATCTGTCTTCGATGCTCCAATATTTATTTAGTATAGAACAACTTTTTTCTCCGATGACCTTTTCAACTCCCTATCTGCTTAGAATATTTGTGTAATTTTCTTGTTTTCATAAATGATGAATTTTTGCTGCCACTCACCACCTGGTTGTGGCGAATTGTGAAGCATGTTATCTGTACTAGAACATCTCTTATTTTGACTCATTTGTTCATCTGTTTAATCTTCATTCTCTTTGATTCTGAAACCCTTAACTCTTGCAGGCCAATTGCCGGTTGATCATGTGAAATGCAGTGTGTACAGCAGTGGGACGATGTACATAAACATGAACTAGTGGAGGACCAGGAACTTTCCTACACTTTGAATATGTATACTTTTACTTTGTGGTCTCTTCACCAATGTAATAATTTCTTTGAATCTATTACTTTATGAAAAAGGAATTTTTGATTCATGTGACAGATCATGTGATCTCAATGACTCTCTTGCTTGAAAACATTCGTTGGATGGTTATTTGCCTTACCTAGTTTCGTAACCGTACTGAATCTGAAGGATGTGCAACCATCGTAGATGCAACTGTTTGCATAGGAAAAAAAAGATATAATGTCGATCACATGATGTTAAGATGTTAGTTACATGACATCAAGATGTTGACTATATAATGCCATGGGGTCACAAGGGTCCTCTATGTGATGTCGAGGTGTTAAACTTTTGTTCATGCTTTACCAGTAACTTTATGATTGAGAGCTGTTCCATTATTGATGATACATGTCAGTTGTAGGTTGCCATCTGATGCTGGCTTGGAGAACTTATAATTATGCAGCCATTAATCACTGGTTAGCCTCTTTGTGGAGAGATTTAACAAGCTTGACAAAATAATCTAAGACTGAATCCACCATTAATCCACTTCTTTTTTTATTCCCTCGTCAATGGGCTTGTGAATATAAGAATGATGATAAAAATAATTTTCATATAATCGATCCAAAATAGTTGAGACTTACAAATCCTAACACTTATTGTCCAAATAGCAAATGCAATATCAAATTATTTAGTGTCATAAGAAGATGGCCAACAAAATTATAGAGTTTGTGGCTTCCTCAACTTGTTCGTCTTCTTCCTGGTCAACTGATGGTGGACTTAAAAAGGATGCTTAGTACTTACTATCATAAGTTGGCATCATCTTCCTCACACGATAAATAGCCTCCCCTTTGTGCTTAGCACTTACTACTTATCTTCATAATGGTAGGTAGCAGAAAAAGATTGAGATCGTGCATATGAATCTTCGTCTCACCATGATCTCTACAGCAATTCGGTATCATTGATGTTTGTATCATATCAACCACGAATGCGACTATATGTTTCCAAACTAATCTCACAGGGGAAGAAAGCTACATTCTAAATACCATGAAATCAAGAAACAGACATCGGGAGAAATGATCAAAATCCCACTATGCATGTAATGCAAGTTACATGAAACATCGCAAGGTCTTGAGGTTTTGTTTGGCAAAGGAATGCAGCAAAATGCCACCAATATTAGGGCAACACACAGCTCAGTAAGATCCAGCTCATCAAGCTACTGAAGAAATGGCAAGCAATCATGCAATGTGAACTTGGCCACTGACCAACTGTAAGTGAACATTTCAGCTCGTCCATTGATTCATACCATCAATCAACATGTTGGACAAACATGATTCATCCAAATGGAGTTCTTCAAACTTCTTTACATGATCACAAAATAGAAATCAGTGTCAAGATGTGGTAAAATGATGTGAGCAACTGAGCCATCATTGTAAAATCTGAAGATTAGCACTTCTACCACAGTGGAAAAGCACAGATAGCTAGGCACAGTACTAACCTCAATTAGCTTCATGCGGGTGGCATTCTGTTTGTGGAGTGATTATGGTGATCAGCGGCTCATGGAAGCTCTCGTAACACCTTCGGATCATATTCTTATATCTCGTTTAGAATTTTATCACACCGTACAGCATACAAAGGCATTCGTGTAATCAATAGCCTCAACCAATAGATTACAGCATGTTTGAAGGAATTGGTTTAAGATACATACCCAACAATAGCACTCTGATCAACAACAGTTATATACTGAACATGTCCTACTTAACTGGTTGTGAATTTTTCCGTGCTAAGAACAAAACAATCTTTGGTACAAGCGATTTCTTCTTTTTCCTTGTTTCAACTTTGGGCACATCATTGTCTGAGTCGTCTCCAGGTACGTATGACTTTGGATCGGTCATGGAATGGACAGCATCACTTTTTTCCTTAGTAGGGTTTCCTGGTCCGCTAGGCTGCTCAAAAGTCTCTTGTGGGCGAACTACTAAATCCTTAGCTGTCTCACCAGCCCTTCTTCGCTGTTCATGCTCAGCTCTCCATTTCCTCAACCCCTGTTCCGCACCCAATTTCCCTTCCTTGGCCTTCTCAGCTTTCTCTGTAGCAACTTTCAATGCTTCCTTTCGTTTCCTCATCTCTCCATATGCGTCATCAAGTCTCTCTAAGCTCTTCACCTCAGACTGCTTAGCCACATCAATCTGTGCAATTGCAGCTGCTATTCTTTCATGGGCAAGCTCCTCAGCCTCGTGAGCTCTCTTACTGAGATTGTGGTATTCATCCAACGGAAGAGTCACACTATGAGGAGAATCCCCACCACAGATGCTTGCAGCCTGCTCACTCTCTTGCAGTGCTTTAATTGCCACAAGCGCCATCCTCTCTGATGATCTAGCTGCTTCGATTTCCTTCAGAGCCGCATGTAATCTGATTCCTATTGTGCTTGCACTTGCCTTTGCTTCATCTGCTTCTTCCTTGGACTTTCTTAGTTCCTCTCGGGCTATCTGAGCAACAGACTTTGATTGATCTGCTTCCTGAGCTGCATGTTGCAACAACTTGGGCAGCTCCACCATCTTGTCTCTGGCTGTTTTTTCCTTTGCACGAACCACTTCTAAATCTTGTTTAGTCCTATCAAGCTCAGCTTCAAGAGAAGAAACTGCTATGGATGCCATCCCTTCCCTTTGATGCAAGTTGGTAAGAGATGCCTTTTCTTTGTCCAGTTCAGACTTGAGCGAAGAAGATGCGACCTTCAAACAATCAACCTCATCCTGGGCTTTCTCAATACTGGCTTTTACTTCCTCCAGCTCCTTTCTGGTTAAAGCTAATGCTTGAGTTATACTCTGGGTTTTCTTTGTTTCTTCAACATCATCTGATAATTTGTTCTCAATACTTTCAGATTCTTGATTCAATTTTGATTCCATATATACTGTTAATTCAGCCTTGAGATTGAGTAATAAAGCAGATGCTGTCTCCAGTTTTGATTTGAGATCTTTTGTCAACAAAAGTTGTTGATTAAGGTGTTCCAACTCCTCTTCAGCATGCTTCAGTTCCTTTTCCCATGCAAGACAATCTTGCTCTCTTGCCAACGCTGCACCAATTCGATGTTCTTCTGCTTCGAGATGTGCAGCATGGGCTGACTCCAGTGATTCCTTTGTTGTGATGAGTTCCAACATAAGTTCCTCTGCTGTCATCTCAATCTCCTTTAGTGCAGAAATAGCAGCTTCAGCTTGTCTTGTTGCAAAATCTCTTTCGCTAACCAAGGACACATACTCTCCTTGTAAAGTTTTTAACTCAGATTTAACCTTCTTCTGTTCCGCAACTGCTGCTTCGTGCCTAGCTTTAGCAAGCTCAACTTGTGTTTTAGCAGCAACACTTGATTCAGTGGAAATTCCTTGCTCCATTTCTTTGACTCTCATTTGGGCCAGCTCCGAGTCCTGTTTTGCCTGAGCCTCTTCAGTTTGGGCTTTCTCAAGGTTTAGCTTTAGCTCTTCTATGATTATTTTAGTTCTTTCCAGCTCCTTAAGTACCTGTGCTTTAATCTCTTCTGCTGCTTCAGATTGTTTTTTGCATTCAGGGATTTCTGCTTGCACTGTCTCAAGTTCCAATTGGAGTAGCTTACGTTTCTGCATATGGCGAAATCCAAAGTTCAATTTATTTACAGGTTCAACATTTTAATTGTTTATTTGGAAATGATACAGTAACATATGATCAGAGTGACCAATTTTTCAGTACTATGAGGTAAGAAGATTCCTTTTGAATTAGGAAGTTCAAAGAAAGAGTGTGTTAGCTAACTCCATGTATGGAACACAACTTTGTATTCAACAAAAGATAGAGCACTGATATTCTATCCACTGCCTATTAAGTGTGCAGAATGCAAATGATTTATTTTTTTCATCATCAAATATTGATAAACAAAAATTAGTCCCTGAACCCCGATATCAGAATGAAGGCACTGTTAACACAAAGAACATGCACAAGATCATCCCATCATGTTTGCCTAAAAAAGAAGTACAAGAAGTAAGCTAAAACACACCAAAGTAATCATCATTACCTCCAAAGAATTTTGCCTGTGAGCTTTCCAATCAACAATACCTCCAAACTTGGTAACTGCCTCCTTAACAGATTCAAAAGGTGCAGAAGTGTCAACAATGCCTCTATTTATATACACAGTTTTTATAGGTTTGGCAGTTGTTGCCAGTTCAGGTGCTCCAATATCCTTTTGGTGATCGAGTGTTTCAGGCAAAGAGGGTGTGCTCTCCATAATCTTTCTACTTTCACATGAGGTAGTTGAATCAGTAACTCTCGGAGTCTCAACAAGGTTGATAGATGTGCCATTTTGAAGTTGGTTTGGAGTACTTTCCAAGTCCATTTTCTGTAGCTCAAATGAATGAGAAATAGGATGAGTAATATCTCCATATGACATTACTGCAACAACTGCAATAGAATCCCCCAATACATTTGAGATCTCCTGAGGATCAGGTATATTATGGTCTTGTGATGAAATAGCAGAAAGACCTTGTTGAACCGGACACACAGAATCCACTAAAATCATTCCCTGCTGGTGATTAGTAATGACAATGTGATCGAGTGTATTTTGGCCCAATGATGGGACATCAGATACGATATGCTTAAGTGATAGCTCAGGCTCCTTAATGATAGCTTCCTTCTGGTTATTGGTGTCCAATCTGTCAACATATTCAGCATTATCGGCAATATACTGCTCAACTTTTTTCTCGGCATTTTTTGTAGCTCCTTCTTGATGGTGAATTGTGTCAATGTTTTCATCATGGCATGAAAAATTTGGAGGTCCTATAGTTGGCAGACATTCTGCTGAACAAGAAATAGTTAGCAGAGGTTCTCCAGAGGATTGATCTTCGATGACCTTTGTTTCTTCCATAAACCACAAAGTAGGGTATACTCGATTTCAATTCTGTGTTTCAAGTGAAATAATAAAGCAGAAAAGTCAGAAAAGCAAGAGAACAAAAATATAGCTAACTCTATTAACAAGTGTTTCACAATAGACCAAGCGTCTTAACTTTGACAACCTTCACTATTTTCTTAACACTAACATAGTAAATTGCCAATTGGACAACCTTCATGTTCTGCACTTTTAGTTATGCAGCATAAAAACCATCATAAAGGGAATAATCCTAAGTAATTTTGTTATACATATGCTGTAAGAAAAAACTAGGTAACGAGATGAAGTGTAGCAGATAATTAATAAGCCCTGATCTATCTGAGACTCAGAAGGTGGATTGGCAAATCATAACATCCATGATACAAGTGTAGAGAATTGTTTCTGTGATTTTTAGTTTAATACTGAACCAATCAAGAAAGATTTTCAAATAAACAAAAATAATTATGTTAATTACAATTTCCAATACATCATTATGATCAACACAACGAACTGATCACTAAATAAAACCAGGACCATATTTGTATCACTTTGCTTTGTGGATCAGCTCAGTGAGACCTAACTGGCAGAGCTTATGAACAATATATCCAAAAGACGCACAAGGGTAACAGCCAAGGCACGATCTCTCCATTCAAGTTTCTATCTAAAATCATATCTGAAATCCTGCTCTCTTGGCTGTAAATAACGCTAGTATAGTGCAGCAAACGTTCTCCGATCATGAAAAGGGAAAATGGGACGCAAGATTCCTGAGCTGTGAGCTCACTGCTATCGAGAATCAAGTTGCAAGACACGAGTAAACCAAACACCCAAGTACCCTTCGATGAAGCGTCTTCAAAACCAAATCTTGATCGAAACAAAGGGTTGCACGAATTTCTGACATCGCGCAACCTCAAAAGCATCCTTAAAGATCAATATCTAAATCCATGAACAGAAAACCAACCAAGATCCAGCTATTTGTCGCAAAAATTTCACGGATTCCAGAAAACAGAAGAATCGGCCTTCAATCCAGAGAGAAATCAAGAAACTCCGCACGAACAGTCTACCGGCAGAAGTTAACGACTTGGGTGGGCTAATCATATTTCACGAATTGTTGAACAAAACAATCACTTGATCATGAATTTACGAGCTTCTAAACTACTACTTGAATTCAAGAACCATCACAAAATCTTGCATTTTCATATCAAGAAGCAAGAGTTACCAGGGAAAAAGAACTTATTCTGTTCACTTGCGGCGACGAATGATTCAAGAGCAGCTTTTTCCGACACCAGAAGGAAAAGGAATCGAAAAGCGATCAAGAAAGGGAGGGGATCCAACAAAGAGAAGATGCAGGTCACGAGCGGGGGGAGGCGATCCCGTCGCACACCCACTCCATATCTCCTCCCTACAACACACTCCACTCTCTTCTCCGCCGCTTCCTCTTCCACTTCCTCTTCCTCTTCCTCTTCCTCTTCCGCTGGTTCTCTCCATCCGATCTCGTCTCGTTCCGGTCGGCAATAATTCACCGTCAAAAGTAATATTTTCCTTTCGATATTTATCAAAAACTAATTTGGTTAACTCGATTCCATTAGTTGGTCAATCCACCTTGACAATTATTGGTGAAAAGTGGGACCGACGAAGACTCGGCTTCGGTCCAAACGCCGCTATCAGCAACGACGAGGCAAGTAATTCACCGGGTAAAAAATAGGGGTAGAAACCCTAGTGCCCTTTATGATTTTTATGGGCACCAGGTTGACAACGTGGAGGCGAGTGGTTGACGGCCAAGCCGCCACATCATCACCCGGTCCACACAGAGTATGAAAGAAAACAGAGGCGAAACTTACGCTTTATCCATTTAAATAATTATGACGTTTATCATCATTATGATTATAATTGCAACAATTATACAGAGGAGTATTACACAAAGGGATTTTATTTATCTTAAAAAATTTTGGTTTTTCAAATATAGATAAATTAGTTTTTTAAATAATTAGTAAATATAACAGGCTCGGTCAGTGTCTGGCCCACACGTGCTCCATGTGGGGAAACATGGTGATCCGGTTTGAGTGGACCGTGAGACGAACCCGGCATCTGAACCGGATTGCCTCCTCTTTTTTTTTTTGTTGTAATTACAAAAATGACCAACCCAAACCTTCTAACGTCTCACCGTCCACCATTTATTCTTTATAAATATATGTATATGTATATATATAAACATATGAAAACTTTGTACCCAATATGATGGTGGCATTCTGGAAAGCTTCAACAAGGACTGAATCATTCAGATGATCATAAGAGGGGATTCAAAACCTTTACAACAGCATAAATTCTAATGCCCACAGCTCCTCAGAATCCTCATGAATTCGTCAGCATCAACATCTTCATCACCTGCATACGACAAGAACCAAAATCTCAAACTACTACATTATTTTGGACATATCTCATACTAAGAGCTGATACTAGTATACAGGATACCGGTATTCTAAAATTTTCACCTATAGAAAGATTAGTTGAACTGTTTTTATGGGAGTTACTCTGTCGTAAGTTCCCCTTTCAAAAGGACCGCCTTTGACTTATCAAACACTCTTTTCCTTGGTTCAACCGTTTAAAATTATCCCTATATACTTCCTTCAGCAAGACAAGGCTTATTAGTAAATAGCAATAAAGTTCCATTTTACACTGTCAGCAAGAATAGAAAGTGAAACCTTAAAAGATAACATTCAAATAAAGGAAAGTGACTGATATCATCAGATAGAGAAAGGTAAGAACAATAATTGTGATGAAATTTCATAACATTGCTGCTATATTTCATAAAGGATTCACATGACTAGATCTTGGTGGTCATTCCCACTATATGATTTACATCAAGAAGCATATGCTCACATTAATTTTTCCATTTTTGCAGCAAGCCACTATGCATATGATGTGGTATGGTAGCATGCTGCAGTCATTAGCATAACTTCAATGAGGATCGGTCAAAACCATCTTTTAATCTATCATTAGCATAACTTCAATGAGAATTGATTATATTATATCTTCCCATGGACAGGTCCCAACTAGATTTAGAATTATCTGAACATAAGTTTATTACACACAAATAAGATTGCATATTGATAAAGCAGGTAGAATTTTTGCATTACCATCCTGGTCAATAATGCGAAAAGCCCTCACAAGTTTTTTGTTGTCCCTTTCTCCAATCTTGGCCATCATCATGTAAAGAAATTCATCAAAACCAATTGCCCCACTCCGATCATTGTCTATTTCAGCCATCAAACACTTAATATCCTGCAATAAGAGAGTAGTCTCTTAAGTTTTTGCATTTACAAGTCATATAAAGTAAAACTGAACCTTCAGGGAACATCCAGATGGGCATCCACCAGAAGACAAGTATTTAGACAGTCCAAAATTTGATCTCTGTTTTAATAAATATGGTGTCCAATCCAACAAGATGAAAGTAATGATGGTATTCTTCACCAATCAATATAGTTAACTAGTAGCTAATCCTATAAAATGCATGCTAAAAGAGTCATGTGATCTTGAGGCCATTAGTGCTGTCAATATTGACAAGAAATTTGAAACAACTATGAGGCAATAATAATCAGATATTTAGATGCATGATAAAAATTAAAGGAAGAGAACTCAGAATCAGTTCATTTACTCACCTACCATTATTCGTATTGATTATTCATCCCATCACTAATAAAACAACCTGCTAATATTCATAATCTTTGAATTTGAATTATAAAAGACTTTCATTTTTCCGAAACCACTAACCAAATTCACTTAAGCATGTAATAAGCCTGTCAGATGCTGTCAATATAATGAGCAATACTCGTGCAATTATCATGGGACCTAACATTGCACATCGGTTTAAAGTTGACATGTTATACCTGGCCAGATTCAATTTGGCTAGAAGGATAGTCTAGCGAATTAAATATTGAGAGTTCTTATTTGATCGGAATACTTGTTAGATGGGACTAGTATGGTTTTATTTGGGGTTAAGATAGATTGGATATTATCTTTCCAGCCAAATGAATAGTATTTCCCAAAAGAAGCAACAATATGAGACATGTCAAGCAAGAAATTGTGGGAATGAGCACATAAGACAGAGCGATAAGAGAGATCACTGTTCTAGTTAGTAAGAATAGTGTGATCGAAGAGGCAGACACATGGTCATTGACTTGAGTTTTTCCAACCCACTCATAATCATATGAGCCTTAAAACCTACAAACAGACTTGAGCAAAACTGAACCTTCATCAACCAAGGATATGGATATCCTGGTTAAAGGGGCAATTTGGTTAAGACACCTGCTATCAACCCATGGCATAGCTATAGCAGCCAACAGCTATAGTCGAAACTATGAACCCAAACCTCTTGATTGATGGCAACATCAGTAGTAAAGGGTGAACCTAGTACCTGAGCTCCGGCTGCCAATGGGGGATCTAGGATCAATATATGCATCCTTAACTTTTTACAACAAGGCCGTTTCCAAGATGGTTACATGTATAGTGCAGTGCCTAAATAGAGGCTTCTACAATCATTATTTACATAATGGCGCTAAACAAAGAAACTTTAGGCAAATGCAAAGCCTCCTTGTTAGTCGTTCTTTTACTTGGTATCCAAAACTCTACTTCTCCCCAAGACTGATAATTTCTACAACATGTTCAGTTTTAGCTGAGCAAACGATGTCCATTATCATTTGGCGCGTTCTTTGCATAATGAAACTAGTTAGTTATCTTAATTCTATTTGATAAAGATCCTATATGACGTACATGGTTACACAAAAGGAAAAAAAACAAACGTAAGCTATTGGCATTCTTGGATAAACAAGGAAAGTGAAGAGATGAAGAGGAAAACTAACTGTAGTTAACGTCTTCTGTCATTTCAAACCCCAGGGCCCTGCGGACACAGAATTAGGGTCACAATTTAGGGTAAGGAAGAAGTAGATGATAGAAAAATCCAAAAATGCCAGTTAAGAAACGTGATATTAGTACCTCATGGCGACATTCAGCTCCTTGGCGACAAGGCTGCCTACAAGACGGATTAAGAGGGTCAATGCGACAACGAAGAAAAGAGAAACCCAAAAGATTATTAGAGTCCATACCAGATTGATCGGCATCGATATCTCTTGCCGCTTCTGTTGGCTCAATCCATGATGGCGCGCTCTGAGCTTTTCCTTCCTAGACCTCATCCTAGGGTCGACACTTGCCTGCGCGACCAAGAACATACGATTCTTTCAGTGGTGATCCAACACAACATCGCAATGCGAAGAGAATGATCCGATTCCCTTCTCAGGTTTCTCCTATCGGAAGAAGAGATCAGAGAAACGAGGAATTCGAGATCACGGAAGAGGAGGCCGAGAAGGTGGAGTACCATTGGATATGAGAAAGTTCGTGCTTGACGATACCAAGAACGGGATTTGGGAACTCGAAGGCGACGAAGGTTTCATTATGGATTAACGGGTCGGATTCAAAAACCTAATGCGTTTAGATCCGATCCGGACCCTATTTCAATCCGCCACCACTCCACTTGAGCCGTAACCAGTCCGGTCCAATGATTAGACCAGGCTCAAGAACCAATTAGCCCGGCCCATGAACTGGCCTACTCTTATCTCCAAGACTCCATCAGCAACAATTATTAATTGAAGGAATTATTTCCAAATAATTATAAGACATGGAAATTGGAGACAACAGGCTCCAAAAAACAACCAAGAAGAAATGGGTGAGATGAAAATGTTATATAATTTTTTTTTACCAACAACATGATGTGAAAAAAATACATTTTGTAAACCCCTAGTTTAATCTCATACTGAGAATTAAATTGATTTATAACTTTTGAGACTGCTATCAGCAACTTTGTGCAAGCAAAGTATGCAACATTGTGCAAGCAAAGCGTGTAAGATTTTGCAAAACAGCATTGCACTTGGCCAAAGAGATCTACCACTACCAGATTGCTATCAACAAGGAAGAATGCTTCATCAACATGTTCCTATAGAACACAGACGAATGCCTGTTTTAATTTTCAATTATATTTTGAAGGAAATATATACCATGGATCCTCAAAATGTAGTACAAGAACATCTGACTGGATTTGCTTTGGCATGGACAATATTTTTTTCTTCTTCCAAATAAGAAATTGAAAAGCACAGCGGTAAGGGATGGAAGGGCATCCGTTACACAAAAATAACCTCAAATTTTGCACATGGATTGCTCTCAACATGTTTCCCTAAATCGGCATCAGTATCAAATCTAAAGCTGTACAATGCTTGTCTTTGAGTGAGACCAAGTGGGTAAATCCTGTATATTTTTAAGTTATCTCCTCTTAAGCTTTCTGGTCTTTCGTTCTTCCATACAGGAGTATGATTTAAGGACTCGAACTTGGCGAGAACTGCAGATTCCAATGCCTTGAGGGTTAACCTTCCAGATCTGTCACAATGTAGAAAGAAACTGCTTCAGATGATCAAAGAGACTCTGGCAAGCTAAGAGAAATGAAATATACTGAGTTCGGTATCTTGACTGAAAGTGGTAAAGTTATTATACAGGGAAACCATCCTTAATATGTAAAATAACTTCAGAGGAGTTAAAAAAGACCTGAGGAAGATGGATTCCATGTGAAATCTTCCTCTTTCTCTCACATATAGGTGGTACGCAGTTCCTGATCCGGTGGTGCATTTGCAGGGGCGCTTCTGAAACTGCAAAGCCATCTCTTCCTTCTCTCTTATCTTTGTTGCAAGAAATAAGCAGAGACGGCAAGATGAATGAACTGCAGCCATGTCCACAAGTGCCTTGAAAGCATCAGATGGACCGTCATATTTCCAACTGAAAAACCATTATTTATCAGTTAGATTCGCTGACAAGTCAACCAAGAAATTGTACATAACACCAAGTTCCATCAAGATCCAGTCTTATCAGAATCAAAATGGATGTGATCACTGAATCACTTAGGACAACTACTAGCAGAAAATCCTTTAGAGAGAAACTGTGCAAAGTGATTGAATGACCAACTTATAAAACATAAGAAGTCCTCTTCAAATAGTATTTGATCAATCAGGACAACATAAAAGCATTTCATCAAATGAAACTCTACAATGTAATTTTGATTACAAGATTATTCGAAAAACCTGATTTGACAGAAATGACTTCAAACATATCAAATGGTCAAGAAGTCTTCTTCCACCTGAGGCTCACTGGCTCAGACTGGATAAAAGAATTGCCGCATGATAAAAGAGTTTGTAATGGGAAAAAAAGACTCACGCAGCTGCACCAAAATAGAAGGCCTGATTGGAAGAGTAGAAGCTTTTAAAAGCTTGTGGTCAAAAGAAGTCCAAGACTTGTAATCTGTTAAATCACATCTCATATTTGGTTTTTCAAAATTTTTTAGTATTTTACAAGGTCAAATAGGTGAATTTAGTTCAGTTTGTTTGAATTAAATTTAAGTCATGAAAAGGGAAGCTTAAAAAATTGATAACCACTATTTCCTTAAAAGAGTTGTTTACTCCAGAAAGGAAAGAGGAAAGTTCATCAATAATAAGTCATAGTGACCCAACTATTTGAGGTCAGCTACCTTTTGTCCTCTTTGAGCATTGGACAAAGTGATATCCTTCATTTTTTTAAGCAATACACTTAGTTAATTTGCAAAAAATTTAAAACAATTTGTTAAGTGTCATTGTAAAGGGAATAAGTTCTTCAAAAAAAATCTTCAAAGCTCCTTATAATTATCCAACAATATTTGTGAGAGGATAAGTTGTCTCTTATCAGTCATCATTCACAAGATTAACTTTCATATACTACCAGTTGGAGTCCACTGCTAAAATACTGTTTCTAACTTCAATAAATATGATGAGGCTCAGCTGACTCTACACAAATTTCATAAAGATTTGGTCAGTGACCCTTTCTCCTAAACCAATGCTCTCCTTCTGTCCCATCTTCTCCCTCTTATACCCTTAGATACTGTTTCTGTTTATTAACGACACAGAATTTGATTATACAAAGTTCTGTAAAGACCAAAATAAACTGATACCCGCCATCTGATATTTTGATGCTAGCTTCACATGTCAACACTCAAAATGAAAAATATTCTTTTTTGCCAATGGTAACTTGTGATGTGCTCCGAGATAAAAGTCAAACAGAATGGAAGGAAAAGCAAAAGTCAACAATGAAGTGATAATTCCAACTGAGTAATTGAGAAGAGGTAGTACCTTACTGACTTGTTATAAGCATCTGGATTTGTTGCAAGGAACTTCATGGTTTTAGCTACTGATTCAATATCATCAAGCTCTTTAATATGTAAAACTGAACCAGGAGAAGGTGCAAAATCTTGGATATTTGGGGCACCAACCACAACAGGGATGGCTCCTGCAGAAGTTGGTATCAACAACTATGTACAAGAATAGCAACAGAAGGACAATCATGCTCCAATCAAGGACTCTTCAGTCTTCACATATGATGCCTAAAGAATTGTTCTGATGGCATGTGTTGTCATGGGTCCAAATATACCATGCTAAGAAGATAATGATGTGTCATGCCAGTCAACATAAAAACTCCAACAACTAAACAAGGAAATAGCCATACCTGCAACAAGGGACTGAAAGAACTTTTCTGTAACATAGTCCTCCTCATTGGAATTCTCAAATGCAAAACTGAATTTGTAGCGCTTCAAAGCTTCTACCTTGTCCACTATAACGATAAAAAAAAAAATGTATACAGACAATGCTTCTTAAAGGAAAAAAAGTTGTGACAGAAACACTTAAAGAATGAACAGACTCTATAATTCACAACATTATTTATACTCACATCGTAATCTGTACCAAGATAAACTTCAAAAACTGGTACCACAAGCAATAGAAACACTTTGAGAATGAACAGGCTCTATAAGTCACAACATTATTTATACCAAAAAAGAGGAAAACAACACAAGCTTTACAGGTTGGTTTCACGTTGAAAGCAAATGGTAAAATTTTGACAGCATAGATTGAGCCTTGCCCTCAGGATTTCAATATTTTTCATAGCTGACAGCATATAGATGGGAGAAGGTTTGCAGTAGGAAGACAGGACATCGATTATATTCCAATTCAATTGTTTTTTATTTTATAATAAATGTAATCTGGAAGAGTCTAAGCTTTGTTTGTAGAGTGTAAAGGAAGCAGGAGGAGGAGGTGGAGAAAGGAACAAGGAGATGCAGAAGAAGGAAAAGAAGCATAAGAAAACACAGAAGTAGAAGAAACAGCAGGAGGAGAAGAGCATAGGGAGAAGCAGGAAAATGAAAAGGTAATGCAGAATGAGAAGGTAGAGGAGAAGAAAAAAGAGGATTAGAAGAAGAAGAAGGAGAATAATAGCAGAAGAATAAGGAGTAAAAGATGTTAGGACTCAACTTCTAAAAGCAGTCTAGCCTCGAATAATAATATCCTAACATTAGCATTTCAATAAGGAGAAAAATTTTTAACATACCTTTACCATCTCGATTTTGGTGGCATACACCATAAGAATCAATTTTAATACCTAGCTTCTCAAGCATTTCAAGAGCCTGTAGACGGAAATTATGGGCACCACAGTTAGAAATAAAGGCAGCTGCAAGGGCAGTTTCATTCTTTGGTTGGATAGGAGCCATGATATCATATTCTGCCCACGAGAAGTACCCAACTGGAACATCTGACGAAAGACTAGTAGTCATTAGGATGTTGTACCCTCTCCTGTGGCAAAAGAAAAAAGAAAATCAGTTTCACATTAAGAACTATAATCTAAAAGGTTCAAAATTCAAGGAAAGTATTCCTATCAGTTTTATTATATCCAAACAATGTCAAATTATCAATTAACATAAAGATGTATCTGCGTATGAAGCAAGAACTGGGACCTACCTCAAGCTCAAGCATATTGCAGGGCAACACTAATAACTGAAAAGATTTATGATGGTAGGAAAAAGACCAAGATCAAATCAGAAAACTAAACCTTATTCTACATTTCCTAAATGCCTAAACAAGTACAATTAGTAATCAAGTCAGATGGGCTTTGACATTCACATACTCTCATAGGACCAAGACGCTAGGTTCAAGAAAAATTAGTAAGTTCCCAGCAAGAAATATCTGAACTTTGGCATATGATAAATATTTGATGAATGTTCCTTGTGATTCTAATGTTTACTTCCTCTACAATAGAGGATTTTTCGTAAGATAAAAACTAGATCTATTCTATAAAAAACAAAAGTAGCCCAAATTTTTGGTATTAAATTGAGATCAATAATTAAGCTCAATGTGGTGCTTGAGAAAAATTGTCCCCGTTATCAAATTCTGTAAAATTTAAATTTAGTTAAATCTAAACCAAATGGCTAAAACCTCATCAAATAACTTAGGCCCTAGAAATCACAAAACGACAATGGATAAACCAAGTAAACAAATAGAAGCATATATGTCACAGAAGGAAGTTGGTGACCGGCTAAGATACACGCAAACAGATGCATATTGCAGCATTCAATTCTCCACAGAAAGTACATGACATTCTAACCAAATTATGGATCCTCTAATGATTCAATAAAAATTTCATAACACTATGAATCAAAAACACTGTTGACTTCCATGGGCAAATGGCTACTGAAGATACATCAACAGCAACTTGAAGCTACAAGGGTAAGATTGACCTTTTGTTAAGGAAACTTATAAAATTTATCACATGCTGGTGCTTCCATGGCGACCCAACCACTTTGATAACCCATTCATCTTTAACCAAACACATATGATAAATAAGTCATTATAATACGTTTACAAATTCATCCATATAGGTCAAGCTACCTGTTAGCACTTGTTACTTTTTTTTTTTAATTCAAAAAGTAAGTGGCAAAGACGTGATTCGATCACAAGACCCTATGATAAATTGTAAAGGTTTTTATCAATTAAGTTAGCTAACACTTTTAAAATATTAGATAAGATTTTGAACCCTTAACCTTTAGTAAGATGATTAGATACATTGCCACTAGATTAATATTTGACATGTGGACGAGTATGCATCTGTATCACATTAATTAACGTCCTGGTTTGGATTAAATATAGAAAGATCTTGAGTTTTATTTAAAGAAAGACCAACTTATTATCAAAATGTAGATTGTTACACAAATCGATATGGTATTTATTTAAATTAAAAAAATACCATGGGATTCATGAGTAACTAAAAGTTATTCGTCTTAGTAAATACCAAACCAAATGGTATTTACTACTATTTAAATTGCTTGCACAAAGTTATTGATAGCAGTCCTAGCAAAGTAAGCCTTGGTGTCACGGCAAGATTGCTCCTCTTTGATTTAGGTGACCAGAATCAAGCTATGGAAATTGCCTTGCTACTTGTACAGGTAAGGATGTGCATGATGACATGCAGTACAAACAATGGAAGTCCAAAACCTGCTGTTGACATGGTAAAACCACTAAATGTTAAAGCATAATAACACTCGGTGTTCTGGCGACCATAATGTTTGTACGTTAAGCCTCACCAACAAAAAAGAAACAAAATGAGCAACTTTGAGACTGACAGACACTAATTTACAACAATTTTAACCAAATAAACTGAATATATTTTGATAGATAAAGTTGAGTAATTCTTTCTCAAAGATCAACCAAGAAAAAGAATATATTAATTATTAAGCAACCCAAAACAGAAAAAGGAAGCTTATAGAAAAATGAATTATGCTTACCCACCGTCGTGCCACATTAATATTGTTTTCTATATAATACTTTGATGATTCCATCGACCGACGGACAATGGCAGTTGATGGTTGTTGAGGTAGGTTAAATGTGGCATCAGGTACCCTTTTCGCAACAGATCCAAATTTACAACCAACAGAGCATGTACTCCAATCCTGAGAAAAATTGAAAAGGAAAACGGAAATTATATACAGCAGAAAACTGAAAACACAGAAAACATGTTTGTTCTTTTTCACCTTAGATGTAATGGTTAAGCCTTCGACATAACCAAAAGTATATATATTGGATAAAAACGTAGTTTTCTATAGCAGTCAACTTAACCTTTATTTGCAAAGTTAAAATATATAAAGAATGCTAATAAAATATTAAAAACGAAAGTTGGCTATGATGCCCTTTATACATTTAAAAAGGATTATTCCACTTTCTCCCAAAGAAAAGAAAAAAAAATTAAAACATTAGTTATTTACAATCTTGAGAACAGTTTAAAGAACTGAATTTTTTTTCTCAAACTTAGAACTCATACCACAAGAAACTCAAGAGATCAGAGAAAAAAACAAGCAATATGTTTCTCATAAAGGACATGAATACAGGTAAAATTCAGTTCAGATCTTGAAATTAAAAGAAGGAAAGCACTCAAGAAAGCGTACTTCAATTATTTCTTGTTTATAAAAAGGTTAATAAGCAAGATGAACATTGATGAAATATTACTAAATAAATCAGACCTTGTGTCCTCCAGTATGTAGTATGTTTTCTATCCTAAGAAAATGATTTTTAGAGCTATTACCCCAACATGTCAATTCTGAAACTTTTTTTTTGTTCTCATTCTTGAGAACAATTTTGAAGAAATAGTTAAAACACAACCAAACAGCCTCTTAATTCCTCGAACTTGTAGGAAATAATATAACATATGTAGAAGGGGTTAAAAGGGATAACAGAAAAATAAGTCACATGTTTCCTCAAAGCAAAGTAGTCAAAAAATAGTACTTCAATAACCTAGTTAAAAACTTTAATAGATAATATTATCAACAAAAGAAGATTACTATATAAAAAACAACAAAAAAAGAATTTAGACCTTCTGTCTTCTAGTTTTTTTTTAATACTCATTCTTAGAAAACTGTTTTTGGACACAATTTCTCCAACAACTCAGGGAACCATTGAAACAATTTTGTGCTGGCTTTCCAGAACAGTATTAACAAAAACTGATTTTTTAAACACAATCAAACGGGCTCTTAAGTGTTTGAACTAAAAAGGACTCATATAACATACAAAGAAGGGATTGGAAGAGCTAAGGAAAAAAAAAAAAGAGTCACATGCCACTTGTTTCTCAGACACAAAGCACCACGGTTCAGTTGGGATCTCGAAATTATAAGGAAAGCTACTTCAATAATTTTGCCAAAGAAAATTAGTAAGTAAAAGTGAACGGCGAAAGATAATTTACTGAATAAGTGAACAATGAAACCAAGATCAGATCTTGTATCCTCTAATAAGCTCTGTGTTTCCTATTCTGAAAGAACAATCACAATCACCCCGACAAGTCTGAGAACTTCTGAACGAAAAAAAGAAAAAAACACAGTGCTTTTGTTCTCATTCTTGAAAATAATCTTAAAGATTTGATTCAAGCGCAACCAAACCAGCTTTTATCTTCTCATATTCAAAAGAATTTGTATAACATATCTAGAAGGGACTAAAGGGCATAAGAGGAAAAAGGCATGCCACATGTTTACATACGAACACAAACAAGGACTGTGATTCAGTTGGGGCCACAAGATTTAAAGGAAAGCAGTCAACAAATAATCCTCCAATAATTTTGCCAAAGAATTTACTAGGTAAGATGAAAGACGAATGCAAGCTTGCTACATAGGGAAACAACAAAAAGAAAGATCAGGCTTTGTGTCCTCTAGTAATTTTTTTTGTTCGTGTTCTTGAAAAACAGTTCTTGGATCTGATAATCCACGAGTCTGGGAACTTCCGAAGCAATAACAGACAGCTATTTTGTTCTCATACTTGAGAACAGTCCTCGAGAACTAAATTCTGGAACGCAACTAAACAAATTCCTGAACACAAAATAATTATAGGGAAAAAGCCACGAAATTATAGGGAATAAAGAAAGCACCTGATTCTCGGCGCCGGAGACGATGATGGGATCGGTAGTGAAATCTCGAGAGTACCGGATGGCGTCCTCTCTCTCCAACCAATCCTCGCATCGGCTGTACTCCCCGCCATCGTCTTCTACGGCACCGTGGGTCGACGAGGAGACGGATGTGAAGGAGTCTTCGAAGGCGGCGCTGGTAGAGGGGAAATGGAAGGTGGAGGCCCAGTGGTGGACCGTGGCGACGTTCTTGACCACGTCGAGGCGGCCGAGGAAGGCGATCTCAGCTACGACGACGAGGCCAACAAACAGAGGCATCAGATTCGGCCATCGCTTCCGCGGGGTCGACGGCTGCTGCGTCCCCATCCGATGTCTCTCGCTCGAACAAGGAGGAGGCGAGAGCGAGCGAGAACAGATAAGAGAGGGGGTTTGCTTTCGATCGATCGATTCGAACGCCCTCGGGTTCCCCCATTGGCCTTTCCCCCTCGGTACATAAAGTGGGTACGGTGTTTGGAAGTTTCCTTACATGACGGTGAAAATGTATTACATATAACGAACGATATAACCTTTAAATAAGATTGAATTAAGAGACGAATGATTAGTAAATAAATACAAATAACATACAAAAACAAATATATTCTAATAAATAAATACACCAAACAAAATTATCAAGTATAAAAATAAGTACAAAATTTTTGCAACCCATATCGTCTGGGGATCATATTAGGTTTAAAAAATTGCTAGAAAATAAAATAATAACAAATTTAACTAAACCAAATACATGAAAAAGACTGATGTGTATAAGAATACTGTTCTCTTGTGTGGTGATGGAGGAAATAGTACTATTGTTTTTATTTTCAATTTTTTTTGTTAAAACTCAATTATTGTTTATTTACTTCAGCAATAACAGAGTAGCAAAACGGAGTTTGGCAACACCGTGTGATCTCACATCAGTATAAGAGCCCACAAGTCTACTACATAAACATATGAGTTGATTCAAGGGTCTTTCGATCAAAATAGTAGTGTCATAATTGGCTTCATCAATTTCATTAGCTAAATCTTGTTTTCTATAGGATCACCTTTTGTTCTATTTTTATCAGTAGCTCAAATTACCTAAATCAAACTAAAAGGACCTGTAAGACAAAAATACCGTCTTGGTTCAGCACAGATATAAGCGCACTCGTACTCACTAAAGATGTTGCAAGACTCCACAAACTTCAAGCATCCAATTCTTTCGTCTTAAAGAAGCATTTGTAGCTACAAAGATGCGATTTGTTGAAGGCGCAAAGAATCCAAGCATATGAAGTGGTCGCATTCAATCTTGCAACCAAACTTATGCCACTCCTTGGTTGTGAGTAAAACCCGCATCTTCTCAAGAGATGCAACACTCCTGCAACCAAACAACTTTCATGTTTCCATGGAGAATACCATCGAAGTCATTGAAGAAGTTTACACCTTATGCCTCCCAGATTGACTACCACAAACTACAGAACAATTTCTACATCTCAAGATCGAGGACACTGTTGCACCAATGAAGTAGGGCAACTGTAGTACATCAACCTTTTTGGTAAAATGGTGCTGCAAAAAATGAAATACATCTTCTTCCCATCATGCGCAGGAAGAAACTATCATAACTTCCTTTTGGATTATCTTTTCCAATGGCATATAGATGAGAGCTCAATTTACATAGGTTAGGCCATATTTCTTGAAAAACCGTCTTCTTGATACATTGAGATTGTTGTTTACTGAAAAAACAAAAGATTGCTAAAGGCGCTCACAAGAAAACAAGACTGAGGCTGATGCACATAATAACTAAAGGCTGATGGCTTATTATAGGTGAAACAGGAAACGTGTTTCGTCAGCCGAACATTGTTCATGCACGAACTTCAGGTGTACTTGCTACTCTACGCTGACAAAGAAGCATCCAATTTGGAATCAGGAGAAGCTTGTCCATCCCTAGTCAACTTTGCATCTTCTTTCAGTGTAAAGAACAATCTCAAAAATAACCATGCTTAACCTTGTGTCTACTACCATGTACCAGAGGCTTCATTCAGCATTCCCATAATTCAACTGTTCACCCGTTGATTGCCACACAGTGATGCTTCGGTCCCCACGGGCAGAAAGCCTGCACTCACCTCTGGTGTTCTGCCACTGGACTGTGCATTCATTGCTTGTGGACAAGCATGTTTCTCATTAGAAGTTGGTGCAAGAAGTGCTTCTCCAGAGGGAACAACCTGAAAAATAACCAAAACGAAGATATCAGTTGAAACTCACCTGGAGAACATCTCATTCCACCTTATACGAGAAAGAAGTCCTGCAATGAACGAGTTCAACGCATTACTTGATCGGTGATTGGTTCATGAACCACAGCATTCCCAAGTTTTCTTTTCCTGTGTATTCTAATCGACTTCTTCCCAGCCACAAGCTCATCAGCAATGAAGTTCTGATCTGATACTTCTGTAGGATCAAGTTTCAGTTTTCAGGCTACATATCCAAGTGGATAAAATATGACTAACAGTTAAAATTTCGTTTTATTATTGAAATAACGTGAGCTTAAGATTTGTAGAACTAAAACCATTATTCATTTTGCGTATTTCTAAAATATACATATTTTTGTCAGGGTGTCCTCACTATAGAACTGGAATCAATAAGCATTTAGCAGACAATCTGCTTTATCTTTCTCAGATGCCTCTCGATTGCATCCTTCTTTCCTAGTGCATACAGAGGGTACAAATAGAGGAGGTAAAATGCTTGATGATTCCATTATACATGAACGAGTTGTGAAAACTTCTGGATAGATAACCTACGTCCAAACTGAACTTTTTATAGTGGATCCACAGGAAGCAGCAAAAGACAAGCATAAATATATTATGTTTTGCTATGAGCAAACAAAAGTACTATAATGTAAATTTATGCAGACTATAAGTGTTGAACGAAATAAAAACTTTCTCAACCCAACTTATATTAATTCTTAATGAGTATGAGGGAAGAATACATCACCATCCATCTCATTAGGAGATCAATTATTTTCTACAAATTTTCTTTCCAAACTAGGGGGTCTTCTGAATATATATATATATATATATATATATATATATATATATATATATATATATGTTCCTTAACCAAAAAGAAGTGAGTGTTCCTCATAATAAATCAGGCTCCTACCATGGGGAAAACCAAAGCAGCCAAACATTAGATAATAATTGTCAAACTAAGGCATTTAATCAAAGTTGGCAAATAAGGTCCTTAGAAGTGTGAGCAAAGCATGTCTTACAGTGAAGGATGAAAAAAAGCTAGTGGGATAAATTAAAAGGTATTTATAAATACTAAATGAAAGATTTAGCTTTCTGAGGATGAAAGTGTGGTTGCCTTTTGGTAGTTTCCTTATTAAAAACAAAGACAACAATGACAGAATGAATAAAAGTTGAAATGCGACTTTTCTAGATCATTCACCTTTAACCTAAAGGCAAACATATATGCCTCACCTTATGCAACATCTTTATATGAAATTTCATCCATAACTAAAGAGAAAACGCCTTGATCATTTTTATTATCTGAAAATCTTTGCAGTTTACACTTCATTAAATGGATAATGATGATCGTCTTATCACATGAACACCAACAAACCAAATAATGGTTAGTGGAAAACAAATTTAAAAAATTCTGCCTTACTTGAAACAAGAACACAGAAAGAAATGGACTTGTAACATTTAGTGAACGAAATTCTAGGTGAAAAAGGAGTCGCATATCAAAAGAACATTAAAGAACCTGCACTGCTGCCAACAGAATCTTCACAACAGGTCCGTTTTGAGCTTGTTGCTTCTCCATCATGCCTCACATTTGCTAGTGGGACTGATGGTCTGATGAACTCAATATTGTCAACCCTATCAGAGGATCTAATATGCCTTTTCTTCATAATGGAAGGTGACCGAAAATGTTGAATCCAAGGATTTGCATAAAAAGGTAGAAAACCGCTCTCAATATCTGCAGGGTTATTATCCCCTTCAAATCTGAGACTCTCCTGACAACTCCTACGCGAGGCCTTAAACTGCAAAGTTAGATGTTATATGTCATGCCAAAAGATGAAGGGTACCATTGGGGTAAAGGAAGAAAGAGGAATCTCTTACCACCTGACCAAATTTCGAATCATTTTCATATGGCTCAAAGAATCCCTTATGCATTTTTATCCTTGACAACCAACCCACAAATGACTTAGAATGGTATTCTCCATTATATAACTCATTAACAAAAGATTCTTCAATGGAGTTGAGAAATAGTGTGTGTTTTTCATCTGTCCATTTATTCGACAGAGAATCCATTAAATGAGGGTCCTGAAAGATTAGAACAATGCCATGGTCTTAGAATATAGGAAGATATAACAATTTACAGAATGAACTTTTAAATGAGCTAATGAACATGCAATGCAAGAAGGTGAATAAGGCATGCAATGATGAAAATAAAGTGGATAACCTGACTGCAAGCGAATAATCAAAGCAACAAAAATAAAAGTTGCAACCTCACAATGGAATCAATAGTCGAAAAGGTCATAGTAGAAGAAGGTCAAGAAGTAATCCAAGTACTATAAGTATTGCAACCAAAAATGTATACCAGGAGACTCCAGGGACAGGTTGAGAAAATTTCACAAACATTCATGATCTGATCTCAACAAAAATCATTTTCCTAATTGGCTATTTGGAAAAGAACAAAAGCTCTTGGTTTTAGTGGCCTTAGTGAAGTGTAGCAGAGATTTAAGTCGCAAGTTAAGATTGATAATGATGGCCTTTTCTTGGAAAATGGTGAACATGTGGTTGTCAAATTCTGTAGTTGCAGCAGACATTATGATTGTTGTATTTGTGGAGTTAAAAAATGTAGCGTTCCGCTGATGTAGATAAAAATGTACCATCTGATAAGTTCTAATATTGATCATTGTTAGGGCTTGCAGAGCAGTGGTGTAGGGGCTTATAAGTAGAATTTTCATACAGAAAAGGTTTTTAGTTTTGGGTGATTACCAGTGGCACAAAAAGGATTGTTCATCTGTAGACGAGGATACTAGGCCAGGTCTATGGCTGGACAAAAATGGGGATTGAGCGATGAGGGCGTGAGAGCAAGCCAAAGATGGGTGTAGAGTTCCACTGATGTATTTGGTCATTCTAACAATTTGCAGATACAAAGCAAACCAAATAAATGAAACCATTAAAGAAAAGAAAATATATAATTAAGTACTTGATACTAGTAGAATTTCAATGTGTCAAAAACAAGGGAATGAGTTGCATATGTTGTCCTAAAAACTAATAGAACATGGATAAATAAGAGTCAATAGAAAAGGCTGTTCTGTTTCACACATATATGCAGTGTGCTAGTAAGATTGCAACTAGTGTATTAGGTTGAAATTACTGTTTGTGTTATAAATAACAATAATAAAAGAGCTATAAGCTAATAGCATATATCAATGATCTTGGACGGAGACATAAAAGAGAGTGAGTCATCAAGTCTTGTTGCCTTAACACCAAGTGAAAAACGCTATGGTGTGGTAGCAGCCATGTCACTAACCATTGGGCTTGAACCTCTAACAGAGCACCATTTAGGACTGAAGTGTTTGGACCATGGATCAAGTGCTGAGAACTACTTGCAAATGGACAAGGACAAGGGGGAAGCGAACAGCATGATGTTTTCTCGAGAGCTGCACTGCCACTCATATGAGGTGTTGCCATCATTGTCCACGACCCTCCACAGATTGCAAGCAATGTGAAGGTGATGGAGGGAACCGAGAGTCAGCAGTTGCCCATGAATGCAGTCTGTGGGTCATCCCCTGATGCCTACTGGTGCATTTCTGGTGGACCACCCTCTACTTAAAACATGGCCACCACCATTGGGCAAAAGCTCTTGCCTAAGACAACTTCCAGTTGTCCAAGGTATGCAACAAAACCCTTAGCCACCCCATGTGTTGCTCTCTTAGCTTTCATCTCCCCTTGACTGACTTAGGCATTGAAAGGACCTGCTGAAGTCCACTCTGATAACCTGTTAGGTGTTTTGCCCTGTCTTCTAAAGCATCCACCAGCTTCCTCCCACCTTTCTTAATAAGGTCCTGGTCGGCGAAAGTATGAACAGAATCTAGGAGTTCAACACCCGTCGATCATAAAAAACGAATGTACACTTAACAAAACTGACCACAATACAACAGAGGATGAAATAAAGGGTAAAAGTCAGAAGGGAGCAAACAAGCGCTTTATATTGTACTACTGGCAAGCTCCGGCATTACTGGCAAATTTATGGAGTTGAATATGTTATATTGTACTTACCCAGCTACACTGACAAAGTTTAATTTCTATTCCACTTTTGGGAGAAGATCAGAAGACTTCCTACTGAGAGAATCCTGTTAAGAGAATAATTTTACTTTTAGAGGTTAACTACTATAGTTTTCTACCTAACATATGGAGTAAAGATTCTCCCCTTCACCTTCATTTTTTGTTCTATAGAAACATCCTTACAGATCTTGGACGTGATCTCACCAGAACATCCTGCAGGATTTAAGAATTGGTTCAGATAAAAAATTCTAAGATATTAACAAAACTGGACACGATGTAAACTTAATCTGATTAGATGACATCTATCTCAATTAAACGAACCCATAGGATCACAAACAAAACCACCTTTTCTTTTTTTTTCTTTTTTTTTCTTTTTGTTTTTTTGCATAGCTTTCTCATTAGCAAAATCCATTTAAGACAGCAACACCGACGTTCGCATCAGAAAGTGACCAAATTTAAACAATTGCTATAGACTCTGTCCTCTCTAAGCAATTTATCTTCTTCCCAAAATTCACAATTCCATTTTTTCATGGAAAGAAGATTGTACACACCTTTTTAATCCAAAATAAAACATCTGCTGCGCATTTTCTTATACTCAATTATCAAAATATCTCCTTGATACCCAAGATTCCCCTCCTCTCTAACAATGATACACAAACACTAAAGAAGAAGAAATAACACACAAATTGGTATTACTGTTCAAGAAAAACCCATACGATAAACCTAAAATTAACACAATCCGAAGTAATTCACACAAGCATCCACCAAGATTCCCCTTTAAAGACCCTAATCCTCGGGCCGATCAAATTAGACCAAAAGGGAACCAAGAACTATAGGTGCATCGTAAGCGAGAGGAAATCATCATTTACCTTGTTCGGGCCCTCTATAGTCGACATCTCTGCGGTGCTCGGCCGATTCGAAAGATCATCACCCATGAATACGGAGATCTCTTCCCGGGAGGGTTTTCTTCAGCATCAAACGTGGAGAAGATAAATCTTCCTCGATCTCTGCCGCCTTGCCTCGCCTACTCACCGAACGGAGGAAGCACTAAGCGAAAGAAGGCCGAGTGTGACGGAGATTTATTTATTGTGGTTATTCTTGGTGGGGTCCGGTGGGCTTGTCTGTCGTGGCAACTGTTTGCCACGTGGAAAGGCCGTTGTCGGTCCCCCAGACATGGCGGGGCCTTGCGGCATCTCTCCAGACAGATATTTTGGAACGGCCAAAAGATCTGCCTGCCGGGCCGATGACGTGGCAACAACGGACATAAAGGGACTGTTTTGACCCCAACAGAACAATGTTTGGTGTTCCAACACTTCCTCCCAAACGTTTACCCGACCCACGTGGCTCTCTTCGCGGAACCAACGTCTGATGAGTCTGCCACGCCGGCACTACATAAAGAACCGTGGGGAGGCATCCTTCGTGGCAATTCCTTTGCTACCCTTCTTTCCGTCGCCGGCTAACAAATCTGCCCCATTACTGGAAGGCACATTTCGGGCCCACATGACTCCCTCTACAATCGTAAAACAGGTAGCCGCGTATCGGGTAAGAAAACTGTTATGCGCGTTTAAAAACATTATTGGCCAACGTCTTTTTGTCACTGAAAAGGGCATTGTGTTCAATTATTATTGCAGCAACGAAGCCACAAATTTAAAATAGTAATTATAATTTTGTTAACGTGAATCATAAATTAGTACTTTAGAATCATGGGAAAACACAATTTTATGTAAATATTATCATTATTAGATATTATCATTAATATGGGACCGGGCACGGGGTCGGGGTCAAATGTGGCTTATTTAGGTCCGAAATTAATGCGAACGTGGCTAACTCGAGCTCAGTGTGCAGTTGACCTGTTGAGGCCCACGTAGGGCCGTTTCTTAACGAACGCGCGTCGCCGTGAGACGGAGATCCAAAGCCGAAACAAGACCCGTCGATCGAAATTTCTAGGGCTAGTGGTCGAGCACGCTACGCTCTCCTGTGATCGTGGAGAGAAACGGAGGGAGGAAGGGGAAGAAGGACGGGAAGAATGTGGCACGAGGCGCGGAGGTCGGAGAGGAAGGTCCACGACATGATGGACGCGGCCCGGAAGCGGGCGCAGCGGCGCGCCGTGTACCTTGCCAAGCGCCGTGGCGACCCCCAGCAGTTGCTCCAGATCGCCGGTGCCCGCTGCCGCGTCTACCGCGACGACGGATTGTACCAGGCAGCCCAGGACCAGCAGGGATTGTGCGTAATCCGCCCTTTTCTCCATGACCGCTGCCTCTTATTCTAATTTATCTCTGGGTGTCAAAGTCTTGTGGATTTGCACTTTCGTCGGATAAGGTTAGATTATTACGCGATTTCTTATCTATTTGGCGTTTTAAGGTTCATCTTGACGACGTGAGCTTGGGAGACGTTTGTCCGAATGATTAGGCTTGCTGTTAAGCAAGTTCTTTTGGTTGATAATGCTATTCATATCCTAAGAGGACAAGTTTCGTAGCATCTGATGTCTTTAATTGTACCGCTTTGCATTCATCAGGAATTAGAATTTCTCCAAATCAGAAACGGTTACACCAATGGTGATGCAATTTGCTCTTCCTGAAAAGTGGACCCTAAATATTAGAGAGTTATGTCTTGGTGGAGTCACAACTCATTTTAGATGTATTTTTCTTCATTGGTAATGGACACTATATGACCTACATTAATAATAGTGTCTCCTAGCACTTCCAGGATAGCTTTGTAAGTTACTTTATTCTCATATATATTGTAGATACTTTGGATCCAATCATGCTGTGATATGGTTTTATCTCTGATAAGTGATCTTTGGCATCTATGCCAATTTTCACCTGTATGCTTACTCTTGTTTTCAACTTTAGCTGCATAATTTTTTTTTTTAGCCTCCATGTCCGATGAGGAAGAATCACGGAGTTGCAAAGTCAACCCTATAAGGAACAAAAATTGATAGCAAAACCTTCTTGGTGTTTGCCTGGTTGGAACTTCAGTGAAGTGCTAAATTAAGGTTGACATTTTCAGCTTATCGTATTGAATGGAAGAGGTGCTTATGTCAAGGCAGATTATTATAGGAAGTCAAACTAATCTAATACTGTTCACAGTGTAAAACGTGGTGACCTGTCAACTGCTTTACAGGTCTCAGATAATTGGATGCTTGTTATACTTGCTGGTCTTAGTAGTTGTGTGTCATTGTCTCTTGTAGATTGGTTGCTTTAATCTTTTCCAGACCTGGATTCCCATTTGAAATATTCTGAATCTTGTAGTTATCTTTAATATTTCTGGTAATATGCATCATTGTTCTTATTGCAGGATACCATGGAATGGAAAGCAAGATATCTTGATTGACAGGTTGATTTTTGGATCTTATGCAAATCATAAAATAAATGCAGCCATTACAGAAATTTTATATTTGCTTGGCAGATTTGATGGTCGCGCTCTTCTTGATTTTATTCGAGATTATAGTTCTTGTGCTTATCGAGTTCAGGAGAAAACCAGGGAAGAAGAAGAAGTAGAAGAGTTTGTTAATTTTGAGCGTTACTGGGATTTAATTAAGCTTCGATGTAGAGGATGTCGGTAGTTTGACTTTTTCTTCCATCTCAGTGTTTTCAAGATAATTATTTTTTCTTATTTTTAAAAATTTCTGATATCAGATGTGTTTTTGGATATGTTATGTAACATGGCTAGCTAAATTATACAATATATGCTTTTGTGTAATAAAATATCTATCCACAGTTACTGATGATGAGGGATTGCAACATGTTCACCAACAGCTTGAGGCAAAGAATTCACTTCTGTTTGCATTTGAATGGTATGAGTACATTTGTTTTTCCTCTTGAAGGTGTTGGTTAAGTGAGATGCTCTTGAAGTGCTTGACTTAATAGCTTGCAAAATTTATCAGTTTGGTATGCACTTGAAGGCTGCAAAATTTGAAGACAATATAGAACATGTTATCATTTTTATTTTTTGTAATCCCACCTATCAAGTTAGGCACTTAGAGATCTATAATGAATTGTTGGAACAAAATATTGTTGCCAGGAAGCCTGAAATCTTGACTCCTCTTCATCGATATCTGATGATTTTTTGCATAATCTCTACTGTTCTTGTCAGGTTGCATATTTATTGATATAATTAATTGGCAATTCTGTCTGTTATTGCATGATAAAACCACTTCGGTGATGGACATGTCCTCGTGTTTTATCCTTGAGTTTCCTATGTTGGATTCTCTTAGAAATATTAGTTTTTCTCCTTTCAGTGTGACCAAGTATTTCTAAACATCACAGTGATTTCTTGGGATGTTGTGGTAGTCTTTTGAAAGCATTATGAGTAAATGAAGGCCACATCTGTGAAACTTTTCTTGATAATATATGAGGCTTTTGAGGTAATGAACTAAGAACCAACTTCATGAGTGTTTTAGTTACAGTACATGAAGACTTAATGTCGATAGGTTTTACCATTGAAGCCATAATAGTCGAGGATGTATACCAAGACAATTTGTTTATTTTTGCTGAAACAAATTCTCACAAAAGTTTTTTATTCTTCCGAATCACAAGTCGCATGTGTTTGCTCTTGTTCAACTGATTAATTATTTGACAAAAGAGATTCTGTCTGTACAATCATACAAATTATTTCATGTCCATGTTTTTCCCCCTCCATGAGGCTTGCAGCTCAAGTAATCCAGTTTTGGAACCAACCCCTTCATTTCTGCTGCAAACCATCTAAGTCACCTAGTTTTAGCACTTCAGCATGGAGGAACCTGATGAGTGCTTATTATGTTACATATTCTCACTTGACAGAATTTTTGAGAATATGTTTAAATTGATCTGCTTATTGTAGTTTTGCTTTATCTGCACACAGGCCACGGTCCACACAGCTTCCAGTGAGCAAAGGTTCATACTCACAGGTCGGATTCTCCTACAAAGGAGAAGATCATGAAGAATCTCACAATTTGGACAGTGAAAGTGAGGATGAAGATGATGACGAGGATGATGATGAAAAAGATTTCAGTAGTGATGATAGTAATGATGAGAGGATGGAAACTATTGCTAAAGAATTTGGCATCAAGAGATACAATTGGCTTGTTTATATGGATAAAAAGGCCAAGGAGGAAGAGAAAAGGCAAAAGGAAATAATTAGAAGAGATCCTGCTATTGTAAATTCATGTTTATTTTATTGATGTGTATATATATACATGTAGCACCAATTGAACTCATTATCATTAATTTTCTAGAGAAAATTGAGTCACAAGGAAAGAAGGAAAGCTTCTCAGATGGAAAGGGAAAAACAAAGGGAAGCAGCACGCCTGACGGGAAGGGCACCTCATCATGATCCTTACAGGTAAAGTCATGGTGTTTACATTTTTCTTTTTCACTTTCCATAATCATTGACAGATCTGCCTCCACAAGTTTTGTCATTATTATGTTATCTTTGATGATGGTTAACGTCCATGAACACACAGGGAGTCGCGTCGAAGTCCCACATATGAAGCTTATCCCAGGAGCAGAATGTATCCTTTAAATGGCTTATTTGTTAAAAGTTATTCCTTGGTTCTAGATTTGTGCCTTTTAACTTTATTTCAACAGATCAAGATCCAGGTCCCGGTCATTTTCACCTTCACATTCAAGACGGCATGACCACAGTTCTCATGCTGATATTGGGCACCGAAGCAAGTCAAAGCCTCTGAAAATTGAATATATTACAGAGTTTGGTGGTACAAATGACTTGGATCAAAAATTTGGAGTCTCCCCACCATCATCTCCATTGCCAGCTGATCTATTGAACCGGTCGGGGCACTCGACCTTTAATACTTGCAAAGATAGATTGGGAACTTTTCTTTTGCTGCAGCTTATTCTGATGGTCATTCTGGTCTCCTAGAGCTGTGTATATGGGGTTCAGGGTTTGGTGGAACTTTTATTTATGGCATGGATTTCTTTGGGTCATTGCTTAAGGGTGGGGGTTGGTATTTGGTCAGGTTTGGGTGTTTTTAGGTTGAGGATCTGGAGCTAAAGTTGCATTCTGGATCTGTTTTATAGCTTTTATTAACACATATGGCCTATATGTAAAACTGACTGACATGATCGCTTCAAGAGTTCCTGTTCTGGATGGATGTTAGCACTTTGTTACCTGCAATATCACTAGTTGTTTTGTATGCTTGCAGGGCATCAGGCGGTCGAATTCTTGAGGCACTTCATGTTGATCCTGCATCTGCTGTGTCTCTTGAACAGGAAAAGAATGCTAAAATGTTGAGACCACCAATCAGGTAGACTATTGTCCAGCTTATCCTATTTTAGCTGTTTAAACCTGTGGTGAACATGGTTCTTTTGACTGTAGGCCTAGGCATCTCTTATCGAATCCTCATGTGAAAAATAAAATCAATTCTTGTGGAACCTGGTATTCATGCTCAAATATGTTATTAGTTTAACAAAAATAACCATGAGGCAGTTGCTCAGGATTTTCACGGATTAGGGTCACCACTGCTCAAATTTGGGGGCTTGTCATTTTGGTCTTGGGACTTGTCTTCTAGGTGCATAGTTCTGGTATGAGGCTCATATACTCCTGACATGGAAAATTCTGCTAACGTATCCTGGTTTGTGGCTTGGTTTTTGTTTTTGGTTTTGTGTGTCTCTCTTCCAGCTCACCGTCATCGTCATCAGCAATAGCAAAACTTAGTAAAACTCCTCTTGGGACATCCTCAAAAACTCCACAGGGTGAAAAAAAGGAAACTCCTCAAGAACGCCTCAAACGGATTATGAGTAAACAACTGAATAAACAAAGTAAGGTTTCTGACTTGGCTGTGGCAGCAGCACTATATGGTTCTCCCTTCAGTACAGAATATTTTCATGGATAATCTGAGATTTTTTTTGTTTCTGAAGTCTCAATTTAGATGCAAAATTTTGGCATGTGGCTGCTCATGTGTCTGTTCTGCAGTTCAGAAAGACACTGCTGCTGAGATGGCTAAAAAGCGGGAGCAGGAAAGACACAGGCAGGAAAAGCTTGCTGAAGCAAGGAGGATAAATCGCTATAGCCATCGTAATCGTAGTAGAAGTTACAGTCCTTCTCCAACAAGGTACACAGAACTTGTTTGTGTAGTATGAGTATCACATTGTAAGGTTCCATGTTTGCATTTTCTGCTGGTATGTTTGCCAATTTGCTCAGTAGGTAAAAGGGTTTTAAACTGGTGGGCTCAGAGTTAAGTCTTGCATCTGATTTTCATTGATGATATAACCAGAGGCATATTTTTAATTACTTCTAGTTTTGTATATCCTTTATGACAACCTGTAGTTGAATTTGACATGGGAAAAGGGACTTTCTCAACCTATAGCAGGTTCTCTCTGTCTGTCTCTCTCTCTCTCTCCATGTAAATTTGTCATGCTCTTTGAGCATCCCATGCTAAATAGTTCTGTGTTGTTTTCCCATTGTTTTGAGTTCAATAGTGAACTCATTGTTTTATATGTTCAACTCGGTGCCCTGCAGATTTTATTACATGTTCATCTTTTATGGTGTATGTGGTTGAATGCACTCATAAATATATAAAATATATATATATATATATATATCTAATATAATTTTAGAATTTAATTTCTGAATCTGATGGTTTCTCTACTTGCTTGTTCAATACAACCACCCTTAGTCTGCTTTAATACCCGATGTGCTTACCTCTCCTCACTCCAACTCCTTTTTTTTAAGCACCATATATCGGTTAATCCTCAGCCCTTTTTATGAGTCCCTTTCACTTGTCTATTTAGCCATTGGAAACACTCCATGGCCATCGTTGACCTCTGCTTTGGGTAATATTGCACTTCCTCTGCATATTCCATAAATGCCTCATCTTCACCAATTTCTCTGCCACATCATGGCTTTGATTTCAATTTAGATTCTTGTTCTTGACATTTGTTCTTGTCGATGAGCTAAGACAATGCTTTGGAGAAATTTGGAGTCTTCATTAGTGACTTCTCTAAACAACTTGATGTGTGTGTGTTTGCAAATGATATTTGGGTTTTCTGATCTCCTTTACTGCCATTCCAGCAGCCTTCTACTTCAAACTTCGGCCAACTTATATAATATTTTTTTTGAAATATCAGTGCTGTTTTCATTCTTTTGTCGCTGCAATTCAAGACACTTGATGATTTTCTGTGCTCTATTATTGTCTAGTGATCAAGAGGCTCTTTTACCAATTTTGTAAATTTAAAGCTGTTCTTTCTCCATGCTTCATTCACATTGTTTCTTGATGTTTTCTGGTCTTTTTAAGTTATTTATATCTTGATCTCCTGATTTTTGCACATGCTTTCCACAGAAGACGTCGCCGCAGAAGAAGCTGCAGTAGAAGCAGGAGCCCCAGAAGATACTATTCTCGATCGCGGTCTCACTCTCATTCACATTCCCCACGGTTATGAGCCTCACACCCTATGGTTTTTGTACCATGAGTTAGCCAAAGTTGGGGTTCTTAAGCAGTTTTGTTGTTGCAGGATCAGGTACTGAAGCATTTCTGACAATGGTCGGTTGAGGTCCGCTGAAATTGCAAAGTTATCCATGGAGTGTTGTCACTCAGTTCAACATGATAGCCTTGGATGACAATCTGGTTTACAGTGCTTTGATTGATGTCTGTTATTCTTAGTGGTTGTAGATGCAGAATTAATTACTGTTTAGCTAGTTTCAGTACCTCAGTTCCTGCTTTGGGTAATTTTGCAGTGCTATGTAGTTTCAAGTCTTGGAAGTTTTACTTACACATCAATTTACAGACTAAAATTGTATACTTACCTTTTGGTTCAATTCTTGTTATTTTCACTACATCTGTAGCGGTGCAAAGCATGTTTTAATCAATGATTAAGGAGTAACAAAACTTCAAGAACATGGTACACTTTGCAGCATTCAAGTGGAGCCTGGAATTAGTACATGACTTCAGAGAAGTAATATAAATTATTTTGAGAAGAATTGCATAGTAGCTTCCTAACATACATCTGTTTAACTAATGACTCTTGTTTTACATACTAGCAGGAAGAGAGTACACAGCGTGGATTACCAGTAATCACCGCAAGAGCATTCCCCATCTCTAAAGTGATGGAAACGGTTCGAATCTCTCACCACGATCTCCCTCTCAGTAATCTTCGATATGAACTTGGTCGCGTTGTGGCAATCTCCACAGACCCGCAGGTTCTTGTAGATCCGGATGGGCGTTCCAGGCGAGGTGCTCATGATCCCGAAAGCTATCGCCAGCCTCTCGCTGTGGCTCGACAGAATGTGCTCCTTCTCGTCCTCCTCCACGTCCTGCAACACAAAGCTGTAGTCCGGAACGTACCCGATGCTCTTCATCTTGGCCAGCAATGCCCGCAGCTCCCCCTGGATCTCCTGGTATCGAGGATGCGACTGGCCCCCGGTAAAGAACACGTTCACCTTCTTGTTCACCTCCACCGAGCTCCACCCCGGCGTTTTCTGCAGCCGTCTATGTCTGGCCAGCGATCTCACCTCGTCCACTCCATCCCATTCCCCGGCTTTGGCGTACATGTTGGAGAGCAGTACGTAGAAGCCCACGTTCTCTGCGTCGATCTCGAACAGGTGACTTGAAGCCAGCTTCCCCAGCTCGACATTGCCATGTATCCTGCAAGCACCGAGGAGAGCACCCCAAACTGCAGAGTCTGGCTTCACCGGCATGGTCGCGATCAGTTCGTAGGCAGCGTCCAGTCGCCCGGCTCGGCCGAGCATATCCACCATGCACGCGTAATGCTTTGCCGAAGGCGAAAGGCCGTGAACTGTCTGCATTTGCTCGAAGCATCGTCGTCCGTGATCCACCAACCCGGCATGGCTGCAAGCGGACAGCAGTGAGACGAACGTAACCTGGTCGGGTTTGACTCCCTCTTCTTGCATCTGGGAGAAGAGTGACAATGCTCTTTGTCCATGCCCATGGACTCCGAGGCCGGCTATGATGGCGTTCCAGGGACCGGTGTGCCTTCTGGGGACCTGCTCGAACAAATGCGTCGCCTCCTCCAGCCTCCCGCACTTGGCGTACATGTCCACGAGACAAGTCGCCACGAAGACGTCCGACTGCAGCCCGGTTCGGACTGCTCGCCCGTGGATCTTCATCCCCTGTTGCAGCGCCCCGACGTGTGCACATGCAGGTAGAACGCTCGCCAGCGTTCCTTGAATTGGCGCGATCCCTTCGCGACTCTGCATCGACTCGTAGATCTCGATGGCCTCCTTGGCGAGTCCGTTCTGCGAATAGCTCGTGATCAGGGTGTTCCAAGAGATGACGTCCTTAACGGGCATCCTGTCGAACGCCTCACGAGCAGCCTCCGCCTTCGATAACTTCCCGTACATATCGACAATGGCATTGCCGACGACGGTGTCGCGCGAATCCCATCCCCTTCTCAAGATGTAGCCATGCACTGTCCTGCCGGTGCGATCATCCCCACACTGAGCGACCGCAGAAGCCAGGCTTACGAGGGTTAACCGATCGGGTCGAACACCGCTTTCTTTCATTCCCTCAAACAGCTTGAGCGCAGAGCTGACCTCGCCGGCTTGCTCGTAACCTGAGATGATGGAGTTCCAAGTGACCAAATCCATATCTGCCATCCCGTCGAAAACTTTCTGTGCTTCTTCCAGGCGACCAGACTTGGCGTACATGTCGATGAACGCATTTGACACGAACAAATCCGAGTCCAGGCCGTGCTTGATGCAATAGACGTGGATGGCAACGCCCAGCAAAAGGCTATTCAAGGGGGCACATGCCGGAAGAATGCTCGACACGGTGACCTTGCCCATGGGCAGCCCCAGTGTCATCATCTCCTCAAACACCTCCGCCGCTTCCGCCGCCTTCCCGTTCTGACAGAGCCCCGAAAGCATGGCATTCCAAGAACCCTGGTCCTTGTAAGGCATTTCTTCGAACGCCTTCCTCGCGTCGTCGATGGACCCGAGCCTGGAGTACATATGGACCAAGGAAGCGGACACGAAGACGTTCCAAACGAAGCCGAACCTGAAAGCCAGAGAGTGGATCCTCTTCCCCCGGTCGAGATCCCAGCAGGCCTTGATGGTGACGGGGAAGGTGAAGCGGTCGGGGCGGGCAGAGGAGGTAAGGAGGAGGCGGTGGAAGCAGGCAAGGGCGTCGGGGAGGAGACCATGGCGGACGTAGCAGGCGATCATGGAGTTCCATGCGATGACGGACTTGGTGGGTGCGTGGCGGAAGGTGAGAGCGGCGGAGGGGAGGTCGCCGAGGCGGGAGTAGAGGTTGAGGAGCTTGGTGGAGAGGATGACGTCGTCGAACCGGCCGGAGACCAGGAGGAGGGCGTGGAGCGGACGGGCGAGGCGGAGGGTGGCGCACGAGAGGAGGCGGAGCCCGAAGTCCACCATGTGCGCCGCATAGTTCGGAATCGAGGGGGAGGGAAAGGCGAGGGCAGTTTGAAGATGCATCGCGATTCGCACTGTGAATTGATCGACACCTTTCTGAACGAAGCTTAAGACCTATGAACGGTGGGATTTCCGCCCCAACGTAGCGTTAGAGCAGGCGACACCATCAAGTCTCCCAATTACAATTACAAACCATCGTTACGGTGTGTGACGGAGAGACAGAACAAAAATAAGTGTTTTATGTTCCAAAATTAAGCATAGAAATATAACATCATGTATTGACATATGAAGTCTTCATTTTTCTTCGTATGTAAATAAATAGGCGATTTTTTTTAAAATATCCTTGAGAACTCCTCGCATCGCTCTCTATCTTAATTCTCATATAGCATATATTTTTTTATAAATGATAATTTTACCTTTGATCCATGGAACATGCTTTTACATTGCCCTTCTATCGCTTTCGCCTCCACCACTACCTCTCCCTCTCTATTCTGCTTGATTTACTATCACCTCTTCCCTTAGCTCCTATCAAACTCATATTCTTGCTATTATTATCATTGTTCATTACATCGCCTCTCATCTCTCTTACTAAACCTATCGTGGCCTTCTGTCTTTATCCTTGATTTTTATTGGACTTACCGTCTCGTTCACTACATAAGCAATCAGTATCTCTTGCATCGTCTCATCTTTGTTGTTGTTGCCTATTATGTAGGCAACTAGTGTTGTCGTTTGAGCTCTCGTGTGAGGAAAGAATGGGCCCTCTCCTTTCTCACACGAGAGTAAGGCAAATCTAACGAGGTCATAAGCAAAAATAAGCACTCCATAGGAATTTCTAAAAACATTCGCTTTTCTAACAATACACACTAAATAAATTATGTAAAATAATAATTTTATACAAAATTATATGTATTATTGTCGAGTTAGATTTTGATTGTTTCAAAGTTGATTAAGGTTCTTTTATGCTTTTGTCCCTTAGAATTAGATGAATCGTTCTCAATTTTTAAAACTTACAAAATTATGTCCACAGCGTTCTTGACAAGATCCTTCTAAAACTTAAATTAATATATAATTTAAAGAATTCAATCAGAGTTTTTCTAGTAGAAAAAGTCTTGTATTAAAAATGAACCTATAATATATTTTTATAATGGACCTCGGACGCTATTACATTCACAATATATGCAAATTATAAATATGATAATATGTTTCTTCTAAATTAAATTGGAGTTGTGGTGCGTCAAATCTAAAATGTGATAATGTTCGACTTGTGATCATGTGATTGTAAAGTGTCGCTCACATTACGTTAGAGTGTCCATCACTCGGCATACTTAGCTATATCATCGTTCTTATATCAATTATATTATTGTTTAGACGGAATAAAGTGTCCAAATGATGCAAAAATTGAAAATTATGCTTCCATCCGACTCGTTTCTTCACTACAATCGATTCGATCGCTATATATCCGAATCGAAATTGCTGTGTGTGACCGAGTCTTCCTCCGCAATCCCACAGCACAGCACACACGTGAAAGCACGGAATCAACAGTTGGGATCGCATCCGATGACCTCGAAGCCGCATCCACTTTGGTCGTACGCTTGCTCACATGACTCTGCTGCCACAATTAATGTGGTGACCACCCCATGGTCGGAGCAGATACAAGGCCACGTCTCGCTTCAAAACAATCACTTCTTCTATGATCCAACGCACCGTCCTGATCGTTTTAATGGCCGTCATCATCTCCCTAAACTTCCTCATTATTTCTCAAGACACACACATTATCCAAAAATAACAATAAAAGGAACTCGCGCTTCGCGTATATTCCGCGAGCCCAAACGAAGCGGCGAAACCACAGCTGTCTCACACGACGCCCATGCACGAGTCCGCAGTCCGTTTCTTATGCGATTCGATCGCTAGCCGTTCCTTTCCACCCCCGCAGCCAACTGTACGCACGACAAGGTCGGTGCGGGAACGCAGCGCTGTTTCGAGAGTCGCGCGTGTCAGCACAGGCTGTCATCCGTGGAGCGATGCCACCTCGTGGATCCAACCGTCATAATCCCAAAAATATACGATTAATCCCACAAATACAATTACGAGCGAGAAATACACAGCGAGACGAAAAAAATAAAAAGAGGAGAAGGAAATGTACGACACAACTCACATCATCCTCGTTGGCGCACAGAGATAGCCCCCCCCGTCTTCCCTTTTTTTTTTTTCTTTTTCTTTATTCCGTTTACCTTTTCTTCTTTAAATTGAATTAAAAGAGATACGAAGGTACACACGGGCAGGCACCCGGAAAGGGAACCCAGTCGCTGGTTGGGTCTCGCGTTTGGGGGCCACCATCGGCCTGTGATCTCTTCGGAACTCTTTTTCGGCTTCAATTATTAGGTATGATTTGTGGTTGTCGTCTTTAATTATGACCATCATCATTCCTATCATTCGCATCCTCCCCGCTCCCTGTGCGCGTTAGACACCCGCGGTTTACCCGGTTTGCCAACTTACCTCACACATGGACGGCTGATAGGGTCCAATTAGAAGCTGGTGAGAAGGGCGGGGATTGCAATGCGGGGATGAATAGTTATTCAGTGAAAAATATAAATTGTGGAAAATGATTTAAGAAGGGAAAAAAAGAAGAAGGAATTTTAGATGTAATTAATTAAAACCAGTCCTCATCATCAACCCCTTCTTCTCTCCTTCACTTTCTCATCTTCCTTCCGTCCTCGGGGGAGAAGAGAGAGAGAGAGAGAGAGAGAGAGAGAGAGAGAGAGAGAGAGAGGTTTGGGATCGGGAAACGAATGATGGCGGCGGCGGCGGGCGGGGCGAGCGGGCGGGTGGCGCGAGCCGAGAAGGTGCGGCGGATCTTCGAGCGGTTTGATGCTAATGGGGACGGCGGGTTGAACCGGGAGGAGATGGCGGCGTTGGTGGTCGCCGTCAACCCCCGCGTTAAGTTTAGCGATGACCAGATCTCCGTCATCCTCGACGAGGTCTTCCGCACCTACGCCGACTTCATCGCCTCCCCCGACGTTGGGCTCACCCTCGCCGGCCTCCTCCGCACATATGACGACGGCGCCGGCGACGTCGACCGCGACTTCGACGCCCTCGGCTTCCGCCTGTCCACCGATGCCGGCGAGGGAGACGACTCCGCCACTGGTGCGGTGTCCTCTGACGCCGGCGTTGTCGCGGAGTCCTCGTCGTCTGCCGGCGCCACCGACACCGGCATTCTTGTTGACCGCTTGCTCGCCTCCGCTTCCGCTTCCGCTCCCAGGTCCCAGCCGCCCCGTGCCGCCGCCCCTCCGTGGGCCGTCTCCCCTAACAACGGCATCGTCTTCGAATCCTCCTGGTCCCTTCTCGACGACCTCGAGATCCTCGTTAAGCGCCTACGTTCCAAGCAGCTCCAAAGGTCCGCCACCGCAGGCGCCGGCGTCGGTGACAATAACAACAACAGCCACTTCGACTCCTTTTCCGAGGCTGGGTGGTCGCGGGAGATCGGCGGACACTCTGATTCCTCCGAGAGGCGTGTGCCCTGGGACGAAACCAGCCGTGATTACCTCTCGTTCGTTAAGGAGGTCGCCGTTCTCCGGGGACGCGCCGACGGCGCCCGGTCCAGGGAGGAGGCCTTCGACAACCACATGGTCCTCGGTCGGGGCCTCTACGAGCACCAGCTCTTCCGCGAATCCCTCATCAGCTTCCGCCGCTCCTGTGAGCTTCAACCCACCGACGCCCGCTCTCATTTCCGTACCGGCAACTCCCTCTATGCCATCGGCCGCCATGCCGAAGCCAAAGAAGAGTTCCTGCTCGCCCTTGAGGCCGCCGAGGCCGGAGGGGCCCAATCCTCTGACATCCTTCCCCAGATCCACGTCAACCTTGGCATTGCCATGGAAGCAGAAGGCTTGATCCTGGGCGCCTGCGAGCACTACCGAGAGGCTGCCATCCTCTGTCCCACCCATTTCAGGGCCCTGAAGCTCCTCGGGAGCGCACTGTTTGGCGTCGGGGAGTACCGTGCTGCCGAGAAGGCATTGGAGGAGGCCATTTTCTTGCGGCAGGACTATGCTGATGCGCACTGCGATCTCGGCTCTACCCTTCATGCCATGGGGGAAGATGAGCGGGCGATTCAGGAGTTTCAGAAGGCCATTGATCTGAGGCCCGGGCATGTGGACGCTCTGTACAACCTCGGTGGCCTGTTCATGGATGCCGGAAGGTTCCCAAGGGCTTCAGAGATGTTCACCAGAGTTTTGAGTGTACGGCCGAACCACTGGCGGGCACAATTGAACAAGGCGGTGGCTTTACTGGGGGCCGGGGAGTCGGATGAGGCCAAGCGGGCGCTCAAGGAAGCATTCAAGATGACACAAAGGGTTGAGGTGTACGATGCAATTGCACATCTCAAGATTCTGCAGAAGAAGAAGAAGCCCAAGAGGAGCAGTACCGAAGGCGAGGGGGCTTACCTTGTCATTGAGCCATCCAAGTTCAAGAGGGCAGGGAAAAAGACTACATTAAGGCAGGATTTGGCTGTTGCATTGGATATTAGGGCTTTTCAGAGGGTTGCAAGGCTTAACCGCTGTGATGTGGATCTCTTGAAGAAGGAGATGAATGAGACTGATGTTCCCATATCCTACTCAGGTGGTGGAGAACCTGAGAAATCTATCAGGAAGGCTGCACTGGAGGTGATTCTTCGAAGGTTGCTTCGGTTCCTCAAACCTGAAACATTTCAGGGGGTTGTCAAAGCTATCAATGAGAAGGTTCTTTCTGTGTTGGATGCCACTGGATCCGGTAGGGTGGACTTGGGAATGTTCTTTGCTGTCCTTGCTCCCGTTTGCTCTGGTCCTACTGACAAACGGAAGAGAGCAGTTTTTGATTCACTGATATGGAGACCTAACAATGAAGGTGGGGTGAACATCAGGAGGAGTGACGCGATTACATATATTAAGCTGCTGCGGGCTGTTTACATCCCTTCTCATGGAGTCAGTGATATGTTGGAGGTGCATGGAGAATCAGATCCCTCGATGGTATCATACTCGGAATTTCTTGAGATGTTCAATGATCCAGACTGGGGTTTTGGGATCTTAGGAACGCTGGTTAAACTTGAAGCTGGTGACCGAATACGACATGGCCGGCACACCTGTTCGATATGCCAATATCCTGTGATAGGATCAAGATTTACAGAGATAAAGCTTCATTTCAGCTTGTGTAACCGTTGCTACAGTGAAGGGAAGGTGCCATCAGCTTTCAAGAAAGAAGAGTATACATTTAAAGAGTATGGAAGTGAATCTGAAGCCTTGAAAGATAAGTGCACATGCTTTACTTTGCATTCTACGAGCTTGCAGGTTGATACTTAAAGAAGTTCTGTATAATCTCCACTCGGAGTTTCTCTCATGTGCCTGCATATTTTGTATTAAGTTGTGAACATGTATAATTGGCAACTCCTGTTCTTGTAAATTAAATTTCTGTTAGGGTAGGTTGTTTGTTTTTCTTATTTTTTCAGTGGATAATTGTAGTAATTCATTGTTTGCTAATGTTCGACAGTAGTTCATCAGGGCTATTATTGTTTGTATCTCTTCGTATGTTTCCAGTATCCATCTTCTTGGCATTCATGCTTGTCATAACTTTTTCTTTTACATATTTCTAGTGTCTTAACTCATTGTTTTGTTGATGTCTTGATGTCACCATCACTTTGTGGGCTCTAGATCCTAGGTAACTGAAACATTAAAACTGATAAAGGTTGCTAAACTATGACAACTTATTTCCCTTCTCGAAGTATTTACTACCACACAATGATAACATGGCAAAAGTCTGTACCTTTACAGTTTGAAGTGCTAATTCCACCTCTTGATAGGGTGTTAAAGTGTGTCAAGGTTGTGTATTGTCCCTCCCCACTGGACTTCCATCAAACATATGAAGGCCTTCAAATTTGTCATGTTAATTGAACGCATGTAGCAATACCGTTGTTTTTTGATGCTTTGATAGTCAGGTCAAGATCAAGTTGCTTTTTAAAACTCTAAGATCCTAACTAATAGTTTAGGCTCCTCATTTTAGTTGAAATATAATAGATACCATGATCAGTCTCCAAGAACTAGATGTTATCTGTATGTAGTTATTTGCTACTTGGAATTCACAGAGAAACTGTGATATATGAATTTCAAAACTAATAGTTTGGTGCGTGGGACTCACCGAAACAGAATATACGGCCTCACCTTTATAATTTAAAGAATTGTTTCCTTTGATTTGAACTTTGGTATCCCAGGCACGATTTCATCTTGGAAACTGACTTTGTTAATTCGTGGATACCATGTGGCATATTGACAAAGCAGATACCGAAACTTCATATTGTCAGATTGATAAAATAGTGTTTGTCGAGGATGCCAATTTCAGCCACTGCATGAAATTAGCCTGTAACTCTATGAATGTTTTTTTATTGGATTGAGTTGTAATACATCTGGTCCAACTGATAAAAGTATCATGTACAACTCTTTTTGTAATTTATGCTGTAAAAATTATCCATTTGTCTTTTCTTTTCTGGAGTTGACCATGTAAGCAAATAGACTAAAATATGTTAGCGTTGATCATATTGTGGGTATTTGACATTAATACGGAGGAATAAGAGTGTCTTACTACATTCTTACGGTGTTTGAGCAGTAGTAGTAGCCCATTTTTAAGAATGGAGATCGAGCAATCTGGGATATTGTTAGATGGATGGTACTGTTTGTGTTATTGTCTTTTTTTCCTCAGAATCTAGTCATTCATGTGTGATTATGTGGGCAGAAGGAAGAAGTTTAAGAAAAGGATGATGCCGGGCATGGGGGCTTCCAGCAAAGCAAGACTTTTAAGAATTGCCTGGAATTAAAAACTATCTGTGAGTTGGTTCTGTTATAAATTTAAGCATGCCTCAATAGAAATGTAGATTACTAGTTGTAGTGTGTTGCAGAAGTCAGGATGTAAAGGATAATTGGTTTGACTGATTAAGAAACTGCAGTGTATATATAGATGATCACTTTGTAAAACTAAGAGCTTTGAAAACAATTGCGGTGACAATCATCAAAGTGGGAAAAGTGTCGGTGGGTAGCTAAATACTATCCTTATAGATCAAGTTTTTATGTTTTCTTTTCATCAGATGTATTCCCTTTAAGACGAAGGCTCGATGGTAGGTAATAGATTGTTTTCTTGTTTGGAGGAGGTGAAATTTATTGATTCATGTTTTGGACCAACTTGTTTGTGATGCTTCTGTGGCATTCTTATGATTTCTTTCTGAAACTTTTCTGGTATGAATCTGTCCTTTTTGAGTGTCAACTGATAGAAGAAATACTAGCATCAAAGCTAAAGAATGCCGGGTTTGCTTATGTTCTTTTACTTGTTATGTTGGCATTCTGATGGAAGTATGTCTAAATTTAACCCAAGTTGATTTTGCTTATGATTTTACATCTTAAATATACCATGAATCTGCATGGGTCATACAATGATCACATCTTGCATGTTTCTGTATATTTGTTCATTTCTTAATCTTTTTCATGTTTTGGTTGAATTCAACATCATACATGCTTACTTGCTTTTAGTCCTTTGCAACCAACAGTATTAATCCATGAAAAGAATAAATGACATGTTTTTTCTTTGTTCTTGTCTGGGAAGATGATGCTGGAGAATTGCATAGTCCTTTCATGTTTTTATTGTACAGTAACAAAGAATCGTAAAGTCTCAATTATTTTTTTTTTCACAATCAAGATTTATAAAGAAAATTATATAATCAATTAAATTAAAAATATTTAGTGTTTTGTTTATAGTTTATGTTAATTTTTTTAATCATTAATACTAATCATTTTACCTTTTCTTTAGATGATTGCATTAGCATTTAATATTTTATTTATAGTTTACATTAATTTTTTTTATCATTAATACTAATCATTTTACCTTTTCTTAAGATGATCGCATCATTATGTTTCTCCTATCTTCTACCAAAGCGATATCTAATTCTTTATGACATTAATTTTTCTATCTTTTCTGGTAATGTCGCACCTTCATCTCAACATTTTAATCTTAGTACCATATATATATATATATTTTATATATATCACTTGATTCCATAAAGTGTTAATGGTTTAACAACTGTCCCATACAATTTTACTTTTAATTTCATAGATCCCTTGCTATTTTAATTGTCTTTTTTTTTTCAAAATATGAATAATATCCTTATCAAGCTTCTCATCTTATTGAAAAATTAATTCAACTGAATATTTTAATTCTATGTTAACTAATCCAACTTAAATTTTTTGTATTCAATGTTTCCGAATTCTGGAGAGTTTCTGACAGTGCAACTTAAAACAAGAATTGCATGATTTGTATCGGATTGAATGCAAAGAGGAAAAAGTTCAATTATGTTTTTTTTTCTTTTTAAGGCAAGGATGACAGTTTGTTTTTCAGCATATTATTGTTGCACTGAACATTATATTAATTGATAATTATTTAAATGTAAATATTGAATAAATCTTCTGATTGCTTTGTTAACATGAATTAATGGAACTGCTTCTGCACTCGTCAATCTTTTTTCAGTTTCCAGCTGATTCTAATGGATCGATGTCACTGTTTTAAATGATCCATCAGAATCAGCTGAAAACTGAAGAAAGAAGAAAAATAAAAAAGTGGAATGCAGAAGAATTTGGACCTCTTAATTGGAGAAGTTTCCAATGTATATATATATATATATACTCTGGTCCTCAGTTAGAAATAAAATGTTCTCTCTCACGAATGAAGGAGAGAAACATCATAAAGGGTGATGGGAAGAGACAAATGACATTTAGTATACAGGCTGTCCAACCCCTCACTTTTCAACTTGTGTGGGCTGTCTCTATTTGTTCAACAATTACTTGGAATTTTTTACTGCATTGAATGGTATTCATTCAAACAGGTTGTGCGAAATTTAAGTGACTTGGGGCTCGAGAATCTATCGCATTATCTATGGAATCTTAATAGAATTTAAGTTAGCTATGTACTTAGCATCCTCACAAGTAAACATGTTCTTGGTATTCATCACTTTTGCCAACAACATTTGTCTGAATCACTAACAGAGGACGCACATTGACCCCTTATAAATCAATCTAAATCTTAACCACTGTTGTGAAATAAGATGTTACAATCTCCTTCATTTATACAGTTGATGTCCGCGTCAAAACCTAATATAACTTAGAATCGATCTAAATCCTTAGCATGATGGACGTAAAACTTAACTTAATGATAACCCTCTTTTCTATTAGAACCTCTCACTACATCTCAATACTGCATACCAATTTATCAATCATCCAGACTAATGAAATAATTGACCCACTAAGTTAAAATGATTAAGCTCAAATTAACAATAGTAAATCCAAATTAGAATACTACAATCCGTATGATCTGGGACATGTGAATACATCATATGACTAGTGACTAGTGATAATATGCATCATTGGACACTTTAGATATTCAATGATAAATAAATAAAAAAAAACTCAAAAGCATCCTTTTCCAAATGATAATGAGATAGAAGAAATTGATATCGTTCCAGATATCTCAATTAGGCATATGTGAATAGATTTCCTTCTCAAATTATTCCTATCAATAAATACTCAAAAATCCTCTTTAAACAATGAATCAGGTTTGGCAACAAAAAATGTTTAGCATAATTTCACAAAGAAAAGACGAGAAGAAACCGCAGGCTGAGCAAAATTCTTTCCCTACAAACAGAAAGACTGGAATTACAACTATCGAAAACATGAAATAAATATAAAACATAGCCCAAAACAAAAAGGTGCAGAAGAGGATACAATTGCTTGCAAATCAAAGACCGCGGTTAAATCCAGGAGAATATTAGTTTCTGCAAGAAGATTAATACGGAAGATTAACATCAAGAAACCATCCAACTGTAATGGCACATATAAAGCCCAATAAAACATTAAGCAATATCCATATGCTACAGATCGTAAATCTATGACATATCAAACCCTTTTAGTTTAGGCAGTGTAGAAGATGTCACAAGTAGGCCAAGATAACTAGAGAAGACATGGTGGTGCATGACATCTTTAGGGCAACAAGTTTCATGGCATATAAATCTCCATGCCGATGAACTTCGAGGAGTGACACAAAGGGCAGAAACTAAGCTTGCTCTCGCACTCTTTGCACAGGCATAGATGTCGGCAGGGCAGCAAAAGCATGCAAGCCTCGTTCACCCTGCAAACCTTACAGGCCATGGACTCGATATCCTTATTCTGCTTGAACATGAGCTGTAAATCAGTGCCCCCGTTGCAGCAAGAGGCAGTGTCATCTACCTCGTTATCACCACACCCTTCTTTGTTGTCCTTGCTCTGAGCATACAGTTGTTCAAGATTGTATTTGAGGGAATTAATCATGCTCTCATTGTACTTTGCCCGTTGCTGCCACGTACTTACTTCCATGGCCAACTGTTTCATTTGTTCCTCAAGTTCGAGGTTCTTCTTATTTATGCCCTCCGCTTCTGATTCTTTCTCTCTTATCTTTCTGAAGATTTTCTCCTCTACAGAAGCTAGTGTTTGGAACTGTTTCATCTGAACCTTCTCCAATATTGATTTCCTCATACGCTCACCCTATGTGATTTGAGGAGTATGCAAGTAATCCTTATAAGTGCATTGTTCATAGTGCAAAGTCAGTTGATAACTTGATATTTCAAATTAACAAAAAAAGAAGATCTAGTGCATGGTTCAATGGGTACTTATCCTACTCCCGAATTTTTCTTAGAGATGAACAATGACCACAAAAAAAAAAAAAGTCTAAATCAAATGCACAGAAACAATATGAAAATATAAATGCATGCCCTATAACTAATTCTCACTGTACAAAGGAAAATGACTCAAAAAAATAATTTCACATCTTATGGAGATTCTTCAGAACATCAATATAAGAGATGAATAAATGGAACGAATAAAAATTCAAACATCCCAAATAAAACATAATGTTTAATTAAATTTATCCACATGGACCATAAAGTACCTATTCTTTTGGCAACTAGAATTCCAAAACCATCTTGCACTTACAGAAGACAAAAGTTTAACTCTTCCCTGAAGAAGATGGCGTGTTGGCACTTATCTGAGGTTAGAACTCAACACACGAAACATCAACTCGAACTGAGCTATGTCTCGCCATATGAAGATATGAAGCCAAAAGTTTAACATTTTCCGGAAGAAGATGGTGTGTTGGCGCTTATCTGAGGTTAGAACTCAACACACGAAACATCAACTCAAACTTTGCTATCTCTGTCCATATGAAGATACGAGACCAACTGCGATCCAAACCCTAGAATACATTTTGTTGTTTAGATGTTCTTGGTATTTGCATGCTTTTCCTTCAGCATCAGGAAGCACTAGAGAAAGGAACTAAAGACTTTTTCATCATGGAGAGAAAATAGAAAAAAGAAGAGAGAAAAAGCAAAAGAAAAGAAAGAAAACAGGTAAACAATGAGAAGAAAAGAGATAACAGAGAGAAAGAGAGAAGATCTAAAAAGGATAATAATAATAATCTCAATTGTGCTAAATTAAGAGGTTCACAATGAATTTATTATAGGCTCTCTTCACCCTCTCTTATTTCTAAGCAACGAAGGACAAAGTAGGTTGCTCACAATCATTGGAATTGAAGGGACTATAGAACTCTCTAAAATAAATTCTATATAGATAATTAATTAGTCTGACATGTATGATATCCATATTAAGGATTATGGAAACCAATTAGACTCGACCGTATAGGCTTTCCAAAATTACCTTTGAAAATAATGACAAAAATGCAAAGTAGAATTCCTAAATTTTATAATTTGGACACTGGGAGATAGGTCAACTCCGTACTTAAGGAGGTCAGGCCTCTTTAGAATAGAAATAAACTCAAACAGGTCTAGACTCAAGTTTCATCTGGTTTCCTGGCTTGATCTAGATGTGATTCAGTGCCAGCCACCCAGTTAGGAAATATGTTATCTTGGATTTCATCTAGAATTTGGCGCATTGCCACCTCCAATGGGGTTTAATTGCTATCAAATCAGAAGCATAGCAAATGACAGGTCTCATAATAATTATGAGACCTGTCATGTCATAAGGTGTTGATTGTACAACTGGACCTACCGGTGGGCCCATGTAATTGCAATGGGCCTAGTAAGGATCAAGCCTGGCCAATTATGACCATTACTTCTAGGCTGAGTTTTGACCTAAGGAAGGAGCTTACAGACCAAAGATGAAAATCAAATTATTTTAATAAGTGAACTTGTGATGTCTGAACCAATTATTCGCTGAACTAGCCCCTCCATGATTTTCAAGATCATCCAACCACAGTGTCAGAATAAACATAGACCTGGGCTGATCTGACCTAGGCTGGTCAGGAATTACATCAATAACATAAGATTTTTGGGGAACAAAGACATAAATTTTAGATTTTTGCCGACCAAACTTTCAAGTGATTCAACTATCAAGGTGGCATAGCATGTGACTCTTGCAACAAATTCCAAGATAGTCACACAAATTTGTCCTTACAGAGAATGAAATTGAAATAAGGCATTAACATCCAAAAATGTGTAAATATAACACACATACTGATGATGTCATGGAGCATTATGTGATTTCCAATGAAGAGATATCTTGGTACTTCAAAAGATGGAAAACAAGAATTAAGCCATCAAGAAGGATATGTCATAGCAGTTCTCAAGAGCCAAGCGATTACGGTGGTGAGAGATGAGACACTCACTGAGTAGGTTACGATACCTTGAACAGTCATCATTTCGAATCACTTATCTAATTAATTAGCTCACAGCATATCTTCCAGACGGGCATAGTTCCTCAGAAGTATATTACGAACTAAATTGTTGCAAAATCTCGAATGGGGACGGTAAGAGTCTCGAGGTTGATCAAACAAATAATTCACAATTACTTAAATAACGTGCTAATTCTAGACTCTCATTTCTCCACGGTATCTATGTAATAAATCCTGCCTAGGAAGCGAAGTGCTGATAGGATGCTGGAAGAGGCACTATCTTGAGTTTCTTGCACAAAATCCCAATAAAAGAAAAAACTTTCTAGTATATCAGTATCAGACGACACTCAGATAATAATGCATGGAGAGGAAACAATTGACACAAGGAAATCGACCACCGGATTAGAAAGCAGAACCAAACTTAAAGCATGGATTAGCAAAGCACGCTGACCTCGAGCTTGATGAACCGATCCATCTCTGCGTCCATCCTCTGCACCTCGCAATCAATGTCCTCGCCGACCGTAGGGAGGAGGAGAAGCGGCGACTCCCCAGATGAAGCCGCGACCCTCCGGTCGTCCAAGGAGAGTCCCAGCCCAGTGGAAACCGACCCAGCATGGAGGAAATCGATGGAGGAGATCTGGGAGTTCTCCAGGAGGTCCTGCTCCTTGAGCCGCTTCCTTCTCGGCTCCCAACCGCTCGATCCGCCGTCCGGCGCCGGCACGGCGCCCGGTGTGAGGCCCATGACACGAACGACTACCGACCAAAACCAAACAAAGATGGGGTTTCAGCACCACGCAAATCGAAATGAAACACCTGGAATTCGGGCGGGGGAAGGTGGATTACAGGAAGGATCGGGGAAGGCGGCGGGAGTGAGGCCAATCGGGGCGGAGATTTGGCCATCGATAGGCACGAAATTCCTGCAGCGATTTGGTCGATTCATGAGACGGATTGGAATTAGAGTGAGGACGAAAGGAAAAAACAAAGAGGGACGGGAACCTGAACGGAATCGGCTGCTGCTGCTGCTGCTGTTGGAGGTGGTGGGGGTGTTGAGGGAAGAAGGCCATTTGCCTTGGACTGAAATGAACGGAGAGGAAGGAGAGAGAGTGTAGGACGACGCCTGTGCGTGAGGAGCGAGAACACGAACAAAAAGGGGGGAGAGGAGGCCCAGACTGTGAGGGAGGGGACGGGAACTGGGGTGGGGGAAGCTGTCTGGTCTTGGACAGCACACACGATTCAGCAGCAGTTGACGTGTTCATCTACCAAGTCGTTTCGGGGGCTCAGCTGTACGCCACTTACGGGTTACCACATCCGGCTTCGTGCCGCGCCCGTCTTGTTTTGCGTAGGACATGAAATCCCGGCCCACTTGAGAAGACCCCGAGAAAAGTTCACGGAGACAAACGAATCCCAAAACCGGTGGCAGCTCTGGCCGCTGCAAACGATCTCGTATAACAATTGATAATCGAGGCATAAAACGTCATATTTTTATTACCCTTGTTCGCTAATTTGCCGCCCTCCTACTATTTCCGAACAATAATTGATTGCAACCACAAATTAAACTACCCACACAACATCAGGCTGGGCTCGTGCCAGCGATCCACCGAACCCAAGGTTGGGTTGATCCTTGAATGTTTCATATGGCCTGTCATGGTCACTCACATTCGTAAATCTAAGAGATCCCCGGTACACACTAAAGATGAATGGGGTGAATAGCCTTTTCGCAAGCTTAATCAGAAATAGCCACAAATACTAAGATGAAAGAGACGGCGCAACCTCCAGCAGTCATCAATCTTCCATGTATCTCAACTGGCTTGAGCCTTCACTTTTAATATTTAGGGAATGATATCCCTGCTGTGGAGAACGTTTACCTAGAGAAATAAGATTTCGGTCCAAGAATGATGACACGACATTAGCTGAACTGCAGTGTATGAGAATGACTCGGTGACCAATATTGTCAACCGCAATCCGTAGCTGGCAATCAACATTATGCCTTTCGGTAACACGGGTATTCATGGAAGTAGGATCTTACGGGAACAAAGGAAGTGTGTGATTAAAACAGTGTATCTCAAGGAAGAAAAACATTTACATACGATGTTTTACGATTGTAGACTAGGTAGATGGAGAACTTATTACCATTTAAACAGAGTCTTCAACTATAAGTACACAAAGTTGTTCAATTGAGATCCAAAGTTGCACCTACCGTGCTTAGCCACCACCACAGCAGGAGCCACAAGCAGGAAGAGAACCTGAAATTTTCAGTTCATGACAATGGTTACGAATTCTAAACACAGGAATCATAAGAGGTGTAAAATTGGTGAGTTGCTACTTACTATGGTCATTAGACCGAAGATCACTCAATGTCCGTGGCCCACGGCGACCACCAGGTCCACCACCATATGGACCACTTCCTGAACTGCCTCCAGGGCCTCCACCACCAGGACCGCCATCCCATTTCTTGCTCGAGCCCGATCCCTTTTTATACTGATCCGATTTCTCCATCTGTATAAAGATTTGCTTATTGTAGGCATTTCAAAGCATTCTGTATGAACTTTAATGATTTGAAGACACCAACGGTTATCGTGAAGTGCATACCGAAAACATTGTTATAAAGAACAATCCTATATAGTTCACAATGGCCCAGAAGAAATCAGATATTATACTCAACCGCCATATCGTCCGCTTCGACTTCACAACACCTGCAGTCATTATTCAAAGTTCCATGCAATTATTAATAGAAGCTTAATAATGTATCACAATCACCTATTTTAATGTATTGCAAAGTTCATATAGTTGGCACTAGTTAACTATTAGAAGTAAGCAGTATAATAGCTCACGAATCACATTTTAAGGACAAACACTCTTTAGGTTGTGACATCGAGATGCCTGCTATACAGATTGTTTAGACACCTATAGAATGCTCAAAGATCTTGTTAGATCAACTACGTTACCAATAGAAACTAGCATTGCTGCAAAAAGGAAATCTTTAATGGACATCATTTAATATACATAAGCATTTAGTGATCAGCACACAGAAACAAATATTTCAAAGATTCACTGAAGATAATGGGTGTGTTGTGTAGGCAAAGTCAGCATATGGACTTCTAACAAAGAAGCTTGCCTGAGTACATAAGTCAGTGTGAAATGTTTTATATATTGTAGAAATTTAAAAAAAAATGCTAGGGGTAAAATGCTTGAGGATCATGCTCAGATCAATCAAGTTCCCGCAACAACTGCTGCTACAATGAAATTTTTAGTTGGATATCATAAAATATAAGCATTTAAGCATTCAACAATCAATATCCAGCAATAAATAGTTTCAATTACGGACACCCAAAAGCTAATACGACATTGTGGTCTGTAACAACATCTCCTAACTTGTTTTGGCACACAATATCCACAATTCTTATATTCATCCTTATAAGCAGGAGCCTAAATCACAACCTACAACAACACCACCACAAAAAGGGGTCAGCTTTATGGATCTTTCACTGTCATTGAGATCCTAAATCACGACCTCCAACATCATATCTACTAAGGCTTTTGGAACATCAGACATTTCAAATTATAAAGACCGTAGGACACACAGGTCAAATGTTATCTGACATTCCAAATTATAAAGATTGTACTACATACAACATCAATTGTGCCCTACTTATTTTCCAAAATCTTGTACAAATTAAAACTGTTTACACTAACCACCACATACTCATGTGCACTTCAGCGTTGTGCAACCTCGAAAATAAGCTTAAATGAAGCGCATGTTAGCCAATCACAGCTTAAAAAAGTTGAGAAACAAAGCAGTAAGAGATTTAATATCTTTGAAGGAAAAATAAAAAGTTATTGATCTGTAAATGTTGACATAAACACCTTGGAGTTAAACATATATAGATATATGCCCTTATACAGATGCAAATAGATAAGCCATCGGTGTGGTCTATGCTTGTAGCTCTTATTCAACAGACAAAGGAGGCAAAACGCAATGATCCATAAATTAAACAACGAAAACAGTTTAAACAAGCATGACCTAGAACCGAGAAAATGAGATATCCAGCTTCAACAAGCTCTAAATTCTCCAAAATTCTATCTAGGACACTATGAATGATTATGGGTTCTCATCACAGAGAACTAAATATAAAAGCTACTTTTGAACAAACTGCTGACTACTACAAATCTAGTTGTGGGATTGAAATAACCATGTTCTCCAAGTTGATTTCCTTATAATCATACTTCAGCAATCCAAAGAAGGTTTTCGATCTGAATCAATAAAATTATTACCTCCTTCCATGTTCTTGAAAGTTGTGTTCGAAGGTTAGAGTATGACCACAGAAATTGAAAAACAACATAACATGATGTGGATTTAAAAGGGGATCAATTCACGTTTAATCGAGAGTTTCATAGCGATCAAACATATGCAACCATGACCACAGTAAAAAGGCCACATTCATGATCCAAACGATCCCTCCCTCCCCCACACCCCTCCTTTCTCCTTCCTAAAAGTGGCTCCGGCACCGGGTATTTTGCATAGGGGGGAAATAGCGCGATGGACGCCTCATGATCAACGAAGTACATTAGCATAAACAAAATTGGCACAAGGTTTCTCAAAATACACGCACGATCTGTTAGAAGACTGATAAACAAACCGAGCCGGAATGAACTTCTACATCGAACGACAATTTAATGCGACATCACGACTAAAACACCGACAATAAACAGGCTCATGAAAAGTCAGAAGATATACAAATTAACCCTAACCAACACAATCGAATACGAAAGCAGGATGACTAGAAACCCCCCAAGAGATCCGGGCACATAGAAACAATATCCAGAACAAATAAACCCTAATTTCTAAACTAGAAATGAAGATTCATGCATAACCCATGGCTGACCAATCGTTCGAATCGATCTCCAAATTAAATCGACCAAAACAACTGGGAGGGAATCGATACCATTCTCGACGTACGCCATCCGTCGTCGCCTCCCCGAAGTCACCGATCCGTTCGCTTCCGCTTTGAAGGAGCCGAAAAGATCACGGCCCCTTTTATTGCCCCCCCGTTCTCGCGAAGCTTCCGCGTTGACCGGGTCACGACACCCCGTCCGAGTATGGGCCCCGCCGCATCAACCAATCCACCGTTTACGTCATGATCGTCCGTTGGTGAAGCCCAATCATCAGTGGACGGTAGAGATGATAGATGCGGAGAGACGGACCCAACAGCGACTTGATTGGGTTCAATCGAGTAATTCTTGAACTCAAGTTCGAGTCGGTCTATATAACACATTTATCATTTTGCATATATTATATATATATATATATATATATATATATATATATATAAATAAAGGGATGATTCTTTTACCACTCAAAATAAAACACAGGTCGTAAATCCTTTTTAGTGTCTTGGTAGGTTGGCATTTAAAACCCTTGATATGGTTTACACTTGATAGAGAAGGCCTAAGTTAAACTCCTAATCAGTAGGACGGCAAACGATGCAACATAATTTATTTTTCATTTCATTGTTTTTATATTCTTTGTTTAGGAGTATCATTCAATGCTTTTGTTCCCGTTCTTATTATATTTTTGCTTCACCAATTAATTTCTCACCATACATTATGCACCATGAGCAATTTCACCATTTTGGTGTGACAAATAAAAGATATATATATATATATATATATATATTTAAAAACAACATGGCTTTTAACTACCTACGAAATTCTTATGACGAAAAATAATTATTTCATTTTATAATTTATAAACAAGTATTTTTTTTATTTATTTTAGTAATTGTTCGTTTGTGGTATTAGATCTTATGCTTTTATAAATTTATATTGTTAGTTCTTTAGATGATAAAAATATGCATTATATTTCTATTTTATGAATATTTTAATATTTTATAAATTTTTAAGTAATTGAGATTACTTACTCCTTTTATAATAGTGTTTTATAATAGATTAATTATTTTATCTATACAATATATTTTAAAAATTATTAAACGATTATCCAGCTTGAGAAGAAAAAAATCATTAAGCGATTGGCCAGCCTTAGAATTTATATATAAACATCTCTTTCATCAAAAAAAAAAAACTAATGCTATATATCCCCAAATTATGATAGCATATAACAACACTAGCATCTTCTCACAAGTTAAATAATTGAATCGATTAATATTGATTATAAAAAAAATAGAGAAAAAATATATTTGTTACAATAGACAAAGATGTGATATTCGTAGTCCTGTTGCATATTTGTATTTATTGTTAGTATCACGCTTATCTACTATCATTTCATCTCGGACAAGATCCAGTCTTATAGGGTTTTTGCCCATCAATTCCTTGCCTTATCTTGACATTTGAGTTGGAAGATGACCCACTTTTTAGCTGTCTTCTTGAGCTGGCTCAGAGCATAGGATACAATGCTGAAAGTGATTGCCTCTATTTTGCATATTTACTTTTTTTTTTTCTCTTAGATATTTATTCTGAAACTAAACTTCATGATCAAGCAAATGGTGCTTATGTGATGCTCGTAAGACACACTGCCATGGATCAAAGATGAGAGAGAGAGTTGAAGTCTGCAAATTGTTCAAGAACACATCAAGCTCATGATACCAAGATTATACTTGGTCAACTGCAAACAGCATTAGACATGGTCATCATCTTTGAGGTTTAATGGTTTCGAACTAGACTTTGGACAACATATTAACTTCCGAAGTGCTTTCTCTCTGTCTCTCTCGAATCAGAAGTAGCAAGTTTTAAGTCATCATATTACACTGCTCTGCAATCTAATCTCCTAAATCTTTGTCCAAGTGGCTAATGAATGCAGAGCATAGAACTGGAGCTTATTTAAATCCAGGATATGAGAAAACAACAGAGCTTTCACTTATGTCCTCTTCTTCTTCTTCTTTTTTATGTCCAATTTATAGCACCAAACCATTTCTTGAGAAGGAAGAAAACTGCTTCCAAATGATCACCACTCTCACTCAGGTGTCATTGTACATAGAGAATTCCTCCAAACTCTGTTATTGTTCAATTAAATGTCTCATCAGAAAATTTTCCATATGCTGAGTACACAACTCTATACTCCCTTTATTACCTTACAACATTACTGTGACCGGAATGCAATCCTATGCGTATATCTCCACGCTGCTCATACTCGAGTCTCGGCTTCCCCAGATCTCAGCTGCAGAGGATGAGACAGGCAACAAGCAATGAATCTTCTAGAAGAAGCTCCACAGGTTCATGTCTCCCAGCTCCTCGCACTCCTGCCAAGAGGAGATCAGTGGGTTGATCATATGATCCATGCACCCTGGCGACTGGAAGGATCCGAGATCGATCCACGGCTCGTCTATCTCCCCGCTCCTCATCGAAGTGGCCGAGCTCGTCATCGTGGACTGGTGGTCCTCGTTGGTGGCGTCCAGCGACGGAGAAGGCGGAGGGGGAGGAGACGGTGACTGGCTGGTGGTCGTACTAGCCGTAGGGGAGGTGACGACGGCGGCAGCGGCGGCAGCAGCAGCGACTCCTTGGATGGACTTGGGAGACATGGCACTGGCCGGAAGGTGGCTGGGGAGGGAGGCGGGGAAGTTGAAGGAGGCGGAGGAGCCCTTGAGGCAGAGGAGGGCGGCGTCGTAGGCCCTGGCGGCGGCCTCGGGCGTGGAGTAGGATCCCAGCCATATCCTCGTCTTCTGATGCGGCGCTCTGATCTCGGAGACCCAGGAGCCCCAGCTCCTCCTCCTCACCCCCTTGTACGGCCTCTTCCCACCGCTCCCCGTACTTTGACAGGGCGAGGAGGAGGAGGAGGAGCACCTAAGGTGTGGATCGATGGAGGAGTTTGGAGGGCGAAGGACTCTGCTGCTCTTCCCCATGGATGAACGATGGAGAAAGGCTGCGACTTCCTTCAGTCGTCTTCCTCACCACCCTCTTTATAGGGCAAAGGCCAGCGGGTCTCGGTCTCCCCACGAAAGGTCAGAAAAGGTGAATAGAGAAGGCCATGCATGTGAAGCTGGCATTCATGATCCACTGAGCACGAAAATTGAGGAGCTCATCCTTCCGGTCACAGCTACCAGTGTTTTTTTGACCGGAAGAACAATTAATCCCACTGTTTAATAACACAAGTCAGACGCAGCAAAAGACACCTGATGTTGTGCAACACTTTGGCCTCAGCAAGCGGGGATTTGTTAGCAACATGTAAAAGAGGAAAAATATCATGCGCATGAGGTTTCTTCGGATGAAGAATCTAAAACTGTTTCCTCGACACGAATTTTGATTGGTTTCAATGCATGGTATTCTAATCAAGAATTAAATGCAGTGAGTGCATCAATGGGTTTTGACCAACCTTTACCTTGGAAACAAGTCTTTGATCCCAAAGGAACTGGGTGCTATAAAAAATTGTACTTCAGCAGCTTATTCTGAAATAAAGAGATGGGAAGAAGAAGAAGAGAGAGCCCCTGCATGCTTTGGAAGAAGTAGCCCACCTCTCCTACCCTGTCATAAAACCACACCCGACCCCCAGAAGAAAGCAGTCAATGGGAGCAGACGAAGGGGCTCCAGGTAGGTCCCGAGCTCTTTCCGACTCTGCACAACACAGTCCTCACACCCATGCATCAATGGAGCACCATCATTCACCAAAGACAAGAATAAAGAAAGGAAGGAGAGTGAGGAGGCAGAAACCAGCTTACAGATTTCACAACGGGGGCATAGGATTCTGTCTGGGTGTGGAGCCCAGCTGGGCCAGCCAATGTCGAAAGTTGTGATGCAGTGCAGCAATCCAACAACAGACCTAGCTGGTAACCGCGTTGATGTCCTGTGTCCCAAGATGGAACCGAGTCACAAGTGGCCCCACCAGGTGAGCTAGCATGCAATGCCATGATGCATGATGCTCTCAACGATGATGGGCGCATATCAGAAACCTGGGAATCTTAGAAGTCTGATCCGAATGACCACCGGAAACCAGGTTGGGTAGCAGATGGAGATCCAAGAAAAACTCACTCGGTAGGCTGAAACTTGGATCTAGAGCACCTCCATCTTTCACACTCAGGTCTTGCTCGATCTGGACAAAGCCATGAAGCTCCAAAGGCAGCTTCCACTCTCCAGAATCCACTGTTGATGCAACACTGTCAACGTCAGATGCATGCTTGGAGGATTTAATATGACAAGAGTATAAAATTGCAAGAACTCATGCCATACGCATACTGTTTGTTGTTCTGAGGTTGCTGCTTTAGCTTTGCCTTTCTCATGAAGGGATTCTCTTTGTACCACAGGCGACCTGCTCAAAGCTGCATCACATGAACTGATCAGTTTTCTTTTCTCCTTTTGCTAGATCTGAGGCCACACCGAGGAGCATTGTTTATTCCTCCACCCCCAAGGCTCATGTCATGCAAGAGCCTTTCTTCCCACTTGGGTGTCTGAGATCAGTGTCTTCAACCAAGACTGCTCTCGGTACAATGCCTTTACTCTTGGTGCATCTCTGTTCATGTGAAAACAAGACATTGCAGCATCTGAGAAGCTCAACTGGGCAATTAACTTAACTTCCTCTTTTTTTTTCTCATTTTTCAGAGGAAAGATCAGTGCTGCAGAAATAATATAAAGAGCTGTTACACGGGCTCAATGTCTGCCTAAAAAAACTCTCCTCATCAACATGGCTTGTTTGATGAAGCAAAACAAGCAGATGCAGCAGTTGTGTAAGTTGAAGCACTAAATTAAAATTTGCAAGAAAAATTGTTCACTAGACCATGTTCATCATGTCAGTCATGAACATCACTAATCAATATATATTGGAAGTTAGCAGCTGATTGCAGATACTGAAGAAGAAAAAGACTCACCAATTTGATATGCCATATTTTGATTGGACAGATCATCCACTGAGCCTCCAAACACCAATGTAATGTTCAGGTGCAACTCTTCTGCAACCATAGCTGTATAAAATCTGCATACTTGCAAAGATAGTACCCTAATTACTTGTGACTGAGTATCGATAAACAATCAACAAACTATAGATTGTGCTCAGACTGTAAATCACCTCCCCAAACAAACATCTGAAGAATCTCAAGATAAAGTGACTATAATATACTCTAATTCGATTCCAAACATCGGGGTTAAGCGCTGCCCTAAAACAGCCAAAGTGCAGCTCCATGCTAGGAGGCCATATTCATCATTCATGGAAAGATGTGTGGGGCAATGTAATTCAGTAGGCCAAGAAGTAAGAAGTTCACAAGGCCATACTGTTTTTTATCTAAATAAACGACCACTTTTGATCCTGATCATAACCAAGCTCATCTATTGGACAAATGATACCTGCAGCAGCTGCAAGACTTTTTTCCAGTAGTTTGAAGCATGACACAAAATAGTTGTGCTATAAGATGTATGTTAGGTAAGTGCTATTTAAAGAGTGTCCCAGACAATTATATATAATAATGAAAATCTTGAGAAAGATGGCAAGCAAAGCAAAAGGCAGCAAGTTAGTAGCACCAGAAATACAAATAAACTTTATTAAAATGTATAATCAAACTTGTATACCTTATTATCTGCTAAAAGTACTAATAGTTTTCAGACCTTTAATATCAAATCTGAAAATGAGTTGATATTTGATTTGCTTATTATTTTCAGTCAAAATATACATCTTTTGACTACATGCTTTCATCATAATATCGTTTATCTACCAATGCTAATGTCCACAAGGGTTCTATGCAACCAATTTACTGAGCCACCAACAGAACCCAACTAAAAGTACAGGATTAGTCGTCATAGTGTTGTGAGACATAGTCCATCAGGAGATGGAGAGACCCTTTAGTATTAACTGTAGTACCTTAAAAAGTGTTTCTTAATCTTTGAACAATGCTGGGCACAATTCTTCATGTTCATGCTAATCACATGACAGCTTCACAGAAGATGGACAATATTTAGTTCACATGACCATGTTGGCTTCGTCTAGAGAAGGTGCAAGCCAATCTTATGCCCCCATGTGAACCACAGCAAAAGAAACTATGATGCACCATGGTATTACAGTTGTCATGCAATGCAATAAGATTTAGTCTTCCACAACATGGATAAAAATGAGAATTGAGACATCCAAAGAAGGTGAAGTCCATGACATTTAAGTAGAATAATGATTAAGTACACGAGTTAAGCAATCTATTTTAAAAAGATTGCTTGCTGTCACCCAATGTCATAACGGATGCCCATCAAGAAGCTTTAAGAAAACTATATTAACATTTACTGTGATAAAAATACCAAAACATACGGCATTTTCAGTCACTTTTCAATTACATCATATTTTTTATCACCATCAGATTCACGAACAGTTGATCATGCTCACACATAGAAGAAACCCTTTTGCCAGGCATGGCAGTAGGAAGATAACTAAATATTGTCACTAACTTGATATTGTCACTAACTTGCAAGTAAACTAATCAATTATCAAGTGGCCAATGTTTGTGATCACAGAAATTCTTCCAGAGTTTTTGGTACAACAAAAAATATTATGGTTTACAAATCTAACTTATCAAAACAACTGAAAATAAATTCATAAGACTACATTACTAATGCAACTAGAAAGAACCCACAGATTTTTGCCTAACAACATGCCATCATAACCATAAAGTGATCCACCATCTTTTTTTGCCTGTTTTCTTTAAATGACAAATATTTCAATCAGAGCAATAACAAGTCACACATGGTCAATCAAGTAAGCAAAGGCAAAGATAAATCTCATTTGTTCATGGTTCCAAACCCATTACAATATATGGAATCCACCTTACAAGCTTCACTGATTTGGAGGTCACCACTTACAATGGAATTGCATATAAATTTTATGACATGCACAACGCATGTGAAGAACTGATCCATGCTCAGGTTTTGTAGACACCATCAGAAAGTTATTTAAAAGAAGTTATTCTCCATGAATTGCTGAGTGTGGGCTCTGACCAAGCATGCTATTGATAGATTGACAGGTTGTGAAGCAAGGGAAGCCAGAACAGCAACTTCAGCTAAATCTATCATAGAAAACGCTACATAACTAAATAAGTGCTCTCTATTCTCTAGCTCACTTATCGTACAGTGCACCATTATGAGAAGTTAGAAAAGAAAACCGCATACCTTCACTTCAAAGTCCCATGTGAATCATACATGCCAAATATTCACATGGTTCATCACCTAAAAATAAGATAAGATAGAATTCAAAACTAAGTGTGAATCCTCAATTACTAAATGCTAAAGTTCACCTGTGGACACATTCGCCAAGAGGAAAGAAAAAGGGGTGTGAAAGTCATCTTGATTCATTTATTTTGTTTTGTCAGATGCTGAAAGTGGATTACAGGTACAGTAATGTAAGGTTTTAAAAAACAGCACCACCACAATTTGCAAGATATATTCTCCATGTGTATCAACGCCCTCCACCATCACCATTGTCACTGTCCAACCTCAGAATGTACTTGTGCATATGGATCAAACATGCACTGATATGTGACTACAAGAAACAATGTGTTTCTTCTATGGTTTACTTCTCCTCGACTGGCTGCAGAGCATGTAGCTCAAGAAGTGACTTACAAAGAAGCCAATTTCCTCTTAATACTACTCTGTGCAAATAACCGATGAGATCTTAATACTAGCAAAGAAGTATGAGAATATAAGAACGATTCGAAACAGAGCTCGAATTCTGTTCATATAATTGCCAAAGCTTTCAACCTTGACACATCAAAACCTGAATGACCAAATCAAACTACGTCCCTCAGCATAAATTTAGGAACTTGCAAACGCCACGATAAGAAACAAGAAGAATGTGCCACCTTTGAGATCTTCAAGCCATCAAAAGCAGCAGGAACAGTCGAAGGGGCAAAGAGGCGTGCCGCCCGCGTCCGGGTTCCCCCAACCGAGCTCCGCGGCGGAGTAGACGGTGAGCGCGTCCGCGGTCCGCCGTCTCCGCGCCTGGGACTCGGGCCCCCAGTCCAAAGCCACTTCCTTCCTCTTCGTCCTCTTATCTTTCATATGCTTACCGCTACCACCCTCCCCTGTTCGCTGAACCTGATTCTTTCCTGTCTTGTGTGCTTTTTCTTCTTCTTAGCCTTCTTTCCCTGGAAAATCTCATCGATCTGGTCGCCCGGCTTCTGCTTCCCGGTCGTGGCGATGGATTCTTCTTCGCGCAGCTGCGGCTTCCTCTTCTTCGTCGACGATGCGGTTGCAATTGCGACCGGAGGCGAGAATTTGATGCGACGACGGATTTGGATTGCCGTGATTTGATTGTGCCTTTTGATTGAAGGAACTACCGCCAGAGACGACAATTGGCAATTGGTTGGGGACGGATTTGGAATGGCGTGAGCAATCTTTCTTATTAACGGGCCGGATCTTTTTTTACACAACTTATTAGGTTTCAATTACTTTTAATTTATGATGAAAATAAAAATTCATGAAGCATCATAAAATGCAATATAAGAATGCAGGCATCAAAATGTTTACTTCCTAATTAAAAAAGTGATGTTAAATGTGAAAAAGGATTATTGAGAAAAAGTATTGAGCATTGAGAACTAAAATTACTTGTATTTAATGAGAATTGTAGTTTAATTTGGACTTCAGGTTGAATCATTGAGAAAGATTTAATGCACTGGATTATCAGGGCAACTCTTTCTAATTCAAAAGATCACACATTGCTCATGAATTTTAACTCAGTGTTTTCTACTAGATAAACCAGGAGAGATAATATTCTCTAGATTTCATTCCAAGGCCGAAGACTTCGCACACTAGATTATAATTCTTTTCATGTCAGAACTCCTCTTTGGAAACTCACCAGCACAGGGAAAACTTATACCACCATGTCCACAACATAATGAACTCAAAGATAAAAGACCAGAAAGCTTGAAATAATAAGAAGACAGATAATTATGCACATTGCTATCCTCAAGAATGGTGATCTTAGCCGAATTCCATATCCCCATTGCAATTCTACACAACCAAAATCCTATTACAACCATTAAGTTTAAAGCACATTTAGTGTCAGGTATTCTTCCATCTTTTATTCCTCTCCCCTTGAACCCATGTGGCTTTTCTCTCCATTGCCTGCAGAATTTGCATTCGGCTTTGTTTGCTTAAATTCCCGAAAGTAGCAAGGATATAAGCTACTAGAATTCTAGAACATTTAGCATACAAGTGCCAGAGAGAAAACAAGATGACATTTGTTGAAAGCATAAAAGAAATTACAGTGAATGATAGATTGTTAAACACCAGCTCTCAAAATGGGGCGTTACAACCCATGTTCAGTAAAAAATGAATGGATTAATCTGCATGTTGAGATGTTATAGATCATAAAAAAATATCAAACAAGTAAAGCTTATCTATAAATCTAGATTAGCTTCTTCTTGTGAAAGTAACCTTTTAGGTGCCACAACTGCACCACAGAAGCCAAAATGCATACAGTAAGGGACATGAAACTGAACATTGCCACACGAGAATTCGTCTTCTCACTTACATCTCTCATGCCGGCTTCCCTGGTTTCAGAAAACAAAATGGACGATTCATGAGTTGTATTCAACCACACAGACTTTTCACAACATAATCTATGTGCTCGAGAACAAAGAGACTTACCTGTTCCTGAGATACAACAAATTTTCATGGATCACCTCGACAGCCTCTTCTAGTTTCCTCAGCTCAAGCTCAACACCCTTTGCAGATTCAAAGAAGAAACTGTCAGAAAGAGATATTTACATCGGAACATATGGGTTACTTATAACCAAGATGCCACCTCAATTTTTTCCTTTTTAGCAATGGATTCCCAGTCCTTTGCAGCAATCCCAATCTTCCAGTCAATGCCAACACTTGTTCCGGCACCTCTGTTAGCACCATCCAGCCAGAAACATGCCAGATAGGTCCCTGGTTCATTGGAAGTGAATGCAAACTGGCCAATCGTAATATTTCCTCTATGATGAAGTGTGTCCCCGTTTGGTGCTGTCACCTGAAAATGAACAGATCAATCTTTGACACTATCTTATACCGAACATCATCTCTATCACCTTTGATATTCTAGTGAAAAGTTCAATGCTACATCCATGTAAGTCCAATAAATTGTCGGATCATACACAAAGGGGATGGGAAAAAAAAAAAGTTTAACGGAGGTATAACAACTATGTCATCCATTGTGCACAGTGTAAGTGCCTCAGAGGCGCATAACCTACACTGTGCATAATGATTTCAAATATAATCATGCATTTTGTGCTATCTCATTCTAAGCCATCGACCATTAGATTGAAGATGAGCTTAAACAATGCAAGAATGTCTCTGACTCTCTTTAATAGTTACTCATGAAGCAACTTCTTTACAGTTGTTTATTGAGCAGGTTTGCAGAACAATTTGACTGGCTGTGAGCAAGTTTCAGTAAGTGTTCTATGGTAACCCATTTTTCCTGAGTCTCAAGATGTAAAATGTGGCTATTGTTTGAGAAAATAGAGACTGAAGTGCTTATCAAATTAAAAAAACATATACAATGCTTAGAATCCAATATCAATCTTCAGAGGGTTTTGTTTGTAATGACTTCTTAAAATTCACATGGCCATTCACAATTGTTAGATATTTTCTAATACCATCTTGCATTAGTTAATTTGTTGATTTTTTTATGGAAATTAAACCCTTTTTTTTTTTTTTACATCCACAATTGTGAACCAATTTGTCTCGGTCAACTCAACATAAACCACATGTTTCCTAAAAGGATAAGAATAACACAATTTATACTGTTGTTCAATCATAATCATGCAAATGACATTGTGAAACATATATCATAAGGGAAACATACCATAAGAAAAGATAAACAAACATATGTGACACAATAAAATCAGATCGACAACCGACTCCAGCAATCTTTGTTATTGCAATCCATTCGACATATAGTTGACTCTCATTAATTTATTTACCAAAACAATGGTGCGCAAAATCTTTATTAAAAGAAAACTACATGCATGATTCGGGTGATATGTGACTCTGGACATATCGCCTAACATCTCAAAAAGATCTCCACCTAAATATTAACCTCTCGTCCAATTGACATAGAATTAATTGTGGAGTCCATGTCATGATTCTATCGAGGTAAACCAGATCAACCATAATGTGAGATTTCGATGTTTCGTAAAGAAAACGAAAAGACCTAAACGAACGATTGATCCAAGATTTCAGCTTTTCCTTTCGTATAGGTATACCCTATCAGAGGTGAAATCGCCGTCAAAGTTCCTGATCCAATTTATCCGCCCCCCACTCTTGGAGATTCATGCTTAACCAAACTAACAACCGAAGGATACCTCTTCTATGTGCAGATTTCGAACAAGAAGCCACAATTATGCATCAAAGTCAGAGCTTTTCAGGCACCTTGACGGAGATTGTGGGAATGTTGCGGGGATCGTCGTCGTGGATGACGGCGTAGTCGGCCATGGCGACAACGCCGGCGTGAATCTCCTCCGACACGCACTTCGTTGCCGACGTCGGCAGGCTGAGCCACAGCGCCGCGGCGGTAGGCATCCATGCGGCGAGGAGCCCTACGGAGCATAGCAGCACCATCGCGGCCCGCAAGATCACCGTCTCGTCCCTCGTCCCCATTCCTTCGTCTCCCCTCCCTCGTTCTCCGGAAGTTTCAGTCCCCGAAAGCTCGCTCGCTCTCCCTCCCTCTCTCTCTCTCTCTCTCTCTCTCTCTCTCTCTCTCTATATATATATATATATATATATATATATATAACGCAACTGGGCGAATGAGCCACTTAACATCAAACCAACGGATTGGGCTCGCACTCGAATTGCATTGGAAAAAGAAATAATATGCAGAAACCCCCTTGTATTAGCTATTTTCTCAAATAACACCCTAGACTTACATATTGTTCATGCGCGTATTATTATATCCATGGTGAGGAATTGTGGCTCAACCCAACACGTTAAGACATTATATTTTGGAAGACTGGGTCGGCTCAGATCAAGTCACGAGCGAGCCAATTAGGATTGGAACAACCAATTTATATTAGAATAGAAGAAATATACAGAAAAAGCCTTGTATTAATTGATTTAATATATTCCTTCTCCAATATGTTTCTATTTTTTTTTTTATCAATGTCGATTTTTATATTTTTAATATTTCACTTCAAATATTTGGTGACAAATGTCTAAACCCTAATAATACTTCAAATATTTTTAATATATTTCTAGGTAAGTGTTCTTATTTTCAGAAATCTCTAATAATACTTTTTTAATCTATACCTATGATACTCTAATCTAAAAATACAATGAACAGATTAGTATTTTCATATTATATTATGATATTTACAGCAATATCAATAAAATATTATAGCGCAATATAAAAATATTAGAACACAGTGTTTTATACAAATATTATAAAAATTATTGTGTTTATCATTTTTTTCATATTATGTTGTAGTATTTTAAATAATATTTAAAAATTACAATGTAATATATTTGTGCTGCATTATAATATTTTCTTGATTTTGTTAGAAACTATGTAATTGTGCTCCATCTTTACTCCCCGATCACCATCAAGCAAACGAATCCAGTTCTTCTCCACAAGCAAAAGTAGCTGAATTCTTCCATTGATGACCAGTTCATATATAATACAAGGTAAAGCAGTTCATCGACTCCTTGAGGTTTCTTCATGGATGCAACGTCTCCAATGGTATCATTCCACCGTCCTCTGATGACTGGGTGGAGCGATCACTGCTCTTCCCCCATATAAGAGCATACAGACCAATCACTATGATGACTGCACCGATCACCCTACAAATCTCCAAGAGAAATGGAATGAGCTCGAGATCTCGGCAACAGCTGAAATGACGAGAGATCTTACCTCCCCAAAGAGATCTCCTCCGCGAGAATGATCGACCCCATCACAGCCACAATGACCATGCAGAGTGGGCTGAAGGCCGTCACGAACACGGGGCCTCTCTCCTTCATCACCACCCCCTGCAAGTAATACGCGACCCCCGAGCACATCACTCCCGAGTAGACCGCCGTGAACAGTCTGGCGTCGAATCCTATACGCCATGGCTCGGCACCTCGTTCCATGACGAGAGCGACTGCAGCAGCGAGTCCTGTGCCCGTGACGCAGATCGAGGTGCTCAACGAAATCTCTGCGGGGTACGACTCCAAGGTGTTCGACTGCGTCCCGTTAGTGATCGCCACATATCAGTCACCAAAATGGATGGAGATTTCTCTGATATGATCAACAAATTCGGTAGATTACTTGCAATATGAAGAATGCAGACCAGCAGAGACAGCTAAACAACAGCATGAATATGCCGGCGAGCCAGTGAGCATCATCGTTCTGGCCCGCAGACGCTGCGTGGTGGCTTCTTCCTCGGTTCCAGATGAACTCGACGATGGGGCCTTTGTACAGTATCATGATCATCGCACCGATCACTGTCACCAGCGTCCCCACGATCTTGGCTTGGCTGCGTCGTTCCTTGATCTTTATCCTCTCCATTCTACTCACGGATGAATGCAGTTCATGTAGCAGTGCAGATCAAACACATCAACGCGTGAAAACTACGGGGATTCGAGCTTTTACCTTAACACGATGGCGCTTACGAAGGTGACCGCAGGCAGTATGTTGTAAAGAGCAGAGGAGAAGCTTGCAGAGGTGTACTTGGCGCCCAAGTAGTAGAAGTTTTGGTCAAGCACTGGCCTGGATGAGAAGATTCAGACAATTCCATTACATGAAAGGGTGATCTGATGACCCAGGTATTGCAGAGATGGTAAATGGAAGATGAATGAATCAGTACTCCAGCAGTGCCAAAGCCATGATCTTGAGGAAGATGGGGAGTGTCATCTTGGGCCTCACCTTCCTGTTATGAGATAGAAAACAGAAATCAAATGCCTTGTCTGTTTGTTTGTGGGTGCGTGAGAGAGAGAGAGAGAGAGAGGCGAACCCTTCAAACCACAGAGCGAACGGGGCGACGACAGCAGCAGCGACGGCGTTCCGGTACACGACGAGCACGTAATGGCTCATGCCACGCTTGAGCGAGGCGACGGAGACGACGAACATGCCTGCATACCCGAGCTGCAAGAAGACCATTGCCAAGTATGGCTTCACGCTCCCCCATGCCTCACCGATACCCATTCCTCCTCTCACTCCCCCAAACTCACAGTGCATGCAGAGCACCAAAGCCCGACTGCAGCCTTATATCGCCAAAAGAAACATCTCCTGTACGTACTCCGCCGACCACAGAAGTCAGATTCAGTGGTCTCAAAGAGGGAAGAAGGGAGGCCAGTAGATGTGCTCAAAGGAGACATGGCTCAACAAGAGAAGATTGTTTAAGGGGCTGGTGCTTTCTCCATCGACATGAACACACCAATGGAGGCAAGAGTCAGTGAAGTCTGACGAGGCCTCGGTGGTGGGTGCGCTCACCATAGGATTGCAAATGCTGGAGCTTATCTAAAACCCCACCCCTGGTTTTGGATTTTGTGGCTATTAATCTTTGGGTAAGGGATGTTAACGAAGGATGAAACCTTTGGAAAGCATTGGGAATGGAATGATTTGTGGCTGGTGTCATCACCATTGATGACAGCAATGATGAATGCCTGTAGAGAACAGAGATCATCTTTTTGATGGAAGCTTCTTTGGGGCACAGTCCTCCTGAGTGCACCTGTTTGAACAAGTCTTTTCCGAGTCATGGAAATCAACAAGGAAACAAGTCAGAGAAACCAAATCATCAGTTCCAACTCAAGATCTTGGTCGTCGAACTATGTAATATGGTAATATTCTTGAAAACCATAAGGTCAAACTCATGAGCATAAAGAGCTCGATTCCTGCAGATCATACAGAGAAATAACAGGACGAGCAACCAAAGCATGGAAATCATTCCACATCCAAAACTTTGCTCATTCAAAGGGAAATAAAAGGATCCTCCATGGAAGCATCCAACCTGGTCTACGAGTTCATACCCTGATGCGACTGATTCAGCAATGCGAAGATGTCCCTGCACGCCTTGTACCAGTCCGCCTGGAACTTCATCTCATCCTCCATCAGCTTCTTCCACCGATCCTCTAAAGCTTTCGCCTTTAATGGATTCAGAAGCTTCAGACCCGCCTCCAGTGATGAATTCGACAAGCTGTGAGCTTTCCAGTGCTCGGCCGCGGCGTGGACCAGATATGGGTAGGATTCAGGTCCACCTCGCTGTTCGTCCCCATTGCGGCCTTGCTTCTTGTCGAGGTCAGCATCTCCTTCCATCTCCGCATCCTTGCTCTCCTCCTCCACCTCATTGTCCTTCTGCCTCTTATTATCTTCTTTCTTGTACTTCTCTTCCACGCCCGCGGACCAGAGCTCTGCGGCGAGCTCATAGAGGAGGTCATCGTGGGAACCGTGGCCGCTGGCGGCGGGATGGCTGAGCCTGTGACGGAGGTGGCGGAGCTTGTTGTAGGCCTGGTCCTGGGAGACGGGAGAGCGAAGCGAGCCTCTCACGGATTCGTACAAGGCGGGCATATTCGACGGCCTCGGCAGCAGGCCCGTCCGTCGCCGAAACTCGAGAGCTCCCCGGAGGAGCACCACGGCGTCGTCGACGGCCGCCCGGCGCTGGGAACTGGATGCTACGGCTACGCCGCCGGGGGAATCCACGGCAGCCGGGCGCCCCACCTTGCGCTTCCGGCGGCCGTTAGGACCGTCGGGAGAGGGATCGCCGGCCATCGGTTCGGAGGCTTGGCCACGCGTGGTTGGGGCTGTGGGGGTCCGGGGACGGCCAGGTTTAGGGTTTTGGTGACTAGGATTCCAATTCCGTGTCCGGAAAGAAATAACCGCAACACCCTGAAGAAGACACGTGACTCGTTCAACCATGGCATTTATAGCGTGGTAATTGGTGTCATAACCACGGCATTTAGCTGCTTCCAAATATATTTATTTTAGAACCTTTTTTTTAGCTTAAAGTTCACTATTTTTTTTTTTGCAAAAGAAAAAGATTGCATTAATACCTTAAATTTGAATTAATTATTTCACAATTTTATTATTTAATTTAGAATTCTAATTAATAATATATAACTGTGTGTTTATCAGAAATCGTGATATGAATGTTACTTTTATTTTAAAATATTTCCTAATATCTAATTATTTTGTGTTATTTTTGCATCAACATGTTAATCTTCAATAATTTAAAGATACAATAACCCAAATACTATTATTTTTGTTACCTTACTTCTATGATTCAAATATATTATTTATCTTGTATTATTTTAATCAACATTGATCATTTACTATTTGACATGTTAATTAACATAATCAAATTGCTTTTGATAAATGCTTAAATTTTACGCATTAATTTCATAATTTTATCATTTGACCCAAAAATACATATTTAAAATTATTGTATTATTGCTTATTAGAATATCATTTTACATTCTTTTTTTAACTTTTAATAATTCAAACATATAGTTTAAATACTATTCATTTTATTAGTATTACAATATCAATTTAAATCAGTTTCAATTAATGAGTGAAACGGATTGCATATTGGCGGTTGAAATTATTTAACTGGAGCAACAAAGAAAAAAAAATGTTCGCAACAATGAAAGGGATTATATTGTTTTCAACCAAAAGGAAAAAAAAGACACTGTAGAAAGAACTCAAAATAAATAAGTCCTCAAGGCTTCCCTTACAGCCTAACCATACCGACGGCGAGACGAGTGCTGTTAGGTTTTGTGGGTGAAAACTGCTCCAGCTGGTGCACTCAACTACGGCAGTGCCATTAAATGCTTCAAAACACCTGCAAATAATTCTTTGACAGCTACATTCTTCTCACATGCCATTGATCTACAAAGGCGGCAGAGTAGTCCAAATTATGGTCCCATCCAATAATCCAAATCACCCGGATGAGATGTAAACTAGACGAAGATTACAAATGCCGGCGGAACAAAATTAGATACATGTCTTGACAGCAAAGACTACTTTTCTAATCACGCTGGAAGGGGTGACTAGCCACACTCGGTCAAGATCACCAACTCAATTCAGAAAATACATCTCCACGCTAAATTCATCGAGAAGAAGGTGAGTGTGCCTATATATTAAAGTAGACTTGTAGAAAGCACTTGAACAACGTTAAATGAGAACCTCAGTCACTTTCATCCTCATCACCTGTGAAAAAAACAGCATATGATGTCAGCTATGCCTTACTACAATTACAAGCACAAACCTTCTTATGTGCAAAGAAACAAAGGGCTATGACAAAATACTTGCATGTGACAACGCAGCACATATAACCTTCTCAGACCAACACATACGAACTAACCTATTTTAAGAAAGAAGAAAAACATGCATGTACCAATTTACTGTTAAAAAAATTTTTATAAAGCTTTTACTACAAAGTTTTGTGAAAAAATGTTGAAAAAGATCTGCTACAGGACCTCAAACTACAGTCAACAACATCATGTATACCTTTTTCAGGTGTTCAGTGAAAAATCTTTTTCCTAGACTAATGCTGAGGGCATGGACTTCAGAATAGCTCCCAAAGGCTAAGGAGTTGAAAGATCAATTGTACTTCTTTTAGAAGCAGCACCAGATATATTCGCAAGTAGCAAGAAGAATCACTAGAACCATTTTTAGAGTGTTCATAACTTTACAATGGCAACTAATTTAAAACATTGGGTTGCTTCAACTGTGCAGGCTGCTTCCAACAAGTGCACCATCCCTAGAGAGGCGGTGCTCATACCACCAATACTTCAGCCCCATAATATCATAGGCGAGACCAGAGAGAACCAACATAAAAGATTTAGATCATGACTACACAAACTTAAAAAGGGTAGGTTTCTCCCTTTTCCAGTGCACCAGAAAAAGTACTTCATAAATTTCCTCGGACCCACACATCAATTCAAATTGTTGGTTATCAAAAAAAAAAAATGTCAGTCATAATGAGAAACCCATACCTTCATCAGATTCTTCACCCGAACCTGAAACATCATCCTCATTGTCATCATCAGTGTCTTCCTCATTTTCCTCATCTTCGTCATCCTCATCACTATCAACTTCTATTTTAGGCTTTGGTGGAGGAATATAACTTGATGACGATCTCCGACGAGAACTTGAGACTATGTTACTCATGTCAATGCCTTCAAGTTCCTTTGCCCTTTCCTTTTTCTTTCTTACTACTTTCATTTCTGAGTGAGACATGTAAACAAAGATATCAAGAGTGAGCTAGCAGTTGACATGCAGAAAATTTTATTCATCACCAAGTATATTGATGCAACAATGATTCTTTTAACCAAAATACAATTGCTAGCTTGATAAGATACAGAACTGTAACATTGACCACTATGCCTATCTGAACCAGTGTCAATTTTAGTGCATACACTGTAATTATTTGTTTCAACAAGCAATAAAGCTACAACATTAAAGAATGCCAACTAAACTAGCTGCAGTTTCTGTCGTTATGGTAATAAAATGAAGCAAGCACCAGTCACCCATATGCATTGACATGGAAGATAAGTAGAGTGATAAATGGGACTACTGGTAATAGTAAATATTGCTGCATACAAACTGAAAACTCAAAAAGTGATTTTATAAAATCTTTGAGGTCCAGCACAGTATTATTGTTATTGAACATGGGGTAGCTGTCAAGGAGCAAACCGTGGGGCATTTGGTCAAAACAAGGAGTTTGCAGTATGATCAGATTCTCACGATTCCATCCATAGAACAATTTCACAAAGCAGTACTAACACATATTCCAGGCCTATAACAACAAATTTGCTCAAGTACATACGACTAGAATGGATTAAAAAAACAGTGCATATTCCATAAAATACGTTGCCTACTTTGCTTACTCTCTAGCATGGAAGTGTCCACCATTAAATGTGCAGAGAACAATGTTTGCCACACTAAATTGTATCAATTATCTCATATGTTGAAATGCATATATGGATAAACCATGGTTAACCAGGCTAGGTCTCATATCAGGCTCTAATTAAGTTGACATTTTTACTGTTATCAGATGATTTTGTCATTGCTTAAAACAGAGATTAAAAAAAAGGAAGACTCATCCAGAAATGGCTCATCGTACAAAAAAGAGAAAAATCCTGCTTAAACAGGACAAGAGAAAAAGCCTTCCATGCTCAGTTCTAGTAAAAGCATCCTTTCGGGAAAGACTGACAATCTGACAAATTGACCTAACTTTCATGAATGAACACAAAAAATGGAAATATAGAAGTTTTTAAATTACAGCTCAACTGAAATAAACCAAATCCTAAATAATTGAGACTCTCCTCAAATCTTCCTCAATTTAGGATTTCCAATAAATATGGAGATCAAATTTCAACAACCAAGCACTTGGCCTCTGACAGTGCAGTATCAGCATCAGCTTCGTGTTCTTGTGCACCAAAACATATAAATTACAGCTAAACTGAAATAAACCAAATCCTAAATAATTGAGACTCTCCTCGAATCTTCCCCAATTTAGGATTTCCAATAAAGATGGAGATCAAATTTCATCAATCAAGCACTTGGCTTCTGACAGTGCAGTATCACTATCAGCCTCGTGTTCTTGTGCACCAAAACATATAAAATGATCCCCATTAATCTCTTCATTGATATCTTCAACATATATTATAATTATAGCTAATCCAAGATGATTGGTAACATATTTGTTCTGTATTTTTTGGTGTTATTGAATAGTAATTTTAACTAGACATATCTTTTGTAGAAAAAAGTCGAAACAGATAATACAAGGCTACAAGAAGCAGTAATCAGTTTGTCATACTCATAAAGTCTGTTGTCATATACTAGTCATAGAATTCCTATTTCATGCGATCCTCAGCCACTGTGTTTCCTTTCTAGAATATCCAATTATGAAAAGGTAGATATATGTTGCAATAAATTATGAGATTCAGATCATAACCATGATTCATAATTGGTCTGTGCAGTCATCATATATCTTTGTTCTTAGCAACTCCTAACCGTTGATGAAAATACTGCCCGTTTTGATCAGTATGGGCTGATCCAACAATGAACTAGGAGGACCAGACAATTTCACCCAATTTCATTCAATATGGATTTTAACACCTGGTAAGATCACCATACCAGGTTTGTCGAGCAGTGTAAACAACCACCTATACGGAGTGGTATGTGGAAATAGCACCACCAGATCCTGGTATTTTTCCTTCTTTTTTTTCTTTTACAGTTATCATAGATGTCTTCTCCTTCTTTACTTTTCTTTCCTTTTTCTTCTTCTTTTTATCTTTTTACCTCTTTCTGTCAATCTTTCTCCCCTCGTCTATTGCTGTCGCCTCCACCCCATCATGTCACCACCACCTGTGTCTTCTACCAATACGTCTCCTCTTCCACTGCCTCCTCTTCTTCCTCCTGCTCCACCTTCTCCTCTGCTCCACCATCTCCCCTTTTTCTCCCACTTTCTCAATAGTCCAAGTAATTCCAGCCCACACTGAGTGTGTGTCAATGTATTAATTTGTACCAGTACCGTACCAGTCTAATTGCTGAATGATATCTGCACTGGACTGAGATTTCCATCCACAACTCCAACCTTCACTTGATCATCATAAAAGCTGATGTCATAACTAACTTTACACAAAATAAACTACATCAAGATGTACCAATCAGGCCCAACAACAAGAATATTCTAACTTAGGTATCAGGCTCCTAAAAGCTCTAATCAGGTATTGTCACGTATCTGATTAGTATATATATCATGCTCAGAAAGGTGATCATAAAACTATAGGCATAAAATGAATCTAAAAAAAAGCCAATATTGTACCTTTTTCAGAAGGATTAATTGATAATCCTTCCTTTTTAAGAATTCCCTCCAACTCCTTTATCAAATAAGCTTCACGTTTGCTTTCAGCCACCTGTTTAGCCCTCTTATAAACAGATGGAGGGACACTGGAAAACAAAAAAGATAAAAATAATCACTAGACCAGTATGGACAATAAAAAAATCTGGTCAAAGAAAAAAGACAAATGATATACCCCATTCCACAGGACTTAATTATTGACTTTAGGTGCTCTACTCGTTTACCATATACCTGAGTTGGCTTCTCTTGTTTCTTCTGCAGTTCATGAAATCAAATCAAATCACCATAATAACTCTGATGATTAAACCAGAAAAGACTATGATGAAACATTGTGTAGCAAAACCTTGACATCTCCTTTGGATGAATGAGAAGGACTATCTGCAGAGGAATTGCCACCATCATCTTCAGAAGTGTTCTCTGAAGCTTGCTCCATCTTTCTTTCACTAGAACTAGATGACTCATTTTTATCTTGAGACTTTTTCTGCCTTTTTGGTGCTCTTGCAACTGATTTAGTTTTTTCATTTATCTTTTTTTTTGGCCTTATATCTTCATCAACTTCATCATCCTCAGTAAGGGAATCATTGGTGTCTGAAGAATCTGACTCCTTATGAGCCCTTTTAGTGTTTTTTCCAGGTTTTTTCACATCTACATTTTGAGAAACTTTTTTAAGCTGCTTCTTAACTCCATTTGCAGCTTTGACAACTTCAGGTAGCTGTAAGACCTGATAAATGAAAGACCGTATATGAATTATGTTTTAAGCACTAATGCTTTCAGTAGATATGCTACAAAGCTTAAATACTAAGTAAGAACTAACAAATTGTCAACTAGGAACTAACCTTATCTAACTCTTCAGTGACAAAACTTTTATAGGCATCCAATGCTTTCTTCTCAAGTTTAAGATCTTCTTCCAACAGTCGGCGAACTTCTGCTAAAGAAATAGACCTGAATCATCCATAACAAGAAAGCCTCATCAACTGGAGCACATAAAAAGCATGATAAAACCCCAAAATTTAGCAGTTAACTAGAAGAAGCTACATTACAGTGTTTTGTAATGCAAAATATATTACAAGGCAAAGATGTCAGTATTCCCAATGACTATTGAATGGAGTGAAAAAAAAGCAGAGAATGATTTCATTTTACTTACGCAGAATTTGCTCTAAAATAGTCAGCTCTACTTTCTATTGCTTTCCTTATTTTGTCTTCATTTATATCACTATCATCTTGAGGACCTTGATTGTTTACAGTCTCATCATTTAAAGCTGACTTTCCACCTGATGCTGGAGAACCTTCTATTTCATCAGAATTACTCTTTCTAAAATCAGCTGATTCCTGATAGTCTTCAGACTGTCTTGACTTTTCTTCTTTTACCGACTGAGAAGCACTCATTCCCGAGAGTTTGGGGACATTCTCATCGTCAGGACCATAAAAGCACTAGCTCCAATCAAATTAGAGTAATCAAGCATAACTCAAGATAGGTACATAAGAAAAAATAAAGGTGGTCTTTAATGTAAAACAATATAAAGGAAAAATAGCTTCTATCAATATCTCAGTTACATGACCATAGAGAAAGGCACCAAGAAAGAGCACAAAACGTGACAGAACTTATTCCTCGACCATTTATTAACAAAAGAATAGGCCCAGCACAGGATAGTTCATATTATTGCAACAAATATAAAATATTACATGGGGAATAATTTGCGACTAACATGAAGAAGTGTGCATTGCAGCTGTCTGGAGGTTATTTACCAACGTTTATCTATGAATTTTTATTGTAAAGTATCATTATCTCAGCTCTGAATTGCAGAGATTCCTTCAAACAAAATAAATGAACAAAAAAAATGCTGAAAAGAATATGTTAGTCCTCGGATGAAGTTCAACAGATATCCTCCCTTCATCAGCATTGCTTCACTTGATATTTCCCCATCTCTATTTACAAAATCCACGCCCAGACCACAAAAAATTCCCCGCATGATTTTCTAAAGCATGAATTATAAAATATTTTCCATGTAGGATCCAGAGCTATAAAAAAAGGACAGTGAAAAAGCAGCTAAAATACCCCAGGTAAAAGTTCAACCAAATTGGCATGCTTATACCCTTTATCAACCTTCTAAATCTAAAGTATAAAAATCTGGGCACCCATTGTATTCCAAAAAACCTTATGGAATATATAAAATGACACAGAACAAACTAAATTCCATATATCTCTCTACTTGGAACATCTAAAAGATCGAATTGCACTGATGTCAGTTAGTTCTTGAGCTTCAAAGAGCTTCCGAGCTTCCAATAAATCCTTGCTTAAGTTTTGCAAATATTGGATCTTCCAACATCTAAAGCTTCATGCATAATCTAAAATAAATTTATGAATCACTTTGAAACCTTGATATTCTTCCCCCATCAAACCAGAGCTTTCCAACCGTAAGCTGTTAGGAAAAAAGAAGCCCTTGCAACAAATACATAACATACCAGCAATATAAAAGAAAAGGGGAAAAAACTAGCCTACATCAGTGTTCCCAGAATGCTCATATTGCTCACTTATGCAAGGTTATCTGCATCAAGGATCATAATTTCGTACCGTACCGGAGTATCGAGCTCAGATCGATATGGTATGAGTACACCGAGCGATACATTTCGGTGTACCGCTCGGTATATATATTTATAAGTAAAATAAAAACGACGTCGCCTCGATACTCCCCGTGCTTGGTTTTTGCCCGCGTTGTCACGAACTTAGCTGATTTTGCCTAAGCCGTGCAGCAACCTTGCGTGCCCGTCCGCAAAGGTCAGCCTCTCTGAAACTTCCTACGATTCCTTAGAACCTACAAAAGAGAAGACGAGGTAGAGAAAGCGCTTCACTCGGGATCCACAAGCAACCCTTTTAGCAAACACTTTATAGTCAATGCAAATTCCAACCATGGACTTCACAAGTTCAGAACGGTTACACGACAAAGGTACAAAATTGGTCCACTACAAACCGAAATATATTATAAGTGTCCACATGACACAACCTTTATGTACAAGTCTAACACGACCACCAAACTTAACTAAAATGGGGTTGTTAAGCCTTTGGTCAGCCCTCTTCATGCTGTGCAACGCATGAATAAACCGAAAGACACGGACATACATAAGCATTACATTGAACACCCTGTTTACAAGTTTTGTCCGTAATAGCGTAGGGAGAAGAAACCGAGGTTTCCTTCTCTCCGCACAAAAAAAGCGACAAGGCTTTTTTTTTACTTTATATAAGAGTAAAAAAAAGAGGTGACGTCGCCTCGCCTCGTTTTTCTACCCGCGTGGGGAGAAGAAACCAAGGTTTCCTTCTCCCCGTCGCCTCATCGCCTCGTTTCTTTTGCCTGTGTGGGGAGAAGAAATAGCACCTCGACGACGCTTGGTTTCTTCTCCACGTCACGGACAAAATTGTAAACGGCTTGTTCGGTGTAATGCTTGTGCATGTCCGTGTCCCTTTTTGGTTGGTTGTCACTTGTAAAGCTTGTAAAGGGCTTGGCAAAGGTAAAATGCCCTATTTGAGTGAGTTGATGACCATTGTAGGCTTGTACATAAAGTATGCGTCGAGGAATACTTGTAATAGAATTCGATCTCAGTAGTGGACCAATTTTATGCCTTTGTTGTGCAAACTGTTCGAGCTTATGATATCCATTGTTGGAATGTGCATTGGCTATAAAGTGTTTACTAAAAGAGTGGCTTGTGGATCCCGTGTAAGCGCTTTTCGTCTCCGTCTTCTCTTTTGCAGTCCTAAGGGATTGCAGGAGATTTCGGGTAGGTGACCTTTGCGGTGATACGCATTGGTGCCGCACGGCTTAGGCAAAACCAAACCTAAGTCCGTGACGATTGGTATCGAGCGGGACAAACTCACTTAGAAACACTTAGCATGCAAACGTGGGGACCTTGTCAGGCACCACGAGGACAAGCTAAGAAGAATTGCGGAGCGCACAAAGGTGGGGATGGTGAGTTCGGCGGTGGCTCGACATTGACACCCAAACTCGGCGGTGCTCGAGGCAAGCGGGTGCTTGGCCAAGGATGAGACCGTCGCAAGTTGCGGTGGGTTGCTCGATGATCGAAAGAGTTGTGCAAAGCTCACGAGAGGTGAGGAAAGTTGCAAACTCAAGGAATTCGATACTCATGCAAGGTCTTGCACGCGGACGATGGATCGTCCGTGGCCATCCCAAGGCGTAATTTGAAGGTCCGTGCATTGGAGCATTGAAACTTTCTCTTCGGCATGTGCAGGATACTTTCGTATGAAGTGAAATGTGCAGCAACAAAGATGTTGCTAGACCAGAAGGGGTGCAAAGTCATGAAGTGTATTGGTGAGGTGTCACTATCTAGCAAGTGCATTTGCGGCGCGAGTGGGCACGATTTGTTCAAAGAAAGGCGGAGTAGTCCAAAAGGGACGGTGGCCTCCAAAACTTCGGAGAGGAAGGATGCGAAGAGAGATGTTGCTCCAACGGGCAGATATCCATGAGGATAAGTCCCGCTCTCGAATGTGAATCGGTGCAATGAATCGCTTGAGGAGTACCAAGACAGAGCTCGAGGATCGAGTGAGCGATGAGGAGTCATCGTATGATCTCGCAAGTGGCAATGCGTTGGTGGGACGATAAGCGAGATCAAGTGGGGAGCAACCAGGGCAAACACAAAGTGAAGGCACACTAAGAGCCGACAGTGAGTTCGGACTCAACAGAGGGTCGACCGTGGAATGGTGGGCGTGAGGGCCACCATTAATCCAATGCTAATCGAGAAGCGAACAACTTGGGAAGACTTGGTGAAGTACCCAAATCGCGTGAAGGGAGTTGGCTTTGAAGCGGAACATGGAGCGGAGGCTTGGTGCTTTCCTTACACGAGGTCAAGGACATGGACTCTTGTTGAGGCAAGAATCGGATCATGTCGTTCCATGGGTTTCATATTCAGATGGAGCAAACTCATCTTGCATGGTGCCAAAGAAGAAGGGAGCTTCGAGGCACATACATCTTATCTCGATGAAGCACTTGGTGGAGATTCTAAGGTGGCGTGGTTTCTTTGAGGCAAAGTTGGTGTCAAAAAGCCTTGACACGGGGCAAGAGGATGCAGACGGCTACTCTTGAAGAATATGCCTGCAGTGTTGCTATTCAAGTTGCCATGAGGAAGCGGTCGCAGCGAGATTGTCTTTGGTAGGGGCGAGTCCCGGATCGCATAATGGTGCACCTATTTCATGAAGTCGAGAGACTTGAGGAGCCGCTAGGCGATGGATCGCCCTAGAGCTAGGCTTCGTCCGAAAGTGTGACCCGAGAGTGGGTGGACGAAGTTCGATTGCCAAAGAAGCGAACAGAATCGAAAGCCTGGCGAAGGCCCTGCGATGTGTTGGCGAGTCCACACATGGATATCGCGATTCGAGTTCATACCACAGGATCGAGATGCGAGGAGATGTCACCAGCGCGACATGATGCAAGATGGGTGTGGTGGAATGGTTCGCGGCAAGTCGACACACAAGATGTTCCGTGAGGACATGGTCATCTGGAGATATGGCCGGAGCGACAAGGAGCTCCAAGTTGGTGAACAACACGACGGTAAGAAGAGCTATGGATTCAAGCAGTGAATGCCATGGTATCGCAGAGGCGGGTCTTTCCGCGTGCACCGAATGTTGCATTGAATGGAAGCCTTGGACATCGGCTTATGAGTGTGCCTTGTCGAGGAAGAAGTTCGAGATGCAAGTACCAGGGGAGTCCCATTTGGGGACTGGATCATCAGAGGTATGATCGGAGTCTTGAAGAGTGGAACTACTTGAGCTCACTTTCGCTTAAGGAGCCCGGCAAGTCGAGGACAAGGCGAGAGTAAGCGAACATTGCGACCAATGAAGCTAAGGAGAAGCAGAAATGGTGCAAGTCCTACAACATGAGTGGCGGTGGCCACACATGGGAGTTGCGATCAGTATTTCCATCGACAGCGGGCGCTCGAGAGAACACAGAGGTGTTGAAGCGGGGGGTCGAATAGGCGTGGAAGCAATGACGAGTCCAATGGGACTCGGCTACCCAATATCGATCATCGGTTAGATTGAAGGTGAACTCAGAGGAGTGTCACAATGTCAGAGGCGAGATCTACCGATCACGAAGAAGGGATGCAGATGCGAGACAACGGATAGTAGTGCCATTGGCGTCGCAGTGCCATGGTACCGGCCGAGGCGGGACTTCCGGAGTCATCAATCCTTGCTCTCTTAGAGGAGAGCACTTGGTCGTGATATGGCCGTGGAGGAGGAGAATGCTTTGGAAAACTCCATGTACCAAGACAAGGTGAAGGCGAAGGCGAGAGAACTTCGTAAGACCAATGTCAGCCAGACTTTCTATCAAGATAGCCGTGAGTGAAGGACTTTGGTCGATGCAAGAGTGCATGACCAAGGATCGGAGCGAGCGATAAAGACGTGTGTTGTACCTTTACTACTCGAGAGGAGTCGGCGAAAGAAATGATGGAGAAGGCGGTACAATCCCAAAGGCGACAAATCTATCGGAGACTTACTCAAGTTGGAGTGATAACTTCTTGCATTCCGAAGTTCAATGGCAATGAAGGTGAATCACAATAGGTGACTCGGTAAGAAGGATTCGCAAACACTTCAAGTGCTTCGGAAGTGTGGTGAGAGCAAAGCGAATTCCAAGAACGACTTGACGACGAAGTACAACCTCGAGGAGGCGGGCGAAGTCAAGTAACCTTTGCCTTCTCAACTCCCAAGAGAATGGCGGAACTCCAGCACCCAGCTCTCTTAGTTATCCAGAGGAGCTCGCAGATGCCAAGACCCTTCAAGACAACTAAGTGGAAGAAGATTCGATGGGCAAATTTTGCGAAGGAAGGACTTGTAAACTTTAAAGGTTGCGAGGTGATGCTCGTTAAAGCTCCAACAAAGCATCTATCCGATTCAAGAGACAAGAAGAATTTCAAGATCGGCGCATATCAAAGATGGTCTTTTCCCTTCATCGAGGTATCCGCAAGAACCAACAAGGATCAAGACAACTCGCCAACCCCACACCAAAATCGAGTCATTGGCGAGTTGAGCGACATGGCGGATTAAAGTTCGACGACTCAACAACAAGCGGAGAACAATTGGGAGTCAAAGGGGCGATCGCGGCGAGGAGCGAAGATCGAAGATCCAACAAAGAAAAGAAGTTGCGGCGTCAAGAAAAGGCTTCAACGAGGACGTCGAAGGAATAAGTGGGGAGAATGTCACGGACAAAATTGTAAACGGCTTGTTCGGTGTAATGCTTGTGTTTGTCGTGTCCCTTTTTGGTTGGTTGTCACTTGTAAAGCTTCAGTAAAGGGCTTGCAAAGGCAAAATGTGCTATTTGAGTGAGTTTGACAGCCATTGTAGGCTTGTACATAAAGTATGCGTCGAGGGAATACTTGTAATAGAATTCGGTCTGTAGTGGACCAATTTTATGCCTTTGTTGTGCAACCGTTCTGAGCTTGTGATATCCATTGTTGGAATGTGCATTGGCTATAAAGTGTTTACTAAAAGAGTGGCTTGTGGATCCCGTGTGAAGCGCTTTCTCTGTCTCGTCTTCTCTTTTGCAGGTCCTAAGGGATTGCAAGAGATTTCGGGTAGGCTGACCTTTGCGGTGATACGCATTGGTGCCGCACGGCTTAGGCAAAACCAGCTAAGTCCGTGACAACGCGGCATCGTCGAGACTTCTCTCCCCGCGCAGATGAGGAAAAGTCGCAAGTGACGCCAAGGCCTCGTCGCCTCAGACGAGGAGGCATCATCATTTACAACATCCGACAAGGGCGGGCAGTGACAGATCGGGATCATCAAGGGAGAGCAACGTCGGATCTCCAGGTTCTCCCTTTTCTTCTATCTCTTCTTTCTTCTCCCTCGACTAATACTACCTGATAGCATGCCGCAACGATCGAAATCGACCGTCACCAACCAATTTAGGGTGGTAACGAGGCGAAAACAGCACCAATCAACTGTACCACCCAGTAGCGGGCAGCCCGCGTACCGGTCTGCTAGCGGACCAATACGTACCACCTGGTATAAGTGATATTATTCAAAATTAAAATCTTTGATCTGCATAGCATAATATCCATTAGGATTTCAATGACTACAGCATACCAACTCTTCACAATCTTAATTCTCAATCATGCAAAGAACCTAACCAATGCAATCTTTGAAAAGCAAAAGTTTAGAAACATTCATTTAAAGCATAAGAAGTGGATATCAATTTTCTATAAGATAAAATGTTCACACAATCAAGGCTAAAGTCTGGAATGTTGAGAAACATCTTTCTTCTTATCCATATTAAATATTTCATTTCCACTTCACAACAGCCAACATTGACTGTTACATGGGGAGAAAAACCAACTGGCACAAACTGGGCATATGGCAATGATGTTGTAAGCTAGCGTTATAAAGCTCAGTCTCAATTTTAAGAGGGGATATTGTTCCCAGATGAAGATCATATACAGCTCCCCATATATGATCAGACTTGACCTTCACCAATTAGAATTCCAAGTGACTTAAGCTTTTCATGGCAAACAGTATGAGAAGTTACAGAGCTTTAACATTCAAATATTGCCTCTGGAATGTTTAATCAGCTGGCCCTTCTCTGGTCAACTCAGCTAGCAGTCATGTTGTTTCCCATCACTGGCGAGCTATTCCTCTTGGGAATATTTTGTAAACAGTCTTCTATGTTCTTTATTTTTATCATGTTTAAATAAAATCTTTTTGTTTCAGAAAAAATTGCCTCAACCACAGTTTATTTATTAGCCCAGCCTTAAATCTTGACTCAGATTTACCTTCATTCCTGGTAGAGTCTAAACTTTCTACATTGGGGTTTATTCTAAGCTAACTGCAAGCAACTTGAATCATCCATAGCACTGAATAAAGTCATGCATTCAAGAAAAAATTACCTGAAGATAATAGATATTCTAGTAGTAAAACCAAGAGAACAAATGTGTTTCTAAAAGAGGCTAATGTCTTACTAAAAGAGGCTAAAGTTTCACAGATTTAATGTCTATGTAGAGGGATCCAAGCCCAACATATTCTCTACAATAGACTTAGCTTGCTAGTATCTAGCACATAGTAAAACCTAAAGTTTGGATATATGCTTCTTATAAGAACAGTTAATCAGCACAAGAATCATATCGTACAAACAAGTCTAAATAGTAGATCCTTAATGATTAATGATTGAATTAATAAATAGGTATATATTCCTAGATTTTAATATATCTTTGCTGCTGTGAATTTTCCTAACCTAATTTTCACAAGCAGATCAAACAAAAGAGAGTAATACTAAAGAAAAGCTTTCAAGTAAGGCATTTAGAGTTGTACAACATAGTAAACCAACAAGTTCTCAGTGAACCCAGATTTGACACAACATAGTAAATCAACTGAGTTGTAGCAAGTTTTCAATGAACCTAAATGACCACAAAATATTACCATTGTGTACATACAAAGGCACTTTACAAATCAGAAAGTCATTAATTATGACTATGTTCAGATTTCTCTTCATGAAATGACTTATCAAATTAGGATGTATCCAACTGAATAAAAGATAATGAAAGGTAACACATCTCCAGATCAACAAGAAGCAGAAGATATCTAAACTTACATAAAGTAGTCATGGGTGAAAAGAGTGTACAAAACATGAATAACAATTCAAGCATTACCTCTTAAGTAAAAGCACACATAAAAAATCACAGAAGCATCATTTAAGTAAAAGCAATACCTCTTCCAAACATTGCTTAATAAATCTCTTATAAGCATCCAATGAAAACATATTCATCCCTAAGTCCTTTTCTAATGCTCTTCGAACACCTTCAAGTGTCAAAGTGCTGAAACAAAAAACAAATATCAGGAGCTTTACAACATCCACCAACTGAAAACAGTCTCAACAGGATAAATCACATATATGGAAAATAAATTATATGTCGCATAAGCAGAAGCATTTCACTGAAATTAAAAAATTTATTGATATGTATCCCGATCTACAATAGAAAAGAAACAGCAATGAATAGACCAACTAATAAAAAGGAAGCAACAGTAAGATAAAATCCCATGAGTACAAGTGAATCATAATAACATTAACTGCAGCATAGCCAGAAGTAACATAGGTTAAATTTACATATCCATATATCTTTGATAGAATTGTTGCAAAACATCAAAGTATAGTCAAACAAGGTTAAATATTTGTCTGGCAGATGTACCAAAACCCTATCTGAGAGGTATTCAATACTGATACCGTTCAGTATGCTCAAAAAATACTAAATCTTCAATTTATATGAAACTAAACCAGTATCATGCACTTAGTATACCAGCCCTTGGTTGGTATATATCAGACAATACATCCGGAATATGGTGGTACTTTAAAGTTTGAACCTTGCATCTAAAATGTGACTAAGATAAGAAATCAATAAGAACATATTGATACCAATAAAATCATATGGCCACAATAGATTATTAATGACAAGATACAAAAAGGAAACTTGTAACGAAAAGCAGCCACAAAAAGTGTTTAAATGCAACTTTCCAGAGATTAGGTTGCTAATGATAAGATAGAGAAACGAAGAAAACACAAACTTGCACTAACAACAAAAAATAAGGAAGTGTTTAAGTGTAGCTTTATTTTCAACCTATATTTGAACCATTCTTTAAAAAATAAATTGTAAATTAATGTCCCCTTATAAAGGTAAAAGGATGGATAATCACACGGATCTCGCACCATTAAGGTGGGGTAAAGGCTAATGTCCACGAGCGACTAGAGTGCCCCCTTGGGACTTGTGCTGTTATATAGTTAAGTAACAAACTCTTGAATTATCAAGTCCAAAAATGAGGAGTCTGAAATAATTACCATCATGATTCACATACCATATTATGACTTTTGGCTTCATTTGCATCAAAAATGGTAAGATGCCACCTGGAACAACGATGATCTTATTGCAAAAAAGTAACATGTGGAAAGGCAAAAATGTAGCTAAAGGAGCTATACTGTGGGCAATCCTACTTGGGCAATGACAGCATGGAGGTTATCCATCATGCTGTTTACCAGCTTGGTTCAGCTTCCGGCTGGAACTAGGTCCATCATTTTGCCATGGATAAAGGATGTTCATCCTGTCACCGTCCGTGTTTGAGAGATATAAGGATATACTTTCCAAACTGAAAGTCGGAAGTCATATACATTGACTTTACATATGGGAATTTAGTGATTTACTCGATGTGAGCTTTGATCCAATATCTGGCAAATCCTTCTCAAGTCTTGTATCTGTAGATATCAACTTCACCTTATCTTGAAGCTTAAAGAAGTCTTGAAGCTACCACGTGTATGCTATAAGTGTGTCATGCCTGAACCGAGAAATAGATACCAAGCAGAGAATTTTCTAATGCAGCAGAGAAGGACCAATAAAATTTTGAGTAAGCATGTACATGATTCTTAAAAACACCATTGATTTATTCATCTTCCTAGTCATAATTCCCTCATTGTCTAACTTAAGATTGTCCATATATTTAATCCTGCAGTTGATTTGTTCATCAACTTTCTCACCCATGTTCAATATTTCATTTCACAGATACATTTGAGAATAAGCTGATTTAATCAAATGTCTCACTGAGTTTGATGTTAAAACAAGGAAATAGAAGAGAGATAATCAAGTAAATCAAACCGAATCGTGTTAATAGGCCAGCTCCAAAAGTTCCATTTAGCAGACTCAAAATATAAAGTAAAGAAAGCAACCAAACTACTACGAAGTAATATAACACAATAACAAATGTCATAATATAATAGACCACTCATTTTAAGCAGTGACATAATGCCCTAGAAAGCATAAGCAAGTTCGATAAATAGCATCTAAAACCGCCTCTGCATAGCAAATTCCACTGCAACTAAACCCTTATCTCCAAGCAAAGAGAATCTGATCCCTTCCCTCGCCTAGTAAAATTATAAGAAAGGAGTTAAAAAAATCCATTCGAACTAACCAAAATAAGCTCACCTCCGACTCGCGCCACTCTGAACCCTCTAACCCAAGTTGAAAACGAAAAGGGCCGCAAAATCTAACACAAAATCAATCCCTCGAGAACAAGAAACACGCCTTTGTTTTCATACCCGCTAAATAAAACCAAGAAAATCCCCACAAAACTTCCCCGACAATAGAGTAAACCATGAATCCTTGTAATATCACCAATTCTAGGATACTCAAAAGGCGCGAAGAAAAAGGCAAAAAAAAAAAAGCGAAACTCAGGATTTGAACGCACGATATATCAAGATGGGGGAGAGGAAAAAGGGAGGGATGATGTCTCACTCGGCTCGCTCCTTAAAGTCGCTAACGCGTGCGCGCATCGCTCGGGATATCTCCGCCTCGATCTCCTCCTTCGTCTTCGCCGCCCCCACGTCTGCCTCCATGGTCGCTCTCGCTTGCCGGCTCGCTCGCCGCTGCAAGGCAGCACGAGAGTGGGCGAACGAAGGGCAGAACAACGACGGGAGAGAGATTGCAGTAGGAAAGGGAGAAGTGAATCCGATCCCGAGCGCAACCCTAAAACCCCGTTTGCGATCGGGCGGGGCTCGTGTCAAAAAATTCGGAGCACACGGTTCCATCGACCTGGCGATTCATAGCAGGCGGCAGCGCTTTGTGATTGGTGCCAGAGGGCGGGCCCGCCTTTGGGACACACTTATGGCAACGCGGCGCGCGTCCAACGAAAAGGCGTGTAGGTGAGTGTGGTGATACGCAGAGGGGTAAGAATGGAACTTTAGGTATAAAATATTTGATAGCCTGACCGCAAATCTGAGATGTACGGCCGAGAATGATTTGATGATGGCAATAATATCGATATACATAGACGAATTTTTTAAACAACTTCAATTTTGTTTTCTAAGAACGTTCCTACATTAAAAAATATTCAATAAAACGTTATTGATCGATTCGAATTGAGATGATTTATTATTAATTTAATATTTGAACTTTATTAATGAGACCTGCAAAGTGACTGATGGATGTACAGTGTGATGTTGTTGTATAGTACGAGTGTTGATCTCGATAAAAAAAAAAAAGCAAAAAGTTTTTATTTTATCTTTTTTATATTTATATTTATGTAGATTGTTGTTGTTTTCTCATCCATCTCTATGTTGTTTGTTTTATTCTTTCTTCTCGAATTAAGAAGATAAAAAATGATGTCTTTCAATATATATATATATATATATATATATATATATATATATATATATATATATATATTTCATATTGTACTTACGTTGAATCTAATATGTTATAACTCATTTGGCTATATATTATTTTATTAGTTCCTGAGAAATATTTTTTAATTATAATAATCCCCGTGTAAGGAGAATTCTATTCCCAATATGGTATTTTTTAATTTTTGATTATATTGATAGATAGATATTAGATAAGAAATTAATTTTGGGTGAATAACATTTACCAAGTGGCTGAGGTTTCGGGACTCTTTCAGTATAATTAAATAACCTATTTTACTATGATGAAGATGGAATAACATTAATGTTATTTTTATTACATTTTAAATAGATATTATTTTATAACCTAAATAATGTTGTACAAGTGTTTTGAGATATGATTGAATTTTAAAAAGTCTTGAAATACTATGCCGTTCGAAAAAAATTTAAGATTAAACATATTATAACTAAAAGTTATAATTTAAAAATATTAATATAATTTAAAAAATTAAAAATACATGGTTATGAGACTCATGTCCAAATAGTAAAATTATTTTTCAAGAATATTTTTGACATTCGAAACTTACCTTACAAGTTTCATCATAAATTACGAATAATTTAAAATTCACTTAGATAAGTATTATCGAGTATCAATTTGTACAAAGGACAATAATCAATAGTACAGTGTCTTTTCTCATCCTTATAGTAAATTATAAGTGCAAACATCCTTTAAGACAGTTATAGTAGATTTAGAAAAAATAATTTATTCATGTCGATGTTTTGATATTTTGATAATTTCATGTTCTCATGCTATAGCTACTATTAGGTATAGAAATATGATCATATTATACACAACGAGAATATGATCATGTTATATTACATTCGAGAAGCATGATGTAGGTTGATAGAAAAAAAAGAAAATAAGAATTGAATCAATATATAGTGATAAGAAAAAGAATAAATGTTCAAGATGTTAATAATTTGAAAATAATCATCGATTATATAAATTCCCACCTATATCACAGCAATGATATTTAGATTGGCATTTTAGTTGCAACAGCTCATTAAAAATTGAAATATAATTTTGAAGTGGCTTGTTGAAAACTAACTTTCGGTGACTTATACATTTATAATTTAATTGCTTTAATTTGTTCTAACTATTTGATTATACAAAATTAATGTAAGTTATATTGGAATAGTAAGTTTTAGTAGATTCACTGTTTTGCAATACATGCATTATTTTCTATATCGAAATAATACAATAAATTTGAGATTGATTTTTGGGGTTGAGTTCTTGGCTCAAATTTTTATGAGTTGTTTAGAAGTTCAAATATTAAAAAAAACATTACATGGATATATAATATTTATATGAAAATAAAAAAAATATTGGATAAAAATAAAAAATGACACATAGTTCACAATCTGAATAATTCATAAAAAAATATCATAAAGATTTTAAAAATAGAAACCCAATGATATGTGTCGATCTGAGTCTAATACAATTTTTTTCTAAAAATTTCAAATCATTTAAACCTGCTTTTCAATGTGATGCATTGTTTTTTGGATTTTGGGCAAAAATAATATATTACATATTAGAAAATATTTTCTCTAGTCTAAATTTAGACCAATTTCGAACATCAAATGTCAAAAAAACACATTATATGGATTCATGATATTTATGTGAAAATAAAAAATTTTGAATAAAAATAAAAAATGACACATAGTTCATAGGCTGAATAATTTATAAAAATAATAAATAAATTTTCTAAAATAGGAAACCAGTGATATCTATCAATTTGGGTCTAATTTAATTATTTTCTAAAAAGTTTAGGTCATTTGGACTGATCATTTCAATTCAATATACTATTTTTAGATTTTGGACAAAAACAAGACATTGCATATTATGAATTATTTTCTTGGCATTAATTTTGTCAGGTATTTTGGACAAATTTAGAAGCTCAAATATCAAAAATTAATGCATAGATTCATGATATTTTATGTGAAAATAAAAAATATCCAAAAATAGAAAATAACACACAATTCATAAGTTGAATATTTCATATAAAAATTAAATATTTTTAAAAATAAAAAAATTATTGATACATGTCCATTTAAGTCTGATGCAAACAAAACAGATGTTTGGGATATATAAATATGTTTACACAATAGAATACAGCCATAAGTATAGAAATACTTTTTATTATCTCAAAACACTAGAATAGATTGATGGTTTTGTTAAATATCAGATTTTGATAATGAAACCAATTGATTGTGATTAATGATCTAACTATGTTTTGAGTGACGCAGGATTATTTTCGATCGGGATTAGATAATTGAAGCAGGAAGAATTGATATTGCATGGAGGAAAACATGTTAGAAGATTGGACGTCGACCGGAAGATCGATCGACGTATCGGCAGAAGGCTTTGGACAAAGGATTCAGGCATCGGGCCAAAAAGAGCAGAGTTGCGCCAATAAAATCGACGTTGCGGAGGACAATTGTCGATTGACAACATACCCAAGAGAGGACGATGCGCTGAAAAATCGGACAAAACGCCAATGGACCAATGACATACCGGGCAATAAATTTGATTCGTTTTGTAATAATTATCTAGATCGAAGTAGGATTAGGTTTAATTGGGTTGAAATTAGGTCAACTTAATTAGGGACTAATTAGGCCTGAATCAAAGGCTATGTTGGGCTAGATGAATGGCCAAAACAATGCCTTGTTGCCACGTTAGGCGATGGCACTGCCAAGGTTGGTGGTGGAATCGCCTAAAGGCTCAACCTCCAAGGTTGAGTCTGAGCAGTGATACCGCTTAGTGTCAGTGTGTTTGGGCAGTGGTACTGCCTAGTGACAGAAAGCTTGGATGGTGGTACTGTCAGTACTTGAAAGACCCAAGATGAGATTAATTTTGGCTCTAAATTTAAATCTATTTAGAGCCTATAAATACTTCTCTCATCCTAGGATATAACAAACAAGTACAAAAAGTTTAAAAGCGAGAAAATGCTATAGAAATCACTTAAGAAATCTCATTCTCTAGTCTTTACTTGCTTTCGATTTAAAATAGAAGAGTGATTGCTTATAAAAGTTCTCTCATAAGCTTGTCAAAAGGAGAAAGTGTTATAAGGGTGTTTGATCTTCGTCCATTGGAAAGAAGAACGTTAGTAGAAGCTAGTGGCTTCGAATGAAGAGGAATTAGGAGTCGACCTGTCGGATGACCGAACTACTATAAAATCTAATTTGTATTTATTTCTTACTATTTATTCTTATTGTAAACCTTTTTACTTTACTTGCTCCACTTCCTCATCTCATCACTTTCTTACAATTGCTTTCAAGTTAAACATATTTTCGATATATTTTCATCGAAACGAATCTTTTCCCGTCATTCTTGATCCTAACAGGTTTACACAATTCTATTTACTTAGTAGAATACATATTACATAAATACTCTTTAGATGGGCAAAACTTTAATCATCTATATAATTTTAAAGCATCGAAAATTTTTGAAGAATCTTATTTTTTACAAAATCTAGTATGTACACTAGCATTCTATATTGCATAAGATTTACAAGATCATTTGTATAATTTTGACCAAATACTAAAAAGTGAATTGCCCAAAAAAACTATTTATTGTCCAAAAATAATCTTGCAATTTGCAATCAAAAATATTTTATTTTATTTTTTAGAACCATATACCTCAAGATAATCTCTCAAGCATTTCTATCTTATTTTGGTCTCATCCTCTTTACTAATTTGATAACTATGATCCTTTCTCTCATTCACAAATTATTCTCTTTGTTTTTCTTATGAAGGTTAAAAAATCCTAACTGTAAAAAGAAGATTGAGATAAAAAAAAAACTCAATTCTTCCCTTACTATAGTTCGAATTTTGATTTTACAGATTATATGCTGATATTTTCAATTGCCTTCGAGTAACTTAGATTTCAAATTTATAGTTGATTATTTGATATATTTTGTATAATCTCTAATAGTTCTAAAGTCTCTAGTATGACTTTAATCTAAGATCAATACATAGAGTTATGCATATCCCAATTTGAAGTACTCATCCTCTTTTATTTTTAGAATGAATTATATTTAAGCTGAATTAATCCCATCAGGAATATAATTATGTTTTATTCTTTTGATATATTTTAAAATATTCCATTAAGGTTCTATGAGATTTGAAATTAAGTGAAAATTATTTTTATGCACCATGAGATTTATATGTCTAGATAATCCCAACCAAGTATCAATAAAAAAGAATAAATATTGATAGTTGAATTACAATCATAGTTTAACCTATTTTGTTTTAAGTTAAAAATTAGTACATATTTAGTTCTATATATCTCTTAGTTTTTATAAAATTTTATAATATTCCAATATCGTTTGATCAACTAAAATAGTAAAGTAAAATTTTGTCACAGAATTATGTAATGATTTAAATGATACTAACTAGTTCATTTGATTATAGAGTAAGTTATTAAAAAATTGATAATGAAATTTAGATGAAATTTTAAGTTGAGTATGGTCTCTCTTATTAGGGATTTTATAAAAAATTATAATAAATTTTACTATTAATTATTATAAATCAATAAGTCAAGAGATATAATTCTTAATTAAGATATCTCATGACTCTATACTCTCGACTTGATAGATGTATCACTCCTTCGCACACTTATTTTGAGTAGTGCATCTATGTGATGCATTATTTTTAATTTTTTTTCTAAAAAATAGTGCATCACATATTAGAAATTTTTTTATTAACCATATATATATGACTTATTTAGAAGTTCAAACATAAAAAAATATTGCATAAATGCCTTATAAATTTTTAGAATAAAAACAAGTGAAAAATAAGAATGACACACTATTTAGATGATAAAAATTCATTAAAATATCAAAAAACTTCTCTAAAATATAAAACTAATTACATATTTTCATAAGAGTCTTATTCAAAGATTTTCTAAAAATTTAAGATCATTTTGGATAGTGCGATGCATTTTTTTTTGAATTTTTCTCGATAAGAATGCATCATCTATTAGAAAAAAATTTCTTGTAGACCAAATTTTTTACATATATTGTAGATCTCTTTAGAAGCTAAAATATTTAAAAAATATTATATGAATAAATTATAATTTATTATAAAATAATTAAATAAGTAAAAAAATAATATATTATTTTGGATAAAGAAATTATTTTTATGAATAATGCTCAAAATATTAATAGTAAATTAATAAATTTTCAAAACATTGATCAGAACAATAAACATCAATGCAACCTTGGTTTCCTAGTTACATAATAAACTAAAAGTTTATATTTTTTTAAAAATAATTTTACATAAATTAAGACGTACCTCAAAGAACACTAAATGTCTTGTCGTAAACTATGTTGGTTGTCACTAGCTTTAGAACCCTACAAGCAAAAAAACTCAAACCCTAGAATCGTCTTTTATCATAAATACAAAACAAAAGCTCAAAAGAGTTGGTGTTACCGATGACAAAACTCAATCCTAAACACAATGAGATATGAAATTGATGATGATCGGAGATTATGGAATATATCGCGACAATAATGATGGAATAAAGAGCAATCGAAGATGAAAGGTCATTTAGCATCGATTCAAGTTAAATCAATTTTTTATTTGATTTAATCATATTTGAATCCAAATAATTTTTTTAATATTAATATTATTTTTAAAAAAATATGAACGCTATTTGAGCATTTTTTTAAAGTATGGTGCTGCACGGGAAAAATTAAAATTAGAGATTTTTTATAAGAATTTACTATATATATATATTTATATATGTTTGAAGAACTAGTTAGACTATTTGTGACACTCCCGATTCGATATAGTTTGATAATTAATTAACATTTAAAGTGACCAAGCGTTTGATGATTGTTTTGGACGAGTGATTTAGACTTGATAAATTAGCATATCATGTATCGCATTAGATCTTACTTATAACCTCAAAAGAGGTGCAATATCTTAATCAACCGCGAGGATCTTGATGTTAACTCCTAATCCTAATTCAAAAATATATAATTCAATTCAGTATGTAATTGAAAATTTGGACCATATATTGACCTTAAGTTTCGTGCTCAGTTTGATCCTGATGCCAATTCCCCACAAGCACCGAAAACTCCACGATTCAAACAACGGACCGTCCATCAAGATACATCTTCCTTAAAAATTGTGCAGCATATTGATCAACGGTGTGGATCTTGATATCAATTCCTAACCCCAGGACAAAGATCTATGATTCATATAGGTCAATGTTGAACTCGGTGACTCAGTCCAGAAGGCGAGCGAACTCGGAGTCATCACCGCGCCAGACCCGATCCCAACTCATCGCAGTATAAGTTTGTTTCTCCGCCCCACTTGTACCCTTATCGGACACCAACCCAATCGCCCTCCGGGAGAGCGGCGATCTCTCTCCACTCTGTTGCCCGTCATATCGCCTCGTCTTGCCGTGGTAATCCTTTCTCCAGCCTACCCTGATCGCTTCTGTTTTCCCTCTTTCGCTCCTCTTTGATGTCCCCCTTTTTGGGACGCTGATGATGCTCTTCTCTCTTCGTTCAGGTCTTTTCTTCCGGTTATTCGACGAAATCTCGAGAGTCCGAGGCCTATTCTTGGTAAAAAGATATGTTTGTTTTGCTTTCTTTCATGCCAAGAGTTTAATCGTTCATTATCTCTTGTTTTTTTTAATCTCTTGTTTTTATCGCTTTGATCGTGTATAGGAAATCTTGAGACGAGGAGGAGAACTTGTTTTCGTGGTTCGATTTGTTACAAGTTGGATCTTTTCTTCGCTAGCTTGAGTGCTCGATCTTCTGGTCCGGTGAGAGATGCCTCGGACGGTCTCCCGGTCTCCTTCTTATAGGAGAAGACGGTCTCCTTCTCCTAGATACAGCAGCCGGAGAAGCAGAAGGGATCGCAGCCGCTCCCCTTATTCTTATAGGTGACGTCGCATGCTATTATGAGAAGCTAAGAAAATATTCACGCGGCCTTCTTGATTCCTGAGTTCTAATGTTTCTCGTTTCAAAGATCCCAGATTGTGAACTGCATCTATGTCTGCCTTACTGCTTCCTCATAGGAATACGTTGCGTTGTTAACGATCAGAGACTGAATCGATAAGAGCTTTTTATTTTCTCCTGCTGGAGCATCAACCAAAGAGTAATTCGATCGTATCTTGTTAAGCACTTCTGGTGGCTAAAAGTGTTAGCTTGTTAAGGTTCTTTTCTAGGTGGATCAAGATTTATATTAATGCTGTAGACTGATGCGGCTGTAACTTTCTTAGATTATAGCGCTGGATGGTAAGTGAAATGAAGACATAGTCGAAGGATTGTCTACAATTACATTGTTGTTTTTGCAAACTTGCTTTTCATCTTTAGTGCTGCTGGTTTGGTTAATGTGCTCATATGAGATGACGGAGATCTGAATATGACAAATGCACTCATATGATGAGATGACAGAAATCTGAATATGATGCATAATTTGGACCTATACTTGTTGATGACATGAGGATTTAGTTAATGACTATCTGAGACTGATTTCTGCTGGGTTCAGGTCAACTTTCTTTCTCTTTTGTGCTGATATTTTACACAAATTGTTGGTCTTTTTTACTTCATGGCCTTGTATAGCACCATGCGTTTTTTGAAATTTAGTCTGTTATATTGAATTTTGAAATACCATTTGCTAAACACGATGCATCTATTTGCCTGCTTTATGGTGGAGTCATTTCTCAGTTGTGATTGTTGCATTCTATATTTTGAAGAACATAGCAAGAAAACACCTTGTCAAAAAATTAGAAACTATGCAAGTTGATGCATATACAATTCCATTGTGAATTGACATACTATCTGCTCAGATTGGCGTTATGGCTATAAGTCATTTTGATTTGTTTTGGAATTCCTGCGAATCAGCATCGAACTATCTAATCTCGCATCCAGAATTTGGCATGCAAAAAAATTTTGAGAGTCCCGTTTTTAGAATTTTCTCTTGTTATTTTCATCCCCATCACCAACAGTAGACCATCGCCTATATTATAATAAAAAAGACTTCTATTTTGTTTTTGAATAGAATAATACTGTCAATATTCTTGTAGCTGTCCTTTTTTGTTTAATCATTTGCCTCCTGATGAGGTTGGTTCATCAGCTTATGGACAGTCAAAATACTGAAATAGTGTTGGAAATAGTTGAGTATAAGGAGTAATAGAATCCGTTGGCTACCCCTAGGCCATTAATGCAATCGATTGATGGTATATTCTTTAGCAAAGAAGGCTGGAGCATAAATGCTATCAGTGGTGTTGCTGAAACTAATCCGTCAGTTATTTTGAATCCAGGTGGATACTGGATGATTGTTTTGATATGTATTCTTGCTTCACTAAGAAAATGAGTAGTTTCAAGTATGTTTTTTGTGAACTGGATGTCTGTCAAATCTGCTGATAGATGCTGCTCAATAATATCACAAATTGATTTGAGCATTTGTATTCTATATTTATGTTGATATTCCTGTAGATGGTTGTATATTATTCTTCAGTGATCAAAACATGGTTGATTTCGTTCCCTTACAAACTTCATCATTTCAGACTTGTGCATTTGATGTAGAATTATTTTACTATTTGGTAGGCCATAGGCTCTATGCCATTTTCAAGTAAACATGATTTTGAGAATCTTTATAATAAGGATGCAAACTCTTAATTGCTATGATATTCAGTGGAAATTGAAATGTTGTTACATTTAATATTTGATGTTCTAGAACGGAAAAGGGAAAAGTATTGTATAAACAGCTAATGACTGTTCATTGTTATGTTGGTTGCCTGATTTGCATCTTTTGGGTATAAGTCAGGTGGTGAAGATTATTCCTAACAATATTTAAGGTAACTGCATGTGTTATATTTGAATCCCAGTTGTTGGTAATATTGAATGAGTAAACTAAGTCTTTGCCTTCATGGATTTGTCCATATGGTATGAATGTCAGTGTCTAAAATTATTTTTTTATCTTGAAGGAGGAAAAGTCGTTCTCCTTCTCCAAGATGGCGTAAAAGTCGTTCTCCGAGCCTTCGGAGACGTATTAGTCGTTCTCCATCACCAAGGCGACACAAGAGACAAAGGAGTAGGAGCATGTCAACTTCGCCGGTAAACAAGTCTGAAAGCCCTAGTCTTGCATCCATTGAGCAAAAAAATGCTCTTGAGAGACAAAGACAAGAAGAAGAAAAGAAACGGTAAAAACATAATCCTATACTTCGGTGAGCATTTTCATCTTAAGGCTTATGATACTTATTCTACATTCAATGTACTAGTGCATCTTCTTAATTTTACTAATACAAAACGTTTGTAGGAAAAGTTATTTCATGAGATTGTAGCAGGCCTTCAATCTTCTCCAATCATATGCATTCTTCTTAATGCATGAAAAATTGAGATCAAATGTACCAGAAATTACTGCTTAAGCTTTGAAGGTTCACATATTTTAGGAGTTTACAAGAACAATATGGCATTTTTATTTAAAACTGAAGTTTCAATCCCAAAGATGAATTTCAGTAATTCTTGCGGGCAATGATCCTTCAACAGGATAAGACTTTCTAGCCTGGTTATTGTTATTGGTTACCAACCAGTATGAAGTTTGTGGTTGAAACCTGATGTTCGTTATGACAGGTGATCTTGATTTTTGAGCTTTATATACCTCATTAGATTGTTCAAAGATAATACCTCTTCAAGAGTTATTTCAATTTTCAAATATGTGATCTTGTGAAATTGCAGTTAATTGTGTTCTTATTAGGTTATTGCGTTTAAACTAACAAACTGCACTTGTACCATTGAACCTCCTAATTACAGAAGACTTCATCTATTAGAGATGATATAAGTAAAGGATAGTTATCAAACCAGCCATCAACATGGCTAATCCTTGGGTCACTGGTCAGATCAATGATCAACTATCTGACAAAGGAACAATTAGTTCATTAGATAGTTTGTACTTCTTTATTTGATTATCTTGTTATGCTTGAATTGGTTAAGGCTCTAAAGCATGCCTTCATCTTCCCGTGAAGGGTGATTATGTTTCATTAGTTATTTTTATTCTTTTTCCTGATCCTAAACTTTCCATAAGTTTTAGAATAGAACCTGCATATGTGTTGACATACCATGGTGCACTATCCAACGACATTACTCTCTGCAATTGTGCATGCTTCTTTTGTTTGCTAAAACTTTGGATATTGAAGCATGTAGCTTGATATGTTATTTTCTTTTTCCAAATTTACCATACAAGAATTTGGTTTATCGACCACTGTGTTTGCCGCCTTTGTTTGAATGTTGCTTTTTGCATGGTGTAAATTGTTTTGCTTTTCTTTCATTATTTTTTTGTGTATATCTTCTCCATTTCGTTTAGTCTATATATGTTCTCAAGTTCTTCATGTTCCTATTAATATGTAAAAGATAGATTAATATCCTTTCTAACTTTTAACCAGCTGAGGATTTTGTAGAAGCTTGAATAAATAAGCCATCTGAAAAATATTAAGGAGGCTTAGATAATTCTTTGTCAAGTAACTATTTTGCTATTTGAATTCTGCTGGCTGTTCTAACAATACTAGTACCTCTTTCTTCATAAAACCCAACACTTTGAGATGTGCGGTTTTAGACTAAGGCACTTTGAGAAAGGCCAAGTAATTTGTAGTGACAAAAGGGATGGATTCCCTGCAAGAAGTTCTCGTATGAAAATTTCCAATTTCAAACACTTGGTTCATATTAAAGTTTCTTGGTTAAGTGAAAGCTAGGTTTATTTGAGGAAGTAACTGACAGTGTGATGTGATTTCTACACTCAAATGGAATGGATGTGTTGGGCTGGACCCCTTGCGTTTACTAATATTCCACAAGGAGAAGTTTAGCTGCAGTGCAGAGATCTAAAATTTTCTTTTGGTTCATTATAGAGGTGACGTGTCCTTGGTGCATGTAGCATGATTCTTCTTTTCTTTTACTTGATTTAGAATTACAATATTCTTAAACTATGTGAAAGCACTTGGTAAAAATAGAACTTTTGGTCGTATCTACTTTGGGAAGTTTACTGAAGTTGTTCAAGTTTGCTTCATGGAGTGCAGAATCCTACAAAAAGTCATGGTTATTTAACTTCTTTTTGCTCCATGGGTAGAACATTATTAGTGAAAATTTCTCTGGTACTTAGATATTCTCCTTCCTTGTTCAGATGCATGTATAGTTGGTGGAAGTTCAATATTTTTCTTTACTGGAATGAGATCAGCAAGTTTTGGTGTCTTCTTGTTGTCATTTATGTTGATCCAATAGCTCCCTCCCTCTCACCTATCACCAAATTTTTAGGGATAATGATTCACATCTGTTCAAATGAAATAACCAAAAGAATTGGAAATTTGGTGTTCAGAAACACGAGAGGTTCTCTTTGGATAAGGTTGCAGATCTACATCGAAGATTTTTTAAATAAAAAAATCTTCATAGAGAGAGAGAGAGAGAGAGAGAGTTATGGTCATTATGACCCCTCCCACTCTCTCTTTTGGTTTTACAAATCCACCAATAACTTCTCTATCATTTCACTGACCACGTGTTTGCACTATCAAGTTACGCATTACCTGCAAACAAGAAAGATGATCTTGGTAAGGTTTGGTTGTTGGTCAAATATACATAATATAAAAATAAGAGTTATTGTTGAAAAAACAAATGCTTCATTCTCTGGCATTTAAATTTGTGCTGTGAAGACACTTAAGATTTTGCCGAGATCTCAAGAGTTGAATAGTAAGATCTATTTACTGTTAGCTGCATGATGCTTTTCATTTGTTTATCATGTTTTAATAATAGGAAATAGTTCTCAGCATTTTTTTGTAACACAAGGAAGCAAATGGAACATCCCGTAGTCTTTGCTTTGCATTGACACAGAAATTTATGGTGCGAGGACTGTGCTTTAATGGAGAAATTGAAGTATTTAAGTGATTACTTTTGAACCTGCCACAGGTTACTTGACATTTTTCTCCACAGGCTTTTCTGAAGGGAGCTACTGGTATAGTTCCACTTGTTATGTTTGATGATGCAATTGGTGCCTGCTTTATCTAGTGTTCACCAGTATGAAAACTCATTTGTTTGGATCTGGATTCTTTAGAGGTATGCCTAAAAAGCACAATCTCGTGTTTAATATGTCGTGATGGATGAAAAGGATGGGTTAGTAAGGTACCATAAATGTTACTTATATGCTGTTTGCTTATCTATTTTAAGGCTCTTCTTCTGGCTTCTGAGAACATCTCTCAACTTCTGTTGTTTTCTACTTGAGAACAGTTCTTTTTTTTTTGACATCTAATTTCACTAACAGGCGACAAAAGGAAGCAGAACTTAGAATTCTGGAAGAAGAAACTGCTCGAAGAATTGAAGAAGCCATAAGGAAGAAAGTCGAGGAGTCTTTGAATTCCGAGGAGATCAAGCTTGAAATACAAAGACGAATTGAAGAAGGTCATAAGAAACTACTTGATGAGGTTGCTGCCCAACTTGAAAAAGAAAAGGAAGCAGCTCTTATAGTGGCAAGGCAGAAAGCGGTATGGTTCCTATATAAGCGTACTTTGTATTATTATTATTATTTTTCCATGCTTTACACAGAGATCACATCTTGTCCAATTTTGTGATTGAGCTCTCAGATGTTTACCATCTGTCACTTTTGGCACCCAATGTGCATATGTCAGCTGTACACAGGTTCCTTACTAAGTGCAGTCTGGTGGCATATGCACTCTTGTCAAATTGCTGTTCTTCACTGACTGGCCTGCCATGGAACTGAATACGTTGCAATATGTGCTTTTGTTTTCATAGATGTACATCATTTGTTATTGTAAAACACTGTAATTTTTGTATTGATTATTGGATGAGTTGATTTTTGAGAAATGTTATTTTCTTTCCTCTACTTTTTCTGATGCCACTTTGATCTGGGCTTGTAGGAACAAGAACAGAAGGAGAGGGAGGAGTTGGATAAGATGCTCGAGGAGAATCAAAGAAGAGTTGAGGCGGCTCAGAGAAGAGAAGCTTTAGAGCAGCAGCAAAAGGAGCTGGAGCGTTGTCTAGAGCTGGAACGTATCCAGAAAGAAAAGGAAGAAGCAATGCGAAGAAAGAAAATGTGGGAGGAAGAAGAAAAGGCAAATCAGATGAAGCTATTGGGAAAGAACAAATCTCGCCCCAAGTTGTCATTTGCGATAGGTTTGAAGTGAGAGACTCCCCAATTAGTTTGGCTTTTAGATTCTAGATGAGTTGCAATGTTCTCGTACTGGTGTTTGATTCCAGTTCATGTCCATGAGTTATACACAAGTCAAAGTCGTAGTAGTCAGTTCATCGCTTTCCACATCTTTTTCTTTGCCCGTGTTTTGCCTGCTTGTTGCGTATGGTGAAAAATGTTAGCTTGCTTATATTTGGTGAACTTGGGCTGTGGGAAAATTTTAAGTTTATCATATAATTAATTTCCAATAAAATTAAAAAAAAAACATAAATATCATTGTAGTTAGTGTAATACCACCATTACTTATAACATTAACATTTAAAGAATACTGTGTTTCTGTGTGCTTTTTCTTGGTAAGTGGTGAGCAATAAGATAAGAGAGGAAATCTCATGTGAGGTTTATTTTTTCCTACAAAGAGCGTACCTTTCCTATGGTCATTATTTATTCTTTTAGATCGGATAGCACAAAAATTGATCTTAATAATTAATAATTTATTTTTTTAGTATATTTAAAATATATTGATAATCATTAGCACTATTTAATGTACGAAGTTACTATTCGCCGTCTCCATTTTACTATTAACAATCCTTTTATTATTGTCAATTTTTTTAAAAATATTATTATATTATTTATAGCTCTGATATTACCGATTTTATTTTTTTTTTCTTTTATTTCTTTCCTCCGCTCCCCCGGTGCTCCCTGCCAAGTGACACCTTGCTGGCCTTCCAAGCCATCGTGCCGCGCTTCTCCAACCGGGGCGCGTGCCGCCGCTCCAACAGGTACCTCATCGACAGCCTCGGGCGACGACAAGCTCTGCTACGCCACCTTGGGGGAGCTTGAACGTCCTCTTCTACCACTGCAAGAGTCGGATGAGGAAGAAGAAGAATAGGAGCAGAAGGAGAAGGCGAAGGCAAGGTGACGATGGACGTTCACCCTGGCGACGCTGTTTGTTTTCACACAGCTACGTTAACGGAGGGGACGTAGGCGTCGCCATCGTCCTACGTGTTCGATCTCGACGAATTCCTCCACCAAGAATCTCGCTGCCACGGCATCTACTTCGTCCTCTACGACATAGAGGCCGACGATGGAAATTTCTCCGCCGCCATGCTCATGGAGGAGGATCTCGTCACCTTCTTCAACTTCCCGGTGGAGATCGCTTTTGGCTCGGGCAGAGGGATCGTGGTGGAGGTCGGCATAGTCTCCATCAGCGAATGGAGTGAAGTGGAAGACTCTTTGGATGTCGGCCTCGGTGGTGGAGGAGGTGAGGCGGCTGCTTGTGATGTAGAAGAAGAAGAGGATGGAAACAAAAAAAGAGAAAAATGGAGGAGGAGGACGGAGGAGACTAAGAGGAGGGAGAAGAAGCGGAGGAGAATGAAACGAGGGAGAATAATAGGAGAAAGAAGGAAGATATTTTCATCCATTTGTAAAGTAATACTAAAAATTTTAAAATAGTATTATGAATAATAAAAAGGATTGTAGATAGTAATCTCATAATGTTATATTTATTCTAGGGCAAGTTTTTTTAAAAGCTATAAGTTTTTATTTTTTTTCACGTAAAATATTTTTTATTTTTTAAAAGATAAGATTATCTCTGAGTTTCGTATCGTTACCTTCTAGAGGTAGTTAGAGAGATCGAAGAGGTCAGACAGATATATACTTAAGCTTAGAAACAATGAGCATTCCCTCTTCGTCAAACCTCTTGCCATATTTGATCTTTTTAAGGGTGACGATATAACTTAGGGTGATAGGATGACGATACTAATTGATGTGATGAGGGCTAAGTTAATCTTTTTTTTTTTTTGAAGAAAATAGGGAGCAACAAGGCTTGATATGTGCGAAAAAAGAAAAGAAAATTGGGATTTTTTTTGACGATTTTGTCCTTTAATTTATGGAGGGATACAAACTGGAATGACATACAGCAAGGACTTAAACAAGGAGAGGCAAATATGCCATTTCCCAACTGTGAAAGGTTATATACGTAAAAGACGGCATAATAGGTACATGTTATTATATTGTCAAGCTCCGGGGGTGTTTTAGAAATTTCATCTCTCGGTAGGCGCTAAAAGACGCGGGGGAAAGGGGGGAAGAACAAGACAAGAGACGCTTTTTCTCCTCTTCTCGGATCGGGCGGCGTCAGAGGGGAGGAGTGAAGGGAAACCCTCGCTTCCACCGCGGTCAAGGAAGCATATACCTGCGGTAATGGTCTCCTCCGCAACCTGTTATTCGGTGTCTTCTCTTTAATCTCGATTTATTCCCTTTTTTCTTCTTTCAATTTCGATTCGATCTTTGTTGATATGTGTATCTCCTTCTTTTGGAGAACTTTTGTTGGTTGTTGGTTTATGTTTATAGCCGACAGAAGCTTGGATTTGTGGAACTTGACTTTAGAGGCGATGTTGTGGCCTGAATCTTCCCTATTTCGTCTTCTAGGGTTTTGGTTGCTCTTTGCAATTCTTTATGGCAACAAGGATGGAAACAACTGACGTCGACAAATACGGATCTTTTTAGTTGTGATGGCTATTTGGTTTGTAGGGTTTGGGATTGTTTTAGTATCCGTGGCGCTGAATGGTTCAACTTTTTTTTTTGTGGATTTTGCCGTGCAAAATGAGGACTTTTTTTTCCCCCCCCCCTCTAGATTTGCTCTCAGTCACAGGCTTTACCTTAGGGTCATGATCTTTGGTGTTTTTAGATAAAACGTCGTGTTTGTGGTATGCTATTATCCTTATGATTTGCTAACTACTTGTGTGCTTCGCTATTATGAAAACTTGCTGTCTCTGGTCCTGTTTTCTCCCATCTTTGCGTGAGATTTATTTATTTATTCTTGTTTGTTCTGATACGTATGTCATAAGAAAATGTTTTTTTGACGTGCTAGAGGAAATCATTTTGAACCGTTGGCCTGGTGATATCTCATGAATCCAAGATGTTGCACCCAATTAACATTCCGATCATGAAGATAAGTGACGTTGAATGTTTGTGAATGCTAGCCCGATGATAACTTGACATGTCAGCAAATTTTGTTTTTGGTCTATGTTATTTACTCCTTGAAGCTTCAAGGGTTGAATGTTTCCTGTTGTCGTTGCCTACAAAGTACAATGGCTGCTGGCATAATTGTCAGTTTCCCACTTGTAATGTGGATCTCTCGCTCGTAAGGGTTTGACATCATTGTCAAGCTCAAGTATAACCCATAATCAAACACTAGCATGGTGCATGAAAGGTCCAATCCAGTGGTGGTTTCACTTTGTGATGTACCTTTAGTCCTATTCATGAGTATCTCTTTTCTACTTGGACCTCTCATCATATCAAATACTAGGTACAGTCACTCGATGAGCCTTGACATGTTAACCTATTAACCAATAACCAGTCTGTTAACTTGATGAGCCTTGACCATTGTTTCAAAATGCTTAAACTCATCGCAAGCTTATTTAATTATTCTCCAACTTTCAGTGTAAGACTAAACTGGAGGTGTTGCTCTAATTATATAAATCTATTGTTGAAGCTTTGAAGAGCAACAAAGAAGGAAATACTGTTTCTAGCATTGGAAGGTGCTTATCAAAAGAAAGAAATATATTATGAAAAGTTTGATTGTTTGAAACGACAAAACATTCCCTTGGTGATGTTTTTTAAGAACAATGGTTTAGTGACTATCATGGTGGTGATTCTCTTGAGATATACTAAATCTGTTTTGAATGTGACCTTTGTCAATCCTAATCTAGATTGGTACATGGTTATCACTTCAATTTTTAAAAACAAATGGGCACAACTTCTTGGGTTAAGCATACTTTTATCAATATCGTGAAATCAAGGGCACATGCCCTTTCCCCGCCATGAATTTGCACCTGATTGCAGCTTGCCCTTCCATCGTTTATCATTTGGGCAATAGTTATGAAACTGGTGAGTACTCATTAGGGTTATGAATATATTGGCTCAACACAGAGACAATAGTATGATTTGATGGTTTTCAATATAAATAATGTTTTATTTTATGTTTGGGATTAAGGTAGTGACAATCTTCTTAGCAAGTTATTGGTATGCCTCTCCTGAATCTTTATATCTGTACTTTGGTACCTATGGTAGATATTGGCCAGTGAATCATTCGTCATAGTTTCAGATATCATAATATAACAAGCATACTGTAGTTCGATTTCAATCTGGTGTACCTTCTGTACTGGCCAGTATTGACACAAATTCTAATGACTTTTTTATGGTGTATCTAGGCACGGCATATTGTGCTGGTCAATATGTATATGTTGGTCTAATAATGCTCTGTAATAGGTAACATTTACAATATTTGGAACCTCGTGGTCTTCTTACAATTCTCAATGGCGATGAGATCCATGTAACCAGCCCCAAATGGTTAGGACTTACAGTTTTGTTGTTGTTGTGGAATGGAACCTCCTTGTACATACTGTCGACCATGAAGGTTAAAGCTGATAACACAATGTAATTACACTGTATATCACCAATTTAAATATCTATGGTGTCATTTTAAAAACAGCATTTTATCATGAGAGAGAGAGAGAGAGCCAGTCTGACGTGTTTGAGCAGCATTTTATCTATGGTGTCATTTTAAAAACAGCATTTTATCATGAGAGAGAGAGAGAGAGAGAGAGAGAGAGAGAGAGTTTAATGCTTAGTTGGTCTATTGGTGTGTTAAGACTCTGGTCCGAAATCTTCCATAGAAATGTGCAGAATCACTTTGCTATTTGAACTGTTTTCTTGAACATAATGATTAAAAGATCAGATATATCTCCGTGTGTATGATCATGACCCTTCCAGTCATTGTTATATGTCCTTTACAGCTGCAATTGTTTGTGGATGAGTTTCTTTTACCATATTTTGTGATATGTTGCCACTAATTCTGTTGTTTGTGCAGTGTTCTTATTCTTCAAGCCAATTTGTTTATCAGTTAATTGTTCGGATTGCACCTTGAATTCGTACTAGTTACTTTTTTGTTTTGTTCTTTCTCTAATAGTCTTCATTTATTTCTTCACTCTTACTGTATGTTTAATTGATTCTGACAGGTATTCAGTCCATCACTCTGGTTTTCTGGACGCTTAATCAACATGGCAGATGGTCATGAAACTGATAAGAATATTGAGATATGGAAGATTAAGAAGCTAATCAAGGCATTGGAATCTGCTAGAGGTAATGGCACAAGCATGATATCTCTCATAATGCCACCTCGTGATCAAGTTTCTCGAGTTGCTAAAATGTTGGGTGATGAATATGGAACTGCTTCAAATATCAAAAGTAGAGTCAATCGGCAGTCTGTGTTAGCAGCCATTACATCTGCTCAGCAGAGGCTGAAGCTATATAACAAGGTTCCTCCAAATGGTCTGGTTCTTTACACTGGAACCATTGTCACCGAGGATGGAAAAGAAAAGAAGGTGACCATTGATTTCGAGCCTTTCAAGCCCATTAATGCATCACTTTATCTTTGTGATAACAAGTTCCATACTGAGGCTTTGAATGAACTTCTGGAATCTGATGACAAGTTCGGTTTCATAGTGATGGACGGAAATGGAGCACTATTTGGCACATTAAGTGGCAATACACGTGAGGTACTTCACAAATTCACTGTTGATCTTCCAAAAAAGCATGGTCGAGGAGGACAATCAGCACTTCGATTTGCTCGGCTTCGGATGGAGAAACGCCACAATTATGTTCGTAAGACAGCTGAACTTGCCACCCAATTCTTCATAAATCCAACCACAAGTCAGCCCAATGTAGCTGGATTGATTCTGGCTGGTTCTGCTGATTTTAAAACTGAGTTGAGCCAGTCTGACATGTTTGATCAGCGACTCCAGGCCAAGATACTCAATGTCGTTGATGTTTCCTATGGAGGTGAGAATGGCTTCAATCAGGCAATTGAGTTGTCAGCGGAAATTTTGTCTAATGTGAAGTTCATACAGGAAAAACGATTGATAGGGAAGTACTTTGAGGAAATAAGCCAAGACACGGGGAAATATGTCTTCGGTGTTGACGACACTTTAAAAGCTCTTGAGATGGGTGCTGTGGAGACCTTAATTGTTTGGGAAAATCTGGATATTAATAGATATGTGCTAAAGAACAGTGTTAATGGGGAAATCATCATAAAACATTTGAACAAGGACCAAGAAACTGATCAGAATCATTTCCGCGATGCAGCTAGCAATTCTGAACTGGAGGTGCAAGAGAAAATATCTCTACTGGAGTGGTTTGCAACTGAATACAAACGATTTGGTTGCACTCTCGAGTTTGTTACCAACAAATCTCAAGAGGGTTCACAGTTCTGCAGAGGTTTCGGTGGCATTGGCGGCATATTGCGCTATCAGCTTGATATGAGATCTCTGGATGAGTTTTCTGATGATGAAGTGTACGAAGATTCAGATTAGCAGCTGGTCTCGCACAGCACAGCTGGCTCAGATGCTTTCTGGTTTCCGACTAATTTCTTGTATTTTCTAATTTAGAGCCATCGAGGGAGCTCCATAAGTCATCAAGTGTTTGGCATTTTTTTCTTTTCGGATTTTAGCGTATAGTGGCATAGCAATGAAACACACTTTTGCGTAAGTTTTATCATTTGGAAAAAGAGATGATGCAAAGTGCATCTGGTTGATGAGTCAGTAGATTCCAATGTCCAGCAGAGAATTTACTTTTTGTTTGTGCTAGTTGTGGTACTCGATGCATTTTAGGAACTTTTGTGTTGTATTTTATCTTTTGCTACCAGAATAGTTTCTCAGTTGTTCCTTCACTTTAAAGTCAATAGTTTTTAGCTACCTTTGTGCTTCTAATGCTGTGTCAATTGTGGCAGGCTGTGTTCTACAGAGAATTTTTGTCTTTCAGGCCAGTGTTCCTGCAGTATACTCAAATCGATCCTTATTTTGAAGAGGATTTTTTAAAACAAACTGTATTATATATATATATATATATATATATATATATATATATATATATTTAGGATGAATGAGATTTAAAATTTTCAACCTTTGGTAAGAAGATTGGTATATTGTTATCAGACTAATGCTCAAGATGGTTCATAACATATTTTATTAATATTATGTTGGATAAGGTTTTAAACTTTTAATATCTGTAAGTTAATTTGGTACATCATCATTGTTTAAAGTATGAAATGTATCCCCGTTGAGATATTGAACCCTAGTAAGTGAATCTAGTATAATATCACCAAATCAATAGTATGTTATAAAAATTAAATTAAATTACTGTAGCGATCTTACAATTATCAAAATGTCACCTCGAAGAATACTTGTAGTGATATCACGATCACCACAGATTGAAAACCTTAGAATTCCACAGTCAAGGCAGCTGACGAAACCACTATACAATTGTATGCATTCTTGTTTCTGAATTCATCGACTATGTAACCGATGCTTATGCATGATGGGTGGCCTGTTGGAGTTTCTCCACCGATGCCTGGAAGGTTAACTTAGGGCAGTGAAGAATTCTGACAGATATGTTGACTTTGAACAATTCTGCATCTTTTGTTCAACTCGTTCGATTCAAATCCTTAATCTTCAGGGAAGGATTAGCTTCAGCTCAACTTAAACTTTAACCCGAATCTCGATTCTTAATTTGGTAGTATTATCTCGATTTGGGATAAGGCGAATTTGGTTGCATCAGAAAATGATAAACTAATAAAACCATCAATTTTATTACATTCAGCAAATTAGGCTCTTTTATATAAAAAAAATAAAATTATATTATTATTGTAATTATTATTATTATTTGATTCAGTGGGAAAAATCTTATGTATCCATCCTAAAGTCCGAAACAATTAGTCCCCCTTCCCCTTGTGGCTATGGATATTGATTTTGATGGGTGCACAAATCATAAATAGCAAGAAATCAGAATCTCCTCAACTTGTTTTTTTTTTTTCTCCCTATCCAACTGACTTTTCCATTTTGACTAAACAAAACAATAATCTAATAAATTCTTTAGAAAAAAACCTATAGATATATCAATGGCTAAGCCCTAAAAATTCAAGAATAAGTTATAAAAAACCTCATAAATTATATATATTTAAAGATAATTATACATGCATTTGAAAAAAAAAGTCAATCTCGTAGATTTCTCTATAAAAAACAAAGAACAAATTTGGGATAAGAAATTATCAACCATTTATAACCGAAAAGAAAACTCTGGAAAAGTCTCCAATATCTCCATCTCAGATGGAGAAAAAGAAAAAAAAACATTCCTCCTTTTCGTGATCGGATTTGGAAGGATAAGTGAACACATAAAATAAACTATCCCCTTTGACGATTTCCCCAATTCTCCCCATATGTCATCCCTTCGCCTATAATTTCACGTCCATTTCTTCTCGGATAGAACAAAACACAGAGAGGAGTCTCCTCCTCTCTCCCTCTATTTCCCTCCACACACAGGACGCAGAACCGTCCCCAACTGAACTCCCAATAGAAAAGAAATAGCAACCAAAATATATCACATAACCGCAATAGATAGAGATAAAGATTCCGGGAGGAGAGAGAGAGAGAGAGAGAGGGAGAGGAATAGAATCAGAAGAGGAGGAGGAAGAGAAGGAGAATTGGAGCAGGAGACGGACTCCGTTACCCCTCGCCGTAAGGACACTTCAAGTCTCCTCAATTTGTGCTCTAGGGTTTGATGTAGATAAATAGATTGCATTACTTGGCTGGATCTCTCGCTCCTTCCCTCCGCCGAGCCGATTCTAGGGTTCTGATCTTGGTTTCGGCCTCGCGGGAATCCTTGCCCCCCGACGCGCATTGGCTCCTCCCTTCGCTTTCTGGCGTCTGGGGATTGCTTTTTGGCGGTTTCTGGGTCGGTTGCTGCTTGCTCTCCTGCCGCTTTGTTCGACTTGCGGACTGATTTTGGTTCTGTCGCTTGGATGATTGGTTGACGTCGTGATTCACTCGGTTGTTTGTCGGAGATAGATATCGAAGGGCTTCGGCGTCCCGAGTGAATGCCGGGTTCTGTCATCCTTGAAACCTCCTTGTTCTGGATTCAGTAGGGTCTGATGGCATAGGAAGGATTGGGAAGATGGGTTCTGTGGCTTTTTGTCATCAGAGCATGGCGTGACTCGACGATGGAGCGAGGCGAGCCCACGCTTGCGCCTGAATGGTACAAAGGCTCTACCAGCAGCGCAAGTGCAAGTGGCAATTCGAACCACAGAAGTCGATCTTCATTTCATTCAGGTAATTATCAAGTGCTCTTGACATTCATTTACTTTCCTGTAGATTTGTCATTATTTTCTACATAACTAGTCTTGGAAATTCAACATGGTTGATATCTTTGTTGTTTTAGGTGAGCGTGGAGCTAGGCATCCATCAAGAAACAGATCTTCGCTAAGTGCTTGTGACCTTGATGCTTCCCGTTCTTCGGCATTTTCAGATGGAAGCTTATCTTCCTTTCGTAGGAGTGTGAGCAGCAATAGTTCCTTGACTCATGATAGAGTGAGCACTTCTAGTTTACGGTCATATAATAGTTTTGGTAGGAATCATCGTGATAAAGATCGAGAAAAGGAACACGATCAGCGTGAAAGAAATAGGTCATATTTGGTTGAAAATGGATCCTCCAATTATACCGATGCAAAAAATGAAAGAGACACTCTAAGACGCAACCCCTCATTCTATGGAAGGCAGAGTGAGGCTTCGTCTAAAAACTCAAGTAGCAATTTGAGTAATGGTATAATACCTGGGACAATCACTATGCACATCAATACACAGTCCTTTGAAAAAGAATTTCCAATTCTTGGAGCCGATGACAGACAGTCGGATGTTGCCAGGATGTCTTCTCTTGGTCTTACTACAGCATTAAATAATCTTTCTCGGACCACATCAGCGGGTATCAAGGGTGATGGTTGGACGTCAGCCTTGGCAGAAGTTCCTGCCAGAGTTGGAGGGAATGGACCTGCAACCTCATCTGCCACATCTACTGCTCTAAGCAGCAGTACCAGGTTAAACATGGCTGAGGCACTGGCTCAAGCACCGTCGAATGCCCGTACTCCATCACAGGTAATTATTAGTGTCATTCTTTGCTTACTTTAAGAAAACATGGATAAAATTGATGTATCTTTCTTGATCTTTTTGCTGCAGGCATCTGTCGGTACCCAGAAGGTGGAGGAGTTCACTCGTTTACAATACACCAAGCTAATACCCATAACACCTTCGACGCCTAAAAGCTCGGTATATTTTGTTAGCCTCTTATTTGCACATGCAACACATGGCTTATTTACATGCTCATGGGGACAATATATGTAGCTTATTTCAGTCATTATACATCCTTCTAAACAATATTTAAGCATTTTGATGTATCATCTAGACACACACACTAATATAAGCGCTTAGTTTTTGTTGATCCCATCATGATCTCATCCAACTTGTAGCACCTTACTATTTCTCTATTAGGTGGCATGAGCAGGGCTTAAAGGTTATTCACATTTTTTTAAATTAATTTAGTAACCAAGTTTCAACCTGTTAGCAACTAAATAATCTTTTTTTTAAAATGACCATCTGTATGTATAATAATACCAAGTAACTGATATTGCTTTGAAAAGCATGAGAGATGATTACTTTAATGTCAATTAGAATCCCAGATGTCCTGCTTGTCAAGCCTTTTCTAAGTTAAGAAACATTATCTTGACTGCAACTATTTTGTATATTGGGATATGAGAGCCGTACTCCTCTGTCAGGTTCAGTCTGCTTGATGTATCTATGGTGTATGTATTTGAGTGATAAAAGGGTTTTTTTTTTGTTCATCATATTAAAGGCATCATGTATCGTGTATAGTCATTTGTTTACTTAATCCTGATTTGAATTTGAATGGCTTATGCATTTGAATAAAAAAAAAAAAACTGTTTTGACTATATTGAATAGTTTGATAGCTCCTGTTTGTCTGTTCTTTTCATGGATGGGGGTACTCTATTTTGAAACAGGTCGTCTGTCACCTTGTTGTTTTCAAACGAGGCAATACTGCTAACTATATATTGCATTTGAATGCTGGTCTTAGGATGATCAGAAACAAGAGAGATTCTTTGTTCCTTGCAGGGATAGTGGGATAATGATGTACACCGATACACCTCCTTATCTTATACTCAATCGATCCCCTTTTTACTTACCCTAGGTGTTAAATAATGATGGTGTCACTGCTCCAATGTTTATGCTGCGGTAACTTATCTGGCAACAGCCCAAATTTGACCTGTTAAATAATATAAACCTAAATTGCGGAGCCAGATGATGCATCTAGAACTGGAATAGGAAGCGCCCATAACTGGATAAAGATCTCCAGCTGATACAGATTAGACTGGAATTGACTTTCACTTATATCCAAATGATTGGTCATCTACTGAGCAAATTAAACTGATTCTTGTCTTAGTTTCATATGGTTCATTAACTTACTTAAATTTCATCTTTATTTGCCTGTGACATAATGACCCAAATTTCCACAAATTCCACTTATATTACACAGCATTCTTAAAAGAGATATTTTTTTGGGACAAATAAAAGAGATAATGTTTGGGACAAACTATCTTGTCTTTTATTTGGTCCAATTCAATCTCTCTTGCTGCAGATGGAGGAAAATAGTAATGCATGGAATCCACTTTGCTTTCTTCCTGATTATATGCTCATTGTTAAGTAACACATTCTAATAAATATTGCTTCACTGTACCTCTTCTTGATAGTCCTTTCCATATAGAATTGCATCAAGGAATGATACTTGCACAATTCATTCATGATCATCAAGCTATGCCAGTGAGAATGATTCTCCTTAATTCCCATCCTGAACTGTTTATTTTTTTTCTTATTTACAAAAAGAAAATTATAGATACCATGTTCTTGGTTTTTTCTTTTTGGTAATATACTCTCAAAAAAATTGCTCATCAAATTAATTTTTTCTTTGTATTTCTGTGCTTGGTAAATTCTGTGGATGTACAGGAATTTCCATTGGTCTAGATTCATCTAAACCTGTTTTACTGTAAATATTCACATTGTGTCACATGTTAGTTCCAAACTCCCAATATGACTTATTGAGCTTCTTGTAGGAGCAACATTCCTCTTAGGACAGTTTCTTTTCCATGCTTGTAATATTATTTTCTGATTTGATTTGAGTATTGCCTTATGGAGAATATACATTATAAATGTCAATATCAAATGGTAGGATTTTGTTGTAATAAAATATTTACTAGTGATCTTCAGAAGGCATAACTTTTTTGTATAGATCTCGTAGTTCAATGATCTTAGAACAATTCGTATCTCATGGCATTTCTTAACTTCCATTTTTTAAGGTTCAAAATGTTGTTTTTGTAGTTTAGTATAAATATTATGTTTTTCGTTTATTTCGGGTTGTACCTGAGTGAGATAGGAGTATTATATCTGTTTAATATTAGGAAATATTCTTAGTAAGCTTGTTCTTATTTTGATATGATAATGATTTATGAATTAATTTTAGTCAAATAGTGTAATGGAGGTTAGGAGTCAATTATAGACTTCTTGCCTCTAGGAAGCCCTTTTGTGATTAGGCAGTACTGTTATGGAGTTGGTTTGTGGTTATTAGCCTATTAGGTTCAAAAGCTATGATTTAATGGATAGCTTTTTTTTCGTTTTTTTGATTGATATACTCTACCCAAATTGGATTGATGTATTTTCTTCTCTAATAATTTATTTTCGTATCTTTTATCTTCCATTATTATTTTACTCTACGTAACATATTTCGTATCCTCTATGTACCACTCTTTCATTGATTCATCCTGCAGCAATATAGGAGACACGTAATGTGACATTAATTGCTCAAGTATTTGTTGAACCAAATCAAGAAAATGAACAATTTAAACAATTGTTGGTAGGATATAGATGGAGGATGATTCAGTTGATGCTGATAGGTTATAGACTTGATTACTAAACTTTTCCAAATTATGGCATTGTTTTTTTTTTTTGGAAAAAGCTTTCGGTATTATTATTCTTTACCTTCGGCGACTCTTTCTGAAATGCTTGGTGGGGGTGGTGAAGGGTTTCCAAGAGAGATTAAATCATCAGTGCAGAATATGAGACTACGAGATAAATGGTCAAATCATAACCCAGTCAGTATGTCAAAATATTATTGTCTCCTTTTTTAAACAGGGAATGAGTCTGCATGTGCATTTGGCCTTTTCCATCAACAAGGTCTTAGTTAGATCACACAAAGAAGGTATAATGCCAAAATCTTAGTTGGCAATCCATCTGATGTCAACCTCCTAAAGTTGTTCTTAGCCAAGTCAAGCTGAGGCTAAAGAGGGACTTGCCTAAGAAGCTAAAGGCTAATTGGACGATTGAATTCTTCCTTTGATTGAACTAAAGCTCCTACAAATATGGAGCTTTTTTGTAGGCCTAGGACGAGTGTAGGAGGATGGCTCAAACTTTCCTATTAGGACCATATTGCATCCAGTATTTTGGAGGAGCATGATAGTCAATGAGCTAATGAGATCAAAATTACAAAAGGTCCAGAAGTACCTCCTTATTGCATTTCTTTGCGACTTTATCTCGTGTTAATGTCAGTGTCCATCAACTCATAAAGTCTTGGAATGAACTAGCAGCCCTCTGGCCCAGCATAGCCTAGCAACCTAGTGGCTCCGATGCGATGTATTGGCCCGTGCAGCTTGGCTGTTGCAATCCAATGGGCCACAGCTCAATGCGGCCATCCCAATGTGTGCAGGCTTACCGATCTAGCATGATCAGAACTACGTTGGTTCTGGCTGGTTGAAGGCGGTCTAGGGTGCTTCTCGATTGGTTCTGGCCATGTTAGGACCATTTCATATTATCTCCGAACTGATTCATGTTGGCTCAAGCTGGATTTGGATGATTTCAGTCCAGTTTATACCAGATTTTTGATGGTTCTGGTTCAAGTTGGTTTAACCAAGAATTAGGTTGGCTCAGCTCAGGTTCTGGCCAATCCTGGGGTTAGTGGGCTCAGTACCCCTCCATCTCTTGCTCTAGTGAATTTAAGGGGTTTTATTTGATGTTGTGAATTTTGTGATTAATCAACCTTTAAATTCAATCTTAGATGTTGTGAATTTTGTTGCCTGTCATTAACTAAGTTTAATCATCCGCTATGTTGTTGGGGGATATAGGATCTATCCGATGAAAGAATGTATCTTCATCCGCTGTTCGGCGTGCACCATTGGATGTCCGATCATTACTGGATTTCACTTGGTAGTTGTGCATGTTTGAGCTATGTTGCATAAGACTGTTGTTTAATGATTTTACATATCTCATAAGAATTGTTATCATGAATTAGAATGATTCATTAGTTTATATTTCATACATGATTTTCTTGAAGAAAATACGTGTGTTATTTTACAAGTATCCATGGCATATGAAGTGTTTAATGTAAAGTGTTTGAAAATGCTTTATGAGGACTAAGATTGTCTCTATGATCTTGAGGTTTCTGCGAGATTCCTATTTAGTATGATTGTTGAATTGTTTTATTTTTTTCCAATAGAGGAAAATTGGGAGATCAAGTTTTGAATGATGTTCTTGCATGAACTAAAATGTTTCAAGGAGTTTTTACTTCATTCATACATAGGTGATTTGGTTTGATTTGATTTATTTTGAAATAAGTATATAAGTGATTGAGGAAAAAAAAAACAATGAAAAAAATGACTCTGTAGACATTAATTTTTTTAAGAGATATTGACACACCATATGGATTTTCTTGGTGTAAAGTCCTTTCAGAGTGTAACAATAGGCAACTTGCTCCAGATGAAGAATTTCACTGGTTTATGTCATCAGCTAATTTAAAATTCTTTGATTTTTACATGATTGCTCTGTAAGCTTGATGAAAATTCTTGGTAGGACATGAAGAAAGTGTTGCCTGTTACGTGTATATCCTGTTAAGCTGTAAAAAAAGCTGTAAGCAACGAGTGATAATTGGAAACATGTAATGGAAAGTTCCATTGGAACCTAATATAAAGTGATCAGCTACCAATTTGGTTCTGCTTGTGCACATAAGTTTCTGATGATTTTTTTGTTCAGGCTCACAATTCTTTGGAGAAATCTAAAGTTAGAGGAACAAGAAGTGGGGAATCCTGTGTTTCATTGAAGATCGGGCTCCAGTCATCATCTCAAACCATCCATGCATCTGCTAGGTCAGATAGTGTGAAAACATCTCAGGCAGGCAATCTTCAGGTTATAACCTTTTCACCAAAAAGCACTGTCAATCCAAAGCAAAAACTTGACAACAAAGGTGTTTCACCCTCTACTCAGACTTCCTATGGAGAAAAAAGACCCAGCACGCAAGCTCAGAATCGTAATGATTTTTTCAATATTATACGACAGAAGTCTTCGCTGGATCCACCTGAGCTTAGTCAGAGAAGGTTAACAGTGAAGATGAGCGACAGTGATGCCACTGGAGATAAAAATGTTGCCTCCGAGGGGCCCAACAAGTATCTTCTTAACAGTGAAGATGAGACTGCATCTTCAGACCTTGTTGCTGGATCTCTTAGTTTGTCTTCTGACCATGTTCTTCTAAAGTGCGTTAGTGATGGTGGAGATGAGAATTTATCATTGGGCCCTACTGCTGCTGTCTCCATGACTGCATCTCCTGCCGTCGGTGGAGAAGTGGGTTCATCTCCAGATTCTGTTATGATAGCGTCGGTTCCAAAAAATGTTACCGAGATTATTTCAGATTTTGTTCCTTCTCCATGCGAGGAGGAAGCTACCTTTTTGGAAAGTCTTGGGTGGGATATAAATGCAGATGAAGAACCACTGACACCTGAGGAAATTGCTGAATTTTACCAGAAGGTGACTGAACTTGTTTGGATTGGTTTCTTTTTGTTTGTTTGTTTTTTTGTTTTTGGTGTGGAATTAACAGTTGACTATGGTTTCCATCTCGTTGTGTAGCATCCAGAGCAGAAGGCATTTTTGAGGCCGGGTCACCACAAGAGCCACTGAGAATGATGATGATGCTGGTTTCAGGCCACCTGTTGATGGAAGGCGACATGGATGCATAATCTTGAGTCACCCTTTAACTGTGGCTGAGATCTCTCATTTTGTTGGGGGTAAAAAGGGAGTTTTAGATTGGCATTAAGGATTTAAAAAGGCGATGAAGAGTCCGGTTGCATTCTTCCATCTTGCTTCGAAAAGAAATGTCTACTGCAAATAAGATGCATTGTTTCAGTCCTTGAACATGTGTATCCTGCTATGGTTAGGGTGCTTCTCAGGATTATTTTTTGGTTTCCTTTTTGATAGATTGGTTAGAGGTTAGAGATAAAAGTTGAATAGGGGGGCTGTCTGATATGAGAAAGTTGCATAGTTTAAAAGCTTAGATTGTCTTCTTTTTGTCCTATCTATATCATCAAAGTTGGGAAATTTCTGGTCCTCTCTTTTATATCAGCACCTTGCAACAGCATATATTTTCTTGTTACGTCTCTCCCGACTAAGCTTAATATTGTCGCAGTGGAGTCTGTGATGCTTCAGTTGTTGCTCCGATGGCTAATCTCTTTCAGAAAGAGCTGTATTGCACATGATGCATATTTTTTTTAATTTTAAGATAATGGCATATATGAGCACCAACATAAATGTTTCAGAAGTATTTATATTTTTAATGTACAGTAGGAGAAGGAGATTTGAGTGAATTTGTGAAATACTTTATGTGTGTGATAAATAATAGATAAAAATTACATATTAAATGTATTATTTGATAAAATTACATATTTTTTTAAAAAAATATTAAATATTTTTATATAAGATTTTATCATATAGAAAATATAAATTATATTAATTTTTTTATTAAATCATTTTACTAATCTTACTAATCTTATAGGAAAGCGGTATATGTGGGCGGCGAGGCCGCACTCGCCAGAGGTGGTGAGGGTGAGCGAAGCCTCGCCCGAGTCCAGCTTCCGCGTGCTTGACTATGTCTTCTCGCAGGTACTCTGTTCGAACTTTGCCTCTTTGTTGCTCCAAAAATCAATATATTTTCTCTTCAAAATGCGATCTTTTTTTTTTTGTTTTTGTTTTATTTGCTTGTTATTTGGGGGAGGGGGAATTGTACAGATGGGTAAAAAAGTACAGCAAGTTTCGACTTTGATTTGGATTTGGTCTTCTTTTGCGCACTGGAACATGTTTTTTCCTCGCTTCTTGTGAAGCTCAGAATTAGTGAATGGGGTAAAGAGGAGAAGAACATACGATCAACAGTTATGGTTTACTAGATAAGGGGCGCTTTATAAAGATGTGATTTAATCTTGTTAATCTTCTCAACCATCAATGACTAACTTCATTATTCTGAGAGAGAAGGAGTGGTTTCTGAAGACCCCGCGGGGTGGGTGGGTGGGTTTTTGAGGGGGTGAGGGGTCGGGAAGAGAGAGAGAGAGAGAGAGAGAGAGAGAGAGAGAGAGAGAGAGTCACTATTAGAAAGACTACGAGAGAAACCACCACTTTGTATATAATTTCCAAGAACAAATCATTCCTTGGTTTTTCGATCCCCACATCTCTCTCTCTCTCTCTCTCTCTCTCTCTCTCTCTCTCTCTCTCTCTCTTCGTCGTGCTTGTACGAACTGATCAAGGTCGAAGGGAGAAGGTCATGGTTATAAGGTAGTACCTATTCATTTATATTCTTAACATGGAACTTGAATTGATTACACATGTTTTCTTTTAAATGCATGATTTACATAAGATTTGGACATGAGACTTTTTTCTCTAAAAACATCTTAAATTTTTTGTCATTGTCCTTTCATCTAAAAGCTTAAGCTAGTAGATGGGCTTTAGCCTTTAAGGTGGAGTAGTTTTGGAGAAGAAGTTTGGAATTCTGATATTGAATGTTGCGGTGGATGTTCTTCTTGTGCAAAATCTCTGTATGAAGCAGAGTTTCAAATTGGAGGAAAAGAAAACCAATCTTTTGTGTATTCTATCCCGGAACATTGGTCACCAAAATCTTCAACTTTTGTTACTCTTGTAAATACTGCTGATGAGAATGAAGAAATTAAGACATTTGTTGGTGGTCCCTCTAAAAAGTGCAGCAGCATAAAAGACAAATATGATAATGTGGAATTTGAGTGCATAACTCAGCATGAAGAAAGCCTAAATGGTAGCGCTGTGTTAGTGTATAAATCTCATGATGGAGAGTCCATATTCAAAATATGACAGCGCCTGCATGAAAAAGATGACGATGTATCTCTTCTAGCAGATAATAATTTTGAAGGTACAGAAAAAACAGTTTTAACGACAACTTGAATATGAATGCTGCCAGTTCTGATAATGAATATGCATTGCCAGATTATTCTATTAAAGCTGAATGGGCTTCTCCAGATTTGACCTGCCAAAACATTCATGATGCTGAAATGGTTCTTCTTGATTCAGAGCTACCGGGTGCCTTATTGAGCTTGCTCACTAGAAGTGAAGATTCACTAGGGAAAGGTGGTAAATATGAACATGAAATTATAACTTTTGGTCAGGCTTTAGATTCTGAAGAATCGTCTATACCTACTTTGGAAGTTGTCTTGGATGAAGCTGCAGACATCCTAAGTGTTGATAAACCTCATCATGACAATGTCAGTGCTGAAAATTTCTTGTTTCCAGCTGTTAATTCATCCAAAGATAACACAAAGTTGAGTCTCATATCAGAGGTAACTTCAGATGAACATGGCACTAACAAAAATTGGGAAAATGGGGATATTTTCCAGAATTACAGTTCGTGTACTGAATTTAAAGATGTAGGTTCAGCTTTTAGAACTAGTGAATGGATTCTACCAAGGCAGTTTGTTGAGCTCGATCATACTCAGATAACAGTCTCTCAGGGTCAAGATTTTACAGGAATATTAGATACTTTCTTGATGGCTCGGCACCTTGTTATAAAAGTTTAGAGGCAGAAAGAACAATGCTTTTGGGCACAGCAATGTCGGAAAGGACATATGTTTATAATGACGATCTACCAAGGGATACAAACCAGCAACTTAATGATTTAGAAGTGCATAGGGATGAAGATGCCATAGTTGACAGTGTATCAGCTGTAAATACCAAAGCATATGACAAGGTTGTGGGTTCTCGAATCCATGAAGCATATCCCAACTTGATCGGTGTTTGGAGTGAACTAAGACCAGACAACCCTGTCACAAAAAATAAATCTGAGATGGTAATGGGCATGGATGGACAAAGTAATAGTTTATATCATGATCCACAAGAAGCAAACAATGATTTAATGGTTCAAGGTGGATCAAACATCTTTGGGAAGAAGATTGGAAAAAATGGATCCAACCATCATAAGGAGTGCGTGAATACCTTAGAATCTTTCAGAGAAAGCAGTTCATATTTGATTGGATTGGATATTAATTATGAGTATTCAATGTCTGCTTGTACCACAGATGATTCATGCATGTCAACCGATTTTGGATGATACAGTGAACAAACTCTTCCTATGGAAGAAAAAAATAATGAACATTTACATTCATCAGTACCCACTGCAATGTTTTCTGTTCATGACTCTACTCGTGTGCCTGCAGCATTCAGATAACCCACAAATGATGAACAATATTGCAGGGAGAAATATCAATAATAACCTTGATCAAAATGAGATTTGTCGGTTGGTAACTGGAGGAGTTGAAGTGACTAAGAACTTTCAAGGACCCTGCAGCTGTTTCTCAAAAGATCTTCCTTGTATGGAATATATGGGCACGCATAATGCTAATGAAGAGACATCAAACATGGACTACATCACCCGAACTCTTTCTACTTCTGAACCTGCTGATTGTTCTGCTACAGTTCATACTGGTGCTCCAGCAGACTTTTTTAGCAATGACCGCACTAGGACTTAAGCAAGTTGGCCGTGCTCAAATCCGGGAATTCTAGCTGAAGAGAAAGGTGATGTCTATGCCGAGATAAACTTGCAGGTTAGGCATCAAGCTCATCATCTCATGCATGATGTTAGCACGAGTATAGACCACACAGTTTCAGATTCTACTGAAGAAAGAAAAGAGGTGAAGCTGTGGATATCCCTTTCAAAGGTTTTACCTGAAAAATTAAAATTATAGATTGTTTTAGTAATCAAGAATTTTTGTTTTAAATAGGATGTGATAGAATGTGAAAATAATCTTACTATCAACTTTGAACATAAGCGGTAAAAGTAAAGAGGGAACTGTAGCTGCAACAAGAGACCCGAGAAAGAAGGTGCTCAAGTCAATCTCTGCTAGCATCACATTGATCGGTGCACTGCTTGTTCTCCTTCATCTGAGGTATGATATCGTTGTCGTGCGAGAAATAGGAGGCTATAAATTTCTAAGTGTTCATCATGGTTCTTTCTAAATCTCAGATTTCGTTTGTGCCTTGTGCCGGAGAAAGAGGGAGAGAGAGAGAGAGAGAGAGAGAGAGAGAGAGAAAAGTCTGTTGTTTCTCTACAAAATAAAGAAACATGTCACGAAATTTACACACAAGACAAGATGGAGACTGGGAGAAGCTTAAGCTTTAAGGCCAGAATAGACTCCACTTGAAGCAGGAGTAGGTCTTCAACATCTTGCTGTAAATTAGAAATAACATGGAGAATGAAATAGCTGCACATCTGATAGAATCTACATTGTCTGATGAACATATTTCAAGTGCTCCAACGAGTTTTTGAGACACCACTTGCACTGTGTTTGACAATCCACAACGTTGCAATGGAAAGCTGCTGTGTTTGGCAATCTACTAGTTATGGTCATTTTTCCAATCGATAGGTTTCTCTGTGGTGACAAACTTGATGATGTCAATTACCAGAACTATTATTTTGTCTACCACCAACAATGCTCTGGATTGAATTGAAAAATATCAAAGATTGGCTGGAATTCTCATCATGGAGTTTGATACGACTATTTATACCCGAGCCCATCTCTCTTCAAAACTATATAATGATCACGTTTGAGTGCCGTGTATGCCACGGCTTTATCTGATGAGTCCCTTTAATTTCGTCGAGTATAGCTCAAGTTAATTAGAGTGTATCTGTTAGACTAACGTGCTTTTCAGGGAACTAAATCAATACGTTTGTTTACATGGCAGTAGTTATGTCATGTTGACTAATTCATGATCTTATTAAATGTCTATAAATTAATGTTAACCTGATTGTGGTAAATGAATTAGCATATGCGAAGAATCTTAGCATTTGGAGGGATATGCCCTTGCACTCTTTAATTTGTAAAATTATGCTATTGGGATATATATATATATATATATATATTTATATGTATATATATGTATATATGTATATATATATGTATATATATATATATATACACACACACGCCTAAAAGAGGCAATTGGTTGATTAAACGTAAAAGAAAATATGCTTAGACGAACGCAGTCCCATTGGCCCGAGGTCATGGGTCCCACAAAAGGATGCACTGACACGTTGGGAGGAGTTCTTTTGCCAACTCGGGAGGCACGCGGGATGTGACGCGAGCGTCAGTAAGGAGGGTCGGATCTTTGAGTGGGCCCTTGCACATTGTGTCCGATTGTGAGAGGTCGAGCAGGAGGAGAAGGTTTTGGGGACGTTTCGGTGGTGGTCGTAATAAGGTGTCTATCATCGGGCTTGCGTGACGAGCGATCTCTCTCTCTCCGAAAGCGATACTATAAAAGGAAGGAAGTGGGAGCCACCCTGTCATCGCTCTGAAGAGCCCCACCTCAGAAACGCCATCGCCGTCGGAAGGGCGATATCTGCCCGCCCTTGCCCCCCATCGCCACCGCCTCCCACGATCTCCGCATTATAGGTACGAATCCCCCCCCCTCCCCTCGCTCCCTTCCTCCCTCTCTTTCCATATCTGTCGCTCCCTCCTCTTTTCCTTCCCTCCCCCGCCCGTTTGATTTCTAGGGCTTGACGCTGTTTCTGCACATTCCTCCGCCTCCGGGACTGAATCTTGCACCACTGCTCGCATCAAGATTTCGTCTTTCTTTTTCTTGCGCGCGGAAAGATCCACCATATACCGTGTGCGTGTGGAAAGATTCACCGTCACTCTTCTTATGATTAAACGTTGTCTTTTATACATGTTGGAGACGTTTTCTGATTGATTGCCGCGAGATCTTATGTTTGTGATTCTTTTGAGGTCATTCTTGTTTAGGTTCAAGAACTTGTTGATGCTCTTTCCTTTATCCACTAATTTTAGGCGTACCTTTTGGTTTTCTTTCTGGTGTTATTTGATTCCCATGACCGCAATTTTTTTTTTGCTTTCAGTATGTTAGCGGTGAACCTTCTTCCTAGCCTTACCATTTCTTGTTTATGGCTATTGCAGCTTTGCCCCTGCATTTCATAAATATCACCAGTCCTTGCTCTGGTTTGGGTGTCTTTTTTTTGTTTCTTTTCTTCTTTATTGGGAAAGTTTGAACTGACAAGCGAGTTGCAACCATTAATGTGGTTTTTGAGCATCTCTTAATTCTTCTTCTGCTTGAAGCAATCTATGTAGTGTATTGTTATCTGAATTGTTGATTGTCATGTTACCGAACCTTTATGAGTTTCAGAATCTTGATATTCCATGTTGACTTTGTGCTACCTCTGCCAAGATATCCCTCGACTACCTGGTTGACCAAGGGATTTATGGTCTCGATTTTGTCTTAGATTACAGAAAGAAACTGTATGGTTTATGCTTGTGACAGTCATGATTCTATAAGACCAAGTGGGCAAGGCTTGTAAGTTCAAGACATTTCCAATTTTATTTTATGATTTGTTTTAATAAGTTCAACAAGGATTTTAAAATCTTCCTTTGTGCTCAAATAGATACTTCCTCGATGGAATTATACAAGAATGAAATCCCAAATGTGTTATTAATACTAAAACACAGTACAAGATAGATTGTGTTTCGCAGCTACCAGAGGAGATCGCCTTTTGCTTGTTGTAGATTATTCATTAATTTCGAGCTTATGGATGCTGTTTCATGATGTAGGAGCTTCCTAGATTGGAAGTATAAGAGATTATACAATAGTAAATTGATTGTTTAATTGTAGTCTAAGATCCACAACAGTGAAAACTTGGGTTCCAGTTCGTCGGTGTTGTAGCGGGCCGTTTGAAGACAAAAACATCATGGTACTTTACATAGCTATTTTTTACATGTGTCGATCATTTTGAACTTTGGTATCAATATTCTTGGAATGAATTTTTCTCCTTATAGCAAATCTTATCATATTACCTTTTCATCTCTTTCCTTCAACATCAATTTCAAGTTGTAATGTCCTCACATGGATCTTTTTATGCCGTTGAACTCAAAGCAAGGTGGTAGCTTAAGTTAAATCAAAAGCATTTGATCTTTTTTATTTCTAAGAGTCATCTTAGGTCTTTCTCCACCTCTTCTTGCACCATTAATCCTAATTAACCCAGCTCATTTAATAGTGATTATATATATATATATATATATATATATATATATATATATATATATATATATATAACATGTTGAGTTTTTATTATTTTTCTCTCATTTTATCCTCTACTGGGACGGGTCATAATTGTCTGCAAATGAAAACATAATTTATTCTATCTTTTCTAGAAACTCTATGCATTCATCTCAATATTCTAGAAACTCTATGGTAAGCTTTTTGGACGTGCTATTTTTATTATCCAACAATATCATGTTATCTCTTTTCTTGTCTCAAGTAATTTCAGACTATTGTTTCTTGGCTGATGGCACTTGAAGTTACCAAAGGGTATATCTTCACTCCCATGAATGTCTTTTACTTTCATCACAATTTCTCGCCTCAGTTTTTCTTGGCTAGGAGGACTTGACACCAATTTTAATGGTATGCTGTTAGGTTGATAGATGTACATAAAATCCTGTCAGATCCTTCATGAAGCCTTTTTGACTTTGTGTTATTCTCTATTATTGACCAGACGTTGATATGCTGCCTTTCTTGTTTTATTTTCTTGGCATCATACACTTAATCTTAAGGTACATAATTTTTCTGCCCTTATTTTTGTTTTTTGTACTCTGAATTTTCCTTAGATTCTAGAAATTTTAGGAGAGGTCCAGTTCTTTACTGGATTGTTGGTTTTCAAGACTCATAGAGCTGCCACTAAGAATACCAGAACGAGTCTCGAAAAGCTTTAAACTCCAGACATTACTATATTTACAATTATGTAACATATATACATCAGAAGATCAGTCATATTCTAACATTTGACTTCATTAATCAAAACATTACTATACTTGGATGTGTATATACATCGAAAGATCAGTTATATTGAGACATTCAACGTCATTGATCAATTACATGAAAATGATAAATGGGAAGAACTATTACCTTTTCACTTTTGGTTGGTTCTGCAAATCTGAATGATTTCTTAAATGAAGTTGGGTATGAAAAAAATAGGCAACCATATTATTGACTCCAGGAGTATTTCAATGCCCCAGATAAATCTGCTGTAAGAGAATAGCTTCTAAGTGTTAGGGTGGAACATGATAATTGAACTATAGTGAAACAATTAACCTTAGTTCTTTTTGCATAGTTTCGAAGGTCTCTTTCGGCATTGAGTCTATTTTAGTGGATTTCGTGTTATAGAAACAACAAATGATTAAAAATGCATTTGATGATCACACTGCGAGGGGGTTCTTCCCATTGGCTAAGAAGATTCTAGATCACAGAGGTCAAGGTTGGCTTACATCTCTTCTTATTGTTTGTTGTTTATATTTCTGATAATTTTTGAAGAAGGACAGTCTTTGCTTTCTGAATTTTAGAATAAACAATTGTCGCCATGCAAGTTAAGTTCCCAGTTTTAGATTTTTTTTTCTTTTTTGAATATGACACAAAATGGGAGCAGTGTCAAAGGATTCTTTCATTAATTTGCGATGGTGATTCTTTGGTGATAATTCTGAAGCACCAACATGAATAAAATGTAGTTGAATTTGCTTGTGCCTGGAGGACAATCAATGGTGTCAATGCTGTAACTGCCCATGCTGATTGTCACAACTTTGTTCACATATAAAGTTTTTTAAAGTGGGATCTTTGAAAGGAAAAGAAAAATCCATCGTGATCTTTCTTAGACAACTGGTTGCTTCTCTATTAGGGAACATTGGAAATTTCTTTTACTTTGTCATTAGTCTCCCTGGAGATAATAACAGTATGAATCTCTTGTTACTTTATCAAGGAATTTTGTAGAGCTTGGTTGAGTGATTGACAACCTAGCTACCAGATCCTGATATGGTATGCTCCATTATTTGATTTTTTTTATTTTTTTTGGTTGCACTTTCTTTAACTTGATCAGGTATGTATATGTTGATGGGTTGTGCGTATTAACAAAATGGCTTGGATTCCTGTTTTATGTTCCAGTATTTTCTTTTTTGTTGCCTAACCTTTAATTGGATCAGATATGCATGAGATTTTTTTCCTTTCTCTAAAATCATGTGATGATTTGTTCATTATGAATGACATACACGCATGGATGCCTATTTTCTGCCCCATACCTATTGTAACCTATCTCTTTATTATTCTTTTGATGTCTTCTTTATCAATGCAATCTGGTTGCTGTGGTCCTAAATTTCTAGAAATTCACTTCTTTTTTTAGATTTTGTAAGAAATGGCAAGAAGAATCAGAAGCTATCACAGAAATTCATCTTGGAAGTTTCGATCGACTCCATATCCATTGCCTTCATATCAACGACCTATTTCAGCAGAGGGGTCTTCAAAGAAGACATCTTTTACATTGGAGAGAAAGGATTGGAAGGGTGCTACTTGCCCTGTGTGCATGGAATTTCCACACAATGCTGTCCTCCTCCTTTGTTCATCTCATGACAAGGGCTGTCGCCCCTACATGTGTGCAACCAGCTGCCGTTTTTCTAACTGTCTTGAACAATTCAAGAAGGCATATGCTAAAACAACTTCATTGGTGGAAAGTCGGATCCATGATTTGCCTGCATGGAAGAAATGCGAGGTAGTGGAGCTAGCATGCCCTCTATGCCGAGGGCAGGTGAAAGGATGGACTGTGGTGGAACCAGCACGCAAATATCTCAACAAGAAGAGGCGGAGCTGCATGCAGGATGACTGCTCATTCATCGGTAGCTACAAAGAGCTTCGTAAGCACATGAGGTCTGAGCACCCTTGCGCAAAGCCCCATGTAGTGGATCCTGTTCTCGAACAGAAATGGAGAAATCTTGAGTACCAGAGTGAGCGGGCAGATGTGATCAGCACAATTAGATCTTCAATGCCTAGGTCAGTTATATTGGGAGACTATGTGATAGACATGGACGACAGTGACTATGATACCGACTTTGATGACGACAGTGACTCTGGTACCGATTTCGATGACTACAATGATGACTTTTTCGACAATGCAAATGGTATCTTTGGACGGAGGAATGGTCGGAGTATCTTTACCGCACTCATGAGGGAGGCTGCCCGTCATAGGAGGTTTAGAAGAAGCCATGTAGGTAATGTTAGAGAAGGGAGTAATAGTCATCTTCCAACCGCCGTCGATCGTGCTGCCCGTGATGCAGCATTTAGTTTTCGCTGGGAGGAACATGATGATGATGATGGGAGTGCTGTAGGCATAACCCGTTCTGAAAGGCAGCGTAGGAGGGGCCTGGGAAGATCATCGGTACATGGTACAAGATTGTTGTGATGGTGTATGTTCAAATTCGGATTATTTCTTTCTGTTTGTTCTTTCTTTTTTCTTCATAAATATGTTCTGATATAGCAAACATTAAAAGCTTGTTCCTCCTGCAAGTCCCATTATATTTTCATCAATAACAAAATTATATCTGGAGATCAAAACTTTGAATTTGCAACGAGCAGGGGGGGTATGTGTTGTGGGTCTGCCAGTTAATTTGTCTTCCTCGTGTCTAACATGGCGAGCACTTAATTCCACCGCCTTCTGTTGATGTATAGCTAACGACGGCAGGTGGAATATCTAATTTTGTTGTTGTGGAAATATCTCACTCCTCTCGTGACGATAAATTTGTGTGGCAAGTTGATGGTAAAAGACAACAATCATCCAAATTAGCATATGGGTGCGTATAAGGTATGACATGTGTCATGTCCCTGCAATCCGTACAGTGAGTTTATTATTTTGCTGGACCCATTGGTATTGTGGAATTGCATTGCTGATGAAGTTGACGATTGACGACTGACTGTTCCTTCTCTAAACGAGTCCGGCCTTTCTATGAGCTTCCCGAAAAGCTCTTATTGCATTTCCAATGGAGTTGGACGCCATGGATTCCCACGAATCTCGAGGATTTGGGAGGGGGATTCCCCATGTCGGAACCCAATGGCTTTCTTTCGCGTACGGTCTCGAAGTGTGTTTCTTGTCCGGCTACGAGTGAATCTTGGATGGCAGCGGTGGATGCAATGAATCGATGATACCGTATCTGATGGGGTCAAGCACACTTGGTGGTGCATTTAATGCCTTGAAATTGAATCTGACGATGCGGATTCGGTGAAACTTTTTGGCACGGGGGAGGACGGACGCACCTCCACCAAGATCTTTTCGGCTGGCTAATACAAATCCTACCTGTTTATAGGGATGTTTGCATTGAACAGCTCAAATCCACCATAAATTCTCCTAACCGATACCACCTCGGTGGAGGACGTCTCGATGGAGGTCGAGGACAGGTAACGAACTCGCTGTGTGTTCCATCAACTAAATCTTCCTTCTCGAAAGGGCGGAGAAAACTGCGAGGCTGACCTGTTCAAATGCTTGCTATTGCCTCGGGCAGCCGGCCACAGGCGGAAGAGAACGAAGCGGTCAACGACATTACCGGGCCTCCGATCCTAACCCATCTTATCAACGATCGATCCTGTCAAGCCAACCGCTCACGCCGCATCGGAGGAGATCGAATAATGGAAGGTGGGAAGGTGCAGCAGCAGCAGCAGCAGCAGCGAGAACGACGTACCAGCGACGGAGTCATCATCAAAGTGTACGAGGAAGCACCGCCAAGACCCGGTGCTAATCGTCCGATTCAGCGCCGGAGTAGACTCGGTGCACCGTCGTCGCTCGCTTACGACCGCAGGCAGATGCTGCTTGCCTACTCTCAGCAGCTGCGACAGGGCCACGAGCGGCAAACCCAACGCTGCTGCAAGATGGCACCCGGGCCGAGCTGGGGCCAATGGAGGGCAGCCTTTCTGCGGAAGCATGGTGGTGTAAGTTAGACGACTAACCTACTTTAGCTGATGCTGGTGAGATGAGAAGCTTAGTGTACCATCGAGTAGGGTTAGGATGGGGACTGAGAGCGGCTTTTGTTTTGAGTTGGAATGTCTTAGATGAAGAAGAGGAATTCTCTGCGACGGCGAACTCGGGCGTGGATTCGTCGAATTCTGACCAGAATCAGAAGGCGACTAGGGGGGTACAGCGCCATCGTGCCTGCTGCCGAACACTCTCGTTCGTGTCCTTGCCGGGTGAGCGAACGTTTAACACGAAGCTGCCGGGATTTCTTCTTCTTTCTTCCTCTCTGATGGTGCTTTTGTGTGCGTTCAGGGAATATGGAGGTGCCTGCTGGGAGGGCTTTCGCGGTTGTGGAGGCGTCGCAATGGTGATAGGCGGTTCTCCGGCTGCCGCAAGGCGCTGTGTCGTTCCTAGTTCTCGTAATGCATGCATGAATGTTAGGGAGCAATAAAGAAAGCTTCTCGTTCTTCGATCAATCGTCTGTGTCGGTGCCTCAGAATGATGTCCCGTTCATTATCATCATCGTCATATAAACTTACAGAGTGGAGTTCAGAAATGAGCTGCTCGTGAGGGCTCGGATCGTGTGATTAGATTGAGCTTTTGGGCTTTGACTATAATATACGAGTTTGTGCTTTGGGTTTGGAATTTGATAGGAAGTCGGTGAAGTTGAAGTGAGTCGATCGTTCTCGATACCATCGAGTCGATCGTCACCCGAAGAGAAGCGTCTCTTCCATCAATAGTGATATGGTTGATATGACAATTAATTGGAACTAAAAATAGAGTGTCAAATCGAATCATAGTTAATCGATCAAGCCTTTCCATATGTAGCCCAACGGGGGGGAATGACACTCAAATCCATTCATAACATGACTCCATGCAATCGATACAATGATGTCCCGTGACGATAGTATAGATGGGAACATATTTTTATTTTTAATATACAATTAAAGAAAGAAATTGAGTGAATGTGTTATCGTGGAATGCTTTGATTGTATTTTAAATGTTTCATTGAATGTTTTATGATAATTTTATCATTCTAATAATTTTTAAAAAAATATTATTTATTATCTAAATTAGTAGGTAAATAAAAAAAATTAAATGTACGTAGTCTTATTAAAAAAATCAAGTAGACTAAATATAAAATAAATAAATAAAAATATAAATCATATTATTTTTTTACTAAATTATTTTAGTAATATTATAATTTTAATGATGTCGTAAGGTATTTTAATATATATATATATATATATATATATATATAAACAAATTATATTAACTTAATATGATCTAAAAAAACTATCAAACATATTTGACATTTAAAATGAGCATTGGATCATCGTTCCTGATGAGCAACGATGATAAAGAGATGACATTGTATCTCGAGCCCTTCATCGATACAATCACGAGAGAGGCTTTTCGTTGGCAGAAGCAATCGAGTCGATAGCTCTAGTAGAACTTGGATGGTCTATGGACTATACTCTCGTGCGAGAGAAGATAACAAAGATCAATTAGAAACAAAAAAAAAATCCATAGTAGCTCTGTTAAATTTTGGCTTCGATTGGTCAAAGGTAACCTAGTAACATTTCCAAATTGAATAAGTTATGGAAGATCATAAATCTATCCAAATAATAATTATTATTATTAAATATTATAAAATCTTATAAATATAAATAAAAAATAGTATTAATCATCTTATGATCATAGGCCGATTGTTAGATGAAAGTGTTAGTTGGTTTTGGTTAAGATTGACCCATTTACATTCGAAGTTGAACCGAGTCACATTAGATTACATAATCTATCAAAGAAAAATTCTCTGTTTTGATAACTAAATATTCTAAAATAATTAAAAAATATTAATCATCTTATAATAATAGTTAAATTTTGAGTTAGTGCCGGTTGAAGTTGAGCTTGTTACACTCGAAATTGAATTAAGTTATACACTCGATCATGTAACCTATCTAAAATAATTTTTTTTATTTTGATAATTAAAATATTATAATTAAAAAAAAAGAATGAATAGTATTGATTTTCGTATAATTATGTCAAGTAGTTTGGTACAAGTTTGAATTAGTTTGGTTGAAGTCAATCCAATTACACTCAGATTATATAACATATCTAACATATTTCTTTTTTTGATAATTAAATATTATAAAAATAAAAAAGATACTAATTAACTTATAATCACGGCAGAGTTGTTTGGTGGAAGTTTGAGCTAGTCTAGTTGAAACTGAGTTAGTTACATTCAAAATTGAATTAAGTTACACTCAACCATAAAACTTATTTTAAAATTTATTTAGATGATTTTAGGATAATTAATTATCAAAAATTTTAAAACTCTACTAGAATATGATTCTAATAAGAATCGTGTTATTTTTAATTTGTGATAAATTAAGAATAATTTTATATAAATGTTAATATTTTTTTTAATAGTATCTATAAATGAGTGTAACCCAAGAAAGAAGAGGAGATGAGGTTTTTTCTAAGTAAATTGCGAGAAAAGAAAGATGGAGGAGTAGAAGAAAGCAAAGAAATAAAAAAGAGGAGACAACTAAAGGGAAGGTAAAGTACTTGTAAGTAAACTAGGAGACATAGCAAAAAAGAAGAAAAAAAAAATGAAGACAGAGAAAGAGAAGACTAGATAAATTAAATTAAATCGATTTAAAAAATGATAGAGAGTATACTATCAACTAATTGTATCGGTTTGGGTTGGCGATCCGGGATTGGGGTGCAGCTGGTGTAGATTTTTTCAAGAAATATTCCTTGAAAAAGGAATATTCGGCAGCTGATTTGATGTGATATGATTTTTTGGCAGATTCTTTGTTTTTTATTTTTTTCCTTTTATTATCAGGTCTACCGTGGCAATCACCAGGTTTCACTTCGACAAAATGAACGGTCCTGTTCACTTCTTTTCTTTCACGCATCTTGACGCGGGTACCCGATGGAACCACGGCGCGGCTTGCCGCCCGTTTTTGAAATCTCTTCATTTCCCGTAGTCGAAGACGATGCGATTCGTGGGAGAAGAGGAGACGTCCTGAGCACCGATCGCAGCCGACGCCAACCTCATCCTCCTCCTCCTCCTCTTTCTCTTCCCCCGATTTCCTTCGCCGGGCGCATGCCGTCGTCGAGCGCCACGTATCTCTAGTCGAGTTCCGCTTCCGCTTCTCCCTTTTGTTATCGTCTGCCCTAAATCGGTTCATTTCGTAGCTTCCGATGAAATTGACGGTTTTCTTCTTCGAATCTGCCGAACCACCTTGCTTCTTGTTCGTAGAAGATCCTGGCTCGACGGGGGATTCTTGCTGTTCCGAGAAAGTTGAGTCTGGGGCTTTGTGCCTCGTGTTCTCTCGGCGCTGTCGGTGAACGCAGCTCCGACGTTTCGGTCTACACGTGCCCAGCATGCTGGCAGATTGCCCTTCCAGCTCAGGTATCTTCTTCCTCCACGGAGATGTCATCAGGTGTCAAGTATCGTGCTCTTTCCAACAGAACAAGGGCTATCTTGATCGTCAACACAACCTTCACTCGGCAAAAGTGTTACGGAGAGGATTGATCTTGTGGTCGATCTCAAGTTCCACCCACAAATAATTCATCGCTAAATATCGATGAATTATGATCCAGTTGCTTCTTTCATGGAAAGAATGATCAAATAGGAAGTGGAGGAAACAGGAAAGTATGTAGTTATTATCACTAGATCGTACTATCTGTGCCCTAAAGAAGAAGAAACTACCCAATGACTATGGATTTTGCAGGAGAGTGTGTGAACAAGTAGAAGGGGAAGAGCAACATTGCCGGGCTTCTTGACTCTGAGGTAAACCCTTGCAAAATAATCTTCAGGTTCGTATGAATTCAAGGAATAAAGCATCACTTTCTCTACATCATGAATCATATGCCAAACCGACAAGAAAATTTCTTCTTTAAGTCCAGAGTACGGTTGCAATTATCTTCTGCACAAGCATCCTGCTTTGTAGCTTGTGCTGCCACTCCTTTGACCGCACCTCCTCCTGCATCATGTGACATCCTTGGTTTTGCAGTTGGATCATGTCAAATTTTCTGCTAAATCAGCATAAAAGGCAACAAGGAACATATCAAGTTATCAACTTGAGAGATTGTGTTTGTGTTTGGCCAATTCAAAGTGGCACCACTCTGGTTCAACTCGGTCGAAGCTATTAAATGCAGCTCAAATTGTAATACCCCGGTTTAGTCCTATATCCGAAGTGGACTAAGATTAAGCCTGATTTATAAAGATCTGATGAATCATGTATTACTGTTAGCCTGAGCTCTAACATTGTAGGCCAGTCATTCAGGCTCGAGTAACTTCAAGCATGAATCCAAGTCCTAATGGACTAAGACTAAAAGTTGCAGCATTTTGGGCAGCTTTAATTTGTGGTGGCTTCACGTCCAGATCATGCCATTGTGCGCATCAGGTATGAATTAATATCCTCTTGCTCAAGCTATTTTTCTTGACTAGGTAAAACCTTTTGGTCCACAGAGACAGCTTCGTTACTGCAGATGACCGACGTGGGAGCTACGTCGACTGACAACGCAGTTGAAATGGCGACCTATCGAGAAAGTTTCTTGTGATTACTACTCCACCTGTTGATACAACAAAACGCCCGTTCTTGACCACAGGTTATGATGAAGATATAGATGAAACCTTTTGACTTTGATATGGTCTTCGGACTTTAAGACTACGCAGATGAACTGATCCACTAGCGACGGAGACGAGAAAATTTTATAGTGGTTAAAAATCTTATAGTTTCCAATCAACTGTTGACTGGGAACAATTGGATTGCAGGGTCGGTGCTTCCGTGCTTCCACGTTCGACTGCCTACATTTTGGGTGAGTTCGGGCATCCGCGCTTCCACGTTGTGGTCCGTGCAACAACAGTAAGGTAAATTTCATATACTGGAATCCGAGTCGCTTATGTTTTTATTTTTAAATTTCATCCATTTAATTTTGGTATATGGCTATTTAATTTAAGTTCTATCCAAAGGGGAGGAGACAGATCAGTGGATGCTAACGTGCATCCCATGCCCTTCCTTTTTATCCTAATAGGATGGTTTGGTGCAAGAGACTTTAATTACTGTGACCTGCTTCGGTGACTTCAAGCTTGACACGGAAAAAGAACAAAGCTTCGTTTGCTCTATTTTGACCAAACTCTTGCAGCCGTCGCACCAGTAGGGCCGTCAGACTCGGTTTGTGAGAGGAGGGGGGTTTCTTACGCCTCTTGACCTGATCCACCTAAAGAAACTAGAGAGAGAGAGAGAGAGAGAGAGAGAGAGAGAGAGAGAGCTGGTGATCCAATTTGTTAACTGACCCACTTGGACCGGTTGGGCTACTTACTGACTTCTTTTTCCCGAGCCGACCCGAGCCCGGACAGCCACGTCTCCTGTTTCGTGCCGTGCAGGCACTTCCTTGGCATCACCTCTTCCAGAAATCTCATCCGTGCAGCTGGTCATGATGGTGTTTCTGGATTAATAACCAGTCCTTGGACGTTTATTAATTCTTATTTAACCTACTTTGTTCCATTATGAAGTTTAATCTCCTACGTTTAAAACAATACAAAATTTGATACCCACGCATTCCTCTTTTGCTTAGGATGCTCTGGTTTTTTTTTATTATTATCTCTAGTTGATGATATAGATACATTCCCTTTAAATGCTTAGCTCTTCTGTATGGGTGTTCTTCTAAATTTAATATAACACAAAAGGGTACCATTTCTTCTTGGTTCTTCTTAACCGATACGCCTTTTAGTGCTGGACTGTTTTAATATAACAACTCAGAAGCTCAGCTTTTTTGCGTGGGTATTTCTTAGTGTAATATCTTAGAAAGCGACAACCATACATGGAAAGCAGCGGATGAAAAGACTAGACCAGGAACCCTACCTAATTTTCACCAAAATTCTTTTTGAATCCCTGGGAACGCAGCCGGCTATTAAATTTGGAATCGGAAATTTTAATCTAATCATATATATAGTGGACCTTTACATATTCCTTTCAAGTATGACAATAGCATTCGTCCTTGGCATATACCTCTCCTGACCGCATCCATTCTATCCCATTCGGTTTAATCTTTATGAATTATAAATCAGTCTGAATCAACATGCCTAAACACCTGAAATTCTTTTAATGTTCTTACAATCAGACTTAGTTATTGAATGATTCTCGTCAGCAGTCAAATGATAATTAACAAATAGATATTAATCATAACAACATATGTTTATTTAAATCAAAAGGAATAAGTATGATTTCTTTTTTTTTTTTTTGCAGGGAAAGGAAAATGCAGGGAACTGTGCATGTGCGGATGCGAGTGAGAAGAGATCTAAAAGGGGAATGTAGGTAACTTACTGTTTACAAGAGCATATATTTACGCAACGTTGTCCCTACATAATATTGATTTGTTTACCGCAAAGCAACCGAACCAAGCAACAACGCAAAGGGAGCGACGAGCGCCGAGCGCAGCCGCAGTGCCCGCACGTGGCTGCCGCGATCTCCGTCTCCCTCGCCATCTCCACCGCCTCCGCTTCGTCACCCTCCGCCTCTCTCGGTTCTTCTCAATTCTTTTCTCATAGAATACAGATGAATCCATTCTGCTGCGCGTCCACCGTCCCCGTCTCTCCCGTCGCCGCGGCCGCCTCCGCTTTCTCCTCTTCCGCAGCTACCCATTCCCTCCCAGCCCTGCCCCCTCCTCCGCCTCCCCCTCCCCCGCCGCCCTCCTCCTCGGCGGCCGCCGGCCGCAGCCGCGACTCCTTTCCGCACCAGAATCATGTCAACAACGGCGGCTCCTCCTGGCCATCGGGCCCCGCCGGCGCCGCCGCCAGCGAGCACGGCCGGCACCACCGCGCATCTGGCCCAGCGCCGGAGATCTTGGCCTCTGCCTCCCTTCGCTCTTCCTTCCATGACGCTCCCGTCGAGCACCGTGAGGTCCGTCTCAACAACATCGTGGGCAACGGGATCGCTGGGATTCTTCACAAGTGGGTCAATTACGGCAAGGGCTGGCGGCCGCGCTGGTTCGTGCTCCAGGACGGCGTCCTCTCCTACTACAAGATCCACGGCCCCGACCGCATCGAGGTCAGCCAGGAATCCGAGAAGGGCTCCAAGGTCATTGGCGAGGAGTCGATCCGCCGGATCTCCCGCCGCAAGAACGGCCGTACGCACCTCCCCCGCAGGCCCATCGGCGAAGTCCACCTCAAGGCCAGAGTCGCACCCACATCGATTATCCAATCGCAAGATAACCTTATCTGGTTTCTTTCAAAAATTAGAATTTTCTTCTCTTTCCTTTTCTAGGTTTCATCGATTCGGGAGAGTAGATCAGATGATAAGAGGTTCTCCATCTTTACCGGGACCAGGAGACTTCACCTGAGGGCAGAGACGCGGGAGGATCGGGTGGCATGGATGGAGTCGCTGCAGGCGGTGAAGGATATGTTTCCGAGGAATTCAAACGGTGAGTTCACGGGATTGGTGGACAAAGTGGTGGTGTCTACGGAAAAATTGCGGCAGAGGCTACAGGAGGAAGGGGTGAGCGAGGCAACGATTGAGGAATGTGAGCAGATCATGAGAAGCGAATTTGCTGCGCTGCAGAACCAGCTGATGCTTCTTAAACAGAATCAAAACCTCCTCGTTGACCATCTTGGCCAATTAGAGGTACAACAAGGATGTCTTTGTTATCACAGATTCTTCTTCTGATTCTTGGATGTGTGAATATTTGTTATATCTATTTGATGTTATTCTCTTTTCGTCTTAAATACACAAATTCCAATTGCAAAAAATTGATTCTGTAATTTCATCTTAGATTTACATTTATTATTTTCATGTTAAGCACTAATTAGCTTGTTTTTAGCAAGCCAGCTTTGTGGTTCTTGGGCCTCTGAGTTTTCGTCAACGTTAGTACAGTCGACCCAGTCTTTCTTTTTACTTGTTATGATGTTTTCCACAAGCTTTTGGTGAGACATCCCCTGTAAGTATTTTGGTAATTGTCATTTATCAAAATAAAATTAGTGTAGCCACCTGCAGAGACTATGAAAAGCAATCTCTATTTGGCTAGAAATAATAACATTGCAATTGAGCAAGTATGCTAATGTGTGGACTCATGATAAGCCTGTTACTGAAAGCATAACTTGAGTCTGGTATTCTTGTAACTGGAAACCTTATTGATTTTTCAAAGTAGGAACAAAAATCAAGCCATCTTTAAGAATGGGGTTCTTAATCAGGGCATGGAGCAATCCTGTCATTGATCAGTGTGTTTTGACATGGTATAGGTGCACCGCTGAGCTCATGCTGCCCACAACTATATTTTGGCACATTTCTCTACATGTGCACATGCCCAACTGAGTCTGTAGATTGACCACATGGGAGCAATAGGGCTGTGATGCAATTTATGGTCCCAAGTTTTTTAGGGGGGTAGGAATAGTTCCTAGTAACAATAAAATAATTCCTTTATCGTGACCTAGAACCAAATGTAACCCTCTTATTTCTTCATGTTTGTTTAACACAGCTTGTAATTAGGTGCAGTGGATTTTAATTGGACAATTCTAGATTTTCTAGAATAATAATGAACTTGTTAGGGAGTTAAGCCATTGATTGGAAATGGGCAAATAACCATGCCTTTGGATTCTACTTCATGTTGATTTATTTTGAGCTAAACTAAGTTGTTTCATGTGGAGACTTGACAGATAAAAAGTAACAGTGTCCAAGCAGTATCAGAATAAGTTGTTTCTTTCCCTTCTTTGTCTTAGTTCACTGGGGTGGTTTATAACTAACTCCTCCGGAACATACAAAAGCATCATTAATTTCTTCATATGAAAAACCCTCATTCATGCGATCAAGATCCCCAGTGGTTCAGTTACGTGTCTTTTCATCTCGACACTATCTTCATTCCCTAGAAATAGTACATTCATCAGATTTGTCATTTATGCTAGCAACGGCTGAAGTCTGTTTAATGAAGCTGCATATTAGCTCTGAATCATTCTCACGTATACCATTATTGCTGATGACTATTGATGGACCCTGCTACTCTTCTGCAAGTTTTAAATATGCTGTTAAATCTTGCCTACGTTTGTTTAATCATTCTAGATGATTTGATTTGCAAACCAGCTATTTTCCTTATAGTGTAACATACATTTACTTGTTTTGTTATGTAGACAGAAAAGGTTGACTTAGAGAATACTGTCGTTGATGAGGGTCAAAGACATTCAAGACAATCAAAAGAGTATGGATCGGCTGCTAGATCAAGACAAGAGAAGTATAGTGGTATGATGTATGGCAGATGCCTCGTAAAATGTTGATGTAACCCATGAATTGCTACTGGATGATTTCTCTAGAGGATTGCTTCTGATTTTTGAAATTTAACCTCACCTTTGCTTTTCTCACAACGAAACAATTCAATTTGAAACTCGTCGTATCTCAGTCTCCTTGACCTTTAGATGAAATGGAATGCAAATTAACGAGCAAAGATCAAGGTCTACTATCACATTCCCTGTAATTGAATGTTTAACTTTTCTTGATTGAGAATCAATTCGCCCAGAAATATAAATGAGAACCACCAAGCATTTTTAGGATAGGATAATTTTGGCACAATAATGCTTCTGATGTGAACAATAATTTTGTTCACTTCTCAAGCCTATCTTCTGATCTGTTCTCTACTGGGACAAAAGTTTGAACCAATAGAAACCTAGTTAGGATAGTTTCCGTTTGGTTTTACTTTTACCGGTTCTTACCATTCATCAATTCATTATTGGTCTTGCTATAATGCTACCTACATTAAATATGTTTATTCGATTTTGCTGACTAGCATCACATATTTTATATTTTATAAGGAATCTTTCTGCACCATAAGTTGGCCTAAGTTATTTCTTGTTGAAAGAAAATTACTCTTGCCTTAGTATTGGTATGTTTTGAAAATTACGAACATGACTCGATACAACTGTTTTCTTTTCACTTGAGTTGTCTATCTTGTTTATGTCGGTAATATGAGTAACATTTTGTCTTCTTATCTTTGATGATAATTGCCCAAACATAAGTTGTCTGTAGTCTAATTCATCTGTTACATATTTCTCCAGAAGAGAGTGCAAGTGAATCTGATTATGACAATGAAAAGCCTGATGCTGCTGAGGAAGAGACTGATGAAGAGGATAATACATTTTTTGATACACGTGATTTTCTCTCATCAAGTTCTTTTAAGAGCACTGAATCTGACTTCCACAGATCTGAATTTGATTCTGATGATGAGAATGATCACGGTGTTGATTCTGTTGGTTCTAGTGATTCTTCCATGCAGTATGTGGGATATAACTACCCCTCTGTCAAAAGACGAAAAAAATTGCCTGATCCAATTGAAAAGGAAAAAGGAGTGAGCCTCTGGTCAATGATTAAGGACAACATTGGAAAGGATCTTACCAAAGTTTGCCTTCCTGTGTATTTCAATGAACCACTTTCGTCCCTGCAAAAATGTTTTGAGGACTTGGAATATTCTTACCTTGTCGATCGAGCTTACGAGTATGGCAAAAAGGTAGGCCTTTGGATGTACAAATATTGGATAAAAGCGATCTAAATTGTTTATAATTATTAGTAACTCGAGAGGCTTTCATTTCGGTTTATTTTATCTGGGATTGATTTATCTGTAAATTCCATTCACTTCATCAACAAATCTTCATTGCAATATATTTTGAAGCAAAGTTTTCTTCTTGATGTCAATTTGCATTTGCTGTTGTGTGACCATTTCTATTCCAAATTGGAACTTGGATGTCAAACCAACTAATGTCATGATTAGTGTCTTGATGGACGAGTTCATTACTAAAGTGAATTAATGTTACATTTGGTCTTTCTTTTTATTGTTGCAATATTATCAACAAGTTTAAATGTGTACCACTGCTCATATTCAATGTTTACTTCAACAATTTTACAATGTATTCATTCTGGAAAACACCATGCTAAGCTGTAAACAGGCAAGTATGATAATAAAAGATAAAATGTCTGACATTTGCATCTGTTTTGACATGTAGAGTTACTAGCAATGTTGTAAAGATTTTTTTTAATATTTTAAGTCATGTTATTATGAGTTTTCACATCTTTATCTAACCTTGACATTTACAAGATGATTGGATCAGATTTAGGTCTGGTAGTATGGATTAACAAGTCTGAGGTGATGTCCCTATTCATGTCATAGGTAACTTTGAAGTCACCAGGATAGAATTTTGCTTGTTCCTTGGGCATCCTCCTTTTACATGGAATTAAAAATATGTTAACAAACTAGTGGTATCCATGTAGTAATATTTAGTAATTGCTGCAAGGCATCAGTTTTTATTAATTTTTTACTTATTATTTCGTTTCCAATAAATTTTCTAGGGCAATGGTCTCATGAGGATGCTTAACGTTGCTGCTTTTGCTGTTTCTGGATATGCTTCTACGGATGGCAGAACCTGCAAGCCCTTTAATCCACTCCTGGGGGAAACGTACGAGGCTGATTATCCAGACAAAGGCCTTAGGTTCTTTTCAGAAAAGGTAAAGTTAACATACAGATCCCTGTAGTTGATCTTATTATTATTTGTATCTGGTGACTAGCTGCAGTTGATTGCATCTTTTTGTTTTGCTTATTATATTTAGATCTTAGTATGTGCTTGCATGTTTTTCAAAGGTTGTTTCTCAGGGCATATGGATATCAGAATTTGCTCATATCTTTGGAATTTAGACAAATATCTTAAGGTAAATGAACTATCAATCTATAGTATCCGGAAAAGGTGGTCCAATGCACAAGGCTCCCATTAATGCAGGATCTGGAATTGTCGTTAGCCTTAATTATACTTTTTATAATTTTGTATTGGTGAGTGCCTAGTTTTGATGGACGAGCTCCTAATGCCCTAGGCATTTTGAAATATTGGTGCCTTTTAGCACTTAGCACCATCGACAACACTGCTATGTGCATTTGTGCCCTAGTAGGATTTCTTTTGTAACTGCGATTTTGTATCCCATTTATAAAGATAAATCTACAAAGCTTGAAAGTTTATTGTTATCCGAATCAATATATTCACCAAATGCTTATTTGGTTTCATGCTTGTTATTGTCATAACTAGCCATTATGTTCATTTTATTTGTGTCCATGTTCTTATTCTTTTCCCCTATTCAATTGTTCTTTCACAATGTTTTCTCAAAACACTTATGCTTTACGTTGTGAATGATAAACTGTTAACATTGTTATCCTTTCTACCATTTATATAGGTCAGTCATCATCCCATGGTTGTTGCATGTCATTGTGAGGGTAAGGGATGGAGGTTTTGGGGAGATAGCAATTTGAAAAGCAAGTTTTGGGGTCGCTCAATTCAGGTTGATCCTGTTGGTGTGCTAACCCTTGAATTTGATGATGGTGAAGTTTTTCAGTGGAGCAAGGTATTAGGTCTTTGCATGAGATATTTGAAATATGATTTTGTATTCTTCATGTTGAACATTAAATTATGATATTTCAGGTGACGACATCCATTTATAACCTTATATTGGGAAAACTTTATTGTGATCATTATGGTACTATGCGAATACAAGGAAATCGTGAATATTCATGCAAGTTAAAATTTAAGGAGCAGTCAATAATAGACCGCAACCCTCATCAGGTGAGTATCTGTCTCAGTTCTTTTTTATGATACTCAATGTGGTGGTAGCTGACATTTCTCCAAGCTGCATCATTTCTGGGTTCCCTTTATGCTTAGCATTCCTTTTCAAATGTTGTTTCATTTATCTAATACTTATTGTCCATTCTTGTGTTCGTTGATCATTGATGAATTTGTATTTGCTGCAATAAGATTATTTTGTGTTCTTGGCTTAAACCTTGAGACTAGTCTTGTTTTATGTAACAGAGAACATGTTCTCAGGAAAAGCACAAGGAAGGGGTGTCAAGCCAAACAAAGACAAACAGACCCTTCAATACATTTGATTTAGATGAACACAGTTGTTTGTAATTGTTCTTGGCTTAAACATTGATTACTAGTCTTGTTTTATGTAACAAAGAACCTGTTCTTAGTAAAAGCACAATAAAGGGGAGTGAGCAAGCTGAACAAAGATAAACGGACCCTTTTTTTGTTTGAGTTAAATAGGCACATGGTTGTTCATGATTGGTCTAAGCTTTACAACATTTGTGGTTTTGACAGATTGAGCTCAATCTAAGAATGTGCTCATGTTTGAGCTGGTCATGAACACTAGGTTACTTTGGACAGCTTTATCCACAGCAGAGCGAGAGAGATGTATGAAGAGAATTGAAAGGGAAGTTGCAAAAAATGGTGGATGAAGAAAATGGTTGGTGGAAATTTCAGGCCAGGAAATGTGGAGAGCTTTCTGAGATCAAAGAAAGAGTCAAGGATAGATGATATACTGTGGAAATTGCAGGGAGATAGGGTTTTAACCTGACAGGCTAACATAGCTTGTATTCTCAATGAATTCAAGCCTGAGTAGAACATGAACTCGAGTTTGAGTTGTTCGAAATATTTAGCTATCTTGGAAACCCTAATTGTGGAAGGGTCAATGCTACATTTGGCAGTATACACTTGTCAGGTTGTTTTAATTGAATCAAATGGAAGACTTGTAAGCCCCACTTGATTTTCAGAGGACCAAAAGGCCTAAAGGCTCCTGTGATCTTGTAGAACACTATTCAATCATATAGCTTTTCCTTGTTTAAATCCTTTAGCATGATCTGCAAAGATTTGGTGTGTCCTTGTTGTCTTGTTGTACAGTAGGGAGCAGTCACCCCCACCATTTTCACTGCGAATTTCAAGTATGATGATTGTCTGTCTGCTGCTTTATGTATATCCACCATTTTACATAAGAAAAATGATCCATTTGTCATTCAAATTCCCAGTCAGACTCTGTTAGATGTCTAATATGATTGAACAGGCCTGTAGAATATTACTATTAGGATTATATAATATCTGAATACTATGGACAATGATCCATGAAATTTGTCCATGTTGAAAACTTTTGGATATTGGAGTACTTGATCTGAAATTAATAGCTTGTCTGTGTGTCTTTGTCCAGTTTCTTTTAGCCAGTTTTAATGCATTTTTTACGTAGCCTAATTTCTTATATACATGTGGACCATATTTTCTCTCTTTTTTCTACCTCTATAGATGTTTTACATATTATGATTTTTGGAAGTTCTATATTTAGTAAAACTAGGCAAGCAGAATTTGTGTTGGTAGAAGCTGCATTGGACATGTTTGAGTCCTATGGTTCTCTACTTGTTCTTGTAGATTTTCAATTTAATGTTCTATCTGATGCTTTTGATTGAAAAAAATCTGATGAGTTGTTTGCTTTTCATTTGTGAAATGGTTGTTTCTAAACATGAACTATTGTAGGTGCAAGGCATAGTTCAGGATCGCAATGGCAAAACTGTGGCTACACTCGTTGGAAAATGGGATGAGAGCATGCATTATGTGAATGGAGATTGCTCTGGAAAAGGCAAAGGATCTGACCCGTTTTCTGAAGCCCACATACTGTGGAAACGTAGCAAACCACCTAAATATCCTACCAGATACAATCTCACTCGTTTTGCAATGACAATGAATGAACTCACTCCTGGATTAAAGGTGAGAAGAATAATTTTGCTCATTGCATTCTTCCTCTGGGTTGGGTTTCCTGTTGTTTTCGGGTTAGAAACTTTTATTTATTGTTCTCTCTTTTTTCTTTTACCCATATTGTTGAGCAGGAAAAATTGCCACCAACAGATTCAAGACTAAGGCCTGATCAGAGGTGCTTGGAGAACGGGGAGTTTGAAATGGCAAATTCTGAGAAGTTGAGACTTGAACAGCGACAACGTCAGGTTAAGCTTGGAATATTATCCTCGTATTCTTTCTTAATTCTTTTTAGGTGAACTTCCACTGCAAGTACTGAAATTATTGTTTTTGTGGAGTCCTTTGGCTGCTAAATTTTCAGTTGTTGCTTGTTAAGGTGTATTGGCTCAAGTGTTTGGTTCTTTGTTACATTATTGGAGTCTTAGAGATACTCATAGTTAATAAATTAGTTTTTCTGGCTTTTGAGTTCTTGCATTGAGTTGCTTGATGATTTCTCTTTAAAAAAACCATTCAACTCTTAACACTGTGTGTCTCTCTAAATTTTTAGAAGCCCTTTCACACATAAAGGACATGCCTGAATGTTCCGTTGAATTGCAATGCATTTTATCATTTGTAATTTTAGGATCAATTGTTGCCTTCATGTTTAAATTTCTTAGTGGCAGACACTAACACTATTAGTAGTAAAACTAGTTTTTCTTTCTTAATTAGTACCCCTTGATGGATCGGTAACTATGTGATGCAGGCAAGAAAGATGCAGGAAAGAGGCTGGAAACCTCGATGGTTTGCAAAAGATAAAGGAAGTGACATGTACCGGTATATCGGTGGTTACTGGGAAGCCAGGGAAGAGGGCAAGTGGGATGGATGCCCTGATATTTTCGGCCAAGTCGCCATTGATCAAATGATCGACTAACTAGCAGTTCAAAAGGCAAACATGCTCTTCTCTTTGAAATGTTCTGTGTTAACTTTGTTTGTATTTATTGTTCTTTTTTCGAGAATTTGGGTTCTTGTGGTTCAGCTGCTCATTGCTCGCCATTTTCGAGCAACCAAAATTCCATGTAGTGTAAACAGAGGAAAGTGTATAGTTTACTATTGCCTTTAAAGAGTAAATAATAAGAGTTGTATTTCTTCTTAATCTTGCTAGTTTTCTTTCCCATGAAAACATCCGAGTGCATGAGGGATCACTGCTCTGATCCCCGTTGGATCTCATTACGTTATTCGGTGCAGGGTTATCTGTTTGAGTAGATTATTACTTGTAAAATGCAATCTGGAGTCTGCTTAGTCGGGATATAGTAGAGATCACACCGAAGAGATATTCGTTGTTTGATGTTGCTGTAATTTATTTTCTTGTGCTTGCCATTTTACTCATGCTTCTTGTATTTGGTTGCAAAGCCTACACATGATCTAGGCTCAAGCTCTGTTACACTGGTACGATCCCTTTCTGGTTCCTGCAGCATTTCTTCACTTGTACCTAGAATTGTTTGTTCTCTTCTTACCCTTTGCTTAACATGTGAGCAGGAACCTGGGAGGCCACATTACTTTCTTGAGAGGGCCGAGGCTAGAGATTCTTCATCATTGTCTCGCCTTCTATGATGATATGTGCAGGTACTTTTTACATTCTGTAAAGCAATGTGTTAGAATGCAGATTAGAGATCCTCGCAATGTAGCAATAATTTTTGGCACAATCTGCAGCAATAGCTCTTGTCTTGTTCCTTTTGTCATCATCTTTGCACATCTGGCGTATGATCTGGTATAGTGTGAGCTTTAAAGTGTCCTTGTGTGGTGTTGTGATCCACAGGAGAAATGAACCGGAAAAGGTGAAGGCAGGAGGAAGAATCAGACGGGTAACAGATGCAATCTCTGCTCTACATGTCAACGGAGATACTATCGAGGACCTGATCATGTAACAAGCAGCTCAAAGCTTGATTAGTCCGCCACTTCAACCCAAATCTTTTGCGAAGATAATGTGAGGTCAATAGCAATTGAAGTTTGCTTCTGATAATTGGATTTCATGCCCGCAGAGTAGAGGGTGGCATTTACAGTATGGTGTGGATGTATATATCCCTCCCGAGATTTTTATTTTATGTATTTGTTCCTCTATATTTGAGCATATTTGTCTTGATAAAATTGTGGATTTGAATAATTAGCCTTATAAGTGACAAAGACATTTTGTTTATTTTAAGGTAACATTAACTGTTATTAATTTATATCGACTAGCAGTTTGCTTGAGATTTATGGATGGGTTTGACCTTTGAGTGGATCTTAATATTTGTTGAAAATGTATATTTTTAACAAAATGAAAACAATTTTCATTGCATCAAAATAGTTCAATCCTGTATTAACCGATCTGATGCAGTCAATTGATCCTCTATATTTTCATTTCCTTTATATTTAAAGTAATTATTGAGTGTTATGATTGCATATTTGGACCAGAGAAATAAATGGTGCGTTAAATTCATCAGGGAAAACAATCGCACTTACGATCTATCCATCCTTGTCGCAGAGTCCGCAGCACGTGCGAGAGAGGAGAGTTGGTTTGGTCCAACGGCCATCGCTCTCTTCCATCCCCCCCGCCCGATGCTGCCGCTCTCTTCGCTATGAGACGGTACAGCATGATGCAACACAGCATCTCGGACGTGTAAACCGACGCAGATCCGCCCGATCACCGGTGTCGATGTTCCGAGACTTGTGGGAACTCTTCTGCCGGTGTTGCGTGATAACAGTGCGCAGGGTACGACCACAAGGACTTGGACGTTTTGTTTGCTGCCGATGACTTGGTTCTCGGACTAACCTACGATGACGTGTGTATACTGTGGCTTCGTGTCCACGGACAAATAATACCTCGTTGTCGTAGCGGTTTTACCAGCAGCACGGCGGTGAAGTTGAATGGAGGGGGGCCGGAGACACGGAGCAAAAGCTGAAAGCAACCTTTCAATGGGCACATCATCTGACATGGGTCAACCACGAAGGGGACCGCCGGACAAGCGATGGCGACCGTCGATTCCTCGTATATTCCGTTGTTATGTTGAAGGTTTCAATCCGTGTAGAAATATCTTAATATAGTTAAAAAAAAATTGTTCGATTTTTCTTTTACGAGGAATCGGAAAAGAGAAGCGAGAGGTGTTTTCTTCCGTAAAATGCAAGCGAGCGAGACGAGAAGACGCGACATTGACACAAACATTAGTTATGTTGCGTGCATGATGAATGACATGAGACGGTGGGATTCATTCAAGGAGACGACTTGGACTCCTGCATTGATGAAACCTCTGCTTCGGCACTCTACCAGATTGGCATCACCCTTCCCATGTATTAAAGGCATAGTGGTCCAATTTGCTAATTCGTATGGGTTTTCTTACCTCAATTACTTATATGTTTTTTTTCTGTGTTAATGACATGATTATACATGCCTACAACAACAACAACAACTACAACAACAGCTAAAAGGGTAAGGACATATCCTGATACGAAAGTCTTTTGAGCTGCACGAGGCCCAAAGAAGCTCTACTTGTACAGTCGAGCATTAGGTTGGGAATGGCTAGCTAGGTTTCATTTTTCTCCCTCCGGTGGTGGAGGCTGCTATTAGCTTGTGAACAGTGCCCGCATGCTCTCTCTCTCTCTCTCTCTCGATAGAATACGTATCACGTAAAGGGATCGCTACACTGTGCGAGCATAAGAGGTCACGGAGGCGAGACTGACCAAAAGAGAAGGCCGTAGCACGCGCATGTGACGAAACCTGAAGAGGCGACACCGCCACCGCCACCGCATTTATTGGGTTGCTCCATTCGATCCAACACTCGGCGGAAAAAAAGCCGTCCCATGACCGGAGCACGAGGAGCCGTCCTTTTTGCGGTCTTCGGATGAGACGCTGTCGGAGGAGCGAATCAGCTCAAACACGATTGTGGATCTGCGATTACGGGGTCCGTTCCTTAGCCAGTCAAAAAGCGGCGCATCGGGTTCGATCTACGCCCGTAAGACGCCGTTGGTGCGAAGAATCTCGAGAAATATTAGAGCCATGCATATATATCTGCGAGAAAGCAAGCGGCGAGGAAGACGGAGGCGTAGTAGCAGCGTCACGCACGATACGGATTCGAGGTCGCAGGGCGATCCATAAAACAAAGATTTGGAGTCGCAGCCGGTCTGCATCGAAGCAGCAGATTTGAGATGGGATTAGAGAGACCAGCGGCAGGAAAGCGGACAAGCGAGGTCTGAAGGAAAATTACGGAAAGGCCATCATCCCCGACACCGTCTTGGACCCAAGTAAACATATGCAAGCAATGGCGGAAGAAGGGAAGCTGAGAAGAGGGGAAGGCACGATGTGCTGCGTGCGCCACCCTCCCACGTCCGCCTTTCCTTGTGCAGACTCCAATGTTTCTTTATTTTATTTTATATGACTAGCTATATCTGATAAGATGATCTGACACGTAGATATTGAAACATGTCAGTTCGATACCTATTCAAACACTTCATCAAATCGAACAAACTCCACCAGGCAGCCATTCCTGCCCTCCTCTTTTGGTTCAAAAAGAGAAAGCAAGTGGGGGGGATTCTGAGGTTTAGACCAGTCAAACAGGGAGGACAGCAAAAGGCCCAAAGGATAACAAAAGAGATGGTGGGACAACGGCAAGGAGATGAGAGGGAGGGAGGAGGATTGGGTGCCAACGCGAGAGAGAGAGAGAGAGAGAGAGAGAGAGATGATAGGAAGGAAAAGAAGAGCGACCATCCATCTGATCACCTCCCACATCTTCGCTCCTGCACTTTTCTCTGCTTTTGATGCCACTCTCTCTCTCTCTACACCTTTTTTCCCTCCACTTCATCGCCCATCCCAATTTTAACCCCTTCTTATGAGCTGTTGCGAGAGGGGCAGTGCGAGCTTCCCTGCCATGGCCTGGAAAAGCACATCGGAATAAGACCATTCGGTACTGGGAACGACTAGAAACAAACGGCAAACGATAACAGGAAAGAAGCTGAGAGAGAGAGAGAGAGAGAGAGAGAGAGAGAGAGAGAGAGAGAGAGAGAGAGAGCAAAGCGAGTGGCACAGTACACAGCAGTCAGAATGGGATTTCAAATGCACTCTGATGACAATGCTTACATTATCATCATAAACATCGTCGTCGTTTATGACCTGTACAAGCCTTATTTGATGCCTTCACCAACGGCTTCATATTTCTCCCAGGAAGCAAAAAATTTTAGTACCCTTTGTATCCGAAACAACAACAAATAAAGAAAACTAGTGGGAATCCTGCAATCCTAAACAAAATTAACATGTGACAACATTTCATCATGGCTGAGCTTTCAAAATTCAGCCTAACCTAACCAACCCATTGTGGTCCGGCCGAGCAAATGTCTTGGACCGAAGCTACTGGGTTCCGCAGAGCTTTTAAGTTTGCAAGCAAATTAGCAATTCGATCAGGAGAATATGCCTTCATCTGATGGATGGTTGAAGCTCTCAAATTCATGTTCTCTGAGCGGAGCATCATCGTTAACCTCACTGACCACCTATGGCCTCCCCCGAATAAGCACACTTAGCCTCTGCACATTAGGTTTCCGAGAGCTGCATGTGTAGCCGAACCACCTTTTTTGCTCATCTGCCTCTTGTTTAGCAACCTTAAAATTCTTCTTCCTCGGTCACGCCTTTTCCCTCCTCCGATTGATTTTTTTCAGATTCAGATGTCTGAGAGCACCTTACGAACTGAACATGTTGAACTGATAACAGAAACTGCTTCCATTTTCACTGGTCTCATTCTCCTCACAAAATCATGCCACTTCCAGTATGATTTTTGGCTTCAGAAGTTTGTTCCGGTTATCCCCTCCTTTCCTTCCTCTATATTAGTCATCTTCCATGAAAATTCTCCTGATGAAGTCTTGGAATCTTCTGGAGTAGAGCTTTGGATCTACTGCTGAGATGGAATTGGGATCCACCTGCAAGGATTTGTAGGCATGCTCCAGCCTCTTAGTAATATCATAATCCTGGAGAATATCTATTACCCCAAAGTAGAGAATCACATCATCGATCTTGCCACTGCGGGTTAGCATCGGCAACCCTCCACCAGCAATAAATGGATCGGAGGCGCTTTTCGTTGTGTGCTCTGCCCTTGCTGGCATGTTCAAACCCAGCCGAATTGAAGGGTCCCTGATCATGAAGAATATATATATTTACATCGGTTATTAACATTTATAAATAAAATCTTCCAAAGCGTAGCTTAAGTAGGACGACGCATATTATCATTCTAGCGAAGGAAATCAAGACAACACGTATGGTCTTGACACTTGGGAGTAAATGGCTAGGGCCCAAATGATGCAATGCTTGTCCTATTTTAGCCAAATGGATAGCAACGGAGTGACATAATACCGAAAAGCATATCTATACTGAAAATTGAGATGTGGACCATACAGAAGCAGCAAGGAGGCCCCAGTGTACCAAATGTCATGTGTTACTCTTGAAAGCAGTAGTTCGCCGGGGTTTGCTAGTGGTTCTCATGCATCATCATCCGCTGGCTAAATTAAAATTATTAAAAAGCATGAACTGGGCCAACTTCTTTAAGGAAAAAAACGATTGGCAGTTTATCATGCCCAAACCTAATCATTCTAAAAGCGACCACTAACCATTGAATACCAAACCACCATATAATGATTCCTATCTCTCACAACAGCTTCCTGAGGGAGAATCAGTGTCAGCAAAGATTATATAACAGAAGTTGTATATGGCGAGTGAGCTTCCTTCTAGGTAAGTCTGAAGCTTGAACATGACAATCCCTTCAAATTGTTCTTGACGAGATCAAAGGGGCAAAAAAGAGAAAGCAATGCATTCAAGTTATTAATATTTTTACCAAGGACAATGCGTATGTGAGAAAAAAAAATCAAAATCATAAAAACAAACAAATAATATAGTTGATTCTGATCATCACACTAAAGAGAGGTGAACTATGAGTTAGTCTTTTTATTTCAATTGAATCAGCTTCTTTAAGAAAAGAGAACATTGAATTCAAAAGACATACCGGCCATCCATAGTCAAATCCATATCTTGACGGGTTGATCTTGAGAACTGCAAGCCAGACCGAGCTGTTCGATCTTGAAATGAGCCCCTCTTGCGGTAAGATTCTAATCAAGCAACATTACTAAGTTTAAATACGCCTGTAGTGCTCCGTAATATACCAAACTTTGACATTATTCAACTTACTTGGAGATGCAGAACATGGTGACAGGCCCGTCGAAGATGCTGAAACATCATCACAGAAGTGAAGTCCTAACAGGAGACTATAATCCATAATTCCCTCAGATTCCAAGAATTCACAATCTCGCTTGATTTGTCTGAAAGGTGAATAAATATCATCAAACCACAAAAAAAAAAAAAAAGGAATAAGTGATAAGAAACACAAACAATCAAACATTTTAAGATTCGAAGGTGAACTTACTCGAGAAGCTCCAGATACCAAGAGTTATGCAGGCGAAATACGTAGTTCAGGTCGAGATCTTTGAGGGTTGTCATATCATCAATCTCTTTCTCTGCCTTGTCAGTTGTTCGGCCATAGGATGAACCTTTCAGGTCGAATCTTCTATGAATACGATATTCTGAGCAAAATAAATTGCCCATTACAATAAATCGTACCTGTTCCCCAGACACATATAAGCAAATAAGAAAGAGACTGTTAACATAATTACCTAATAAAGGAAACTTATGGAGAGCCAAGTAATGGTAAAAGAAGCTGTGAATACTGTCATACCTTTGGCCCCCCAATTGGTTTCACGCAGTGCACACCATAGAACTTTGTGACCAGTGAATTCTCATATCGACGTACATGTTGGTAATAACTGGGTAACATCCTAATAAGCACCTGAACACCCAGATAGAAAACAAGTCATGAATATTTGCTAAGACAAAGGCCTCCGCAAAGAAGTGACAAACTCTCTCTGGGCTCTTCTATCATTAGAGGTACATGTAACTGTATATTGTCTAATCAATTGGATCCTCCTGGCATATGCGGGATGAAGGGCATTAGAATTCATCAAGTTCACATAGACCGAAAGCAAGTAATTAAAACAACTTCAGGCTAAAAGAAACCAAATCTCTAACGCATAACAAAAATAAGATCTGACATCCACGTTGAGCTGTACTTTACATAATGACATGCAGCTACAGTCCCACTATTCACATCAGTTGAGTAAATTATGCCCATCCAATAATTGCAGCAATAAAAATAACAGAAACAAAACCAGTGTGCCTGGTTCCAGTTGACAACTGCTAGATCCAATAATACTTTCCCTATCACCGACAACACCTATTTGGAAAGTTTCATTTCTCTGCTGGAATGATTTTAGGAACTCAGAGCTCAGAATCGTGCAGAACTACAAACTCATAAATGGAAATATCGAAGAAAAACAAGAACTCTCGATTATCTAACCTTCACTTCAGATTTCTTTACAGTCTTTATCATGAATCGATCATCTTGGGTCAGGTAAAAGACACTTCCACTCTTCCCAGGGGAAGATAGTTCCCTCAGAGCATCATTTCCACATATAGCTACCATATAATCTGCCGGATCCACATTAAATAACTTCCTCAAGTGTCTGCAAGCCAAGACCACCACAGTTACTCACACAACCCAAAAGGAAAATCCAAAATAGATGGTAAAAAACTAAAACAAATTGCATTATTCCAGCTGCTACAAATGAATACTACCTGAAAACCACAGGGCAATAATCCTTCCACCGGAACTCTGCAGACTGGTGAGGGGGAGTAATCTTTGATCCCTCAGGAGGGAACCTCGTCCAAAACTTCTCCCTGGGATCAAAATCCCCCACTTTGAGCTCTCTCAGTGAACCTGGCTTCCCAACAGAGTAACTGAAACCGAAGAATTGTACAACCAACATTTCAAATGACATTCTAAAGGCAAAAAACAGCAGCTAACCAGCAAGACATCAAGCCATCTACCTGATGCCCAATTGAAGGCTCAACATCAGATCATAGTTCTTATGGCCCTTCAATATAGTCTGCCCTGGCTTCTTCGCCTCCTTTGCCGACAAGCAACATGGGCTCTGCCGCGGTGGCACACTACCAATGAGTGCATGCCCAGCCTGATCGGAGGACAAGTCATCCTGGCAAAGCATCGCCGCCTCGATTGTATCAAGAATATCGCATGTAATGTCGCCGGCCTCGCCTTCGGATTCCCAGATACAGATCCTGGGGAAGTTCTTATCCGCGGTGGAGCTCTTCCTCCCCAGTACTCCATCCACCGACGATCTTTTCCTCGACGCTGGTACCAGCGGCGGCAACACAAATGCGTCATCCAAAGGCGAGAAAGGGCTCCTTTTTCCGGCGATCTCCTTCCGGTCGGCAGTGACGGCAGGGTAAAAAGTTCCGTTGAGGCTCTTCTGATCACCTTTACCCCAGCTACCAACGTAGCAGCTCCCGTCGGGCCACGTGAACACGCCGCTCCCTTTCGGGACGCCGTTCTCCCAGTGGCCGTCGTAGCGGTTGCCATTTGCCCAGATTAGCGCCCCACGACCAGAGATGACCCCGTTTCGCCATTCTCCGACGTACTGGTTCCCGTTGCGCCACACGTACCGGCCACGGCCCTCCTGGAGGTTGCGCCGCCACCCGCCCTCGTAGTAGTCGCCGTTGGCGTACCACTTGCATCCGTACCCGTGCTTCCGGTCGGCGACCCAGGTGCCACGGTAGGTGTCGCCTTCCGACCCAGTGAAGGTCCCGAAACCCTCCATTCGTCCGGAGCGGAACTCGCCCTCGAACGCCGCGCCGGAGGTCCAGGAGAACTTGCCCTTCCCAGCGGCCTTTCCCCGCCGCCACTCCCCCTCGTACATGCACCCGTCGGCCCACAGGTACTTCCCCCGCCCCTGGGGGGCGTTCCCGATGAAACCCCCGGTGTACATGTCACCGTTAGGGAGCACCTTCCCCACCACCGCCACCGTAGCGTCCTCTTCCGGGAAACCGGCGGCGGGGGTGACGGGGGCGACTCTCCGGCCTCCGACGCCCTGGGATCTACTCCTGGAGTGGAAGATCACCTCCGACTGCACCGGTGGGACCGCCACCACCACCGGCTTGGCTACATCCTCCGCCGCCGCGTCCCCGCCTCCAGCGCCGGGTCCGGTGGCCTCGCCGTCACGTCCAAGCCGCCGCATTCTCCAATGGAGACCACTAATCACCTCCAATCGCACCCCGCATTCGTCTTCAGATCGAAAACACGCCCCCTCCGCTCCTCCTCCGAGGAGCTTCGATTCGACAAAGAGGAGACACGGGATCGAACCCAAGAACCCGAGGAGATCACGAACGGAAACCCGAAGGAAGAAAAGGAATCACTACAGCTCAAGCAAGTTAAAGAGAAGAGAAGAGAAGAAGAGGAGGCGGCCGTCCGTGGCTTCGCTGTGTCTTTTGTTTTCTTTTGCCTTTCGCTTTGCTCCGGTTCAGTAATAATGCAATGCGAAGGCACGGCCGCCGTGGCCGTTCGCGTAACGAATTGACTAAAATACCCTCGTCAACATTCGAAAAGGGCAGGATATGTCCCGTTATTCCACCAGTTTCCGCTATCCTAAAGCGCGCATTTCTTATTCGTCGTGGGGACACCGCTCGCTCGTCCAACCACTTTTACGAAATTGCCCCTACCTACCGGTCTATAACCCCACAACGACCTCTGTCGTTATATATATATTCATATAGCATATGTGTCTTTACGGCGTTATGTAAAAGAAGGAACGGCCGTGTTATGATCGTGCAATGGTTGGTCGTAACAGCGGCCACAAGAAGATTCCCTGGGAAACAAACAGGCGGACCGAATCACCCCTGATAACTGCCACGAGTCGGTCGGGTCCCACCCAGGGGAGTGACGTGGTCCTTGACGGTCTTTTTCTTTTGTCATGCGCCTTAAACCCGGACCAGACCGGTTTGTTGGATCCCAAAAAAATCGAAGACCCAAACCTGGTTCATTTTTTTGTTGTTGTTATTTTTTATTACGGTAATCACGGTGCCTTTAAATATCGATACATTCATTCATTGATATTTACTTTTTTCAAATATATATTTTTGTTTTTAAATAAAAAATTAAATATTTTCTCAAAGCATGCATGCAGTACGATCACTTTTGTTGGGAAAGTTGATTAGGTCGTTTAGGCAGAACCAATTGAATCCCCATAAATATTATAGGACAGTAGAAGTTTTTATTATTGAAAGCACGAGAGGATTGTGTTTGTAGAGGCGTTGTCTTCCTCGACGACAGGATATCATTTGTATAAACCTCTTTACCATTTATAATTTGTTGGGAATGATGGAGGTGGGTAATGATTCATGCTGATTTGACGAGGACTTTTCCAAATGATTGGAAGGTGGGAGAGAATCAAATTGGGAATGGGAATTTTAGGGATCAACCTAATAATGCAATTATATGCTCATAATAATTAAAGTTAGAGAAGGAAGACGAAGGTATAGATGTCACCTACAGATTTAGGTGTATTATTATGGTGTACAGCGTCTTTTTTAGCCGGTGATGTTGGCATCACCTCTTCGATTGGCATTATCTAATTATCTTTTTTTTAATCTCTCTCTTTTCTTCAAATAACTCATTCAATAAAATAATTTGTCAGATTTCTATTTTAAATGTGTTGAAATAGATGTTAAGTTTGATAAGTGGGGGTATGTTGATAATGTAATTTATGTTGTAGTATAATAATATATGATAATATCTTGACTTCAACAATAAAATAAAATATAAAAGTTATCATTAAACAATTTTATTAGGAAGGAGATGTTTTTATTTATTAAAATAATATATATTTATACAGTTTGTGAGGGAGAGATTTCCATCAATCACATTGGTAACGATGTAATCGTAAAAAAGAAGATTACAAATTTGTAATGAATTTTACAAATTGGGATAAAGATCACTAAACAAAATAATTAGCAACCATGGTTGATTACTTTGTGATAGTAAGAAGAGAATGATTACCAAACTATTCATAGAATGATGTGATTTATTATCAGAGAAGAGCTGTTGGCATTATTAGAATAAGACTATCGATCATCGACGACGATAGCAAAGTGCAAGAGACAAACAAAGGAGGTAGATAACCGATTGAAGGAGGCATTAAGGGAAGTTTAACCATCAAATTTGAGATTCATGTCAAAAAAGGTGTTTGAGTACACTAGCGAAGTCAACAGCAACGTTCGTGGTTGATGAGAAAGTTGATTAATTATGGAGATAGCGATGAGAATCGTAAAGACAACCACATAGTTGATGTGAAAATATGCGAGATTCTTATAGATGTGTCAAGCAACTCATAGATCTAGGATGAGATCGACATCTATGAGGAAATCTAGGTGAGAGAAAGCAAAGCAATCGACAAGCTTCGATCCCGAGCTGCAATTAGAGAGAGAGAGAGAGAGCGATGGATGGGGTTAGAACGATTAGAGATAAAGAGGCAAAAGGCCAAGGATATAATCAGAGACCTTAAAGAGGCAAAGACGATGAGGGCGCTTGGGGAGCAATGGATAGAACTTGTCGATGATAAGAAAAACAAAGGAGCAGGCTCTCTCGAGGAACTTTAATTACTGCTATATTGATAACAATGATAGCAGATGGTAAAGAGAATGTTGTCGTTGGGTATATTAGCGAATTTCGAAGGATAAGGGGGGAAAGAAAAAAAAAACATTTGCTTAAAGCAAGAAAACTATGATACTATGAAGATTTTTGTTACGAAGGAGATGATATAGAACATATTTATACAGGTTGTGAAGAAAATATTTTCCTTGATCATGTGCTCAAATTATGTATTTGAATATATGATTAATTCTCAAATCATAGATTGATCAAGGATTAAATTATATAATGAATACAGAATTATCATTCTATATTTATTTATATCATGATCTTCTTATTAATCATCCATTTCAATCCCTACAAATAGAAATTTGTATCATGTTATATTGTTGATGTACTGTTGTTATAGTATGACACATAAATAATTCATTTGACCGAATTATTATTATTATTTTATATATTCAAATAATATAGGATAATATAAAACATATGATACGATCGAATCTATTCAAATAACATCAGCTCTCGCTTGCACTCCCATTCTTAAAGATAATGAAAAATATTTTTGATTCCATGTCAACATCGCCGGTCATATTCCTATACCCGCCTAAATTATAACTCTTGGCTTCGATTGAAACTAATCGAACAGATTTCTTGGTAATTTTTTTAAAAATATTTTTATTACCTCTGTTTGAACGGATAAAAAGATGAATAAAGAGATTAGCTAACCCTATCATTTTGTCAGTACGACGCAAATCCATATTCCCTTCCCACTCATTCGAAATCATAAAAATCTCGCCACGCATGCACTTGTCAGGTCCGCACACCACTTTGCCATGATTTTAACCGATGAAATTAAATTTTATCTTCAATTATGTTTTACAAGTGCTATGTTTTCTTTTTTTAAAGTCCTCCCATCATGAATGTCCCTCCAATGTTGATTTTTTATATTTATCCCTCTGAATTTAAGTGTTATATAATAATAATAATAATAATAATAATAATAATAATAGTTACATACATATTATTATCAATATTTGTAGTTGGTTGTCAGTTGCTGATTCGTCGCAACTCTAATTTATTGTTGATACCTCTACAAGCTTGTTGCGGATGGTTTAATAATTAGTTTACTTGGTAAAAAAATTAATAATATTATAAGATATCGAGCTCGAATATCATATTTATTATTTATTTTTTGTAAAAAAGTAATATCAATTGTAATTAGATGTCCACCGGAGAGGTACACGTGGAACATATTAATATTTTGATGAAAATATTATTATATTATAATCTATATGACAAATGCACTATCTTTAGACTTTTAAGAAAAATATAATAATAATAGCTTTATTCAACGTGTAGTGATCCATTTTAGCTAAACGAGCTCGTGACTTGCGATGCGGCTTCATATCAAGCCCAGCCCAAGAAAGTACGAGCATTCATTCGGCTCACGATCGGTCCAAATTGGTTCGTTTAAATCACCAAACCCGCACCGCGACCGAGCCCTCTGTTTCTTTTATAGTTCCCTCGCCGTTCGCCGCCGCCGCGAGGGAGAAGGGTCTTCGCTTCGATCGGTGGCCATCGGAGGAGGAGGAGATGAGGCTGTCGTCGACGTGCCCGCGGATGGTGGTTCCGCTATCATCCGCCACGTCTGCTCCTTTCCGAGGAGACCGCCGACCACGCGCTTGTATTGTGCTTTCTTTCCCTTTTGTGTTCCCTCTTTTATGATCAGCGTTGTTAATACTCTTGTTCGTTTTGCCGGTTCTTGCTGGCCGACGACCGTTGTTTCCATATAGGGTTGGAAAAGGTTTAAGTGGATCGAATGAGGGAGAGAACACTTTTCGATTGCTCTGGGGAAGTGGATGTCCGCTGGATAAGTTATTGGATTCTAACCAAGAATGGCGATTCTTGCAATCGGTCATCATCTAACACGATCACATTTAGTTGTTCATTCCCTAGTAAAGAAGAAGTTACTCAGTGCCTGCGAAAAAGTTGATGCTGCAAGTATTTATATATAGGTAGATCATGCCGTGATTTGCTTTTGGATTTGTAATGCATCTGGTTTTTGTGAAACCCAGAAGGTAAGAGTCGAGTATGAGAAAAGTGATGCATTAATGAGCACATTACATACAAGAGATTCTAATGCAATGGCACCTTGCTCATGACAGCATTTTATTCTTTTCCTTTATGTGCCTTGGCATTTGTTGATAGATATGACTTGCATCATTGCCTGGCCTGACACATCGTACCTTGATCTTTTGTAATCTGTTTGTAGTTATACTGGACTATTCTTTTAGATTTATCTTTCCCTTTGATGTGTAAACGTTTGGCATTGACAAACTCACCAATCGGATTCTTCAACATCAGCCATCAGATGCCTAGTTTCCATTGTAATAACCTCAATCCAGCCAATGATAATTTCAACTTGCCATATGATTCATTGTGCTTTAAATGGGTAAAATCATAAATAAGCTCTTCTTCATTTGAAGCTAGTTATAGCCTTGATTTTAGATTTTCCAGAATCAATTTTACTAACTTTATGGGCATTGTTTCTTCAGAGCGCATAGGAAAGCTGATGTAGACAAATGAATACGCGATGCAAATTGGGTCTTGAACTTTGGTAATGATAAAAGTGAATTATGTAAAAATCAATACTCACTCACTCCATCACTGAGTTAGTTGAACAGTTGTTGTCAGTATTACTTGAACTTTTTATATCTTTTAGGCATGGATTGAAAAATACATCATTCCTTAGGGTTAGATATTGAAATCTGCTTCAACGTTGTAGCCTTCCTGCATTCAACATCCTTTATACATCTTGCCAATTACCTTTAAGGCATAGAAATATATGCGTTTAGATGAACATCTACTATGAGTGGGATTCTTATGCTTTTTCTGCATAAGAAAAATTGTATTGATACTTATCTATTCAACTACATCAATGATGTTCTCTCGGGAGTGCTATTAGCAAACTATTTTGACGGTATTTGTTTTCTACATACTTACAACTTTAGAAATTTGCATCAGTTCTAGCCTTCTTGAACACTTGTGTGTGCTTTAGATAATGGTATTTTTAATTTACAAGATGAGTTTGCTTTGTCATATTGGGGATATTCTCCGTGAACCTATAAAGCATGGATCAAGGATTTGACATGATAAGTGCCACCAATAAATCTGGAAGCAAAAGAAAATTCATTTGTTTAAATATTTAATATGGGGAAGCTTAATTTTTGTTTACATTACTGCAGAATCAAAAGCTATAAAACTTGACAAATGGGAACAGCTGACAAAGAAGGATCCCTAATTATTCATGAAGAGGAGGCTATTTCTACAACAAGATGCTATGCAATTTAGAAATAGTGTTCAACTGGGCAATATATCCTTGTGGTAGGCCACTATCTTAATTAGGATGAGGTTCCATGGTCATGTTATTGAGAGAGGTCTGCACCTTTGGTTTAACATGTGGGTAAATTGTTCATAGTTTCTGTTGAAGTGATAGTTTTTACACCTAGAATTGCTTCAAGGAGAAGAAGAATGTACAAAGGACATAGATGCACCTTTTTGTGGAAGTGCATGATCCAGTGCTCAGTATGACAACAATATCTTTTTGATGGAATCCAGGTGAAAAGAACCTACCAATAACTTTAAAATATTTGAAACAAACATAGATAAGATGATGGGGAAGAAAATCAAAGAGCACATTAACAAGAGCAGTATAAGAACATAAGATTTTTATGTCACTTAAAGATGAAGTATTAGTGAAAAAGGAGGCCTTCTGATGAGTATTAGTGAGTATCACATGTTTATGTATAGTTCACAGGCTTATAAGATGTTTATAAGCAAAACAACTGCAAGCATTAAAGGCAATTGAAGGCTTCTTATATAAGGTGGGATCTGGCATTACATCGATACATCATTTTTTCATAGCTTATAGTTTCCATAATTATTTTGTTAATATATTGCTTTCTAGGCCAGCCTGACTATAATTTTGCTTCCTTGTTTGGTTGCTTTGTGCCTAGGATCACCTCTTGATTCGGTTAGGCAAAATTGAGATTAGGTATTGTAGGCTACAGCTGCTATTGGTTCGGTCAGGTACAGTTGAGATTTGGTAGTGTAACCTACAACTGTTTGAACTCGACTTGGGTGCGTTCCATACAACAAACTAGGTCAAGCTGGTCAGTTATGGTTGGCTAGGTTATGGAACACCATGCATATGCTATAATGTGTCAGATAGAGTTCAAATCTGGTTTGCATAGTATGGGCTTGTGATCATTGGCATTGTTACTTTCTAGTAACTAGTTTTTGATAGCTGTGTTTCTGATAACTTTTCGAGCATTTTTATGGCTCTAATCATATATCCTATACCTTTCATGATGAGCTAGTGCAATGAATTCTTCTCATTTGATTTCTAACATGAAAATCAACAATATTCAAGTGTTTACTTTTATTTGACATTTCTTTGGTCACACATGGTCAATTTTGGGCACACTGTCAATATAGTTGGGCCACAGGATTTTTCCGAAACAAAAGGGAATTCTTGGTCTGTTGCTAATTTGAATTTTGCTGTTGTGTTCTACAGCATTGCTGTCATATTTCTGGCATTTCATTTTCAAACTTTGAGGTACATTGTTCTTTATTTTTTATTTGTATATAATTTGATGAATATCTATGTCAACACTGTAATCAATGATTGCTATGGCATTACTGGTCATGTATGCACTAGCAGGTCAGACATTTTTAGGGAATGTCGATATGCTAGCTTCGAGCCTGTGAGCTTAACTGTGTATGATCACCATGGACTGTGCACTGGTGCAGTCACATATGTGCTAAATCTGTATATTTTACCAGATAAATCTAGGCTTTGCTGTTGCAAATCTGGAATCATCTTGTTTGCAAGTAGGGGTTGATTCTGACTTTGAAGGTGTTGACCATGATGAAATATTATGGCCGTAGTGAGTTCTTTTTCCTATCTTTGAGAAGGCAATGAAATCGATTCTTTATCAGGATATCAAAGAAAGATCAACAAGTATCGTTTGTCATGCATATTTGCATCTCTAATGTATATGTTTTTATATTGTGTGATTCGGTCTCTCTTTCTAAAACCGACATGCCCACCTAGGCTCCTGCCGGTGCGGGGTCTAGGGTGGATCAAAATATACAGCTTTACCTCTAAATATAGAGAGACTGATTCCATGATTCAGCCTCTTACTATTTTCCAATTTCAAACTCACCTATTGCATGGGAAAAATAACTGCAGAATCCCAGATCCTCACATTCAAGAAGTGGTTATTTCTTGAATGGTTGGGACTAAGAAAGATTGTGCTTCAGTTTCTGCTCCTATGGATATAGAAGTCTAGACATATTAACTGATAAGATATTTTTTCTTTGTTTTAATGAATCTGAACACAGTTCTTTTCTTGGTAGAAAAGCCTGGCGTTGGAACTTCGGAGCTTATCAAGAGAAATACTGCATCTGTTTCTGTTAAAATTTGCATAAATGGATGTGATGCAAAGCTTATCAAGAGAAATTCTGCATCTTTTGGCGTTAAAATGGTAATGCAAAGTACAACCATTCCTGCAATGATCTTTCCTTGCTCGCCAGTGTCATGATATAGTGTTTGATTTATTAGTTGTATACTTTTTTTCCATTTGGCTGTAATTACCACTGTGAAAGCTGATTTAGGACCTTGAAAAGGAATTCATGCCTGTCAATGTGCATCAGACTGTTTGCTCATGGTAAAGTCAACATACTCTCCATGCTCCTTGGCTACTATTTGGCATGTCAGAATCAGACGGTCTTATATGAGATAATGTTGCTGGCCCAGTTTAATCTATGATGTCGGCGCCAACTTGATCTCCCCTCAATCAAGTAAAATTCTTGTGGTAGTCTCTTTCTCAGGTAATGAGAATCCCACATGGGCCTTTTGAATATATTCCTTAATTCCTAGGAAATGTCATTTTTCTTTTCTTAGTTTTTACCTGCCCTTGCAGTTTTGTCACTGAAGGAATATCGAGTAGTCGATGCTGTCCACGGTTGCATGTCTCGCCTGGTATCATTTTCAAACTTACATGTACTCGTGGTCCTCTCCATTGCGTGCTGGCATCATCTGTCGTCTACAATCAACAGTACTGAACATAGAAAACATTTACAATGTGGTTTCTGATATGGTCCCAAAGCTTATTCATCACATCATTGCCGCTAAGAGATATGAAATTTAAGTTTAGGTTCATGTGATAATTTCCTGATTTGATTTCAGATTATGTTTACCAAAGGAAGTCAATCGAAGCTGCTTTGGACACTTGCTGATATTAGTCGCATTGGCAAGGAGAAAAGGCAACGACGGCTCTACTCGAGGTAAGGGTTCTGATCGCCATTGATCATGGATATTCGCATGCTCTTTTTCTGGCCCATTTAAATTGGCAATCTAACCGGTTTAACTGGCTTAGTTTGTCTATTAATTGGGGCCACATAATTGCTTGAACAACTAAAGGAGACCATAGAAGTGTGCTGGCCCAATTATACGATCTATAGCTGAATCAATAAACCGTTGACCTAGTGATAAGTTTATCCTTCGAGTTCGTAGCGTCAGATAGTTGTCGAGGTGGTGCGCAGGTAAAATACTTGCTATTTGTTTAGATGGGCTTGCCTCCTATTTCTTCACATGCGGTAGGTACAACATCTAGTTAACGCCGGCGTGACCAGTGAATAATTAGGCTTTTCCAGTGCGGGCTTGTTGAGCACCAAATTTTCGAGGACCACTTCTTTCCCAAGTCTTTTACAGATTGCGATCTCCAGATTATACGAATAGGTACCGCTTTTGATTGACATCCCAACTCACAGGTGAGCACAAAGCACCAACGACAGATAGAAACACTTTGAGATCGTCATCAAGCCTTTCGTTTACGCCATCCCCAGGGGCCAGCCTTTCATCATCAGTTGCCACCACAGAGTGCTTTCGGATCCAATCTGTTGACAGCCAGGTAAAAGTACTGCAGAGATCCTCTTCTCCCTTCCACAACCAAGAACTTCTCCGTCGGTCCGCCGTACCACTTTCTTCCCAAACCTGAGTGCTCGACAACATGGTGGCAACATGCCCCTTTGACTTCATCAGCACAGTAAGAAGTTGGTCCCCTCCATGGGCCACTGCTTCATTATTAGTCCAAAGGACTGTCCTTCCCCTTCTTTTATCATCAACTTCATACAGAGACTCCTTTCTCATTAAACTGGTCCCATGCTAAAAAGAAGGCAATGAGATCTCCTCTCAGATCTTTGAGTCCTTGTCTGTGGTGCTGGTGGATTCTTTGCTAGATTGCATGCTGGTGTGGGTCAAGTTCTAAGAGGGAGCACGGTAGAGGACGATTACTTGGTGGCAAAGGCGTGGTAGACGTAGTGTTAGCAGTTCAGAGTGGGTGGCGGTGGTGGTGGTGGTGACCTCAACAATGACTTGAGAGTTAGAGTGGATCTTTCAGCTTATAGGATCCAATAATGGAATCACTTTTTTAAACGAGTGCGTGGGTGGTGTGTCTTGTCTGGTTGCGTTTAGCACATGTAGTTGCAATTTTCCACCATGCATACTAGATTTATGCTCGTTGAGAGCAAACTAGGAAAAGATATGGTTGCTATTGTAAAACCTAAATCGTTATCATTTTCACTAGTGTAACCAGGTCTGCACAACCCCACAGGGCATATTTCCACGTGTGTTACGTGGTCTCTGATGGAAAAGTCAAAAGGATCAGTGACCGGCGTAGACTTTAGGAAGAAAATTTTGTGGCATATAATGTATGGTGAAGGATGCAACGTCCGAGGGATTTGAGGCCTTAATGTTGCTGGTGTTTTGAACATGTCGATGGGCGCGAGCAAGGATGCTTCCTGACCGCGTTGGTCTCACTCTGATACCCTTGCCGTGGTCAAACCCATTGACGCATGTCTGCCATTGTATCCCATCCTGATTTGAGCACGATTTTTGGCATACGGTCTATAATCTGGCACGAATTCTTTTTTGTCCGTTGATCAGCATCATGTTGCAAGGTCGGAATAGGGCTGTAGGAGAGTCGGAAGCTGATATAGCCTCATTGTGTGTAGAGGAATTAGTTTTTAGTTGTCCAGCTATCTTCATGCTGACATAAGATAAATGAACGTAGAAGCCAGCAAGGTTTCCCACCTTTTTAGTACATGGAAGAGTTCAAAGGTCTGGTGGAACCAGTGTGTCATACACACGTCTCGTTTTTTATTGCTGATCATCAATTGTTCTCATCTTGTCGTTCATCGCATCGAAGAAGCTGATTGTTTCTAATCGATTGGAATATGAGTTGCTTGAGCTACTGTCTCTCATTCATGTGTGAGGGCCATTCTCCCTTCCATGCCTTCTACCTAACTTTTTCTGTGTCTTTTTTGCCGGATCTTATGCTCCCACCATGTAGTGACCCCTTTCTCGCCACGTTTGGCGTGGTGCACAAGAGGGGGAAAAAAGAAGAAAAGGCCATAACACTGGAGAAGCCTTAGCCATGTCCTTCGCTTGATTACATCAGAAAATTAATATCTCGTACCCTTTGCTCTCTCTCTCTCTCTCTCTCTCTCTCTCTCTCTCTCTCTCTCTCTCTCTTTTATCCACTACGTGGTTCGAAGTAGTTCGTCGACACCATTGGAAGGGAATGTTGCACGATATATAACTATCCAAACTGCGTCACTTGGGTTCCAAAGAGTGGCATCTATTTGGTTGCAGTATTTGCGGCTTAGATAAAAGTGTGACCGGAGTTAATTAATTGGAGTGGGAAAAAGGAGTGACTGATAGATTATTTGGAATGGAAGGATGACAACAATCCCTGGTTCACCATTGACTTGTCTTCCTTGCTTTTAAGAAACTATACTTGATAAATAACCAGAACAAACATCACCCGGCCAATTGATTTATGATGGGGAGGAGAGAATGCAAGTAGTGGATGAGTCGGCACAGAAACAGGATTAATTTTATGTATGTAAGATTTTAAATATGAAGTCAACATAAGCTTAGTGGAACAAATGTATAAAAATTGCAAGAAAAAGTTATTCGAAATTGTGGAGAATAAAACATAAAGGAAAGTGATATAAAATCCATTACCGGGGAAAGAAATGAGAGGAGAGCATAAGTGACAAAGCCGAGCGAGCGAGCGAGTGATGCAGGAAAATGGAGAGGGTATAAAACTGGAAAGCAAAAGGAAGGTGCGATTGCTGAGAGAGTGGTGGTGGAGGGCCCTCAGGAGGCTAAAAGCTTCCAAAGCGGAAGCCTTTCTCCGCGCCTACAAATACCCCCCCTCCTCCCCTCATCGCTCCTTAGCGGCCGTGCGTGTCTCCCTCCTCTTGGAAGCACAAACCAACCTGTCCCATCCCTCCCTAACTCCGTTGTGTTCTCTGCCTCCCGGACCAAGGGAAGATGTCGGTGGCTGTCATTCAGAGCTCGCCCGCAAGCTTCAACTCGTGCCACCGCAACTGGCTATCGCCAGCGGATCGATACCGGAGCGAAGAAGACCGGCCTCCGGCGCTCATGGACGGCGGCGATGAGCCTCCAGCGCAATTCGATATATGGAGCGCGATCCAGTCGCAGAAGACGGCCGCTGCCGCAGCTGACCAGCCGGCGACTCCTTATGTCCATCCCCTCGTGAGGCGCTCTTCGAGCTCGCTGAGCCAGAAGAGCCTCGAGATATGCACGGAGAGCCTTGGCTCGGAGACCGGCTCCGACGACTTCTTCTCCTTCATGGACGACCTACCCTTGCTCGACGATAACGAGATGGCAGAGGAGAAGAAATATGTCCATGAGAAGCAAGATGCAGCAGCAGAGGCAGGCGAGGTAATAGCAGCAGAACGCGGAGAGCGGTCTCCCCGAGGCAAGGAGCTGACATCGGTGAACTACCATTGCTCCATCAGCAGGCGGTCGCCTCCGAGGTCGTTCCCTCCGCCTCTCCCGTCGATTTCCCGACGCGACGGGCCCTGCTTCCACCTGCGGCCTCACCGCTGCGACGGCCGCCTCGTAGTCGAAGCCGTCCCTGTCCCTCCTCAAAACTACCTCCATGCCCGGCGCGTCGACGGCCGCCTCGTTCTCTCCTTTGTCGAGACCATCTACGGAGACCAGCCCGGTTACGAGTCCGATGCCTCTGACGCTGCCGCTGAAATCCCACAAACATTAACAGAAGAAGACATCGAGAAAGAAAAAGAAGCGGCTACAGAAAGCGAATCAATTGGATTAACACAGTTAGGAGTAAAAGAAGAAGAAGAAGAAGAAGAAGAAGAAGTAGAAGGAAACAACCGTTTTGGTGGAGAGGAAGAAGAATTAGAGGAAAAGAACTGCTTCGAAGAAGAAGAGGAAGAAGAAGAGGAAGTGGAAGTCGTCGACAGGGGAACCGTCGTCGAGGTGAAGGTGAGCACGCAACCGCAGCAACAGAGCGGCGCCATGAAGGTTCACCGGTCTTCGCTCGTCATCAACAAGTTCGTCGGAGATATGCCGCTGAGTGGCATGGCCGAACACGAGCCATCCGCGGAGGCCGATGGCAACACAAGCAGCCAAAACAAGCACAACCACACTGTTGCATCGGCACCGGCAGCCAGGCGGGCGTCATCGACAACCACCGCTGCAGCGGCTGCAGTAGTGGCGGCATCCACGCTCGGTGTCAGCACAGAGAGCCACCACGATCACGGCTACGGCGGGACATGGACGCCGGTCGGCGGCCATCGCCCTCCGCTCGACAACAAGCTGCTCTTCACATCGAAGCGGCGGAACCGCGAAGAGTTGCTGCACAACATGCGGAGGTGCAGCCAGCTGCGCAGGCCATTGTTCATATGGGAGCCCTACTGCATTGCCACTTCCTCCTGAGACTCGAGACAGTCTCTCAAGGATCCACCTTCATCCTTAACAGCCCGAGATCGCTGCTGCGGCTGCTGGTACCATTCCGGCTACCAAGTATCGGCATCGCATGCCAAAGAAAGCCTCACTGTTTGGTTTTCTCTGCGTTGTATTGTGGTCATTCTTCTACTGTTATTATTAATTTTTTGGGAACGACCAACGTCCCTTTTTTCCAACCAGTGATTGGATTTGATTTCTATAATGAAAGATTTGGGATCTTTATGAATAGATTGCCCCTGGCGTCGTTCTGGTTTGGCCTTGGAATCAGATTGGTATCTTTGAAAGGGGATACAATCTTTTGGCCGGGCACGACAACACATGTTTCTGCCTTGACATGCTGCATATGACGCCCCCGCCGACAGGTCTTGTTCTCTCTACTGCAGTAGCAGACCAAGCACGGAGGTTGTGATGTCGATGAGTGTTGGTCTCCTAGTTGGATGTAAATCAGTCATTGGGTCGCTGTATTCTTCGCTCGCGTCGGGATTCCACCTGAGAGTTGCCACACACCCTTGTTCAATGATAGAAACGTAAGACCTTCCCCGACTGTCCTGAGTGTCACCCACGATCTTGACGAACGCTATTGAGATCCACTCGAGGACGAAAGATATCGTAAGGTTGGTATGGAATTAGACTCAGAACTTAGTTTGTGTTGATGGTTAAAAGCCAGGTTGGCCGTATGGATGAACAAAATTATAGTAATAGATGACAAAACTTAGGATAATGATTTTTTATGAAAGGGCATGATGATAATTGATTTGATAACTACTGGTGTGTGTTTGAGATGTGTACGATGTTGTGTTGGAGTGTTATGTATATTAAATTATAATTAGTATGTCAATAGAAACATAAATAATATATATTTATTATCCTAACTTCGTGATATAATTTGTGATGTCTATAATTCATAAATATGATAAATGATGTACCCATATTTTTTATTTTTAAATTAAAATATATATTTTTTAAAAATATCATTCTTAGTGTTCTATAAAATATTGATTGAGAATGCATAAGTATTAATGTTCACTTTAAGCATAGCATAACAAGCCAGAGTATGCTAGCGAACTTGAATATAAGGATAAGTTATGGTAATACGCATACATATAATAACTAGAAGTGGTGATGAAATTTTAATTAACCTTAAGTAAATTTCAAAACTTGAATAAATTTGAACATGATTAAAGTAAAAAAAAAATTATATTTTAAACTTTATATATTGGGGATAATAAGTTACTTAGGCATAGATGGAGTAATGAAAAATTAATGAAGAATACAAATAAAAAAAGAATATTATACTAAAAATATTAAGATGCATAAGTGAGATTGAAGAATGAGTTTAAATAAAAATGCTATCCTTGTTAAACCAAATTAAACTTAATTGAGGTTACTATGTATTTATAATTATATTAGTAAAAGAAGAAAAAAAACTTGAAATGAGACATAATGAGATTGAATTCTAAACCTCAAGGCAATCTCTATTTTAATTTTGGTCTCATCCTTTTTATCAACCTCATAATCTATGACTCTTTCTCTTCTTTAGTCATTCTTTTAGTTTTTATAATGGAGACCGAGAAACCCTAATTTTAAGAAAGATTAATGTAAAAAAAAAATCAACTCTTCCCTTGTTACACCTAGGGTTTTAGTTTTATAGATTATAGGTTGATATTTTCGGTTGCTTTTGAATAACATAGACTTTCAATTTATCTTTGATTTTTAGATATTTTGTATAAATTTTTTATGATTCTAAGACCTTTGGTATGACTTTAGTTTGATATTGGTGCATAGAATTATTTTTATCTCAATCTAAGATATTCAGAATCTCTTGTTTTCTATGTTGATCTCCTTAGAGATATGATTAGGTTTTAGCCTTTTATATGTTTTAAAAGGTTCTCTTAGGTTCTATGAGTTTTGGAATTGAATAAATATCACCTTTGTCTACCAAGATATGAGATTTATAAATTCAGATAATTCCAATCGAGTTTTAACAAAACAAAATAGGTATTAATAATTGAATTAAGAAAATAGTTTAGCCTCCAAATTATTCTGTTTTAAGCTAAATTTTGGTATGTATTTAGTTTTATATGTCTTAGTTTTCTATAAAAATTTATGATAATTCAAGATCATTTGGTTAACTAGAATAGTAAAAAAAATTTCTTCATAGAATTGTGTGATGGTTTGATTAACGCTGGCTATTTCATTTGATTATATAGGAAATTATAAGAAAATTTATTGGTGGAACCTAGAAATTTTTTTTGTTAAGTATAGTTTATTTTATGTGGGATTTTATCAAACTTTTTCTATGGATTATTGTAATGAATTATTATAAATCGATAATTCAAGAGATGGGGTTCTTAATTAGGACATATCATGACATGCTGTTTCCAATTTGATAGGTGTATTACTTCCTATAATACTTGATCATTAAAGAATGTGGTTTTTCATTAGCATCTTTATTTGTAAGTTTAATAATGTAAGTATAAGTTTAATTCACTATAAAATAATGATCATATAAATAATTATACACAAAATATATTTTGGAAAGCATGTTTTAAAAGATATGATCATCATGAGCTAAGTATAAATATATATATTTTATAAACATAAAAAAATCTATGAATTACAATGAAGATGTATTGTATATATACATATATGATAACATACGGTATAAAAGTACACAGATATATTATGATGTGTAATGCACGTATATGCTATGACATGTAATATAAGAGTGCATATATGTATTATAACGTGCGGTATGAGGATGTATGAATATATTATAACATACGATGTGGGAGTTCATGTATATATTATAATGTGCAATGTATGAGTGCATATATATATATATGATATGGGAGTAACGTATATATTATGACGTGCAGTGTGAGAGTGTATATACATATATGTTATGATATGTGGTGTAAAAATTCATGAAATTAGCTATGTTTCTTATATGTGCATATGCTATATTGTAGGATTATGCTTGCTAAAAAAAGTCATAGGATATAATGTTTATTGTTAAAATATAGTGTACATGACATGATGTATGCTCATCAATAAAATTATAAAGGCTTATAAGTGATTACTCACTATAGATTCTATTTTATAGGTAAGAATATTAATACTTAACCCAAGTGATTGGGTAGGAAATATATATATATATATATATATATATATACACTACATTTTAGACATGTTACATTTGGATTTTTTTTGGTTAAATGTTATACTTATGTACATGTGTCAAAAACATTTTGTATAGAAGAAAACAATGTTAATTTTATTTAGTTAGTTAATATGTTTTAATTTTAAGTTCATCTATTTTTCGTTATATTCATTATTGATAGTAATAATAAAAAATTAAAATATGACGTCAAATTTTAATCAGTAGATCATAATGCTTTATGAACTTTATATTTCACTTTTGGAGTCACAATCAAATTCCAAAATAAAGTAGCTTTATTTAGTGAAAAAAAAGCATCTTTTTCGTTGGGGTTAAAATAAGTTTTCATTCGTTACTACTTCTGATCATGGTTCTAAATCGTAGATTCTCTTTGTTCAGGCACAAAAAATATTTCATTTATTCTCAGACCATATAAGCCTTTGCCAAAGGCTTTACGCTTCCCTTTCCCCGAGTGCTTTCCTTCTGCGAATCCAATTTAGATCCGTAGTGGCCACAGTTTATTCTTGCTGTTCGAGTCGAATGTTCTTCCTCTCCTATTTACACTTGTCAATGCAACAGTGACATGGACCTCCTTGATTCTCCATGAAAAGGGCAATAGAGAAACAATAGCCACTCAGTATTGGTATTGCGAAGTCAAGCGACTGCACAAATAGTTCGAAAGAGAGAGGAGAACGAATGGGAAGATTGCGTGAAGCCGAAGCGATCCCTCCGTTTGGTATACTCGAGGACACTCGGATGTTGACCGACTGGTTAGAGCAGGAATGGTGATGCAGTAAGAACACCGAGCGGTGGAATCCAAATTGTGTCTCGGTAGTGCAACATCCATTACCACGAAATGGTAGCAGCAGCAAAGGCAAAGCTAAAGCCAAAGGGAAAAGCAGCATGAACCGGGGAGGAAGAAGGAAGAAGAACCCGATGCCTTTTGGCCGCCCCCGCCCTGGATCTCCCATCAGCAGCTCCCGTTAAAGCTAATTTTGTATGACCGGCATACTACTGCTGCAGCGGCTGCTCTTCCTTCCCCCTGGTGGTTAAAATGGGCATTGCAGATTCAACAAGCCACAGTGCAGCGGCAGAGGGAGATGAGCGGTAGACAGCGAGAATTTGGTCTACTTTTATAGGTCACGCATTTTGACTACAAAGCTTGTTTGCCGCACCTTGTTGCACTGTCCTTGTCTGCACTGATTCGTGGGAAGTGATCGGACATCACTCCATCAACCCCATGGTGACTGCATGTGAACAAGGCGATGGATGGGTTTGAAAGGCTTCTCTCATTTCATTTACGGGTGACGTAATCTATGACTGCTCGATTGGAGTGATCGAGACAATACCCCCGCAATTATTTAAGAGGAGTGGTCCGATCTCTTCCAAGGTGGCAGATGGCCCCGTCGCTCGCCGTGCATGGCTTTTTGCTGATCGAGGCATTAATTGCCAGTGGTCTCCTCTCACTGTACTCTATGATTGTTCACCGGTGAACAGTCGAGGGAAATTTGTTTCCCAGCAAGCATTAAGTGAGGGAGGGGGTGTATGATATCAATCGAACGAAGCAGCTAAAATTGACTCTTTTCTTCGGGAAGATCGAAAGAAAGAATGGAACGTGAACCACATCTTCCCTTGTCATTCGCTGGTCGATGATGTTTTCTAAAGCATGATCCACAGTATCTGCCAAGCAGAGTTCAAATCCGGAGCTGATGATTAAGTGTCAGCATGGAGAAGTCATCACTTTGTCGAGTCGATTAATACTCGTGTGGGAACTTCGGTTTCATGTATCGTTTCAGAATAATTGGTCCTGCCAATAATTGTGCGAGGCTGTGTCCAGTCGAATGCCATTCTAAGTCTCGTTGCTTGGAAGTATGATGTGAGGTTGACGGGCCAACCAAACTCCAATCATGGAGTCTGTGAGAAGGAGTTGTAGATGTGAGCCGGGAATGGCTTGTTTCACCACCGTCAGACCGTAGAGAGTTCCATGAACTCGAAGATGAAGAAGACGATTGGCTTCTCGACCAATCTAATCTCAAGTATGATGTCTTCCCACCATAATGAACGGGTAAAGGGTTGCAGTTGAGTAGTAGAAGATCATGAGACTCAAGTTACAGCAACTGCACTCAAGTCCTCATTTAGGACTCTCTCGACGGAGGAGAAATATTGCCGGTTCTGCAAGGTACACTAGATATTGTTATGTAGGCCGTGCATTCTATGTCAGAAACAAAACCATATACTTGTAATATTCATTTGTACTACGTATGCTCGTGTGCATATTAATGCGTCCGTACTTAGGTTAACATTTCAGCTGAACAGTTGTAGCAGCATGCAAAGTAATAGCCAGTCAAAATCAACATGAAAAGTCAGTGTGTGACAAATCATTCCAACTGTTGAAAAAAGAGACCCAAAATTGACCTTTGCTACGATCTCCGAGAACGAAAGAAATGAGAAATAAAGATCACCAATTATTGTTTGCATGCGTGCTGCGCTTTTTCTTGCAGTGTGATTTGAACTTGTTGAGGAAAATGTATTGCCAAATTTCTGTTCGCAAGCATGTCTTTCGGCCGCTGATCTTTCAAAGCCAAACTTTTGACCTTGCTTTGAATCTATAAGAAATCATGAGATTTCAATGCATGTGATCTTAGTTTCTTATTTATTTTCCAAACCAAAGTTGACTGTTGAGCCGATTGCTCGGTGTCATTTCTCTGTGAGACACAGCAAAGGAAGCTTCACACATCAAATTGAACAGCTTCGTCGACTTTTTTTTGCCTCTCCTCGACAAGCTGGCTTTGGGCTATGCTGTTGTGTTGGGCCGATCCATTCGGCTAATGGGCTAAACCCAAAGTAGTCAAGATTTTAACGAGCCGGAAATGGGTCTGTTGCAATTGCTGCTCGTTTCCAATTGGAAGCACAACTCTTCATCCCCGATTTGTGTGGCGCGTTATTTTATTTATATAAACCACATAAGTTTAGTCCACACTAATCCATGACATATAGGGTAATGATCCGATAGGATAACCGGGTTATTGGTCCTTGAACACCACAATGTACGTCGGCCAATTGCAAATTCGGATCCGTAGAATGGAAAGATCCGAATCCTATTACGGCCTTGCTATACTCCATCGATCCCTCCCACCATGGAGTCTATATATAGGGCGAGCATGGGCATGATGTGCGGGGAGATCGGGAGGTCATGGTGTGAGCCGATCCCCCTTTCTCCGCATCTGTCCTCCTTCCCGACCTCTCGCCACCGCCATCGACCTCGAAACTCTCTGCTAGAAGATCTCTACCCGGCGACGCCTCACGTTCTTCCTCCGGTCGCCCGACGCCTTCGTCATCCACCGGGTCCGAAGAACCCTGGCGCGTTCTTGCTCCGGCTTCTTTCTTCGTCTAACCTTTTCTTGGATGCAGCGGACGAACTGGTGTGCGCAGTGCTGGGCGTCAGTACGAGTTCCAAGATCGATGTCCAAGATCCATCTCGGACATGTTGGTCCGGGATCAACGTTCTCTGCCTATGCCAGGTCCGAACCCTAACACATTCTTGGAGATGTGAGTTCCAAGATTCGTAGTTCTTGATCTAATTTCGCGTCAGACCACGGGATCGCTTTAGATTTGACAACGAGTAGGTGATTTGTAGTTTATCCTTCTAAAACTAGATAGAGAGATGATCTTATAAATGGCAGGAGTAATCTTGAATCCTGGCCGACGACAGAGTAAAAGACGGGCTAGAAGAAGACGCGACAGAACGCAGTCGAGATTGAGGATCATCATGCTTGATCATAAATGGAGATACAACATTTGGTAGCCCCGACGAGAGGAACCATGTTTGTGCTCTTAACTCGGCTATACATCATGATCCTTTCACTTTTACATGCGCATAATTCGAATTGTATAAGTTCTTTAGCTTTAGAGATTAGGGATTCTTGATGCTCAACAACAAAGATTATTTCGTGCATAATATTGAGGAAGCATTAGTCCCGCAGTAGAAGGTGATGTTTGTTCGGATAATAACAGAACCTATTATAGCACATCGAACTAAAATTCCAGATGTTGTTTTGGCTGATAGCATGACCTATAATAGTTCCGAGCGCTCTGATAGATAACTTGAGAAGGTGTATAAGCAGTTCTTCACCATAGAGGGTTCAGGTCTGTTATGAGAGATGAGATTCGGGCAAAACAAATTAAGGAATTCTATCAGTGTGAAGTGGGTTCTGAAATATCTCTATTTCTGAAAACGAAACAGAGACGATATAGGGAGGGAAATTCCTCTGATGATCGAACAAATGCCGACTGTATCCGTCTTGATGATAGTTTGCTTGATGTTTGGTAGTTCTGCAATGTTGTGTTTCCATGGGCATTGCGCAAAATAATTTTCAAGAAAGTATTGCCCGAACGAAAATGGAGCATTAACAAAACTTTTGTTAATTAAGCCCATGTTGGATGTTTGTAGATAGGAGATCGATTATTACCACCATGATAGAACAGCTGACATCCCATCCCACTTCGTACATAAATTCTATTTTGTTTTTCTGATGCAGCTGTTTCTCCTGTGGGCAGTAACTAATTGTTCTGTTGTTAAACAAAACTTTGATGGAATAATAAACCACGGAGTTTACTTCTTTCTTTTGTATTCATCTGGAATCGCTGACTTATGTTTTGGTTAGAAGGTGGGATCAGAGCAGGGTGGTACGTTGCACATGAAAACTTGGAGTTGGTAGTAAGTTCCGCTCCTTTACGGATTAATGGTACGCATTCGGGCAATCCCTTTTGCATGGATGGTATAATCTCTTTTCTTGTGAACTCTGAGAATTTTGAATCAGGGAACAAGTTGAAGTGGCTGGATCACCCCTAAAGAGATCGAGACGTTTCTAAATGACCATTTTTTTCAGCGCGGTAATGCTTTCTTCGGTAATAATGACATCATGTTTGATCTGCATGGTAGATAGAAGAATGCTTTCTTGACCCATGACTTCATGTTTTCTCTGCATGGTAGAAGTCGGAACACTCTTGTTTTCTCCATCTAATCTACACTCGAACTAATGAAAAGATTTCACATCATGCTTCCGCAACTGCTGCACTTCTCACTTAAGATCCCCTAAAAATAATGAATCTCCTCTTGGTTTTCACCATGACGATGACCAGAGGTTTGATTGCGGAATTATACATATAATTATACAACAAGAAATTTGTTGTAGTGCAACGTGCTTAGAACAAGTTGTTATAGTGCAATATGTTTAGAACCTTTAAAAGTACGTACAAGACCTTAATGTAATGAATGATGATTCGTTTGTTCCACACGAGGGGAGTGTGTATCGCGCACTGCATTTACTTGCTGTTTGTTGAACTGGTAGAAGCCATTGCATCAATTAGTCATCTGTGTCGACTCGTTTTCCCTATAGCTTTCCGTGCTTTTGATTTCCCTATAATTACCTCCACTTTATTTTTTTGAGTTATTTATTTTACTTATTTTTATTTAATATTACCGAATAGTTATAGCTTTTGTTAATTACTAAAATAAACTAGGTTTAGTCGAATCAATGTGTTGATATAAACATACTAATACTGTGTTAATGCCATTGTTTGATAATTATACCAATAATATTGCCCACATTAACATCAATAATAATAAATTAGATACAATAACTATAAGCAAAGTGTGTTTCTCAAGAGGACAGTCTTTAATAGCTTTTTTTTTTAAAACTCTTGTTCACGTAGATCATAAAAATAGGGGAGGCGTAAGTAATCATCAGTTGAAGTACTATACACGCAGGTAAACCCATACAATGTACAGTGGTAAGAAGGCCACCGCGAGTGGGGCAAGTGCCATCACGGACCGGAAGGGGCCTACTGGTGCTAAGCACCATCGGTACTTGTGCTCTCTCTTTTTTTTTTTTTTTTTACCCACGTTATCTACTCAGTGCAGAATCTTCTGGAAACTTGTGCTTGCTCACTGCAGGATTTTCTTTTTTTTCTCTCTCTCTCTCTCTCTCTCTCTCTCTCTCTTTTCTACCCACGTTATCTACTCAGTGCAGAATCTTCTGGAAACTTGTGCTTGCTCACTGCAGATTTAGCTTCCAAAGCTTTTCTTATTGCAATCTGGAGGGAGTTTCAGTGAGTATATCTATGTTGAAGGTAAGGAATCATAAAGGTGCATCCAACTTAAGATTGTCTTAAAGAAGCACAAATAATGATGGTACGATCAACTTGAGGAAGTGGTTGACTTGACGGCACGTCCAACTTAACGACAAATAAATCGTTGAGCCTAAAATATTGATTCAAAAAGCTTAAGCCCAAATTAAGAATAGTCCACCTATCAAACCCAAGTCAATTTTAATTTTTATATATTTCTAATGTAAAAATAAATTATGATGTTATAATCACTTCTAATTATGGGCTTAACATCCTGATCAAGACCCTAACATAACTTGGAATCAAACTCTAGTATAATTTGCTTTCTAATCTCATCCATGATAGTCTAATCATGTCACAATTAACTCTAAATATCAAATGTCACTACGTACCATATGATGGGATAACTGAACTATTAATTTTGTTAAATTAATATACTCATCAAATCCTTATACTATTCACTTTCGATGCAGGATTTGATCGGAGTGTTAAACACTGATGGATACATGCCTATACCTATCCAAGCAAAATTGCTTTCCTTCATATACATATTTAAGAAAGTTATTCCCAAAGATGGAGAAAACAAAAGGGTTAAGCAGTCTCTGATTGTGTGTTAACGAACCTAATTAGACTTAAAGTATGTCAATTCAACCCCCCTATGGAATTAAAAGCATTCCAACTATGTACATCAGTCTATGAACACACAATTTCATGAGTAAGCTTCAAATGAGATTATACGTATTTCTGACCTGTGGGAGCTCAAACGTCATATACGGGCATCAGCTCCATGATGGGAATGCGGCATATCGGGCACTTCTTGCACTTCTCCGAGCAGCCCCTGCAAATAAAGCAATAGTTCAGCGCCCCAAAAGCAGAAACGAACTCCTAGAAAAACACATCAAATTAATTGGGTGTGGGAACGTACTTGCAAAGAATTCGGTGCCGACATGGAAGGAGGACCATGCATATTTCTGCCTCGAAGCAAATCCTACAGAGCACTTTCTCCTGGAAAATACAAGCATATCCATAAACACGGCACAAAAATTTCCAGAAACTAAAAACAGAACAGCTGCTCTACAAATCACGTACTTGATTCACTATGAGATCAAAGATCTCTTAAGGATAGATAGGCATCAAGGAAACAGTTATATAAGTTTTATCACAACATAACACAAGCTGATTTACAAGTTCATTTCTACCCAAGTTTAGAATTAATACATTTTGAAGCCTTTCGTATTCTTGCTGGCTATACTTTGTTATTTCAGCTTGTTCTCCCAAAGCTGCTTGCAGTCTCCAAACCTGACACACACAAAGTTATAAAAATAAAGCCAAAATACTTCTACTATGGTACTCAACCTTGGTAATTTAGTGGCCAAGCAAATAGACTCTACTGCACCTCCTCTGCAAGATCCTTCTTTGCCATTTTCATGACAACCTCAGGTGGATACCCACAGAAAGTGTCGTACCTGCAGAAAGATGACATTAAATTCCACTCCAAGAGTTTCGAGGAAATGTTCCGATCCTAGCCAGATCTGCCAAGATAAATAACACCTATTTATCTTAAGGCTTTGATGAATCTTTTGATCCAGTGGTGCAGTAAATCTTTTGATCCAAGATCTTTTCGAGGACTAGGTGCTTGGTTTGAACTGATCCTGTAATGGTTTGTTGTGCAGGAGCCAAGAGGACCAAGGCCATATCTTCTTTATTTTGCATGTTCTTGGCATGTTGAAATCTTCTTATAAAATGGATGACTTGCATGAATATCATGAAGTGGACTTGCATGAATATCATCCATTTTATAATCTATTCATCATTAAAATTCTAATTCTAAATGATCTGTGGATCAATTTTATTCTTGTTGACCATAGCTTTTTGTTCATTTTGGGAAATCCAAAGTTGACCTCATAGTTGTCCACAGGTACAACTAAACGTGCCAAATTTTCTTCTAAGCTTTCTTTGTTGGCATTGAATACGATCCCCACCAACACACCCCCCACCACCCCCACCCCCACCCCCACCCCCAAACCCCCCCTTCCTCTCTCTTTATTTCCACAAAGCAAACTATGTTAACTGACCAAGATACACCAAAGTTCCCTATGTTAATCCACTATCTAAAGGTTAAAGCACTGGGGGGCTTCTCAATATGTGACAATGACAGACTAACACCAGCGATTGTTATTCATGTTTCTAAAATGGGGATGGCCTGGGTGGAAAGAGTTGTAGATTAGATCAACAAAGTTTGTCATAGTTCATGTTTCTCGGTGCCTATGCCTGGAATGGCCTAAAACACACTTGAACATTAAATCAAGCAACGTAAACAAAAAAATTTACCAGATGTCTATTAGTAACTGCCACTACCATCTCTCATGCAGCTAAGGAAATATGCTATGGGAACCTAGTACCTCACCTAAAGTCAATCAGAACAGCGGATTGCAGGTTCCCCACCCTATAGTCTGTTTGACTTAGATTAAAACAAATTCCTCAAAAGACCAGATAGAAAACAACTTATGAGCATGAAAATGAAGCGAGAAATACCCAGTGGTTTCAGCATGAAACAGGCGAGCTTGGTCTTCTTTGTTTCCCTCATCGATTGACCACCAACCCAGCAGTCTATATTAATTAGAATAAGGTATGACAATGCTACAAAAAAGCTGTTACAATTCTATCATCTAGATATTAGAATATCATGATTACTTGGTGAACAACTAAACCAGTACCTTGAACCATGATGTAGGAAAGCAAAGAAATCATGAACTCTTGATGAAATCCGGAGATATCTACTATCAATTCTTCCACTATGTAATAAAAGAACAAGCTTCTCCACTAATCTTGAAACAGCATATAAGACACCAGCACCTTGCAAAAGAAATAATGGCAAGAAAAGAGCAAAACTTGGAATATGTCGAGCACCAGGTGGTGTTCCCTGAAATATTAGCAAGTACTAACATCTCAGCATGAGCACTATGTGGATCCATGAAATCAGCATATTAAGTTATAATGATATTGAATAAAAATAAATGTGAAAAACAATAAAGAGCTAAACAAATTTGATTAAACTAACAAAGGTTGCTCAGACTAACTTCATCCACATAGGTGCATGAGCATATTCGATGCTCTATTGCTGCTACTTTTCTCAAGGTAAAATTTTTTGCTTTAGAAAATCTATTTCAAGTCCCGTCATGTCACATACCAGGTTTGGCCATGCACTCCAGTATCAAGTATCTCAGCTCTTTGGTGCCTCATGATTCAACTAATTTCAAAGGATCGTATACAAACCAAGGGATTACTTTCCAGAAACTGATCCAGGCCCGAATCAAAACAAGTATGAGCTATACGGATATACCATGTCTCGATGCATTTGTAGATGTCGTTATACCATTGGAGAAGGGAAAGGAGCGGATGAAGAAGACGAAGAATTAGTATTCTAGACTTTCATAAAATTTTCAAAACCTCCATGGATATTCTACATTTCATAGGCTGAAGGAATGCCACTTCAGAAATTCAAAGTTCTTTTTGAATTTTTTCATGGACGACATCATCCATCTCCGTCATTTACACAACGTGATTATTCTCAACCATCTACCTTATAGCTACTAGGTGTATCCCGCACAAATTGTATTGATTATTATATTCCAAAGTACTAACACAAGATAATATGATGACACAATTGGGATTATTGGCACCAAGTATAATCATCTGCAAGAGATCCTAAAAATTGACCATCGAATCCATTCACATTAGCATCTCATGCACTTTTAATCTTCTATTCACTTCCCTAAGCATCCATACATTTTTGTCATTGTCATTGCCAGGTAATTCCACTTCTCTAGCATGGTAGAGCATTGTGCTTGTTGCGAACCAAGATATAGATCAATACACCAAAAAGGTACATTGGAAGCAATATTCAGAGTTCAATATTTTTTCAAATAAACATATTCTTCATCTTCTACATCTCCTATAATAATTACAATAATAGTCAACAACAACAAAGCGGTAAGTCCCAACTACATGGATTTTTTGCTGTCATTAAGAACTGTAAAAATCCATATGTTTAGTTAAGTTCAAAATACTTAAATCTTTATTTATAATTTCTATTAAAATCTTTTTAAGTCTTACTCTATCTCTCATCGTGCTAATAACATTAATTATTTCACTTCTTTTGACTACCACAACCGAAGATCTCCTCAGCACATGCCCATATCATTTTAAACGATTTTCTCTCATCCTATCCTTTATTGAAGCGATATTTTATTGTTCACAAACAAAAATATTTCTTTTCCTATCTTTCTTAATAACTCCACACATCCATCTCGAAATTCTCATCTTAGCAACATAAATTTTTTGTATATATTTTTTCTTAACTACCCAACACTCGGATTCATAAAACATTGTTGATCTCATAACTATCTTATATAAAAAAAAAATTAATCTCAAAAGTATTCAATGATCATATGATATCCCTCACCATTTTAATCATCCTGTTTTTACTATATGAATAATATCTTCATCAATCTCTCCATCTTGTTGAATAATTGATCAAAGATATCTAAAATTTTTACTAATAGTTGCATTACAATAATTGAATAATATCTCTACAATAATAGTCGTATAACAATAATTCCATGAAAGCATGTCCAATAGTTAACCACTTGTTTCATGGCATATATACACACTAATTGTTACTAATCATCTCTATGCATTAGAAATTGTCTCTCTTCTACATGTAGGCTCAAACCACTAAAATGCACAAATGAACTAAATGTTTCATGGCCATATTGAATTCTTTCTTCTTTGAAGAAGGGTTTTCACATAAAAACATGCATATTTTTCTGTGAACTAATTCATATATTTAGAAGGGATCTAGCAGACAAAAGAGAAGCATGACTCAAAAAACTACAAATAAAGAGACCATATCAAAACCACAATCTGAAGTTACCAAAACTGACATATAAAGGAGTCAGGTTTTCTTGATTGTAAACATAAAATGTAGGTGATCTTGATCAAGCAGTTACCAAAAATGACATTTAAAAAAAATTCAAGTTTTCTTGATTGCAAACATAAAATGTAGTTGATCTTAATCCGGCTCCATAAACAACAAAAGGAAAAATGATGACCTTGTAAATTAAATCTGTTATTTTTCTTTCTAGTTCTGGCACCAAATTCCAAAAATTATACAGCTTTTGTTATATATGCTTTCAGTTCTAAAGATACTTCAGGTCATGGATTACACTCATGGGCCAATCTTAGTGGAGACTAGCAGGGGCCACAGCACCTCCAAAGATTTTTGGAACTATTAACTTAATCAATGTCATCATTTAACAAAGTTCTAAATTTAATATTCTTTAGAGATGAAAGATCAACTAAAAAAGAGAAACATTTTAGCATTAACCTAATCAATGTCATCATTTAACAAAGTTTTAAATTTAACAACTTTTCGAGATGAAAGATTAACAAAAGAGAGTAAAAAATTATAGCATCTTTATTTTGAGTTATATTGGATTCATAGTTTTCAAATCCTAAATCTTCAATTGATAGCAAAATAGTTTTTTGATTACAGAAGAATTGAATCAATAAGTGGATTGATTACAGAAGAATAGAATCACTAAGTCAATATAAATAGTTGGAAGTTCGATTTCTTTTGGGTTTAAGTTTCCTAACTAGTTGAACCAACTAGCTATCTGGCAATTTAAATTGCATCCACTCTTCTGTTAGATTCTAAGATAAATTTGATAATAGAGCTAAATGCTCATTAATAAATGGTTAGGAATACTTTTAGTTACTTGTCTTATAAAGCAAGGTTCGCCTTATCAGTCTATATCAACGTACCGATTGGCTATTAGTATGGTACGTACCAAGCGGTACCAGCATATCGACACATGGTATGGTGAGATATACCAACGTATCAGTATGTACAGCCCATACAGGTCCCCTACCTGACCGGTACATACCGCTCGTACCAAGTGGTATACTACTACGGTATGACGAACCTTGTTATAAAAAAGCAAGTACAATAATTAGTAATTAAGCTAATAAAAGTTTTAGCATTACATATTTGTATATATTAACACCCCCCACCCCCCCACCCAATCTCCAAATGTGCCTCCAGCATTATATCATACTGGTCACTAAAGTCCATGAGCCCAATGTCACAATGACAATATACTAGCCTCTGATGCTTGTTGCAAGCTGTGCTCTAATATCACAACCAATAATTAAAGAAATTACCATATACAAAATCCCTACATTTTGCATTATTTCCACTTGTTAGTAAATATGGCATAACCGGCATCCCCACATCATTTTGTACAAGGTTAAAACATCTTGAGTGAAAGTCAAGCAAAATTTTACATTTTCTGGAACATAGTTTGTTCATAGAATCTACATACAAATTGGGTTGTCAAAAAACACCTTATAACACAACATTTGCATGAGATGCACAAAGTTCTCATTCATTTGCACAATTAACAGTGGTTTTACACACACAATCCTCACTATATTTTATACTAGTTCACCTGATTATGCTCCCACAAAGGAGAGTGACCAGTTAAATGAACAAGCATATCATTAATATTTGGAAGTATGCAAAAAAGTTGAGAAAAAAAGCAAACATTTATAATTGGAAGAAATATAAAAAATTATGATGTAAAGCAAAATTTCTACCAACATACCTCCAAGCGCATACATAGCAAAACCTGGAAAACTACAAGAGGAACCTTCATTATATGGCCCCCTACGTCTTGCAGACTGCATAACCTGCCCTGATCATGTTCCTGTATAGAAGAGAGCAAAAGGCCACTATTCCAGTCACGGTACCTAATTGTCGAGGAAGATGAACACGCTTCTCCATGATAAGGATGTCTATGGATCATCTGATTAGACCACTTTGTGCAAATAAGAAAAGCAAAAAATTCTGCAATGCTGCAAATGGTAGATAGGATAAGAAGAGATAAATGGACTACTTGGAAAGGCAACAAATGTGCAGGAAAATGAGTGCTACCCAAAATTAATAAACAGCTCCCACCATCCAAATGCATCAACATCACCTGCAGCATACCAAAAAGAAAATGATAAGTCTTTTAAGGCAAAATACCATTACAAAGCATCATTGTTGTCTTACACATATATTTAACTGCTAGCTGAAATATATTGTCTACTGGTACTTAGGCTACATTAACCTACCTATACTGAGAGATCAAGGACAGTTAGACACTGATATACTCTTCCAAAGAAATCAAGAAGAACAAACTCACACAATGGATCAGTCCACATTTTGTCCTGGATATTGCCAGAATTAATTCTGGTCTTGCACAGTGATGATGAGAACTGGGTGGTGTTTAAACATGGATCACTAGTTTGGTGGTGTATATACATGCCATGTTAGAGAAACATACTGACAATTATGCCATCCATTTTAGCAACCAACTCTACATAACTTGTCCAGGTCATCCGAAGAAAGGAAAAAGAGTGTTGTATTATAAAACCATCACAACTTGGCTTGATGAGATCACTAACCTATTTACTTGATGAGCATAAATCATTAGTTCAAAATACTTAAAACTCAACTTAGCAGTAATAGACTCGGACTAACCTTATAAACCAACACAAATCTTCTACCACTTCTAGAGTAGGAAAAAACTGTACCATAATCTCTCCTATTGAAGGTTTGATGTCCTTGCCAAAGGTCAAATTGTAGTTCAAAAATCAAAACCCTAACATGACACATGAGACTATGATGTGCCACTAGCCTTATTTACTGATAGTCTTTTTTATATTTGGACTAACCATGCTCAACACTAGATCCACTTAGATACCATAAATGTTATATCCCAATATGATAATGAGGTCACATCATACGTATGCTCATCACAATTAGCTATATTTGTTCTGACACCATTTATCATGATCCAATCCAATGGGATGATTGGCCCACTAACTTGATGGCTTAAAACCTATGATCCAGAATCAATTCGAGTGTCATAATCTCCACCACTTAAGGCTTGACGCCCTCATCAAAACCTAAACCATAATCCAAAACCAGACCCTAGTATGATGTACGTGAGGTCTAACTTGGCAGTGACTCCAAGTTGTGATGTGTTTCTGGTCCATCCATGTATAATGTTTTCCACTTGGTCTCTCATCATGTCTAATGCTAAGTCCACCATGATATCAGTTATTGACATTCGACTCGATGAGATAATAGATTTATCAACTTTATCAACTTAAAATGTTTAAACTCAAGTTATGGTAGTACAAACCCATTCTACACTTTGGTGGATCACAAAATTTGTCAACCTTATTTTTATATTTAATATACATTGATGATCTTAGAGACCCAAACTTTAACCATTATGTCATCTTGTAAGGATATATTCCATTCTTTAAGCTCATATAATCAATACAATCTTCCTTGTTGGATTTTTGTTTTCCTTTTCTTTGCTTTGTTCCTTTTTTAAGAAAAGTATCCAAACTTCAAGGATGAAGCATATTATGTGGTCAATATTTTCTTGGATCCATTTTTCTTGTGCAAAAACTATCCAACAAATCTTTTATATTTGAACCCTTTGAACAGGATTAAAAAATAATTCAAGAAGTCCAATACCAGCTTACAAACATCTAGCTGCCACCTGTGACAAAATAAACACGGATCTATTTCTTAAACAGTGATACAGGGAATCAGATGCATGTTTCTCCAAGGAAAACTTTGTATTTTTATAGAATAAAATATCTTAATGTAAACAGACAATCAACAGAATGGACAGAAGATAACCATATGTCAACGTTCAGAGGGCAGGCCCAAATCATAAAAACTTTTTTGTTGCTAATTGGACAAGACTCGGCATGTAACGTTTCACCTAGTACTGCTAGAAAATGTGTCCATTTTGCCACTGTTGTTCTACAATATATATCTGATTAATCATTTTTTGCAATGTAGCTTATAGATTTAGGTACAAACGGCGAGAGATGACTAATCAATAATTAACCCTATTGAAAAGTGCATTAGAGAACTCCTAGTTGGCTATCCTTGAGCAAGTTCCAGTTAACTGTACCAAAGAAACCTCGAGGATGTGATAAGGCCATGACCCACAATACCAATGTATAATATACATGGTCAATGTTCACTAGTACAGCAGCCAATGTTAATGAAAGTCCCTGAATTCCTTCATTCTATTTCATTTATTATGTTAAAAGTCAATAGAGATGTAACAGATGGCTTAAATCTTATAAACATTAAGGATGACATTTTTCATATTCTTCAGGTAACCAGCCAGGCTGACATTTTTTCTAATTTATTGGGAAAGGTAATCGACAATGGACAATTAGTCTAATCTTTTTTGTAGAATGTGTACAAAAACAAAGAGAAAATTGGATACACAAAGCTTTAAGGCAGAAGTTTATAATGCCAATATGAATGACAAAAAAAAGGACATGCTGTTTAGCAAATGCAGAAGTTCAAATCAGTTGCACAAAATAGAGCTTCAAAGAACCATGACGAAGATGACTTAATACCGCATAGCTTAAGAAGGGTGAATACTGTAGCAGCTATGAGAAACACCATGGAGATTGCAACCCAGAAGTGCTAGAAAAGAGCCAAAATTTTAGTATAAGTAACTTCAGAAAGTAAATAAAAGAAGAGAATGTGATGCAACATACAATGCAGATCTTACTGTATATATATAATTAGCATGGGGAACCATGGACTATGAAATGTGCAAGTTACCATTCTCATTGAATACCAACTGTGCTTGCCCATTTTCATCGGTTGCTCAATTAGAAACATGTTGTCTTTGCTCTATATCCAGATTCCCTCAATATGTGTAAAGCACATGGAGAGACCTAACATTATGTAACTCAAAAGTAGTGCATACCAATTTTGCCTAAACCATAGAAAAGGAATGATCTAGAATTCACAGGACTGTCACATTTTAACACACTGGAATAGCTTCCTAGGTTTCCTTCAAGCTTTGAGGAAATTGAGTTCGTATTTAGTGAATCAAAAAATGGGTCACAATGTAAAGAAGACCATAAACAAGTTAATTCTTTCTGGTAGTGACACTAGAAAAGCCTAGATTCAGGTCACTAAAATTACATGGTAAAATCTAGCTTTAGAACCATTATCTAGCTACTGAGTACTAACTACTGTGAACTGTTTTCTTTTGAATCTTTGTCAGCTTCAACATTTCCGAAACTTCTCTCTGCTTACAAAACTTCTAAAAGAATTCAAATAAATGAGATACATTATCCAATTTTTTCAAGGAAAATATATTGTTAAAAATGTGTGAAAGTTGCAAGCATGCATCAATGTTATAGAGATACTAAATGGCACACATCATTTTTTATTACTGCAGCACAGAAGAAACAACTGGGGTGTGTAATGCAGAGAAAAGATCAACAACAAGGGAAAGTTGAGGGATTTATTTGACAAGGAATAACATAGGAAAGGTTCCCATGAAGACAATTATTAGTAGTTGCTGCGGTTGTTGAAATCACAATAACAATGATGAGGAAAAATTATAGAATAATGCCAGCAGAGATACAAGGAGAATAGGGGATGTGACAGTTAGAAAGTAGGGAAATAGAATGGCCAAGATTCATTGTAAGACAGAAAAAAAAGAGAACAGCAAGGAGGACAGAAAGAGAGGAGGTGGGCATATACGTATGGGAAGAGGAGAAAGAAGTGTTACCATGTATGAAGTTGAACTGCCTGCCACTAGAAAGATGGAAAGGAATAAGTAATAAGCCTTTATCAGATAATTAATTTAGTATTATCATGCAGGTTCAGACATGCTCCACAATCATCTAAAGAACATTCATATTATTTTTGCTGTAAACTTTACATTTCACAAGCAAAGCACCTCTGTGATTTAATATCAAAAGGAAACAAAAAGAAGAAATATGAAGTAATGCCCCCGCAGAGAGATATTGTATACTTAATCTGTTAAAGCTCTAGTCCCACACCAGGAGTTTGAAAGCAAGCAAAACATCAAAAAAACAATTTATAAATAGAAGTTCTGCTGACATACTATATAGGCTGCCATATAAAGTCCAACTAATAAATAACAAATTTAATAATCAAACAGTCACAATTGACGCAGAATTATAAGCATCAATGGGCAGAGGAACTGGAAAAGAGATCACATATAGTATTGCCCAAAATGGATTGATGTTGAGCACCAATTTGTGTTAACTTACTGGAAGCATTTCCCATATAGCATCATCACTAATGCTCTCTTCATCTCCTGGCATTAAAGCTCTACACATTCTGGAAATAAAGAATGATAGAATGTCAGGCCTAAAAGGAATGGATAAAATCACTAATATTTAACATTGTCTTGAGTGTTTTATTGAAACCTCAGACAACAAGAAGTAAATGTGTGCCTAGTAATTGGAATTTGCAGCTTTTGAGGTACCTAACACTGTCGCTGCTTTATTTAATTGTTTTCATATGCCCCTTAATCATGTAACTTTTTCTGTTTTGGAGCTTGTGGAACTACAGCTTTAAGAAGAGCATTTAGAGTCTCTAGACCTTTTACAAACTAGCGTCAATCAAGCATCCCTCCACTCGGGGACACAGCAATTTGCATTTTTTTTTTTAAATCTAGACTTAACTACAAGAACAAGTATAACAAAAGCATTTACTTACATAGTTCCATATATCCTGATATATAAGAAATGGATTCCTTGAGTTATGAACTCACCCCAGGCAAGTATCAAGTATAACAAAAGCTACCTCACATCAAACTCATTGGATTTGGATGGATTAAATTTCTAGACAAGCTGAACTAGGAATATCATTTGCAGGAAGGACATATACCCATGACCATAATAAGGTACATAATTGAAACCATCTCAAAATCTGGTGTGTCTTAGATAATTGAATAGTGGGGTAGAGTAAGCTAATGAAAACGGTTTGTGCCAAATGGCTAACCCACAAATGCATGAATTTAACAGTATCTTCATGAAGGCATGGTATGGAAATGCTATTTTTTGCAATGAATTTACAATCCCATGGTAGATACCCTAAAAGTGTAATATCCTTTGTGAACTAATCTAAGATATGGCTACCATTAGTTTTGCTCTTCTCATTGTTAGCTCAAGTTGATAATTGCAGTGAAACACATAACATTAAAATGTAACGAAAAGCAAAGAAAAAGAAAATCAGGATAAATTGAAGCAATGAAGAGTCTGAAGAGAAGTAAAAATAAAAAAAAAGTGGGCTCAGCATGCTTTTGATCGTTAGGATAATTGCAGTGAAACAGATAATATGGTAGCCTTTGATCGTTAGGAGGGCTCAAGTAAATGTGGGCTCAGCATGCTTCAGCTCATACAGCTTGGTACAACATTTTATTTAATCAATCCAGCAAGTTAGCACAAAAGAGCTGAATCTAGCATGGTATGAGTTGCATCCAGCTCAGTATAGAAATACCTTAAGCAAGGGAGATCAAGGAGGCCTATCCAGTTTTTAAAGAGTGTATCCTAGTTAGACCAGGAATGGAAGTTCGAAAAGGAGTGGGCTACCCAAGTCTCGTTGCTAGCTTCTAGTAGTATCACTATGGCCTATTCTATTCTTTTGTTATTTCAATTTGGTTTTTGTCAGTTAATTTAGTTAGTCATGATAGTCATATTTGTGTCCTAGAGTTCCAATATAGTGGTATAGGTTGGGCAAAGTTCTGTTACTGCTGAGATTCATATATTGAGAATTCTAGGTGCCTTCTTCATTGGGTTAGGGTGGAAAGATTTAATTTTCCCTTGTAACCCTAAATATCATCTTTGAATATTATTTTTTATGCTTTGTGAAATAAAGTCATCTAGCATTGTCTCCTTACCAAATTGGAAAATGCTAGTCAGACTCACCACTTCTAACACCCCTCATCATCATCTCGAGCCCATGCCACATCAACCTGAGTCAAGTTCAGCATGATCAACCAATATCGAGGCTAGGCTAACCATAATGGGCCTGAGCAAACTTAAGGCAGCTCCCACCAGCTTACGGGTAGCTTACTTCAACCTCTGCTAACAAAACATGTTGAACTTTGTGTACAACAAGTTGATCGATTAAAAGAAACTTTTGGGGTACTCTTACCATGTATAGGAGTGAAGAAAACACCATCTCAATTCACTCCTAGTTAAAAGAGGGTAGTCCACATATTCCCAACCACTCCTGGTCATGGTTCGTTTTACCGATCCATACCGGTGAATCAAACAATTATCGATATGATACATATCAAACCGTACCGACATACTAACACAGTACGATGAGACATACTGACAAACCGATATACACCGCCCATACCAGTCCCTTATCGGATTGATACGTACTGCCCATAATGGGAGGTACACTGCGATCTGGTGAACCTTGCTCCTAGGAGTATATTCATATTTTTTTTAAAATTTTCTTGGGATTTTAGATAAATTTACAAACATGCTTTTAGTACTTCTTTATAACCCTATTTTAGGTTCAATTAATACCCGCGAATCCTATTATGAAACATAGTCTAGGTTAAGAAATTTGTTTAACTATTTAAATTTGTACTTAGAATGTACTAGATGCGAGGATTGAAATTCCGTACCGTACTAGAATTTCGAGATTTGCTCGGTATGGTACAGTACTGTATACCGAGCGGTATATTTCGATATACCGTTCGGTATATGTATAATTATAAATATTATATATATAATTATAAAGATAAATATTAAATATATAATTATATATATGCGGGGCGACGTCGCATATTAAAAAAAAAGCGATGTCCCGTCGCAGATAAAAATAATTCGACTGGCGCTATCACTAATTAAAAAAAAAATTGCAGGTGACGTCGCCCGAGAAGAGAAGAAAAAATAAAAAACCTACGACTCACTCTGCCCCACGACGCCGATGCCGTGGATGAGAAGTCGCCACCGACAAATGAGGAGGAGAGCAACGATATCCAGGTTCTTCCCCTACTTTTTTTTTTCTATTTCATTCTTCCCCTTCTCCCTCTTCTTTCTCCGCCCTCGGTTACCGTCGACGATAGTGCCTCAATTGACGATGATAACACCTCAATCGACAATACCGAACGGCAGCAGACGGTCCGTGTACCGATCTATTGATGGACCGGTACGTATCGCCCGTACTGGGCGGTATCATTCGGTATTATAGACCTCGACTCGATGTCTCTTTAAATAAAATGCCATAGGTGATGGGATTTTTAAAAAAAAATCTTTTCTCCCATAGTTCTTTTTAGTCAACTATAAAAACAAATACTTGCATCACTTTTATGCATCCATAAAATTAACTTAGTTTAGCCTTAGTTATTTCTTAGCTCCTGTTTGGAAGTTATTTCCCTTGATGAAGAGTAGCATTTCCTAATGATGAGGTTGACAAATTGGCTGAAATTGTTCCAGATCAGCCAAATTTGACCAAATCCAATCACTTTCAGACAATTCCAGCTACTGTTGACATCGTTTAGGCAATAAAACTGAGAGTTTGATTGAAATGGATGGGACTTGGCTGATACCAATGCTGACCAGGAAACGCATATTAATATCAGATAATATAGTGAACTATAATAATAGTAAAGGTCAGCTTTGACCTACTCCCACACCTATGCTGAGTTTTGTGCCAACAAACCAAAGTAATGACTTGCTTAAAACCATAAGAACTCATAAAAGATTAAGATTCCAGTGGCTTGCAGAAAATTTTGATATTCATAAAGACTCCACACAGCTTAAAATATAGGTAACTTGCCATAAAAAAGTCCATATCAGGTTACCTCTGGTGCAACCAAAAAATAAAACTTAGTTCATGTCACAACCATTTGGGTATGTTTTCCAACCACTGAGCTCTATGATATATACAAATATATTTTAATGGCCAAGTAAAAACAAAGTACCTGAAATTGTCGACAAGGATGATTATCTCCAAGATCAGAAGCGGAAGAAAAACGACCTTTAAGTTAATAGCACGTTCGGCACTAACTGCAGGAAAATCCATATAGAAAAGATAAGGTAAAGTACCAAAGGAGAGAGATCAGACTCCCAAGCCTATGATGGATGCATCTGATATGCATTTGCACATTAATGGTTTGTTCAGTGTATGTCAATAAATTTCATCGAGACTGTAATTTAGTGCAGAGGAAGACCAAATTAACTAATGTGTGCCTTATTAACTTACCATTTATGCTATAAAGATATATACAAAGAAGAAGTTCAAATGCAATTAGCAGTGGTGTTGCAACAACAGCATGACACGGTGCCCACTGTAGAAAAAGAAACCACTGTCAGTACACCATCAAAAAAGACCCATATTACCAGCCACCCACATAATATAGTATACAACCACAATGCAACCTAGACAAATATAATAATAAGTTAAATCATACATGGCGATCGTGAGGCAATGATGGAGCAGGTAAGGAGAACCTCCCTCGTGCTACAACAGCATGAAATAGCCAAAGAGGAACAAATATTATCCTGCTTCATCAGACAAGAAATGAGACTGACATAAAGAAATGGAAAATGAAGAAAAAATATATTGTGAGGGAAGTGTTATAGCTCAGCATCATGCTCCATATGAATAACATAAAAAAGGTTGGATATGTTCCAAAAGCAACACATGGACAACACTGTTAAGAACAGTATTTTTATAATTGTGCAATTCATGACGAGCATAATTTTATCAGTGGCTTACATAAGATGCTACGTGCTTCACCCTAGCATATTGATCCTTATAGATAACAACAACTAGCCCAAACCACCACGTGGTTGATCTTTTCCCACCTGTTAGCACTATGTAATACAATATCTTTAGTTGAATCAAGAGCATGAGCATTCAATTTTCTTGTTATTATTTCTACTGGAGTCTTTTTAGGTCTCCCTTTGCCCTCTCCCAACACCAATCCTAATCGACTCATATCATCCAATCGAACTATTTAACACCTTTGAATATCTTCATACGATCTTACATATTTTTCTCTCACTCCTCCATTGGAGCGATACCTAATTATTCCAAATATCAATATATTTTTTCCAATAATCATGCAGCTCTCCACCTCAACATTCTCATTTAAGCTAAACTAAACATTCTCATCTAAGCTAAACTAACTTTTCTTGCATATTTTTTAGTTGTCCAATATTCTAATCCATAAAACATATTGGACCCTACAATATAATTTATTCTTTTAATTCAAAGGTAACATGACGATCGCACAAAACTTCCGACAACTCTCTCAATTTTAACCTACCGATTTTTTATTTATGAACAATATCTTCAATGATCTCTCTTTCTTGTATAATAGATCTAAAATATCTAAAACCAAAAACTTACAGGAAATTCTTGTCCCTCCATCTTAGTTACATCGTTATTACTTTTATTGGTATTTCTAGAACTACATTTCATATAATCGGTTTTAGTCCTAATTAATCTAGGACATTTAGTGTATAGGTTTGTCTCCATAACTCAATTTAGGAAATAATCTCAAAGAAAGTTTCCTTAATTGAACAAATATTGTCACTGATTAACATGCATCATTCGAATCTATCTTGTATATGATAGCAAATTCATCAATCGCAAACATGAAAAGATAACCTGACAATCAAAATTAGTAATAACAATTTTCACATGCACTCTATCCTAACATTGAGTAGCACTGATGCAGTCTTCTTCTGCTGGAAAACTCACATGGGTAACAGATGATCATATTACCGTGGAGAGAGATTACAACGTTAGTTTCAGTCACCAAGAAATGTAGGATCCTCCCCTATGCACAGAGAACCAGAAATTTGCTATTCTCACATCTCAACTGACAGTGCTCTGACAGGAAGTTTCCCAATGTGATAACAAAAACAGAATCATTAGCATCAGAGAACACCATTAGATGACAACGAATATGAGGCTTTAAGATGCTCTTCTAATTGATCAAGAATAAGATAAGGATTATGGATGAGGAGGGGAGGGAGAAATGAGTGAAGAAGCACCAAGAAAAGGAAATTAAGACCAACAAGAAGATTAAGAAATAGCATACAGTAAACAAACCCCCTCGCTTTAAGCAATGGCAAAGCCACGTTCCTAATTGGCTACAGGAATTCTTCGTTTGCGTTGTTGGGAATTTAATGTCATTATTCATTGATACATGCCCACAATCGGCATGGGAAATCCCTATTGATAAGTATACGCTCCGTAAGAGATGCACCAAGAAAAAAAAGGGGGGGAGGGGTGGGGAAACAGAATTAGCCACAGAAATCCCCGTCGCATGCCTCCGACTCGGCTTTCCTAGTTCTAAATCGAGGGTGCACTAAGCATGGCATATAGCCAATAACGTTTCTTGAAAGCTCCGCTCAATCCTCCCCACCCATCGCTGTCCATAAGACCCCAATTGGCCAAATCCACGACCTACCCGAACCCATCAGAAGCGCAACCCGGCGTCTTCTTTCCAAGAATCGCATATTATGGCGAAGGATCCCGCCCGAAACCCCCAAGAAAACGAAACATGCAATCTGTAACTCGAAAGTATTAGGGAAGGAGCGGAAGGGAGGGCAAGAGGCGAAGAAAGGACTGACCACCAAGAGTAGGGCATGCGGCCGTCTATCTTGAGGGCGACGAAGAGGGTAAAGCAGAAGAGCAGGGCATGCGCGGCCAGACCCTGCGCCGCCTTCCCCACCCTCCTCCACGACATCGCCCTTTGACGCTGCATCGCCCGCGCCCCTCTTTGAATCGATCTCGAGACCAGCGGCGCCCTCGGAAACCGCTCTTCGCCCCTACCTATTGGCGAAATCTCTGGTTTCTTGGCACGGAATTTCTGCGGCAGGAGTGGACGTGAACGTAGCGGTCCGGTCGAGACGAGGGGAAAGGGAGGATATATTCCTTCCTTTCTTTCTTTTTCTCTCTTCCGTTACGCTCTGGCCTCTTCCTAGTGCCACTCTTGGGGCGTCCGTGGGGGCGGGCGGGGGGGGCTGAGCCACCCCTGAACCTGGTCAGGGGCGATGTCAGCTTGTCGACGAGGTGGGTCGGTGGGGCCCGCGCCCGTGATTGGTGGAGATTCCCCGTCGCCTGCCGCGATGGAGACGCGCGAACCGCTCGCCACCCCCTCTCTCGCGATTACGCGGCTCAAATAATCTCCGCCTCCATCCAATTAGTCGCCGAAGCGGAGTTGGTCAAACGTAGATTAGTGCTTCGAACGTAGAGTGTTGTGGATTATACGTATCTGTATTGTAGCTGTCTTTAAAGCGGGTCATTTCCCCATTCGGTCATTAAAACTGATCGAATTATTATAATATGATATTATATTCTAATTGATGGACACACTTCATTGCATTTTGTGGATTACATTGTATTTTTCTAAAATACAATTCATAGATACAATTAGCTCGGAACGAGGTTACATCGCAATTGAATTGCCATTGTGTCTTTATTTTTCTATAAAAGCTGACTCTCTTTTTTTATGCCGGAGAAGGCATAAAGGTGGTCGATTCAATTGACTTGTTAGAATACATAATAGCATCATAAAAATGATAAACATATGAGATAGATTAGTAAAGAAATATGTCACGCTTTATTCTTATAACATCTTATCCACAATAATAGCTGCTCGATATTAAGGCAATCAGTCTCTTTTGCTGATTTGGCCACCGATGGGACTCATCAAAGCAAGCAATGGCGTGTCATTATATGGATATTTTTTTTGTGGGTGACGACATCATTAGAGAGATTCACGCTTAAAAGTTGCAGAGCATTAGGCTCCTATCATTCCATTATAAACGAACGGAATACCATCACCAACTCCGACCAAGGCTGCAGGTAAGTTCGTTCAAAACTAGATTCGGTGCCAGGATCGGTAAAGAGAATGTCTATTGTGATTTGAGTTGATCCTAAATCCTAAACTTCGAATCAAGCCTTTGACTGCTTTCAGCATGCGGGTGCAATCTCTGATAAATATTTAAAACAATAAATAATCAACCGAGATATAGTATAGTTGCCAATATGCTTGACTACTTTCAGCGTACTCCCCCCCCCCCTCTCTCTATCTCTCCCTCTCCTTTTGAGAGATCTTACTATTATTATAAGTTCAAGTGAGAATCTCATTCTAAAACCAACGATGGGGTCTCATCATTGAGTCTCTTTGTTATTACTAATAACAAGCTCAAGCGAGAGTCTTATCCTAAAACTAACGAGCTATTTCTTTAATTTCTTTTAAGTATAATGATGTTATTATCGAAAAAATAATTAATTAAGGGATATCTAGAATTATTAAGTTGGGTTCGAGCTCAAAACGAAAGAAGGTGAATCCCCAACGTGCCTAAAATCTTAAATGAAACTCCTCCCGATTTGTCAAGCTTCTTCCAGGACATCGAAGTCTTGCAAAAAAATATCAATAGTAAGTTTTTTCTACTCGATCGTTTTAATACCTAGGCTTGTAGAGCCGGAAGAATTTGAGAGGAAATAGAGAAAAAAAAATACTATTTATAGTGAAAACTCTAGTCACAAATGATCAATGAATAAATTTTTGAATCACGAATTATTAAAAGAATTTTTTGTTGAGGTGATTACCAACATGACAAATTTGATGTAACAGATATTATCTTTTTTTTTTATTACATCAGTGTCCGCATACTATATTTCAAAAAGGATAACTTTATCCTCATCAAATACATCATCATCGTCTGTCTTTATTTATTTTTGCCGTTTAAAAAAGGAACAGCAACCTATATCATATACTGCTGCCTGGCTTCTTGTACTCATCGACGGACCACGTCTCAAGCACAAAGTACCAAGCAAAAGCATATAGAAAATGCATGTGAAGTCGATCGCTGCTGGAATAATTCCATCGTTATGGCCTCTCCTCGGTCCCATAATGGCACAGAACCAAATTGTCGCCCCGTTGTTTATGCTTTCCGTTTGACTCGTTCCAAACAGGTAGAGACTACCATCAACTAATTAATCAACTGCATGCTACTTAAATAGACCGTAGTAACAACGTTACGGGAAAGGAGGCGGCTCGGTTGCACAATCATTAATGTCCCCTCGCAATTCTCTATATCCGATTCGACGGCACGTCCGTGTCCTCGACCGCGCTCTCATCTCCTTGGCCTCGTTTCCCGGCCGCGTGGCGCGTGGGGGCAGGGCCAGGCCATGTGCTAAGCCACCAAACTGAGCCTTTCCGATCGTTTGTTTTCCGCGCTGCTTTAACCTAATCATGTGTGATCGCTGGAGATAAGCAGCCGCGAGGGGGCCCACCACCTAGAGCCACATCCGGCTTTCGCCTGCAGAGGCACCCTGCGCGGGGGACCCACGATTCGGGACCGCGGGCGGCAGCCAATCGCGGGAGAGTACGCAACCAGATTTTTTTTTTCTTTCTCTCTCTCCCCCCAAAATTACGAGGGATTTTTGTCGAGCACTTGGAGGGTCGAGAGGGATAGGTGGGGTCAGAGAATGGGACCACGCGAGGGAGGAATCTGGACACGTGAAAGGATCATGTGGCGGATGTGCTGCCGTGGGGCCGGGACGACGTCAGCACCAGAGCGCATCGGGAACGGAGGAGGAAGGACGATAAGGCACGGAACTGTTGCGCTTTGCTTTCGGGGCCGGTCATTTCGATCCGATTGAATGCCACCGGACTCGTACAAGAACCGAACAGGAGCCTGAAATGGATAGCGTTTGGATCCAATTATTCAGAGCCGCGGGAAGCAATCGACACAGAACGCATCATTTATGTCCACCAAAATCGTGAAACGTAGCAGACGGACTTCTCTAGGAGTGAAGTTTCCTGACCCTGGAAGTACCTGCCAATGGCAACCGCGGAGAAGAGGAGTGGAGGTTGGGCTTTTCGAGGGATAATTTGGACGATCCCTCATCCTCGGCATTTCGTCGAACAACTTCCACGCGCTGCAAGACATCGAAGCCTGGTCATGTAGATAAAAGAAAAGAAAAGGGGGGGAGAACTCTTTTGGCATAGAAATTTACTTGTGACGTAGCTATCTATTAAAGCGGTGCAATCGTGGCTTGCATATTGCTAGATTTAAAGGGGGGAAAAAGAAAGTAGCAACTCATCTCCCTTCGAAAAGAATAAAGAAAGGTGATGGGTCGGAAGGTGATCGGGGAAAAGGGTCAAAGGTCGAGAACGGCAGGACGGTTCGTCGAGGCCGTTACGGCAACCATGACGTACAGTAGGATTGGCGCCCCGGTGGCTAACGGCGTCGCATCCCGTGAGCCCAACCGGGAGGGAGCCCCGTCGTGAACGGGGGTGGGGAAGCGGGGCCCGAAAGGACGGTGGAGTGGCCCGCTGCCAAATTCAGTGTGACAGTGACAGCTGGCCTCGACCCTGCGTACGTGGGTGCAGCGCTGGTTCCCTTGCCCACACCGTCGATGCGCTCTCTCTCTCTCTCTCTCTCTCTCTCTCTCTCTGGCTGTTTGGTGGTGGTCTGTACCTTCATGGTGCAGTGTATCTGCCACTGCTGATGAGCTGCTCTCTGTTATAGAAAAACACCCGTGAGTATATATATTTTTTAATCTAATAGATATACGACTCAATAGCACAAATGCATAAAGATATGCAAAAGATCGTGAACGAATAAATACATAATGCGTGAAGGATAAAAGCAAAAACCTTTTCTTTTTTTTTCTCTCTCTTCGGAAGGGCGGTAGTTCATGGTTATCCAGCACTCCCGCACAGGGGGCATCAAAAGGACACCATCAGAGGGTGTGCCAGGAGATCGGATGGTCGACGCAAACGTCAAAGTCCAGATGGAGTGGTGGGATTGTCGTATGCAGAGATCCCTGCAGCAGGCTGTAGCAACTTTTATAACAACACAGGAAAGTTAGCGGTGGTGGTAGCGGTACGATTCCCTTTTCTTGGGTTTGTGGCACGCAGACAATTACCGAGATGCGTTTCTTTATTTTTATTTTCTTTTCAAGGGATTAATTTAAGCTGGTGGATGATTTCTAAGGGCTCGTGAAAGGGAAGGAGGGTGGAATGAGTTCATAAGGGGAGAGAGAGATGCCTCCTGATTAATTTGTTCCACCATATTCGTCCCAGCCTGCGCCCGAGTTTGCTCTCTCTCTCTCTCTCTCTCTCTCTCTCTCGATCTGTTCCTTCCAATCACGCCCTTTGATTCTTCTTCATTTTATTCTTCGGTCACAGCTCGTCGTGGCGTCCGAGCCTTTTCACAGGAGAGAAAGAGAAAGATTGGCCGCTCGGATCGCTACTTCAAGAAAAAGAAGGAAAAAATGAAACGAGGTCATCAAGATATCCTCCACGGCGGAGGGGGTTGGTACGCCGTGGCGCCGGAGATGGAGCGCGGGAAGCGGAAGACGACGATGGGAGCGGCTGAAGAGGGCGGTGACGTCGACGAGCTGCTGGCAGCGCTGGGGTACAAGGTTCGGTCGTCGGAAATGGCTGACGTTGCACATAAGCTGGAGCAGCTGGAGATGGCCATGGTGAGCAGCGCCGCCACAAACGACGACGCCCTCCTATCCCACCTCGCTTCCGACACCGTCCACTACAATCCCTCTGACCTCATTACCTGGGTGGATAACATCCTCTCCGAACTCAACGCCCCTCCTCCCCCTCTCCCCACGCCACAATCCCTGCCGTCCGCCGACGCCTACGACCTCGAGCCACTCCCTGCTCTTCCCGCACCCGCCACCCCGCTCGTGTTGGGGTCCGATCCCCAGTCCGAGGTCGCGCCGTCCCCGAGAGACAGGAAGAGGATGAAGGTCTGCAGTTCACCTCCGTCGTCGTCGACGACCACGGACGCGGCAACTTCTGCCGCGGCGGCGTTGCCGGTGGTGGTGGTAGACTCGCAGGAGGCCGGGATCCGCCTCGTCCACGCCCTGTTGGCGGGTGCGGAAGCGGTGCAGCAGGACAACCTCAAGGCGGCGGACGCCCTCGTGAAGCAGATCTCGCTGCTGGCCACGTCCCAGGGCGGCGCGATGCGCAAGGTCGCTGGGTACTTCGCCGAGGCCCTCGCCCGCCGAATCTACCGGCCGCAGCCCCGGGGGGGCGTGGGATGCTGTTCCTTCGACTCCGTGGCCTTCGACGATATGCTCCACATGCACTTCTACGAGAGCTGCCCCTTCCTCAAATTCGCTCACTTCACCGCCAACCAGGCTATCCTCGAGGCCTTCGCCGGCTGTCGCCGCGTCCATGTGGTCGACTTCGGGATGCGGCAGGGGATGCAGTGGCCGGCCCTCCTCCAGGCTCTGGCCCTCCGTCCTGGTGGCCCGCCCTCGTTCCGCCTCACCGGTATCGGTCCGCCGCAGCCGGACAACTCGGACGCACTGCAGGAGGTGGGATGGAAACTTGCGCAGCTTGCGGAGTCCATCCGCGTCGACTTCCGCTACCGCGGGTTTGTGGCCGCCAGCCTTGCGGATCTGGAGCCCTACATGCTGCTCGATCAAGACGCCGACGGCGGTGGCGGAGGGAAGGACGAGGAGCCGGAGGTGGTGGCGGTGAACTCGGTATTCGAGCTGCATCGGCTGCTGGCGCGGCCAGGTGCTCTGGAGAAGGTGCTGGGGACGGTCCGGGCGGTGCGGCCACGGATCGTCACGGTGGTGGAGCAGGAGGCGAACCACAACGGAGGGACGTTCCAGGAGCGGTTCACGGAAGCGCTGCACTACTACTCGACCATGTTCGACTCGCTGGAGGGCGGGGCAGCGGCGGCGGGTGCGGACGATGGGGGGCCGGACCAGGCGTTGTCGGAGGTGTACCTGGGGCGGCAGATCTGCAACGTGGTGGCGTGCGAAGGGGCGGAACGGACGGAGCGGCACGAGACGCTGGCACAGTGGCGGGGGCGGATGGACCGTGCCGGCTTCGAGCCCGTCCCTATCGGCTCCAACGCCTTCAAGCAGGCGAGCATGCTGCTTGCCCTCTTCGCCGGCGGTGACGGGTATAGGGTGGAGGAGAAGGACGGCTGCCTCACCCTCGGCTGGCACACCCGCCCCCTGATCGCGACCTCCGCCTGGCGCGTCGCCGCGCCCGCCGAAGATCCTCTCTCTGCCTTGGCCGCGCGCTGATCATCACAAAAACGACACCATCTTTCTCAATCTGAAGGCAGAACGCAGGTCAGCCGTCCGATGGGTATCTTCCGATCCGATCGTCTTCCCCTTTGGCGTTGCGGTATAACAGGCGCGGTCGCTGGCGTAGGCCCGGCTCGGGGGCGCAGCGGGCCCCGTCTTCCACTCCCTCTCTTTTATTATCATTATCATAGAATGTAACTTGAGCTCCTTGTTCCCTCAATGCTTGATCTACTGGGATTGCCTGAATATAATCTCATCCACCCTTCTTGTCTGGCAAACAAGGGTAGAAGAGCTGTGCTTTTGTTCTCCAAAGAAGTCACTCCACCTTTGGGGTGACAATTAGCCACACTGGTGGAGGCAGATTAATTTAAAAGAGGTACAAAAAGATATTATTATTACTATTATAATCATCATTAACGAGCTGCAAAATGTGGATCATTGAGGGGCTTGGTTACCTGGGAGGTTAGTGGAGTCGTCCCCACCACATCGAGATCAGGTAGGCGTCAGAAGAGAAGAGAGTGTGTGAGAGGCATTGGGTCTACCAGTCCAGGCTGGAGAGGGCCCCTGGGGTCCCACCACCACTAAGGGATCTCTGGTCAAGGGGTCAAATCAACTGCGACCGTCTTCCGGCACTATGAGCGGGCTGCACGATGGCTGGGCGATCGGAGCGAAACCTTAGTAAATAAACAACAATAACAATAATGCAGAGATGGGGAGGAATCCTCGAGGGATGCATCTCTTGGGACCGTAGAACATCGTTGGCGGTGGTAGACAAATGGCTGTAGAGGGTGTCCGGCCTGTTCGATCCGCCCCATCCCTGCTCGAATGCTGCTACAAAGGTCTACATACTCATTTCTTACACCAAGTTTACCTAACGTGCCGGTGTCAGCCTCTGTCACGTGAGTCACCCCCTGGTCCAGTAAAGTCCAGCTGTCTCTCGCTTCTCCTTTTCCTGGCCGAAGAAAGATAAGGCGCAGTACCATGTGTCAACCAAAAGGCATCTAGATTTGGATCATTGATACCATTGCCAAGTACATTCCATGCTCGGATATAGCTCTCCCAACATAGGTTTGTATGAACACAATTCTTGATGTCGACCGCATCATTGCATAATTCTGCTCAGCTACTGATATGTTTCAGATGAATGAATCCAGTCCACTTGTGTAGAATCAACAAACCAAAAAAAAAGAAAAAGGAAATTTCCCTGCAATTTGGCGACTTATCAGATCGATCAAAACCGGAACAGATCACTCGTGGCACTATTATTTTATTTTCAAGAGGCACTATTATTTTTCAGAACATACTTCCCTGACTTCGATGAGGGCATTTAGAACACCAAGTGGACCACTATTTTGGGGTCAACACATCGGGCGAGCTGCCCCTTCCATGATCACTCTAGTTAGAAGATGGCAAAATGCTGAGCTAATCGGAAACCTCTTGTTCACAATCTATTCCTGGAGAGCTAAAGCAAAGATGCATCTCTTAGTGAGCAGAACAGAATTGGAAGTGTGCTGGTTGTTTGATCAGCTGGTATCAGACATTGAAAGGTCCTCCATGTATAGCACACCACCAAATGCTTCAACCTGCTTGTATGGTCATTCTTTATTGGAACAAGTGTATGTTTAAATATCGTGCACATCACCTAACCCTGTATATACTATGTCAATTTCAACACACACAGTGGTGTTTGTTTCCCACCTCACGGAGTCTGAGTAGCCCACATCACACCAACCTGTTCATGTAGGAAAGAAATATTCTTTCTTTCTCCTTCCTATGAAAGCTACCCTGTCCCACGGCAAACGCCTTCTCTGAGAAGCCAAGTCAAATATTATCAACAATTTTATCGGCTAAAAGACCAAATTTAGCTCTACCGAATTCACACTGATAGAGATGTCTCAAAACCTTATCAGAAGTGATTGACATTGCAGCCTTAAACCACTGTGCTCGACAGCGTTGCTGCATTAAGCCACCTACCATGTCACCATCAAACCAATCGCTCTAATCAAACTCCACCATACGGCAGGTCTTCAAGCACAGGAAAATTCTGATGGCAACAAGTGATCAGGCAAAGCCCCGCTAACAGATTAAACACAACTTTTTTGGTATTCTGCAATATTGAAGAATCATGTTAACAAGCGTAGCTACCGCACGCTCTATAAAATTTTCTGTTACTTGGAGGAAATCACACCAACCAAAATTAATTCCAAATAAACCTGCAATAATCTAGGATCCAGCAACTTGAGAGTTTGTCACCATGTTTCAATTTCAATTCAAAGAAAAACACTGATAACTCATATGATCTTTTTTTTTTTAAATCAATATAACTGATACCATCATCCTACCTTCAGTTTTCTGTAGCCGACCAACAGTTCTGCAAACCATCTAAGCAAATCTCAAAAGCCAACAGGCATATAACGGATGTCATGTGCAGCTAAAGAAGAATCAACAAGAGTTATCTAGGAAAAGCAAACTTCAGTGAGAGTTGTTTGATGCATTTCTATAACTGCCGGAACTAAGGAACAACTAAATGAACCAAGTCCTATATAACTGATTCCAAGCACCTATGAAGGCAAGAGAATGACAGATCTTAAGATATGACATATCTCACTAAGAAGCATGGTTTTGCAATCAACCAATCCTAAATAAGCATTGTTCAAATAAGAGGTCTGGATAAATTTGCAGGTACACACCGAGATTCACAATTATGTATGGCAGTAGTGTATCAGTCAAGGCTTGGATTGATTATCAATGTACCAAGTGTCGATATATTGAAACATATCTAGTCTCAAAAAAATCCTAAAAAAACTGAAAAGACAAAACGAAGAAACCACTTGGTACTGAGCCTTTAACCAGGCAGTATATGTACTATATCGGATGTACCAGATGGCACAGGCAGTGTGCTGGAAGACGTCCGGCCTTCTGCATACTGGTAGGCTGCTATATTCATAACAACTTAGACCTATTATTCTAGGCTTGCAAGCCTTGGCACACATGACAACCTAGACCTATTACCATAGGCTCCTTTCTGGGTGAACACCTAGTTAGTTTTTCTTGAATGTAAGAACAAGAAGAGTCTGAAACCCAAGGTTCCGAATTTTTTAGACATATCAAGATACAGGCCTGCTATTTGGTCCAGACGGTGCTCATCCAGTCCAACATCAAGCTGATTAGCCTTGTGTCAACATATTGGCAAGTGGTGCTAGCTCTTGACCCAACCCAACCAAGTTGATGCCAAGTTCAACTGATTTTAGTTCTACGCACGTTCACCAAGTTTAAATGTTAAGGTTTTCCAAAATGAGTACCTAACTAAAGGACCGCTCGACCCCCTCTCCTACAGCAAAACAAGAAAAACCCCATCCATCGAAAGATAATTTCTCCAATTCTGTGCGAAAATAAGTAGAAGAAACGTTTTTTGAGATTAAAAAAATGCTATATTCATTGTTCTACTTCTGTTTCTGCCATGGATTTTACAAGTTACAGTTGAACAATCTTAACTATTGTCTAGCTACATAATCACAAGTCAAATAGAACCCACACGGCATACAAATCTAAAGGTGCTCCAACCCTGCCAAGTATCATATAGGAGAAAGTAAACTCCACTTTGGTTCTTCTCTAAGCCTTTCACATGATGCAAATGGTACCAGTTAACGCCAACAGCAGTTGTGCCCGAAAGAAATATTTCTAGTAGGGTTTATACCAACAAACTCTAAAGAAAACATATCAAAATTATTACAGAACTTTAGATACAATAATAAAATTGAAACGATACGGAGAAGATTAGCATTAGCATGGCTCAAATCTAGAAATGGTTCAATATTTTTAAAATAAAAAAATTTAATAAGTTTTGGCACTTGTCAACAGATGACCTCTCCATTGGGCTCCGAAGCAATGTATTATCTATCAACATCTTATTTAGCTATCTAATTGCCACCAAACCAGACTCACTGATTTGTAGATAAGGCAACAAATGTAAGTTCATCCCTTAACCCTGCGCTTTTGCTATAACATCGAACCCGTCGGTACGATTACCAACAATTCTGCGTTACTAACCGACCAAAATGACTGCATTATCATCGGATATGACAATCCGATTACAAGCTCCAAGCCGACAGAACCAAAAGGTTCCTCCAAAACCCCCCGAAGAAAGCGGCAAACATGTGACGTGACGATGGATCGCAAACATTTGATGTGACGATGGATCAAGATAAAAGAATGGGCCATCGCGATCAAGAAAAGAAGGGTTTAGGCTTACCACCGGCGAGGATGAAGGCGAGGCAGAGGAAGGAGCCCGAATCGATCAAGATCCGGCTTGACGACCAGCCGCGGAAGCCATCGGGATGCGTCGGAAAGATACCGGCGACGCTCAACCTGAGAAGAACCAACACAAACCATGAAGCTGGAGGAGGATGAAGAAGCGGACACCGGCTTCTCTGCGTCCTCGTCGGTTGGTTTCCGCGTCCCTCTTAAAAGACTCGCAGCCAGTAGAAAGAATTTTCCTTCTTTTTTGGCTTTATTTTTTTCTCCAAAAACGTGTCGAAAAGTGATTCGCTATCAATATTTTACTTTTCTTCATATCAAGTGTCAATAGCGCGGAATTAAGACAAATTTTGTAGCATCGTTTGATCGATTGGTCAAATCCTTACCTGTCAGACGTACCTGCGAGATCCACGTTGCGGTGGCTGGGACCGACCCCATGGTTCCTCCCGCGATCGCTTCGACCCGACGCAGCGCCCTCCTCATCGCTGGCACAGGCGCACAGCCTTCCCCCACCCCGACCACCAAAGCCGGCTTCGCGGCACTCATACGATCCCACTCCTACCCCACCCACCTCAAACAGAGCCACGCCCTTCTCCTCGCCACCAGCCTCGCCCGCAAGAATAGCCTCCTCACCCGGATCCTGCTTTCTCTGATGTCTTCCGGAGACGTGGCCTACCCCCACAGCCTGTTCGACAAGAGCGGCCTGCTTCTTCTGCTCGCGCCGGTAGCTGCCGGTGATAAAACCACGGCCGAAGAGGAGCCGCGCCTCGTGGGGATTCTGGTACAAGGCATTAAAGTCGCGGAAGGTGTCTTCAGTGTTCTCCCATTCGAACGAGAAACGGAACTTTTCGCTAGGCTTGATCACCCGCTTCTTGGGCTTCTTGGACTCTTAAGTATTGCTCACTGACGGCGTCGAGCTCCTTATCCCGCTCACGCTCACGATTTCGGACGCGACGATCACGGTCACGGTCCCGGTCGTGGTCGCGTCGGTGGCTGGAGTCGGAGGGCGGCGGGGGGGTTTGGTATTGGTGGAGGAGATCGAGGGCGGCTCGGCGTTGCTCGGCGACGACCTCCTCGCGCCGCTGGCGCTCGGCCTTGGACATGAAGACGGGCTTGGCGTCTGCGGCCGATGGCAGATTCCGAAGGTCGCGGTCGTCGGCAGAGCGCTTCATTGCTGTCGTCGATGCCGGCGAGGAGGAGAAGGTGGGGTTTCGACTTCGATTCGATCACTTGGCTCGTCGCAGGAGGGGAAAGAGAGTCTCTGGGAGATTCTCTGGATGTTTCGGTTCCCTCGTTCTTTCGTGTCTCCGACGAATTTACGAAATCAGATCGGGCACGACCGTATTCCCTCACGCAACAGCCCGTGTGGGCATATACCGGTGCTTAATCGGGTCGGATTCGAACCAGACATGGGCCATGGCGCAACCGATAAAGAATCAAGAGAACCAATAAATCCGATAGACATCGGGTCTAATAAGCGCCGTTCGGGATAATTTGAAGCTCAGCACCCGGTTTCGTCCTTTAGTAGATCCAAAGCTTGGCGGCCATAATTGTTATGAAAACAACTTTTTACCGTGACCGGGGAATGGGTGGTTGTAGCTCCGAGGTTCCGAGGTCGTCGCGGTTGGATTCGGGCCAGTCGAGACCGCGGCTTTCCGGCAACGTCCCTGGTCGAGGGAAGACGTGTGTCGCCTGGTCCTGTCCCTGCACGAAGGCGGGTCGGATGGTACTCCGCCCGACCCCTCCGACGCTCAAGTCAGCTCTTCCCGGTGGAAGACAAGTCTTTTATCTCGTTAGAATTAGAGAGAGAGAATAACGGAAGTCTAGGATTGCGAGCCTGTTGTGGGTGTCCCCCCCTTTTTGTCCCTCCCCCTTCTCCCCCACCTCCTCCCTGGCTTATATAGATCGGGAGAGCGATGGGTCTCCGATTGCGTCTGAGGGCGGTGTACGGACCTGACTCGGCAAGCTGATGCCGTGATTGACCCTGGCGCGGACCTGAGGGTTGGCAGAGGAAGGTGTCGTCTGGGGTTCGTCCTTCGCCACAGCGGCAAAGAGGAGTGGCTGCGACGTCATCGAGGCGGAATCCCCCGAGGCTGGCGTCACGTCGCATTTAATATCCACAGCCGCTACGCCTGGGGGTCGGGCTCAGCCACAGCTCGGCCACAGCGGGAAGCAGAAGGGGCTATGATGTTGTAAAAACAGGATCCGCAGGAGCTGGCGTCGCGTCGCATTCAATACCCATAACATTGCCCCCCTCGAAAAAAGCCCCTTCTGCGTGATACGGAGGGTCGAATCGCCGTTCAGGATACATAGGTGGTCGAACAGCCGCTCAATACGAGAAGACCAGCCGCCGCCGATAGAATCGGTCGAGCGACGCCAAGACCAAATGAGCGAACCGCCATTCGGGATACATAGGTGGTCGAGCAGTCGCTCAAGACCGAGAAGACCGAGCTGCCGCCCGGGATAGAACTGGAAGAGCAGCTGCTCAAGACCCAGTGAGCCGAACCACCATTCGGGATACATAGGTGGTCGAAAACCGCCAAGATCGAGAAGACCGAGCCGCCGCCGATAGAATCGGTCGAGCAAACCGCTCAATACCGAGAAGACCAGCCGCCGCCGATAGAATCGGTCGAGCACCGCCAAGACCAAAGTGAGCCGAATCGCCATTCGGGATACATAGGTGGTCGAGCAAACCGCCAAGACCGAGAAGACCAGCCGCCGCCGATAGAATCGATCGAGCAAACGCCAAGACCAAAGTGAGCCGAATCGCCGCTTCGGGATACATAGGTGGTCGAGCACCGCCAAGACCGGAAGACCAGCCGCCGCCGGATAGAATCGGTCGAGCACCGCCGGATAGAATCGTCGAGCAAACCGCCAAGACCTAATGAGCCGAACCGCCGTTCGGGATACATAGGTGGTCGAGCAGCCGCTCAAGACCGAGAAGACCGAGCTGCCGCCCGGGATAGAACTGGTCGAGCACCGCCAAGACTCCGATGAGCGAACCGTCGTTCGGGATACATAGGTGGTTTCCGGCAGCCGCCAATACGAGAAGACCGAAGCCGCCGCCGATAGAATCTGGTCGAGCACCGCCAAGACCCGATGAGCCAAACCGCCATTCGGGATACATAGGTGGTCGAGCGAGCGCCGCCAAGACCGAGAACACCGAAGCCGCCGCCAGATAGAATCGGTCGAGCACCGCCAAGACCCGAAGTGAGCCGAACCGCCATTCGGGATACATAGGTGGTCGAGCAGCCGCTCAAGACCGAGAAGAGCGAGCCGCCGCCCGGAATAGAACTGGTCGAGCAGCCGCTCAAAACCCAGTGAGCCGAACCACCGTTCGGGATACATAGGTGGTCGAGCAGTCACTCAAGACCGAGAAGACCGTTAAGTGCGTCGCGGTACTTGGGCCGCTGAGGAGGTCGCTGGGTGTCCCGTGGTACTTGAGCTATTTCAAAACTATCCACCTATGCGTGGCCACGGGAATCGAGGGGACGGTGTACGCCGCCCCAGTCGTCCGTATGGGTGGCTTGCAAGTCATCTCGCCATTAATGTCGTGTCGTCGCTTGGACTGCCCGATGCGAAAGGGGGTGGGCGGTACGCGCGGCAATATGCTGTCATTCACTCTGGGAGACGAAAAGGCGGAGCTCGTCCCTCTTTAAATGGGGCAAGTCTTGGTTCCCTATAGCTTTTCCCCATTGGGATTCCCTGCCTCGAGCCCTGTCGCCTCCTTCTTCCGATCCTTCATCCTTCGCTGTGCTTCAGTCGACCTTCCTCTCTCAGAGGTCAGTAAAAATGACTTCTCCTCCCGCTGCTTCCCCCTCAACTTCTTCCCCTCCCTTGCCTCCTACTTCTACTCGTGCTTCGAATCCTTCACCTTCCTCCCTTTCGAACCGTTCATCCGATGAGGAGGCATCGCGTGCACTAGAGGCCCTAATGTGGCCGCACGACGAAGATTCTACCCTGATTGATTCCTCTCTAGGCATCCTCCGGAGGCGCTTTAGTATTCCGGAGGAGTTCATCCTAACAATGCCGAGGGCCGGCAACGGGCCTATGATCCCGTTCCCCGGGGCTTCGCCCTTACTCGCGATGCTCTCGAGGCTGGTCTTCGCTTTCCTCTACATCCCGTCATTGTCTCTTGCCTTTCCTTGTGGCGAATCTCGCCGTCGCAAGTGATGCCTAATTCCTGGCGTTATCTCATAGCGTTTCTGGGGGAGTGTCACTATACCGGTATCGTCCCGACCCGAAACCTTTTCCTCTCGTGTTTCCGTCTTCTTAAGGGGTCGGGAGGATACTTCTTAGTCGCCCGGACAGATTTCGAGTCAGCGGGGCTCCCACAAACAATAAAGGGTGGAAAACATGCTTCTTCTACATCCGTAGTGATGCGGATTGGGGTTTTGGGGTTCAGTGGTCTGCGAGGGCCATCGACAATGCGGTCCCGCAATTGAACGCCGAAGAGTGCCAATCTCGGGAGAGGCTGAGGGATATTCTCCCCAGCTCTCAAGCCATCCGCCATATGTCGGAGAAATGGCTGGTCGAAGCGGGGCTCAGCCCGAGCTCTCGGGGTAGGTCCGCCTTTTTTGTTGCGTGCGTTTCCGATACATTCTTCTAATCCCGGCAGTTTCCTCGTTTCTTACAGGGATGGTGAACTTGCGGGCGCTCCAAGCCGAGGGGACACCGGCAGGTTCATCTTCACGCCCGTCTCCCACACCAAAGCGAGCGGCGAGGGATTCCCCGATAATGGTTGCGGGGAGTAATCCGAAAAAGAAAACCAGGGTCAGCAGCACAAAGGGCTCCGAGGGACCGGCCTCCTGTCCCGTGGACTTGACCGGGGAGCAAACCGACCGTCTGGAGCAGCCCATCCTGGAAGGAGTTGTCGGGCCTAGCCAGGCGATGTCGGGAAGACCCGCGCGCACGGCCTGTAAGGGATCTATGCCGGATTCGCACAAGGGGGAGGAGCCCTTCTCGACTCGGGTGACGGGGAGATCCCGCCAGGGGAGGCGAGCGACCCTTTGGTCGCTCGGTGGGGGGAGTTGACGCGCGGGGACAAAATATGGGCTGGTGGGGACCCATCGGTCTCCTACCTCCGGGGAGCGCTTCACCCCGACATAGCTCGGGATTTGTATACGCTCCCCTCGGAGGCTCTGGCCGCGAAGTCGGCTAAGTTTGTGATGTGGGTATGTATCGCCTCCATAGTGTTTATATATATTCATCGTCGTTATTTTACCGAGTTATTCCATGCAGAACCTTCATTGCGCTACCGCCCTAATTGACCAGACGCGCGATGCCGGTCGGATCATCGGCGGTCTCGGCGAGCGCAATCTCGAATTGCGCTGCCAGTTGGAGGAAGCGCGGATAGGCGCTGGTCCTGAGGCGGTTGCTACTGCCGAAAAACGAGCGTCCGATCTGGATGTGGAGGTGGCCCGCCTCAACACCGAACTGGGCCACCTCAACACCGAATCGGGCCACCTCAACACCGAACTCGAGAGGCTGCGAAGGCGTCCTCCGACAACTCAGAGAAAGCTCGCCGCGGAAGGAGAGATCGAGAACCGCCTCCGGCAGACGGAGGCTTTGATTTAGCCGCAAAGTCGGCCGAAGGAGGTGAAGCCAAGGCTTCGGCGGCTTTAGTCGAAGAGCAACACCTTCGACCGGAGAGGGAGCGAGCAAAGAATCGAACAATACAAGAAATCAAGGGTTTCTCCTTGGCTTGGATCGGACGGGTGGGTATCTTATGAATATGGATACAAGGTGGCCCCTGGCTCGCTTTGAGCATGCCCCGGTTCCATAGTCGAGGAGAACCTTTTACTTCTCGTCCCGAGGACTCGGAGGTGAATATGCCCGAGGAGATCCCCTTCGATGATAGTTTGAGGGGCGGTCTCCTAAGGGCTACTTTTTGTATCTACTTCATTTTGACTAAGTGCATTTTTCCTCTTTCGAGGATGTATTTTGTATTCAAACTTCACTAATCAAATGTTTGTTTTTCCAACTAGTCTCAATTTCATTGCAAGGTTTTTACACGAAGTATTTCTTAAGATTCAGGCGCCTGGCCCTCAAGACAGTTGTCCCGACATGGTCGTAAGTCGGAATGTGCCCGGTCGGATGACCTTAACGACACGATAAGGTCCTTCCCACTTGGGCAGAGTTTACCTCTCGAGCGGACCGGGTCGCTTATCTCAACTTTACGTAATACTAAGTCTCCCAACCCGAGGGACCGAGGACGAACTCTTTGTTGTAATTCAGGCGACACTTCGATTATAAGATAGGGCTTTTAGGTGAGCCTCACTTCACGTTCTTCTAGTAAATCTAGCCCGGCCCGAACTCCTTCTACCGAAGTTGTTGCTTCAAAGGCTTCCACCCGGGAGTTGGGACGATCATCTCTACTGGGAGGACCGCCTCCGTGCAAAGGTCGATCAGGGAGATTCGCCAAGCAATTTTTGGGGTAGTTCGTAGGGACCATAGGATGCTCGTGAGTTCGTCGACCCACTCGATCGGGCTTTGAAGTTCTTTTCTTCAACCCGTCAAGAATCGACCAGGTTAGTCACCTCGGCGAGACCGTTAGTCCGAGGGTGAGCGACGGAATCGAACCTTAGTCAGATCTCGATGAGCCGCGCAATTCCCTGGCGGCATCGCGAATCGGGGCCGGCGTTATGCGTGACAATTACCCCGGGAGGCCGAACCGGTTACGATATTCCTCCACACGAACCGCTCCACTGCCGTGCCGTGGTGGTCGCCCGATGGCTCGGCCTCCACCCACTTGGTGAAGTAGTCGACTCCCACGAGAATATATCTTCGCTGCCCGGGAGCCGGGGGGAATGGTCCGAGGAGGTCCATTCCCCATTGGGCGAAGGGCCAGGCACAATCCAAGGATGTGAGCGGGACCGCGGGGTGTTGGGGGTTCGGGCATAACGCCGCACGCTGGCCACATCGCCGCACATAAGCCTTGGCGTCTCGGTATAGCGTGGGCCAATAGTAGCCTTGCCGCAGTACTTTGAATGCCAGGGCCCGACCGCGCATATGCTCCCCGCAGATCCCGTCATGGACCTCGACGAGGATTACCTCGGCCTCGTCGGGATCCAAGCATCGTAATAGGGGACGAGAGAATGACCTTCTGTAGAGTTGATTTCCGATCTCGCAGTACCAGGCCTGTGTTCGGCGGAGGCGTCGCGCCGCAGTGTCGTCGGTAGGAAGGACGCCCTCGCGTTTGTATTTCAACATCTCCTGCGCCCACGTGGACCGGGAAACCGCTGTTCCGGATTCGCCCATCTCCGTAGTCGCCTGATTTGGTGGGGGAGCTCCTCGACCTCGGGGTGTTTCCCCAAGTCTGACCCCGCGGCTAGCTTTGCGAGCGCATCCGCTCGGCCATTCTGACACCTGGGGATTCTGGATAGGGTAAAATGGGAGAAATTAGCGGTTTGGACCCTTACCTCCGTCAAGTATCTTGACATTGTTGGATCCCGAGCTCGATATTCTCCACTGAGTTGCTCGGCGACGAGTTGTGAGTCGGTAAGGAGGTGGATAGCTCCCAATTGCATTTCAGCCGCCAGTCGGAGGCTGGCTAAAAGCGCCTCGTATTCCGCCACGTTGTTAGTGGCCTCAAAGTTGAAACGGAGGGGGCGTTCGAAAGTGTGTCCGTCGGGAGCCTCCAATATAAGTCCAGCTCCGGCACCCTTCGAGCCAGACGATCCGTCGACTCGGAGGACCCAATCCTTTTGCTCCAGTTCCGGATTTTGTGTTTCTGGTTGGGTTAACTCCGATATGAAGTCAGCCAACGCCTGTGCTTTGATAGCTGTCCTCGGTTTGTAATGTAGATCAAATTCGGACAGCTCCACCGACCACTTGAGGAGACGCCCGGCTGCGTCGAACTTAGATAAAACCTGGCGAAGTGGTTGGTCGGTCATTACCTCAATTGCGTGAGCCTGGAAGTAAGGACGCAGCTTCCTAGCCGCGAGGACGAGCGCGAACGCTAACTTCTCGATGGGGGGATAGCGCTCCTCCGCTCCTCGTAGGACGTGACTGACGTAGTAGACCGGGAGTTGTTCCTCGAGGGTTTCCTTGATCAATACCGAGCTCACCGCATGCTACGAAGCCGCTAGGTAGAGATAGAGCATCTCCGGGGCGGAGACCGAGGCAAGGCGAGGCAGGTTAGACAAGTGATGCTTTAAGTGTGCGAAGGCCTCTTCGCACTCATCGTTCCACCAGAAGTTCTTCGGATCCTTCAAGGCTCGGAAGAAGGGAAGGCTTTTGTTTCCCGATCGGGATAAAAATTGGGCAAGGGCTGCAATTCTTCCGTTAAGGCACTGGAGTTCCTTGACCGTCCGGGGGGCTCGCATGTTGACAATTGCTTGGATTTTTTCCGGGTTTGCATCGACCCCTCTCTCATGTATAATGAATCCGAGGAATCTGCCCGATGTCACGCCAAAAACACATTTGGCCGGGTTAAGGCGCATCCCGTACCTTCTCAGAGTGGCAAAAGTTTCCCCTAGGTCAGCGAGGTGGTTTGATCCTGTCTGGCTTTTTACGATCATATCGTCGACGTACACTTCCATGTTCCGCCCTATCTGATGGGCGAACATTTTGCTTATGGTCCTTTGATAAGTGGCCCCGGCATTCTTCAGCCCAAATGGCATGACCTTGTAAAAATACGCCCCCTGGCTAGTGAGGAAGGTGTGCTCTCGATCCTCGGGTGCCATTCGGATCTGGTTATAGCCGGAGAAGGCATCCATAAACGAAAACCGGGCGTGCCCAGCGGTTGAGTCGACCAGCTGATCGATCCTTGGCAGGGGGTAACAATCTTTTGGGCAGACACGATTGAGATCGGTGTAGTCGACACACATCCTCCAGCTTCCATTAGGCTTTTTTACTAGAACTACATTTGACAGCCACCTCGGGTATTTGACCTCTTCGATGAAATCCGCGGCTAGGAGTCGCTCTACTTCTTCCCGCACGGCTTGCTGACGTTCAAGGGATTGAGGTCGGGGTCTTTGCTTCACCGGGCGTGCGGTCGGGGAAATACTCAAGTGATGCTGGGATACCTTAGGATCGACCCCTAGCATGTCGGCCGGGGTCCAGGCAAAGATGTCGGCATTTTCCTGAAGGAGGCCGATGAGTGTGCATTCTGCTCGTCAAGCTCAGACCGACCCGATCGTCCTGGCCGGGTGACTTTAAGCATGAGGGACTTCAACCGCTGGTCTTTTTCGGCCCGACGCATCAGGATGTTTGATTCGCTGGGATCGCGTCGAGGGGCCCCTCCGATTTCCTTTTCTTGCTCAAAGTGAGATCATTTGTCAGGTAACATTGTCGGACTCGAGGATCTCTCGGACCTCCCGACCCCGATACTGGCCGGGAACTTCGTGGTTCGATGGTAAGGGAGATGACGGCTCTTATTTTGTTGAGGTGGGCCGGCCTAGGATGGCGTTATGCGAGGGAGGTCGACCACCGGAAAGTCGTCATCACTGTCTTCGTCCTTGGTGAGTCCCCGATCGTTACGGGTAAGGTGGTCGCCCCTCGCGACGAGACTGAGTCGCCCGTGAACCCGGTGAGCGCCGTTTGTAAGGGCCTCAGGGCATCGTCAGGTAATCCCAGCTTCAGAAAGGCGCCGAAGTAAAGTATGTCGGCTGAACTGCCCGTGTCGATCATGATCCTTCTCACCTGTGCGTTGGCTATCCTAGCCGAGATTACCAACGCGTCGTCATGCTCGGTTGTCCCGAGTCCTCCGTCGGGAACGTTATTTGCGGCTCAAGGGCGTGTTGCAGCTCCTCGTTCGGAACGGATCGGGCATAGGCCTTCCGTGCTGACGTGTTGTTTCCTCCGGAGGCCGGTCCCCCGGTGATTACGTCAATGTGCCGCTCGACAGGGCCTTCGGGACGTAGGGATGATTCCTTTTCCCGTTGGAGGTAGCGGCCCAAATGGCCCCTACGTATCAGCTCCTCGATTTGCCGCTTCAACTCGTAACATTCCTCGGTATCGTGGCCGTTCTGTCGATGGAAGTGGCAGTAGCGGGTATGGTCGGCCAACATTCGCGGGTTTGACATAGGGCGGGGAGGCCTAAGCATCCCCTTCTCTTTGATCTGGAGGAATATCTGCGTCCGAGATGCATTTAGGGGGGGAGGCGGGAGCCCCGACATGGGGATGTCGGGGTGATCCACCTTGCGTCTGGGCTGTGGGGGCAGCTGTCTGGGCGCCGCTCCCGCTCGGGAGGATTCTGGACGCGCTCTTTGTTGTTCTTCCCTTCTACCTGCCATCCAGGCTTCGGCCGAGACGTATTGATTTGCACGTTGAAGCATTTCCGCGACTGTGACGGGAGGTCGTTCCACTAGGGACCAGCAAAATCTCGAGGGTCGTAGCCCCATCATGAATGCCTGCATCAATAGTGTAGGGTGAGCGTCAGATAACTCCCGCATCTCCGTGGTGAACTGACGCACGAAATGGGATAGTGGTTCGTCCTCCTTTTGATTCAACCCTAGGAGGAGGGCGATGGACGGCTTTGGGCGCGTGAACGCCAGAAATTGCAGCTCGAAGTCTCTGACGAGCTGTTCGAAAGAGGCAATCGTCCCGCTCTTCAAAGTACTGTACCAGGTGCGGGCAGGACCTTTCAATGTGGTGGGGAATGCTCGGCACATCAAGGCGTCCGAGGTTCCATATAGAGCCATCTGGGCTCGAAAGGCAGCCACGTGATCCGCCGGGTCACTGGCTCCATCGTAGAGATCGACGGAAGGGAGGCGGAAGTTTGAGGGCACTGGGTAGTCCCGGATATCACTCACAAACGGGGACTCCCAACAAACTGTTCTTTGTTCTTCTTTAGACTTTTGGAGGTCCTCTCAGCACTTGCCGTCAAGGCGTTGACAGACGGAGCGAGCCGAGCTTCGGAACAAGCCCGTCGATTCTGAGGATACCGCCTCGGGCTCGGGTGGGATAGCTGAGTTTTCGACGACCCGGACTCCTTCCGGGATCGGAAGTGACGTCGGCGAGGATGGACGCGCAAGGGGCGCGCCGCGGATCTGGAGGGATGGTTCGGGCCCTTGGTTCTCCGGGACTCCCGTCATTCGGGGAAGGAGGGGGATGACGGCTTGCACCGTTTCTGATAGCGTTCGGACCTGTCGGGCGAGGTCCTGGAAGGCTTCTGCGGTGACGGGAGGAGAGGCGGCGGAGACATTCTCAGGGGGGGGAGCCCTGGATCATTAAACAGACGCCAATATCGCTCTGAGGTCGACGTAGGGTCCTCCGTCCTGATTCTGGTGGGGAGGGAGGCCTCCGACAAGGCTCGCCCTAGATGGATTTCCTCGGCCAGGTGTTCGTCGGGGTCGACCAAGGGATCTCTCGACATGGCCCTCCTTCTAGCGCCAATCTGTTATGGAAAACAACTTTTTACCGTGACCGGGGAATGGGTGGTTGTAGCTCCGAGGTTCCGAGGTCGTCGCGGTTGGATTCGGGCCAGTCGAGACCGCGGCTTTCCGGCAACGTCCCTGGTCGAGGGAAGACGTGTGTCGCTCGGGTCTGCCCCTGCACCTAAGCTGGCGGGTCGGATGGTACTCCGCCCGACCCCTCCGACGCTCAAGTCAGCTCTTCCCGGTGGAAGACAAGTCTTTTATCTCGTTAGAATTAGAGAGAGAGAATAACGGAAGTCTAGGATTGCGAGCCTATTGTGGGTGTCCCCCCCTTTTTGTCCCTCCCCCTTCTCCCCACCTCCTCCTTGGCTTATATAGATCGGGAGAGTGATGGGTCTCCGGTTGCGTCTGAGGGCAGTGTACGGACCTGACTTTGCAAGTTGATGCCGTGATTGACCCTGGCGCAGACCTAAGGGTTGGCAGAGGAAGGTGCCGTCTGGGGTTCGTCCTTCGCCACAGCGGCAAAGAGGAGTGGCTGCGACGTCATCGAGGCGGAATCCCCCGAGGCTGGCGTCACGTCGCATTTAATACCCACAGTCGCTACGCCTGGGGGTCGGGCTCAGCCACAGCGGGAAGCAGAAGGGGCTATGATGTTGTAAAAACAGGGTCCGCAGGAGCTGGCGTCGCGTCGCATTCAATACCCATAACAATAATGGACGGTCGCAGCATCCCATTACCGTAGTTGTGTTTCGCACAAAACTTTCTTCCGACCAATTCAAAAAAACAATAACATGAAGAACTAGATTTCAACAAAAACAGCTTATACAAACATTATAATACGTTATGTAAACCATCACTCGTGAAATCCAAAAAACAGGTGCTTTTAATGTAGATATTACGGTTGAACTTTATCGCCTTGTAAGAAGAACTCGCTCCAGACATCTAATGATGAGTGACTAAATCATGCACAGGAAACAAGTGCGCAGCAGGACGATGTGATCCATCAAATTCAAGCGTTAAACTTCTTTACTAGTTTGTCCTCTACTTTTGAATTAATCGAAGGCACTGATGGTGACGCGAGAAACAAATGGGCCTCGAAATTTTTATATATATATAATATATATATATATATATATATATATATATATATATATATATATATATATATATATATATATATATATATATTCTAATGCAAAAGAAAACATACAGGATGGTGTAAAAAGATAGAGAGATCATGAAGGAGCGGCAGAGAAGTTTGATTAGTAAAATCTATGAGGAGCAAAAAGTCAGCCTTGTACCATTAGCAGAATCTATGGGAGGCGATAATACGGAATAAATGCCCAAGGAGGTATAGAGATCAAGGAAGAAAGTTGTTCTTCATGTAACTAGCACTGTCCAAGATACTTGTTCTGATTTTGATAACAAAAATGCAATAAACAAAGCAATAAGCCATGCCAATATTATTGCCAAAAACAAACAAAACATACCAATAAAATCCTTAGGAGCACAAAAGACTGTTAGCATCCAATAAAAACTATCAAAAGCAGAAGCAAATAATTATGTGATAACATTTCCCTAATTTATGGACGACACCATAGTCCTAGAAGAAATCATAGTCGAAACGGAACATCTCTTCATTTAAGTTAAATTTATCAAAGCAAAGGTGTAGTGTTGGATCTTGTATATTATTGCATAATACCTATTCTAATGATCCAGCTACATGGGTACCCATTAACAGAAACCGCAATAAAAAAAGCACTCTTCACTAAGGTCCTGTATCATGCGGCACGGCTCAGATCTCCAGTGGTCCTTAGGATCTGCAGACACAAATGACAGCAAAAACAAATCCAGAAACCATACAACTAATCAACTTATAATCATCTTTGAAGTCTCTAGCTAATTTCCTTTCATCTCGCACAGAGTTTTGGATACAAGCATCACAGATGCATTCAAACTCATCATGTCTTCCTCTTATCTATCTACTAAATTATATAATATATTACCAGACAGCCTAGCTGGAAAACTGTTCAGTTGCTAGAAAATCTCTTTACTTGTATACCAGCAGTTGTTGTCTACATGTAAGGCGAGTTTGAGTGACAAAAATCTTCTTGCATCTGTGCTTCTAACTTCCTAAGTAACCTGGAATTGGCTTTACATATAAATATTCAATATATACCTATGTGAAACACATGTTAGATCTTTTGATGAAACCATTTAAACTAACTGCAGCAGAAATCTCAAGTAAATTGCACGTCTAGCTTGAGCATTCTTAGAGTTTGAGCTTTTTTGGGGAAGAAATTATGCTCGATAGAATAGCTGGTATTAACCTAAGATTCAAGTCGATATTCCAAATTTCCTTTGCGATCCTGACCATTCTCCATAGTTGCTGACTCCAACTTGCAGACAATGGTTCTCCAAGAAATTTGCTAGTTTTTTTAATATGCACCAAAGAAGGAAGGCACCAAAAGAACTTGCACATTCAGCCAGCATGAGAAATCAAGGAACGTTTTCTTGGTGAAGTTTGTCTATCTTAATGATGAAGGAAGTTGGCAGCCAGTTAGTTCGAGGACCATGCTAGCTATAAAGTCATTGCTCCAAACATGGAAGATCAAGCCCATGCAAGATCTACTTAGACCCAAGAGCTGCTAATTGACACTGTCGAAAACAAACCTTAAAATGCTAGCCTCTTAATCGAAGGACTTATGCTAGCGAGAACTTGGAATCCTGAAATATTGAAGGAAAAAACATAATTAGGCAAATCACACTGCACTGAGAAACGTGATGATAAATAGATTACAATAAAAAGTAACATGCCAGATAATTTTGAGCACATAAAGAATTGTGTCATAGAGTAAAAATTCGATAAGCAGATGGCAGGGTATGTATACTGATCCGTGAGACACGAGGTCATTTCATTCAACAACTGTATAACGTTAAAGGAATTAAAGATGCCCAGCAGAATTATTAACGTAGGCTAATTAAAATTAAGTTCTCAATACAAGATGTCTGTTTTCCGAGTATTAGCTAGAATGAAAAGCAGGGGTGACCGGAGGAGCACCCACCAGATGCTTGAAGTTAAGCCTGTGAAACAAAGTTCAATTCTAAATAGGTTCATATGAATCCGGCATGGCAAAAAGTGAAGAGATCCAACAGCAAACCGAGTTGGGCACGCCAAGAACGACAAATCACGATGAGAATTTAGAAAGCGGGACCTTGATCCTAGACCTCCATTCACCCGAATTCCAAGAGGCAAGAGAAAGAAGAAGGCGCCGGGTCAAGAATCACGAATCGGATAAGGCCTCGTCTTGCAGCCGCTGTTGTTCCTTTCTCTCCATCTCTTGCTCGTACCTGGCCAGCCTCTCCTTCATCTTCTCCTGTGTGTAACAAGAATGTGCCATTCGTCAACTTAGGGCACAAAGACGAGGGGGCGGAGGTGGTGGCGGTACCTTGTAGTTGATCTCGACGCGGTGCATGACGTAGAAGCCGAGGACTCCACCGAGGATGGTGCCGATCGTGATTCGGATGGACGCCCACCGCGTCGACGCCACCATCGTCAGTCGCTCCTCTCTCTATTCTCTCCCTCTTCGCCGCTCTCCACCCGCGAAACCCTTGGAGATTAGAAGGTGCCACTTCTTGGGCTTCTAACGGCCCATCGCGTAGCGTACGAAAGGTCGTTCAATGGCCTGCGGAGTCATAGGGGAAATATATAGAATAATTTACCCCCGAAAAAATCTTAATTTTCTAAAATTACACCCCGGATTTTACAACAAGGAATTATATTCCGTTTCATCGTCGGCAAAGGACGGAAAATGATCATAACATGTGAATAGTGTATCGTCGGATTTTAAAGGAACTGTTAAGTATTGAATCAAGTATTAAAAGAGGTTGGGAGTGTGTGTGATAAGAATTTAAGGTCGTGTCATCGGGTTGGACGATTAGTTGCTTGTTCGACGTCGACAATCCAACCCGAGACATGTATTTGGAATCACATTAACTAAGCTCCAACTGAATTCTCTGTTGATGATATTGATCTGCTGTCGGTCGGAGCAGAAGCTTCATTTCTGCATGCGGTAGACTGCGATTCTGCTGCGCACACACGTCAAGTGGACCCCGATGCGCTTCATCCCGGAGAACAGCGAGAGAGATGAAAGCGATAGGCAACGCCATGATCAATGCGAGGGGGGATGCATTTGGCGTGTGAGTTAGCCATCATGTGAACCCCACGGAATCCAACTTGCCTCCCTTGCGTCCCTACCTTCGTCACCCAATCGCATCCAAGACCAGAAGAAGAGAAGAAGACCAGAGAAGAGAAGAGGAGAGAGAGAGAGAGATGCACCTCCAAATGTAAACATTTCCGAGCCACACGATAAATCTCGCCTGCAACACGCTTACATGGATGTCTATATAAGCTGTGGAGACCTCCTCGTATAAAGAATTCAACCCGACCTCTCTCTCACTCTCTCCTTAGCTTGGCCATAACCATCTGCCACCTGCCTTGGCCATGGAGGGTGGCTGCGTGGAAGAGGCGTTGAGTTACTGGTTGAAGCGGCTGCATGTGAGCAAGGTCCTACAGCGCATGGGCAGCGGCGTCAGCGTGGTGCTGGATCCGTCCGCTGAGGGCGAGGGGATCGAGGCCGAGTCGAAGAAGCTGCCGTCGTCCCGGTACAAAGGCGTCGTCCCCCAGCCGAACGGCCGGTATGGTGCACAGATCTACGAAAGTCATCAGCGGGTGTGGCTCGGCAACTTCGGCGATGAGGCCGAGGCGGCGCGCGCTTACGACGTCGCCGCGCAGCGGTTCCGCGGCTGCGACGCGGTCACCAACTTCAAGCCTCTAACGGAATCCAACGACGAGGAGGCCGTTGAGCTGTCCTTCCTCGTGGCGCACTCCAAGGCGGAGCTCGTGGACATGCTGCGCAAGCACGCGTACCACGACGAACTCCAGCAGAGCAAGCGAGCCCGCTGGGCTGGCACGGGAACCGTTGATGGCCAGAGGAGGACGCCGAGCTACTTGCGCTCAGGTCGGGAGATATTGTTCGACAAGGTGGTGACGCCGAGCGACGTGGGGAAGCTGAACAGGCTCGTGATACCGAAACAGCACGCCGAGAAGCATTTCCCGCTGAAGAGTGGCAGCAGCGTGGCACGCCACGGAGTGCTGCTCAACTTTGAGGACGCTGGTGGCAAGATGTGGCGGTTTAGGTACTCGTATTGGAACAGCAGTCGGAGCTACGTGGTGACAAAAGGATGGAGCCGGTTTGTGAAGGAGAAGAGCCTGAAGGCCGGTGATCTGGTGAGTTTCTGGCGCTCCACCGGGACGGAGAAGCATTTGTGCATAGACTGGAAAACCAGCCCGTTCGCGTGCAACCGCTCTGTGCCGCCTGCTATCAGGCCTCTTCCCGTCGTGAAGCTGTTTGGTGTGGACATATCGGGAGTCCCGGCGAGCGGTGGCGACGGGAAGAGAGGCAGAGAGATGGAGTTATTTCCACCACCACAGTTCTCCAAGAAGCAGTTCACAGAGGCTTTGTAGTCCATCGATTTCTTTGTTCTTCCTGTTTTGATCCTACTTTGGCTTTGGTTTCATGAATCATGTACATTGTGTTACACAACTTGGATTTCTTGGCTCACCGAAAGCACAAAAAAGAACTTAGATTTGGTGAAGCGAGTAGAACCGAGACGCCACATGCAGTCACACAGTGTTGGTCGTAAACAAAGTCTTGGTTGACTATGTTCCCCCTTCATTCAAACTGAACACTTGGTTGTTTGAGCCGTGCTATAAAACCATTCCAGTCTAATACTGCAGGCTCGCATTCTAGAAACAAAATGTGTCGGATACTTTGCTTATGATCCGACATGGCAAACATGTGACTTTGGCAGGAGATTCTTCCTAACTATAGTCATTTGCGAGTAAATGCAAAGGCAAGGCGGTGATGAGTGGTCGCTGCCAGAACGACGAGGCTTCCTTTTCTTTGTTGACTTTAATCGACATGTGTGCATCGTTTCGACGAGGAAAACGTACGTTGTTTCGCGAGATGGGTCATCTCACCACAGAAGTCGAGCGGAAGAACGCGTAGGTTGATCCGTATTGGCCCATTAGGCGTACTTCGTCAAGTCTCACAACTGCAGCAGTAATTCTACCGCCATAGACAAACGAATCAAATTAACCATGGCGGATGATGCTTCGTGTGTGGGTTTCAGTCGTTGCTCATGAATCATTCATCTTGTTATCCGATGTTATAATGACGATTCTACGCACATATCTGCACAAGCATTGGGCAGGACGAGTGGCTCGCATCGATCACACGCTTGCGATTGCAGTCTGTCGTCGAGCTCTCGAGTAGTGTTGTCAAGTTGCAGATGTGGATTACCACTTGTAGCGGCAAGCGTACCAACTCGCGCTGCCAGATTGCTTTCCCGACCGAAAAGCTGCATCTGGCTTTGCACCAACTTGCAGAAACCATGAGCTCCGTCTGCCATCTTCGCCTGGTTTAGGGCCACCATAAATGAACTTAAGTTCCCGAGTCTTCCTCTGGCACGTCTTCAGGGCAACCTTGGAACAGTGCGTTGACTTTTTTGGGGGGGGAGGAGGAGACATGAACGACAAGAGAGATCGGCTTAATCTGGTCAGAAGGTGGGTTCGATTCCTTTGTTGTTTAGCCCCCTCTCGTCGAGAAGGCGGAAGTTTTGGCCGGTGTTCATGCACCTAGATTAGGCAGCCGTGAAGCTTAAACAGCATGGTTTTGGGTGGTACGACACCTCTGGTGCTTTTGTACAAATAGCTATATATATATATATTGTCGTTGTTATTATTGCTACTATTACTACAAATAGCTTAAGATAACTTGGTGGCTTTCTAATGGGATCGTAGACATGTCACGAGCCTGAAATTTGTTTGAATGCTATGTTTTAAGCGTAAATGACTGTATGATAATTAATGATTAATGGGATCGTAGACATGCCAGGAGCTTGAATACTGTTTGTTTGTGATGATTTGAGAGTAAATGACGGCGTGCGTTAGTTGGTAATTATGATTAATCACAGGCGAACAATGATTGCAAAATGATCAAATAGGGGATCACAGGTAAAGAGATGTTCTAATATTATATTGCATTATCAACAAATAAATGGATGAATTAGTGATAATTAACAAGATCTAGATGGGGGCATGCACGTGATGCGAGTATCCATTAGTAAGGTTGAGATTTATGATGAACAATCACTGCCAAATTGTCAACCAAGGTGACGAGAGAAAGTGAAACACGCTTAAAGCTGCAATGGAGTCTTCCTTCTCATGCATGGCATTCACGAGCGTTTCTGGTCGTGTCATATACACCACCATTGGCATATATCTACTACCGTGGACAGCAGAGGTGATGAGAAACCTCCATTACAACCCGAGGAAACAGAACTCGATCGCCGTAGACTCGTGAGAAAGGTGGTGAAGCCGTCGTTAGTCTGGGAAGCTGCAGAGGTGGTAGGGGACGCAGACTTGATGCCATCATCCCCCATGCTGTCGTCTTCTCCACTGCATCTTCCACCTGAGCATGACGGATCTCTGCGGCTGCTTCTGCTGATATCTCAAGTCCGATGGATGCGATGCCACCGGGGCGTAGATTCCATTCGAAAGAGCACGAGCACCACTCCCAGGTTGTGCTGCAGCAGCAACTGCCGCATCCGCCGTGTTGTAATCTGGAGATGGAACCACAATTCCATCGACCAACACAAACTGCGGACTCACCGCGAGACTGCCGTTGCTGCTACACTGGACTGCAGGGCTCCGTCGTCTTCCGTGCAGCCGATATTTCTGATCAAAGTACCAACTATTCAGTATGTTTTGAACATAAATTTGCTGTCGCAAACATTGTGAATGATGCCCTGTTCTACGTATCCGACTCCTAAACCATGCTCAGAAGATCACTATAGCTTTGTGGGAATCAATCTCTCACCAGCGGGGCTCGAGTGGTTTGGGCAATTACTGGGTCCACCGAGATATTAAAATACAATGCAGCTTGACAATGGGAATCCAAGATTTTAGATGTCGATCTAGAAGAAAGATTAGTGCTCCATCTTATCATGTTTGGTCACGTCGCAGAAGATTTATCAGGGAAACATTTATGGTAGAAGCCATTGGAAACGCGAGAAGGAGAATAAAGAATACGAAACGAATCATCTGAAAGGAATCCGATGCTTTGCAAGTGCAGTAGGACAACACCGGACGCACATTCTACGTACGTGAAATGGTGGTGAGCGACAGTGAGAATCAAATCGGTGAAGGATCCAACGGATCACCTGCAAGTGGCTCTTGACCTCGTCGATGGTGAGGCCGTCCACCTTCATCAGCTCTCTGATCTGCTTCGGCGTCGCGACTGCATGCCGTCGAAGAGATCTAATTTTTATAAACATGGCATGATACTGAGATGTTCAGGTTTTAGGCTTATACCATCGGATCCACCGAGTTGATGCAGGGCGTGCAGGAAGCAGCGGTGAAGCTCCGGCGACCAACGGCGCCTTGCTTTGCGATGAGGCTGCAACTGTTCTTCCTTCTTCTCCCTGTTTCCTTCCTTACTGCCATAGTCACGGCCACCATCAACGTCGGTAGTTGCGGGGATGGCAGTAGCTGCCGATGAGGCCGGTGGTGGCACGACGTACTTTTGTCTCTGAAAAGGCTGGAATGCGCTGCCGATCTTCTTCGAGATCACTGCTATAGGCTTCTTTGGTGGCTCCTACACTCCATCAACAACATCAAAACCCCCGCTAAAAAAAAACCAGCATAAATCAACTGCTTAAGATTAAAAGGAAAGACGATTCAGTCTCTCACCATCCTAGGAACTGTGTCCGGCTCCTGATTCCGGAGCTGGACGGATCTCAGCTTCATCATCACGGACCCGACCGCCGCACTCTTCTTAGCCTCGCTTCTATGTTCCGACATCAGAGGGATTAACTCTTCCGTGACAGATCCATGGTTCACCTTCTCGTCATCACCCATAACATGTCGCACGCTCTCGATGGCTGCAGCCACAATTTATGACCATTTAAGCGCAACAATCCACTTCAGAACCGAGAGGTAACGAAATACACCTCGCGTAACGAGGTGGAGGCAGAGAGGCAGCTCTCGCCGGAAAGTCTCGATCTTCTTGCGCTCCTCCTCGAGCGCTCTGATGCAGTCGTGACATCGCTGCGCTCGCCCCAGCAGATCCATCACCGCTGTGAATGCGTGCGCCCGCGTCTGACAGTGTTTAAAGCTGGCGAGAGGAGAAGATTCTGACGGCTGTGCGGGGAACAGAAGACTCGGAATACAAGGAAAGAAGGAAGCCGTGAGAAGGGAATCACGGTCGGGGCGTCACGTAGAAGATTTCTATTCCCTCCGACAGGAGGCGGCGTGAGATTAGAGGGAGGCGGAACGTAAGAAGAGAAAGAGATGAGGACGGCTTCGGATATTCCCGCGGTGGGATTCCGCGTCGATGCATTGGCGTTGACTTCAGCACACGTTGGAGGGGCGATGTCGTTCCGGAGCCCAACGGACGGATGAGATCTTCTTTGGTGGAAGGAATCTTCACGGAATCTTCTTAAGATTCCGGCCGGGGTTGGGAGATCAACAGTCCCTAGTTTTGGTGGATTACGTCGATTTGCCCGAGGGAGAATCCAAAAAGTATATGCTAGTTCTTGTGGTCATCCATATTCATCCACAAGTATAAGCTACATTTCAGGTTGAGGTATTCATCCACAAAAATACACGGCGTTGAAAATGATCATCACTCTCCGAGTGATGCTTGATATTGAATGATATGAACACCTGCGCCTCATTGACCGCTGGTGTTGACTTCAGCTCAATTAATGTTGCGAGATTTGTGATTGCAAGAGTCAAACATATATTAAAAATTATAACCGTTAGTTTTGCGAGGTCAATCGCTATTATAACCAATATTTGTTTGAAGTTTTCGAGTTGGTGTGCTGATAAAGTGTTATTAAATATAATAGTTTATTTACAAGTGCTGTGTTCTATAAAGATGCATACTATATTTCTATTTAAATGGAAAAAAATGCAGAAACTATTAAGTTTGGAGGTTACAAATGAGTTATGGCAAGCATTTGATCTCAAACGGTGGAACGAGACGGACGTGGTTTTTCTAATAACACCACCAGCTCATCCGTGCGAGCGATCCCACGATCGATCCGTGTATGGCTCCTTGTTGATGCTCTTCTGCGGCTGTCAGACCTACGACTCGAGTCAGATGGCTTCCCATTTAAAACTCGGCACGGAAGTCATACATAAAATCCAAATTGGACGAGTCTCTCAGACCGCCGAGTTCGTCGACTCGTCTCGTCTGCAATCTAATAATAGTCTTGATAGGAAAATGGTATTGCTGCCAACTCCCTCCGTTATCTGAAAAAAATGGAAGCCACCGAAATGGTGGGATAGACAACTCCCAATTATCATTTGCAATAGAAATGGTGTCCGAGTCACAACTGAACAAAGGTTCGTACACACACATTAAAACCCGATATCGTGACTTGACTTCCCCCAAGTCCTCCTTTTGGACGAACGATGGAGGAGATCATTCACTGCTTTTTTCGAACACATCAGACCAAGAACATAGGTAAAACATATCATTATGATCGTCCAACCTTGACTCATCATTTAGAGGATGTGTCCATCGGTCATCATCATTAATGATCCTTCAAATAAGATAGAAAGCATCCTAACTTATCATCAACTTCACGTTACTAATCACACAATTATAAAAGTCAAACCCCCGGACCAAACAATAATAAGCGAGCTCTATTTGTACTCATGCAAACTTTACTAAACCCTATTCATTTTTTCATACTATTGACTTCATCATATCATATGGGTCGGGTCGAGACATCTCCTGACATTGACCTTTGTGTTGGTTCTTGACATTACTAAAATATTCCTCGAGAGAGTGAATAACACCCTCAGGTAAAGTTAAGATACACCTTTGGATAATATTGTTAAGCTAATAGCATTTCGATAATCCACATATCATTTCAGTTTCTCGCTTAGATAGTTCTCCTAAGATTCATGTAGACCCCTTTGATGAACTTACTTCTTTGGGACTAAATCAAGTCGTATTGATTTTATCGTCAACTATATCATGATAATAATATTTTGATGATAAAAAAATGATAAAAAGTCGTTAACTCATTTACGAAAGGAAACATTGATTAAAATATTAAATCTCACATTAGTTGAGAAGTAAGAGAATCAAAGATTGATAAATTCATTACGTCGTCTTTACACTCAAATATACTTTTTAGATTTTATGAGTTCTGAGAGGATAATGGACAAAATAGATAATTGTCGATGAATTTCAAATGAAAAAAATAATACTTAGTATATCAATCACACAAAGCAGACAAGTGCTCACGAGCCCATCACACCAATAACATTTAGTCTCACGTGCCCATCAAACAATGACTTATCAAGTCTCAAATAAAATTCACGGTCTCAATCAATATATCTACGTATATATATGGTTAAAATTGGCTTCATCGTAAACTAATCTGATATGGCTAATGTGGCAAGGAGGTCAAAGAAAAATGGGTCAAATGATGCGGATCGGGCGAGACCGGCTTCACAGGGCACGACCGGATGGACTCGTTTTGGGAGTTGAATCTGACCAACCCATTATGATTGGACTGCCGCATCCATCCATCAGTTGTCGTACCATAGTGGGTTGGTTGTTGAGTGGGCCCACGTACAGGGGACCCTGCGCATTAATGGTTGGCGCGAAGTCGCCGTCCCGTGATGCGCGCCACCCACCACCCCACACGCGGTCTTATTCCAAAGTGTGGGACGCCACGACACGTCACGTCACGTCACGTGCCAACTCCGCTACAAAACGGGGTCGGGAGTGAGAGAGGATCAAACGCATTGGCGGTAACGGCGTTACAGTTCGAATCATCACAGCTGATCTCCGCATCAGTGCCTTACAGCCAGGCACGTCATTACCCACCCGGCTCCGGTGTGGGCCCAATGTTTGGTAGTGCGCTGTAAAGCCGCGTGTTTCCTAATCTTGTCCTCTCCCCTTCCATCGCCGTTGTTCTGGCTATTTGTTGTTCGGGCCGAACCATCCAATCCTAAGACAGCTGATCATTCCCGACCGTCACGTGACTACTGTGCGGACTCATTGCAGCGCCAGCGAGATCAACGGCCAAGATTAACTCGTCGTCGTCTTCTACCACACTCTCCAACTCTCTCTCTCGTCTCCATCTCGGCTCGCATCGAGGAACGAGAGATGTCTGCCCTCTTCCTCGGCTTCCTCCTCCTCTTCTCTTCCGCTTCCGGTGGTACCAATACTGCTTCATCTCCCGATCCTTTCACTGCTGGTAAGCTCATCCCCACCCGCATTGGCGCTGCTTCCTCCGTTTCACCGCGTCTTTGTTGATCTCCAATTTGCAGGCGTGTCGCTCAACATCGACTGTGGCGGCGCGGCCAACTTTACGTCGGAGTTCGGGCGTGCGTGGGTGGCGGACCGATTCTTCTCGGCGGGGGCCACCGGGTTGGTGGCGGAGCCCCACCGCTTCCTGCAGCAGCAGGAGCGCACCCTCCGCTTCTTTCCCCCCGTATCCGCCGGTAAGAAGAATTGCTACTCCGTCCCCCTCCCTCCCGGCCGCTACTACGTGCGCACCTTCACCGTCTACGACAACTACGATTCGAAGCTGCGCACTCCCAGCTTCGACGTCTCCTTCGAGGGCACCCTCGTTTATGCCTGGCGCTCCCCCTGGCCCGAGGCCGCCGCCCGCTCCGGCGCCTATGCTGACCTCATCGCGTCTGTCCTCGACGGCACCGCTAACCTCTGCTTCTACAGCATCGCCACTGACCCCCCTGTCGTCGCCTCCGTCGAGTTTTCTGCCGTCCACCCCCTCGCTTACGACTCCGCCTCCACTGGCACCGACATGATCCTCATCAACTACGGGCGCCTCACCTCTGGCGGCTCCCTCTTTGGCCCTGGCTTCACAAACGACTCCGACGCATTTTCCCGGGTCTGGCAGTCCGATGCCGACTTCCGCAGCCTCGACGTCCCCATTAAGGCGCTCTCGGCTGGCGGGCACCGGATCTTCGGTGCCAACCAGGCCCCCAACTACTTCCCCGTCAAGCTTTACGAGACCGCCGTCACCACCGTCAACCCCAGCGACGCCCTCGAGTACCTGCTGCCAGTGGACACGCGGCTCGACTACATGGTCTGGTTCCACTTCGCTGAGATCGACTCCGGGGTGACCAGGGTCGGGCAGAGGGTGTTCGACGTTGTGATCGGTGAGGAAAACGTGACCAGGATCGACATCTACAAAGAGGTGGGAGGGTTCAACGCGTTCAAGTGGCATCATATCGTGGAGAACCTGACAAGCACGACGCTCGTCGTGAAGCTGGTGCCGGTGGCAGGGAAGCCCATCATCTGTGGGCTCGAGAACTACGCAATGGTGCCCCTGGATCTTGCCACGGTTCCAAGGCAAGGTGCGTGCATGATTTCAGGACTCGGAGACCCAAGCACGGCGTACTCAGGTTGACGAATGCCTCATCCGTTTCTTGTGGTTATTTTGACAGTGATGGCGATGCAGGCGTTGAAGGAATCTCTGCGGATACCAGACAGGATGGGATGGAATGGGGATCCTTGTGCACCTTCCACCTGGGATGCTTGGGAGGGCGTAACTTGTCATCACAGTGACAACGGGCTGAATCTTGTTGTCACCCAATTGTAAGTAACACATTCCTTTTTGGCTCATAGCATATGCATTTTATTGATGCTTGATTCATACTCTTCCGATCTGCTAGCAATGTTTGGTAGTAGTGGAAAGTGATGCTCTGTGTTTTCCTTAACATTGTTACAAGTGAGAATATGAAATCCCTCAGTTTAAATGAAAATCCCATGAATTATTAAAAGGATATTTTTAGACTAACAAGGATATTATGAAGGCAATAAATTTTCCTTTTGGACCGCCTTTTCATCTGCTGTATCTTGTAGCTAGGAAGCAGTTGCAGGAGCATTGGCTGGTTCCTAGCTAGTTGTGCTTCCTTTTTGCTTGAATAAGGTGAATGATGGTTGCATTATGTAGTCGTGCTTTCTGGCTGGAAAATGTATCTTCCTTGTTTGCATTAATTGGATTTTGCTTAGAACCACCTACATGGCGAGATCCACATTTAAGGGCCAGTATAATAGATCGAGGCACTGCCTAGCTAGTCGACAGTGTAACTTAGTTTATTAGGGTCGCCTATTAATATGATTTTTCATTGTCACAAATAAAATCTGGCTAGAGTTGGTTGATTCGGACTGAAGGAGTATGACCAGTCATTGTTGTTAACTGCCACCACCTCTATTTATTCATTAGGTTCTTCACTATTCTGATTTTGGTTATGTTTGGTGCTCGAAGTAGCTCATTTGGATATTGGTTATGAACTGATGCATCATTGTGACTCCTTTAGTTTCTACATTTTTACTTTCTTTTTTCTAATCTGCAATTGTTCTTCACTGTGCTTATGACATCGTAGCAATTAAATTTCCCTGTTGACACATTAGGTGATTCTCTGTCCATTTGCCTTATAATTCATTTTCAGTATGATTCTTTCGTTTGTGATTGATTGCATGGAACATTATATGTCATTGTTTTAATATATATTGCAAAAACAAGCATGTCATGTTCTAATCTTGTATTGTTTGCATGGATGTTATGCATCATGGTCTATATGGAATCTGTACTTTGTCATTGTTGGTGTTACTTCTTCCAAATTGTAATTAGTCTATATGGATTTTAAATATGGTAATGTCTAACCTGTTTTTCCTTCCCTTACGTATCTAACATGCAGGGATTTGGGCAGTCAAGGCTTGAAAGGTTATATTAGTGATAAAATAAGTCTTCTAACAAACTTGGTAAGCTTGTAAGTATCAGTTAAGTTGGCGTGTACCATTTCCCACTTGCTAATTTGCTTTTTAAAGTTGTTATTTTTTGTGCATATGCAAGCAGAAGTAAGTCACAAATGGCTGTTTATGTACCATACATATTGTTTATATGGTCCTTTTGTTGGATAAATTACAAAGGTCAACCTGAATTTTACTTTGAGGACCATAGTTGGAGGTGAAAATATTAAATACTTGATATTGGGTATTAAATACCCCAGGAACTACATAAGGTGGAACTAAAAGAAATTCATACGACATGAATAGTAATTCATGGCCATTGACCCAGTTGTTGGTTGGCAAGTCAACGATGATGAAAAGTTGCTAATGATACCTTCACATTAAATTAATACACAGTTACAATGATGTGGTTTAATTGCCCGGTCCAATGTGGCAACCATGCCACTTTTCACGCGGTGCTGACCTCCAGTTACTGCAAAGGACCAAGGATTTTGTGCCGAGGACAGAGTCCAAAGACTATGTTTAGTACTCTTATCACACATCTGTCCTTGGTCACCATCAGTGGATGATGACCTGGGAGTAGTTGACATGTTTTCCAGGGGTCTGCTGTCTGCAGATGCCTAGTTGGCATGACTTGACATTTTTGTTTGTCATGCAATGAAGTTTGTTTTTCTCAAATCTGTATCCCCATCTTCTTCCGACTGTGTTATTTCTCATGCAAGATGTTCTCTGTTTTACTGAAGTGTAGAATATTGCTGTTGTATGATGGACTTCTAATTTGGTGTTTTTCAGGAAGCTACATTGGAATCATGAACTCCTGATTTAGAATTACTTTATTATTTTTACTTTTATTAAAATTTCTTCTTGTGCTTTTGTAACTGAAAAGAAATTGGTTCCAATCTTTCTTGAGCACTGTGATTTTGTTAAGTCCCTGAGGTTCCTCTACCAGAATCTATCTTGATTATGGTGTACTTACTTCCATGTGGCCTTTGGTTTGCTCCTAATCTGTTGGTTTTTGTCTACATGTCTTCTGTAGCCATATAGTCTAGCTTTCCTTACTCTTAACTTATTCTTCTTACTTTAATCTGTTAAAATATTGTATTATGATATTGAATGGATGAAACAAGCATTTTGGAATGATTTTTGAGTTGGAATTTGTACAGCTTTTCATTTGTCTCGATCAAAATACTCAAACTGATTATGTTGGTTTTTATAAACCATGTTCATTAGTTTTAGTACTTCTATATATGTGTCATGTGTTCTTTATATCCCCTATCTCGTCTGCTTACAGTTAAAAATCTGGACAGGAACTTGAGCACTAATTCTCTGGGAGGAACATTGCCATCAGGTCTAGGTCAAGGATCTCTTGTAAGCTTGTGAGTTGATATTTGATATCCATCTTCTAGTTATAATATTCATGTCTCTTTTCATAAAAGGCATATGAAGTTGCAGCTTCTTATTGTCATTAACACATTGCAATTGGTTAAAAGATTCTATAGTATGTAATCCATATGACATTTATAGGCTAGGAACTAAAAAAACAATTTTTTGTGGAGGACTGTCCTTTTCTACTTGAACGATTGTATAATGGAAATCATTTTGATGGGCTATACCTAGAAAGGTTGCATATTGATAGATTCTTGTATGACCTTAATTTTCTAATTCCTTGCATGAATTACTGATGTCAGTACTGCATAACTTGGGGCTACATTTCAAATGTGTACATGTCAACAATATAGGCAAAACTGTGGCGTTCATTCTTAATACGTTTGAACTTTGAACCAGTATATAATGCATTATTGTGTTTCCAGTAGGAGTCATTGATGTTCAATGAGAATATTTTGTCTTTTTATTTTCATTTTTGTGAAGAGATCTGATAGGCATCATTATGTTTCCAGTATAAGTCATGTGCAATTTTTTTTCTGGACATTGCCATATGAAGAAGTGAGGGGACATGGAATGTGGGAAATATTGTGCTATTTTGTTCTATGGATGTATGGTGGAATAATTAATTTTATATTTTCTTTTCCCATCACATCCATAGTTATAATCTAGATATACACAATTAACTTTAGAGGTTGTTACGTTATTCATTGATGTTTTACATGCAAAAGTTATCATGTTAATATTAGGAAACCCAAAAAGAATGTTAGTCATTCATCTGGTAGTTTTTCTGTAAAGATCACATGGGTTTTAGATACCCTTTAATCCTTTATATATTGTCAATCTTACTGTTTTTGTTATTAAAAGTAAAATTGTGATGCTTTCTTAGGATGATTGCACAGTGGATCTGTCATTTTCTTCTGTTCTTCATAAAACTTGAATTTGTTTTCTTAATCAGGGATTTGTCATCAAATCAGCTTACAGGTGGCATTCCAGATAGCTTGGGTTCTTCAAATTTGAAAGTTGTGTGAGTAGACAGATAATCTTCTCCTGTAGTTTTTTGTTTTATCATTAATATTCTTTGTAGTTCTCATCCATGAAGCAAAGCTTTCAATTATTTTGATTGCTTCTCTCCAATTATCACTATTGCTCGGAAATTTTACAGTTTCAACAGGCTATTCACATAGTCCATGTCTTAGTTGATAACAAGGACAATCTATCATATGAAAACAAACATAATCTTTGTAGGATGGCATCTCATGGACTAGTTTAACAAAACAAACTTTGTTCTTCCTGAAATATCATTTATGTTGCCTTGCTTGTGTTTTGGTTCTCAGAATGGATTGTTTGTTCAGTTAATAGGAAAGATTGACCATGTATGGGGAGGGTCAGTGTGTATAACCTTACCCTTATATGTAGAGAGGTTGCTTGGTGACTTGATTCTTGGTCACCCGGGTCATAAAATAGCAATCTTACCATTATATTAAAGGACCAGTCTCTTGCTAGACATATTAAAATGCTAATGAAATATGATTGGAGTAGATATTTATATACCTATGTTACTTGAACCTAGCAATTCACCCCCATGCCTGAATTGATATGACATGACATGGTTCATGGTGCTGGACTTATCCAACTTTGCTTGAATCAGCCGTATACTAGCTGGGGCTGGCTCTTTCAAAGCACATCCTAAGAGAGGCATTGTTTAGAGAGAGAGGACTCTGCCCTATAAGGAGATGAGAAGACTCTGCCTCGCTGGCCTTAACTAGACTGAAATCCAGTTTATGCAGAAATTTCCGTAACCACAAGCTGTAGACTTATTTATATATCCAACAGTGAGATGGCCACCTTATTCTGAATGAATTAGAGGAAAAAAACTGGTGAGAAGAGAAAATAAAAATAAGTTAGAAGAAAATACAAAATAAAATGAATATTCGAACTAACTTCTGTTAGCTTTTACATAAATGTCAACTATAAATAACTTTACTGATAATTAATGCATTAAATACATGCAACCATTATAATTATTTAAAAACTTATATACGATTCTTAAATGTTTAGATATTTTAAGTTGGTGCCATTTCTCTGACTCGTATCTTTAATCTGGAACATTTTCAGATGTATCCTAGTATCATGATAATTATCTAGTTTACCTTTTGGTTTCTTATGCAGTTTATTAAACAACAATCAACTGGATGGGCAAGTTCCTGAGAAACTTTATTCAATTGGTGTACATGGTGGAATCATAGAGTAAGCTATCCAGCAATATTCCTTCCAATCATTATGCTTTTTGGAATGTTACTTGTTTCTTGTAGCATTATGCAGCTGTTCTTGTTACACATCTTTGTGTCATGTACAGGGTTTCAATATTGACTGTAATGGTTGGTATAAACCAGTATTTTCTTGTTGAAACAATATTGGTTTCGAAACATATAGTTTGATACCAGTATAATATCTTTCTTGTTTTAATTATTTATTCAATGATATCAGGTTGTATTGGTTGGTGTACAGCTCAAATTACTACTAGTGTACCAGTGTGTTAAGTTACACTGGTAACTAACTGAGATTTAAATCCTTGGATTTGACCTTGAGGGTATTTTACAAAGGCTTTCTCAACCAGTTGCATCTATTCCAGTACGTAGTTGTTTATCGCCAACACATGCACACACAAAAATTTCATTGATAGAACTACTTGACACAAATATCTAGCCTACTGATATTAGACACATTCATTCTGGCTTCTCTCTAGGTTCAAGAATTGAGACTAGTGTAAAAGCTAAAGTTACATCAATGCCACACCAGCCAGTGACCAAATAGCTTAATAACACATATGTGAACTTGTTAAATATAATTGTTATCTTCTTTTATGTATCAATGTAGAGAGATAAAGTTACCTGTACTGCACAGAAATGTGTTATATACTTGCAGTTTCATAACTTTGCATCAATTTTTTTGCTTCTTTTTTGTTTAGCAAAATAATTATATACTCTTGGTTCAGCCTTTCAGGTAACAAAGGCCTCTGTGGTGTACCTACTTTGCCTGCTTGCCCTTTGTTTTGGGACAAACGAGGGCTTTCCACAGCTGGAAAAATTGCAATTGGTTTATCATGTGCTTTTGTCGTCATCGTGCTACTCCTAATTTACTTGTTCTGCATAAGAAGGCAAAATGACGACTATGATTTTGAGTTTCCTCAAGACCTAATATGTGAGTATAAAAAACTTTAAACATGATTCTAAATTCTTTCTCAGAATTTGCTTTATGCTTGACAAAGTTGCCATTCCATTGAGAAGAACTGGGATTCTTCAATTGAGACACAGGAAGGATATAAATATAATAATTGTTTGCTCCTTGTACTGTTAGTTATGCCTGAACATAGTTCGTCATATTTTAATTCCTTGACTTTTAAATAGACTTTGTATTTGTTTCTTTCCTCGTCCATACTTTCTCTTTGAGAAATGTAATTACTTTCCTTTTCCAGATTTCTTCCTTTCCAGTGTAGTCTTAGTTGAACAATAAGGTGGAGATAGTATATAAGAAATAACTTGTGTAATAGGACAAGAGCTGGCTAGCAACGCTTATCCAGGGTAGCAGGTCAGATAGTAGTAATTATCATCTTAAGAAGAGAAAAATACTATATACGGATGGTTCTAAGTCTGAGACTGGATAAGATATGTGTCAAGTTGAGCATGCAGCACAAACCAGGAATGGATTGCAGGAGGGCTTTTAAGCAACTGAGAATCTGATGCAGTTGACATTGGATGTAATATATGGGATGGTGAGTGCTGGTTCCTTCTTTTATCCCCGGGAACACCGAAGATCCAACATTAGATGTAGAACATTTCAATTGATTCATTCAATGAGCTACAACCACATAGGAGAAACCATTATCTCAGTAGTGCAACACGTGGCAGCTCAACTGATCCTGTAGCAGGGTGATAAAGCAAACAAAGATGTCATCATAATGACAAAATTATCTAGAAACTGCATCTTTTATGTTAGCTTGGTTTCAGGCATTGTATTTCCTATATTCTGAAACTCGAGGACTTGCATAATTATCTGTGGATTTGCACAAATGGACCAGTAGAAGTATAAATGGGGAATAATTTGGTGTTCTCAATGTATTTTAACTAGTATGAATGAGGAGGTAGCATCCCATTAATCTTTTTATCCTTAATAAAAAGATAAAGATGCTCTAATTTCTAGTTTGCCGATAATGTGTTTAGACCTGCTTCATTGCAGAAGTATTTTAGTTTGAAAGTAAAAGATTTTGATCACCTTGTTTTATCATGCTCGTTCATGTTGTAACTCTATGTATTCTGTATATGATCTCTGAACATGATTAAACAGCCTCTAGGTGGCATAATTAAGCTATTGATTTGCCATCGCTACATCTGAAATATCTCAACTGAAACTGTATGTTATATCGACTATATTTTTGTACTCACTGCATTCTTATTTGTGCCACTATCAGCAATTGCAGCAAAAAGAAATAGGTACCAGAGGCAGAAGCTGATGCTTGTCGAGATGGAAGCACCAAATTCTAATGGTTTTCCAAGCACCTCGAATGCTCGTTAGCAATCTCTTAAAAGAAGACGGAAAACTTATAACTTATTCTTTGATTACCAGAATCAGATGGCTTTTAAACTTGCCCAATCGTATGAACTGGTTGCACACAGAGTTTACTGGCTCAAGGTGACGATACCAGGAGCCTGCAACTGATACAAGCCATGATCGTGTTCTGTTTATCATAGTGCAAGGTAAAGTGTTGTTAGAAAAGCTGGAATGTGTGTGCGGTGAAGTCTGTACATTAATAGGATGTAAGGCATGATGGTACAAACCACACAATTTTGTTTATGCCTTGCGTGAATTCATGTACAATATTGAAGGAAGTCGGTATTTTGCTCGTCTAAAGTAGGTCTCGGGGTAAACGTATGACATCGACGTCATAAAAAAACCAGTTGCAGCTGGGTTCAGAAATGTCTGTTATATATATTACAGTAGACCTGCGGTTGATTTGTTTGGTGAAGCAAATGGCTAATGTGCATGCCTACTCCAAGTAATAAATGATCATTAGTCGAAGTTAACGCATTATTTTTGTTTGTTATATATACTTCCATAAGAATGGTGAGAAAGACTAACACTTTGATCTCCTTAGTAAGTGTTAGGGAAAAAATGTTATTAATGTCCCTGTCAACACAACATAGTCTTGATTCATATACGATTAGTTATCCGAAACCGAGCGCAGCCTACTTATTTACCATACAAAGATGGAAGAAGATGGGGTGTGCATTCGTTTCTTGTTCTCTCTTTGGGTTTGTGAAAATGTTTCTGAAGATAATTTGTAGGAGAGGTGGCTTGATAAATTCATAACTAATTCAAATTCTTTTGACTTTTAAAAATATTTTTAAAAATATCATACTTGAGAGGTAGTTTGGTAATTTAGTAATTGATCTGAGTTATCGGACAGGATGTATGGATGGTGTTGACTTTACGTGGTGTTGATATGATAAATGGTAACTAATCGATTTTATATCGATCATTTTGATGAGAACGGTGACACTTTATGCTACAATTACGTAAAATCGAACCCGAACAAATCCAAACGTTTTCTTTTCTTTTTCGTTTTTGCGCCACGCAGTGCGTGGTAAAATTGTGATGAACGAGGAGGGAGAGAAACGTGGGTTCACGTGCCTACGACCGGCGATCGCCTCTTGATGCGCGAGGGTGTTATAGTCATTATGGACTCATCATACCTTGAAACCCTAGACTGCCGCTGCTTCCTATATATACCCTCATTTTCGTCGTCGGCCGAATTCCTCTTCCGAAACCCTATCGCCTCTCGATCGCCGCAGCCGCAGCCGGCCACGATGAAGTACAACCCTCGTGTGTCAAGCTCCCGGAGGAAGTGCCGGAAGGCGCACTTCACGGCTCCATCGAGCGTCCGGCGAGTGCTGATGAGCGCGCCCCTGTCGGCCGACCTGCGGAACAAGTACAACGTGCGGTCGGTTCCGGTGCGCAAAGACGACGAGGTGCAGGTGGTGCGGGGTACGTTCAAGGGCCGCGAGGGCAAGGTCGTGCAGGTCTACCGTCGGAAGTGGGTCATCCACGTCGAGCGCATCGCCCGCGAGAAGGTGAACGGCTCCACCGTCAACGTCGGCATCAACCCCTCCAAGGTCGTCATCACGAAGCTTAAGCTCGACAAGGACCGCAAGGCCCTTCTGGATCGCAAGGCCCGCGGCCGTGCAGCGGACAAGGCCAAGGGCAAGTTCTCTGCGGACGAGGTTGCCGCCGCCGCCGCCGCCGCTGGTGCGCCCTCTCTCCAGGAAATCGACTGATTTCGTCTATCCGATTTCTTCTGTCTTTCGTTATGCGGTTGCGCTTGTTTTCTTGATCTTTAGGACTGGCGTTTTAGATCTCGAAGAAAAGCATTGAAGTCTGTCTTGTTTCTCTTATATGTTGGATGAAAACACTGCTTTTGTTAGTACATTTGGAAGGAACTACATTTATGAATTCAGTGCATATGTGTTATTTTCGCTTATTTCTGCACATTTGATAAGTGGGTGCGCAATCCTACACGTTTCATATGTTATTTGACCATTTAATAGTTCTAGGAAGACATTTTATAGTCACCACATGCTCAGTAGATCCTACCGATATTTGATAGGCAGATACACTCTTTTTGTAAGTCCAGAAGTAGATGCAATTGTTGATGACAGTATTTATTGTCTAGATTGAATGGTTTATGCATGATTAGATGGTTATTGGTGTAAAAGTTGCATCCACCAAGTGTTGTAGTTGCGTATCAATTCTGGCCTCTGCTCGGAAGTCCTTTCTACCTCAAACAGAGGCCAAAACGATCTGGGAAATAGTTGTGAGATACAGCTATGGTGATGGCCCTTGCAAAGATGTAACCTGGGTCATTGTAAGTGATGGTTGCTCGTACATCTGTTGTTATTGATTGATCATCCCCTTTAATGCACTGATTGGCATCTGAGTTGCTCAAGATTGCAAATTAGAGGGCTGCGTTTTGTTTTGTGAGGTTTACTACTACTATGACATTACAAGTGCCATGAACAATTCTTGTGCTCCATTTCTTCTTTCGGGTGGTCATTGAATTCTCACAGACTGAGAGTTTAGTCCTTGATGTGCGATAGTGGGGATGTGCGTGCATCTGGATGAAGCCTTTCTTGTCGATTAGAACCCTTGTTAGGCCACTATTATTGAAGGGGGGGCCCAAACAAGACCAAGCAACCATGAGCTGCTGGAAGCAGACTTGGAGTATAGCTAGCTGAAAACATTGGCCATGGGGTCCTCCGTATTAAGATGACTTTGGTGATGGGAGTGTAATGAGTAGGCCATTCACATACTCGGAGGAGCTGTAAACTGTACCATCCTTCGTGAACAACAACTTGGTGAAAGCCGAATCAATTTGTTGTTGTTACTTCAGCCTCACAACAAGCAAGAAAGAAGATAGATAGGCATTTGGTAACTGCATCGCATGAATTCAGAAAGAGAAGAAAGACGAGCAAACAAAATTTTGTTCTGGCAAGGAGCGGAATTTAACATGTACAACCAGCTGAGCTCCAGTACAAAGACTTAACTTTATTATAATACCACGACGTATCAACATGAGGAGTATGGCCCCAGCAGCAGTCGAGGGATGGATCCTGGAACCCTCGACTGCAAACCTATTCCCTTTGTTGCTGCTATCTCAATAGACAGACTAAAGGCTCGACCGCAGCAGCCGCAGATCAAGGTTCTGATTCGTGATCATGATGCTCCGGATGTGTTGGAACTCCAGGAGCTGCGGCATGACGAGTCACAGCCGTGGAGCACGCTGCCTGGTACTGATGTGGGATCACTACCGGTCTCGACGAGGCCCGAGCGTGGTAGAGCTCGGGATGGCCGGGTGCGGCGGCGACTTCAGCACCGTAAGTAGCCGCTGTTGCTGGTGTCCGAGGCAGGAGGGCTTGCGGCTGCATCACATGATAACCTGTTCCCGCGTGAGGATTGCTAGCTACACGGATCAGCTGCGGCTGCAATGAAGCAGGTGCAGGTACCGACCTATACGAATTTGCCGGCAACTCGGGATTCGTTGGAACACTAGGCACTGCCACAACCAGCTTTGCTGGTGGTGGTACAGAACTGGGATCCGCCAAATTGGGCGGAGCTGCAGCTAAAGGCACGTAGCACATTCGAAATTGGGGATGGAATGGTTGGGTCGGTGTTGTTTGCTGCACCGGACGGGGTGCGATAGGGTAATACGAAGGAACGGGGGGGACGGCACCGACCGCTGGGTGGTGGATGTAACGGGCATTTGGCGGGATAAACTGTGGATGAGACTGTTGGTGCTGCCGTAGCTGCTCTGCTTGTGTCGATTGCGATACATAACCTGAAACATCCGTGACCGGCACCGGAACACGATTGCTAGGATCAGAGAAGACCTTGGGATCCGAGATTGCATTCAGGTACGTCGGCCTGGATGAATAAATCAATGTAAACAATCCGAAATCTTGGTAAAATTTACAGCTTTGTGTACACAGAGGAGAGGCAAGTGAACAAGAAAGACGATACCTAGACACTGGATCACCAGGTTTTGTAGGTTGCGGCGGCTTAAGGACGCTACCACCGTGGTTGGACCTGTCGTCGTCGTCGTCGACGTCGTCGAAGTCTCTACTCGTTGGGTAGATGGTGGGAGTGGGAGCAGAAGCGGTTGGGAGAGGGAGGGGCGGAGGGGGCTGGTGGTGGACGGCACGCAATGGCTCTTTGTCGGATGAGGGATTCACGTGGGCGAAGTGATCGTCGACACCATTGATGTGGTGATCGGCATGGGGATCAGCGGTGGTAACAGGGATGGGTGGGAGATTGGAGAGGGATGGAGTCGACGAGTTGGATCCCAAGAATGGAGATTTATCGAGCATCGGCGAACCGGGGACGGAGTTGAGGTTCTGGCCATGGCGGACGAGCGTGCCTGAGGAGTCGCGGTGGGGGAGGACAACCTGCACGGACTCCGGCTGTTGGCCGCCGCAGCCGCTACGGTTGTGTACGGAGGAGTCGTCCTCGAGGCCCACGAGGCAGTCGACGGTGGCGGAGTCGGAGTGACCGCAGAGGAGACCGTCCATGCCCATCTCGCCGATCGCGGTATTTAGGGCGTCCACGAACCACGTCTCCGACTTCGACTCGTCCAACAATGACCCCATGGAGGACGAAGGAGCCGACTCCGGGTTCGAAGGGAACAAGAACAGCCGGAGGCGGCAAGAGCGCCTCGATCCACCGCCTCCGGACGAGGTCGGAGCCGCGGTGGCAGCGGAGATGCGATCGAGCTCTTCGATCATGTTCTCGAGGTCCTCGTCGGTGGTGACGGAGATGAGGGCGTCGAGGTCCTCGTTAGGGAGCTGGTACTTGAGGGAGAAGGGCCGGCCACCGAGGAGGTCGCGGGAGAGCTTGGCGGAGAGGTCGGCGAAGGAGGAGCCTCGGTCGACGCTGACCATGCGGGTCTCGCCGCCAAGGTAGCAGAGCGACTTGTCGGTGGGGCGGGGGACGATGCGGCCGCCGTAGCTGCACATGACGCGGAGGCGAGACGAGGCCGCCGCGGCGGACGAAGCGAGAGGCTCGTTCAAGGAGTCGCCGCGGCGGGAGCGCGGAGAAGAGTCGACGGAGCTTGGATAGCCGGGGGCTGAGGCGCCGACGGATACGGCGGCCGGCGCTGTCGATGTCATCACGCTCGGAACGGGATAGAGATGGAGAAGGATCGCCCGGCCTGCGAATTAGGAGAACTGCGGTCATCCGAGAGAGCACCACCGAATAAAATGTGTTACTTCTTCTTTATTATAGATTTAAAAAGCATCAAATTTCATGATATATTTTTCCACTAAAAATCGGCACTTTATCAATTAGCAAACACTAAAAAAAGATAATAAAAGAAGTCAAACTATTTTTATCCATTTAACTTAAAATGAAGAAATTTATCCATCGGTCTAAAGAATCTATCTGTTGTTAGATCGTTCCATACTTTTCGTGAAGATACGTCAAATATCCGATCCACGAATCGTAAGCTTGGGTTTCAACTGCCCGATTGCCTTGTGGAAACGGGACAACCGTAAGAACTAACCTAATCCGAATCCGAATCCGAATCCGAATCCCTGGGGATTAATCTTTTCATGTGGTGGGAGATCTTGATCGTTCGGAAGTCGACGATCTTAATCACCCATGACACTGTGCTGGCATTCTCTCAAGCTTCGGAAGTTGCTTTCGCTCCATGGTTCCAGGAAAGTGACCTCTCTGTTTCTTCCCACTTCTACCTATTTCTCTATCAAGCTTTGGAAGTTGCATTCGCTCCATGATTTCGGCTGTGGTATGGCACAGTGACCTCTCTGTTTCTGGCTTCTTCCACCCGCCTCCCAACGACAGGGGGAGCGAAAGATCTCTCTCTCTCTCTCTCTCTCTCTCTCTCTCTCTCTCTCTCTCTCTGGTTCCTTGAGAAGGGGTTTATGGGACGGCGAGTGTAAAGCGGATTGGACAAAAGAAGGACGGGGTTGGCATTCTGAATGGTCGTGTATTCTCTGTGCAATTGTGTTAGGATACTCTAACGAGTCAGAGATTCTCCAACCGCAAAGCAAACAACTCTTTTTATGAGCATGAATGAATACGCAACTAAAGGATCGATAGGGAGAAGAAAAGCACGAATTCTTTACCAGAGAAATCAACGAAAAAGATCGATGGATGACAGCAAGTAAGAATGATATAATTGCCCGGCGTTCTGCTGCTGCACCTTCGATCTGCCATCCTTTCTTCCCTGTGGATGTGGTCGGAGCAGAGGGCGCTCGTGGCGAATATGGAGAAGACGAGACCAATTCCTGACGCGAGTCTGAAACTTAATTCTACTTCGACTCCAAATCATCCGAGTTTTGGACTCTTCCTCTTACTGCCGAATCCTATTCCGAATCCAATTAGAATTTCTTCCCGACCCCAATTCGGAATCTCCCCGTTCGACAATATGAGATCTTCGGAATGGAGTGATTGATTCTGTCGATCCAAGGGACCACCCATTCGTCCCTCTTCCCGTGTCTCTGCTGCTGGGAAACGCTGCTGTGCCCCAAGAGGAGATGGAGGGGAAACCACCGCCGCCATGGCTTTGGCCGTGGTTGCTGGTAGCACTCAACACAAGCCGTGCAAGTTGATGTCCTGTTACGCTACTAAATGCTTTCCCGTGGCAGCCAATTAGCAGAGGTGTTTTTGCTGGACTCTAAAAATAAATAAGCATGATAAAGCACGCAAGAACCAACCAAAGATTTGCTTAATCTCATCATCATGAAGAAGAAGAAGAAGAAGAAGAGTTGCACAGTTGATCAAGGGGTACAAAGATATGGCTTCGGTGGCATTTCAATGTCACCGACACTTCCTTCCAACATCTCTACGACTCTGCTCATGGAAGGCCGATTCGGCGGCGCGGTTTGGATGCACCACAACCCGACCAACATCATCTTCCTCGGGATCTCCTCCGTTTCCGCCTTCACATCACCAGCTCGCAGGTCTTCTTCACCTCCTTCCAGATACTGGTAAATCGAGTGGGGGAAGCACACGTCGCTCGTCGTATCATCTGCACGTGCTTTTATGTTCCTTCTGCCGCCTACCATTTCCAACACCATCATTCCGTAGCTGTAGACATCAGATTTGGTCGAAACCGCTCCAAAGCTCCTGGAGAACACTTCCGGCGCTATGTACCCTATCGTGCCTCTTGCCTCTGCCATGGAGAGTTTGCTTTGCTTCCGGGGGCACAGTTTCGCCAACCCGAAGTCTGCTATCTTGGGACAGAAATCCTCATCGAGGAGGATGTTGTGAGGCTTGATGTCGAAGTGTACGATGCGGGTGTTGCAGCCTTGATGCAGATACTCGAGCCCTCGGGCGATGCCGATTGCTATCTGGTACAGTTTGTCCCAAGGAAGCGATGTCTCGGGCGGATCGGAGTAGATGTACTTCTCCAGGGAGCCATTGGGCATGTACTCGTAGACCAGTGCTCTTCTCTGACCTTCTTGGCAGAATCCCAGAAGAGTGACGACGTTGACGTGGGAGGTCCTGCCGATGCTGGCGACTTCGTTGATGAACTCCTCCCCGTCTTCCTCGGATCTTCTCAAGATCTTGACAGCCACCAGACGACCATCTTGGAGTTGACCTTTGAACACGCTTCCGTATCCACCTTGCCCGAGCTTCTCACCAAAGGATTTGGTTATCCTCTTTAGATACCGATACTTGTATCTCTCGGGGGCCAGGGATTCGCACTTCTCCAAGAAATCATGTCCATGTCCCTTGCGTGTGTTTCTTGATCTGTGCCAGGGGTTGGGCCTTTTCCGCACGTAGAAGAATATTGCAGCGAAGGCCAGCAGGAGACCCACGACTCCTGCCACCGAACCTGGAACGTGGAGGAGAGCAAACGATCCATGAATGCATGGCGAAAGAAGGATGAAAACCCATGAGAGTTTCTTACCTAATGCAATACTCTTCGCGAAATGGCCCTTTCCTGCATCACAGAGACCATCAGAAACAAGAATTAGTACATGCTACAGTTACAACACAGGCATAACTATGGTGATCGGATTGAACTCACTGCAAATCCTGGGACTGTGCCGTCCGTCCGGGCAGATACACACGAACGACGCCGATGCATCGTCATGACTGCACCGTCCGTTGCTAAATCTGCATTCCCAGCAAGCATAGGCTTCTTCCCAATCCACCAGAAATCCATTCTTCAAGAGACGCTCGATGTCTTCTGTGCTACTCCTTTCTCTTCCTCCGTCTCGCAACAAAACCGGTGCCCTTGACGTGTTGCATCGGTTCGGTGGTGACGGTGGCGATGCCGAGTTGTCCCCGTAACGTCCACCGACAAGCGCAAAGGTGGCGTTAGGAGCACAGTCTATTCTGGTGGTATAAATGGGCGGCGGCGCCGAGCAATTGTAGAAGAAGCGGAGCTCTGTGTTCACCGCGCTAACTCTGAAGAAACCGGGGAGGTCTACCCGTATGTCGTAATAGGGAATAGCGCAGCCTTCATGGTCGAAATTTTTGTTCCTAACCCAAAAGGATTTGTTCCCGTAGAAGATGTCGTGAAGGTAGTAGGAACTGTTGTAAGAACTCACCAGAACGGGAAGACCGTCCTCGCAGGAGAGCTCAAACGAAGAAAATCGACCACAGGGTGGTTGCTGTGGGTCACGAAGCCAGAAGGGATGGCTAATGTTTGTGACACGGCCACAGCTCTTGGCCTCGCACCCTGCTGTGGCTGGTTTTATCAGGTACCGGAATAGACCAACAAGCTTTATCATCAATTCCAGAAGCATAATTTAGCTTGGTGAGGAGACAGAGAATGAGGGAGGGGACGCTAATGATCAAAGGCTTGCCGGTAGCCAACTTTGACCTCGACTGGAGTCTTTGGAGAAGACTCATCTGTGGAGACTGCAAAAGACTTGGCGTGTGGATTGATCGGAAACCGTCTTTTGGGTTGGGACAGCGGAAAAGTGGTGTAGGGGGTGGGGGTGGGGTGTGTGGGCGGGGGCTGCTTAAGGCAGCGCGGAGTCGAAGTCTCGGAGCTCAAGCCGCATCAGATCGTTTTCCATGGACACAAAAGTATGAATGCTGTGTCAGCAGAGTCGGTTCTGTTCACTCATGATTCAGAGATCGTTTTCCATGGACACAAAAGTATGAATGCTGTGTCAGCAGAGTCGGTTCTGTTCACTCATGATTCAGAGATCGTTTTCCATGGACACACAAAAGTATGAATACTGTGTCAGCAGAGTCAGTTCTGTTCACTCTATGATTCAGACACATCTGTTGGGGGTCGGAGGAGCTGACAAAATACTACGATCCAATAAAAAATATTTTTAATAAAAAAATTAATATAATATAAAAACAAGAGAAACTATATAGAATACTTACGAGATTTATCCAAATACACACCTCTATCTTACTTCATCAAATATGATCCTATTTATAGGACCCAATTGTAACTATCTCATTTTATAATGTCATCCATGATTGAGTTAAGTGTAGAAATTATCTTATAATTTTTAGATCATGGGTCACTTCTTAGAACATGCTTATAACTATCTAGAACATGACAACTACCTAGATAACTACTACGAATCAATTTCTAACATCCCTCCTTGATTCATAGTTACATACACCAATTTGAGACATAAAATAAACATACTTTTGAGCTAGAAGTGATTTGGTGAGTATATCCATAACTTGTTCATCTGTGCCACAATACTTTATTATTATCACTCCACTTGCTACAAGATCCCGGATGAAATGATAGCGTATCTCTATATGCTTCGTTCTTCCATGAAATATTGGATTCTTCGTCATTGCAATTGTAGCTTTATTGTCACAAAATATTTTCATTACTTCCTTTTGTTCTTGCTGAAGATCTTCAAGAAGTCTTCTAAACCATATTACTTGATAAGCTGCTGATGTTGCAGCTACATATTCTGCTTCCAATGTGGATAATGCAGTTGTTGCTTGCTTCTTTAAACTCTAAGATATAGCACTTGATCCGAGGCAAAAAATATTGCCTGAAGTACTTTTTCTATCATCCAAATCTCTTGTCTAAATAATTTACGTTTAAAATTATGAGAATACCAAATGCCATAATCAAACTAGATTTTTTTTATCTATAATAACGTATGAACCATCATCAAATATAACTGAGTATCAATCATCTATCAGTTGTCCAACACTCAACAAGTTATATGATAAATTAGGAACAAAGAAAACATTATTAAAGTGTTTTACCTTTCCTCGACTTGCCTTCACCTTAATTGGTCATTTTTCTTCCACTTGGATTTGCTTGTTATCTTCAAATTTAATATTCAACTTATGAGTTTCATCAATATCTCTAAATATTGATCTTATGCCTGACATATAATTAGAACATCCACTATCTAAAAATCAAATATCATTTGAGATATCATTAACTTGTGAATGAGTTATAAACAACTTATTATTTTCTTTATTTTCCTCCACATTGCTTGCTTGTTTTTCTTTTTTTCAGCAGTCAGTTTTCATGTGACCAAACTTTTTACAATAATGACATTAAATTCTGCTCTTGTAGTTTTTTTGTTCATCATGCCCATCAAAGTGTCCTTTTTCTCTTTCTCTTCCATTTCCTCTACCACGAAATCCTCCTCTACCACGTCCTCTTCCTGTTGAATTTTTATCTTCTTTTGAAGTAAAAAATCTCCCTTAACCTAAAATACTTTTTCTTCACTTTTCTCAAGTGATCTGTTTAACCTTGCTTCGTGTGCTTATAAGGAACCCATTAGTTCATCAAATGAATATGTAGATAAATCTTTTGACTCCTCAATTGTAGCAACAACATAATCAAATTTTAGAGTTAAACTTTTTAAAACTTTTGCAACAATTATATGATCATGAAGATGTTCACCATAAGATTTTATTTGACTAATAATTTCAATCACTCGAGAAAGAAAATCTTACATTGATTCATTATTTTTCATGAATAAAATTTCAAACTCACAATGAAGGGTTTGAAGCTTTACCGTAATCACTCTTGATGAGCTATGAAATTCATTTTGAAGTATCAACCAAGCTTGCTTTGAGGTTATCGTTGTTGCAATTCTTGAGATGATTGTCTCATGTACAGCTTGTTGAATGAAGAACAATGCCCTTAAGTCATTCTTTTTATTCTCTGTCAGCCTGATTTCTTTATCTGGATCTGCATATCCATTCTCTATTAAGTCCCAAAGATCTTGAGACTTGAATAGAGTCTTCATCTTGATACTCCAAAATTCATAGCATTTGTCCGAGAAGATGGAAATAAGGGGTTGAGATATAGAATTATTATTGAATGTCATAATGCCCAGTTTAGATTGAGACAAAGCTCTGATAGTACAAATATTGGGGTTGGAGGAGCAAGGAAAACAATAAAAGATAAAATACTACGATGCAATCAAGAGAGAATGCTCTTAATCAAGAAAATCGATTGAGTATTAAAACAAGAGGAACGATATAGAACACGTACAAGATTTACCCAAATGCACACCTTTATCTTGCTTGGTCCTATTTATATGACATAGTTGTAACCATCTCACTTCATCATGTCACCGAGTTAGGTGTAGAAACTATCATATAACTTCTAGATCATGGGTTACTTCTTAAAACATATTTATAACTATTTAGAACATGACAACTATCTAGATAATTACTGTAAATCAATTTCTAACAATATCATCGTAAAATCTTGGAGAAACTAGAATTTGATCCTAAGCATCGAGTTTTGACCTCAAATGTAAAAGATTCTCGTAGCTCAAGAATTTGACCTTGCATTTAGGAAACCTCGAAGATATAAGATTCTCGAGGATACAATATTCGAACGCAAGATTCTTGGCCACTGTTCTTGCTCGGTTCCAATGCAAACTGGGACCTCCGCAACTCTCGCCGGACGACCATTAATTCCTGGTGCGGATGGATCTGCGTGCAGCGTTCCAGCACCAGGAAGGTGCGTGTAGAGAAGGAGACAGTGGTCCTGCTTTCGTTCTTTTTCTCTTTCCGCTTTTGCTGCTTTCATTTCATGCTACGGGCGGAAAGGTGTCTCCTCTCCTGCAAAGCGACGGCTGTTCTTCTCCTTCACACAGAACCACCGAAGCCCGCATCGATCATCGTCATGGCCTGCGCCACCAACGAGGTTGACATCCACCATGTGTATCAGCAAGTTCATCTGATTCGATATGTTAAGTCTTGATGAATTGCACGTATGCTTGGCTTCACATCATTAAATTGAATCCTGTGGCGCCAATCACGCGAGAGAGAGAGAGAGAGAGAGAGAGAGAGAGAGAGAGAGAGAGAGTGCTACAAAGACACGAGGCGAGTTTGCGTCTGCAATTGATGTGCGGAGACATTTGTACCAAGTTATCGAAATAAAATGCCTAAGACCTATTTTAAACTAATTTTAATATTTATTCATATCTAAAATAATTTTTATATTTTAAAAATATAGTATACAAGTGTCAGTTAATAGATATCAGAGTCTATTTATATTACATACAGTTTAAATCTGACATATATAGTTTATTTTTTTTAAAAAAAAGAGAGGAGATGTCAAAATTTCAGAACTCATAATTTCATTATTAGCGCGGGAGAAGATATGTGCATAAAATTATAAAGACTTAAAAAATCTATGACTAAAATCATGTAGATTAAAATAGATTATAACCCTAAATAAAAAGATGAAAAACTTGCTTTGCAATTGCCCTTCATAATTCTTGGTTCTTTTCAATAGCAGTAGGAGCGTCTCCCGTGGAACACGAAATCTGCTTTGATCTTAATCTCGCCTTTTCCAAGTTCACACTGCCTTTTCCAGTGGTCCAACACCGTGGTGACAACTTCCCGTCGAGCCAACGCGCCTCTCATGTGTCCATAGAGTAAAGGACTTAGTCATCGACGTTGACCAAGCTAGTGTTGTGATCCTTTAACATCCTCCTTATTCTCCTGTCCGGCATCTGTGTCTCCCTGCCGAATTATGCTTGGCTCACTGATGCTAAAGCTCGGTGGCCTCTCTCCCATCCTCCTGCTCTTGGCGAGCAGCATCGCATACCCGATAAAACCAGCCACGGCAGGGTGTGAGGCCAAGAGCTGTGGCCGTGTCACAAACATTAGCCATCCCTTCTGGCTTCGTGACCCACAGCAACCTCCCTGTGGTCGATTTTCTTCGTTTGAGCTCTCCTGCGAGGACGGTCTTCCCGTTCTGGTGAGTTCTTACAACAGTTCCTACTACCTTCACGACATCTTCTACGGGAACAAATCCTTTTGGGTTAGGAACAAAAATTTCGACCATGAAGGCTGCGCTATTCCCTATTACGACATACGGGTAGACCTCCCCGGTTTCTTCAGAGTTAGCGCGGTGAACACAGAGCTCCGCTTCTTCTACAATTGCTCGGCGCCGCCGCCCATTTATACCACCAGAATAGACTGTGCTCCTAACGCCACCTTTGCGCTTGTCGGTGGACGTTATGGGGACAACTCGGCATCGCCACCGTCACCACCGAACCGATGCAACACGTCAAGGGCACCGGTTTTGTTGCGAGACGGAGGAAGAGAAAGGAGTAGCACAGAAGACATCGAGCGTCTCTTGAAGAATGGATTTCTGGTGGATTGGGAAGAAGCCTATGCTTGCTGGGAATGCAGATTTAGCAACGGACGGTGCAGTCATGACGATGCATCGGCGTCGTTCGTGTGTATCTGCCCGGACGGACGGCACAGTCCCAGGATTTGCAGTGAGTTCAACCATAACACTTCGCCTTTAGTCCTTTCTTCTATACTGGATGTTCTTTTACTGGCTTCAACCTATGACCAAATTCCTGTAGATGGTCTCCAGTAACCTTGCTTCAAGAACAGATTGATGAGATAGTAGCTAGCATCGAGCAGCCTCTTTCATCTATTCAAACAAAACGAAAGAGCTGGTGATGTTGCTTTCGAACTTGATGCAAATTTCCTCTCTGTTGACAATGATCGAGTTTGAATTGTGACAATTAGGGAAGACTTTCCAGTGATCACTGTCGCTTAAGATCGTGTCACATATGGTCGTAGTATATTTACATTCAACAATGTTGAATCGATCCTTTAATCTTGCTGACCAAAGTAAATATACTCCGGAGTGGAATAATATCTCTAAATAAAATATTCACTAGGTATATTCAAAATTTGTTTGTCCGATGCAATCCTTAGACATCTCCTTCCTTTTGTCACATGATATCCTCCTTGTTTTCCAAGTCTTCTCATGGACACCAAGCTCAAGCTCTCATCAAGGGATCAAAATTTAGAAGTCAAGGGCCAGGAAAACAGGGAAGAAGATGGACCAGATTGATTCCCCAAAATGTGTCAAACGAAATTTGGAGGACAACCCTTCCGATCCTTTTCCAGAGGTTTTTAGTCAATCTGTCCAATACAACCATTGGTCAGTCGTATAAGGGATGCGTAACTGACCGGCCACCAAAAAAAAAAAGGTCAAAAGGACTATTGGGTCAACTGATTGCCTAGAGAATCAAGCTAGGCATCAGTCTGCTGTAGTGCAGAGTTGATGATACTGTTTCCCATGCCACATCTATCTTCTTGCTTGCACTGCGGCAACCCGGTTGGGATCAAAAGCCACCGTTCCATCTTAATGCAGTATCTGTCATGATTTCTCTTATGATCGTCTTTGCCAGCATTGCAATCATGTTTTAAGCTCTGCGCTGACTTCTGTTTGTGATGGTTATCGTGTGGCAGGATCTAAGAGCAACAAGCGAACTGTGATTGGTAAGAAACTTACATTCCTGAGCTGGTTGATCTCAGTACCGGTCTCACATCCTTGGCCATCACTGTCACGAGCAGGAGCTTGCGTGGGCGTGGGAGGCTCGGTCGTGGTAAGCCTCCTCGGACTTCTCTTCTACCGTCGCGAGGTGAGGAAACGGCTGATCTCTTCAGTTCCGCTACATCGGACCGCCTCTTCTGGGTCAACTTCCGAGCAAGATCCAGAGTTCGGCGGCGGACTGTACGTCACCCAGGTTTTCAAGTACGAGGAGCTGCAGAAGGCCACGGGTGGCTTCAGTTCCTCCAATCAACTTGGCGATGGTGGCTTCGGCACTGTTTACAAAGGCATATGCATACCTCACCGGATTAATGTATCCTCACATTTTCCCCCCCATCCAAAGGTCTGCTCATTTGTCGACGCTTCCACTGTGCAGGAAATCTTCGTGATGGTCGCCCGGTGGCCATCAAGCGACTGTACGACCACAACTGCAGGCGAGTGGAGCAGTTCATGACGGAGGTCCGCATACTCTCGTCCCTCCGACACCCAAACCTCGTTACCTTGTACGGCTGTACCTCCCGTCGCAGCCGAGAGCTCCTCCTCGTGTTCGAATACGTGCCCAACGGCACTGTTGCAGACCACCTCCACGGTCCCCGTGCAGGCGTGGCAGGGCTCCCGTGGGCCACGAGGATGAGCATCGCGATCGAGACGGCGGATGCGCTCAGCTTTCTCCACGCCTTCACGCCCCAAATCATACACCGGGATGTCAAGACCAACAACATCTTGCTCGACGACAGCTTCCACGTCAAAGTCGCCGACTTCGGGCTCTCCCGGCTCTTCCCCGTCAACGCCACCCACGTATCCACCGCGCCACAGGGCACGCCCGGCTACGTCGACCCCGAGTACCACCGGTGCTACCGGCTCACCGACAAGAGCGACGTCTACAGCTTCGGGGTGGTGTTGGTGGAGATCATAGCGTCGAAGCCGGCCGTCGACATCAGCAGGCGGCGGCACGAGATCAATCTCGCTGACATGGCCATCGCCAAGATCCAAAACGCCGAGCTGGATCAGCTGGTCGATCCGAAGCTGTGGTGTCAGTTGAACTGCGAGAAGATAAGACAGGTGGCTGAGGTAGCGTTCAGCTGCTTGCAAGCGGACGGCGACATGCGGCCTACCATGAAAGAGGTTGTGGAGGCACTGCGAGGGATAGAGGACGCTAAGGGCGTCGAAGCTGATGCCATGGTGAAGGAAGACGAGCGCTTGCTGATGGAACGGCCGGCATATTCACCGGATGCTGTTACATTGACGTGGGAAAGCAGGTCAAGTACATCATTATCCAATAATAATTCTCGGTCAAAGTAGGCTCCAGAATCATCTTCATCAAGTAAAGATCCGTCCTTGGCCTGTGCCAAACGTACTCCTCCTCGGTTGCAGCTGCAAGCCGAAAAAGACAGTAATATCCTACATATCATAATAATCATGCCTTGATTCCATGTGGCTTTACGGTTACCATCGAGCTCTGCCTATGGTGTGGACGAGTGTGCCACGTCAACGATGCTACTCGCAATCGTGTCCTGGTCAACTTTCAAAAAGTCAACCTGTGTGCCACGTGTCAGATGGTAGAGAGCCAGGTGGATGGTAAAAGGTTGGGGCGAGCAATTGGGTGCACTAAACTGCATCCTTCGCCCCCAAAAAACGCGTAAACCCATCGCCCGCATTAAGGTTTACGCGTAATCCATCCAATGCCCTATCAAGAACGGCTCCGCTCGTACGACGTGTGCTATTCCTTTCTCCACACGAGGAAGAGACCATGTCGAGCGCCAAAAGCTCGTCGCCGCCTTCGCCCTCGCCCTCCGCCGGTCTTTACCGCATGGACGACCTGCGGAAGGTCTTCGCGCGCTACGATGCCGACGGCGACGGCAGGATCTCCGCCTCCGAGCTCGCCGACGTCCTCCGCGCCCTCGGGTCCGACGCGTCCCCCGCGGAGGTCCGCGGCATGATCGCCGAGATGGACGCGGACGGCGACGGCTACGTGGACCTCCAGGAGTTCGCCGACTTCCACCGCCGCCGCCGCGACGACGGCGCCGAGGAGCGGGAGTTGCGGGAGGCGTTCGACGTGTACGATCTCGACCGCAACGGGCTGATCTCCGCGGAGGAGCTCCACCGCGTGCTGAGGCTCCTGGGGGAGAAGTGCTCCGTCAAGGACTGTTCCCGGATGATCCGGTCCGTCGACGACGACGGCGACGGCAGCGTCAACTTCGAGGAGTTCAAGAAGATGATGACCAACGGCGGTGTTGGCGGGCGCAAGTCCTCCGCGTCCGGTCGCGGCGGCCCATCAAGTTCCGCCGCCTGATCCGAGATACGGGGCTGCTGGGATTAACGAAATCTGACTGAGTAGGTTAGGGTTTAGTATCTCATCCTCTGTGTTGGATCGAAGATGCGTTTCTTCGCAGGAATTGTGTCTAATATCTAATTCGGTTTCACTGTTGATTTGCCTGTGACTATAATTAGCATTCGAGCACTAAATTGCGCGACGGATGAAGAAATTGAGGTGGGAGATTTCAAACAGCAAACAAATTGAGAGGTAGAAATGTTATGAAGAAATTAATTAATTACTTAATTAATAGAAAAAGGATTCGAATAGCCAATCAAATAAGTTGGGGCTTTAGTCTTTTGTCTTTTCTACAGATAAGGCTCATCCCAACGATACCTAGAGCCTACGATCGCCGAGTCCAACTTGCATAAAAATCTATGGTATTTTTTTTATTTGCATATAAACTTTACGGGAAACAAAGCGCATAATTTGCTTTTGTTCGCGGCTTAGATGTTTCGAGGAACAAATCCTCGGCAGACAAGTTATAGATGGTGGACTCTAATAAATTGGGTTTACCGAGGATACACAGAATCTTTCTTATTGTGGAAGCACGGAGTCAACGGCCACTTTTTCATCCGAAGGTGCGCCTTGTATTTAGACCGAATGGTTTAAGCAAAATGAAACGCGTAGGAAAGCGACCGAACCGGCTTTCATGGGCCGGCGTACCCACCGCGACGTCTTTGTTTAGTGCATATTTTGGGCTCAGTAGTACATAAAAGAAATGGGCCGATTGGGTGAACATGACCCATTAACGAACGGGTCACAATCCCTGTGCCCGGAGCCGACCCGACCCGCGGGTCCGGTTCGTACGGATCGGGTCAGTGGGTTCGAAAAGAAACGAGGAGGCAACCAATATCTTCTACACAGCTGGTGGAAGATATCAAGAAAAGAAATAAAGACACAAAAAAGGCTGCACCAATGTCTATTCGGCTAAAAATATTGCAGATGGTAGTGATAAGAAGCAAGAAGAAAGATTCTACGATTTTGCACCGACATTAATACAACTAAACTCAAAGGGAGGCAACTCAATTGTCATACACTAGACCATTTAAAGATGGCATCAACAATGCAACATTAAACTTCAGAAACAGGACCAACTTAGTTAGGGAGGCAACTCAATTATCATACACAAAGACCATTTAAAGATAGCATCAACAATGCTAAACTAAAATTCAAAAACAGGACACATCGGGACTTCGGCGGCTCACTCACCTGTAAGAATCAATCATTGGATCTGCATCAATCTGCCTTTTCGAGTTCCCCCTCAGGATCTCGAAGAGTTCCAAATATTTGATCCATCCATATTGTGTAGTGCCCGTAGTTGTGCCGGTATGTGGTATGGTGGATCGTATGGTAGCCTGCACCCATAACTGGCCAAATCTTGCCATGGATGCAGTCGTGGATGTTTGCCGTCCAGACAGCCTCACAGAACAGGAGAAGAATGTGAGTCCTGAAATGGCTTGGGACAAGAAAGAGAGCTATCACATGTGGCACAGCCTGCAATATCCCATCCAATGGATGGAATGCCAATCCTGAAAGAGGCAACATCAGTTGCTACCGATTTCATGGTAGATTAATGAGAAAGCTTGTGAAATTTGCAAGCGAGAAGACAGTGAATGCCAGTATAAAGTCAGACTGTCAAATGAAGGAAAGGTTACACATGAGCAAAATTCAGTAAATCCAAGACTCCTCGCAGGTCCTTACTGACATTAAGGAGCAGCCATGTAATTAATTTAATTTTGTAGCATTAGATCATGGTTTCTTGTACATGATCTGTCAATCACTACTAGCTCTAGAAGATAGGTTTACATTGTGTTAGATCTGTCAACCACTACTAGCTCTAGAAGATAGTTATACATTGTGTTATTCACATTATAGCGTAAAGTGACTCACATAGATGCTTACCCTTTTTGTCGTACACTTAAACCTGCATTTAGCATAAGTTTGTTAGTATGTGTATGGGAAAGAGTGCGAGTGATAATTTCTTTTTAACAGAAGTTAAGTCATCTAACATTCAATTTCCTACAAAAATCATATCGATTTGAAACCTCAGGTTCACAAATATGAAGAATAAAATTTCCGATACTGACAAGTTCATAGTTTTCCTCTCTAAAGCTTGTAACTTTAAATATAAGTTTTGGCAGACCTCCTAAACAAAGTGTGAAATATTGAAAGCAGAATCACATGTTAACAAAAGCAATGCAATGTATAGAGACTCACCAGCAAAAGGAGAGAGTGTATTCTGCTTATTGTAGATGTGATGTGTTGCATGAAGATACTTGTACAGTGGCTTTATGTCATGCAACTCTCTGTGCATCCAGTATATACCAAACTCAACAATCAATAAATATATTGTTTGGTAAACAATGTAAGCTGGCCAACCAACTTCTCCTACACTAGAAAAGCATCTGGTCCATCCATTTTCAACCATGTATTCTGAAAGTGTTGGGAGCATACAGTACCAGGGCATAGCCTTCATTGCAACTATTATCTGCAGAAGCATTGCTTTGTTTGAAGGTATAGAATCTGCAATAGTGAAGAAAATTAGAAGAGGATTAGAAAATAGTATACTAGTAGAGGACACTGACCTTAAAACTCTCCCGGTAGGCAAAGGCATCAGTTAGTGTATTGACTATGCAACATGTCAGAGCAAAATTTGATCATCTCAATACATTAGATCCTGGAAACATAAAATTTAAGAAGGTGCTGGATGTGTATAAAAGAAAAATCCCCTCCAGACGTCATTCAAAAGGATTAAAAAAAATATTTGTACAAAAAGGTAAGAGGAAATGCAGCAATGATGTGCTTTTGTAAGTCGCTTCAAGCTAGTGGTAACATTTTCAACATCAAACCACTATGTGGGGACAAAGAATTGCAAATTACCCACTCTCTCGTGGCCATTGCTTTTCAAATTAAGCTTCCTAGGTGACAAAATGTCCATTTTGAAAGGAAAGTTCCTTAAAGAAATATCTTCATTGTCATCCAACCAAATAAAAGATGGGGCTATCCTCAGATCATTGGTGAAAATTTCTCAGCCACATATGTCGTCATATCCATCAATTCCTTTTTTTTTTTCAAAACAAACAACAAAAAGCTCACATTTCATTTCAAATAGCTGAAATGAAATACCAAACGAGAGAAAGTGATGGAAAAAATAAAAATAAAGAAGACAAGTAAAGGATGTACTTCATCCCCAATCAAGATACACATATTCAACAATATCGAAGAAAAATCAGAACAGGCTTTCCACCACAGCAGTGCAAGTCCAAGAGTGGTTCTTGATAGTACACATATTCTTTACCATCACTGCTAAAATCATAACACTTTTAAAGTCACCACTCGAAGATGATATTCACGAGAAGGATTATCATTACTGAAATAACTGAAATATCATTAAATGCAGGTCCAAAATTTTGAGACTCAGATGCTTTTACATCCAGAAAATCATTGATAGTTTTATTCTTAATCTGTTCATTAATCAAATAACTTCAAATTGAGTTTCTCCGACGAATATCTGATGCAAAAACCAAAAGTTAATCGCTATTCGGCTTGCTCTCAGTAACCTTAGCTCTAAGTTTGGTTTTTGTTAAGAAAACATTGAGATAAAATTTCAAAATTTTAACCTACAATAAAGGAAAAGCATAACAACATGGAACAAGGCAACTTAAAAGTAATAATTTGCAACTGAATTCAATATTATAACCTATGCATTCAAGTGAGCAAGGGTACCCTCATTTGGCAACTTTGATCAATATATACCATCCATTAGATATTAAATCCTAGTAGAAAGCATTTTCTCCTCATTTCAAGTACGAGCTGAATCTATCAGTATCATATAACTTGACTGAAAAAAATGTAGCAAATTTAGCAAAACCGTACCAGCAGGTAACACAAATTTCTCAGTCTTATTTAAGCTAATAATATCTAAGAATGGTCAGGCTTAGTGTTCTTTCCAGCAACCTAGGGTTCATAAAAATCAAGCGATGATTCTTTTAAGCTTTTATGCCTGATGTCTCTTCTCAAGGACAATAATTCTTGAAACTAGACCAACTGAAACCACATTAGTTGCCATTAGAACAGAACTTTCAGAAGCACATTATATATGCAGATGGTTTCTTAGAACCAACCAATTCAACATAAATGGCAAGGGATCTTTGTGAAACGTGCCCAGGCAGAATGCTATGATGGTTTCAACTTTCAACCTAACGCCAATTTGTCGTAAAATAGCACCCGATCCAAGATGAGGACAGTCTGTGTGGAAAAAGAAAGCAGCACAAGATGCTACCCAAAGAACCCAAAACCCATCCAGAAAAACGGCATTTCATCATCAAGGTCAAGAAAGAACAACATTTGAGTCACTTAAGTAACCAGAAAACATGAGATAATTAAAGAAACCCAATCTTTATCTTTATATTTCCCTTCCCAATGAGAAGGGGAAAAGAAAAGAACAAAATCACAAACCAAGAAATCGCCCACTTAGACAGCAGAAATCAACAAAGAAATTCATGGAAATAAAAAGAAAGAGCATGGCATTGTCATGATGAAACATCGTCAAGGAGAAAAAAGAACAAATATTGAGTAACCGAGGAAAAAGCACAAGGAGCGAAAGCTGATCCCAACCGGGAACCGACTTTTGTCCTTCCCAGCAAGAGTCCAGAAACGATAAGAAGAAAAAGATCACAAAACCAACGACCGAGCTGAACTTGATCCAAACGAGTTAATAGAAAAAGGGGACGGAGAGAGAGAGAGAGAGAGAGAGAGAGAGAGAGAGAGAGAGAGAGAGAGAGAGAGAGAGAGATGCGAGGGACACCTTTGGGGATGTAAACATTGCGCTTCAAGTAGTAGATGTAGAAGCACCAGAGAAAGCCGGAGACCAGATAAAGGGCAGTGCCGCCGATGTAGTTGCGCAGCCACGACTGTATCGGCCGCGGGAAGCGCTTCCACGAACCGCCCGGCACGAGCGCGTCCAGCACGATCCCGTTGTACCAGTCCGTCTCCTCCACGAATTGGTGGAGGCACTCCGCAGCGCTCGTCGTCCCCATCCTCGCCACCGGTGCAGGATCCCTAATCAGGAGGAAGCGACGAACCAGAGAGATCGGCGAGGAGGAGATTTACAGTAACGGAGGCAACACCTCAGACCGCAACCACACCCACCACTCCATGTTTATATGGGGGCAATCGCTGTCCGGATCCCTTCACCGCCATAACCACATACCGACTTGTGGTCTTCCCTTCTAAGGAATTATTAGACCGGAAAACGTGATCTGCACACAGCATGCTTTAGAATTGGAAACTGAGACTTGATCGATGGGATGGTAGCCGAACGATATCACACACACGCAATCATAACATGTATAACACATACGGATATAGTGATTCGAATAAAATGGACCGGTCGATGGCACCCCCGCGAACCATCGTCTGCGCGAATGGCGGTGACGGAAGGCCAAAAACGCTGAGAATATTTGTTATTCCTACGCCGGTTAATATGACTCGATGGCATATGTTTGCAAACAACTCTCCCACTCGAGGAGGAGGACAGCTCAGACAACCTGCCATAGAATAAAAGAGGGCGGTGGTAGAATATCAGTAGAATCATTTCTTTTTTGCTACGTGCCACGACGGCCTCTACCGCCGTCTACACCATCCACAAACGCCAGGAGATGGATCGCCATAAATCACCGATTGGGAGCCACGTAAGGGTCGGTGTTGACTGGGTACCGAGAGAGTAAAAAATCGTTTTCATCTTTTTTGTTCCCAACGATGCACGTGAGCACCAGATAGTTCGGTGATTTCACCGCGTTAGGTGCTGATTGGTGCACGAATCTTACAGCAGGAAGCCCAAAACCGTGTGCCGTTCCTGTGGACTCCGATACCTCGGCGCGGCGCTAAGTTTAAGTCGGAATTAGTTTTATAGAGCCGATCCAATCGTCCGACTGTGTCAAACCTTTAAAACTACGTCAGAAATGTTACTCTGATGATGTCTAAATTAGCTTCTGGTTTGAAGGATTCGAAAGGTATTATTAGAAAATGCTTGTTTCGAAACTGGTCTAGTTGTAAAGATGGTTACTTTGATCATAGAAAATAATTGTGTTGCTCATGAGCTTAATTATGGTTGTGATGTTATGATTCATTGAAATCAAAACATATTTAATGGTTAATTCGACTTAATCCCAATACCAAAATATCGATCATATGTCGTTCATATGACATTGATTTATCAGACATCATAGTGACACCAAACATATCTTCATACATGGATCACATCTTAACTATGTCTACGTGATATGATGATGAAGTCATTATTTTCATATTAATATCGACAAACCAATTGTGTATATACAAAACATATCACAAAAAAATAGAATCAAAATGAGCCCGTTTCAATCCAATCATCAATGGATAAATATGACATTTAGAGAATTTTTTTTTTTTACAAGAGTTTACATCGATTGATCAAATCTCGGATCATTGTATTAACTAATGGATCAAATGATTTACCCATAAGTTTAATGAAATCTCCGACAACATTGTCACCGAGAATAAACTGACATAGTATCGTGGGATGTACAGAGTCCTTGAATTTGATATTGTTATTGTTTGACTACTATAAGTAGAAAAAGAGAAACATAATATTTAATGGAGCTGATTCAGACAGACAGACATCGAGAGAGACGCCTCAGGTGCAAGCCTCGTATGGTGTTGGAGATTAATGATTTCTTTGTTATTTACTGGGCTAATTAGTATATTATTAGAACATAATTATATGATGCAAACCATGATTAATACCCAAATCACAACTTGAACCTCGTAAAAGTAAGCGCTAATCGAGAATAGCAAATATTATGAAAAAATATTACCTTTTGATACTTTATGAGTCCTTTGGGGAATACTATTACAATGTTAATATGGGAGACATTATAATATTTTATTTTTAATCATAAGAATAATAGTATCGCATATCATAAGTCGAACATTTGATCTTGTGATTAATAACACAATTGACTTGACATGAAACACTTTCTATGATAATATCACGATCAATATGATGTGAAGTGATCTCTTTGACAATAACATAGCTAACACAACCTAAGGCGATTGATATAGTTTAAAGATTATTCTCTATAACAATGATATAACTGACATGAGCTTAAACACTCTTTATGATGACAGCATAGGTGACATGACGTAAAATACTTTACAATGACAATATGTGATTAATAGCACGTGCTATGAGGTCTAAAACACTATATATAATGACAACATAGCTAATATGACCCAATGCATTATCTACGATGACTACATCGCCCTAACTATGATGCAACCTAATTGAGTTGATCCACGTCCTCCATGAATAGGTTTGGCAATGCTGGTGATGGTAACTCACTTATTTCATCACATCCAGACATTCATTAAGATGGGGAAGATAAATAATGATATAAATAATAGAGATAATATTAGAGATATAAATAATAATATAGATAAATAATAGGAAAATAATAATAGAGATAATATTTTCAACACATTAGTTTTACTTGGCTGACACCTCAAATCCAAATGATATATGGATACCGCATTGACGACACTTTCGACAAGAGTGACTGATGCAGTCATAATCTCCGGGCATTATCGAATACGATATGCTTATCATATATTTCTTTGATTATGTGCAGCATAACTCGACTTGAGTAAGAGAATATGTAAAATTATCTTCGACATCGATACACGTCTGCAAGCAACAAGTATAATAATACCAAACTCACACTATAAAGAGAGATTTTTCAGTCTGCTAGTGCTCTTGGTTTACTGCTCTCGACGATTTGCTAACATATCAACCCCCAAACTAACTTAAACATCGATAAGTTTCTCTCTGTTTATTCATTCTCAGAGTCGATCCCTTCCCGTGGAAGAGCTTCCTCGTTGGGAGGAGGAGCTTACACCCTTCTAGTTTTGAACGAGGGTAGCTGTCGGTGAGCTGTTCATACAGATGTAAGCATAAAATAACTTTAATCATGCTTCTATAATTACGGAAAAACTTTAATGCTAGGATCGAAATCAAAACATGAATAGATCTGTGTTTACGATGCGTACCTTTATGCCATCCGCAAAGAAAGGAGAAAAGATCTGAATACCTTTATTAGATCCAACGTCTACGCCAATCTGCAAGGAGAACTAGACTCCTTCTCCTCTCTTCCTATCCTTTCACAGGACCACTGTAATTGATGGCTCAGGGAGATTGAGAAGAAAAACTGTAATCTTTCCCAATCGGTGTCTGTGAAATATTTCTTTTACGCAACTCTTAGATGCATCTGTGTTGCTAATTTTTACGCAACTCTTAGATGCTTCTGTGTTGCTTCTCACACACGACACGACACCCTGAGTCCCCTGAGGTCCTGTCTATTTATAGGCGAGAGCAGAGGGTCTAGGATAAGATATTAGAAGATTTCCTCCCATCAAGGGCCTCTTCTAAAGAATCCCACTTTAATTGGACTTCCTTTCTATTAGCCAATAACCATAATCAGAATCCAATCATATCTTTAATATATCTTATCTAATTAAATATGGCCACATTATCTAACATTCTCCCACTTGGCCCATTAATTGATAAGATACAAAAGATATTCAAAATCAAAATAAATAAACAAAATTTATTTGAAAACAATTTTGCATAATTGGATTCTGAAATTTTGAAAACTATTTATACGCGCGCGAATTTAAAAAATAGGCTAATAAGTCCAATGAATATAGTAATACTACATTAAGTCTAACTAGTAATGCGAGTCATAGCGGTTGTATGTCATCAATGCCACACTTCCTTCTATGTACTACAATACTATTAGCCTTTCCTAATGCAGTCCATAATGACCCCTGTAATTTGTCTTGTCAAGACAATCCTGTCATCACATTCAACCATAATATGTACATACATAATTGTGAACAGGATAGCAGAAACAAATAACTTTAAGTACGTAAGTAAAAATGTCAATTATAGTGTCCACTCAAATATGCATCACCATATCCTTTATGGGTTGCTCACAAACCCAATCATAAGAACATGTTCTTTCAAAACACCTTAAATTTGTAAGTCCTAAGTAAATGGATCAGCAATCAATACAGTGGAACTCAAGTAATTAATTGACATTAGATGTTTCTGGACTCGTCTTCTCAAACCATCAAGTACTTTCTACCATAATACATAGAAATGCAATAGTACTTGTCATTCTTAGAGAAGAAAACTACTGCGATGTCACAAAATATCGTCAACGACTTGGCAATTGAGTCTGACCACACCAAGTTCTGAGATAAAATTTCGCAGCTATGAAGTTTGATTAGTGGCCTCAAAGCATACCACAAAATCAACTTTCATTATTAATAATGATATAATAAATTGCCCCTCTAATAGATAAAGATATTTACCATAAGGTGGACTTCCTGTTATTGAGGCAATTTATAAAATCAGCATTTGAAAAATACCATTATTTCAAGCTGATATAATTTCATACATGTGAGCATATAATCCTTCGTCCCTTCCAGATATCTTATTACTTTTCTTTGCAGTCCTTTAATATTTTTCACTTCTGGATAACTGCAAAAACTGATATCTATTCTGATATAGGCTTGAGCATAGACTTTCAACTGCGCATATATAAAGAATATTTTCTTTATCTGATTCTTTTCAAGTCATTTCAAAGCACTCAATTTTGACTAAAATTTTACTTTTATGATTTGTTGAACAAAGTTGTATATTAAATCATCTCAAGACCTGGTTAATATATCCTTTCTGAGACAGTCTTAATAATCATTGAGATATATCCCTGAGTATCTCAATACTAATAATATAAGATGTCTCATTCATATCAACCGTCTTAAATTCTTAGTGATAATTTCTTGGTTTAGTATAATAAACCAAGTCACTATTGGCAATGCAAAATATTATCCACATATATGATTAATATAATAAACTTGCTCCCACTGATCCTCAGATATAAATACTGATTAACAATATTTTTCTTAAATCTAAAGAAATCAATGATATTAGGAAACTTTATATATCATTGTCTAGAAGCTTGTTTAAGATAGATTCCTGAATTTGCATACCAAATTATATATTTCTTTCATTTTCTCTGCGAGTCATTTAGAGTAATCCATATAAAACTAGATCCTTAATCAAAAATTTGTTTTCATATCATTATGATGTAACTCAAACTCATAATGAGTCACTAATGTCATGACGATTCTTAACGAGCTCATTTTAAAAAAAAATTAAATGTCTCATTATAATTGATACATTCTTTATGAGTAAAAATCGATAACCATATAAAAACTAAAAGTCTGACTATTATATCGTTCGACATTGTCCTTTGAGTCATATTTATATAATAGACTCTTTTACAATTATAGGACAATTCAACGAATTCATCAGACACCATTCTGGTTATTGATTTTAACTCTTCTTACATTGTATCATATTATTTTTCAGAATCGTTACCTTTCATGATTTATGAAAACAATAAGGGATCTATTCTGATTCCTATATCAAAATATAATTCTTATAGATATATCACATAATCATAAATGACAGGATTCCTTTCCCATTGAAAAATTTTCAATGCTATCAAATGTGGTTATTCTATAAGACCATTATCAGCGATATCAATATAATGTGAGAGTTTGGTAATATTATTTTGTTGTTCACCTTTATCAAATTATTTAATAATTTGAGTAACAACAATCTCTCAAATAATAAAGGAGTATCAACATGTATCTCCTCTATATCAAAATTAAATTTTGAGATTTTTACTCCCACTGATTCGCTATTTTATAAAAACCTTATATTACCAGATTTAACCATCCTCGTACTATGATTAGAGCAATAAGACATATACCCTTTTTAAAACTTTTCTGAATAAATACCAAAATATTCAGAAATAGTTATTAACTTTAATTTTCTTTTATGTGAGTTGAAGATCCTTATTTTTACAGGACAATCCTAAATATGTAAATATCTTAAGTTAGGTTTCCTATCATTCCATAACTCAAAAGAAGTTATGTAATTTACTTACTAGAAACCTCATTTAAGATATACATAATTGTCCTTAGAGCTTCTTCTCATATTGATTTGGGTATAATGAGAATAATACATCATGCTCCTAATCATATTTATAAGTGTACGATTATACCTTTCAAAGAATTATGTTTTGCTACGACACATCTGGTAAATCATGAATACCATAAAATCCAAAGACCCCTATCGAGATATGATAATTTTAACTTTTCTATTTAATTGTCTCTCGACCTCTTTTATATACACTTTAAGAGTGTCAATGGCCTGAGACTTTACATGAATTAGATATATAAAATCATATCTCAATAGGTTATCTATATGGTGATAAAATGTCTCTCTTTAATGAGACAAAAATATAGAGAGACTCATGAGATGTAAGTATAATCTCAAGGAGTTTATGAACTTATATTTTATTTTAATATTTAATTATAGGATCGTTATAAACTCAAGATTCATATTAATTCTCAGTATACACCATTATATGAGTAATCCAAAAGTTAACCTTTATTGAATCATATTGAGTTCACAACTATCAAAGGAGAAACAATATTCTAACAATTCTAGGTAAAGAATCCAAATTCTCAGAATTATAAGAATATAACACGAATCCTCAAGATTCATCAAATAAATCATCTTTAGGCGTAGGCGATAAATACAAACTGCTATCGCTTTCACTTTAAGATGATTCCCTGTAATGATGAATATTTCAATCTCCTTTGATTTTTATTACTTTTCCTTTTAAATATTAAAATAAATCTCTATTATTGATAACATACAACGAAGCATCAAATTAATCCACCAAGTATTACAAAAATAATTTCTATAATATTTGATTTGAATCACATAACTTTTTATTTCAAATCAAATCTTATAATTCTTCTTCATATAACTTTCATTGTTACACAAGTAACACTTTATTATGAAGAAATTCTTTTATGAGTTTATATAATAATTATAAACTCAGGTGGCTTATGCTTCATCCTTATTTTATTGTTACTCACTCCTTGAGTAGAACTCAAATATTCTAAGTCTTGAGCTTACAACTTTGTTAATTATATTGAGGAGATAATCTTTAATTCCTCAAATACTTTCATTTTTAGTCAGTTCTTTCGTTGATGTGTCAACTCATGACTTATCAAAAAATTTATATTGATCCTTAAATATTCTCATGCGCTCATCTTGATCAAGTCCGAGTACCATCAAATTGAGTTTTTTGGACCCTTTTACGATCAGTCACCTTAATTATTTATTCCACAGAACTTTCAGTAAATAAGTCTGTGTTCCTTCAAATAATCTGATAAGGTCTCACTCATTCAATATAACTTGTATATGCTCAAGCCATTTATTTCAGAAAATATATTTCAGAAAATATAGGGACACTTATAAAAATACAATGAAAGAAGTACCACTGTAATAATATAATATCAATGCTTTGAGTTCCAAAATATGATGAACTATTGATATCATTTACATTTCACCTTTGGGTGAAATATTGACATATCTAGTGTTCACTCAAAATCATCCATAGAGGACTGATACCATCCTTGTGGAATAGTGTTAATACCTTTGGGTATAGAACACTAAAGCGCAAGAATATCCAAAACAAGATATCATCTACCCCATCACATAATTATTCAAAATAGATTCTCCTTTGGGATTATCTAAATCTCCTAATTATGTGTGCCATTGTGAATATTATTTTTCTTTAATGTCATTTAGGACCAATCCAATAATGTATTTTATAGATTATTGGTCTAGGTCACTTTGGTGACTGCAAGACCAATACAAAAATATAAAATACAATCTAAAATGTCCTATGAATGATAAGACTTTAATGTAATTTATATCCCATAAATCTATCATCCCAGGCTACTTTGGCAGCTACTAATCAGATAAAACTTAAGAAAATAAATTACAAATACTTATCAAATTTCTTTAATATCATTTAGGATCAATTCCATAATGTATTTTATAAATTATTGGTCTAGGTCACTTTGGTGGCTACAAGACCAATACCAAAATATAAAATATAATCTAAAATATCCTATAAATGACAACTTTTATTGTAATTCATATATCATAAGCTTATCATCTCAGGCCACTTTGGCAGCTACTGATCAGATAAAACTTAGGAAGATGAATTACAAATAACATTCACTAAATTTCTTTAATTCAATTTATGCTAAACAATTCAATAATACAACAACCATAATGATTATTGAATATTAATGAGTATAAATAAAATTCATATGACAACTATAATCATGATAACACATAAATCATGAAAAACCTTTATGTGAAAATTAAGTATCATTTCACAAATTTAAATATATACATATGAATAATCAAACAAATATCCAAGAACAATAATTAGATATTATTTATAACTTATAATCAATAATTCATATATATTGATCAGTATAAGAAAAAACCATAATCATGATAATACATAAATCATGAAAACTTTTATGTGAAAGATAACTGTCATTTCACAATTTCAAATAAATACATATGAATAACTAAATAAATATCCAAGAACAATAATTGGATTTTATTTATAAAATACAATCAATAATTCATATGAGAAAATTATAAAAGAACTATTATGCCAATCAATCTAGTTTAATTGGGTAAGCCCATAATTGAGTTAACTATTAGCCCAATTAAACTAGTCGATCAAAATCAAATATTGATCAAAAATTTTAATCCTTTCTAAATTTGATCAAAATCAAATTCAAAATACAATCATGATCAAATTTAATTATTTTCGATCAATTTTAATAATTGAGGATATAAATCAAAAAATTCTCAATTTCATAAGGACAAAACTGTAAATATATTAACAGGTTAAACTGTAATTTTTCATTTTCATGAAGGGCAAAACTGTCAAAATACTAAAAGTATTAATAAAATACAGAAGGGCAAAACTGTAATTTGGCAAAACCCTAACCCAAGGGCAAAACTGTAATTTTTGCCAAACCCTTCCCTGCGCCGCCGCTGCCTACGCAGCTGCCGCCGAACCGGCCGCCTGCGCATGCGCAGCGGTTGCCGAAACGGCCACCCGCGCGCGTGCGCGGCTGCCGCCGAAATAGCCGGCGGCGGTTGCGGCTGCCCCCGCTGCCCGCGCGAGGCTGCGGCGGTTGCGGCTGCCCTCGCTGCCCGAGCGAGGCAGCTGCCGGCGCGGCCTGCCTGTGCGAGGCTGCCGGCTGCCACCGGTGCGGCCGCCTGCGCTCGCACGGCTGCCGCCGGTGCGGCCTGCGCTCGCGCGGCCTGTGCTCGCGCGGCTGCCGCCTGTGCGGCCTGCACTCGCGCGGCTGCCGCCTGTGCGGCCTGCACTCGCGCGGCCTGTGCTCGCGCGATTGCCGCCTGTGCGGCCTGTTCTCGCGCGGCCAGTGCTCGCGCGGCTGCCGTCGGTGCGACCGCGTCCCGCACGGGGTTGCCTCCCTCGTGCGGCCAATCTGCGGTGCGATCGCCGGCGGCCCTTACGGCCGTACGTAGCGAGTCGACAGATCATCGTTGTTTCCTTAATATCGCCGACAAGCAGACGATAAACCACGACAATAAACCAAAATCGATAGGAATACAGATTTGATTGAATTCAGATCAAACATCGTAAATCAGAAAATAACAAATCTAAAATTTTGATTTCAAGAACCTAGGGTCTGATACCAATTGTAAGCATAAAATAACTTTAATCATGCTTCTATAATTGCGGAAAAACTTTAATGCTAGGATCGAAATCAAAACATGAATAGATCTGTGTTTACGATGCGTACCTTTATGCCATCCGCAAAGAAAGGAGAAAAGATCTGAATATCTTTATTAGATCCAACGCCTACGCCAATCTGCAAGGAGAACTAGACTCCTTCTCCTCCTTCTCCTTCTCCATAATTGATGGCTCAGGGAGATTGAGAAGAAAAACTGTAATCTTTCCCAATCGGTGTCTGTGAAATATTTTTTTTACGCAACTCTTAGATGCATCTGTGTTGCTAATCTTTACGCAACTCTTAGATGCTTCTGTGTTGCTTCTCACACACGACACGACACCCTGAGTCCTCTGAGGTCTTGTCTATTTATAGGCGAGAGCACTCTCAGAGGGTCTAGGATAAGATATTAGAAGATTTCCTCCCATCAAGGGTCTCTTCTAAAGAATCCCACTTTAATTGGACTTCCTTTCTATTAGTCAATAACCATAATCAGAATTCAATCATATCTTTAATATATCATATTTAATTAAATATGACCACATTATCTAACAACAGAGACGTTTGTGACATGCACCCGGGAGATAGATCGTGCAAAGTTAGAAAGGACTTCAACGAGAAAGAGATGAATCGAGTGGACTTTCGATGACAAAGAGATGGCTTACTATCTTCTACGTTATAGGGACCTTCACAGTCAAAGCGTCATCTGAAAAGTGCCGTTCATAAGCAAGTCTTCGTCCCCAAAGAACCACGCGCAGTCGCATTCGAACACCCTCCATGGAGTCTTCTTCCCGAATAAATCATCTCATTGGCCCACACAGGGGGGCCATTTACATTTACCTGATATGGTACTGCGGCGGCGGACCCCAAAAAAGCGCAGTGGCCACCTCGGTTGTCTTATCTGGCGTCACGTGCAGTCGCCAGGCACGCTTCGGGCCCCACCCCCCCATCGTGGGCCCCACCACGTCCGGTGATCCATCTCGTGACACGCGCGACACGGACACGAGAGCGACAGAGCCGGATGGCGTCGGTGTCGTGACTCTCATCGCTCGAAAACCCATGACGACTCGCGTCGCTCGTGCGACTCTGTCGGACGTGCACGCTTGGCGCGCTGCGTGCAGGACTTCGTGCCTCGCAGCATACGGGGGGACGTGACGCACGCATCCAGATGCGCAATGCACCCTTTCCTCATCGAGCAGTCGTGGGTTAAGTCGCCGCCGTCGGTGAACCGGATTTTACGCAGGTGCATCGCATCGACTGATTGAACCCAAGTCAGACGCAAAACCACATCTGGATCTGATCTGGATCATTAATATACTTTAAAACACGTGTACGTGATCACACCCCACCATTTTTCTGTATACACCCATCATAATGGTTTTGCGCAACCCAAAACGCGTGGCTGCTCCTAATATGACAAATAGACGAGAAAGGGGGTCCGCAAAAAAGCGAGTTCTGCAGCAATGCATACTGCCACCGAGACTTACGTCGAGCACTTGGTGAGCCACCGCGCCCACCGCTCCTAATATTCTGCTCCCTTCTTCAACCCGAGAAGAAGGCACCAAAAACCATCAGACCTGCTGCCCCCGCCACCCGCTGCCGCTGCCTCTGCCTCTGCCTTCTTCCTTCCCTCCCTCTTTGCACGCACATCAAAAGGAAATATTGGCAGAGAGAAGAAGGATAGCGAGAGCCCGAGGGAGAGGGACATCGCTTTCTTTCATCGCAAGCGAGAGAGAAGCCCCTCCGATACCGCACTCTGCATTCCTACCATTTGTGTACTCATCATCGCATCGCCCCCAACTCCTTTCCACTGTTCGCCCTGTTTTGCGTGCCGAGGTTTATACGACGCAGATTGTGCTTGACAGCTGCACTGCCAAAAAGACGGTGAGAGAAAAAGGTCTCCTTGGCTTCTCTCTCCTCTCTCTTGACTGTTGAGTAGCAAAGCCCCGCTTCCTTCCCTTCTCTCCGGGGAGCCTCCTGAGGTTTAGGTGGACGCCAGGCATGAGTTTGGCCATCGTGGATAAGAAGCCGCTGCAGCAGAGGCGGCCGGGTGGGTTCGTCGCCATCTTCTTCCGGCTCCTGGATTGGAACCGCCGGCTCGCCAAGAAGAAGCTCTTCTCCAGGAAACCCCTCCCTCCAGGTATATTATCAGCTTCTACTCTGTTGAGTGTATGGTTCATTGGATCGTTGATTCGTTCTGGTACGTCTCAGCTCGAGCGGCGAAAGGGTCGGCGAAAAGGTTCGGCGCCGATGACAAGATGCCATTGGCGAAGTTGCTTTTGGTAATGTGATGAGTTTGGCTTCTCACTCTTTGTCATCTTGATCTTGCTAACCCTCGTCTAAAATCTTGATCGTTTGGGTCAAAACGTTGTTAGGTGGATGACCATAACGGGGGATGTTTTCCGAGCAACAAGAATCCTGAAACCGAGGTCGAGCTTGGAAAAGTGATGCGAACTCCTGGGCTGGTGGCCAGGCTGATGGGTCTCGAGTCCACGCCTGTCGTCGCGCAAGAAAGGCCGAGAAAGGCTACAGATTCCTGCTGCCTTAGCAGCGGGTCGGGTAGTGGTCAGGTGCCACACCGGGTCGATCGAGATTTGTGCCTGGAAGATGGTGGAAGTGCGAAGTTGGTGATTAGGCCGCAGAAACTACAAAAGATTGGAGGATTCTTGGAAAGACAGCCGCTCGATGGTGGCCGAGCAAAGCCAGGTGTGTTGGGCAAGAAGGTGCTTTCGTCCCCCTCGAAGAATAAGTTTCACAAGTTGGCTTCACCTGTGAAGAACTCAAGATTACCATCAGGGGGTCATCATCGTACTCGGTTGATCAAGGCTGCCACCAAGATTCTTGAGCCTGGATTGCAGTCTAAAAGTAGGGCCAAGCCTGCTATATCTTACGAGGATTCTTCGCCGGTTGATGCAGAAGGCACTGGTGTTGATACCACCTTGAAGAACTCTAATGAACCATTCCGGGATCCTGTGTCTGGCTCGAGTTATGGCAATTTAGGTGGTGGGACATTGAGATCAAAACAACGTGAGGAAGAACCTCTGAGACAAAAGATCGCTTCATCTGCATTTGGAATGAGCCATGCTTCTCGCTCTCGTACTGTTCTTGTGGAAGGTAGTTCAACATCACTTGACATGCAAGGTGAACAGAACAGGAACATAAGGACATCTATGCAAAGCAACACGAAGGACTTAGCAGAGTTGCGCAACCGAGGTACAAACAAGATTAAGCCAGATGGATCAGCAACTGTATGTCGACGGAATCAATTTAGGCAGAATCAGTCAGCTATGACAAGAGACAAAATACCTTTTGGTTCCAAGGTTAGTTCTAGGAAGCAAGGGAGAAGAGATGGCAATGTGTCACGTGGCATGAAAGGGCCTGTCTTTACAGACAGCAATATGGACAGCTACAGTTGTGTTAAATCAGGAGAAGGTCGAAGAAGGGCATTGTGTGATAATACCTTGGAGAACAACATGTCACGCAAACGAACAATCAATAATTTCAATGTCGAGAATGTTGATGTGTTCGATTCGGCCGGTGCTAAGCTAAATGTTGGTTGTCGTTTTAGTAACCAAAAGGGGATGAGACGTACCGGTAACACATCTCTGGACAAGAAGCTTCTCAAAAGTGAGTCAAAGAATTATAATGGTGATGATTTTGGTTTCAGGGCCAGTGACATTGTTTCTTTCACATTCAATTCACCAAGGAAGCATGTATCTGGGTCATCCACGCACGTAAAAGTGCACGAGAACAACATAAAAAATGAACACATTAGTAACGGTTGTTGGAATGATATCATAGCCTTGGATGCACATAGTAAAAAGTTGACATCTAATAGAAGTACTACTTTAAGCGGGAATGAATTAAGCAACCTGCTTGAAGAAAAAATCAGGGAACTGACTTCTGTGGATCGAAGTGAATTAGTAGCTAGGGACGCATGGTCTGCTTCTTCCATTCTCAAAGAGCTGGGAGTTGCCTGTACACCTGAGCAAAACGATCATCATTGTGCTGGTGCATCTTCGAAGAAAGGCATAGACTTGTCTGATTTTTCTATCATACAATCAAAGGTGCGCTAATATAAGGTTTTTCATCTTTCATATCTGGAACATAAAAAGATACTGGTGGTATGTCATTTCCTACAGCAATCTAAGAGTGCTTCTAATAAGATTTAATTGCTTTTGCTTCTTTCGACTTCATGAATTTTTGTAAATCCAGAGGAAAAATGATTAGCAGTCATTGTGGATACATAGGGCTTTCTTCAGTTGGGAGGGACTAACATCACTTTTAGGATCATCTCATTGGTTGTGAAAGTCCTCTGGATTTTAATAACTTGCTTTTGTGAGTATTGCCAAGTCTGTGTTTTGTTTATTTAGTCATTATGGATGGGTTAGGAGTTCTCTGAGTTTATAAATTTTGTATATGCTTATGATAAGAGTGATTGTTCTTGGTTGGTTTCTTCTCACACAGAGCTGTTATGAGAAACTCTATCTGTAAATTTTGTCATACTAATACAAAAATTATTCTTGCTATTGTCATTTTTTGAGTTTATTGTCAAGCATGGGTTATGAGCTTCATCTGTTGTCGTCACTAATCTGAATTATCCATATCATTTTGGCATGAGAATATACATCCTAGTTTTTCTATTAATGCTCACAGACAATATCAGCTAACTAGGTTCTCTGTTCATAATTTCTCTAAGGAAATATATCGTCTTGACCAAATGCACACGAAACTACTGCTTATGGTTGGCGATAACACTCATGACCATCTACATATTAATACTTTTTCTAGAGACTTTGTCATAATCATCTACATATTTCTTTTGGATGTTTTAAAAATTAAATTAAGCAAGAGATTACAGTTTATCAAGGACAGACTGACACAAAATATAATAAAAGTATTGGAAAAAATGGAAAAGATACTGTTCTTTTCTTTAGTAATTTTAGAAAATTAAATTTACATCTTGCTTTATGTGTCAACCTTCTAGACTTTTATTTTCCTCTTCAGATATCAGTTTGAATACTAATATGAGCTAACTAGGACTTTGAATAGCATGAAAATATTGATAGATATTGCATGAAGTAAGAAGATTGGTGAAATGGATTATTCTGACATATGCTTGATCGCTTTTCCTTTAGGAGGACAGAAAATTTGGCTATGTTGCTCCAGTTATGGCTGTCGACAATAATCAACTTAGTCCAATATCTATTCTTGAGGCTTCATTTTCAAATGAGAGTTGCTCTTTCGGAAGTCTCAATGACAACTCAGGTATGACAAATGTTCATCTTTGCAACACCATATTTCTTCTAACTTTTTTGTGTTTTTTTTTATGAACATTTTTTACTTTTCCACAAGCTTTTAGAACTGACATCATCATTTCTGTGCTGTCTTTAGCTAAATATATACTTGCTTTCAATTAGCAAGGGCTAGCTTGTCCTGATTTTAATTTCTTATTACTGATCAAGGGCCATATATAAGATCACACCCTTTTTTTTATGCTAACAAATAACAATAACCAAATTATGCAAATAATATTATTTTATTTTTGCCTTTTTGTTTATGATAACCAATAACAATCACCAAATTGTGCAGATAATACAAAATCGACAGAATGTGTCATTCCAAACATCAATAACAAAGTCATAATATTTCAATTATTGGGGATCAACTACATGGATCTTTGTCATCATAGGGCTATATAGAATGTCATATCCTTAGTTAAGTTAAGAGTATTTAAATACAAGACAAGCTATTGCAGCTGTTCCCCGTAGCTGTTAAATAAACAAGGGGTATTCTCAAACATTACAACACTTATCAAGAAACTTAATATATTCTCCAATAAACAATATCCTAATACACTATTCATTATTTGGTACATCATGCAAAGCTACAACTCTTTGTCCTACTCTCTCTGCCTCCCACAAACCACACCACACAGTGTACCAATCTATATGTACTGACCCTTACCCTCACATCTCATAGCATCAAACACACATCTTACATCTCACACTTATCTGGCATCTGACACTCACTGCAAGTCTCCTGCACATGCAAGGGAGTTCTGCATTATTGGTTTCTAGTAATGGCATGATTGATGAATGGGATGTACAGTCACCAAATGATTTCAAGTTACAGAACTAAATTGTTTTATTTTCTTTGGTTACTTAAGATAATCATTATTTTCTAATTTTTTAATCTAAAATATAGAGATACTATGATGAATGGGCATTGGCTTCTGTAAGAAGTTATAACTGAGAATCCTGATAAGATTTGTATAATGAATTACATGCACACTGTCCATGGAATTGCATTATCAACTTTGCTACCAAAAATAATGATGCTGAAGTGCTTTACATAGATGCATGAACCATTGCTTATAGACTTCCGAGATTGTGGATTGAGAACATATTTTGGTGGTAACACTTGATTTCAGGTAGCAAATTACAATTTGGGTTGACAGAAAGTTGCAACACAACACGATCATCTGATCCGGACACTGATCTTTTAGATTCAGCATCTTCAGTTGACATCAGGAGGTCCATTATAGCTAAGATCAGGCGTTTGACTTACATGAGTTTAAACGACTTTGATATTCATAGCGATGGAGTTGGGCTCTCGAAAACCAAACTTTGTGAAGTGAGGCATGCCATTTCGAATGCAGTATTGTTGTTTGAAACTTTCACCTTGGACAGTTCAGATGGTTCTGTAGACATGTCTCTAGAATCATTTCTTTTAGACATGCTGCAAGCGATTGTCGATGCTCTTCGTATGGGCCCAAAAAGTGATCCCGGTTACACAGGGATTAATGAAACAGATCAGCTCAGAGAGCTACTATTTGATTGCATGATTGAGTGCCTGGATTCCAATTATAGCCTTTTATGCAAATCTGGATACATGACATATACTAAACTAACTTTCATTTTGACCCGAGAGAAGTTGATGAGGGAAGTTCACCAGGATATAAGAGGGTGGATAGATCTGGCAGGGAAATTTTTGGATGATATGGTCAAGAATGAAATGAAAAACTCAGCTGGAAAGTGGGCGGATTGTGTGATGGAAGCATTCGAGGCAGGCATGGAGATAGAGAGCAACATACTTCAGACTTTGGTCGACGAAACGGTGATAGATTTCTGCTGATGCCGAAATGGTGACAAACTAATGGGTGTTTAATGAAAAGAAAACGAAGTTTGAACGGTTTATTGATTTTACCAGAGTGCATATATTGTCTTTCTTTTTATTTTTCTCTGTAATTATGACGCTAAGAAGCAAGTGATATTTTGTTCTAATTGCAAAACATGAAGATTTGTGGGAGGCTGTTTGCTGCAGCTGTTTGTTTTCCGTCCGAGGGAGTCTCAAGTCATCTGACCCTGAGAAGTATTAATGTTCACAGGGACAGTAACACTACCCTGAGAAGAGAACGAAAGTCCAGCTTCGCTTGTTTACTCGGCATGCTTTTTCTCTGCTCCTTCCCTAACTTCCTCTTCTTTTCTGGTCTCACAAATTCTCTATTTTTTCGTTCTTTCAGTTGTCTTTGGTAGGACAAAGAACAAAGGGCTGAAATATGGGAGAAGATGAACAAGCGAGGCTTTTGTGGCATGTGTTCTTTTCTCTTTGGCTTCTCATGTGTTTATACAACAGGGCGTATCACACTCTCTGACTTGTGTTGTCTGAGAGAGAGAGAGAGAGAGAGAGCAACACATGGCCACTGAGATGCCTGTACTTAGTAGTAGGACCAATGGTCGTGATGGACCCTTCTGTAGGTTTTCTACACGGTTTTGAGAATCATACGCTAATCCCATTATGTCTTACATTCAAGGCTGATTAACTCATGATTCGATCGATCTGAATCAGGACGGTGCACGAATCTAAATTGATCGACGGACCATTCGTTCCCAGTCGAACCCATATATATATATATATATATATATATATATATATATATGAGCTAGATGACGAAAAGTAGCAATGCGGCTCGACTTGTCCGGATTCAAATGATTGGATCCGCATCCAAATAGTGGCGCCAGATGGCGAATCAAATGTTGAATGCCTGCCCACAATCGTGTGAGGTCCCATCAAAGAAACGAACCCAATGCGCCACCCGTACTCCACCGGTGGGCGAAGGACGGTGCTACCTAATCTAAGAAATGGTTCTTTACTTTGACTTGCTTTGCCCCCATTTGGATGCGAGTGGAGGTCGGTAACGCGGCGCCGTGATGGCTCGCTCATCAGAAGAGGATGAAGAGACGTCGATCGACTCCAATCGTTCGTCATCTGTGATGCTGTTTGTGCCCCTTCACGCACTGTGCATCTCAACATCCGGATGCTGGGACGAGCTTGAGATCATGGGCACGACGGCGACCACACCCGGTAAAAGCGGGAGCCGAGGTTCGAGCGAGGAGGAGACTCGCTGACGACAACCCTCCCTCCGCCCACCTACCGCCTCCGTGTCATCGGATCAACGCCACCGCGGCCCCTGATCCGACGGCCATGGCTGATCCAGCATCACACCTTGCTGCCGCCGACGAATGCTTCCATCGTCCACAAAGGAAGATGATTACACAAGACACAGCTCGTTTCGAAAAGAGAAGTAAGTCGAACGCATCAACTGTTCATGACGAAAGCGTTCCTACAGTTTTCTTGGTCCGTAACATGAGAACAGAAACAGAGCATCACCCACTATAAATCTTTAAACAGACCAATCACGCAGCAATCAATCTCGCAGAATGAGAAACACTATGACGCAAGAAAACACCCAGTCTTTCTTAATCTACTTGTAGAGCTAAGACTCTGTCGTCATGATTGAATCGAAAGCTTTGAGTTGAGGAGCAATCCAGAGCCGGAGAGGTTTGGTGGACGAAAAAGAAAGTGTATCATGTCACCCGAGGTACGCTTACCTCGAATCCGGAACCCTGTACGTGTCGGCAGTGATCTCCGTGAGCCACGACCCGGGGAACAACGCCTGAGACAAGAGGATAACCAGCATAAAGATCCAATATTCTTCGAAAGGGTCGAGCTTTCAACGAGAAAGGAACCCAAAAACCGGGGAAATTGACGCACAAAATGGGTTTTTGTATCGGAAGGTCACCCAAAATCGTCAGAAACTAACGAGCAAAGAAGAAAGGAAGGTAAATGTCGGCGGAAGAAACTTACGTCGAGCTGCTTTTGGACAACCCTCGCCCGCTTTCTCGGCCGCTGACGAGCCCTGCGGCCCGTCACGGCGTAGATGTCCTCCTCGATCTCCTCTTTCGTGAGCGAGATCGAGAACTTGGGCCGCTCCCTCCACCAGGGGTCCTCCGACCTCCGTCGCACCGTCCTCTTAACCACCTGTTCCGGCAGCGACCCGCTCAGGTGCCGCTCGACCCCTGTCGGAGCCCGCGCTGCCCCACGCCTCGTCCTAAGGTTCCAAGGCCGCGCCGGCGCCGCAGCCGATATATCCACCTCCGGATCCAGCCTCTCCTTCTGCGCCGGTGCCGGCTGCGGCTTGCGCCCCGCATCCTTGGGCGGCGACGGCACCACCAGTTTCATCCGGTCCGCCGCCTCCCGGAGGTGAACCAGCAGCTTCTCCCTGACCTCCTTGATCCCGGGGTCGTCGCCATCCTCACTCTCCACCTCCTCACGGATCCGCGGCCCAGCAGGCTCCGGGGGGACGGCCGACCTTCGTCCACCGCCAGCGACGACCTCCCCCTTCCCGTTCACGCTCATGCAGCGCAGCACCCGGTGGCTCCCCCACGTCTTCAAGATCGGGAAGGAGAAGTTATGGAGAAGGGACCCCTTCGCCTCCCCACGAGGAGCCGTAGCACCTGCCGCCGCCACCGCCACCGCCGTCGACTCTGCAGCGGGATCCGAAGGCCGGGTTGGCGTCTCCGCCGAGATGACCATGGGGCCGTGCCCTACCCAACGCTGGTGAGGGCCGGCGCCAAGAGGAAGCGGTAGCGGCGGTTTCCAAAACCGGTGGTGAGGGTAAGGGGAAGGGAGGTTCGTCTAACGTCGTTGAGTTGGGGGCTGGCGTGATGGCATGAGAGGGGGAGACGCGGGTGCGAGAGACACACAGCTCCTCTTAAGGCGGAGGGGAAGGCATCAATAAAATAATATAAATTAATTTAAGAAAGTGCTTTTTTATTACTTTTTAAATTTATTAATTTATTAATTTAATATAAATTAATCACCACACGAAGGCTTCCTTTGGTGTGGGGTCCGCGGAACACGAGATTTGGCGACTGGGTATCGCTTTGGGTTTCGGATGCGTGAGTAGGCGAGAGAATGGTGAAGTGGAGCTGCACGGGACCGACGTCGGAGTCTTGCACGTGCACCAAGCACGTGTGAAGCCGTTGCCCCCACCGTGTATGGCTTTATATGCTGCGTTAAGCTCGTATTAAGCCAAGTTCAAACTTAATTTGGTTCGTTCACCGGTGGTGCATTTGCACGGTGCGCAGTACCGTCACGAATTCGCCGTCGGATGTATATACTCCGACACTGGGCCCACCGATCTTGTGGACGCGATCGAGTCAGATAGCTGAAACCATCGTCTCCCCCACACGCTTTTCAAAGCACTTGATTCAATCCCTCCCGTCTCCCGTGCAAATCCCACGAGAGTCGTGTGGAGGAAGGAAAGCCCGCAACGACTGCAAGATCCATGGTAATCGCCGCCGGGGAAGACGAGAACGGCCTCGCGGGAGCGACGGAACGCCTACCGTCGCGTCTCCCCCGGTTGAAGCTGGCTGCACAATTCCACCTTCCCCACTCGCGGCTGGGGCACTCATCGCACCATTCGCTGCTCCAAAGTCCCCTTGTTCCGCGATCTCGACGCCGTTGGAACGATGGTTCCCGCGGCTGATCAAAACACAGCCCGGCCGGAGATGGTGAGGGGGAGATCAGACGGATCTGAGAAGAGAAAGCGTTGCATGTTCCGGATCTGACTGTCGTGTGAGGAGATCGTACAGGACTTTCTGGCGATCAAGGGGACGAAGCCCCTTTGGAGGCCAAGGAAGGGGCCTAGAATCGTCCAGCGACAGCTCAATGTAAGGTATTTTACCCACCAAAACAGATATCTTTAGTAATTTTGGTTTAATTTCCTGCCATTGGCTAGCGATTGAGCCCTTTTCTACCTCTTCAATAGTTTACGCTTTCGCTGCGCTCTTTCTTCGTCTAACTCTTTCTGCAGTCGTTTTCTCCTGGATTATGCTTATTGGAACTAACTCGGGAGATATACGCTTCAAAATCGATGGATTAGGTGGTACTTTTTGTTGCGTTTGTCCAAAGCGTTGATATATATCTTTTCCTGAATCGCTTTCTCAAAAATTAACCGAACAAATTGCTTCCTTTGCTGCTGTTGTTGTTGTTGTTGTTGTTGTGGCTGCAGAAGTTAGAGAGTGTAATGACAAAGGGTTATGTTTGGTGAAGTATTGACTGTTTCGAATGCTTATAGTTTCTGTGTGTACTTGCGACATGGATGGTTTGATTTCCTAGATTATCCTATTGATCCGTGACTAAGGTAGCTTGGTCCTTGAAAGTGTTACAGTTCCTCTGTTGTAGTATGGTTTTCCATTTTTCTTCTTTTTCTTGATTTCATCGTTCCCTTTCTGTAGACTTTACTGCCAATCTTCACCCCATTTGCTTGAAATTTTCTTGTGGACCCAAGTAAAATAAGATATTTGTATACTTTTGATTTATCTCCTCTGAGATCTTGCTCAAGACTTTCCGAGTTGATTCATGTCGGTAAAGAAAGAGACTTGGTGGAAGGATGATGGTAAGGAGTAATGTACTATATAGTTGTTAGGATGATATCATGCTATGTTGGTGCAATCTTCTCTATCCTACCAAGCTTGAGAGAGAGCTTTCCGACTGTAAATGAAGAGTGAAGAAAAGCAAGCTCTTGTGAAACCTCAGCAACTTTGATATTGTTTCTTGTCTTTAGACGAAGGCTCAGAAAAGAAAGGTTTGAGTTTAATGCAGAAAATGGATTGTGGTCGCACAAGCGCCACATTAAAAAAGCAAAACCAAAGTTGAAACACACTGCACCTCTTATCAACACAAGGAACATAGGGTAGAGGTTTAGTTAACACATCGCTCATTCTCTTGATCTTGGATGGCATCGAGTACTGTTATAGACATGCTCATCTGGTAGAGCTAATTTTTATGACCCAAGCAAAGAGTCACAGTGCACTGACCTATGTGATTCAGTTTTTATTAGTTCAGAGAAAGCTTTTATGAGTCCAACTACAGGAACCAGTTTGTTCTTTTAATGTGGATTCAAGTAAGCTGATATTATCTGCAACTATGTTGATTATGACATCATTTTAAATCCGGACAATTTGATTTTTTATCACAGGTTTTGTGCCAAGAATTTTTTTCCATGCTTTGATCGGTCTAACATGAAAAACCCAAAGGAATAGATTTAGGGGGGGTTAGTCCGGGTTCAGCAGTGTATTTGTGTGTTCTTTTCTTAGTTGACTCCGTGCTGCTCAAATTTCATGGTCTAGAAGTGGGTGCGATATTAGCTAGACTGCAGCTTTCAACTGATTTTTTTTTTGTTTTATGTAATTGTTTTTGTATGCTATAGATAAATTACAGATATTGTTGCACTATGAATTATAAGATTATTCTTTGTAGATTGACAAATCCATCATTTGTGTAAGATTAGTGAAATGTGAGAAGAGAGAGATTACACATGATGCTTACAATTTAAACTTGGATGTCAACAGATGCAACCTGGTTGGTCCGGCTTGGTTTGATGTTCCTATTTGTTTTCTCGACGGTAAGATGAGCTTGCTCGGAAGAGAAAATTCCCTGTGAGGTTAATCTATCAGATGGTTTGCCTGCATCAACTCAACTACTCGGCGAGCCTGCCAACTCAGTAAGACCATTCTTCGTGAAGCTCCATCAAGGTCAACTTCTGTTGTCTTGCCTGTGTTCTCATTTTCTTGGAGTTGATTCTGAGTTGGACTTTTTGTATTTTGCATGCAGTAAGTAGAAGTATGGAATTTTGTGGATTCTACTTCTGGAACCATGAATTCTGCTCCCATACATTTTTATGATGGACATGTTATTTCAAATGATGAAGGTGTAAACCTTCTTCCTTCCGAATGATAAGAGTTAGCTAATCTTTGTGGGCTAAGGTTATGACTTTGTGTTCACTATTTACCAATAAATATGTACTTTTGAGCACCATTTTTTTTTTTTTGGGTCTACTTGGATGTTGATAAGGTACACTCACACCACTAGTTTATCTACATAAAAGGTTAGATTTGACACGTGGATGATCAAGTTACGCTACAGTATGTCTACATCGGATGCTTCGTCAACATGGCACCGATCGAGCGTCATGTCTACATTAGCATCAATCTGATGTCACCTCCAATACCGAGTTAACTCGACACATCGGACGAACACCTCGTCCTTGCCTCATTATCACAAGTTGTGGTAATGAGGTACAACATGTGATCGAACCTGTTTTAACGCACAATATCTTTTTTATTTTTTGAATCTTACAATTTACTTATCAATATAAACATCAAAGAGATTTTTATCAGACAAAATATTGTTGGAGTTGAATTATTTCAACCTCAACACTCAAGGGTTGTGACAGGTTTGGACACCACACTCGAGTTAGCTTCCAATCGCACATATATCGGATCTATTCACTATTTTTTAATATATATATATATATATATATATATATATATATATATATATATATATTATGGATAAGTTCACGAGATCAGACTTACATGTGCCATTATCTACTTGCAAAGAGTAACTTTTGAATATGATCTAATTGTCGTGGGTATCAGGTTCGGGTCATGATAAATTATGAGTATAGAACTAATTTGATACGGATTATTATTATTTTTCTGTCTCTGTTTCCTGATAAATAAATTGAACAGGGGAAGATGACAGCACGTGAGATTGATGTAAGACCAAACATAGAGCTGGCGATAAGGCTCACTCGTGGGGCCTCTCTCTGTTGCTTCTCTCCTACTAGGATACCCTGCGAAGGCCTGAGGTGTCCTTGTCAGGTTGGAATGTGTTAAACACTTACACCCACCGACCCCACACCCTCTCTCTCTCTCTCTCTCTCTCTCTCTCTCTCTCTCTCTCTCTCTATCTCTATATCTATATATATATATATATATACGCACACAAATCGATTATTCTTACTTGAGCAATTGAACAGCAAGAATAATCTTACTTGGCAACCCTGAAAACTATATCCACTATTCCTCCCATCGATCAGCCATCAACCTTTAAATTTACCTCAGTCTTTCTCTCGCCCATAGCAATAGGGACAAGAAAGAGTACTTCTTCATGCTGCAATTACAAGACAAAGAAGGATGCCGTACGTGAATGAAAACCAATCCACCAAAAGAATCAAATAACTGTGGAGAAGGGAGAAGAGAAAAGAAGCGGTAACAAAGTCAAAGATTAAATGCACAAACACGCCAAGGAACCAAACAAGCATGCAAACATGGACCTGTTCTCGCTGTCCCCCATTCCCGCAGCATCCTTGATGATTCCCAGCCCACGATTCCTGGCACTCCCCATGGTGGAGTAGACGAAGGCTAAAGGAGAAAAAGGAGAGAGAGGAGGCGCCCCGTGATAGCAAAGTAAGGCGCCCATCATTACAAACAAACAACTATGGATAACTAGTCACTGCTGAGCTCTTGCTCATGCTCTTGTCCCCTCGTTTGCAGAGAAGATAGTCGAATATGCTGCCGCTGCCCGGCGTCGGCACGTTCAGAATCGGACTAATTCTCACTGCATTGCTACCGTATGATCGCCGCGAATTCCCCGAGTAGTAGTAGACTTTTGTCTTGGGTTCGTTTGCGCCTTTCCTGAACAGCTCGCCGAATGGGCTGCTGCTGCCTTTGCCGATACCGGCGGATGAGTAGCCGCTGTCGGTGATGCCCGGCTTAGCGTTTGGCCTTTGCGTCGACGACGAACCCGAGGACTTGCTCCGTAGCAAGGGGAAGGGGCAAAGACTGCTCCTGCTGCTTCCGTAGCCGACGCTGCTGCTCCTGCGGAACCGCCAAAAGGGCGTCGGCGGAGATGCTCTTCCGATGCCGCTGCCGTTCGCCTCGGGGCCGGCCATCACCTCCCGGAGGCTGTCGCGGTTTCTCCGGCGTGTGGCTGTTGCAGGAGGGGCTGCTACTGGCGCCGACGGCCGCGACGATGAGGGAGGATTCTTGATGGGCAGGGGGAGGAGTTTGCCGTCGGAGAAAAGATCGTCGGCGAGGGAAGGGTCATGGGACAGGGCATCGATGGCGAGGCTGAAGTCGAAGTCGGAGGGTGCGGACACCTCCAGAGGAAGGGAGGCGTCGAGGCGACGATTGGCGTCGGTGGACTCGGAGGCGTCGGTCTGGGGGAGGTCGACGTCGTGGGAGAATGAGATTCTTGGGCTCGCTCCCGTCCATCTCGAGCTCTCCAATCGAACCTCCATCAGCCCGCTTCCTCGCTCCGATAGAGGAGCAGCAGCAGCAGCAGCAGATAGCGGAGGATTAGATAAGCAGGGGAAGGTAGACGCCGGTCACCAACTACATATGGTGACGTCTGGCTCCGTGCGTGCGGGCTGAGGGGGGGGTTGCTGGGTGAATTATTAAATAAGCCCCGTCACCAACTACAGAGGGTGATGATGTTTTGCTTGGGGATTAAACGAGGGAGCAGACGTCCGTCACCAACGACCGACGGTGATGCATTGGGTGGGTGCATGGAAAAGAAGGTCGATGCGTACACGTCTTAACGTCTCGGGCGGTGAGAATTATGAATGCTTATGTGTGCCTATAAGTATATAAAAGGCAAAATCCATATCTTATTTGCATATCCTAATGCAATGGGATAAAAGAAGATGGCTTGCAGGGGATTTCTTCGAGTTGATTACGAGAATAAAAACAGGTGTTAAAACTGTTTGGTGCGTACCTCACGGACAGCTACAGCCATATGGAGCAATCCATCCAAGACAGAAATCTTTTGCTTAATCCAATTTGGCCGCGGAAGAATCTGACACGGATGCATTTGCTTAAATGCGCTGCTTACCCTTCCACTGAAATGGGCAGTGAGAAGTTAGCAACTAGAGAGAGCAGAAGAAACATCACGTCGGATGACTCGGCTGCTCACCTAGCCACTCAGCAGACTGTCAGCAGCTAGCTATATTTCTGGTCTCGTAATCCCCAGTAGGCATTACGAGCATCAATCTTTATCCCAGCAGCATCCACGAGGAGGATCTGATATGCTAAATTTAAAAGGTAAACAAAAAGAAGAGTCGGCGCACAAAATAATACAATTTGATGAAGGGTGTTTTGGTTCATCACTATGGCCGGGAGGTTTCGGACCTGTTCTCAGAACAAACTTTGTCAGCTTTTATGTACATGAACATGCTAGATATCCATCTTTCTCACAATTGTTACGGCGACGTCGTGTCAACGACGACGATAATAATAGGTACAAAGAATTATTGCATCCTGGGCATGAGTTCAGAAGCAATTCAGATTAAACAACTCGGAGATATGGGTGGCTACCGGAGGTCTACCACATCGAACTTCAGGTCGGGGTTCATGTAGACATCGGAGCAGTGGTCATAGATAGGCCCCCCATCTGGTGGCTGTTGGTGAGGATGGAAGCCACGCTGTTGGCACTGCCTTATGACAGACATGCCTCCTGGTGTGGTCAGCCGAAATATCCCATGGGTTCTGCATTGTACAAACAAGTTGATCTCTGATTCATGATGCATAAATGCCAACAAATGCAAAGAAATGCCTTGCTAGTGCCAGCTAAAATGTTTAACAAATTTTTAGGCCCCAACAACTGAATGAAGAGTAGAGAAACAATAACTGGCTCTTTGAAATACATGGACTCCCATCGATGTGGGATTTGAGAGTTAAAAGACGTCAGCATCTTAACCTCATATGCAAAGGGTCTCTTCATAAAACTGCGAGTACTCGAATCATGAAAGAGCAACCTCACTATGATGACAAGGCTCTTCCACAATTTAGGACCAGCAATATCGGCTAAAAGGTCTAGTTCGGGAGTTTTAGTTGATAACCAATAATGCTCATATACCAAGATTGACTATGAGCTTATCCTACCAAGCCTGGTTAAATTAAAAAATGAAACTAACGCAAAAAAGTTATGGACCATATAGATTCAGACAATTCCTGGCCGGGCAAGGCAACTGCATAAAAATCACATCCCCAAGCCGGGTTCAAGCTGAAAACATGACAGGCTATTGACAACCCAAATCAGCTAGTCATATAACAAAAAAGATTCAAAAGCCAATATCCTCAAGGCCACAACTGAAACAAGCTATTGGCATTGGCAAGATTGTGCAACAAATGTATGTAAGAGAATACAAATCATACCTTGAACCATCTCTTGGTGCCATGACAATTGCAATAGACTCGGGCAACATAATCTAGTCAAATTTCAGCTTCGTTAAAAAATTAACTTCGACAAGAAAACAGGAAAACTATAATAGTGTACATGATCTACCTGATACGAATAGTGTGTGTGTACATCAATCGAGGACATGAAACATGACTGAGTAGGATGAGTCTGCAAATTTAACAGAAGATACCTGGTTAGGCAACCTCATTGGTTCACAGCAAACATATGCCTGTGCATGTGCATCAACTCAACCAATAACGTACCAGCACTTGACTTTTCCCAGAAGTAAATAATATACATTATCAACAAAAGAAAATCCAATTCTGTAAAGACACTATTTTTAAGAGCTCTGACTGTTCAAAGAATGGCAGACAGATAGATAAATGCACAAAGTCAAGCTTCATAATTGTAGTTCGGTTTTCCTTCAACATGCTTTCTCAATAAGGATGTGACAACATCAGAGGTATGGTAAATGGATAGGATAAAAGAAGTTCCAGGAGATAGCACAGGCCTGCCAAAGTAGCCATGAAAATTATGCATATACTGGTCTAACTATAAACACAATGGAGAGCAATTAAACATTTTAAAATAGTTGAAAAGCATCTGTTTTCTTGGGTTACAGGAACCTCCAAAAATGATAAATTTAACCATCATTTCCTCGGAGGAAAAGATCTAACTTGTATGCTATATAAGTGAGTCCAAGACATAATGTACTAATATAGCAGTCGTATGGCAGGTTCATCTAACATGAATAATTACGAAACTCATTTCCAGTCCTAGGTAGTGAATTCAAAATGCTGAAATTTTCAATCATTACATGGAAAATAAGTATTTCTTATGAAGGATAACATAATTTATTTTTTCAAGTAATACTCATATAAAATTAGTTATGGCTAAATTACCGATGCAGTCAAAGAAATTATCCTGATAAGAAGCATGCAGGAATAAGTATATACTCACATGAATCCATCCCAGGGGAAACAGCGACTGTTTATCCTGATAGTCAAATATTTCTTCTTCATTTGTTGTCTGACACTGAATCATATGATATTCAATCACGGTAGACCATAATTTCATACAACAAAAAATAATGCAAAATGAGTTACCACTATCTTACTGAATCAGATGTCGACTCCTGCTTAGGGATGATGAGAGCTGTCACATAGAACTTTCTGTTTTTCTGTAAAAGCAAAAGATATTTTTCATGAACGTATCACCCAAGCTTATGGTGCTCTATATTGAATACAGATGTTCTCTTACAAGTGAACCGGCAAGGACACCACATGTTTCTAAATTTCTGGAAGTATTTGATTTTGCAAGCCTCATAAAACTATCCATCAGAGAGGTTGACTGCAAGCAAAAAACAAACCAGTAATTAAAAGAAAACGTGGAAAGAAAACAAAAAGGGAAAACCCTATAAATAAAACACAGATGATTCTCAAAGCCTCTGCCAAAAAATAAATAAATAAAGAAAGAAAGAAAAAAGAGTGGACTATTGTTCATTAGTCTGGAGGACCCACTATGTGAACTTCCTGAGGAGATTCTGCATGAATTAGCTCATCCTGCAAAGAAACTGTTTGTGAAGTTAAGGAACAAGAATCTTGTGCTGTAACATGAACATCCTGTACTTCTGCAAGGACCGGTGGAGGAGAGAGTTCTTTGACGATATCCATCTTAGGATTCACATCTGAAACGTCCAAGCTAACCATTGGATGTTGTTCTTCCTGTGGTTGAGTGGAATCATCTTGCAATGAAAGAACTTCCAGCATAGATTTTTCAATTTCTGAAGTGCCATTTTCCTTCGCGGCCACAGGTTTATCCTCTGTTGGTTGAAGCAGGCTGTTGCATTAAGGAAAGAGAAATGAACAACCTTGTTTAAGTATAAATGCACTGACATGTTTCTAAAGGTGGGATAAACAGGTTTGAAATCCCTCCCCTATGTTCTGTCTTCCTTTTTTATTTTCCTATCTTTGTATCTCCTCTCACTCGCAACACATAGGATTCTTCAGAACATATTAGAGCCCCTGTACCATTGACACTTATTTACGATAACATATTGCATGTCTTAATGAGTTTAAATTATTCTATATGTGGCTTCAGGATATGTCAAATACTGATAATATTCATAGCTTGGATCACTTATTTACTCAATGACCACAGCAAAATTAAAATAATCATTCTTAACTTCCACATCATAAAAAAAAGAAAAAAAAGAAACAAAGAGGAGGACACATCAAAAAAGAACAATGACCACATTGAGATGACAGAAAACCAAGTGGAACAAAGAGATCAAAGAGTTTAACCTTGGGAACTCAATTGGAGTCAGGTCCAAATTGCTTGGGTATTGGATCTACAGTAACAAAAAAGGTGTGATTATCATTAGAATAATATGAATCAAGTATTTAATGGACAATAAATATACCCTTCGATCAGCAACAGGTGGCTTCCAATGCCCATGAAGACCATTTGGACCCAAGATTGAGTGTCTTGATAGGGTTTCCTCCTTGGGGGGCAGGAAACTAAGAGGATAACAGAGGATGCAAAGAAAAAAAATCAGATAATTGTTAAACGATGAGCCAATCAGCACTTGGATACTGAAATAGTGCAGCTTTATGTTGCTAAATTCTGCAAAATATGCTGTCAAATGTTATACAGTTATGATTAGAAGCTATGACTACGTGCACTTGCTGTTACTTCCTGATAAAATCTGACCTGAACCATGTGAACCAGAGCAGGTTAAGAATGCAAACAGAATCTCAACATTAAATATTTATCACCTAATTAATATCACTATCACATAACAGAGTTCAATCGATACAAGTTCAAAGTTCAAAGTTCAAGAGTTCACAGGTAGCATGATATCAACAATAGGCATGGAATCAAAAGTAAGTAAAACAGGTGGTGCTGCAAACATAACCATCATGTGTTTTGTACCAATCTTTGTGTCAAGGCTCCACTTAGCCACTAAGGTAAAGGCAACCCTTAATTCAGATTATTTTTCCATGGGTGACTTGTACCATAGTTACAATTTCCTTTTTTCTTCTGTATGCGAGCATTGAACTAGTAACAATTATGAATTGCTTCTTTTGAATAAGTTATTCTCTTTATTGTGACTATAAATTTTAAAAAGGATATTAATTAAAATTTCATAATCTTCCTCTATGTGATTATCCTAGAAAAAGATGCTTTTCTTCTGCACTTCTATACTATATCTGAAACCAATTTGAACCCCCAAAAATTAGATTGATTTTTTCTACTATTTATCAACGATTATGTGATCAATGTAGCTTCCCACTAAAATGCATGATTATAATAGTGATACTGCAAACTGAAGTTAGGATATTCCATCCAACACAAATTGAGAAACTTCCAGAGCTTTATATTTAGAGCCTTACAATTTACGAAATTGATCTTCTCTACTGTTGGTTGAAAAACTATTTCTCTGAACAATAGGACTCCTATAGAAGCCATCTCTCACAACTGCTCTATAAACCTGCAACATAACAATAGACGCACAAAAAACAAGATATGAAATATGTATCAGTGACACACAAACAGCCTACTTATAACAGTCATCTTTATCAGTCTGTAGAAAAGCCACCTTTCATGTCATAGTGAGAGGCCACAATACCTGACTGGTTTTGTTATTTTCTACTTTCTTTTTCACCGGCGGCCACACAAATGAATCATCAAGAGAATCATCTTCTAAAGCTTGTCCCCATATATTCACTTGGCTTCTGTTCTTCCTATTTAATTCTTCAAGTCGACGTTGTACATCTGGCTTCAATGCTTCTAACTCATTCAAGGCATTCAATAATCTCTGTGTAAACAGTAATAAAAGTCAAATAAAAACATTCTCCAAGGTTTTATTTTCTTAGGATGGACCAAGCCCATGATGTGCAAGCAGGATCTGCGCTAACCAAAACAGATCAGCACAAGCACCATGAAGACTTCACTACAGCACGGATCACTATAGAGACCAACAATCAACTCTCAATTATCCAAATACAAAATGGAAAAAAGTTCAGATAACACAAATATCAACTGTATTAGCAACACAAATAAACAAAAAGTGAGTTACCTTTCTGAAATACAGCTTTTCATTTTGTAACACCACCTGATAGTCTTTGTGGAACGGTATGGTCTCAGTGATCAAACTGCATTCGAAAGAAATACATTTCTTATGTAAGTTAGATTACATATGAAGAAACACACATCTAAAGCTTAAGGAAAATGAACAATAGTTGAAAGGCTCATATGCTTGTTTTCTTATATATGCTCAGATAGTCTTCCAAACACATAATACACAGGGTAAGGTTAAGGCACATGAAAAAAAGATAAAAAGCTATAATACTACTTGAAAGGTTGAATATACAATTCTAACAAAAACAGCCTAAACAATGGAATTTAACCAAAAAAATTATAGAAGATGGAACATCCATAACTAAGATCATTTATTGTCATTCATTTCAACATAAAAAATGAACAGACATCAGAAAATATAAATTAAATGATTTAGAAGTCTCCTATTACCTGTCAATTCGTGAGACAATGGCCAATAGAAAATATCATAATAGGCGAGGCCAAATTAACAAATGGCTCAAGTGCATCCAAATTATCTAGATTCTTTCTTTTTGATCTATTAGGACAATGTAAATGTGGCCTCTTGATTAGTTTCAACAAATCCATTACTAACCAATCCTATATCGTTTTGATCAACTAACAACAAAAATCCAAAACTGAATTAGTTTCCACCCCCAATTTTTCTTCGAGATCATATTTCTCTTCCATAATACCTACTTCAAATGCTTATTAAACCAATCGTTCTTTTATATTTTCCTACATGCAAAATTATAACTTAAGAATCAGAAACTGCTTCTTTATTGGGCTACCATGAGGATCCAAGCACTATCAAATGGCAAAAAAGTAGACTATGAAAAGGGAATATTATTATTTAATCTATTTCTCCCATTTAGAATTGCATTCTTATTCTTGTATATATTTCATCTTCCTTCTGCCTAATTATTCATTGACAGTATCTTTACTTGGATCACAAAATCTCCATGTCCCAAAAACTGAAAAAAAAAAAAAAAAAAGCTTTCATATTTGTTAAAAAAAATAGTGCTAAAGAACCACATTAATAAGCCTAAGGAATTGTAGTTCGCCAAATTAAAAGATCAAGACAAAAAAGCATTAAAGGAGCTTTGACGACAATTCATCCCAGGAGGAATATGATTATTTACAGAGGAAACAAAGTCATGCAAATATGTTCCTGAATAAATAGCTTTAATTTGAATTTATATGTCTACAGTTAGTCATGAGTCAATAGTCAAATTTTATTTAAGTTCATTGTGTCAATTCAAGTTCAAAAATTAGTTTTATGAAATTCAAACAATAAATCTTCTCAAAACAAAAGAGATAGCAGTCAGATATAGGTGTGGGGCTTAGAGCTTTGCCGAAGTCGAGCGAATACTTTGAGGGCTTGGTATTAGCATTGTTCAATTAGACAATTAACAGTTAAGAGAACAGAAAAAAGTGCCAAATGATTAGTTTTAGGAAATAGTGCAAGTGTTTATAAATCAGTTTTTTTTTTTCTTTTTTCTGTTTTTAGAAACCTTCAAAGTTTAATGATGGTATAATATATTGGTCAATATACAGGAAGCGGACAGCAAGATGAGTGGTTTTGTTTTATGTCCTACAAAGTCCTAGAAACACATGACTGTTCAAGTACTATTAAAAGAAGGGTATGGAAAAAAATAGTACATGACAAATGCATTAAAGAAAAGGAATTGTCATAGGCCAGTTGGCATTACATAATCTTAACATTGCTTTTTTTTTTGCATTACGGCGTCTTCCATTCATTTGCTGCATTCAGCTCATTTACCAAAGTTCTAAAGATTGAATCCTCTCAGCTTATCTTTGAAACTTATTCATGTTTCCTCACTTGATGTGCACAAACTTTTACACATCATAAAAATTTATTCTGTTTTAGGACTTCTCAAAAGGGCAGCTAGAGAGTAAGAAAATTATTTAAAGATGGGGGTTCAGCACCAATCTTCAAAAAAAAATTTGCCTCATCGGAGATCCTCAATATCATCTTCATCGATGGGCATATGAAGGTTGCATACTTTACTAGTACTCCATACTTTACTCTATATCTTTGTAAGTTGTTACATGTTTTTGCCTTGAGAACATAAGAAGCGTAAAAATGCAGAACCTTTTTGGAACAGATACTTGACATCAATCTGAGACAAGTGAGACATATATGGGAAGTATTAACATGCCAGCAGAAAGGAAAAGAGGTTAAGGGCAAGAAAAGACTGGCCTGTGTGAAGGTGATGGCACACCATAAACTCATTTTCCCTTTTTTTCATGATCTCATAGCTATTTTATTTACCATGAGGTGCCACCAGCTGACACAACATGGTAAATAAAATAACAGCAACCAGTTAGTGTCATCATGCTACTGGAACTTAAATCCTTGCCTCTAATTTCATTACTATATTGCTTGTTGCTTTCTCTCTTACTGTTTGTACAACTAAATATCGCTGCAAAGCAATGAACAATCAAACACAGAACCAAAATTTGACACCTCAGCGCCAGGTGGTTAACACCTCGGCATCATGTGTCTGACACCTCAAAGCCACTTGGCGGGTACATTGATGCCAAGTGGCTCCGTCTCATCCCACCAACCAATCACCCCCCACCATCCGATCAGCACCACATGTCAGAGCGTTACGCCACCACAGACTCGGTGTGAAGTGGTGACAATTATGCCCAAGACCGGCACACCACGTTCCCACAAGTGGTGCCTCATCCAAAGATAACGGCTTTGAGGACCCACTATAAAAGGAGGTTCAACAAATACGTAGAACACAACATTGAACTCAAAAATTGTCCAGCCAGTTTAATAATTTAAGCATCAGAGAGGCATTGTCAGGAGCGCCCCAACACTGTTTTTATAGGGTTCAGATCGGATTAAGCAAAGTTTGGCTTATAATTGACTCGGAGAAAGGACTAGGTTGGATCCAAATTAGCCTCCATCTTGGACAACCAAAATCTAACTTAACAGATTGGTGTTAGGAGGATAAGTGGAGATGATGAAGCAGAATGACTCAAGATGATGCTTCATCATAACTATGAGATCTAGCCTTAAAGCAGAATGGGTTTTATTCGGTGTATACTCAAGATCAACCAAGTTACAACAAAGGCCAAGGAAAAAAGGCTCAATGCATTTACAAATAACATGCACTCATTAATAAATCTAAAGAAAGGAATTAGAAATTGAGAAAAATGTGATGCAGATGTGTATGTTTAAATATGATCTCATTTGTGCTTTAAAGAACCAAATTCTAGTTATGAGCTGTTAATTTACATTTAAAATGCATAAATTAAGATATTACTGAGCAATTTCCTCACCTAGAAAATCTCAGAAGCATAACAAAAAGATCAATAATATTCTTCTCGCTCCGATAAATTTCTGCCTGCACTAATCCAATAATTAGGAGATCAAGATTAAAAAGGTGAGACAAGAATATCTAGACCTCTCAACAACATAATAAATCAAATTGGACAAAGTACACTCATAAGATCAGCGATTAACTGTGAACCCAGCAGAACTAAGTCTAAGATCTCTTGGCAATATTAACCAAAGGCAAAAGAGAGCACCAACTATTAAAAAGTTCCTTAAAATCCCTCTTAATTGTAAAATGCAGTAGTGTAACAACTAACATGTTTCAATTAAAAAAGACATGTTTCAATCACTGAAGCAAAATAAGTTACAGTTATATTTTCCATATTAGTATGGACAACAAGTGGAGAATCTTTTGCTATAGTGAACAACTTCTTGAAGATTACCAACCAAAAGAATATGAGGGAGGAAAATCACCACGTGATTAAACAGCAACATAATAGAATCAAAGCAATGCTCTAAGTTAAAAGGCCCGCATAAATAAAATGTCTAGGACATCTACCATAATTGACCACCTTACTTCCAATGTGCATACTAATGCAGATTGCAGGATGAGCTTATTGTTCATTCAAGCTCTAAATTTCAATGAAAAGATCATAAATTGAAAAATTTAAAATGACAAGCCTATTGGTGAATGGATTGGGATAATGTACAAAAACAAAAGTAAAACTTCTTTCCCATGCAAATAATAGGAAAGTGAAGAAATTATTTTTTCCCATGCCAGTTCTTTGACATATGAGTTAAGAAAATTACATTACAAAAAGAAAAAAAATTCATCAACCATCGATGAGAGCAAAAAATAAAAACAGGCAAAACATCATAGAATGACCTATCAGTGTTCATCCAAACTCAAAAGAACAGTCAACCAACGAAGTCTCTACCTCATAACAAGAGAGAGGTGTCGCATGTCATCATTGTCTGGGAAAAAACTGCTAATCATAAAGTACAAAAGGAAAAAGTGGCAGATAACATGCTTAGCAACACAATGGTTACAACACAAGAAAAAGAGTGTAAGATTCCAGAGATGCAACAAACGAATTGACATCAACCAAGATAGTGGTTTGCTTTTATGTGTAAACTCTAGTCACCTACTTCTTTGTGACATCTTGATTCTGAATTTAGTACATAGTGTAACTGATTTTGGTTAATTTTGTTGTCATATCCAGGGTCCTCAATTTCGATGTGTGCCGTCTAGTACGGGCGGTATGTACCGATCCGAGAGGATACCAGAACGTGAATCGCCCTCTACCAGGCGATACTAGTGTTTTGACCGGTACTGAGGCATACTGATCAATACCGCCCCGGATTTCGACCGTTACTGAGGTGTGTCGATCGATGCGCCCTGACATGGTAGGTGGAGGCATTTTTAAGGTTTTAGGATGTACTGTCGATACACCCTAGCATATTGACTGTACATATCGGTATGTACCGTGCCAAGCTGCCGGTACAGACCAGTATTCAAAACCCTGGTCATATCTGTTTTTTCTTCCCCCATGGTCCAGAAAATCACAGCTCTGGTAGTGATGACAACAATATTTGTTGTGAACAGACAAACTAAAGGTATTGTTAGTTAGATAAAAACAGTTTAGTTGCAACAAAACTAAAACATATCTTGTTTTAGTGATTCGTCTTTCAAATAGACAGTGTTTTAAAATTGTTGGTAGCACAATTCCATAACATTTCTCAACAAGAATGTCCTTGTTCAGAAACCCAGAATTGCATGCCCATAGACTAGAACATAGAAGATCTATACAGTAGAACAAGTAAATTAAGGAAAAAGATGAATAATGTTCTATTTCCATGAATATTTCCAATATTCACCAAGCAAAACTGTATGCACATACTTCTGCTTATAATATCGGTTAACAAACATAAGAACCAAACTACTCTATTATCTTGTAGGTTGCCACTGATGTTACCAAGTGAACCCTAAGACCTGACTCTTTTGTTTTTCAAGCCCTATGAAGAACATTACCAAAGACTACTAACCTAGCACACATTATGAACAATATTGCCACTTGTGAATATGCTGTTGCTAAAAGTACCATTGTTCTGAAACCACATGTATCATTTACCGTACCAAGTTTTGAATCTAAGTACCTGTATATATAATCAGGATCCACGAACAAGAACGGAAAAGAAGATTTTTTTCACACATATTAGAAAAGGTATTAAGACCATGTTAAACATATGTGCTGGTTACACGGGCTCCCAGAGCATACAACAAAAAGAAAGTCTTGTTAGCCCTGAAAGAATAATCTAGTTTGCTGACAAAGGTATTTCAGATCAACTGAATGGTGTTGTATATTTTTCGCCAAATAAAAGTCGCTATGGCATATGAAGAATTTCTGATGCTTCCGAAGAAATCAGTAGTCCATCGACTTCCGATGTTAGATCACATCTAAGATAAAAGCCTTAATAATATAATAAAAGCATGCAACTTCTCTTCCAACCATGAACAATTCGCTAAAATTAACTGCCCAGATTTGCCTAATCCCGCGTAATCGATCAAACAACACATGAATTGCCCTTATCTAAACCGCTAGAAGTAGCGCCCTGACGAATAAAACGACAGTGCTGGTTGGACGCAAGAAAGATTTTATCCTTTTCAAGGTTCATATAGTGAAAACATCCAAAGAAGGATCAAAACCTGTCTGAGAAGATTATGGGCGATCCGGTAGTAATAACGGAGAGAGATCCGATTGTCCACATCGAGCCTCTTGGCGCTCTCCGAGATATTGATCTCGCCCGAACAAGGCTTCATATTAGGGTTTCCTCCTGCTCGCGTCACCGGCTCTTCAAATTCGCATCCAAATCGAGACGAATCCGTAAGGGATTCCCACCGATGACAGAAAACCTATCCGCAAAAGAGATCGCGATCGTCCTCCGTGGGCCTTCTTCGATGGCGATCGTCCGACGCGAGAAGAAGGGGTGTGGCGGGTGGCGGGTGTGGGGGTGACAGGAGGGCAACCCAACTCGCTCGTGAAGAGGGGCAAAACCGGAAGACGGATCATCTTGGTTGCCATGGTTTAATGAAGACGGAAGACTTCGTGCCCAAAACCGACGAACTCATATTCACGATTTTACCCTCCCTGTCGGTCAAATCCTTCGCCTGTTTCGTGACTATGGCCTCATGATGAACCCAAACGCACTTGGTGAAGAGTCAACTCGTTCGATGGATCTGACTCGGTTCAATTCGACCGGCGCAAGAGACATCTTAATCCATCACAAAGTGGTTCCTTGACGCTTAATTATTTGGGTCCAATTAAAGCTGCGTTCGAGGATTTCTCGCTTCGGTAAATGGGCTTGATCCGATAGCTTGATTTGGCTCAGCAATTGACGGGAAAGAAGTCAGGTGAACCCAGGTCCGACCCAAGTAGAACTGGACTTACGTGCCCTATGATTTATTATTACGTTTGGTTGCGTGTGGCGAGCACGCGTTATGTGCTCCGTGGTTGAACTGCAAATGCCGCATGTGGAGATGGCTTGAGATGTAACGTGGATAAATAAGCTACTATCTCCGGATATAGATATTGGTGGGTCCAAGTCAGTCGACAAGGAACACCCACATGGAAAGCAGTTCCTTTATAAAAGATATTTACTTTTACTATCTCCCGTATTTATTTGCTTTTTTTTTTCTAGTTTGTTTTCGTTAAAGGAGGATTCTACCCGCTTGACTTAAGTTTAAGGATGAGAAGATTACACATTTTGATCTAATTAAAATTGTTTTTGGAGAACTTGACTCGTGGATATGGACCTCATAGATAACGATAAATGTGTTTATGTAAAATCTATTATGTCAGCAGCCATGGTACCAAATAATGTTTTTAAAATATTCTTAATTTGGATAATATTTTCATATATTTACTTTTTTTTAGCTCTCTTTATTTTCAAATTGTTGACCACTATGTAGGCATCAACAACTGAGCCGATCTATTAGGTGTAATCACCAATGATTTTTTTTGTCCCTTAATATAAATTTAATTATCATAAATGATGTGTTCTTTATATAAATTATTAACTTCCTTATTTGTATAGTATGGTTAAGGAAATAATTAAAAATAAATTTTTAATCATATGAACGAGTTGCAAATTTTATAAATCAATTTATTTATTTATTTATTTATTTTTTAACAAGTGATATAATTTTTTAAAAAAATAATTTATGTTTTATTTTTATGTATGAATGATAGGAAATAAATATTACTATTCTATCTTTGTGTGTCAAAATAATATAAAAATTAAAATAAAATTATTACTTATGTTTTGGGAAGAGTTCATTTTCTAGGCTCCCTTCCTTATTTCTCATCGAGCTCGGTCGATTTAGGAGATGATTTTCCAATGAGAGGATATACTCATGTAGGATCTTTTATTTTTTTTTAATTTAATATTATTTATATTTTAAATTTTTAGTATTAAAACTATTATAATTTGTATGATGCCTAATAATATTTTAATTATAAAATTTTATGATTAATAAATAATGATCATTGAATTATGATGTTAGAATGAGTAATTAACTTAATAATAGTTTTAAATTATTTAATTAGACATATTTATGTTTTTATAATTATGTGCGAATTTTATGATTTAATTAGTTTAAATTTGAAATAATAAATCTAAACTAGTTAATTCATATAAATAAATAAATTATAAGTTAATTATTATTATATAATATTTGATAATAATTTTAAAACTATTAAAATCTAATTTAATAAGAATGATCAAATTGGAGTCTAACTTGAGTTAAGTTGATTGGTCAAGTATAGTCCAACCTATGTAGTTAAGCATGATTCAACCTATGTGACTAGAAACAATTAAAACTACATAGCTAGGTATGACTCGATCTGTGATAAGGCATGACCTAACCCATGTAGCGATGTATCATCTAGCCTTATATAGTTAGGGATGACCTAGCTTATATAGTTTGGTATCATGTAACTCATGTAGTTAAACATGACTAAACTCATGTGGTGAGGTATAATTCAACCCATATGATTGCGCATGACCCAACTCTATATGGCCAAGGATAACTTAGCTTATATAGTTTAGTATGATGCAACTCATGTGACTAAACATGACCTAACTAATGTGGCCAAATACAGTCTAATTTATATGACTAAACATGACCCAACCTATGTGATCAAAAATGACACAACTAATGTATCTAAGCATGACTCAACCCTTAAACTATGCGTAACCTAATTCAATAATAAGACTCGGCTCAACTTATAAATGAGGTTGAGTCTAACCCATGAAGGTAGAACTGCCTAGCTCTGGGATTGACATTAGATACATTGCTACACCTCTATCGAACTCGTTATACATCAGCTCCGCCTACTACTTAAAACAAGTATATGCAATTCACGTGACTCATTCAAGGCTTAAGTTAGTCGGTTTAGTCTAGGTTAACATTATGCAACATAATCTAATTTTTTTATTAATTTGAGCTCATTAATTGATTGAAATAAATAGATTTGATTAGTTTAAGCAGGTTCAATGTGATTCCAAGTCAACTCGACTAGTTAAATTCTACTTGACATAATTCAAATTTATCATATCTAACTTAGATCAGTCTATGATAATTTTAAATTAATTGTTTAAGGATTTGAGGTTAGTTTTATTATGTCATAATTAAATTAAGTTTAGTTTAGGCAAATAAGATATTCCAATTAGGTTATGGTTGATTGAGGATTATTGAAAGACCAATGCCTCGTGTTTTATGATTTGATGGACTTCAAAATTTTATATGAAGGTGTAATTCAAAAATAATTATTGATTTTATTTTTTTATTAAATTAATAATATTTATATGATTATTATCATATAATATATATGATTATACTTAGTGATTTATATTGAAAGTGCAACATATGAAATAAGTTATGAGATCATCATAGTGCAAGACCACCAATGAACATAACCTATTATATAATATATCAAGCATGATATATTATAATATTTTATTTTATTACTTATTTAATACATACATGAATAAATGAATAAATATATTTATTTATGTATCTATAATAAAAACAGCTACAAAGATATTAGGATTTCACATCATTGAAGATTGAGCTCAACATATTTTAACATATTTGGAATCGAGCCCTCTCCTTGCTTGATAGGTTATGTGATATATTATAATATTTTTATTTAATATATATGTGAATAAATGAAGAAATATAAATAAATGATTATATTTATTTATGTATCTATAATAAAAACAGGTATAATGATTCTCTTTGGAGATTAGTTAGCTATAAGACGTGATATTAGGATTTCACATCATTGAAGATTGAGCTCAACATATTTTAATATATTAGGAATCGATCCCTCTCCTCGCTTGATAGGTTATGTGATATATTATAATATTTTTATTTTATTATTTATTTAATAAATAAATAAATAAGTAAATATAAATGAACGATTATATTTATTTATATATCAATAATAAAAATATGTATAATGATTCCCTTCGAAGATTAATTAACTATAAGACGTGATATTAGGATTTCACATCATTGAAGATTGAGCTCAACATATTTTAACATATCAAGAATCTAGCCCTCTTCTTACTTTATAGGTTATATGGATTGCCCTATCGAATCAAATTGGGTCATTCTTGTCGATATTTCTAGATGATCCTTTAGAGAAAAAACCCCTTGATCAAACAATAACAACAATAATAGTCCATTGTGATGTTAAAACCTGATACAAAACCTATAGGATTCGACAAAATAAATCTACACTAAACATGAGACCAAAAATTTGGAACGATTGGTTCCACCAAATGGAAATACAACCTTGTCGGTGCTTACCATTCGACAGTGCCTCCTTGGGAAAGCTCCCATCACCAATGCCTTTGTACTGTCAATTGAAATTGATCTCGCAGAAACTACCATTTCATCGCCAACACAATTTTCTTTGGCCATTTAATATGACAAGAAAGCCTACGAACTATACGACAATGATCGTTCAGATCGAGGACCGTTCACCTGATCATATCACGAGAGATGTAATCTCAACTTGGACAGCTAGGATTCACTCAACAGGCCATTAAACCATCTGTGACCATCTCTAATTTTCCTTTTCCTGTTTTCGTCGTCTCCGAACCATGTATCACGTTAAGCGTTGACTTTTTGGACATTATATATATGTTTCATGCTTTAGATAACTAGTCGGAAACCTCTTCTTTTTTCTTTTTTTTTGTTTTTTTTGACAGTTTCTAAGCGTTAAAAAAATAAATCGTTAAATGATCATAGACAATCAATTGATAATTCACCTTTCTTTATCATCTGGCTAATGCAGTATATTAGTCAAAATTAAGATGCCTGGAAAGTCAACCTAAAGCAATGTGTATAAAATCGAAAAGAGCTCGATAAGAATCTGTGTGATGCTCAAATCACAGTTTGAGTTCGAAGGTAAAGTTTTTGATCGTGTGATATCAAACTATAAGTTTCCTTTTGTGTTTTTCGAGAGGGAGAAATATGAGAATATTTAAGGTATTTTCTTACCTTCCATGTGTTGGGCAGTAAATCCAATTTTATTCATATGAGCTTTATCAATCCATAATCTATCTTTTTCTTTTCTAAACCCTAAATTTAATTAGGGAGCTAATGATGATTGTGAAAATTAGAAAAAAACTGTAGAAAAGGGCAGCGATTTTTACAGCAACAAGGTGATTCAAAAAGAGAAGAAAAGAGCAAACAAATAAGAAAAAAAAAGAAAGAATATAAGGATCACATAGAAACTGTTCATATTCATTCAAATAGTATTTTCTATCTTAGGTTAGATCATATTTACAGTGAATTTTTATTGTGATTGCTTGGGGTGATTTTGGATATTGTGCAGCACAATATGATCCTTGTATCCCAATTATTTTTCTGTGATTGTTACTTAGGTTATGGACAAGAGACTTTGAGAATTGTACATTCATTATTCATATAGTTGATTTTTACGTAAATCTTGATATCGTATTTGATTATGATTTTCGTTTAATTTTGTTGTGTATTACGGTTTGTTAATTTTTGTTAATATGTAAAAAAAATTATTATTATTATTTTTATCCCATCATCATGATGAGCCCTAAAGCTAAATGAGATATTTATAGAATCTGAAGACTTTGTAGACAATGCATGTGAGGATAAGAAGCCCATTAATATTATGAGATAGATCTACTAATGGATGGACTAAGATGGTATTAATTTCTTGGAGTATAATCCATTAAGATCGATATTAAATGTTGCCACCTTCTCTCGGTTGGCCAACCGAGAAGATGGCAAATCGCAGCTTTAATGCTCGCTGCAAGTTACACCGGCACAGGATCTAACCCGCTGTTGCTAACCAAGTGGAGGTAATCGGAGTGGGACTCCGAAAACACAGTGGTGGCATGTGTGCATCCTTCTGAATCCTACGCTTTCCTGGGAGTGAAGAGTAGAGGCACTGAAAGCACAAGGCAATCCAGCTGTTGCTGCCATACATACGCGTGTCTTCCTTGGAGATTTAGGTAAAGCTGTTCTGCTGTGCAGGATTTGGTGCAGTGCTGAGGTTTAATGGCCACAGGACAAAAGGAACAATCCTCCAGGGGTTCTGATAGCCTGTGCCTCCTCGGGACTGTTGGAGACGGATCTCCCATGGCAGCTGTTGCCGCTGCAGCAGTGGGAGGGGGTGAAATCTAGCTGCAGTTATATGGCTGTGAGTGGATACACATGATCTCTAAATGGCGTGGCCCATCCCGGGAGTTCAGTCCCTTCACGGGTCTATCTGACAGGGAAAGCTCGATGTGATTGGAGACTCGCACATGCATGCACTCTGCGGTGGCTTTGATGCTTCCCAATCTCTCTCTCTCTCTCTCTAAAGCACCTTTGTGAAGCGTCCTCGGGATCTGACAATCCAAAGAAGAGCTAGATTTTTTGTTCGAGGTAATAAATACTTGCCACTGTTCTATTTCAGTTGTCTGATGCTGATATTAAGAATAGCATTCATGTCACATTCATGCCGTGATTTTAGGTTAAACTTCCAACGATATTCCCAAGTGATGTGATTATGTAGCGTAAACACTTCCCTCGATGAAAGATGCAGACAAAAAGATTGAGCAGTACCAGATCGAATTCTTCGAGAAAAAGAAACGAATATGACGAAGCACTACATTGATGAGGCTTGAATAAAACCAAGCTTTAGCACAGCATTTAACTATGCAAGTGGGTTTTGTTTAAGATCAGTGGTTTTGAGCTTAGCTTTGCACGCTGACAAGCGAAGGGTCAATTCACCCACAGCCCTAAACAAAGGTGATGCAGAATTGATGAGAAGACATACTTGCAAGCTGCATGAAGTTCCACAAGGAACCCCTAATACTTTTCCACCCCCACTGTTTTGGAAATGATCTCCTCAAACCATTGAACGACGAACGATGAAATCTTACCATACTAACCCCCCTCGACTCATCGACCGTGACATGACTTAGACTTCAAGCTAATCTTTTCTGGTCATGAGATGCAACAGATCCTCTTCTCCCACCTACCCTCTCGGCAAACCCAGACCACCGAAACAGATGCCCATGGCGTCCTTCAATCTGTCCATCCGCGGGGTGGCTTTCTGTAAGCTTTCTAGCCAAGAGAAAACTAGGTTTGGTTCAACTAATGAGCTTGTGGATGCTTCGTGACCACAGATCGCCTACCTATATATGTTGGAGAAGTACTTGGCCACACTTCTTTCCCACACAAAAATATGCTTCTTGTGGGGATTGCTTTCGAGCACCGCATCTCCTGTTTACCACTCATTCCACTGAATGAAAAAACCGTGCCTTATCTCTATCAGATTCAGCTTTTCTTGATGCGTTTTCTCATGAAGATCTCATATGCAAGACCGACTTGATTTGTGATCTCGAATCGTCCCTATTGCAACTATGGCTTCTCGAAAATTAAGGTGGACGGGAATCTCGATATCGTGTACAATCTTCTACACGGATATATACACCGCATTCCCAAGTGAAATTGCCAATTTTGGCTGTGAATGCAACGGGGACGAGCATTGGAAATCCATGAGAGAGGATGCACTTTGCTATAAATTCTCGATAGAAATAATAGTCTTTGTGTTTGGACAAAGTCAAAATGAATCCAGGGATGACGACTCGAAATGGAGACCAAATTAGCGTGGAAAGTGACCTCGGGTTAATTGCAGCGTGGTGCTCCGAGCTGCAACATTGTTGCTCACAGTTCATGTTGTCTAGGGATCCACCAAATCTCATGTTCTAGATCTCCATAACATGATGAGTACGTGGAAGTCCTTATCCAATCTTTATTCTCCAATCTCACTAGTTGATTGTACATGTCATGCAGGTTGGGAAGCTTCCAAAGAATATTTACCGAAAAGAGTTCATCATCTTTACGTGTGAAAGATGTAAAGAAGAAAGAAGATCCACAGGGCACTCGATCATAAGCATCTCTTCCATCGCAATCCATTGTGCAATCTTGGATCACGATCGAAAGTTCTTCGTGGAGGATTTGCACATGAGAAAATTGCTTTGGATCATCGAGCTTGGATAGTACACGCACGTGGCGATCGATCGCTCGGACGGAGGAATCGAATGGTGGACAGCTGTCTGCGATAGAGGTGGTGAAGTGACAGGATGAGATACATCAGTTTGATGTGATGTTCTCATCGCAAAGGCCGCATCTTCCCTCTCTTCCGGACCATCACTCCTCGCTGTTCGCCGGTCTCCGGTTCTGTCATGCCCGTGAAGCCATCCAACGATGTAGCGACAACACTCCTTGGCGTTTGCTCCATGGAAGTTGATCTCGCTGGGCCTCTGGTTCTCTGTACATCCTAGGCACTGTCAGCGGTACGTGGACCTATACCACAACTCACACATGAAAACCCTACTCAAGAAGATGATGATGACCTTTACCGAAATGGATCGATCACACGGAGAAGAAGGACTAGCTAGCTTCAAGTGTAAGAAGCAGGAACAGAGTATACAGTTTACTTTGAGGTGCTACATGCTTTTTGGCCCCTAAGAGTTGTCGCCGAAAGGAACCTTAGGATCTGCGCCACTGATGTAGCTTTTTAACATGTCACATAACTCGTCCAAGCTCCACAAGCCATCAACAATGGTGTTGCTGCAGTCGCTGTTAGCCACTGTGTAATCGGGCGACGCCGAATAGCCAAGCGCTGGTGCCGACACCGGGGCTAGGTCCCAGGTGCCTAGGTCGTAGGCATTGTTCATGGAGAGGCCACTAGAGAGTGGATCGAATGCGACGCCGTCCAGCTCGTCGGGTGTTGTTGATGGGAACTCGGACGCGGTAACCGGGAGTCGAGGGAGGACGGTGGAGCAGGAAGAGCTGCTGGGGCTGCGACTCTCCGGTACTGCCGGTGCCTCGTAGGAGGTGAGACTTCCGAACTGGTGATGTTGCATGCTTGGGTTGGCGAGCTCATGGCGAGGACCTTGCGGAGCTTGGTCGGTGGTGGTGGTGTAGGCATCAAGAGATTGCATGGTGTGGGAAGAGCCCATCTTCTCGAGCAACCTCGGCATCCAATAGCAACGCACGGCGTCTCGGAACATGGCGCTGTTGGCGTCGACCTTGAGCTGTCTCGCCTGCTTCTGCACTCGAGTCCGCCAGTAGTTCTTTATCTCGTTGTCCGTTCTACCGGGTAGATGTTGTGCGATTCTAGACCACCTGCACACAAAAGTTGACGTTTCGATGCATCAAGAGAGACCTTAATCGCAGAAACAACTGATTTATATACGTGTTACCTGTTTCCCCACTTGGAGTGGAGTTCAAGAATCATGAGTTGCTCTTCAGGCGTAAGGTTGCCTCGCTTTATGTCGGGTTTCAGGTAATTCAACCATCTCAGCCGACAACTCTTGCCGGTTCTCTTCAAACCTACGAATCAAGAAAAAGGATATGTAGCCCATAGATAAGGAACAAATAAATCTACACAAAAAAAGAAGAAGAAGAAAGAAGAGGAAGCAAGATTGGCCTTTGATGAAGTCATTAGCTAGCTAAGCAGGGTAGATAGATGCCCGAGTACCTGAACACCTAGCGAGGAGATTCCACCGACCTTCGCCATGACAAGCAATGTAGTGGATGAGGAGTGTGTCCTCCTCCAGAGTCCATGGCCCTCTCCTTAGCTCCATGTCCCCATATTTGCCGGATGATCCCCTTGTGTCAGACATGCTTTGCTCCCTCCCCTCCTAAAGAATGCTTTCCTATAGGGCGGCTTGAAGAAGAGGGCTAAGTTTCCGTGTTATATAGGCCATGCAAGAAGAAGGAAAGCTACAAATAATGGGACAGGTCAGTCGAAGAAGAAGAAGTATCCCAAAGGTGAAACTTACTGGATCCTCTTTCTCTTTATGACTTGTGGCAGTCACAAAGGATTTTTTGGATGCGATCTACTCCTAGTCATAGACTTTGGGGTTTATAGTGGAGAAAAAAGACATCGAGCTGAGCACCTTTGGTGGCTTTTGAAGCTGTTTCCAGATTCTGGCCCTGCAGGAAACGTGTTTGACTGAGCATACAATGGTAGGTAAATACTGCTGACCTTGGCCTTATTAGAGTGTGTGTCTGAGAGAGAGAGAGAGAGAGAGAGAGAGAGAGAGAGAGAGAGAGAGAGAGAATGGGGCTTCATCTCATTTGCTCAATCTCAGCCGCTGGAATCTTTCGTAACATGTCTTCTCTCACCCTTTTGAGCTTCACATTTGAAAGATGTCTTCCTCGTCCAACAAAAGAGGAGCAAGTTTTCCCCGTTTCAGAGACAGGACACTTTATCATGTCCTCAGCATTTGAACATCCTTTCGATGTTGCCCTTTTCATCTGAGAATTGTGAAGAAACATCTCACGAATGAGATATGAAGTTTACAAGTGCCAGATATGCATACCATCGAATCTTTATCCGTGTCTCAGCTCGAGCCAACTCATTTCATTTTCATCTTCCATGAGCAGGAGCCACTCATGGCTCCAGAAAACGAGTGTCTGTCACCCTCCATGACGCCAAGCTTCCCATATGTGTTGCTGATATTAACTGTAAATTTCAAGGTATTAATCATGTCATACACATTTCTTTAGGTTGTGCCAAGCAAAGGACTTCTCTGACTGCTCTTTACCGGAGCTGCTCGATCATTCAAAGTTCAGAACCGGCGAGCGATCATCGCCTATAGCCTCACCCGTATGTTCGACATGCAAAGCAAAGTACCGGCATTACTTAATTGGCACTACAAGCACTTCATTCCCTCCGCTTGAAAGGCAGCATTTTTCTATGAATGCGTAGCTTTCCTTGGACCACAAAGCCATTGTTGTTGCCAGGGCCTGTAAACCATGATATATGTGCTCACAGGTTCATCATCATTCGATGGAAAAGACGAAAACCTAGCGGAAAAAGATATATAGCTCCTAGGTGTAGAACTAATCCAATCCCCGCATCAAGCCAAGTGGGGAAATGTGATGTAGGCTTTAACCTTCTCTTAGGCTTCACCGACTAGTCTACCATCTACCTTATACGCAAGGTGTTCCCTCAACATCTTCTACAGTCTGTAGATGAGAATCACATGGAACCATAAATGTTAATTTCTCTACCACTTCTGTGAGATTGTTCCGTCCTCGATGTCACTGTCACCATCAATGCTCGAGTCCTCCATGTCCTTTAAAGTGAGAATGCTGCTCTAGTCTGTCCATTCAGAGTCATGGAGTATGGTGATCGGGAAGCAGATATATTAACATCTTTTTCTCATGATGCAGTTAAAATCCAGACAGCTGCCTGCTTGGCGTTTCGGTAAAGCATCGATTTAGATTGATTGCTTTGAAGAAGGCTATGCTTACATGACCTCGACAAAGCCACCTGCAACCTGTAGTGTTCATGGAGTAGGTTAATCGTGAGACCCCACTGCAAAGCCACTCAAGACTAAAGATCAAAACTGCGATGGGACAAAGAAGAAAAGGACAAGCTGGAAACCAATCATAGTAGATAACTAGAGAGGCTTTCCTGTTCTTTTCTGAGAAGCACCTCAAAGAGAAGAAGGATCATGCTCTGCACGATTTAATATGGGGCATAATCCCACAGTATTTTTTCTTTTTATTTGGACCAAAAAAATTTCCTTGAAAGGAAGATTTCTGCGGTGTTCCTCAACCAAAGTACAAGGAAGCATTGCTGCATCCTGTTTGCAGCCATCACCCGTCCAGATTCCTCCATCATAGTGCTTGTCGAATAGAAAGATTCTACAATAAGCAGCGGCCATTCGACTAGACTCACTGTTCATCCTCAGTGGATTCACACATTATTTCCTCAAAAGAACTTGCATAGGACGACAAAGTACTGTCAAGCCAGCTCAATTTGATCCCTTGTGGAGATAACATCATGTTTCGGGTTGTTTGTTGTGGTTAGGAAGGAAGAGAAGAACAATCCAAATCAAAGAGAATGGTTTATATTATAAAAAATATTTTTTTATAAAATTAATTATGAGATCTTTGAATTATCTTCTCTTCAGTACAAATTTTCTTACATAATTTTTTGAATAATTTATAATTTTAGAATAATTTATATTTACATAAAGAGAAATTCAGAAACACCAAAAATATTTCTCATATTTTTTTCTCATCAAAATTTAGAAATATATGAGATATTTATAAAAAAATCCTAATTATCATTTTTTTTCTTTAGAAAACTTCTTCTGATATCATAATTTCTTATCCAATTGGGACATTATCTCTTGAAGTTTTAAAAGACTTATCATTAGCAATAGTTTGTGAGTCCCTGTCAACATGTATGACTGCTGCTCTCACCTCAACTTGACTACAACTTGCAGGTGCTTTCAATAAAATATTAATAAAAGAAAAAAAAAAGAGAGAGAGAGAGAGAGAGAGAGAGTGAGAGAGATCATGTTGCTCTGACATGCCAATCATATGGTTCTTGAGGACCATCGCTAGATTGGCTCGAGAATGGGATGTCTTTGTTTGCTACTGGCCAACTGTATCAACTCCTACCTCCCACCTGCATTTTAGTTAGGTGGTGACAGCACTTGGCATGTCTCCGACTCAGCTTCCCCTTCCCCGGTCCTGTCAATCCGAGGGCGGACGACGCCATCCATCGCCCTGAGACTTCAAACGATGGGAAGTAATCGACGTCATCATTTCCACCTTTTTCCTCCGCCTTGGCTCGTTTTTATTCCTTCTTCTCGCTGAGTGCGTGTTGCAGTCGAAGCCTACGTTCAGCTTCGTCTAAACCTATACGGTGACAGGGACGACGGTGACGGCCATGATGACAACATTATCTGTGACGGTGGAAATGATGATGGCGCAGCTTCATCGGTCGAACAAATCGTGTGTGGTTGCTGGTCTGTCTCAGATGCTACAACACAAAGACGATTGTGGATTACTTGGGGAATGTAAAGAGCATTACCTTCAACGCCACTAGTTTAAGCTCAAGCTTCAATAATGGACGTGTTCTTTTTGAACAGACCAAATCTAGACGAAGGAACGAGAGAAAGGGGAGCTCAGCTCGACAGCACAAGAAAGAATAACTCCTTTCTGCCAATATGCCTAAGCTAGCATCACTGCCATAGGTAATCATAGGCGGACCTTTGCAATTCTTCTATCCTTCACATTTGTTTCAGCAATTCACGCCACCCAGCTGGGGAGTGCGACCACCGCCCACGATATGAAGAGCAACTGGCTGGAGGTCTTTGACATGTGCCTTTTGAATTCAAAGCAGTCAGCAGTCAGCAGTCAGCAGTCAGCAGGCAACAGTTCCATGAGATGTTGATGTTTGTTCCAAACCACATCCTCAGAGCAAGCTCTCGGACCATCTTATCGCTCGACGGTACACGGTTTTGGCCTGTCATTGAGCAACCTTGAGACAGAGATGGTCCGTTTAAGATTCTTGATCGAAGAAGCATCCCAAGGATGCAGTTTGCTTCGAGATAGCACCACGACTGATCCGTGTATGAGTCTTGAGTTGCCTATCGTTGGCATGCCCTGTGTCAGATGTCAATACGAAGTCTCGACTCTTATCCGCATGCAGATAACGTTGGCGCATGAGTTTTGCTGGCATGTCCAATGAACTTGGGCTTGCATGCGACGACGGGTAGCAGCCTCGAGGTAGAAGATTTGGAGGCCAACTCAGAGACTTCGCCCCGTAAGATCACATCACTTGTTGATCTGTTTGGCCATGTCCGGTAGTGGCAACCGTGGAAAAGCCGATATGATGTTTTAGTGGACATTAGACAGTAGTTTGAACCGATGATTTCTTTTGACCATCCATGAAGTAAGACTGAAAGAGATTGCGAATTTCTAATCATTTCAAAGGCTACCGAGCACTGTTTCTTAGTCCACAGAGCGACCAAACTGCGAAACCAATGCTATTTAACTCGCCGAAGTCTTCAATATATCCGATTGTGAGGTCATCAACTACGACCACAGTGCTGCTACTTTCTCTGTTTCTTCTCATGTAAGGAAGGACTCACCAGTCACACACACAGCTAATCTCAGTGACTTGACTATCATTTATTATAATATAAAGACATACCAATTTTAATCGACTTTAATACATTTTAACAATTGTGATGATGAGAAAATTTGAGAGAATTTTTTGATCCCACCATAGTCGCTATATAAACACTAGTCATTATTGATTTGATAGCCACTCTAATTACACTAGTTGGGCACATTAGATGCTCCAAGGGATCTTTTACGGTGGCCCAACAGGCCCAAATCCAGTTGGGGCACGTCACGCACGCATCACGTGATCACCTGGAAAATATTTACGCACCCTGTTCTCGTGCGCTTTGAAGGCAAAAGGGCAATTCCGTCTCTTGGGTCGCCTTCTCACTGCGGTCGGCCCGTGGAGGTGGTGTTCTTCCGAGAAACGGCCATTGGCCCGTCGGCCGTGGAAGCGGGCGAAAGATGGATCTTCCGCCGATGGTGCTCGTCCATGGGATCCCCTGGGCGGCGTGGCGCTGGGCCGAGCGTCGGTTCCCTTTCTTTCTCTAGCTAGGGTTACGGGTCTTTGTTCAGGTGACCTCCATTCCCTCCCCGTTCATTTCTTTCTTCGTCGTGGAGGATTCTTGAAATTATTCGGTTGGAGATATAATGGCAATGGCTGTTGTCGAACTGCGATTTAACTGCGAGTTGTAATTTGCTTTCTTGATGAGAGGCGGGGGATTGGTTGGTAGATTGACGATGTCGAGTGCTAATTATGATTGTTGATCGTTCAAATTTGTCCCTAGTCCGGGTGATCAGATCCGAACTTGTTTCTTTACCGGGAGAAGTGGCACGTTTGCCATGATGTGATGTCGGGCATGTCTCTAAACTTTGAAGAAATGCTGTTTTCTGAATGGGGGCTGAAAATAATGAACTGGATTTTGTGATGTAGCAGGAAATTAAGGATCGAAGGCATCGACCTGCTGAAATCAAGATACTATTTAGAACCAGCAAATATAACCTGGGAGTTGAGGTAACTTGGCATTGCTATAGTCGGTAAAATCTGAAGTTTTGAACTGCTTACTCCGATATTAACTAGTTGGAATTCCTGTTTTTATCTTATTAGACTAGAAGAACCGACATTATTCTTTGTTTTTTGTCCTTCTTAAACCCATGAATCAGTTAAATTTTTGGTGTTGTGTAAATAAATATTTTAAACTTGAACGATACAGGAAGGTAGACTAGTATAGTTTGTGTTCTAATATGGATAGCTAGGCATATTACTATAGGTGTTAAATTATTAAGATTCAAATGAGTCACTTAGGCTACTGTTTTGACTACTGTAGAGTGTTCATATGAACTGTTTGATATCCTTTGAGCACAAATACTTACAGTTCCGAACACAATGTTATGTTTACCTTCAGCAGATTTCATAAATACTATGGCAGACTGGAAAATCTGCAATGTTGAAGCATTGAAAGAATTCTGAAGGAATCACCTTTTTGGCTGCTGAGTTAGGTCTTTCTTTGTGATTTATATTCATTCATACTTATTATATTGGTGTTAGGCTTCCATGTCTAAATTGTTTTTCCATAGGTTCACTCTTGCATCTTGGTTAGGTTACCACCGATTCGGCCTAACCAACTGATGGAAATGTTGGTCATGGAACTTTACCATGGAGTTGATGACTGATAGGTATCAGATGTAGAAAAAAAGCTCATACCTCGGTTGTCTAGTTCCACATTGACACATAAAGAACAAAGCAAGACATAGTGGAGCTATTTTTTTTCTCATTATTATTTATGCTATCAACAGAATGTAGGAGGTCATTTCTTGCTTCTTAGTCAGCACACCAGAAAGTCCTGGTGAGAAGGCATTTTGATGTATTTTATTCAGGCGTATTGTCACGGACTTAGCTGGTTTTGCCTAAGCCGTGCGGCACCAATGCGTATCACCGCAAAGGTCATACCAATCTCCTACTGATCCCTTAGGATCTGCAAAAGAGAAGACGAGGCAGAAAGCGCTTTCACACGGGATCCACAAGCCACTCTTTTAGCAAACACATTATAGCCAATGCAAATTCCAACCATGGATATCACAAGCTCGTAAAGGATTGCCACAACAAAGGTATAAAATTGGTCCACTACAGACCGAATTCTATTACAAGTATTCCTCGACGCGTACATTTTTTATATACAAGCTCTGACAATGGTCAAACTCACTCAAATAGGGCATTTTGCCTTTGCACGCCCTTTACAAGCTTTTACAATGACAACCAACAAAAGGGACACGGACAAGCACAAGCGAACAAGTGTTTACAATTTTGTCCAGTGACATTCTCCCCACTTAATCCTTCTCGACGTCCTGCGTGAAGCCTTTCTTCACGAGCTACTGACTTCTTTTCTTTGTTGGATCTTCGATCTTGACTCCTTTGCGATCGCCTCTTGGCTCCCATTTGTTCTCCGGTTGTTGTTGTTGAGTCGTCGAACTTTAATCGTAAATGCTGCTTGCTTCAACTGACAACGACTTTGGTGTGGGGTTGGCGAGTTGTCTTGATCTTCGGCTCTTGCGGATTAAATCGATGAAGGTAAAAGACCATCGTTGATAGTCTTCAAATTCTTCTTGTCTCGTAGGCTGAATAGATGCTTGTTGGAGCTTTAACGAGCATCGCCGCAACCTTTCAAGTTTTTGTCCTTCCTCCGAAATTTGCCCCGAATCTTCTTAGCTTAGATTTGTCTTGAAGGGTCTTCACATCTGTCACAGAGCTCCTCTCGCTTTGGATAACTAAGAGAGTGGGAATCTGGAGTTCCGCCCGTTCTCTTGGGAGTCGAGAAGCGAAAGGTTACTTGTCTTCGCTTCGCCTCCTCGAGGTGCCGTCTTGTCAAGTGTTCTGGAATTACTTTGCTCTTAGATACGTGAAGTGTTTGCGATCTCTTGTTGAGTGACTATTGTGATTCACCTTCTTTCTTTGAATTTACGGAATGCAAGAAGTTATCACTCGACTTCGAGTAAGTCTCGATAGATTTCGTCGCCTTTGGGATTGACCGCATTCTCCATCATTTTACATCGCCGACTCTCTCGAGTAGCAAAGTACAAAGACACAGCGTCGCTGCTCAGATCCTTGGTCATGCGACTTGCAGATTGACCAAGTCCTTCACTCACGGCTATCTTGATGGAAAGTGTTGACAGGTCTTACAAAGTTCTCGGACGCCTTCGGCCTTGTCTTTGGTATGAGTTCACTAAGCATTTCCTCCTCCACGGCCATATCACGACCAAGTGCTCTCCTCCAAGAGAGCAAGGGATTGATGACTCCGGAAGTCTGGCCCTCGGGTACCATAGCATTGCGACGCCACGTGGCACTACTATCCGTTGTCTCGTGATCTGCGCATCCCTTCGTGATCGGTAGATCCGCCTCTGCGGTAATTGTGACACTCCTCGAGTTCACCTTCAATCTAACAGATGATTGATCTTGGGTAGTTGAGTCCCACTTGGACTCGTCATTACTTCACGCCCTATTCGACCCCCGCTTCAACACTCTGTGTTCTTTGAAAGCGATTAAAGCTTGTCGATGGAAATACTGATGAACTCCCAACTCGTGTTGTAGGACTTGCACCATTTCTGTTCTCCTTAGCCATTGGTTACTGATGTTAAACACTCGGCCTTGTCCTCCGACTTAGGGCTCCCTTAGCGAATGTGAGCTCAAGTAGTTCCACTCTTCGGCAGACTCGATCATACCTCAGATGATCCGGTCCCAAATGGGACTCCTGGTATTTCAGATCGAACTTCTTCCTCGAGAGTGCACCTTATAAGGCGATGTCGAGGCTTCCATTCAATGCAACATTCGGTTGCGCATACGGAAGACCCGCCTCTCATGGTACCATGGCATTCATCGCCAATCCATAGCTTCTTCTTGCCGTCGTGTTGTTCACCGATGTGGAGCTCTATCGCTCTCGATCATACCTGCATGCGATCTAGTCCCACGTGGGACTCATTGTGTGTGTGTCGACTTGCGCGAACTTTTCACCACAATCTGCATGCATCGTCGCGCGCTGGTGACATCTCCTGCATATCGATCCTCGTGGTATGAACTCGAGCTGCGATATCTCCATGTGTGGACTCGCCAACACATCGCGGGGCCTTCGCCCGACCGATTCGATTCGCTCCTTTCGCAATCGACCTTCGTCACCACTCTCGGGTCACACTTTGACGAAGGCTAGCTCAGACAATCCATTGCTATGAGCCTCCTCTGAAGTCCCTCGACTTTGAAATTGGTGCACCGTTATGCGGATCCTGGGACTCGCTTGCCCTACCAACTGATCTCTGCTGTGCACCACTTTCTCACGGCAACTCGAATGGCAACACTGCGTATATTCTTCAAGATAATCGCTATCCTCTTGCCCGTGTCAAGGCCTTTTGACACCAACTTTGCAAAGAAATGGCTGCGTCGCTTTAGAATCTCCACCAAATGCATCATCGAGATAAGCGTGTGCCTCAAAGCTCCTTTGTGTTTGGCACCATGCAAGATAGTCGGCTCCATCTCGAATATGAAACCCATGGAACGACATGATCCGATTCTCGCCTGTCGCAAGAGTTCGACCGCTGCTAAGGAAAGCTCAAGCCTCGCTCCGTGTTCCATCTTCAAAGCCAACTCCTTGGCGCGATTTGGGTACTTCACCAAGTTTTCCCCAAGTTGCTCGCTTCTCGATTAGATAGGATTAATGGTGGCCCTCACGCCCACCATTCATGGTCGACCTCCGTTGAGTCGAACTCTCACTGTCGGCTCTTAGTGTGCCTTCACTTTGTGTTGCCCTGGTTGCTCCCCACTGATCTCACTATCGCCCACCAACGCATTGCCCATGCGAGATCATGCGATGACTCTCACCGCTCACTCGATCCATCGAGCTCTGTCTTGAGGTACTCCTCAAGTAGTTCGTGCACTGCATTCACACTCTGAGAGCGGGACTTATCCTCATGGATATACGCCCGTTGAGCAACATCTCTCTTCGTGATCCTTCCCTCTGGAAGTTTTGGAGACCACCGTCCCTTTGGACTACTTTGCGCCAAATGCACTTGCTAGATAGTGACACCTCACCAATACATTTCGCCTTTGCACGCCCTCTGGGTCTAGCAACATCTTTTTGCACTGTTGTACACTTCGCGCCATACTGAAAGTATCCTGCGCACATGCCGAAGAGAAAGTTTGATGCTCCGAACGCACGGACCTTCACCGCCTTGGGATGGCTACTGGACGATCCATTGCAAGACCTGCATAGTATCAATTCTTGAGTTTGCAACTTTCCTCACCTCTGTGAGCTTTGACAACTCTTTCGATCATTGAGCAACATGTGCGAAAGCAACGGTCATCTTTCCTTTGCAGCACCGCTTGCCTCGAGCACCAGTCAAGTTTGGGTGTCAATGTCGAGCCACCGCTCGAACTCGGCCATTCCACCTCATGGCGCTCGCGCAATTCTTCTTAGCTTGTTGTCCTCGTGGTTTCTCGACAAGGTCCCCACGTTTGCATGCTAAGTGTTTCTAAGTGAGCTTGTCCCGCTGATACCAAGCCCGTCACGGACTTATTTGGTTTTGCCTAAGCCGTGCGGCACCAATGCAGATCACCGAGGTCACTACCCGAAATCTCCTACAATCCCTTAGGATCTGCAAAAGAGAAGACGAGACAGAGAAAGCGCTTCACACGGGATCCACAAGCCACTCTTTTAGCAAACACATTATAGCCAATGCAAATTCCAACCATGGATATCACAAGCTCAGAACAGTTGCACAACAAAGGCATAAAATTGGTCCCTACTGGACCGAATTCTATTACAAGTATTCCTCACGCATGACTTTATGTACAAGCCTACAATGGTGTCAAACTCACTCAAATAGGGTATTTTGCCTTTGGCACGCCCTTTACAAGCTTTACAAGTGACAACCAACAAAAAGGGACACGGACAAGCACAAGCATTACACCGAACAAGCTGTTTACAATTTTGTCCGTGACAGTATGGTGAATGTAATGGAATTGCTGTGTGGTCACTTCACAGATACATTTACAGATAACTACTGCAAGGTTGATTCAGAAACACTAGGGTTTGGCGTAGAGCAATGACAATCCTCTCTTTGGATACTTGGATGTTGGTCTAGTGCACAAAAAAAAAAAAAAAAAAAAAAAAAGACAAAGCCGTATGTTTTTTTACCACATATTCTTTGGTAGGAGGACATATTTCCATCTCCTGCATCATAACAGTTGTTATGTCAGATTATTGCATACTTTCATTTCTAAAAAGGAAAATTAAACATGTGTCAATGTGCTGCCAACAAGTCTAGATGACTAATGTCAAGTTTGAAACTGAGGATTTTACTCTATAATGTCAGTTTGATGTGGTTTTATGTAAGCTTTCCATTCTCCTCAGTGTGATCACTCTTGGCTTGTTCCTTCCTCTCTTTTTTTTCCAGTGCCCTTCAACATCATTACTTGTGAAAAATCTTTCTTCTGTTTGGTGTAACTCAATTAATGATGTCAAACTTAATGAGCTGGGATTTGAGGTAGCTCCTTTTCTAAAGTTAGGTTTAGTATCTAAAACAAGGCATCTATATGAGAAGTCTGATATTAATTTTTAGATTGTTTGGTGTCTGTACTTTGCAAGCTTTTTTAAGCATATATTTTGTGGTCGAGTTTCAGTTTTGGATACTCATAGGTTTGCTTTTATAATATACCTTGGCCATCTCTTTGTTCATTTGTCAAACCATTTGATGATGCATGTTATTTTCGCTCAAATACGTTTGAAATTCAGGCTTGCTTGCATTTTTTTCTAATGAACTTTAGGAGTTACATTGCTTGTAGTATGAGAGAAGTTTTGGTAAACTCATGAGAAAAGTTTACCGTCAGAGGCACTGCATCCAGGCGCATGATGCAAATTTCATGATCTCTGGTAGGTGACCGCCTTGGAAGTGCAGACCAGATGTACTGGATTAAAACTGTGATAGAGCTAGTTGATCGAGAACGACTGTCTTAAACTTAGTGTCATAGAAATAAGAATTATTTGCATTAGTATTAAATGCAGTAATTAATAATACCGTACTAAGATTGTGATAGTAAAGTTGCAAAGCTTCTCCTTTATTATCTATCTTGCCTCAAATAAAATGTAGATGCTTCACTGCTTGGATGGCATTTGCTGAAGAGGAAATATGAGATGATGGATGACCGGGCGGCATTTTCTCGGGTACTTGTTGGAAGCGTTGAAGGTGACACATCAAGAGAACCTTTTATTTAAAGGGGCATCCTCCTCCACAAAAGTACTCGAAGGTATGTTACAGTCCCTTCACCGACTCTCATTCCTGTTTTAGTTATCATTTATTTATTTATATTTTTTTTCTGATGGTCACATGACGATGAGAGTTGGTAATTTATGTGTCGCGTCATGGCTTTCTGCTAACCTAATTCCTTTTGCATTGCCAACATCAAAATCGACAGGCCGCCTTGATTCGACCAGACAGTCCATTGCGAGTCATTAAACCGTAACGTAGATTTCATTGCAACGAGCGAGGGGGGTAATATTTCCTGGAAGTGGAGGTGGAGGTGGATAATATAGGGTAAGGCATGCTCAAAGTTGGTTCAGTAAAAAACCTTCCCTAGCTAGCCAACTTAAAGATGGGAGATGTGAAATATGAATCCACGAGGCTTAAATGATAGGTTGGAGAACTTCAATTCACAGGTTTTATGACCCCCCCGACCGAGTCGCCGTCTCCTTCTCTTGCCTCGTGCTTTCTGGCCATCCTACGCCTCCCCCAAAAGTTCCAGTCGATGGATGCCACGTGTCCATGGCTGCCTAATTTATGTGAAGTAGAGGCTCACAGGCTTCGCTTCATCTCATCGGAGGGCCATCGTGCCCGAGAGAGAGACGAGCAGTCACGCCTCCATGCCTGCTGCCCCCATCAACCCGGTCTTCCTTCACCGTTGGAATCTCGCAGGTCTTCCTTCCGTTGGGTTCACCATGCTCCTTTAAGGCTGCGGCTCAAACCGGATGATGACTTGACCTTAGGCAGGAAAGAATTAGACCACAGCTGTTCACCATGACCATGCATCCAAGAAAGGAGGCCACAGGATTTGAGGATAGCAAGGACCTGCTCCTGCTTCCCTACCTGACAGGAACAGTGTCATCATCAGTCTGCCAAGCCTACCCATCAATCCCCTCCTAATTACTTAAATCTAACCATTGTGGGTGTTTCAGCATGTATCCTTCAACCGGTCATGGATATATTCTGAGAGGAGGGCACCGGGTCGTTCATGTACAGCTTGCCACGGAGAGGCACCTTCCTTTCTTCCCCCCTCCCCCTGTTTCTTCATTTTACTGTGATGGGAGAGACCGTCGAGAGCTTGAGTTGCCTGAAGCCCTTCCTCTGCTGCGTGGAAATGGACCCGAGCTTGCAGCTGATGGGCCAACTCGAAGAGCTAAATGGATCCGCCATGGAGATTCCAGACTCCGGAGTCGTGGGATTTTTCAGTGAGGATTACTTGTCCCACCAGTCTGAGCTCGGCATGCCTTTTCCGGATCACGTGTCTGGTTTGTTGCCGGCAGACTGCCAAACACCCGCGGCGCCGCCGCAGCCCGAGGCGTCTGTAGCGGAGCAGAGGCAGGGAGACAGAAAAAGGAAGGGCAGGGAGGGCGAACACGCTTCGGCAGCTCTTCGGGAGTCCGGCTTGCGAGTACTCGAGATCAAGAAGAATAGTAGCGTACGCTGTGCCATGCTTATTGTTCGATTGTCTGTCATCTTTATATTCTTTGGAGGTGCAACGTTTTCTTTCGTTCCTTATTCTTGGATTTTACCCACCAGCGCTCGGGGGGTGGGAAGAGAGCGAGAGGGAATTCGAGGAAAGCGGAGAAGCCCAAAGAGGTGGTTCATGTGAGGGCAAGAAGAGGCGAAGCCACTGACAGCCACAGCCTAGCCGAGAGGGTAAGCGCGGAAACTCCCATCACCGACCAAGAAACTAATAGCATTCATCTAGGAAGATCTAATCTTTCAGTTCTGGAATACAAGTTTGATGATTTTTTTTACCTGTTTATTATACATGATTCGTTAATGGCTTCAGGTGAGAAGAGAGAGGATTAATGAAAGAATGCGCTGTTTACAAGGCCTTGTTCCCGGCTGCTACAAGGTAAATATGGCCCACAAGGAAGCTTGTCGGTTTTTGTTTCCCGCAATTCAATTACTCGTGAACACTCTAAAGAGAGAGGCCATGGTGATTACAGGCTATGGGCATGGCCGGAATGCTCGACGAGATAATTAACTATGTACAATCACTGCAGAACCAAGTTGAGGTAAGACTTGTCGTTTTGCTCTCATGATCGAGGGGTTTTCTTGTCACCATCGTCACTCTGTTTTGCTTTCTTCAGCACCTGCTGTTTTGTCTTGATACAGTTCCTTTCGCTGAAACTTTCGGCCGCAAGCTCCTTCTACGACTGCTGCTTCGACATGGGCATGGAGACTCTCTCCGCACCACAGGTGATCCTTGCCGTGTGAATATATTGTCCATGGGCGGTTCCATGGGGAGAGGCAGAAGAGCAAGGGCCACTCCCTTGTTCGTATGCTCGCTCACACACACGCACACACACATCACAACAACAATTTTATGGAAGGTTATACCAGCGTGATACCAATACAGTTGATGTGATGATACCAATGATATTAACCCCACACACGCACACATACATCACAAAAAAAAATAAAAAAAGGGGGTTCGAATCATATCAACCACCTCTGCAGTTGCTGTGACACCAATGACTGAGCATGCTAAGAAATGAACTGATTAATCGTGCCACTTCTAGCAACTATAGCGAACTTAACATCCTCCAATGGGCCAGAGTTTGGAGTTAATATACTTTAGCTAGGCATTGTTATATACTCGGAGTCGACCTAATTATGTGCTTCATATGTACACCCCTACTTGTTGAGGATGTTAAGTTAATACGTACACCCCCTACTTGTGGAGTTAATGCCTGAAGGGACACTAGTCCTTGTTTCTCATCCATCGGCAGGCAGGTGATGGGCAGGAGACAGATGAGGCAGCTGTGAGACCGGTGGGAGAGGAGTATGGGCGCTGTACCACCGGCTTTCCTCTGTAGTTTGTCCTTTCGCATCTCTCTCTCCCTCTCTCTCTCTTTGCTTCGACGGCCATCTCCGATTGCATCCACTCGTGCATGGCACACATGTATTCTCTCTCTCTTTGCTTCGACGGCCATCTCCGATTACATCCACTCGTGCATGGCACACTTGTATTTTCCCATGCACTTGCGAGGATGACATTATATATATATATATATATATGCTTTACTTCCTTTTCTGTTTGCGGCGTTTGCAGCTGTCCACTTTGACTCCCTACGTCATGTTGCCAGACATCTCAACTGAATGGCAAGAAATAAACAACTTTGGATTATAATTATAGATTGTCAACCAGATCCACGTTTTTTAGCATGATTTATTTAAATTAGATTTGATGTGGCAGACTTAAATCTATCTGTAAAGAGCCGTCTGTTGTACGTGCCGTGCCAGATGGTGACACCACTACTTTCTTCGACTAATCGTTTTCCTTCTTCGTAATCTTTTGTTGGATCGTTTGAGATTGCAATCTTACGAGCAGATACCAAATGAGGGTAGAGAGAATTTTTGACTTTTAGAAAATCTTTATACTATATAGACGTGTATGAAATTGTCCATTGTAGGATGGATACTGCCCAGGAACCTCCAAAAGACGCCAATTAAGGATACAGTTAATGGGACAAAATATGCTTGTCAACTTAGATTTCTTGATAACGTAAACGGATGGAGACATTAAGAATCTGAGAGTACAGTTTATTATGTGGACATGACGGACGTGCTCATCCACATCCGAGAACTTGCAATCGCATGGGCGGAACAATCAATTTCATCTACAGTGTCCCAAAGCGGGAATGCACGGCGTTCCTTTTGCATGGTACCCACCACCCCACCGTGCATGCAAAGAAAGGCATCCAAATCTGCAACCGCATGAGAGCCTCATGCTGAAACCTGCGTACGCGTCATCACCGATTACCATGCACACGTAGCGCGAGAGTTTGGCCAACGCTCGCGTCATCAGTGATGATCATATTTTCTCAAGAAGCATTCCCATGTTGCAGTGAACTTCTCCACTCGCTCCGCTGCAGGCCTTGCTTCAAGCTTCCTTTGCCTTGTTCCGAAGAAGAGACCCCCATGGATGATGATGACTCCTCGCTGGGCAATCTTGCAGCCGCTCTAAACGAGACATCTTGACGACTCGGACAAGGCCGGATTAGCCGACGACAGAGAAATAAATGCCACAGCGCCCGTGAAAGGAACAGCTCGGGTGGCGAATGATCGCCGACGAGGAAGCTTCGTCGATGGATGCCATCCTTTCTGCGGGCTGGAGAAGCGACAAAGAGGTTGTCGATGGCTAGGCAGATGCAGTGCTCTCGATGATGCACGGAGTCACTGGAAATGGAGCTCACTGGAAATGCTACGGGCGAGATCGGAGGCAGCGGAACGTAGGAAGGAGCTCCTTTTGACCTGTGTCGTCGGAGTCCTTGAGACCTCGATGTGGCGGGAAGCATGGGCTGCTCCCACTCAATGACAATTGGCGCGTGATGCGTAAAGATTGTGAAGAATGGGCATGGAAGAGTACAGAGAAGCTATTTATTTCTTGCCTTTCGGGTTTTGCCTTCCTTCCTCAATCTCAATACCCAATCTGTTGGGCGCAGAAGAGACGAAGATGAGTTGGTGGTTCATGAACAAGCCAAGCCGTGCATGCCGCATGAAAGGCAGGCTTTTGCTAAATTGCTGAGCCTTCGGCTGGCAACCATCATTTATACTGGGCTCGGAAACAATGCATCAATATGCTGAGTTGAGATGCACTAATTTTCAATGAACGAGCTAGTAAACTCAAATAAGCTTCTTCTTTTTTTTTGTTTGTTTGTTTGTGCGTGCAAAATATTCATGGACAACAGATTAGAATTTGTATATTGTCAGGAATCGAAAGAGCTGAATGATATATTGTGTGTTTTGCAGCATAACAAGTTAAGCTTGTAGAGATTGTATTGTATCGATCAGTTGGATTGGGACTCGAAGTCTTAAAAGTCATCAACATGATATCAAGGTGACTTTGGCATGCATATATTAAGATTTAATCTAAATATGCACTGCAGATTCTTATCAAGCTAAAACTTGGCGTGTTATGTGAGCACAACATGGAGAGCCTCGGGGTGAAGTCTAGGTTCCAAGAGAAGGGGGATGAGCTCTATGATGTCGTAACGAATGGAGCCCCAACACTCTTTTTCTGTGTCAGTACTGGAATTGAAACATAGCTCTAATTTCTGCAGCAACAGCAAGCAGCCCCTCCATTTCAACGAACACCTTTGAAATGCTTCACACATTAATATAATCTCCCATCAGAAAACAATTCTGATGTACAAAACTATTAATTATATAAAATCTCAACCTTGGAAACCATTCACAATATGTGTATGCGTGTGGTAAATTCCAAGTAAATATATATAGCTATAGCTACTGATTGTCAAAGATTTCAGCAGTAACAAACCCACCACAGGAAAATAATCAAAAAGCTAAATGGTTAACGGCAATCGGAAATCATGAGCTTAATTCGTGAATTCAATTCAATCCACAATTCTACCAGATCAAGGTTAACGAGCAACAGGAAACCTATCAAACAAATCCGCTTTGCTATGAAACCATTTCGACCGACCTATATCTCGAAACTAATTAAGAAATAAGTTCCCTTTCCTAAAGACCTGAGGATGTTGTGATGGTCATTTCTAGGTATCTCCTTCCAAGATGAAAACCAATGTTATAGGATGTAACCCTCTTGTACTTTCTTGTTTCTCTCTCTTTAGTTACCAACATGAGGTTGAATGAAGTTGTTCACAGAGGATTGAAGAGAACTAAACACCACACGAAGTTTCTCCCAGTCAAATGACTCCAAGCTCGGGAAGAGGGCAAAGTAGATCCCAACCGCAAGCACAAGCACAAAAACACCACCCTTCATGTAGCCAGAATGATGTGTTAACTTCCCAAGGATTGCCTTGCAGCATTTATCTGCATCCTTGATTGATGTTAGTTTGCTGGCATTCATATCCTGAGACAGGGCTTCCTCATTCTGCACAACAGAAAGTACAAAAGGGCACCAAATATTTCAGACTCTGATCTGCACACATATTAATATAATGGCAATGAACAACCAAGTCCGTGGTTCCGATATTAAGTACCAATTATTCAAACCAAAGAGCATGTGTCAAGCAACTGATACAACATCCAGAAACAAATTTATTGGAAGTGATTACTTACTTTAGCCCTCAAATTCTTAAGTGTTGCTCTAAGAGCTTCGGGAGAGATTTTGGATGCGCAACTTTTCCATTCATTCGAGAGTTTATGGAGAACAACAGTACTTGCATCAACATTCTCTAGGTGAAGTTTTTCCTTCGCAATCAACCAGTTAAAGCAGTTAGAATGGTTTCTTTAAAAAAGGAGAAGAATGAGAAATTGAAATCTCTACAAGAACGACTCACCCACTGCCTGTAACACTCAGCATTTTGAGTCAAACACCAGATGAATATATCTGCTGCTTCCTTTGTTAGTTCTGGAATGTCTGCAAACAGGTGGCAGTTACCAATAGAGCCATAAAAATTAGAGCATCAATCTAGAACATATGTACAATGCCAAGGATTTCAGCTATACTTTGTTGAATTGCAACAACAGCAGCAGGCAAAAGCTGCTGTGATGCTTGTTTCGTAGTTTTCGTCCCAGGAGAACCTGCAAGAGCCAGCTCCTTTAGAGTAGGATACACCGCTTTGAATCTCTCTGTGGCCTGCAAAAACCCACAATTCAGGAATGCTAGTCTTAAACTTTGAACTGGATGATAGGCAGCATCTCATACGGACACAAACAGACCTTGACCAGTGCCGTAGGAGCAGGAAAAGTCATTTGCATAAGCAAATCAAGTGCAGTAGGTGGCACTAGGCGTTCCCCCTTTCTGACAGCACCATTTAATAAGATAGCTCGAGATTTCGGCCCTGAAAGAATTCTACAAACAAAATGCAAAACTAAATTTTGAATCAAACACCAATACAACACACTTATTATTAGGTCAACTTGACATTAGAGCAAACCTCTCAACCAATTGCAAAACCAGGTCCCTAGATTGTGGGTTCCCCTGCGATTTTCCGCAAACTACAGGAAATAGGTAGTGTGCCCATGAGTACATTCCGACAACTGGATCACCCTGCGAAGCCTATCAAAGTAGAAATCTTCTCAATTTAACAACAATATTACACTGTAGCCTTGCATCCACGAGTCGAACATTCAATTTGGACGTTTTACAAATTACCTGAGCAATAATCCAAACAAGAACTGGGAGTTTCTCTTGTCCTTGAAATCGAGGGTTGTCCCTTAATTTGGGCAAAAGGCTTATAAGTGTGTCAGGCTTCCGTCTTAAGGTCATTGCCAGAACAACAAATATTGCAACCTGTAGTTGGTATAATCACATGCAATAATATTTGTGAAAACTCCAACTTGCTATCTATAAGAGGACTTTTCTCAAAGGCACTTGCAACACATTTGACATAAACATATAATATCAATTTGCTGTATAAAATTCATGAAATCACGAAAATTGCTTGAATGTAATTGCAAATTAAACATATAAAACCTGCATTTATATGTGGAAGTTTCGGATGCAATTTCCTATTGCAATTAAAAAAAAAGTTCCTATAATGAACTTGCTGTTGTTACCGTGATGAAGACCAAAACTAGAAAAGACGTATGGCCAGACTTAAATTCTCCTAAAGCATGTTGAAAACATGGTTGTCTGCTAAGTCATCAAGGAGAAGGGTCATACAAGGATTAAGGAACAGCAGGAATCAACAAGAATGTAAGCTACTATTGGGAAAAAAACACATAGAAAGAGAGAAGAGCAGATGGATCAATCTAGAAGGAAGGCAAGATTGAGAAAAAACATGGAACAACTACTTCTTTGTGTTCCTTATTTCTGTCGCTATTCCATGTCGTCTCTTAGTCTCAGTGTTAGCCCTATTGAACAATCGCTCACTTAATTGTCTTATGCCTTGAGACTCTTCCATGTCTTCCCACCACCTGCCTCTCTCACACACATTTATGCCATAGCCCAAGACAAACAAGGTCAGTGGAAGCACTCGAAACAGTAGTTAGCACCACTATTATCGCCATGAACCACAAACATAAGCATAAACATACACACACCACACCTATGTAAACACACACGGTCATGCATACATGTGCACACATGCATAGAAATGCACACAAGCACACATAGGCACAAACACATGCCGAGATGCACACAAACACGCACAGGTGCACATGTTAATCTCTAAATATTCTTCAGATCCTGGTCATCAATGCATAACATGTTAGCCAACAGGCAAAAATTCTCCTGTAACATGATGATTGAATGCTTACCAAAAGACTGGTGAGAGCAGGTTATTATTGTTTTGTTTTTGGTTGTCCTGAATCCAAAACCTACTGAACATAATTACACCAGTTTGTTTTTTCACTTCTTTATATATTAAAAAATATTAATTACCTAAAATAAAAAAACACACATTTTGAAATAACATGAAATTTAGTGATGCTTCTTAAGGAGATCACAGATGTTTTTTTTTTTTTTTTGGCAGGCCTCATCAGGAATCTAGACAAGTGGCCAAGAAACATAGAATCCAGAAAGAAGAGAAACATGTAAAGAAAATAGTAGAAACCACAACAACAAAAGAAATAAACAACTTTAATATATGAAATAGAATAGGATAACAGAAAGGAATGGATAAAATGGCCATGCTAGGCCTTTATAACGTTCTCGGTAATTATTATTGGCTAGTGGCTGCATTATAGCCTGTACTAGCCTACTAGGTTATATTAACAACGTACACCGTTGTAAATTTATTAGATTGCATGTCTAGCCCTCCATCCTATAGCTCTGAAGATTCATTTTTCTTTTTCTTTCTTTTTCCTTCTTTTGTCTATACCTTGGTGCTACTCAGCATATGTAGCCTGCAGCCAGCTATGAAACACAAATTGATTCGTATAGGGTGAATGGGGAATGGCCATACTTTAAGGCCTGTGTTACATCCTCCATGGCAATTAGTGGCCAATGGCTCATACATGAATAGCCACATTAGATTATTACCAATGTATATGCCATATGAAGTTCCAGATTGCATGTCAATAGACCCATAAATCTCTTTTTTATTTTTTTTTATTTTTTCCTTATTTTGTATATTTCTTAGTGTTATTTGCCATATGAAGTATGTGATCAACTATGAAACATTAATTTACTAGGTCAAAGAACAACACTACAAAACAAATTACAAAATATGCCTCTTATATTCAGAAGGTATGAAATGAAGAGTGTTACAGTAAGTATCCCTTCATAAGCTAATCATAGATGAGTGGCGGATTTGGTGTAACACCTTTCTTTTATCTTACTTTCATATCATTAAAAAGTTTCAACCCATTAATCGATCACAGGATGTTTGGATGAGGCATGTAAATATTTTCATGGTTGATTATACAACCTGAATTGCCAATATAGAACTTCTTATGATTGCCGCTATATAGTTCTTATTTTCTCTGATCTCAGGTACTAATCAATATTTAATTATCTATTGAAAATTTCCATGGAAAGAATCTCATTTCTTTGCATACAATTCCTTAGCTAGGAGTAGGAGTTCAAGTTAAATCAGACTCTGTTTCATGCAAAGGCGAATACATAAAAGGACGTTCAAGAGCTAAATTAAATCATCTAAAATGCCTTCTCTTAATGTCTTTATTTTTCCTTGTAAGCTCATTGATCAGAAATGATTCCTCATTAAACTGGACAAAACTACAAAAGCTGCAATATATACGCTTTAGATAAAATTTTCAAGAGGATAGTGCTCAAACATGATTGACATACATACTTTTCCTTGCAGAACATGTATAACAAAAGAAGGGCTTAAAGGATATTGGAAAAGATTAAAGTGATACGCATTAAAAAAGATGGAATATCTGGTAAATTTTCAGTCTGGGTTGGAATAAAATAACCACCTAAAAAAAAACTGGTGCAATTTTTAGTCTGACGAGTTCTATTTCGCAAGCAATCATATTCCTCTAAAATTTTACTAGCATATATTCCACAATTGGGGGGAAGAATAGGAAAAATCTAGTAGAATATTACCTGACTATTTGATGGAGTGTGTTGAATAGATTTCTTTGAACCCTTGACAGCTGACTGTTGACTTCCCAGTTCAGCAAGGATGCCATCCAGGCACCATAAAACAAAATTTCCTAAAGCTTCAGGAGATTTCAATGCAATCCAGTCAACCGAAGTCTTGCAAACAGATTCAGATATATGGCACAAGGGAATCTGTTCCAGATTAGTGAACATGAATGAGATTTGTAATGGTAGGCTAAGAAATATGCACAAGAAACACAACAAGAGATATATAAAAAAAAAACTTAAAAAACTCGTATCCATAGAGACAAATGGCATAAAGTGACACAAGTAATATGGTGCATCTTATAACTAGAATTAGCATTCTTAAAATGTATGACATCACTGCAGGATATCATGTACAAAAGTCATGATTTACACAGGGCCAGCTCTTCAAAAACTGGAGGTGGGAAAACTGCTTGCCGATGTCAAACTGCCAGAAAACTTATATCATCACAACTAAAACAAAACACAGCAGTTTCACAAAAAATCGTTTTTGACCCTGGCATTGATCATCTTTCAATTATATATCGTTTATTTGAATTACATGGAAATTTACATATTACATACATGCAATGCTGACCAATAGTATTAGATGATATCATTTAATACTATTTCCTCTTTAAATGAGCAACCTTTGCTAGCAAAGCAATTGGAAAATTTTCCTGCTGCTTGACTTATTAACTAAGAAATGACATTCTTGGATACAATGCAGAATCAACTAGTGAAGCTTCAGAAAAGCTATGAACACAAAGCGGATTGCAACACTATGAAATACTAAATAGCAAGCAGAGATCCTGGTTGTTAAAAACATGTTTGAAGCTATTCGTTTGTTATTAGCTACAAGGTTGCAATCAATGTAGAAACAAATTAACATCAAGCAAGAAAAATTGGTACTGATCCATGACAGATATGGTGCATAATCATGGATCATAACGCATGTTTTTAATATACAAATCAATTTCGATGATGACCAATCAAGCATAATGTTTTCTATTGACAAAGGAAGAGACTACAAAACGATATTAGGAAATGACAACAGGACAGGATAGTCTTGAATAGTAGCAGAGATTGAGGACCGAACATGCGACGCAAAACAAGCTTACATCGGCGATCTTAGCAACAGAGGATTCCTTGAACATCTTAGTCCATGGAAACTGTGATGCACTGACAGAGGCAAAGGATCGCGCGAAAAAATCCGCAAATCGCATGAGTTGAATATCCTGTTGGGATTCGTACAAAGCCTGAAAAGATAAAATATTAGAAGAAAAAGAACTTTTAACAGAAACCTGTATAACTCGTAAATTGATTCGATCTTCTTAACATTAGATTAAGAGATCTTATGTGTTCATGTATAAAAACAGATCCAGTTCTCACCGAGACTTCGGCAAGAAATGCATCCAGATCGGCCGCATCGATCTTGGCGGCGGCCTCAGCGACCGTCACCTTAGGCTTCTTTGGCTTCTTCTGCTTCTCTTTCTTCGGTGCCTCCCCTCCGTTCTCCTGGGCCCCGCGAGCGTCCTCCGCCCCGCTATCGTCGTCCTCATCATCCGACGCGGCCGGGGCGGGCCTGGATCTGGCACCACCGGCCTCGGCGGCAGCCGCCGCCGCAGCCGCGGACTCGATGGCGCGCCGCCGCTCGCGGGCCTTCTCCTCGACGGAGTCGAAGACGTGGGATCGATCGTTGGCGTGGGGGGGGCCGTCGGGGAGGTGGCGATCAGGATCGGCGGGCGGCTGGGGCCTGCGCTGGCGCTTGGCATAGGTGACCTTCTGCCAGCCGTGGTTGGGGCTGGGGTCGGCGGTGGTGACCGCGCCGTCGAGGGAGGACGAATCAACGGTGTCTTTCATGGCGTCGTGTCAACGGGGCCGATGTGGGGGAGGAATTCGAGGCGAGCTCGCTCAACAATAAATAGCAGAGAGAGAGAGAGAGAGAGAGATGTGCGGGTGAGGTTGCGAATGCTGCCACTTAGGCGGTGAACGGGTGATCTAATTTCCAGGTTAGTTTTTAGGGAAGAAAGGCGAAATTAAATCACGGAATTCTATTTTTTTATTGGATAATTTACCGATAAAAGTGCTAGTGAGTTTTTAAGTGACCTTATATTTAATTTTTACTAAGGATTTTTTAGGTATTATAAAAATATATTGAATAATATTGATGATTATTTTTTAATTAAATTTGACTTTATTTTTAATTAAATCAATTTTTAAAATAAAACAAAAATAAATTTATTAAATAAATAACTATTTAATTTGATTTAATTAAGCATTAAATTATTTTAAATTTTTAAATATTATCATCATTTCCTCCACCTCCACTCTCATTTTGTCGCTTGCTCTTTTGTCTCTATTCTCGCTCCACTTTCAATGTTTTTTCTCTCACTTTATTATCTTCATTTCCTTTTATGTCACGTCCATCCTTATCTCCGCCCCCTCCCTATTAATTATTTTTCTTTTTTACCTTCTCCTATTTATCTTGATCGTCATCATCACCTCCTTCTCCCCCGATCCCTCATCTTTTTTTTTTCTTTTGTTTTTCTTCAATTCTCCCTCCCTCCCTTTCTCTACCTTCGTCTCCTCCTCCTTATAATTTATTAAGAAAAACTATTACACTCAATTGATTCAACATAAAAATATATTATTTTAAAAATAATTATTTTAAATATTAAAAAATAATATTAAACATATTAGTATCATACCACTACTAGTTTCAGAAAATCTTTCATAGATTTAATGAAAATTCAAAAAATAATACTTGAGTCACACTTGTGTTATACTCGAGTTATATTCGATAAAAAATTGAACCCAAAAATATCATTATAATTTAATCATCCTAAATTTATAATAATAATAATAATAATAATATTATATTATTATTATTATTATTATTATTATTATTATTAAACATGTATCTCATTTTAGTAATTCTAGAGAAGTTTCAATAAATACGATGAAAATTCAACAAATCAAGCTTGATCACCAATTCAACCTAAAAATATCATAATTAAAAATATATCTATCATAAAATAATAAAAAAAATACTATATATATATATCTTAGAATCATATAGTAGTTTTGGATAAATTTGAATTGATATAATAAAAATACTTTGGATATCCTCGAGTTATATTCATGTTACACTCATCCGTAAATTCGATAAAGTTCAACCCAAATCGTTGCAAGTGGACTCGTTTCAATCCGAATTATAACATCGAGATCAAACCAAAACGCCCTATGAATTTATGGTTTGAAACAATTAAATTCAAGAGTTTTATAAAAAAAATTAAAAAGGTTTGTAATAAGGTTGCCACAGATCATGACAATAACATTATGGTTTGTAATAAGGTTGCCACGGATCATGACAATAACGTTATTAGGTCACACAATTAGGATTTCATCGTGCTTATGATTTTGATGTCGTTGAACTAGGGTTGGTACATTCAATATCTTCAAATATGTATTATGATCAGTTTGTTTGAATTATATTCATCATTTTGTTTGAACATCACATATGTTTTATGATCAGTTTTATTTTTGTGCTTATCACAGTCATTTGTCGCCTAATAAAGAAATACGATGGTTTGATGTCTAAATCTGTGCAATAACCTATAATTCAATAACTTCAAATATGAAGCGATCCTTTCACATGTTTAGGTGGATTCACTATATAATATTACATATATATATATATATATATATATACATATATATATATATATATATATATATATATATATATATATATATATATATATATATATATATATATATATATATATATATATATACATATATATACATATATACATATATATATACATATATATATATATATATATACATATATATATATATATATATATATATATATATATATATATATATATATATATATATATATATATATATATATATATATATATATATATATATATATATATATATATATATATATATATATATATATATATATATATATATATATATATATATATATATATATATATATATATATATATATATATATATGCTTGAACCGAAATAAATAAAGTGGTTGGAGAAATGTGGGAGTGCAAAGACACCATTTGAGACCGTTACGCGTCCCAACAACCTATTTGGTATTGGAGCTGGCGTCGGCCCCACAAGGGGCTCACTGTGGAGGTTAAGCTAAAGGTGGGGGTAGTTGGGATGACTAAATTATAAATGGGGAACTTGATGGCTTTTATTAGAAAGAAATGACCTCATCTAATGGTACATTGCCTGGCAGCACTTCTAAGGTATCTCCAAGAACAAGTAAATCCATCGACTGTTGATCCGTATTGTTAGTTCACGTCCTCGTTGTTTGATATGGATATTGATTTAGTGTTATTTAGATGTTCTACTTCACATCTCAATTAAGATAAATAAATATTCGAATAAATCTCATACAATTACGTGGAAGACATATCCAATAAAATTATTTTTCATACTCAAGTTAGTTTAAATTTAAAATATCTAACAAGATACTAAGTTAATATGAGAATAAATGCACTAAGAGAATTCAAATATTGAAGATGATCATAGATTGATCAGGATTACATGCTTTTTACAATATTAAATATGATAATGTAGCATGAAACTTAAAAAAAATAAGATAATGATTAGTTGGGCTGGATTGCATGTACTAGTTTTCATATGATTGAATCGATCATTATACCGATGATGATGTACCATCCAATTAATATCAAGGTATTGACCATGTGATAAAAGAAGAATTGATCATGTAGTAACAAAGTGTTGATAACCCTTTGTATGACATCATATCCATTTTACATATTATCTTATAATACATAAGATTATTAATCATTATTGGATCGTGAAAGCATCGATCAGATCTTATCAGATGTGACCTAATCGAAGTGAGTAGGTAAATGATTGACGCTAAAGTGAACAATATGTTAACATGATTTATAGAGTCAATGGGATATCCGAGAGGATGCATATTCATATTCATATATCACTATTAATTCAAAATATCATTCAATAATATTTTTATTTAATAAGTTTCCTTTTTTAAGTGGATGATTCAAATCATCATCCTACGATTTCCTTTAGCAAATCTACGGATCTAAAATCTTATCAAACAATTTTCACACAAAATCTTAATTTGACACTAATTAATGTATACTACCTATATTTACAATGTATAAAAACCACGTCCGACCAATTTTTTCAAAGAAGTGCTCTTATTTTATTTATTGTTGACAAAAGGCCAAAATTTTTAGATTACTTTCCTCTTCGTCATGGTTATTTCTTCTCGAATTGTTTGATCGTGTCTCAAGTCGTCAAATTAGTCTCGTCTGGGCTCCATATTTTGGCCTACCACCATACGTTTCCCATCTCATTCCCTTTCCGCGTAGAAAAGGTAGAGGAAAAGTCAAACACTTAAACTCGCTAATAATTGAGATAAACATATACATTTACATGGCCATTATAAATAATACTCCAGCTAACTGAAGGCCGCTAAAGCCGTAAACCACCAACAATCTAATTAACGATGCAAAAAGATATATAAAATCGCAAGGAAGTCGCTCGTTTGCACAGCCATTTATTTCATACGATCTTCGTAATCGACACGTCTCCCATCTCATGTTTGACTTTAATTGAAGTCTACGCCCCCAACAAGTGATTGATGGGGAATGAATGCTGGCCGGCGCAATGAATGCTGTCATCCAACTCTGACCCCAACCCACAATTCCTGCGCATAAATAATGGTAGGAAGGGGAAATATGTGATCTGCCACCTAAATATCTTGTCTCTACATTTTAGATTAATCGTTATTAAATTATCGAAAAAAGATGGATTCATTCTTTAGATTTATTTTTTTATTTATTTCAAAAACTAGAATTGAATCACGAGAACCCGATTCTAATCAGATTCAAAATCATCGAGCCATTAATGTAGTTCAATTTTGGTTCTGATTTTTGATCGACTTAATTTTAATTTCGTTTAAGATTAAATATTTGGTCTCATGAAAAAAAAATATTTGAGGTAAACAAATGATTTGCGATTGACGCGACGGAAAAAATTAATGTACTTATTTTTATATCGTTTATTATAAAGGGCCGATACGTAAATTCGAGAAATCGGAAGATTTAAATATAATTACTAAAAATGGACTTAGCGATGACGGCAGCGAAGATGGCGAAGTCGGAGGAGTTGAACAAGTCTTGGGTCGTCGGGGTCCTCCCTTCCGCCCCCTTCAATCCCCTCCTCTTCTACTTCCCGATTGCTCTCCTCCCGATTTCCCTCTCCAATTTCTGTTCCGATTCGTTGACGCCGGTACATGGTGAAGAGAAGATGGAAGGGGTTTCAGGCGAAAGAGGCGGCGATGGAGCTGCTGAACCAGATGATGCGGGACAAGCCCTTGCTTCCCTTCTTGATCCCGCTCGGTCTCTTCGCCTGGGCCGTGGAGAGGTGGCTCGTGCCCTTCTCCAATTGGGTGCCGCTCGCCGCCGCCGTCTGGGCCACCATCCTGGTGAGTTGCCGCCATCTGTGATGTCTTTAGGTCCTTCTTCTCGCGGAAAGGTAGCTTCTTTGTGATGATTTGGGTTAGCTGGCTCCTGTTGATCATCTTGGTGGAACCATGTGTTGGAATCTTCTATGTTTCGGCCCTTCTATCTGCGTGTTTGATTGTTAAGATCTAACGAGAATATTCAATTCGGTCAGAAAACACTTTAATCCAACACGATTCCTATTCGACCTACATGGTTTTGGCACAAGTCGTATCAAAAGTAGATGCTCGTTTCACCAATTAAAGCCGACATAGATCTCTTCAGCAAACAGGTCAAGATACTATCAGAAGGAACAAAGGGGTTCTGGGTAGTTCGGAAACCTCTTCTTTAGAGGTCATAACGCGACCCCGACGGCTGTCATACTGAAACCTCATGATCGAAGCTCCTGATAGCATGGAGCTTCGTGCCTCAATTGGTATCGAGCGACTGGCATGCCTGAAGGTGGGTGTTTTGCTCCTTATACGAGACTCTTAACACTCGACTGCATCTGTGATGGAAACCTTGTCTACCTCAGAGCTGATCACGAGCGTGAGGGTAGCTCTCAAGCCTCAGTGCAGAGAGGGCCTCCATTCATCAGCTTTGTCCTTGGGAATGGCCGGGACACCATGTAAAACATGATGAGCCGTGTCCCCACGTGATTGAAGTCGGACACATGCCACATGTTCTAGCACATCCCATGACAGTGCTTTATGATGCAATGTTGAACTAAATCTTTTTTTAGCGATTGAATTTCTTGGTGAAAGTTGAACATAATTTTCTTAAACCTGTTTCTACCTTAAGCTTGTTAGGCATGAACATCTATTCTATTCGTACTTTTGTTTGTTGTGGTGCAGTATGGTAAGTTTCAGCGCCGGCTACTTGTAGAAGACATGAATAGAAGATGGAAGCAGCTCCTATTGAATACAGCAGTATGTTCGAGTCCTCTATATTCTTTGCAGTTCATCTGGATGAACAAGTGGCTAATGTCATTTTATAATCTCTATACAGCCTGTCACACCACTCGAGCCATGTGAATGGTTCAACAAGCTTTTGGTGGAAGTTTGGCCCAATTATATGGAACCAAAACTCTCGAGAACATTTTTCTCAATGGTAGAGGTAAGTCTGTCCATTCAATTCAGCTGGTGCCATGTGTAAGTGTAAATATGTTTGTAAGATAAATATGTTGGTAGGAATTCTAAGTCACAGCTACCTTGTGAGACAAGATTAGCTTCAATTAATGTTAAAGGTACCATGTTCTTCAAACTCTTTAGTCTTATTGCTTTTTGGTCACAAGAGTTTTGACACTTAGTTTGATGTGAATTACCCAGATGCCCATTTGAAACTCCTAATTCACAAAGTAGATCAAAGTGGAGGACTAACAGCACTCATTTGAAATCAGTAGCAAAACATCAAGAAGTGTAGATGAGATGAAGTAATTTATCCTCATGCTCCAGAGATTACAAAGTGATTCAAAGAAAGCTTGGAATAGATGACTTCTTTTGTAAGCCAACAAGGTTGGAACCTAAAATTTGTAATGAATTTAAACATAAACAGAACATCTTGTGCATTATGTATCATTCAATTGGTAAAACAAATTCAGAAACTAGGACATTGGGGTTGAGGTAAGTCCTTTCATGTCTATTAAAAAGTTCTAAGAAATGCTTCTTCTACCCACTTTCTGTTCATCTATCATTTACTCAAAGTGGCATATAAACAAGAAACAATTTGAAAAAGGTTGACATATCTAACTTTGCCTTTTTTTGTTTCACATGCCAACCAGGTGAACCATGAGTATACAGGAAACTTTGTAGAGAAAGAATTTTTTTTTACAAGATTCTTTTTAAAATTGTACATGAAATAACTGAACAAACTCTTCACTTTTTGCAGAAGCGGTTAAAGTACCGGAAACCAAAGTGGATTGTGAGTGCAATTTTGATCATGTTTGTCTTTCTTTAAGGCTCCATTGCTGATGAATAATAATTCATAACCATTCCTCTAATGATTACTACAATTTTTTGTCAGGAAAAAATAGAACTGCAGGAGTTCTCACTAGGTCCATGTCCACCTAATTTGGGTCGAAATGGCATGCAATGGATTACTTCAGGTGATCAGGTTTGATATTTTATATTTTGCTTGATATCTGATCTACTCAATGCTTGAATACTATAAGAAGCTTCTTGATAGTCTCAGATTTTTCTTGACATTCGATCCACTTAATGTTTGGATAATATAGGAAACTCTTTTAGTTGATTAATGTAGGAAAATCCAAATGATGTTAATAGGTGGAATCTCACAGACATGGAAATTACATGTGTGATAAAAAGTTCCATCTTCTCTAGGTGTAATTTATCCCCATGAATTGCGGAGCTCACAAAAGGATTAAATGCTTTATTGTTTGAGTCTACTCCAATATCTTCTACTGATGGTATCAAGGTCATATCTGGTATCACCTGGCCTGGACCTGGTCCACTCAGTAGTACAAAATGATCCTGGTCCCTGTGCATTTTATTGCAAGAGATTGGGTCTCAGGTTGTCCACAAGTCCAAAAGGTCCACCTCATGGGAGCAAACAATATCAGTATCAATATATTTTATAAGGTATGATCATATAGAAACCAAACGGAAGATTTTACCGAGATTGAGTCACAAGAATCAAATAATTTATGAATAAGAACCAAGAAGTTATATTCAAACTAATGGAGGATCATAATGTGAAGCAAGAAAGAAAATTAAAATAACATGAGAATCTACATAGTAACACAAAAGTCAAGTTAAGACAGCTGTGTAGATCTAAGAACAATCAAACTTTAGTAATTTACAAAAAAATAAAAGATTTAATAGTTAGCAAGTACTTTATTTTATCAAGATTAATTGGTGCATCAAGTCATAGAAAAGTTCCAACTCGATCCCGGTAATCAGATGCTAATCTTATCTCTGTGCTTATTCTTCGATATAAATATATTGGAACTTGGTTGAAATTTACATTTTCCTATGTGTTTTGTTCTGTAAGTTGATAGACTAGATGTCAGTATCAAATATATAATAATGCAGGAGTTATAAATGTGGTATCTTTCAAATAATAGATCTAATACTTCACTTGTTAAAGTGTTTACGCTTGCTTTATCATATAGATACCGGTTGCAGTTTACATGACTGTCTACTTTTTGCCGTTATAGTCATCTAATACCAAGCTGAATATTCCTCATTTTTTTAATTTACAGCAAGTCATGCGACTGGGTTTTGATTGGGATTTAAATGACATGAGCATTTTGTTGCTTGCCAAGTTGGCAAAGCCATTGATTGGAACAGCTCGCATTGTCATTAATAGCATTCAGATCAAGGGAGATGTATGCAAGTTCTTTTCCCTTTTCAGTTTTTTTTTTGTCTTCGCAATTTCTATGCTTGATGACTGCAACAAGATGTTTTTAAACCAAGTCATGACATTGATGGTTCCTCTCCATTTGATTTGAGCTATGTTAGAAATAGTAGGTTTGTCATCCTCTTAACAAATTTGTACTATGGTCACCGCTTACCGTGCTTACTGAGTTTCATGTCTTTTTGACACTTAATGTAGTCCACTTGCTAGAGTTCTCTAAGCCTTTGTAACTCGAAAGGTTCAGCAGCAGATGTGGATTCATACCGCCAAATCATAAATCACAGCCCAAAACCTGATTAGTTAAACTGAAAGATGTTTGTCCTTCTATAGTGTTTGTAAAGCTGTGATTATTGTAAAAGTCAGTTATATTGTGTCCTCTATATTTCCTGTGTTTCATACGTATTCTGTACAACTATTTGGTTTTCAAATGGTTCCAATTTATTGTGCACATGCACACACCTAGATAGATACAATGGCTTTGTTTTCTGAACAGTCTTTGTCCTAGAAATTTGCATTCTTCAACATAGGTGGAACCGTGGAAACATAACCATGTGTAACTTGATCACATTTCAGGTCATATCAAGTTGTCAAAACTTTTTTGTGCAGTGCATGATATGCAAAGGCAACACAATGAGGATGATGCCTGGGTTCTGGTTGGCTGTTCTTGGATACATGATATTAATAATTTGAAGGATAGAAATGATAAGTACACTTCTTTTGTGGCAAAAATAGTCAAAGCCTATCACTGATTTCATTAGGATCATAAAAAAGGTATGACAAGAAAAAAAGTGACAGAAGATGAGAAAAAAAGGAGAGATAAATAAGGAACTTAAGAAAGCATGACATAATGGGAACAATCAATCCCAACTAAGGTACAACAGATAATAGACTGGGTTGAGCCTTGCTGTTATGCTTATATTTCAGAGTAGTGTCACTCACCATAGAAACATATCTGCAAATCTAACTTTGTTGTCATTCTCTCTCTTATTTAAGAATTTCATATATTTTCTGATTGTTTAGAGTGACTATGTAGAATACTATTTTGTCTCATTTTATGCAGTAACTGAGAGGGAATTTGTCAATCTTTGATATTAATCTCTACCACTAGAAACTGCTCATAGTTTGAGTTTTGTTCTAAAATTTTTTTATCATTTCACTATTGAACTTAGAACCATTCTTCAATGTACATTGTGCAGCTACTTTTAAGACCGATTCTTGATGGCCAAGCAGTCCTGTATTCATTTGAATCAACTCCTGAGATCAGAATAGGTGTTGCATTTGGAAGTGGTGGTAGCCAAACACTTCCAGCGACAGAGCTGCCTGGTGTTCCAACTTGGTTGGTATGTTCCCCTCTATTTTACTCGGTCTGAATGATAATACTATGTGGATTTGTTAGAATTTAAGTTGTCTTTGACACAAATGCTGTGTGTTCAATTTGGTATATACATGTCATGACCTATTGCTGCACATTCTTTCCATTACTAGGTCAAGCTATTCTCAGAAACCATAGCTAAAATAATGGTTGAGCCTCGCCGTCATTGTTACTCTTTGCCGCCAGTGGATCTACGGAAGAAAGCCACTGGAGGTGTACTTTCAGTTACTGTAGTTTCAGCCAGTAATTTAGGCAGGAATAGCATGAAAAACAGCAACTCAGAAACCCGACAAAGCACTATTGTAAGCAGCCATTTGTCAGGGCACTCGGGGAAAAAGGCTTTGAAGACATTTGTTGAAGTAGAAGTTGGTGATCTAACAAGAAGAACAAGCGTTAGTGAAGGGTTAAATCCCAGATGGGATGCTGCCTTTAATATGGTATTACATGGAGAAACTGGAGTTCTCAAATTTCATCTTTATGAATGGGATCAAAGTGGTGTTAGGATAAATTACTTAACCAGCTGTGAGATAAAGGTACCAGCAGTGAAAAATATATTCAGTTTATTCATTATTTTTCTTTACACTTTTTTTAAAATATTTATTAAGCAACTTTCTGCAATGATGATTGTCGGCAGATGAAGTATGTCGCAGATGATTCTACAGTATTTTGGGCATTAGGGCATAAATCTGGTGTAGTGGCAAAACAAGCTGAGAATTGCGGGAAAGAAGTAGAGATGACTATTCCATTTGAAGAAGCTAATCTAGGGGAGGTACAATATTCTTTTTGATATTTTTGGTCTACTTGTAATTAATTACACAATATTCTTGTATATGATTTCTAATTTCTTTATACTTGGCAAAATTAGTATGATGAATCTCTATTTCTTTGTATATGAGTTGCAGTTGCTCCATGTAAACTTGTGTACATTATTACTGCATCATATGCTCCAAGATGATTCTATCAATGTCATGATACACCTATTCTTCCATACAAACGTTGCCCTAGTAACATATTTTGTCATTGTTATCAGGAAGTTGGAAGATTTTGTATTCCTACTTTTAAGAAGCAACATTAATTTTAGTCATCTATATAAGAATTTCTTACTAAATGACTTCAAAAGTTTGTTTGATGGAATTTAGTTATCTTCAAAGAGCTTGACTGAATAAGCCATAGTCTTTTATTTCACAAGAACAACAACAATGGTCAAACTAAAAATTATTATGTTTTTTTTATCGTTGTTAATGTAGTTTAAATGGACCTTGATTGTATTTCTTCTTGCCGTGGAAATCATAAACGATTAACCTCATTTCTCAAACACATAACTTTTGATCTCTCAGTTTCCATCACCTTAAATTGTATTTTTTTTATATTGCTGTTGAATTATGCACTGTCATATTCACTATAAAAAAATATGCATTTGTAAGCAGAAATGCTTATACAAAAACCCGTCTCTGTTTTGGAGTTGCATGCATTATCCTTGTTCCCAATTTACATCTCTATAAAAACATTGGATTGTTAACTGTTCATGTTCATTTTATTTTATTTCTCTAGCAATGCCATATCTGACTTGCTATGGTTCCCTTTAATTCACAGTTGACAGTGAGGCTTATTCTTAAAGAATGGCAATTTTCAGATGGTTCTGTAAGCTTGAGTAACTCTACCAACAGTGCGGCACAACTGTCGATGTATAATTCACATAATCTTCAGATGAGAACAGGAAGGAAGCTCAAAGTAACTGTAGTAGAAGGAAGGAGCCTGTCTACAAAAGATAAATCTGGAAAATGCGACCCCTATGTTAAGCTTCAGTATGGAAAGGTTGGCTGCTATGTTAATCTTTGATCTTCATCTACATTTTGCTTTATTTCAGGCGCAGCACGTGATAGATATTTTTGCTTCTGTGTCTACCTTAATGTTCTAACAGAAAATGGTATCTTTGTAGGCTTTTTATCGAACAAAAATTATTTCTCATACTTCAGATCCAGTGTGGAAGCACAGTTTTGAATTTGATGAAATAGGAGGTGGTGAATATCTCAAAATCAAATGTTATAGTGCAGATATATTTGGAGATGAAAACATAGGATGTGCACGGGTGAACCTAGAAGGAATTTCAGAAGGTTCATGCAGGGATATCTGGGTCCCTCTTGAGAAAGTTAATTCTGGAGAGTTGAGGTTCCAAATAGAAGTAGTAAAGATTGAGGACATTGAAAGCTTGAAGGTATGTGTCTAATTGACTCTTGGTTGACATTTTAGTTGGAAAAAGCATACGGCTCACTGCTTTTTGCGCTATTAACTTCTAAAATGAGAGGATATACTTGCAATTTTTACCAGGTCTCATCGTTATTTAGGGCATTCCATTTTGTGAATATTGATGTTCATCGTTATTTAGTTTCTCATGTGTTACTAGCTCACTTAAATCATTTGCAGAATTCAGGAATGAAACAGGGATCTGGCTGGATTGAACTAGTACTAGTTGAGGCTAAAGATCTAATTGCTGCTGATATAAGAGGAACCAGTGACCCTTATGTGAGGGTACATTATGGGAACATTAAGAAACGAACGAAGGTCAGGCAACCACTCTACCATTCAGACTTTGACATGGCTGATTTTTTATTCTTTTGAATGTTCTTTCATGCAATCCGCAGGTGGACATGATTAATGTTTCTACAAAGGAATTTTAATTGATTGGTGTAAACATGGATCTATTCTCAGCATTAAATTTTGTTGAAGGCAATGTTTTTAGTCAAATAAAGAGCCATCATAATTCTTTTGTTGTCACTAATAAAGTTCTATTAGTTTTTCTTCTCGCACTCTCTCTCTTCACATAATAAATCCTAATTGACTCATGTCATATAGCCAATGCATGTATACCTTTTAAAACCATTTTATATTACTTTATCCTTGATCAAGAGTTAGACTTAAGTTGACAGAGATCGTGTGCTATTTGTGACCTAAATTTACTTTCATCATAAAACTTCACAAACTTTTTAACAATTCAAATAAACAATTTGTGTATTTGTATGCAGTTCTTGTTAGCATGATAAGCACCCCGGTGTTTGGGATCTTCTAATATCATCACTTGTGGTCTGTGATGGCCTTGTAGAACAATTTTCTTAGGTTCTTCTACCAAAGCTTCAGGTAACTTAGATGAGTGCTCTAGCTAAACTCAGGAAGAGGCACAGTTATGGCAAATTAGCCCTTTGATTCCTTTAACAGATGACTAGGGATGGTATTCACTAGCCTCCATGATAGTATATAATCTAGGTTATTTGCTTTAACTAAATGTGAAATATTCCTAGCTATGCAATGTTTATAAAATCTACATGAATCACTTGATATCATATTCAACCTGTTCTAGTCTATGAAGCTCGAAAACAACTTCATTTGTATGCAGTTTACCGTTGTCATCAGTTAACTTCTTGATGTGATGTGCATCTTTGACACCAACGGTCTTGCTTTCAAAGTTCTTTGAATGTAACTGAAAAGAAGTGTATATTTTTAGTTGTTTCTCAACTAATCATAGTTGGAGCATAAGTTATTAATACTTGTACTCAATGTGCAGGTCATTTACAAAACACTGGTTCCTCAATGGAACCAAACCCTTGAGTTTCCAGACAATGGCAGTCCCATGATTTTACATGTGAAGGATCATAATGCTGTACTGCCCACATCTAGCATAGGTCATTGCACAGTGGAATATGAAGGCTTGCCTCCAAATCAAACTGCTGACAAGTGGATTCCTCTCCAAGGAGTAAAGAGTGGGGAGATCCATGTACGAATAACAAGAAAAATTCCAGATCTGCAGAAGAAATCCAACTTAGATACTGTTGTATCTCCATTAAGTAAAGCACACAAGATATCCACACAGGTAAGCTGTTCTGTTGGAGTTCTAAAGTCTACTTATTTGTTTTTCTTTTTCCTAGGAGAATCATAATTGGGATTTTGTTGCATGATTAGCGAATGATCAGCAGTGAAGTATGATCATCCATCTTTGACCTATATAATAGAACATCCATATGCTGGATGCAGTGGAATCTAATCAAGGTGAGAAGGTGAAGTAGAATTGGACTGTTAGCCCGAGTCTGCTCATTTATGTAGTATAATATCAGTAATCTTGGATTCAGTTTGAGGGTTTAATGAAGTTTCACATTGAATGTTTATGACCTAGGCTCCATTTAAGAGTTCAATGAAGGGCCGCATAAGATGTTTGTTTTAACTTCTTGCAAATAAATAAAAAACTGGATTATTACATGTTTCAATGTTGCCGTCAACTGGTAGCCAAGCTCATATATAGGAAGAGGGAGCTTTGTGGTGCTATATAAGAATCAGCTTTTCAGTTCTATGTCACTTTGAATTAATGTGTAGATTAGTATCTGGTCCTAACTGAGAAAAATGTTGTGTACATTGACTCTCACTAGATCATGTAGTGGTGGGAATCTTGTGCACTGAGTTTACTCTTTTTATGTTAAAACTGAAGTTTTGCTAGGTTTACATATAAAAAGACTTGACCAAACCTCTTTTTTGGTGTATCTGAGACATGAATGTCTCTGTGGACACATTTGTTCCCGCAAAAAAGTAGAGATGAATTTTGCTTCCACTTGGAGTAAGAGAATTTTTCCTCTCAACTTTTTAATCACAGAGATATGGATGATTAACTTGGATATTGTCAAAGATGTAATACAACTTTTGTCAATTCTCAATTTGTCTCCCATGTAATCTATTCTTCTCTATATCCTAAAGTCAAAGGTTAAGAGGAAAAGATTTTTCTCCTCCTAAGAATAATTATGTTCATCTCTCTCTATATGATGTTTGTACATGTAAACGTGCATGTGTATGCTTCTCTGCATGTGTTGTATATTGGAAATTAGCTTTTGTAGCTTGAAGCATTTTTTTTATATACGAATAAACATAAATGTTATGAAGTTTTAGATTTTGAGGCATCTCTTGTGCTAGCTGGTCTTGTGCCTTTGTGTAATATATTCCATGCATAAAACATATTTTTCTCTTTTTTTTTGGACTTCTTGTGCGATATTAACTGCTAAAGTACAATAATGTAGCTCAGAGATATCTTAAAGAAGTTTCAAGGCCTAATTGAGGATGGCGATCTAGAGGGGTTATCATTGGCTTTAAGTGAAGTAGAAAGTGCTGAAGATGAACGGGAGGAATACATGATTCAACTTGAAAGAGAGAAGACACTATTGATCAGCAAAATAAGCCAACTTGGCCACGAAATCAGTAGAACATCCTCTGCTCCAACCAAGATGTCATGCTGAAACTTGAACATGTTTTGCTAAGTTGCTTATTTTGTTCCAGCTACATACTATATTTTGGCCAACAGACTCAACACCTCCTTGGCCACAAGCTGTAAATGAACAGAAGTATAGTATACAAGAAAAAGGGGATACTCAAGAAGTTAATGATATAATGTGGCTAGCTGCTTATTTTTCCTTTGACCATAGCTAGATTTTAATTGGAAATACTATTTAGAAACAAGCCAACATTTTAATTGTACTATTTCAAGGACTGTTTACCTTGTCATTCATTGTAAAAATATGTGATGTGGAAAACTTGGTTCCAGAACTGTGATTATTATTTGGTTGTATAACTTGAAAAGTTCATGATAGATCTGTTTGCTCTGTATTCTTTGGAATGGAACACTTGCAGTGATCAGTCTGCCTCGTTGTCCGTGCAGGAAATGTCGTGGTTTTTTTCAAAAGATAAATGGTAAAGACCGATTTTGATCTCAAGATTTTGTTTGATAAATTCTCTACTAGTCAAGCTAGCTAATTTATTCGATATGGCCTGATATCCGAATTGGTATGTGCAGGGTTATCTGAGGTGCTTTCATCGAGTTTTGAAAGTGTCACCTTTTCTTTCGTTATGGATCGATTTCAAGAACGTGAGATGAAGGAAGACTGAATAATATGACGTGGCGAGGCGAAGTTAAAGCTTTGATGCACGTGCCATTAGCAAATGCGAGAATTATCCCTCAAGTAACTGATCTCCCGATAGGGCAATAGCCCGCCGCCATTGTGTCCGCAAATCCCACTATTTATAGCCCGATTGCCAGCCCACCTTCCACGTGCATCCCTTGCAGCAACTGCATGCCTCCCGCAGCACGAGCTGGCCAACCCGAGCGCCCATTTCCCCCTCCGTCGTCCGCTACCTCGCCCTCTGTCCTCTTCCTCACCGGATCGTGTCTCCCCTGCGTGAGGCAGTAAAGGACGAGACAAGACGAGGGGGCGGGCGGCCCGGTCAAAGGTTGAAGAAGGTGTACAAGAGGTCTCACCTCGTTTGTAAGTCGTCGTCGTCTTCCCCTCTCTCCGCCACCACCGCTTCCGTCGCGCAACAGCGACACCCCGTTATCACCGACGCTCGTTCCCCGAAGGTCATGCACACCAGGCCCTCCAGCTTCATGGAACTCGTGCAAAAGCTGACCGGGCTTCCCCCGCGCTCCGCCGCCCGCCACCATGAACAGAGCACAGGTAGCGAGAATTCACATCGTGACGGCAGCGATTCCACAGTGCTTCAGAACTGTTTCACGTCCGGCGATGATGGGCGCAGCTGCACGAGCCATGAGAGCATGTCGTGGAAGAACTTGCATAGCGATAGCAACTCGTCTTCCTGGTTGCTTGCAACGGCGATGGACGAGTACCGCTTCAACCCCAGGATGGCAGGAATCGATATACGGCACTCCCTATTTTGATAGGAAGTGCCGTCTTACTCTTGAAGGAATTCACCACTTACAACTTTTCTCTGTCTAGAAAATTCATCGATAGAATTATCTCTCTCTCTCTCTCTCTCTCTCTCTCTCTCTTCTCTCTCCTCTCTCTCTCTCTCTCTGAATTTTCTTCCCTTCTCTCCCTAAATTTTTCTCTTTTCTCCTCCTTTTTGTTATGTAATATATCGAGGGAATTCTTGGTCGCAAAGCTGGAATCAGATATTTCATCAAGATTTGTGTAGATGACGAGTCAAGTATGTGTGTGTGTGTGTGAAATCCGTTACATTGCTATCACCTGAGTTGGGCCTAAGTTATGTACAGGCCCCAACCTGGCCCATGTCCGACCGATGTCACATATGTCATCATATTCTGTGGTTTATATATATATATATATATATATATATATATATATATATATATATATATATATATATATATATGTATATATATATATGTATATATATATATATATATATATATATATACACATATATGTATATATATATATATGTATATGTATATATATGTATGTATGTATATATAAATAAATAAATATACATACATACATACATATGTATGTATCCTTTCGATCAAACGTACACCCCTTAATTATTTGTGCTGCTGGCTTCAAATGAGACCAAAATGCTGACTCTATCCAAGTTGCTTTCTTCCACTTGCCACAGCTGCCGTCTGCTGCATCTCTCTAGTGTGTCATCCGATCATAACTCCTACGTCGCATCACATCTCTTCACTATTTCATGTCGATGACCATATCATGCCAATCACCGTCGCTTGCTTGGTTTGGTTGATGAGAGCTTGGGGTGGAGCCTTGCAAATGGGGTTGTAGGAGATCCAGGCGAGAGCCCCGCCAAAATCTATGATGTTAAAAGTTGTTAGATTTTGGTGAGACAGAGTGCCCCCATGTTTCTGCCTCCGCCGCAGCCTTTTTAGGACCCTCCACAGGTAATCATATCCAAATGGATGGTGACTTGACAACAGTGCCGTGGGATTTCCCTCTCTTCAATCTCCTTCTCCTCCTCCTCTTCCTCCCGCCTGCCTTGGGACGACAACAGTAAGAAATATTAACAGCCACCCAATTCGTACACTCCCCCCACCACCACCTCACCTTTCCCACCGTCATCGCATCCGTCTTCGCATCGCTCCCACGCTTCTAAGCCCCACCCCCTTTGTCAGACTTACCATTCACAGCCAAGCGCAAACAACTGCTAGATCAATGGAGCTTACGCCCTGCACAAATATCCCATTCACATGGAGTGAACTCTAAGGCTTCTACCCCGTTGTATCTATGGATTCGGAACGATTTACAGACCGAGAAAAAGAGCATCAAGATCTATCTATGAGCTTAAAGACTGAATCTACTGCAGGTTGTACTGAGGTCATTTAAACGAGCAGATAACGACACCGACACCATTTATTCTTACGTGTAATATGTGGAGGTTTTGCACGAGAATAATGTCGATCGTCTGCAGCCGTAAATGCCATGTACCTGATGAGAGAAAACGGCTGTTTTTATGACGCCGTACCCCGTGAAGCAGCGCACTCCACATCATACCGTGCTGGGGGAGAGAGAGCAAGTCATTAGGTGGAGATGGCTGGGGTCATTAGGGAGCAGAAGCGGAGAGAGAGAGAGAGAGAGAGAGAGAGAGAGAGGGGTTGGTGGTGGTAGAGAAAGGGAAAGGTCAGGAGGCACAAAAATAGGGTAGTAGGGGGTACGTACACTGTTGCATGCAGGGGTTGGACATTCGTCCTCCTTTCCATGCACATGAGAGCAAATTGCAGTGGCTCGCAACTCCCCATTAATGTTAATGAAAGTAACCAGTTTTATGATTCACATCTGAACGTGATCTCAAACTCTTGGAAAAAGACAACAGCATGCAGCTTTTACTGCACTCGCCATTTGTTTACATCTCTCTCCCTCCCTCCCTCGCTCCCTCACTTTCACCCTATTGTACAACGGACTAGTTGCTGTTCCACCATTTCTCAACCTGACAAAGGACACCGATCATAACAAAACTTGATTACCATCGGCTCGCTCGCATATATGTGCAATATTTGACATCCATTTCAAAAGGATCCACAGATGCAGCTTGACAGCGGACCAACACCGAAAACATGTCTCACCACACACATGAAGAGTTAGAGACGAATACCCTAATCAGCTTTTGCAGGATATCTGAATACGACTTTTATGGCAGCCTATATGTTTCACCCACTATGCATCAGACCGAGACCATTTCTTTTTCCCTGTTTGAATCACCGCTAGAGTTAGCCTGACGCCAAACATCCACCGGCTGTGCGCATTCATAGCCTCGACCCCTCGTGCATGTATATAGATAGCATGAATATGTATAAGAAAAATAGATTAGGATTAACGCTGCAACGACAACCTGTTTCTTTTTCCTGCCGATGCTTAATGTTTGGCTACTGTTATAACTAATCTTGCTTCAGACCATAGGAGGAAGAGGAGGAGGAAGACGAGGAGAGAGAGAGAGAGAGAGAGAGGACGACAGCAGCTTGACAAAGGGCGGAGATGCCCGAGAGAGGTACAGGGGACAGGTGCTTGACAAACATCCGGCACTGAGAGACAAAAAGAGGACGGAGAAGAAAGATTTCAAATCATGTGAGATGGGCATGGAAAAGCTTCCCCCTCTTTCGCTCTCCCCAGCTACAGGCGCAGCATCCCTCCAGTCTCAACTGTCAGTGATGGAGCAGTAGCTATTCTTAGAAATCTATTACATCTCGTCACCCACCCCCGCTTCCTTTCTTGTCTTACTCCACGGGATAAAAGAGAAATTTTGGTGAGTGGGCGCACCGCACAGCAAGGAGAAGAGCCCACACCCTCTCTCGTACTTCTCCTTTTCATCTCCTCCTTCCTTTCCAAGGAAACCATGGACCGATGCTTCTGATGCTCCCAGATCGGGATTAGTCGATGACAAAGATTCATGCAATCATCTCCAGCTAACCAGCATCGTAAGATGATGGGATCGCGACAACCATTTAAGGTTGCATACTGCTCGGACTGGGGAGAACGCAACTCAGAAGAATTGTATGAATCCCACAAAAGTAATGCTACTCTAATATCTCTACATTATCTTCGGTTGGGGTTGCAAAGAAAAGAGAGTTGTCCAACTCGAACTGACTTCTAGTTTAGGATAAAAGTAACATGAGAGATTGTTCTATGCAACTGTCGATGCAGACTTGTATCTGAAGCAACATGACATTGATGGTGAGGACCTCTCATGCGTATGTTCGATGGAAATGCTGTTGTTAGTATGAAGACGTTGCCGAGCAAAGCATTGGTTGTACATGCAATAAACTGTCAGCAAGATCCGAGTTTCCGATGAAACATTAATACGACCAAATTAGGGATGAATTTGCAGTGCAACGAGTCTGCCATGATGAAGATTTAGATTGTAGTGCTCGCTCTAATGATGCATAAGTCGAAGTGCTACCACATGGCACCCTTTTAAAGCACGAGTTCAAAGGGAAATCTTCCGAAGAATGCAATGTTAGACTGTGTGTTGGCTCGCGACAGTACATGCCCCAAAATTCCATGTACACGCGCTGGCCATTGCAATCGCCACGGACGACGAAGCTTAAGTTGTGCTGACGAATGTGATCAGGTAGTTGGTATAAAAGAAGACAATGTTTTTGCAAGCAATATGGTATTGACATCTATTTTTCCTTCAAACACAAGAACTGCATCGAGTTTGAGACAGTAATGCAAACCCTGCATATTTTATTTTGCCTCGTACTTCATAGGCACTATGAGACGCATGCATATGCATACATACAAGTGTGCATGCATCAGATAGCTAGAGTATCTGCACTCCATCAAACCATTCCATTAATTAATCCAAGCTGTGAAAAGGGAATGTCTGCGCTGGGTCAGATCATTCCACCATTTTTGCTGTGTCCAACTTAGCCGTAGAATTCCATGTAGAAATATATTCATCGCAGCGGAGAGAATCTCGAGTGCTCCTCGTGCCGGTGAGTGTGGCAGGTGAGAAATCACTACACCCAACAGGTTTCGAACCTAACACTAGAGCAAGTTTTCATGATGGATTCTCGGAAGCATCACCCGAGTCGAGTTCTCCGGCAGTCCCAAACCAGAATCTCGTCAAGTCAAAGATTTGTAGGAGAACCAAGACATGTAAGAATGAATGTTCAGGATAATTAACAAGCCATCAAAATCCATAAGGTCGGATTTATTGTCTAAATTCTTGTCAAACAAACGAGGTTGCTATGGTCGAACAGCAGAACCTAAGATTCTTGGAGAGTCCGGAAATCAGATATTAGGTTTAGAGTTTTGCCAGCAGCGAGCAAACATCGTTTCAGTTTCACGATCACCGAACTAGAAAGATATATATATATATATATATATATATATATATATATATATATATATAGAGATATAGAGAGAGAGAGAGAGAGAGAGAGAGAGAGAGAGAGAGAGAGAGAGAGAGAGAGAGAGAGAGAGAGACGGAGGGAGAGGGAAATACACACATGGAAAGGATAAAGTTGTGCACTTAGATGCAATTGTTCTCTCAGGATCAGTGATGTTCAATCACTCTCTCTTCTCTTTGACCATCACCGCTGAGAGCCTATGACCTGCAGTCATATTATTCACAGACGTGGATGAGTTGGATTTGGATGATGCCAACTGAGTGGGTTAAACGGGTCAGGTTTAGACTTGGTCGGACGGGAAATCCAGCGTGAATCACATCCGACACAGCTCCGAATTGCCACCTCAAAAACTTTGGTAGCAGAAGAAAACACGGGTCCAAGGGGCACAGTTCAAATAATGTAAAAGAGGGTACTGACCAAATAGGTCGCAGATGTAGTTGACAACAACAGCACCACAAAGCCAAGTGAGGTACACTCTGTGATGGCCCTTATCATAAATAGGCTACATCTGAGACTGTAGGCCTACTATGCCCTTCTCAACTAAATACCCAAGCATCACTTTGTAAGGGGTGCCCTTGTCCTTATTGCCTCGCACGGGATGGCATCCTTGCCGCGGAGGACACGCATCTCACATGCTCGCTGTCCACCCAGCCCTCTCCGGTCGTCCATCGAGGATCCGGTGGCGAGGGGGCGAGGCTGCATGGGTGAGGGAGAGGGAGGGCTTGCGTGGAAGCCATGCCGTTGTAATTACTCATGCAGGGAGGCGCAGTTGGAAAGATATGAAGCAGTGGGAGAGGGGGAGTAGAGTAGGGTTTGTAGGGAGGGGAGAGAGAGAGAGAGAGAGGAGCGAAGGCCACGTCCCTCTCAACGCTGCTCTCGCCCTAAACAAATACAAAGACTACTGTTACTGATCCCCGCTCTAGCCGAAGGAACTCGTCTTCTACCAGTCACGGATACCAAGACTCTTTTGCCCCTTGCGTAGACGGAGGCCAAAAACAAAAGGAGAGAGAAGAGGAGATGCAAAGAACGGGGCTGGAGAGAGAAAGAGACGGCTGGGCAGTGAGAAACTCTCACACACAGGACTTTAATCTCTCTCTCTCTCTCTCTCTCTCTCTCTCTCTCTCTCTCTCTCTACCCTCACTTTAAAACACAGAGCCTTGTTTGGAGTGCAGCAGCAAACTGCAGTTTTTGCCCTCAAAGCACCACCGCAACCTTTCTTCCATTAACTTCCCTTTCATTTTTGGGTCCCTTCAACTGGATGTTTGGTGTTCTACTGCCTTCTCCTTGAGTGCAACACCATGTAGGGTTCCCGTATGTTTCTTCTTTCTCGATATCTTGTTCGAACAAGTGGTGAGAAGGTCGGTTTGATTTGATGTGGTTGCAGGAGACCAGAGGGGAACTCACTAGACCTCAACAACTTGCCGGAGGAGCATGCAGGAAAGCAACCGCTGGAGGAGAGCTCGATGACCACCGCAGCTTCCGCTGACACCACTCGTAAGTAGGCCGAAAGAAAATCGAGGGCAGAAAATTTCAGCACTCGCTTAAGAAAATGAATCATTTGCTAAAGAAAACGATGAGTTAAAGTAGATAGAACAGAGGGAGGAGAGGAAGCGGAAGAGGAAAATTAGAAAGGTTATACTGCCTGTTGAGTCGTGGTGGTAACAGTCCTTGCCATGCGTACTGATGCCAAAGCTTGCAGGGTTTAAGAAGAAGAAGAGCGGAGGAAAGGATGATTCCGCAAAGGTGTATGAGTGCCGGTTTTGTTCCCTCAAGTTCTGCAAATCTCAAGCGCTGGGAGGGCACATGAACCGACACCGCCAAGGCAAGACAATGACCACCACCGCCATGGAAGTTAGAAAAGTTGATGTGACATTATAGATCGGTCAATCTGTTGCTTTGCTACTTCTTCCCTCCCCGGCAGCGGTTCTTACGCTTTTGTTCCCTTTTTGCTAGAGAGGGAGACGGAGACCCTCAACCGTGCTCGTCAGCTGGTCTTCAACAACGAAAGCATCGGCAGCGCCGGTGCCATCGGGGGGTATGTGTAGAGACCTAAACCCACTTCGATCTCGTCTCCTCCTGTTTCTAGGGTTTTTTTATTCATCTATGTGTTGCTACCCCATTGGTTGGCCGTCCAATTTCTTCTTTCGTTGATGATAACAAACAGCTTCAGAGATCTAAACCTTGGAGGTTCGCAATTCCCTCATGGAGGCGGCGGCGGCATCGGAGACCCTTGTCTGCAGTTCCGCCCGGTGTATCCACGGATACCAACACAGCCACCAATCTCACCGCAGACGCAGCAATTCATATACCCGTCTTCCTCCTCGCACTCGCTCCCCCACCATTCGCAGGCCTACCAACCTCCCGTCGGCGATTACTACGTCGGCCATGTCGTCCCGGGAAGCTCCCACTGTCAGCTACATCACCCCGGCTACGGTCCTGATTCCAGCTTCGCTTGCTTCGGAGCTGCTCCTGCTCACAGCTTTCTCAGGGAAGGAGGAGATGGTGCACCTGGAGGTCATGGGCATGTCCAACACATGGATTCCTCTTCTGTCCGGGATAACTTTCACGGGTAGGTGGATCGCGAGCACCACGAATGGGCCCAAGTTGTTTTCTCGTGTCAAGATGGAAGGAACAGGCATGCGGGAATGATCGCCCAAGTCAAGTCGGGTGGGTCATCAAGTTTTGTGGTGGGTTATGCGCTTGTTACCGGTCTTTTTCTCCTGGTTTTTATACTGAAGACTTCAACATAAGCACCCCTCCCTCCCTCTCTCTCTCTCTCTCTCTCTCTCTCTCTCTCTCTCTCTCTCTCTCCAATTTGGGCACTTTACGATGTGATGCAGTCGTTAGGCGAAGGGTTGTTGGGGACAATAGGAGCAAAGGCCTAGAGAATGAAGGCGGCAAGGGTTTCAACAGAGGTGTTGAATGTTTTTAGGGTTTCGGGCATGAGTTGTCAAAGCTAATGCTCTTAGAGTTCTGGGTGCTACCAAACACTTTGATCAGTGACTTTATGCTGGGAACAGTGATTGCCATTTAGGTGTTATGGGCAAAGCCACCTACCTAAACTTGTAGCCTCGCCAGTCTAGCGTTTGCTTCCATCCCAACCCCCGTGGCACGCCATCGTTCTTGTAAACCTCAAACGAGGTATATGGGTAGCAAGAAAAGGTAAAAACATCCTTACAGTGCGTCTATGGTCCTCCTCCGGCTTCTCGTTATGCTTCCCCCTTCTGCGTTCCATGATTGGTAGGCATGTGACCACCGGAATTCAGGTTACATGGTGTAATGAATCCGGGAATCACGTCATGATTGGATTGTTATTATCGTTCGACCATGTATGCTTCGAGGAGTGGTCAGATACGTTCGGGCTGGATAGGCGGCGAAGAAGAAAAGAGTGTAAGGTAATAGTAGAGAAGGGGCAATGATGCGGTAGAGCAAAAGAGAAAGACAACAACAGAGGAGGTGTCAAATAGGAGAGAAAAAAAAAAAAAAAACGAAGAATCAGCTTACATGCACAGGTATGAATTCAAGATATACCATACCCTACGAAGCGAAGACTATTCGTAGTGCTTTTTGCCTATTTCCTTATTTCCAAGTAGCCTCTGGTTTTCGTAGAACCACTTTATTCTTCGAAAATACTCTCGGATCTATGTATGTACTTTTCCTTCATGTATAACCATAACGTTCTACGTTTTCATCAAGCAGAATCATCAACCGAAAGTATACGACAAAACAACCTTCACATCAAGATCTACTTAACACTATTATCACGATGAAATATGGGTATCGTAACAATATTAGGTAGCTGATGACAATTCAATAATCATGAGTATAGGTACTAAAATGTACACTTCCCAATTTAAAGAACAGTTCGTCATCATGTATTTCTTGCCTCATTCTTAAGGGTACCGTATCTTAATTGGATGAGTTTTTAAGGAAATAAACATGCGCTTTAAAGCCATTGATTACCAATTCAGCATTTAGTAGGAGATATCCAACATCATATGATCCACATCATAAATGACTTGAGAGGGGCTAGAGGCCCAAAAAAAAAAATCTCTAAAAGCCGATTCACCTAAGTCCACTCCATTAACACTGCTACTTTTTTTAGTAAAAAAAGCAACCTAAATATTATGATCAAAGAGCAGATCTAACAGCCCAAGCATCTTCTGGGATCTAGAAAGCAAAGCTGACTACATTCATAACGAGTCTTCAAGTTGACACATTATGAGAAACTACTCTACAGCAGTAACTAACACAAACTTCATAAATAGAATCAAGAAAAACTGATGATAAATTATAAAATGACAGTCTTCTTAATGTACGTAACAGCCCCCAAGTTTAATCCTTACATGGTGTTGCTTTGCTAAAGCTTCAGATCAGATAATATTATCTCTGAATATTTTTGGCATGACACTAGTAAACATACTGTAGGTGAATCGTGCACAAACAATTTCAAGTAGACAAACATGCACCCACTTTTTAATCAAAGTACTCGATGGGTCAAGGGCTATCAGGAATTTCGAATGGCATCTCATCTGATTCATCTTCAAGCATAGTATTTCACAGAAACATAACTTCCTGTTTGAGCTGATTTAGCATCGGATAAAAGCTGTTCATATTAATCAACAACAGCATCGGCCCCATCACACAGAATATGGAGCAGAAAGACAAAAACAAAAAAAACCTCAAGCCAGTAGCCAAAAGAACTATGCATTAGATAAATCAACGTATAAATGGGCGTTGAGTTGTCTTTAGTACACTTTCAGAAATAACGTACATACATGTAGGGCAAAGTAAGCACTTGCTGGCTGCTCTTTGCTACCAATGATGTATTCAGATAACAACAAAGATAAAGAGCTGTAATCGATTTCCACAAAATGATGAGAGCATTACTTGTAGATGATTCTAAATTATCACTACTACTCAAGTGTATTAGATAAGTATCACTAATACACAAAATCACAAAATGATTCTAAATTTATAGATAATTCTAAATTATCACTAATACACAAAATGATGAAAGCATTACCAGTGTATCATACCTTCAATTTATAGATAAGTATCAACTATATCCCTGCAACAGTATCGAATCTTGGCATATATCCACAAACTCCTGAAAGCCCAAGTTACACGGTAACATGGCAAAATGTTTTGTCACAGCTACGAAAACCATAAAGGGAACTTTTGAGAGCAGATGCACATTCATAACATAATCTACATGTAAGTCGCAACCAATAGTAAGAGGGACAATGTTCAAATGCCTCCAAAGCTATGACCCACACCCACACACATCTTAGAACTCTGGGGAACCCATATTTTCATGAAACAAACTAGCAGCGTCGCAGTTGGTAGCAGTCCGTATACTGGTTCTACCAGCATACTGCACCACAGGACCAAGAATTGCCACGAGGAGTGCTGCAATATGGTTATACATGTTATATATATATATATATATATATATATATATATATATATATATATATATATATATATATATATATATATATATATATATATATATATATATATATATGTATATATATATATATATATATATATATATATATATATATATATATATATATGTATATATATATATATATATATATATATATATATATATGTATATATATGTATATATATATATATGTATATATATGTATATATATATATATGTATATATATATGTATGTATATATATATATATGTATATGTATATATATATGTATGTATATATATACACATATATATACATATATATATATATGTATATATAAAGAATCATTAAATATATGTATCAATCGACAATGGAAGGAAGATTGCGGAAAGAGAGGAAGTTGAAGCCAATTTATAATAATTAATACTCTTCCTAGAACTAAAGAACTATTCGGTGATAAAGTAAAGTTAATGGATAAATAAAGCAACAAGATGCACTTGCACCTTTTGCAAAATTGAAATTGACAGACATAGGTGAAACAGTCAGATTGTGTGTAAATATATGAAAGTCCTCAGACTTAGCTAGGTGGCATGCATCTGACCTTGGACCATGCAGCGGGATTAGGCTCCAGCATTTTCTGCTATTTTCCTTTTGTGTAATCTGAAGTTAAAGATCATTCTCAAGTGACATATATATAGGAAAGAAACAGATCAAGGCACCAAATTTGACGTTCTGATGTTTCCATTATGCTAATTGCAAAGTACAGTTCAGGCATCTTAAAACATTTAGCTGTAGGAACAATCTATTTGCCCAATAATCTAACATGACAAACCCCCTGCTCCAATAACCGCAAACCTTATTGAAGCTGCAATAAATATGTGGGCAGACAGAGCAGCTTTGACACGAGTCTCCTAATATTGTCAAGAACTTCAACGGAAGCCATTGTCAATTCTAATGGGCGAGCTCAAGAAACGAGAGATCAAAAAATTATCCACTCTCATATGAATTCGCAATAGCCGACATCATTTCCCAAGAATTGCGATGCAAATGGTAAAATCATCTGCCAATTAGAAGACTCAAGTTGTCGTCTTTCTATGGCATAGCAGCAAGTAACAATTGAAAGGTCAAATCCAAGAAAAGGCGCGTATATCGCCTACCTGGAACAAGCAGTGCTCGTTTCCGCGCAAACCTCGCCGGCGAAGGCGTCTCCGAACCCTCGTCGATCGGTGACCTTCCCAAGAATCGCCTCGACGTCCATCGCCCGTCCAGACCCTCCCATACCGAAGCGGCCGCGCCGCTCGTCGCCGCAGCAACAACTCCACCAATCGACTCACTCTGCCTCTTCGAACCCTAGTGGAATCTGTCCAATCGAGGAACGAGGTGGCGATGGCAAAAGAAGGAATATATAGGTAAAGGTAACGAGCGTCGTAACCGCTAGGTGAGGATCCGATCCAGCTGGACATCTAATCGAAATCATGCTATTCCGACAGAAGGAGCTGTTAATTGATGTGGACCCCACTTCATCACACTGGCCCCACCACTGCTTCGACAGTGAGTGGGTCGAGGATACCTGCATCCTTAAAATAACTGGAGAGGATCCAAACGGATGCGGACCCTCCGGAACCAGGCCTCTCATCTTCCACAACTTTCGCATCACGACCGTTCATCAGTCATGGAACAGATCGCTACCGTCCATCAACATCTGTAATCTTGCACTCACAACCACATACATCTACATATACATATACAAGAGCTGGATGTTTTCATCAGGCAGGCTAAAGCAAAACAGACCCGACGACATTAAGATTGGGATCAGTGAAGACGGAAAAAAGTAGCGGGGAGGACTCTCTTTGAACTTTTCCATTCCATACTCCTACTTTGGTCATCTTCTCCTCACACCACTGCAGCTGTTCTTGGCTGATCTCACTCATCCTCAGCGTTCTGGACACAATCTTCATGTCTATTAATCCCATCAGTATGTCCATCTCCTCTTCCTCCCCCTGTACCCACTTCTTGTTCCAACATCTCCTTCGCCTCAACAGACCTTTGAGCCCCATCTTCATCTGAAAGCATCATGCCAGAATTAGATAGAGAGAGAGAGAGAGAGAGAGAGAGAGAGAGAGAGAGAGAGAGAGAGAGAGAGAGGAGACTCACTTTCTGATTGGTTCTTTTCAGTGAACGAAGAACTTCTGGATCTACAGAGCTTGAGGTTGTCTTGACGGATGATTTGAGGATTTGGCGAGGGTTCTTCTTGTCTGCCTTGAGGAAGTTCATGAAGGTCCGGATCGCATCTTCTAAAATGGACGAGAATTCGGTAGGTGAAATTATGTTTTCTCCACCTTCATCGGCTTCTGAATCCTCCAAGACCATTGATTCAGCGAAACAGATTCTTGGACTAGAGTTTGGAAAGGTAGAAGGTGAATCCATTAGTAAGTACCTTGGAACTCGGGAACTTGGAGCAATTTGGGGGAAGAAATCCTCGTCCGAGCAAAGACTTGAGGCCGCCGACCGCGCTGGTATGGCTCGTTCTCGATGAACCGCTGCAAGAGGACCTGAAACTGTTGGAACTGCTGAGCTATTCGTGCGGTGCAGGAGAAGCGCTCACCGTCGCCGTTGGCTTTCCTCTGATGGAAGAAGACGTAATTCCAGTTGAGCGCTTCCCATGCGAGGCTAATTTGAGCCACGTAAGCAATCTCCAGTTCTTGATATGGATCTCTGTTGCCTCCCTTCTTCTTCTGTATCGTAAATTTGCGAGCTATCCTTTGCGAGATTGATCTTGGTTGGAACCTTATGGACCCAACTGATTCTGAGAACGGACGTCTGAGCTCTGAGGCAATCCATGAACGACGGCGCTAAGATGTATGTTTAGGAAGTACGTGAGGCCGTTACCTGTTTCTGCGAGCTTCTGCGAGCTGATTCTGTCCAAGAACGTCATCTCCTCATCGTACTTTTGGAACAGCGTTAGTGTTTCCCAGTTGGAAGAGCTCCTGCGTGATGAAGAGGAGAGGAGGCATTCTGTCTCGGGAGCCCTGTTGGTTGCAGAGCTTCTCCATTTCGTAGAGCCATTGGATGTCGATTCACCTCCGAGAGAACCATCAAATGTTCCCTCATCTTCTTCCAGCCGAAACTTGTTGCTGTCGGAATGTGTTTGGCCGATGACGAAGAGAGTCTCATTCTTTGGTAACACCCCAGCCTCCTCCTCTGCCTTCTCCAATACATTACTGTGGCATGCGTCTCCGCCGATGTCTTCGTCTGTTAACAGCATAAGCAATATCGTGTCAAATACAAGCTATTACCGAAGGCTTTATGGGGAGAATCGCACCCCAAACGCACCTTCTTCAAGCTCGCACACGATTGGAGATGGAGAATCTGATGGGCTTATGACATCGGTCACTGGAGCATCGCCGTACTGATCGATTCCGAGCTTCTCATGATTGAAAGGTGGAGAACCGTATGGGAATTCCGCGACAAAGCTTTCATCAACCTCCAAAAGATGTTGTTGATTGCAATCCTTTGCTTCATGGACAAGTAGAGTATCATTGACGACGGTTTCATGGTAGAATAACGGTAGGCCTTCTTCTCTGCCGAAGATTCCGGCAGCCAGCTCTCCATCCTCGGAGAAGATCTCGTGGGTTACGTGCTTGATCTCGTCTTCGGTGATGAGAAGCGAGTCTCTGCAACAGAAGGTTGATCCGATGAAAGAGTGCATGAAAGAGAGGAGGAGACTTGACGGATCTGTACCTTTGTTCTTCACACGTAGTTGCTCCGTCAAGGAGAAACGTGAACAGCTTGGTGAGGAGGAAGGAGACGAGGTGGAGGACGATGAGGAGGGAGCCGAGGAAGGTGGAAACATCGAGGAGAAACGTCACGGCCTCGTCCTTGGTGCCTTGCACTCCACGGAAGACTCTCGAGGCCAAATGCACTGTGCACTCCATGGAAGACTCTCGAGGGCAAATGCACTGCAGTAAGACTGGGGAGCGACTTGCTGTGAGCACAATGGTGAACTGCTTTATCCAATGATGTGGAGACTCTCTTAAGCTGAGGTGAGGTTAATATAACTCTTAAAGTAGATTAACAGTGCTTAATTACGGGTACAAATTGATTGGAACCTGTAAGAGGTTAAAACTCCTGCACGGATGGAATGACTTGGCTCGAAAGCAAGTAATATGCCCATCCAGTCTTTGTTTTCTGAGAGAAAGCTCTCATGAAAGCCACCTAAACTTCACACCCGTATCGATTTACTGTTCGATTACAATCAATTCCATGAAGATTTTCTCTTTATTAAGAACCTTACGTTCGATATAAGTAAGATCAGATGTATATTTGAACTTTCTACTGCAAGAAAAGCTGAATGAACGCTAATAAATAATCTTGCAGGTCTTCCAAATGCTTCTGAAAAGATCATATCCGCTGTAGCAAACTCTTCTCGGTGAAGCTAAACGATGGAGAACAAAGTGCATCGAGGGAAAGGAGATCTAGAAACGAGTGGCTGCAGGAGGAAAACAGCTCACCTCCATCTTTCTTAATGCATGTCTGGTAGTGAAACAGAGAGTGACATTTCGAGAAGCCATCGCCTTCACCAAACAAAAAAGTACTCGTTAGGAGCGACTCCTCCTCGGTCTGCATGCGTGAGGAGAATCCAACACACGAATGCCAAAATCTTTACCGAGCCACTCTGTTTCAATCACATTAAAGTGTCAGAGAAGGTAGCTTCACAAAGGCAGAAGAGGCCGAGAGAGGGGTCACCGGTGTTTGGTGAGCTCTGTTAACTTCTGTAGTCTCTGTTTTTGCAGCAGAAGACCGCTGGGCTCACGCTGTGTTGAGTTGCTGTCCTGCTTCATTTGCTATGGATGTCTATGCATGTTGCTCTCGATGATTGATGCTTGATCGTGATACTTTTGTGGTATGACCCAGTCCACGGACATGAATGCCTTGAGCTTCCATTGGGTTTTTGAACCATCATGGTCATGTTTACCAAGAGAAATTATATCTGTTCATTGCTATCTTCAGATCTTGAAATTATAACTCTGTTCATTGCTATCTTCAGATCTTTTCTTTCTCCGTTAGAGCAATGCCGAGTGTCTTCTTTTCCTCGAATTAAAACCCGCATCTGCATTCTTAGAAACCGGAACTAAACATAAACAAGTATGAACGAATTAAGGTAGAGTAATCCTCACGTGGAAGAGACACTGGATATATGTTCTATATTTATTAGATCCTGTTGCAATCCAAGGGGTGTGGCCCTCAGTGGGTAGAAACGGTTGGGGTTGGTTGGAAAACTGACAACAGGATCCAAAAGAAGTGTGTTAGATACTCTAAAATGCATACTCAAATGACCTCATTAACCTCCAACTGTACCTAAAATAACCATGTCAAGAAAACCCCTCGGCGGCCCGTCTCCCAGCTCACCATGGCAGCACTGCAATAAACACCTCCATCCTCGATGAAGGGATTGTGGATGGATTATTTACCCCCATCTCTTCCTTCCAATAAAAAAGCTTCTCAGGAACACCGTCTTTTTCAGTGAGTTGGATGGGATTCAAAATAGACGTAGAACAAGCTTCCACTACTAGCAGGAATCTCAAAGTTTCACTCCTCCTGCCCCCATTATTAATACCTGTCCTTCATGTTCCTCACTGCAACTGCTCGTTCTGCTCGATTTAGCCAACGCTGAGGGGATGAGTGCTTCCTAAATCTAGAGAGGCCGTCTGTATGTGCGTCTCTTCCGGTCCACTTAGGTTCTCATACCATTAATGGAGGAGAACCTTCCTCCAGGGTTTAGATTCCACCCCACCGATGAAGAGCTCATCACCTACTATCTGACCCGGAAGGTGACGGAGTTCAGCTTCGCCACCAGAGCCATCGCCGATGTCGACATCAACAAGTGCGAACCTTGGGACCTACCGGGTATTCATGCTCCTTCACCTGTTTCTCCTTTTGGTCGATTCTAGGTTTTGCAGGCTGGTCGTGGAATGGTGCAATGTCTTTCTTTTGATCACTGGTGTGGGTGTGGATATATGTATATTTGCAGGGAAGGCCAGCATGGGGGAGAAAGAGTGGTACTTCTTCAGCATGAAAGATCGCAAGTACCCGACGGGGCTGCGGACCAACCGAGCCACCGACGCCGGTTACTGGAAGACGACGGGGAAAGACAAGGAGATCTTCCACTGTGGGGTCGTGGTGGGCATGAAGAAGACGCTGGTGTTCTACAAGGGAAGGGCTCCCAGGGGCGAGAAGACGAGTTGGGTGATGCATGAGTACAGGCTGCAAACCGGGTTCCTCTACGAACCCAGCAAGGTCACCACCACAGTCCCCTGCTATTCCATATGCCTGCAGATCCACTCGATGAGTTGCACGGCTGAAGGACTCGGTTCTCTTTCTTTCTTTCTGCAGGAGGAATGGGTTGTGTGCAGGGTCTTCAGGAAGAGCCCAACCGGAAAGAAGCCGCAACCGGACTCCCCCGCCATGCCTGCATCGCTCGAGTCACCGGGGGAACTCGACGTATCGGTGCTAAACAAGCTGGTTGGTTCATCGAGCTTTGACAGGTTGCAAACAGATTACAACCTCTGCAACAGCAACAGCAGCGGCAGGCTCGACGTGAATTGGTTCTTGGCTAGAGCAGCGGCGGCTGGCCAGGCTTCGCTGCCATGGGGGTCAGGCTTGCTGGCTTCAGGATTGCCACCATCTCCGGCAATTCCCAAGGGATTGCCATTTAATGGTCAACAGCAACCAGAAGGCGTCGTCGACATGGCCAGTCTGAGCACCTTTGTGGCACAAGGAGATGCTCTGTTTGGGAATGACTTGAAATCGAGCTTCCCTACTGCCTCTTCATCTATAGGTGTGGAGTGTGCACAACAGCAACAAGAACAACCACCACCACCACCACCACCACGACAACAAACACAGTCATTCAATCAGGAATCAATTTGGAGCAGCTACTGAAAATAATTCAATCTCAACCTTTGCATAATGTGGGTGGAACTATAGAGCTTCTACCAGACTTCAAAAAAAAAGTTTCTTTAGTTGGTGGTGGAGCAAATGCTGTACAACTTCAGATTTCATGTGCTGCTTTAATCAAAGTAACCTCTGTCAACTAATAGTTACACATTAATCATTGTGAAAGGCACCAACTATGCTTCGTGTTAATCCTGGATCCAACGGCAGCAAACCAAGAGCAAAGCATGATTATTGGTCCTTTACCATGTGGAGTCGGGCATGTAACATGTGTGCCTTGTGACAGCATAATCTCGGTTCAGGTAGAAACATTCCCTGCATACAAAGGTAAACTCAGTCCACACGCAGCAAAACCCGAAATAAAGCTGGTAAAGGATGCAATTGTTGTGCATCTTTTAACTTACTGCATATGTCCTAGTTTTCTGATCTTTGGGTTGAAAGCTGGAACGAGAATGTGAAGCAGCAGCAGAATCATATGCATGTGGGTTACTGTATATTGACGTCACTTCAGATTAAGAAAAATGGAAATTTCAATTGATTGATAAGAATGTCAGAGCTTAAAGATCACCACTAAACCAGAGATTCATCAGCAAGCTGATACAAAATTCGAGGGATCAAGGAAAAAAAATAGAAAAGCAAAGAACAAACTATAATGCCGAAGTTTGCAAAGAACAAAGCATAATATGATGCACCCAAAACTGGAGTTGATTATACCTGTCGCACAAACTCTAAATACTGAAATGTACAACCTTCACGGCGTACAAAGGCACCATCCGTGAACAGCTGGGAACCGTATATCAATTGGTTCAACAATTCTGAAATAGAAACCAAATGATCCTGTAAACATACCATTGTACAATAACAGCTATAAATTAGCAACTCATGTATTTTAATTCATTCAACAAAGCATAAATGTACCAACAAAGCCAGCAACATTGTCCGCATAGCATTTAACCATCGAGGAACACTAAAACCACCGATTCCAAGTAGGACTAAGGATAGAGTGCTTGAGACAGCGGTAAATTTATAGCAAATCACACAGTCAAATCCTATGTCATTTGAATCTTATAGCAATCATATATAAGAATCCTGACACTGAAGTTATCTATAATGGATTGACAATTTCATTGATGTTTGAAATTTGAACGACCTGGTTATAATGAAAAAAGAAATATTCACACAGTCAATAAATAGGTAACTAATGTTCATTGACTACATTAAGGAAATATTGCCATTTTATATTATTCTATGCTTTTTCATCAAGAAAGAATTTGAAGAAAAAAAAAAACACAATGTCTTCCCTGTACCAAATGAATATCATGGATATTGCCACCATCAGCATCAATTACTGAAGTCATCGTGCTATTAGGAATCCTAACATCCATAGGACCATTTAAACTAGCGTACTTGGAAAAATGAGACAAATTCATGACCTTGTGACATGTGTGAAGCAAGAAAGATGTTACCTAAGACCAGTCCAAACAATAAAAAAACGTCATAGTTATTATACCCAGAAGCAGCTGACAGTGGAGGACAGTATTGAGCTTCATGTTGTTGTACATAACACTGTCAATGAAAAAGAATTCACTGAGGCCAGAACATCATTTTCTCTACATGTGTGTGTGATAATATATATATATCACCATTTCAGATACCGGACTCATCTTGGAGATTTGTCAGTATGATGCATACCGATCTAAACCGGTGTACCGACACATGACATATTGAGATGTGTCAATGGGGATTCGGACGAGCAGCATCTCGGTAACGAGTCGGATTAGTACATATCATACACACATGCACACATCCGAGCCACATCTCGGTAGCGAGTCGGATTAGTACATTCACACACACACACACACACACACACACACACACACACACACACACATATATATATATATATATATATATATATATATATATATATATATATATATATATATATATATATATATATATATAAGTTTTTGGTGCCAACAAGGAGTATGACCAAAGGCATAAGTCAGATAGATACTATATTCATTCAGTTTCCTAAAATCTTACAACTTTCTCTGCTTTTGAGAATATGAAAAATATGCAAGTACAATAAACAGAAACAAGGGTATCCAACATCTTTTGATGAATATTTGCAAGTTCTTATTACTAAGGTTATAAAACACAAAAGAGCAAGTGATGCCAAACACGACCATATACTTAGGCACATCATTAAAGAAAAAGGAGAACAAGCAGTCATAATTTCATCAGTTCTCAGCAAGTACACAAAGTATATGGCATCATGATCCATCACCAGCGCATTAGCCTACCACCGCCCAGCAACTCACGGTAGTATAAAAAAGGTTGAGACAAATTCTTCTTCTTTGATAACAAGAAGGCACCATTTAACTAAAATCCCAGGCCCTTAAAGACCCTTTACTTATAAGGGAGAAAAGAAAAGAGAATTGCCAGTTGCTTCAAGCAGGTGATATATCCATCTCTCGCGTCCATGCAATAAAGCAATTCACATTTTTAGAGGAAGCTTATCATTCCCATTTCCCAGTCAGTTCCCTTTTTATGATGGAAAAAAAGAAATCAAATTTGGACACCTCTAACAAATTTATTCAATCAAGACTTGGCGCCATCTCCAGAGTCCATTCAAGAACCAAAGTTCTTCGGAGCGCATCTCCTGCACACAAAACCCTAGGAGGGAGATCTAAGAGAGAGAGAGAGAGAGAGAGAGAGAGAGAGAGAGAGAGAGAGAGAGAGAGAGAGAGAGAGAGAGAGAGAGAGAGAACCGGTCGCGTGGAGAGCTGCTGCATCTTCTTCTTCGTCGCCTTCTCTGCTCTTTCTACCTATTCGAACGGCGCGGAGACCGCGAGCACCAAAGGCTCTTTGACGTTTCCTGATTTAGGTTTTCTTCGAGCGAGGGAGATGCAAAGGCCGTCGTGCCCAAACTGAACGGCCAAAATTGCGGAATGTGCGGCCCATTTGTTGGCCTTAACCTTCTTCCGTACTGTGTAAACTATCTCACACGCATATATATCCCTACAAAGCTAGTAATGTCGTCACCGTCTCTCTCAATTCACACAGCCTTGAGAAAAAACTTAGCTTTTTGTTGTTTAAACCGAAACCTTGTATGTGGATTTCCTTTGTATTTCTCCAGGAACAGTGAAATTGCTGTAAACCTCTATATCATGTCTGCTGCTGCTGCTTTCCTCGGTGTCCAGTTTGTGGAAGATGCCATAAACAGGTGATCTCGACGGTGCATCGATCTGCTCAGTAAGTACAATTGAAGGCCTTCTTGTTTTCGACGTTTGTGCTATGTCAATGTCAACGCTCTCTCTTTCATTTTCTTTCAGGAGAATTTAAACTGACAAAAAATGGCAAAAAATGGTAGCCAAAGAATCAAAGAAGTGATGTGCTGTGCTCGGATGACAATCCATCATCCCCACTACAGTGCAAACCGTCACGGCCGTAAGCTTCAAATGAGAATTGAGCTTAGAGAGGACGAAGACTTCGAGCACCACAAAAACGCGATTCGACAAGGATAGTCGATGTTGAAGGACGAGGTAACTCGGATCTCACAACCATCTCCTCCCAGCAACCACCGTTTCTCCTGCTCTGTTTCCATCAACCATGAAACAGGAGCAGCTCAACCGCCAAGATTCATGTGCGACAAATTATGATGTAATCCAAGTCTTGTCGTGCGCTGTCATGGAATCGACGATCCCGTAAACAACAAGAGTTTGAACTGTGACCGGGTTCAGCGGCAGTGCGTAGCTCCAAGGGAAGAAGAGGATAGAAGAACGCAGGGCCATCGCTGGTTTCACGTTCATGGAGATAACATGGGCCATCGCCGACGCCAGGCGGGACGCCAGAAGATAAGGACGTCATCCATTTCCCTGCCGCCGTGTGTGGAGCGCGAGGTGTGGATGTCACTCCTCGAGAACCGACGGACGAGATCGGCGACACTCTCCACCTCAAACGGATCTCACCCACGGATCAAGAGCATCCATGGCGGGGAGGTTTTGGGTTATATATAGGTGTGCTGGTGGAGAGGTGAGGCCTCAGGGCAAGGAGCCTTCTTCCCGTTATAGAGTCGTAGAGTATATCCGCGGCAGGTCAAGGAGTAACAGCAAGAGGAATGGCTTCCTCCATGATGGTGAACTCCGCCGCCACCGTGTCCCGGGCTTCCCCGGCTCAATCCAGCATGGTGGCGCCCTTCACCGGTCTCAAGTCCACCTCTGCCTTCCCGGTCACCAGGAAGGCCAACGCCGATCTCTCCCACCTCCCCAGCAACGGTGGCAGAGTCCAGTGCATGAAGGTAGGTAGCGGAGGGGGAAGAAACCACCAGGCTTGTTATGTTCCACCATAGTAGTTATCACAAACATTGAGTATGGGTTGCAGGTGTGGCCGATCGAGAGCAAGAAGAAGTTCGAGACCCTCTCCTACCTTCCGACACTGGTGGACGAGGCGTTGTTGAAGCAGGTCGAGTACCTTCTCCGCTCCAAATGGATTCCCTGTTTAGAATTCAGCCATGTAAGTACCGTCAAACTTAACCTGCCTAAGGAAGTGGGTCGTCGAGCATGCATGGGTGGAGGGACTGATGGATGAACGCCGGTGGCCATAACATGAGGGGTTCGTGGGGCGTGAGAACCACCGGTCGCCGGGGTACTATGACGGGCGGTACTGGACGATGTGGAAGCTGCCCATGTTCGGGTCGGTGCAGGTGGTGAAGGAGCTGGAGGAGTGCAAGAAGGAGTACCCCAAGGCCTTCATCCGCATCATCGGCTTCGACAACAACCGCCAAGTCCAGTGCATCAGTTTCATCGCCTTCAAGCCCCGGCTACTAACTACTCTGTTCCTTCGAATTCCTTCCTTTGGCTCGTCCCTCTCTTTGCATCATCTGCTGGGACTACGGTCGTCGATGTTTTGTTTGGTGAACAACTCCTTGTCGTCTTAAACTATATTATCGGCGACTTCATCGTATATGATAAACCGATACGAAGGCGTTCACTGTTCTTCTGGCGACGGAAGAGCACCGGTCTAAAAGCTCCTTGCAACGTCAAAGGTCTCTCTCGATTCATCACCGGAGATGAAGATGTGTTTGTTTGGTTCGTAGAAGAGGGATAAGATTCAATCATATGGCGTAAGCCCAAATGAGGAATGTGCAATGCATAAATATTTTAAGCTTTAACATTCAAATCTACTATGCACATGCCGAACCGGGCCGAGATCTGGGTCGGTCCAGACCACGTCTGCAGAAGAACCGCCGCGGACTCGAGCCCATCATCGAAGGCTTCTTCGGCACCAAATGCCCAAATCATGACACCAAGGAATCATTAAAAAACAATAGGAATCGGCACCATCACAAAGCGCACAGCCTGTCTCCACCCAACCGGACGGAGGACCACCGGGTCAAAAGCCAGGCTGGGAACTCACGGACGGCTGCTCCGGTGTCAGCTAACGGGATCTGCCTCCGTCAACTCTGAGAAAGAAGAAGACATATACATAGATCTAATCACCCAATATGAAAAATGTGGCACCCGTCGGTTTCATGGACCCGACAAGGACGAACATTTGCACGCAGCAAACGCAGAGCCGATGAGCCTTCTTGGATCCCACGAACCCTACAACTATTGCAGTCTCCCACATGCTTTACCTTTCAGCGCGAACGTGCCAAAGCGTATGCTAAGAGCACGCACATGACGGCCATCATCTCTGGATGCGTACAGCGGTTGGCAAGTCTCTTTGATGTCGAGCGGAGGCCCAGTTCCTGTGGTGGCCTCGTGGCACATGCGGCCACATAGGATAGAGGGAGAGGATGACATCAGCCGACGTGGCTTAGACTCCACACGTCAAAGATTATTTTCGCTGATATGTGCACCAAGGATCTTAAATCGACGCAGTCGACGGCGGGCGTGCGAGTCAACGAGCGTCCCCATCCGAATGGCCGAGCCGCCAACGATCGGAAATATGGGGAGTCGCAGCGCGAGCGTTGACTCATTCTAAGCCACGCATGCAAAGGAGCGTAGGTGGCCACCACTCACGAGATTCACGATTGCCCCGTCGTGCCGGTTGTCGCGATTCCCATCGTATTAATCGATATACTATTATTATTTTTTATTGCTAATAGTACTGTCGTTTGTGGTTTTCCGAATCCAACGAACCTTTTTTTATTTTTTTAATTAGTTAATTGTTTATTGGTCTATGCTTTCGCCCCTCTTCTTGTTTTTTTACTTTTACCTTTTTTTTAATCAGTTGATGATGCTGGTTTTTATTTCTATTATTCGTTATCATTCTATAAATGGGCTCCGAGTCTCCCCTTCCAAGCCGCCCTTTGCACCGCTTTGGCCTCCGACAAGTCTCGCCGTCTTCTCTCTCGCTGGTGGAGAGGCGGAGAAGGTAAATCAAGATGCGAGCTTTCCTTGCTCCGCATCCCCGTCTCGCGTCGTTCTTCGATTTTGAGGGGTTGCCAGCTTCTTCTGTATGAGCCCTGAGTCTTCGATCCCCCTTCGTGGTTTCTTCCGGGGGCTGATGTTTATGACAAAGATAGAACTTTTACTGGTGTTCCAAGGATTAAGATCTTATTCTGTGCTTCTTCTTCCACCTCTCCGTCTCTCGTCGTTCTTCGATTTTGAGTAGTCGCCGGCTTCTTCTCCGTCATGTCTGAGTCTTTCGGTCACCCTCGTGGTATCATGGGCTGCTATTTTATGACGAGGATCGAATTTTTACTGGTCTTGCAAGGACTTTTCGTTCTGTTTGATTTTTTCTGTTGATTTATTGTCCGAAAAATGGAATTTTTGTGACGGCCTTTGATGTTTCTTCTCTGAAACTCGCTACTTTTTTTTGGGAATTTTCGTTTGGTTCTCTGGTTGTTGGTGTTTGTGCGAAGAGATTGAGATTGCGTCGAAAGAAGGGCTTATTTTGTGGATTTGTGCGTCAACAGGCGGTTGCAGACGCGAAGCTCGAAGAGACTTGAGGTTCAAGATGAACCACCACGCGATGCAACAGCAGAACGCCTTATCCGCCTGCGAAGAGATGAGGGCGCCGTTCGCGGTGGCCGATCGAAAGCCGCCCGTCTTCTGCCCGAAGCCCCGCCGGCTCAGCCCGCTTGCCGCCGTCGCTGAACCGGTCTTACCCTTCCGTTGGCTCTCGGGGTATGGTTCTCCTCTCTTTCTCGCCCCCAACTCTAACCCTTTACATCGCGAGTCGCTCTCCTTTTATTTATTTCCCTGCCTGACCCCCGTCTCTCTCCCTGTTTGATTCAGTCATCAAACCGATTTCTCCGATTCGAAGGCCGGCGCGGACCTCCATGGCATTTTTCTCGCAAAGGTGAGGCTTTTCTTCGACCTCCGTCCTCGTGAGGGCCTTCGGTAGCAGAAGATCCAACCCGAACGGTTTTCGTTTTCAGGGCGAGGAGCAGAATCAAGTGTCGTCGTCACCGCCGTTCTTCTGCGGCTCGCCACCGAGCCGTGCCGCGAACCCGGTGGTCCACGACGCCCGGTTCGGCGACGTCCGCCCGCCGGCCGCCTTCGCCCCTGGACCACTAATCCAGTCCGGTCCGCCGCTCTCCCCCAAGCAGGGCTGTGCCCACGCCAAGTTTGGCCTCATGCCGGCGGCCGTGCGCATCGAGGGTTTTGATTGCCTCGACCGCGACCGCCGGAGCTGCAGCAGCATCACTGCTGTGGCCTGAACAGCCCTGCCCGCGCTGCCTGCTTTATTTTTGGAGCGCCGTGTGAGAGGAAGAAGAAGAAGGAAGATAACATTGACACCAAGAAATCAAAAACAACAGTTAGGTGCTAAGCATGAGCACAGAAGCAGAAGTGTTTCATCCCAAGGAGGAGCTCTGTTATTTGTGGCTGTACATTTTCCATTTGTAATTGAGGTAATTATGTAGATACAAAATAAGTGATCGCGCGCGCGAGAGAGAGAGAGAGGGAGAGATGGGAAGGGAAGCCAGTATTTTGGTGTTTCGTTTTTGATCCAAGCAATTGGATTTTGAGACTTGAGATGGGGGAGGAGAGTAGGTTTTTGAGCTCATTGATGTGGCTTTGATGTCTTCCTCTTCCAAAGTTTGGAAGCACCAATGAGTCACGAAATGTGTAGATACTCATCATGTCATGTGTAAATGTATGATGCTTGAACCCCATGTGTTCCTTTCCCTGTGAAGTGATTGAAAGATTGTGGCCTCAATGTGGAGGACCATTACGTGTGCGCTCGGAGTCCCCATCTGCTTTGGTCAATGACGTCATCTGAGAGGCGGGGGGAGGAGGGTGTGGACGTGAACATGAGAGCGCGTGACTCGGCTTGCTTGGTGGTGACCTAAAAGACGAGGAGACCACGTGAATGACAGCCTACCAGATGGTATGGGTGGCACTAGAACCCTCCCCATTAAACAAGGGGATTTAGGTTTGGTTTGATCCACCAATTCATATCACAATCCTGAATTGGTCAGGAAGATTAAACATCGTCCCAAATAAAAGACAAACAAACTTCGTGTTCGTGTGACCAGATTTTGTTCCGATTGTTGATTCATCTTGTTAGTGCAAACAACTTTTTACCGTCGGTTCACTCGCGACTCGGTCGACGCCGCGTGGCGACTCGGTCGACGCCGCGCGGCGACAAACAAACTTTGTCGACGCTCACTGGGTTCACTGGCGACTCGATCGCGCCGCGTGGCGCGGTCACCCTGCCCTTGACTATCGGCGACACTCCAAAGATCAAAACGGTTTTGGCGACCTTCCTGGTGGTCGATCTTCCCACCGCATACAACGTAATCCTAGGCCGGCCGACCCTCAACAAGTTAAGGGCGGTTGTCTCCACATACCATCGGACCTTGCAATTCCCTATAAGTGCCGGAGTCGGGGAAGTCCGGGGAAACCCCCAAGAATTCAGACGGTGCTATCTGACGGCAGTCTCCTTGGGTAAGAGAAAGAGGCCGGGACAACCCCTGGAAGACCCCTCGCGAGCCAAGACACCCGGCCCGACATCCCGAGCCGGTGAACCCGGCGATCGACATCCCATTGCGAAGTGACCGTCCCGACCAGACGGTCGGGATCGGTTCGGATTTAGCCGAACAAGAGCAGGCTCAGCTTATCAGCCTCCTCCAAGAGAATGCCGATGTCTTTACTTGGGACGGCGGGCGACCTTCCAGGATCGGCCGGAAGTTTCAAAGACCACCCCGAGCATTTCTCCGACCGCCCGCCGCCGGTGAAACAAAGACCTCGGCCCAGGCTCCAGAGCGCCAACAAGCCGTGCAACCGAGGTGGATAAGCTTTCGGCGCCCGGCTTCATTGAGGAAGTCAGTACCCCGGTGGTTGTCCAATGTAGTTCTCGTAAAGAAGCCTAATGGGAGTGGAGAATGTGTATCGATTACACCGACCGAATCGTGATTGTCCGAAGGATTGCTTTCCCTTACCAGGATTGACCGGTTGGTCGACTCAACCATGGGACACGCCCGTTTCTCCTTCATGGATGCCTTCGCTGCAGGTTACAATCGAGATCCGAATGGCGCCAAGACCGAAGAATATACCGCCTTCCATACCCCGAGGAGCTTACTTTTATAAGGTCATGCCGATTCGGATTGAAGAACGCGGGAGCCACTTACCGTAAAATGGTGAACAAGATATTCGCCCACCGATAGGGCGGAACATGGAAGTTTACGTCGACGACATGATTGTAAAAAGCCAAACGGAACCGCACACCTCGACGACTGAGGGAAACCTTCGACACACTAAGAAGGTATGGGATGCGACTTAACTTGACCAAGTGCGTTTTCGGCGTAGCATCCGGAAAATTCCTGGGGTTCATCATACATGCAAGGGGAATTGATGCCAACCCGGAAAAGATCCAAGCGCTCGTCGACATGAGATCACCCAAGACAGTAAAGGAGCTTCAGTGCCCCAACGGAAGGATAGCAGCTTTGTCTCGATTCTTGTCACGATCGGGAGACAAATGTCTTCCCTTCTTCCGAGCTTTGAAGGACCCCCGGAACTTCCGATGGATGGCGGAATGCGAGGAGGCCCTCGTACATCTAAAAGCAAACACTGGACGCTCTCCCCGCCTTGCTCTCAGATCCGCCGGAAGGACTCCGCTCTACCTGGCCACATCCGAGCATGCGGTAAGCTCTGTGCTAGTGAAAGAGGCTGCCGAGAGTCAGCTCCCGGTTTACTACATCAGTCATGTCCTGCGCGGGCCCGAGCAACGCTACCCCCCAATCGAAAGATTGGCGTTAGCGCTCGTCCAGACGGCTCGGAAGCTGCGCCCCTATTTCCAGGCCCACACGATCGAGGTAATGACTGACCAACCGTTGCGCCAGGTTCTCTCTAAATTTGATGTGGCAGGGCGACTCCTGAAGTGGGCGGTGGAACTATCCGAATTCGACCTTCACTACAAACCGAGGACAACCATCAAGGCACAGGCCTTGGCCGATTTCATCTCGGAGATGACCCGATCGGAAGCAGGGGACTCGGAACAAGAACGCCGGGATTGGGTGCTACATGTGGACGGGTCATCTGGCTCAAGGGGAGCCGGAGCGGGACTCATCCTCGAGGACCCCGAGGGACGCACTATCGAACGCTCTTTATGCTTCGTTTTCGACGCCACCAACAACGAAGCAGAGTACGAAGCTCTCTTGGCGGGCTTGCGCCTGACGGCCGAAATGCAACTGAGAGCAGTCCATGTCCTTACGGAATCCCAGCTGGTCGCCGAACAAGTCTGTGGAGAATATCGCGCGAGGGATCCCACCATGCTGAAATACCTAACAAAGGTAAAAGCTCAGTCCGCTAACTTCTCCTGCTTCACCTTATCTCGAGTCCCCAGGTCCCAAAACGGGCGGGCGGACCAGCTAGCCAAATTTGCCTCGGGAGCCAACATTGGGGAGCGCCCCGAAGTCGAGGAGCTCGAGCGCCCCGAAGTCGAGGAGCTCGAGCGCCCCGAAGTCGAGGAGCTCGAGCGCCCGACGGTTGCCACTACGGGGTTAGGAGGTTCCGAAGGCCCGACCACACCACTCACCTGGATACAAGAGATGCGGAGATACAAGCGCGAGGGCATCCTGCCCGTGGATGACGCCAAGGCGCGACGCCTCCACCGGACGCAGGCATGGTATTACGAAATCGGTGATCGGCTCTACAAAAGGTCATTCTCTCGCCCACTACTACGATGTTTGGATCCCGAGGAGGCGGAAATAATCCTCGCCGAGGTCCATGGCGGAATCTGCGGGGAGCATATGTGCGGTCGGGCTTTGGCTTTCAAAATACTGCGCCAAGGTTACTACTGGCCCACGTTACACCGAGATGCTAGGACTTACGTACGGCGGTGCGACGCATGCCAGCGTCATGCCCGAGCCCCGCAGCGTCCCGCGGTGCCACTCACTTCCATTGATAGCGCTTGGCCCTTTGCCCAATGGGGAATGGACCTTTTGGGGCCGTTCCCCCCGGCGCCGGGACAGCGAAGATATATCATCGTGGGAATTGACTACTTCACCAAATGGGTGGAAGCCGAGCCCCTAGCTCCCATCACGGCCGGGCGGGTCGAGCAGTTCGTATGGAGGAATATCGTGACCCGATTCGGTCTTCCCAACGTTATCGTCACCGATAACGGTGCCCAGTTCGCCAACGCTCAGTTCAGGGAGTTCTGCGCAAATCATCAGATCCAGTTGAGGTTTAGCTCAGTAGCCCAACCCCAGTCCAACGGACTCGTCGAGGTAACCAATCGATCTATCCTCGATAGACTCAAGAAGAGAACCCTAAGGGCCCGATCAAGTTGGGTCGACGAACTACCAGGCATCTTGTGGTCCTTGCGGACCACCCCAAAAACAGCCATGGGCGAATCGCCATACAGTCTGGCATTCGGCATGGAAGCGATTTTGCCAGCTGAGTTGGTAATCCCGACTCCCCGGGTAGAAGCCTACGAGGAGCAGACGTCGACCCAGGGAGCTCGAGCCAGTTTGGACCTGCTCGAGGAGCGTAAAGCTGACGCACACTTAAGAACCTTAGCCTACCATCGGAGCATCGCTAAAGGTTACAACAAAAAGGTCCACTCTCGACCCCTCGAAGTCGGGGACTTGGCGTTGCTCAAGATGGAGGTATGTGACCCCCTTCGGGCAAGAGGCAAGCTTACTCCCAAGTGGGAAGGCCCTTATCGCATTGTCAAGGTCGTCCGACCGGGTACGTTCTGACTCGCAACAATGTCGGGACGACAAGTGCCGAGGACTTGAAACATCCAAAACCTCAAGAAGTACTTCGTGTGAAGCTCACGACTTCTCGCGATGGGCAAAGTGACCAAGCAGAAGTAGGGAGATGTTAGAGGCAAGTAGGCAAGGACAATTTATGAAATCACAAGTTTCATTAATACAAACTCTCGGATACAAAATGGGTCCCTGATGAGGGAAAGGAGCAATACATGAGGACGAAGGGAGACCTCCAAAAAAGAGAAAGAGAAGAAAAAGAAGTCCCTCAAGAGTCGGCCCCGGGAAGGCCGTCGTCAAAAGGGACCTCATCGGGCATTTCCACTCCCTAGTCCTGTGCGGATAAGGCCGCAAGCTCTGCGGTCAGCCGGGTCACCTCCGCCTCCGAGTCGGTGCCGCTTCGCTTCTCGATCATGCAAGAACCCTCAGGGCCCCTTTGCAAGACGGGCATCCTCGGGCGACGAAGGGCAAGATTGCGCTCACCCATGCCGCCTATGAGTAGACCGGCATCATGGACCCGGTCGATCAAAGTCATGGAATAGTGGGTATTCTGCGTACGAAAGACAATGAGCGACTGCGGAAGAAGAATCCTGGAAGAAGACAGGGGAGAGGGTGCTTACCCATAGCGCCGCCTTCGCCGCCTTAGCAATCAAAACCTCCGAGGGGAGTGTGTATAAGTCCCGGGCTAGGTCGGGATGTAGCGCCCCCCGGAGGAAGGTGGTCGAAGAGTTTCCCCCGGTCCACACCTTGGCCCCGCGGGACAAATCTCCCCATCGGGCGACCAAAGGTTCACTCGCACCGCCGGAAGGGATCTCACCCATCACCCGAGTAAAGTAGGGCTCGTCCCTGCCCGGCGGGATTCGTTACAAATCCTTTAAGGCCGGGCTTTTCCCGGTCGCCCCCTGGCTGGGCTCAGCGCAGACCGGCGGGCGGGAGTGTCGAGCGCCCGGTACGCTGCTTGGACGCCTCAGCGGTAGGAGACGCCACCGCCTCGAGGTCCAGCACTTCCTTGGCTTTGGACCTCTTCGCTGGTCGATCACACTCGACCACTAGCGGGGGGTCCTCCCCCGTCCGCTTGGACCCCACCGAGGCCCCGAGAGAGGAGCCGACTGGGATATTCCCGCCATGAAAGTACTTCAAGTTCACCATTTCTGTCAGAAATATAGAAAAAACTGGTCAGAGCGTGAAAAAAGCCATAGCCTCAAAGGGCTGAACGACGGTAACATACCCCGAGAGCGTGGGCTAAGCCCCGCTTCAGCGAGCCACCGCTCCGACATATCGCGGATAGCTTGAGAAGAGGGAAGGATCACCCTCAGCCTCTCCAGGTATCCCCGCTCTTCGGCGTTGAGCTTCGGGGCTGTGTTGTCAATTACCCTTGAAGACCATCGAACCCCGAAGCCCCAATCTTTCTCCCACCGAACAAAAAAGAAGCGCCTCTTCCAACCCTTATTATTGGTAGGAGCGTCGCTAACACGGAACCCCGACCGGGCGACGAGGAAATATCCTCCCGACCCCTTGGAGAGGCGGAAACAGGAAAGGAAGAGGTTGAGGGTCGGAACGATACCGGCGTAGTGGCATTCCCCTAGGAAAGCCACTAAATACCGCCAAGAGTTGGGAGTGATCTGCGACGGCGAGACTCGCCACAAAGATACACAGGAGGTCATAAATGGGTGTAGGGGGAGGCGTAGACCAGCCTCCAAGGCTTCAAGAGTTAGGGCGAAGCCCTTAGGGATCGGGTCGAAGGCCCGTTGCCCCGCTTCAGGGTCAGTGAGGATATACTCCCCCGGGATTCTATAGCGCCTCCGGAGGATCCCTACAGAAGATTCATCCAGGGTGGAATCCTGGTCGTGCTGTCACGGACTTAGCTGGTTTTGCCTAAGCCGTGCGGCACCAATGCGATCACCGCAAAGGTCACCTACCCGAAATCTCCTACAATCCCTTAGGACCTACAAAGAGAGAAGACGGGATGAGAAAGCGCTTCACACGGGATCCGCAAGCCACTCTTTTAGTAAACACTTTATAGCCAATGCACATTCCAACAAGGGATATCACAAGCTCGTAAGTTTGCACAACAAAGGCATAAAATTGGTCCACTACTGAGGCCGAATTCTATTACAAGTATTCCTCGACGCTGCGTACTTTATGTACAAGCCTACAATGGCTGTCAAACTCACTCAAATATGGGCATTTTGCCTTTGGCAAGCCCTTTACAAGCTTTACATTATATGACAACCCAAAAGAGACACGGACAAGCATAAGCATTACACCGAACAAGCCGTTTACAATTTTGTCCGTGACATTCTCCCCCACTTAATCCTTCGACGTCCTCGTCGAAGCCTTTCGACGCTGCAACTTCTTTTCTTTGTTGGATCTTCGATCTTCTGCTCCTGCTGCGATGCGCCCCTTGGCTCCCATTTGGTCTCCGCTTGTTGTTGAGTCGTCGAACTTTAATCCGCCGTGCTGCTTCAACTCGCCAATGACTCTGACTTTGGTGTGGGGTTGGCAAAGTTGTGCTGATCCTTGCTGGTTCTTGCGGATTCATCTGATGAAGGGAAAAGACCATCTTTGATATGCGCCAGTCTTCAAATTCTTCTTGTCTCTTGGCTGGATAGATGCTTTGTTGGAGCTTTAACGAGCATCACCTCGCAACCTTTGAAGTTTTCGAGTCCTTCCTCCGTAAAATTTGCCCATCGAATCTTCTTCCACTTAGTTGTCTTGAAGGGTCTTCACATCATGCGCAGAGCTCCTCTGTTTGGATAACTAAGAGAGCCGGGTACCGGAGTTCCGCCCATTCTCTTGGGAGTTGAGAAGGCAAAGGTTACTTGTCTTCGCCCGCCTCCTCGAGTTTGTACTTCGTGCATCAAGCTGGTTACTGGAATTCGCCTGCTCTTAGCTCACACTTCCGAAGCACTTGAAGTGTTTGCAATCCTTGCCCTGAGTCGCCATCGTGATTCACCTTCTCATTGCCATTGAACTTCGGAATGCAAGAAGTTATCACTCCAACTTGGAGTAAGTCTCCGATAGGTTTGGTCGCTTTGGGATTGTACCGCCTTCTCCATCATTTCGTCGCCGACTCCTCCGAGTAGTAAAGGCAAAGACCGCATCGCTCGCTTCGATCCTTGGTCATGCACTCTTGCATCGACCAAGTCCTTCACTCACGGCTATCTTGATGGAAAGTCGTTGACACCTGGTCTTACGAAGTTCTCTCAAGCCGCCCTTGACCTTGTCTTGGTACATGGAGTTTGCCAAAGCATTCTCCTCCTCCACGGCCCATATCACGACCAAGTGCTCTCCCTCTAAGAGAGCAAGGGATTGATGACTCCCCGGAAGTCCCGCCTCAGCGGTACCATGGCATTGCGACGCCCATGGCACTACTATCCGTTGTCTCGCATCTGCATCCCTTCTTCGTGATCGGTAGATCTGCCACTACGGCATTGTGACACTCCTCTGAGTTCACCTTCAATCTACTCGATGATTGATCTTGGGTAGCTGAGTCCCTCTTGGACTCGTCATTGCTTCCATGCCCTCTTCCGACCCCCTGCTTCAACACCTCTGTGTTCTCTCGAGCGATTCGGCAGTCGATGGAAATACAGACTGCAACTCCCATGTATGGCCACCGCCACCATGTTGCAGGGTTTGCACCATTTCTGTTCTCCTTAGCTTCATTGGCTGCAATGTTCGCTTACTCGGCCTTGTCCTCTGACTTGCCAGGCTCCCTTAAGCGAAAGTGAGCTCTGAAGTAGTTCCACTCTTCAGCAGCTCCGATCATACCTCTGTATGATCCAATCCCCACATGGGACTCACTGGTACTTGCATCTGAACTTCTTCCTCGACAGGGCACAGCCCCCATAAGCTGATGTCCAAGGCTTCCATTCAATGCAACATTCGGTGCACGCACGGAAGACCCGCCTCTGCGGTACCATAGCATTCACTGCTTGAATCCATAGCTCTTCTTACCGTCGTGTTGTTCACCATTGTGGAGCTCCTTGTTGCGCTCCCGGTCATATTTCCAGATGACCGTGTCCCTCACGGGATATGCTGTGTGTGTCGTCTTGCCACGAACCATTCCACCCCGATCCCCTGCATCATGTCGCCTCCTGGTGACATCTCCTTGCGATTCTCGATCCTCGTGGTATGAACTCGAATCTGCGATATCTCCATGTGTGGACTCGCCAACACATCGCAGGCCTTCGCCAACCGATTACGTTCGCTTTGGCAATCGACCTTCGCCCACCCACTCTCGGTCACACTCGGACGAAGGCTAGCCTAGGACGATCCATCGCCTAGCAGCTCCTCACGAAGTCTCGACTTGGCTGAAATAGGTGCACCATTATCGGATCACGGGACTCGCCCCTACCGAAGACAATCTCATTTGCGCACCGCTTTCCTCATGGCAACTTGAATAGCAACACTGTGGCATATTCTTCAAGAGTAGCCGTCTCTGCATCCTCTTGCCCGTGCTAAGGCCTTTTGACACCAACTTTGCCTCAAAGAAAGCAAGGCGTCACCTTAGAATCTCCACCAAGTGCTTTATCGAGATAAGATGTTTGTGCCTCGAAGCTCCTTCGTCTTTGGCACCATGCAAGATGAGTTTGCTCCATCCGAATATGAAACCCATGGAACGACATGATCCGATTCTTGCCTCGGCAAGACTCCATGTCCTTGACCTCGTGTAAAGAAAGCACCAAGCCTCCGCTCCATGTCCGTCTTCAAAGCCAACTCCTTCACGCGATTTGGGTACTTCACCAAGTCTTCCCAAGTTGTTCGCTTCTCGATTAGCATTGGATTAATGGTGGCCCGCCCACCATTCCACGGTCGACCCTCGGTTGAGTCCGAACTCACGATCGGCTCTTAGTGTGCCTTCACTTTGTGTTGCCCTGGTTGCTCCCCATTTGATCTCTTTGTCGCCCACCAACGCATTGCCACTTGCGAGATCATGCGATGACTCCACACCGCTCACTCGATCCATCGAGCTCTGTCTTGAGGTACTCCTCAAGCGATTCATTATGATTCACATTCGAGAGTGGGACTTATCCTCATGGATATCCGCCCGTTGGAGCAACTTCTCTCTTCGCATCCTTCCCTTAGGAAGTTTTGGAGACCACTATCCCCTTGGACTACTTCGCCTCTCTTGAACAAGCGTGCCCAATTCTCGCCATTGCAAATGCACTTGCTGGGATTGTGACACTTCACCAAATACTTCGTGATTGCACCCCTCCGGGTCTAGCAACATCTTGAACTCCGCTGCACACTTCAAAGATCTTACGAAAGTATCCGCACATGTCGACGAGAAAGTTTCAATGCTCCATGGCGCCGACCTTCGGCCGCCTTGGGATGGCCACGCGGACGATCCCATCGTCCGCATGCAAGCCCTTGCATGAGTATCGAATTCCTTGAGTTTGCAATTCCCCGAGCTCGTGAGCTTTGCACAACTCTTTCGATCATTGAACAACCCTTCGCAACTTGCACGGTCTCATCTTGGCTAAGCACCACCGGCCTCGAGCACCGTCAAGTTTGGAGTGTCAATGTCGAGCCACCTTCGAACTCACCATCCCCACCTTTGTCGCGCTCCGCAATTCTTCTTAGCTTGTCCTCGTGGTGCTGACAAGGTCCCCACGTTTGCATGCTAAGTGTTTCTAAGTGAGCTTGTCCCGCTCGATACCATCACATCACGGACTTATTTGGTTTGCCTAAGCCGTGCGGCACCAATGCGTATCACCGCAAAGGTCACCTACCCAAATCTCCTACAATCCCTTAGGACCTACAAAAGAGAAGCGGGACGGAGAGAAAGCGCTTCACACGGGATCCGCAAGCCACTCTTTTAGTAAACACTTTATAGCCAATGCACATTCCAACAAGGGATATCACAAGCTCGTAAGCAGTTTGCACAACAAAGGCATAAAATTGGTCCACTACAGACCGAATTCTATTACAAGTATTCCCTCGACGCGTACTTTATGTACAAGCCTACAATGGTTGTCAAACTCACTCAAATATGGGCATTTTGCCTTTGGCAAGCCCTTTACAAGCTTTACATTATATGACAACCCAAAAGAGACACGGACAAGCATAAGCATTACACCGAACAAGCCGTTTACAATTTTGTCCGTGACAGTGCGGCCACATCATGGCCTCTAGCGCACGCGCCGCTTCCCCATCGGAGGAACGGTTGGAGGATGGAGATGGTAGAGAGGTAGCGACACGAGTAGTAACAGAAGGGGAAGAAGAAGAAGAGGCGGAGGTAGAAGTGGAAGAAGTCATTTTTGCACTGACCTACGACGAAAGGGGTTGAATGGAAGGAGCCAAGAGACACTGGGGTCAAGGAAGGAGGCTTGAAGGAAGCAGACAGCAGGATTCGGGGCAGAAGAAACTTCATCGATAAAAGGCTACGGGGTGATGCGATGCGCGCTATTTAAAGAAAGAAAGGCGTCATCCTTTCGCCACCCGAGGTGGGTGGCAGCGTGACGCCGCGTATTCCGCCCAACTGCATCACATCGGGCAGCCCAAACGACGGAGCGGTGTTAATGGGGATGTGACGTGTCGTCATCTAGACGGGTTACTTGGCCGGCACGCCAACGGCTCCTCGATTCCTACAACCGTACTTATGCGCACGGTTTCCGACTCGACCATTGGATTTCTCGGCCTCGAGTACTACCTCGGCCCTTCATCCCGAACGGCAGTTCGGCGTATATGGTCTCGAGTTGCTCTCGACCATTGGATTTCTCGGCCTCGAGTATTACCTCGGCCCTTCATCCCGACAGCGATTGGCGTATATGGTCTCGAGTTGCTCTTGACCATTGGATTTTCGGCCTCGAGTACTACCTCGGCCCTTCATCCCGAAGCAGCGATTCGGCGTATATGGTCTCGAGTTGCTCTCGACCATTGATTTTCGCCTCGAGTACTACCTCGACCCTTCATCGACGGCTAGATTCGGCGTATATGGTCTCGAGTTGCTCGACCATTGGATTTCTCGGCCTCGAGTACTACCTCAGCCTTTCATCCCGAACGGCAGTTCGGCGTATATGGTCTCGAGTTGCTCTCGATCATTAGATTTCTCGGCCTCGAGTACTACCTCGGCCCTTCATCCCGAACAGCGATTCGGCGTATATGGTCTCGAAGTTGCTCTCGACTATCGGATTTCGGCCTCGAGTACTACCTCGGCCTTTCATCCCGAACGATTCGCTTCGCGTATATGGTCTCGAGTTGCTCGACCATTGGATTTCGGCCTCGAGTACTACCTCGGCCCTTCATCCCGAACGGCGGTTCGGTGTATATGGTCTCGAGTTGCTCTCGACCATTGGATTTCTCGGCCTCGAGTACTACCTCGGCCCTTCATCCCGAACGGTAGTTCGGTGTATATGGTCTCGAGTTACTCTCGACCATCGAATTTCTCGGCCTCGAGTACTACCTCGGCCCTTCATCCCGAACGGCAGTTCGGCGTATATGGTCTCGAGTTCCTCTCGACCATCGGATTTCTCGACCTCGAGTACTACCTCGGCCCTTCATCTCGAACGGCAGTTCGGCGTATATGGTCTCGAGTTGCTCTCGACCATTAGATTTCTCGGCCTCGATTACTACCTCGGCCCTTCATCCCGAACGGCAGTTCGGCGTATATGGTCTCGAGTTGCTCTCGACCATTGGATTTCTCGGCCTCGAGTACTACCTCGGCCCTTCATCCCGAACGGCAGTTCGGCGTATATGATCTCGAGTTGCTCTCGACCATCGGATTTCTCGGCCTCGAGTACTACCTCGGCCCTTCATCCCGAACGGCAGTTCGGCGTATATGGTCTCGAGTTGCTCTCGACCATTAGTTTTCTGGGTCTCGAAGCGATGGCTCGACCCCTTACCCCGATCAGCTCCAACCAAGGTCTCAACTGGCCACAGGTACGCAACCGGGCTTTCCGAAGACCCCCTCCTATCCTCGAGATCCGTTCCGCAGGAGTGGCTTTTTGAGGGGGGTAGTGTTATGGGTATTAAATGCGACGAGACGCCACGCTCCTATGGACCCTGCCCTTATGACGTCACGCCCCTCCTGCGCTCAACTACCCCCACGATTGACCATCCGACTTGATATCTCCTCTGCTCTGCCTTAAGACCATGCTGAGTCAACCACGGCATCGGCCTGCGAAACCAGGTCCGTATATCGCCCCTCAGACACAATCAGAAGCACGCCATGGCTCGACATATTTAACCGACCACAGAGTAAGAAAAAGGAGGTAAGTCTTTCAGGACTGAGGATTGGATCTGGAGATTAGTAAGAAAGGGGGCCGAGCGCCGGAATCCTCGAGTGGGGGATCTGACTTGAGCGTCGGAGGGGTCGGGCGAAGCACCCTCCGACCCCGCCTTTGTGCAGGTACTCCCCCCCGGCGACCCCAGCTCGAATGACCGACCGGGATACGACGGGAGCAGGAGCCCTCGATGAGCCCCGAACCTTACCGAGACGACCCCGGATTCTCTTCTTCCCTAACACACAGAGCCCGGGATCACGGCAAAAAGTTGTTTGCACTAACACATCTGATCACCAAACACAGTAGTAGGTGAAGCTAAACATGGGGCGTTTGGTCTCTCGGTGGCAGTGTGAGGCTCGTGTCTATTGAGATTAAGCCAGTTAACCTACCGCTTCTCAGATCCCTAATCCTGATTACGAAGACCAAGTCTCAAAGCATATTTGGACAAATAGTTTCTAAATATAGTAAACACTATTTCTGTATCTATCAGAAAAGTCTTTTTACAACAAAATTACACCAATGGCGTGTTTGACAATGCATGTCTAACATTTATGTTGGGGAGATTGTAACACCTCTAGTTAGTTCAATAATTCCACATCGGAAGTGGGTGGGACTAAGATTGACTTATATGGACCAGATAAATGTACTACTAACAACTTCAGCTTAAACATTTTGGCCAATGGTTGATAGGCCAAAATGAAGTTCATAGCCTAGTTAGCTCGTCAGGCCGGGTCGTGACATTTGGTATCAGAACCGACCTAGTATTCGGGTATAATGAGGTAGGCTTGAGTAGAAAAGGGCTATCTGGGGATGAAGTCAGAGAACTCATCACAGCGTGAAGCCACCACTAAGCTATGCCTCACATGCACCATGCTAGGGTCTGATCTGGGCCTTAACGGGGACGTCAAGTCGTTTAAGTTGAGGAGATTGTAACACCCCTAGTTAGTTCAATAATCTCACATTGGAAATGGGTGGGACTAAGATTGGCTTATATGAGTCTGATGAGTGTATTACTAACAATTTTAGCTTAAGCATTTTGACCAATGGTTGATAGGCCAAAATGAAATTGATAGGCTAGTTAGCTCATCAGGCCGGGTCGTGACATTTGCGTAAATCATGAGAGTTCGATCGAATATCATGCTTTAGATATAGTTTTTTGGTTCATCTCTCCTAGGAGCATAGTTAAAAGTCTTTTATAAAGTGATATTTGATATGTGTGTTAGCATAAAATCTATAATTATACTATCTGTAATATGTAAAAATTTTAATGTTAAAATTTGAAATTAAATAACAATGGATCTAAGTAATATTACGATATGTACCTTTCGTTGTTATTCGGAGAAATAAATTTTATCTGATCTACAAGTACATCATCATCAGATATTAAATAACAATTTACAAAGATAACTAAACTCACCACTTAAATTGATGGTTAGGAAGATTGAAAAAAAATTATAATAAATTGATTGAGAGAGAAACACTCTATTATTTCTTCTTATCACATTCTTATGTATTCTTTTCATATATTCCTAGAGGTTTTGTCTATTTATAAATTTGAATAGAAGATCTAAAATAAATTATTAAAAAAATTCTTTCGATTAAAAACATCTCCTAACGAATCATATTTTAATTAAATTTTTATTATTATTTAATAATAATAATCAAAATTCAATCAGATTCTTAATATATCTTACCTAATGAAACGGCATCATACAATCTAATAATATGATGAAGGATTTGTGTGTTGAATCTGAGGCTATGATGTAACGGTAAGCGAAGCTGATGTACGAATAATTTTCTAATTAGTTTTAATTTTAAAAACAGTGATCATATTCACGTATGTATCATATTATGATATTCTATTACCAAAGGTGATTACTGATTGTGGTAAGAGACGGGAAATAGCAGAAGAGCGACAGTCGACATCACATAGGGAAGGATCAGAAAGAGGCTGTCATGCATGCTACTCACAGCTGCCTCTGATGTCCTCTTGCGGATATCGTATCCTGGTCAGCTTGGCTCGCCTTAGTCCGGCGCATACATCCAAATCCAAGTGGATATCGTATCCTGCCTTTACGCACGGCGGCTTCTCTCTGTCGATGAACTAAAAGAAACGTCCCGGATTCGGATGCGATTCGTCCAGCCGACAACAGCTGCGCTGCGTCCACTCCTGTCCCCGCCCCCCCTCTCTCTCTCTCTCTTGCTTGGCTTGTTCGATGCGCTTCTTCTGCTGCAGATTTTTTATCCTCGCCTCGGCCCTTGGGAGCACTGAAAGATCGCACGGTGGATCTCTCTTTCTTTGGCTCTGCCTCCTTGTGGATACATGATTTGATTGGAGGTGTCATCTACCACAAGGAAGACTGTGCTTGAGGTCTCGACTTGCTGCACTGGCGTTATGTGGTCGAATGGCGTGCGATTCATGTCACGCTTGTTGATCGCCCAGATCCTGCAATGGGTGCCTGGTCCTGCGGCGGAGTCAGGCGGAGCAGACTTTGTTGACAGCGTGCGGGGAGTACGGCAGCCCTCATGTGACTGTACCCTCTCACGAGACCGTGTCCTCCTAAATAATCTTTTCTTTGCTATGACTGTAAACTACATCACCAGGCATACATCTCTGAGCCTCTTCGTTCAACTTCATCACAGAAGCCAGACTTCATCAGAATAAAATAACATTTAGAACAGCTAATCGTGGAGTAGCAGATCGTTCCATTGTTCTGAAACCGAGTGTATGTTTCGAGTCGTTCTGTCACTTGTGGCGCTGAACGAGCAATCAGACTAAGCATAGAGAAGAGAAGAGAGTTTGGATCGATCGAAACTGTAAATACTGTCTGGTTCTTGATATACTATTAATTTCTTATAGGATATTTGGCTGGGGATCTAATTGCGTGCCGCCGTTGTGCTCTACCTGTCCCCATTACCCTCTTCGGAAGCAGCTTGACAGCCCCATGGATTGATTCGATGTCCAAAGCAGGTTGGGTGGCCTTTCCTTTTGCTTGTTTCGGTTTCCGGTCACAGAGCAGTGTGCTAATACGCAATCACAAAGGTGGAAAGAATGGAATCATCCGTAACTGGTTGCAGGGCTGCCTCTCCCTAGTTCGTGTCCATGTTGATAGGAACGAGCGTGGGGACGACGATGACCGCGATGGAGATACGCCCTCCCTCCCCCGCTGTTTCAGGTTTGACTGCGCTCGCCTCTCGCCCGGTGACGTGCTCTGTCGGATGTCTGCTCAGCGTTTGCTTGTTTGTCTTCGCTTCCTCTCAGCATCGCTGGAGAAGTCTTGATAGTGCGACTGTTCTTCTCTCCCTCCGCCGCCTTAGAAGGAAAGAAAGCGAGGTGGTAGGGATGAAGGCGAAGGCGATCTCTTGGACGAATGACTTGTTTGTTTGCGGCCAGCAGTTAATATGTTGATGCGTTCACGAAATGTTGAATATAATTTAGATAGAAAATAAAAAGAAAAAAGGCCTTCCGATTGGTTAATATGTTATTTCCAAACAGTCGAAGGATAGGCATGTCAATATCTAAAAAGGATCAATTCACATGTATCAGATCTCATTCGCTATAAAGGAACCCAAAGAAGCCCTCCTTATTTGCTGCTCTCGGAGCTGCAGCAGCCTTTCCTATTGCACGGTGACGCAAACGAGTTGGAAGCAAGAGATGAAACGAAGTCGAGCAGAGGGCGCGATGCTGCCCGCAAAGGCCACCGCCGAAGCCTCCGGGAAGGCTCAGCGAAGGCAGAAGGCGTCGACGCCGAAGCTGGCGACGGCGGTGGCCTCGCCGGAGAACGCAGCGGCGAGAGGCGGAGGAGATGACAAGAACCCTGCTGCTGCTGCCGCCGCCGCCGCCGCCGCCGCGGCCGACATACGGCAGTCGTCTTTCATTCCCTCTGCGCCAGCGGAGGAGGAAGCGGTGGGGTGGGGGGACGGGGCGGCGGAGCTGGGCGAGTGGTGGTGGTGCCTGTGGGGCGTGGAGGAGGAGAAGCTCTTGGGCTGGTTCCCGTTCGTGGACGAAGACTTCCTCTGCTCCGATAGCAGGGGAAGTGAGGCGCCGGGCGGCCTGCTCTGGGAAGAGGAGGACCATGATATCTGGGAGCTGCAACACATCCACGAGATCCCACACGCAGCAGCCAAATAATTAAGGGTGAAAATTGGAGGCAAAGTAGGAATCAGTGTGAAGAAGTAGAGGACAAGACAGATTAGGAAGAGAAAACGAGCGAAGAAAGTAAGAAGAAATGGGTGAAAGATTGCAGCTTTGGAAGTGAAGTGGGTTTTTAATGGTTTCTTGGTTGATGTTGTGGCTTTTAGTGTTCTGTTCAAATATAGCGCAGGGAGCTGAGGGCCAGGTGACTCACTCGAAGAAAGCTTCTTTCTTTTGCTCAAGAATGATATTTCTTGTGCTCGTCTTCTCCTTCTTCGCTCTAATTCTTGAATTCTTCTCCCTTCTCTGTCTCTGGAAGATGGGATTCCATTTTGGCTCATAGATGGGTGATGTGGAGCAAAGCAGGAAATGATGCGTTCTTATATTGATCCTTCTGGTGCTTTTGTGTCATAATTCATCAATGTTTGTATCTTCTATTCTAGCTTCACAATGGGAGGCATATATTACCACAAACTAGAAATTTCTCAAGAGATCTATAGTGATAATTTGTGAAATGATTCGTGGGTGGAGAGTATCATCGCTGCGCGGTTTGATCCAGTATGTTCTTCCGGGCTCCTTACTGATTCTGCTTCCATTTCCTCCATTTTAATTCACCGCTATGGTTGTAGAATTCAAATCCATATAAGCTCATCTTACGAAGAACGAGAGGAACAGTCGTTCCAAAAGAAGGGGCGAAATCATGTCAGGCGTTGGTTTTTTCGTTCATGCTTGCCGCCGACAGCTGAACTGAAGCTTGTCCAACTGCTTGCGCAGGCTTTGGTTCTTTGTACCGACAGCCGAAGCAGAAGAAGCTAAACAGTGTCATCAATTGGTTCCGTGCATGTACTACGGCTCTCCGTTCATGCTGCAATTATCCAGTCACCATCTTTGTAATGATATCCATTGAATGATCAATGAGGCGAAGGGCGGAAGGTACATGACAGCATTACGAAAGGAAATTAACAACCAACTGCAGATATCACGAGTGTTTGAGTTTACAGCGTTTTAGATTTCTGACTCAATAATGTGCATCAGGTTGATCTCGATATCAGCTGTAAAATGCTGCATCTACTATAAGGAGACAGGGGAATCTTGTCTTATTTCATTGTCAGATTTCTCGCCTGATGAATGATTCTTTGTGAAGAGAGAGAGATGGACAAGTGCAGGCCAACTTTGACCGTGAGACGTTCCACCACTTGCTTTACAGCTTTAGCGTCGATCGAAGTTGTTTCCCTGCGTCTTTGTTGCAGCATGTGGAGTGGCATCCGCCGATATGAGTACTTCGAGATCATAGTTACAGTATTTAGGCACGCCTTTTTATGTGAAGGAGGCATTCTGTACACCACTATGGGTCGTAAGAACGCTATTTGCGATCTCGCTAGTTGCTGGGTGTAAACAATGGTGGCCTTGGTCTTCCTACGGAGGGAGCGATGGTTCTTCCTGTTTCCTACGACTCATGTCGCTCGTCGGAGCATCTTGATGCCCTCGGAAACCACTGCCATCGAGCTCCCGTTCGCACACCAATAAACACAGCTGTAATCCGTCTGTTTCGAGTTCCTTTTCCGGCTCCCAATAAAAAACTCGAAGCACTAAACGCTTGGCTACTGTTGATGCTAATCCGTTTCCCAGTCGCAGCCATCAAAAGTGTTTCCTTGCCCTAAAGCAAACGAGCGACAACGCCAACTCGACTTGGATGACGAAGAATGATAGGAAACAAAAAGAGAGCAGTTTCTGTGCTGTGAATAAAAGAAGAATAAAGACGGCTAGATTAATTAAGGGTCGGTGGAGAGCGTGAAGTCCCGCTTGGGTTTCTTGCTTGCCCATCGTCCCTCGTCTTCCTCAGAGGCTCAGCCAAGCCAAAAAACACCTGTCAGGCGCAGATCACGAGATATGATTTGCTGGTGGCAGGTTGGTTTCAGATGACCTGCAATCTCTCCCAACTGCAGAGACGTGCTGGCAAATGAATAAGCCCGTAAACGGAGCTTTCGGATCTGACATGAAGGCGGCAGAGGCAGCCGACATTGCTGGTGTCGCCAACAGTCAACGTGTCCTCCTTCCATGCCACAGTGCACAACCACGGGTAAGCTCATCTCAACAATGCCTCGTAGGCCACAGGTAGATGGGCACCAACCTCTCTCTCTCTCTCTCTCTCTCGTGGACATTTCCTTGATACGGACTCGAACTTGCAGATGGGGCGTATGCGGCAAGAAATGTCCTTGGCGAGACACCATCGTGTTTATTTCGCCATTTGGCCTTTGCGAGACCGCGTCAGCCAATCACTTCAGATCCCTCCTGCCTGGAACCTCCGAGCTTATCGTGGTCCTCGGGAGACATGGTGGTGGTGGAGCTTGTAGAAGTTATCAATATCGTGTTTGTCTATCGAAGACAAATGGTTGGATTAGGTTTCCGAGAAGGTACCCGAGAGTGTGATGATAGAGAGTTCTGATGTTGAGGGTGGATGACGATCGGCGGCATTTGCAGCTGCCTCAACTGACGGTTTCACGGAAGTTGGGATGAATTTTCCGGTGACTATTCTCTAACTTTCTCGAGGAACACGTAGCTGCAGCTGCGGTCCGCAACAGCTCCCGGTTTCCCCACGTCTTTATGGATTGGTGGAAGAAAGGGCAGAGGAAGTTTCTCTCGAGGTTTAAAGAAGGGGAGAGCGAGAAGGATTGGTCTGTTCTTGAACAGGACAGAAGAGAAGGATCGATGAAGAAGATATATTTAATTAAAATCCTTATCGATCAAGCTAATCAACACTTTTCATATCGGCTAAATCAGCTGACGTCTTCCTAAATTGATGAGCATAATAATATCTTTGTTTGGAGTTTGGTGACCCGTCACCGCCTTCTTCGCGCGGAGGAGAAAGCGGTGGGAGAAGCCATTTACGCTGTTGCACGCTTTTCGATGCCACGTAACAAGGAGTCAACCTCGGTTTGTGTTGACAAAGACGGTCATTATTTATATATCCACACACAAAATATCTAACAATTTTAGGCAAAGAAGAACCGAGAGGACTTTTCCTTTGATGGATTCGAGCGTTAGAATCATGTGCGGCTCACATTGATGTGAGCTCCCAAATCAATCGTGCTCGTGGGTCATTGTGGTTGATTGATGCGCACGACGACTCGGATGCGACGGTGAAATCTAGGCGGTTTGGCAGCCCGGTCCAAGTCTCCCACGTGATCCGCTCGCGTCCAGCCGAGTTAGGTTGCTGTGGCCATCACCGATTAATTGAGGCACCAACCGTCTTGATTACGATGGACTTAATCGGTGCCCGTCTCGGACCGGACCTGTCGAACCCATTTAAAGGCTATGGAGACTGCGGTAGCCGTGACATGGTGGGCCCATGTTCCCATCCTATTCTCTTTGTTGCTCGTACGATACGATTTGATTGAGTTCACGAGTGGGCCCCTCAAATGAACTCCCAGTCTGGTGGTGGCGGTGAGGGCAGTACGTCACGTGATCTGACACCTACCGGCCTTTTTGTGTGTCACCGCACGAGAAAGCAAAAACAAATGCCGCAAGAAACGCTTCCCACCGAGAACCAGATGGCTTCCAAGCAGATCCAGCCGAGCTGAGAAGACCAAGCCGGGCTTCGATCCGGACGCCAACTCCGGACTTGAAATCCGGCTCAATGCGGACGTGTCCGCTCCACATTTTGGCCCTCCTACTTTCCACCTATTGTAAGCCCGAAGGAAAATTCCGCCTCCGTCACTCTATAAACTCCCACCCATCCACTCGGCCATGTAGACTCGCGTGCGCTTCATGGTTTACGTTTTTAACCGTCCTACGATAACGCCCCCGCTTTACCGCTCTCCTCGTATTGTACACCGACGCTGAAGCAGTCGTCTCACTGTCGCTGCCCTTATCCCCGCTTGGCTTTCTAGTTCCTATGGAGGAATCCGTCGAACACAAGAGGCGCCGAGGCGGGGAGGAGGGCTTCCCGGAGATCTCCTCGCCCGCGGCCAAGCGCCTTCGCGATGAACTTCTCCTTGATGACGACGACGCTGGCGCCGGGGAGCAGGACCTCGTCTCCGTTATGAAGACCCTGGAGGAGGAGATTTCTCTCCCGTCGCCTTTGCCGCCTCAGTCGCAGGCTGCCGTGTGGATAGACCAGCCGGATTTGGGGTACCTCTGCGAGGCCTCCGATGACGAGCTTGGCCTACCGCCGCCGCCTTCGGTTCCGTCATCGTCCGAGGGCGGCGAGGCCCCCGAGTTGGAAGCCTCCACTCTCGCCGACGAAGGAGGTGCGACGGAGGCTGTGGGGTTCTGTCACATGTGGGGATTGGACGACGAGTTCAGCGGCTACGGGTGGCCCGAGGAGGTGGTCGGGATCGGGTCGGAGGGGAGGGGGGTGGCGGAGTCGGAGAACGGGACGCTGTTCGACGGCGGGCTGTTCGAATACGATGACACCGCTGACTGCTCGCCAGCCGACTTCGCGGATATCCCCTGGCGGCCCGACACGCTGCCCGCCGTCTGATCGATGTGGGACGCATCCAGCTTTTCTCCATTAAAGTTTTTCTTATTATTTTTTAGTTTGTAAGTTTTTGCAAAAAATAGAATTATATATTAAACAAAAACGACACAAAACTTGCGGCAGTTCCAAATCGCTTCATCAATTGATGTCATCTGATAGGAGAAAAGCGAGGGAATTTTTATGTACTGTGAATTTGTGGTTACACTTCTCAATGGAACTCTCATGAATCGAATAATCATGATATAGTGATAACATTTCAATTATATATCATATTAAATGATGTAGGAGTTCTATTAGGCTAGATCAAAACACAGTGAATGATGCTCCGGCACCATGTCAAGTGTCTTATTATGACCACTTCATCGATGAAATGAGATTTATACATTTAATTTCTTCCGGATGGATTTGGTGCCCATGAAATACTATGGCTTCAGATATGGACCGGGTTTGATTTTGGGTCGAGCAAATTAACCGAAATTGAGATGCATTTGGGCTCGTGTCACGTGTCTTATTATGACCATGTCAAGTGTCTTATTATGACCACTTCATCGATGAAATGAGATTTATACATTTAATTTCTTCGGGATGGATTTGGTGCCCATCAAATACTATGGCTTCTGAGATGGACCGGGTTTGATTTTGGGTCGAGCAAATTAACCGAATTCGATATGCATTTGGATTCGTTTAACCCTATAGGAATTCAAATTATAGCCAATTGGACCCGGCCCGTTCTATTTAAACTTTAAACCCACCTCTCATCAAGGCGGGTGGCCCTGCGGATCTTGTGCGCCCTTCCGTCTCCTTTCGGCTAGGCATCCAGTGGTATGGGGGTCTGGTAACGCCTATAAGCTTCGTGTTCCGTGCTCCCCCTTCTCTCTCTTTCTCGCTCTCTCGTATTGCTTGTTCGTCTCTCCTTGAACCGGGAACATTGACTAGATTCCACCGCTGCCTGGGGATGATTGAAGGCCGGGCGCCATCATCGCTGTTTGTTCTGATGGCACAAGTCTCGAGTTCCAAGAGGAGGGGTCGATGGGGCCACAGCCTCCCTGTTTCTATCCGTTGTTCCTTGCGTGCTGCTGGAGGGATCTTCTTCCTCAGGTATGTCTTCCCCAATTCTTATTGCAATGTTGATCACTACCTTCTGAAATGGACCGTCTGAAACCGGTTCAAGTACGCTACGTGGCCCGGTCCACTGAGTTTATAAGTTCTTTTACTGGAGAGAAGGCACGCTGACTGCGTGTTTTCACGTGCTCCGCACATGGGAACTCGGATCGGGAAGTGCGCCGACGTGTTTCCCAGGAAGAGGTCCCTTCCGCGAAACCCACCATCACACGTGACTCGCGTACTCTAAGAATGAAGTAGACAGCATCATCGTGCACGGCCTCCGCTCCGAGCGTGCGAGATGTTGATCCGTACGTGTCGTGCCTTTTTATAGTGGCTTCGTCACTACAAACGGGTATTAATTTTATGTTTTATTGTTTATCGTGGTGGTATCATCTATTGAGCCATGAATGGTCACGTGAGGGCTCTAAGGATACAGAATTTGGGGTAGCTTAGTGATAGGGAATTATCGATAGTTAATAGTTAATACTCAGACGTTATGTGTTATAAAGATTTAAAATCGAAAATTATATATTTTTTTAATTATTTATGATAAAATAATAATAATAAATATTTTATAACAAAAAAGGACATTACAATCTTTCTTTGCTCCTTTTAGATTAATTGAACCGTCATTTTAGAATATCGAATTACTAACTTAAGTTTCGGAGGCATTAGATTGAGAAATCTTTTTTGATCTCGATCTTAGTACGGATAGTGCATCGAGAGTTTGATACCTCGGATTCACCCCGAAGTTATTCAGATCCACCTCGTAAGCATGATATTTTCATCTCAAAGGTACCTCAAACATTCCTACAATGATATATTTTTTAATACTTAACTAATTTTTAAATAAATTAACAAATAATATTTACAATGATATGTAAATTTATTTGTAGGGTTACCAATAACCCATTTTTAACAAGGTCACAACACGAAATGTCATAAAATTCAACATGTAGAGAGTCATAAAATTGAAACCATCGGAAACTTCTCAAAGGCCACTTTTTCTTGCCCTACAGCCTTACAACCCACGCGTTGCCATGGACGAAATCTACATAAATCATTGGAAGATATGGCAAGAGAAAGTCCTCTAATTGGTAGAGAAAAATAACGTTACCAACAAAAGGATGAAGACAAAACCATCGACGTTTATGACTATTTGGTATTGTGCTTGACAAAATGCCACAGCCAGGAGACCTTTTGACGGGAAACTAGTACTGATCGAGACTTCAGATGGTGGATTGGGAATTACATTCAATGTTCATGGCTTACGTAATCGAGTATAAATTGGACTGTATCGTCATTCGAAGTTTGAGAGTAATGGTTGGTTGGAGATTGAATCAAAATTATATTAATCCTCCATTACTTGCATCTATCACGTTATAGGAATTTATGTGTTTGATGAGATTGAAATTGCATTCAAAGCTAAAAAGCCAATGCCGATGTCAATGATTGACATTTGTTTTGGGAATTATAGATTAAAATTTGATTTCGATGATTCAATCATGTATACATTTCTAGTAGGAAGACTTTGGTAAGTGATGCCAACCGCGTGTCACGCCTGACGCAGAGAGAAGAAAGGTAATGCTCGAGTGATGGGACTTCATCTCTTTGCTTGACATGTGGGCTCTGCCAATAGAATATGGACACTCTCTGGGTTGGAAGAGTCCACGCATGGGGCCTCATCACACCCACTCCCGCCACAAGGCGAACATTTCATCGAACAGTAAACAGACGTCCTTTCGATGAGTCCGCCAACCTTCACCCTCGGAAGATACAGTAGCAAATTCCCACTTTGTAATATTAACTTGTTTGTAATATTGGTAATATTAACTTTTTTTGGGGGGGTAATAATGGGAAGCTAACAGCAAATTAATCACCGTAATAATATCAATTACTCACGTAATCTATGTGCTGGAAACGTTTTGGTTTCCTTCTTGGTATTTATTCCAACTGTTACCGTTTCCGAATTGATCACCCCATCAATTGCGTCTTTATTCGCCTGGTTTGTCTCGGAGAAGTTGTCAGCCACCCACTTCTGCACCCTGAGGGTTCCATGCGTGGCCCACTTTGTCTTCGAGCATCAGTGGGACACGACGCCGGGTCGGAATAGCCTTCCGCTATCTCTACGAATCCCATCGGAGCCGTTAACTTAATGGATTCATACTCGAGATTCGTGACGTAACGAGAAAGTGGCCCCAGCAACAAATCTGAGCCGTACGCTCCTCTGCTGGCTTATGTTTTCGTCGTCGACTTCGGTTTCTCTCGTTATTAATGCGAACAACCCCGTCAGTCTCCTTCCTTTCTCCTCCGCCCTCTTGGCTGTGGGGTTTTAGCGGTGAAGCGATCGAGCCAGCGGAGAGGGGCCGAGGAGAAGGGGCGGTTTGGATTTATGTCGTCTGGTCCCTTAGCTCTATTGTTTCTCGGTGCTGGAAACGTGGGAGCTTTGGATCGGCAACTGTGTGCTTCTGGTGTCATCGCTGGTCTCTCCCTCTTTCTCATCCTCTCCTCCACCCTCTCCTTCGTCTCCTATTCTTCACAGTGGCCGAAGAGGAGGGATTCGATGCAGTATCCAAGGTATGGATGTATCGCACCCGTGATCTTTGATGGAAACAAACATTGGGGCAAACGCCTGAAGTTGGTTGCTTTCGGTGTTCTTGGTTGCAGGGCTGGTTTTGGAGTGACGTATTTCGGATTTCAGCATACAAATCTGTGTTGTTTCCGATTCATCTTCTTGAGAGTAACCCTTTCTTGACGGAGAGATCCAAAAAACAAAAAGCTCATCTTTTCGTTTTATTTTTCCTTTTTTTTTCTTTCTTTTTTTCGATTTTGAGAGGAGATATGACGCCCTATGAGCGCTTGTGTGGGAAACAGCACGATAATCCGCTGAGGAGGAGGGGGAAGAAGCAACGCCACCGAATCGATGCCACTTCCCAGCTCGAATCCAGACTACACGCAAGAAGAATCCGCGTCGTCTTCGACGATCCCGACGCCACGGAGTCGAGCGACGACGAGGGGATTAGCTACTCCTGCCGAAAGAAGAGGGCGATTCACGAGTTCTCGGTGCTTCCCGCATTCCCTTTCTCGCTCTTGCAAGCCTCGTCGGAAGAGAGCAGCGGAAGGAAACCCAAAAACTCCCGGAGGCCGAAGGTCAAGACACTCGGCTCGGTGAATTCGACTTCCGGCACTTCTCCCGTCAAGTTTAAGGGGGTCAGGCAGCGTCCTTGGGGGAAATGGGCGGCCGAGATCCGTGACCCCATCCGCGGCGTCAGGATTTGGCTCGGCACTTACGACACCGCGGAGGCTGCCGCCGCAGCTTACGCGGCCGCCGCGCTCCGCTTTCAGTCTGAAAAGAAAATCCTCGCCGCCGACGTGTCCACCACCACCTCCACGTTATCCTGTGCCTCGATGCTCTCCGACGCTGTGGCTGTGGCGGCGCCCCCCTCTCCCTCATCCGTGCTCGACATCTCCGCATCCGCCGTCGCTGAATATGGCCAGGTGTCGACCGAGAAGACCGCCCCGGCGGGAGCAGAGCGGTGCATCTCGGAGCTCTTGATGGAGCAACAGCTGGCGTCCCCCTTCTCATTGGAGTCGGCGTTCCCCTTCGAGTCGGACCTGTTTCTCGAGTCGGTGCTGCTCGACGAGGAGTTCATGCCGCTCGAGCGCCTCCCCGTCTTTGATGACGACATCGTCGGCGATGATTTTCCCAGCCTCGAGGCCCTCAGCCAGTTGATGGAATTCGATCTATGATAGCGTGAAGATTTTGCAGCTTAGTCTCGGGCATCACCGCTACCATTATTTATCTCCGCAAGAAAGAGAGAGATGTGCTTTTCGAGTTTTTCGTTCAATTTTGCTGCGTGAGTGAAGACTTCTTGGGTTTTTCCGGAGCTGTAAGAGCCGCCCCCAAGAAGAAGAGTTTTCCTTGTCATTGCATGTTGCTCGTTTCTCTAAAACATGGTCTTGCTTTCGTTCGGCTATTGCAATGCGTCCGCCATGGAAACGGTGCGTTCGAAGACTGGTCGGTTGTCCTTATTCCCTCGAAGCTGTCTTCCATTCTTGGTGGACGCTTGCGTTGATGATGCCCGAGGGGGAAAAAAAGCATGGCTGGTGTTGTACCGCATGTTATGCTCTCTGTTCCCCACAATGTGAGCTCGGACTTTGTCTCCAAGCCATGGTTGGTGGTGGAGTTCTTTAATGCTGCGCTGCTGCTGAGATCTTTTTGGTGCTCTTTGTATGTGGATGGTCGTCGAGCTCTCCCTCTCCCTCTCCGTCAAACAGGCGAGCTGATACAGTGAACTTTCACGTGATGCGTCAGTCGAGTCAAAGCTGCTTCTGCTCGTCTAAACGTGTCAAATCTTTTACGGTATTATATTATTCTTAGGTACACCACATAATTCTTAGTAGCCATTTTTATTACTTGCGTTGGAGGATGTGACTGTTGCCATCGAGACATCGAGACCCTTCCCAATATTACGAGTCACTCCCCTCTCGCTCGTAAATATGGTCTCTCAACCTGCAATCCATTTGGTTGAATGAATCAATCTACTTGTACTATTTAGGAAGAGCCTATTGTTTTGTTTCCGGTGGCAAATTGAACAGTCCCATGCTACCTTGAAGGTTGCACCCCAAATCTCCTCCTCCGTCGCCGGCGAAGCAGTGACCTTGTTCTTCGGATGCTCATAGCTTCTGAGTCCAGTGGACGTCGACAGGAAACAGCCTGGTTTCATATCCCAACCGGTTAGCCATTGCCCATACTCGAACAGCTTATCATGCTAATAAAGGAAGTATAGAGCACCTGGCGGAAATGATGCTAATGATTTCCCGCATGCACTTCTTAGTTCCTCGGCGTCATCGGAGAAAGCTAGATAGCCATCGGCGGTTGTCCCCATGAACAAGGGCACCTTACCGTCTCCGTCCTGACGAAGACACGCGAGTGATCAGAAGTGACCACCTTACCATCTACCGTGCGCCAGGAGGCTTACCGATGCCGCGAACACCGTCGAGGTGACGTTGTCGAAGACGATGAAGGCGAAACTGCCTACGAGGTGAGCGAGCATGAGGTTTGTGGGATAAGGAGCGCGGTCTCGCAGTGCCCGATACGCCTCCATCACCAGCACCACCTCGCTTGCATTCTTCCCCAGCCCGTAATGGTGCTTCAGGCTCGGCAGGTTCTCCAGCGTCCCCTTGAACAAGCAAAATATCTCGTCGCTCACGGCGAAGGACCTGCGGATCACCGACGACGGGAAGCGTGGTTGGTGAGCCAAGGAGATGATACGTTGAAGGGTAGTAGTGCTCCTCACCTCGGTTGCAACAGGGACTGGTTTTGGTGGGTGTAGGAGATACGTGCAGCGCTGCCGATGTTGATGGCAACGGAGCATGGGTTATTCTTGAGGAAGGCATCGAGGAGCTTGTCTGCGGTCTTCTTCGCCGTCGCGGTGCGGTGGCCGGCCCGGACGAGCTCCTCCGGGGGGCTCACCACTGCGCCACTGAAGACCCCAAGCATCTTTGGTGGCGGAGCAGAACAACACAAAACAGAGAGACTCCTTCCACGGATGCGCATCAAGCTTTATAGGTCTTCTTGTGCAATGTCGCAGCATGAAATTTTCTTACCTTTCAACGAGATAAAACAAGGTCGACCACAGGAGCATCGAAGTGACCGCACTACAAGCTTCTTCCCCCGCCGTCGTTGTGAAGGAGACAACAAAGATGGTTTCTGGAAGCCGTTTCTGCGAAGCAAAACCACCATGGCAGGCAAGCAGGACAAATGGGGGTAGCGTTGGGAAGATCGACACCTGTGGTGTTCTTCGGCTAGATTCGGAGCAAACATGACGTGGATTCCTTGGAAGAGCTCGAGTTATGTAACGTACGACGCTCTGCGGAACAAGCCGAGGCCCGTTACGATTCATGTGGAGGTCGGTGTCGGGAGGGGGAAGGGAGACGTAGCAGAACTCTTAACGAAGAAGACATCGATAGATCTCCTCCAACTTTTTGACGACTGCTTGAAATAGTTATTGCAGATTTGTTAGAATTAGTGATGTTCAAAACATGGTAAATTATTGTTTACTTAAAGTCAGATTAATCATGAGGCACTCTTTAAGACTGAGACTGGACTTGGATCCACTAGCAAACATGTGTTCGTAGAATGTTAAGCCAAAAGTTTGAATCATATTTTACAAGTATTTTTTGGTTGTCGTGGAAGAATTAATGTAAAACTTGGTGATTTCGAGATAATGTGTACTTACACATATTTAAAAAAAGATTTTTCTGAATCTTATGTTTAAATCATGTATATATATCATGATAATTTTTCTAAAATCATAGATTGATTAAACATTAAAATATATAAAAAAATTATAAAATTATCATTTCATATTTATCTTTATTTTGATCCTAAGATTAAACTTTTGTAAATGATTTCAATTTTGAAATGATGTAATTGAAATACCTTATAAACGAGAGACATTATGAGAGAGTCAGATTGTTGGTCAAAAGTATAGACATGCGAAGCAGGTAGTTGGTATATGATAACTTGATCTCTAACGAAGTGAAAATTGAGAGCAATGTGTCATGCGAGAGTGAAACATTAGCTTATAGCATAAGTAGATCGTACTGATATTATCATAATATGTTATTAAAATAAATTGAGAAGAGATGTCAAGTTCATGTAGTAGATTAGTGACATAGTCAAATTATGCAGCAGTAGTGGCGATGATTTAGTATTCAGCTTTAGTAGTAGATCTTACGACCGCGTTCTATTTTTTAAAACTCAAATTGATTAGGTTTGCTCTAAAAAAGATAATATAGGTGAATATAGATATTCTATCATCAGTATTGTTTATCCAATTAACATCAATAAATGTATCAAGATGAAGTAATAAGTGTTTACGAATAAAAAATTCATAATTGAGTTCCTTTAATATATCACAGAATATATTTCAGTGCAAACCAATATGTAGTAGAGGGTCGACACATTAATTATGATAATTTATTGACTGCAAATGAAATACTTGGATGTATAAGAGATAAATATTGTAAGAACTACTTACTTATTAATACTGTATGAGATTCGTATCAGGGCTACTATCATATAATTTGATTGACTTGATATAGTAGAGTGGGATAGCAATTTCTTTGGTATTATAAATATCCATCTTTAATAAGAGATCTTAGAATATATTTCTTTTACTTAATATCCATGAAATTATTATCTGTAATAATAATGTTATCCACATAAATTAGTAGATATATAGTATATCCTTTGTTATCATAGTAAAAAAGAGTTGTCAGATTTAGAGTTAACGAAGTTGGCTCACATAAGAATGAGCAAAGTTCGGCATACTAGACTCTCAGAGCTTCGTGAAGTCCATAAATAATTTTCATAATTTATAAATAATATTTAAATATTATGGATGGATAAAGCTAATGGGTTACTATATAAATATATCTTTAATTAAAGTCCCCAATAAGAAAGCATTGTTAACATTTAGTTAGCATACATGCTTGTGTGATAGTTAACCTAAGATGAATCGATTTTTCATCAATTTAACAATTAGACCAAAGCTATTTATGAAATCAACATATGATCATTATTGAAACTATTTAACTACTAGATGTGCTTTGTATCAAGTAATTAATCCATCGGGATTTCACTTAATTTGAAGATCGACTTACAATCAATGATATTTATTTTTAAACTTTAACGAAGCTTATTGGTTCAATAGGGTTAGGTGGATAGCTTGTGGTAGTGTGGATATCAAAGATTTAGTGTGGTTTAAAGATGTTATTTTTGGAGCATGTTATCATGTGATGTTTAGGCTCAATAATCCAATTATTTAGATGAACAATTAAAATAGTCTTGATGTTTTCTTAAGACCAATTAGGTGACAGTAGGCTTGGGTCAAGATTGACTAATTTTTACTATATGTTCAATTTTATCGTAGAGTTGGCATCAATTGTTATTGTTGGGACAGCAGCATATGATAATTATAATATTTACTATTGTTGAAGTTATTTTTTAAGTCGTTTGGGTTGAAATTATCACTGTAATTAAAGATTTGATAGTGTAACGTAGGTTGATGATTATGTATTATCTATGTGTTTAAGAGACATCTTGTTTGGCATTTTGTTGATGTTATTATTATCTTGATTTTTTAATTTTTAATTAAATTAAACTGTGATAATTGGTCTCGTCTTTCTCTTTCTTTATTTTATATACGTTTTATAAACTATAATATTATCGAGGAGCAAATCAGATTTGCGAGGTGGAGCAGTCGTAAAGCAAATCATAAATAGGAGATCACATAGAGGAATCGCATGTCTTCGTTAGTGCAAGCGTTTATTGCATTGTGAGGCGGATGCATTGATTGGAGGAGGCGCCGGCGAGGAGGAGACGGTGCAATTGCTGCAACGATGACTGTTGCTCCAGATCAACGAGGAAGCAGCATTGCTATTACTCTAGCGATAGTAGCAGTAGGTGAAGAAGCGCAAAAGATGGCACAGGAAGAATGCCGCTGAGTCGAGGGAGCGGAATCTTTGATGCCATAGTAAATCGATGAGGAAGAGGGAGTTATCGTCTTTGGGGCGGCAAGGAAGAGTAAGAATAGTCACTGGGCAAATTAGCAAAGGAATCGTTGTTGCCGAGTAACGAGGAAGAGGAAGTCATGGTTAAAGCAAGGAAGACACATTTGAGTTAATGTGGCTTAATGCTGATTTAAGGGAAGGGATTTTTCTTGATTATACGCTTAAATTATGTATATATATTATAATGATTGATCATCAAATCGATCGATCCTTTTATCAGTTGTTTCAGTTGTTACGGATCTTTCTAGGTCCTGTTTGATACTGCTACTACTCAACTACTTGTCCAAGAGACTGTGTTTTTTGGGAGCAGAATGGTAGAACAGCCATCTGCACTTTATGTCTGACTTTGATCTGACACTACCTCCCTGAAGGCTTAGCCTGGAGATTCGCTTGCCATGGAGTTCATATTTTGACTTTACTAGGCTCCCTCACTCTCCAGGAATGATGAAAAAGGAGAAGCAACCAGTGCCAGCCAATGTGTTGCCTCACAGGGACGAGGTGTCTAAGGGAATGCCGATGCTAGACTCCATGGACGTGGTTGCCGGAGCGGACGACGGACTTGGATGTGCCCAGGTTTACCTGGAGAAGACGAACAAATGTGTTGCCGAGGGATGTACGCAGCATGTCTGCGCACGGATCATAGTCAACAAGAGGACGACGATGCGGTGTACAGTGACTGCTTCGACCTGCATGTCCTGCTCCTGTGGAGCAGAGACCGGCGATGCAGTGTGGGAATTTGCTTGCCAACAACAGAGTAAGAAATGTGCATGAATAAGACACAGTAAGATAAAATTCATACAACAAATACCCGCTGGTTTTTTACATGAACCGGAGTTGACACCAATGATTCTGAACTCTCAACTTAGGACCTGCGTGATCGTTACACTCTGCACTGTCTCAGCGCTGTGGGAATCAAGTCATGGAAAGAGGAGGAGGGTAGGACTGGCCGTGTTCTGGAGGTGGTCGGAACCTGTTCTTTGCGAAGAAGGAAGGGAGATGGTGAGGTCGAGGTTCAGATCATCATCATCACGAAATCCATTCTCGGAGTTGTTCTGCAACCCGTTGGTCGACTTGTCGATACTCGATCGAGTCGCATCGCTGGAGCTGTGAGATCGATGGAGCCGTGCGTTGTGGATCACGCGGTGGTTGTCCGGGTCGATACCCATGCTGGCGAGCTTCTTCCTCAGATGAGAGTTCCAGTAGTTCTTGACCTCGTTGTCGGTTCGCCCCGGCAGTCTCCCGGCGATCAACGACCACCTGAATCAATTCAATCAAACACGGAGCATACACGTCTCTTTGGTGATTCATCGGTCGGTAAGCAAGCATGCATGCGTACCGGTTACCGAGCAGAGCGTGGAGCTTGACGATCAGGTCCTCTTCATCCTCCTCGAACCTCCCCCTCTTGACGTCGGGACGAAGGTAGTTGATCCACCGCAGCCTGCAACTCTTACCGCAACGAAGCAGACCTGATTAGGAAAGGAGCCCAAAAACTTTAGCTGCTTTCGTAAACGCAAGCGACACTCGTGGCAAAAGTGCTCGTCGACAACCTGCAGCCTTGGGGAGTGATCGCCAGCAGACGCGGCCATGCGCTCTGATGTAGTCGATGAGCTTCTGGTCCTCTTCTTTCGACCACGCTCCCTTGTTGTTGTTGCCTCTGTTATCGCAACAAGGGCTCCTCATTGTTGCAGACCAAGGAGAGAGATGCGCGAATGGATGAGGAGGAGGAGAATGTTGGAGGATATATAGGAGTGAGGTTGGAGGACGAGTGGGGAGGGAGTTGACTGGAAGACGGATAGGTTTGGGGGCTTGTTAGTTGCAGGGGTAGAACTTAAAAGTCTTCGCGAGGCTTGAAGGAAAGCAAGCAAGCAACCAAACTCTGTGCGCATTTCTCCTCTTCCAGCTATATAGATGGGAGGTGGATGATGAAGGCAAGGAGGGTCGTGACACGCACGCAAGCTGACCGATAGATTTCCATGTTCCGAGCTGTCACCTCCCAACCATCTCTGGTGGCCACCAGCTCATCGTATCCATGCTCCTACCTTGGAACATCACCTGGACGTCAACTTCGACCAGAACGCGGCCTTCATCATGGGACGTTTTCCTCTGAAACTAAAGAAAAGCTGCGGAGCCGATCATCTCTAGGGTTTTACGAAGCTTTGTTGGTTGATGTTAGTGAAGCCTTTCCAAACATCTCTTTGTTGATTGATGTCCCGCTGAAGCTGTTGGGAAAGGATTCACTGTATACTAATTAAGACGGGTGCAAATCCGAATTTGACTTGACGTGTAGATTCGAACTTAAATGCGTGATATATGTTAAATAGACTATTCGTTCAAACATATATATATATATATATATTTATTAATTTTAATAGAAAAAAATTGCAGTCAATTTGAATGGTTAGGAAATGGTCGATTCTACATCAAAATCTAACGATTAGTCCTTCGTGCATGTGGAATGAGCAAAAAGGAAAAAAACACTAACGCTTGATGCACATGTTGCGTGTAGGCACGACGAAGCACGTCGTTAGAGGATGTGTTGGCGAGAAGTTGGGGCTTGACATGACATTTTCTTTTACTTTTTAGGTCTCGGAAAGAGGTTACTACTAAATCAATAATAAAAAATAATTTTTATTAGTATTATTTTATTAATATAGATTATAGTTATTTGATGTATTCAAAATGATATTGAGAAATTATTATATTCTCTTCGTTCCTACGATGATAAATCTTATAAAATCGTATAGGGGGTGTTTCGATAATGTTATTCGTATGCTTAGATTAATCTTAATTGTGAGGTGTTAATAAAATTTGAAGTCTTCGATACGAAAGATATTAGAGCTTGAGAATCTTATAATAGAAAAACACAGAAATCTTTTTATAATAAAGTTTCAAGATCATTATGCATGTTAAAAAAACAATTTTTTTTTAAAATTTATAGCATCACTCACACAATGTCAAATACCAATCAATAGCATCAAAATATAAATTTATATCTTCATATAAATAATAAAAAAGATGATTCTAAGGATAAATATGTCTCTTACACTTATCCTCGATTGAGGTCAAATAAACATATCATCAATCTTTTTTAAATATTAGTTAAAAATATTTAAGATGAATATATAGGTTTCTAATTAATATATCGATTAAGATAACAGAATCACAATCGACATTTTTATGGTTTTAATAATAATAATAATAATTATTATTATTCTGAAGCTCGGCCACCGCCACAATCCTTTGAGCAACACGTGTCGTCCCTGAACGATTGTCATACGTCGAACACATCGATAAGAACGTCCGTGGGTCCCAGTGGAAAGTCTGCTGTGCTGGCAGTCGATGGGTTGGAATGCGGTCAGTTCTTCCGACCCCGCATATATTTCAGGCACACTACTTGGGGTGTCGAAGAGACACTGCGAAGCACCTTCTTGTTTTGAACTGTATCGGCTGCTCGCTTTGTCTCTCTAAGGTGAATGGCGCAGCTGTCAGAGACGTACGCGTGCGTGCCGGCGACTGAGCGCGGCCGGGGGATACTCATAGCCGGCGACGCGCGGTCGGACTCGATCGCGTACTGCAACGGGCGGTCGGTGATCATCCGGAGGTTGGACGCGCCGCTGGAAGCGACGATCTACGGGGAGCACGCGTACCAGGTGACGGTGGTGCGGTTCTCGCCCAACGGCGAGTGGGTCGCCTCCGCCGACGTCTCTGGGACAGTCCGGATCTGGGGGAGGCACGGCGACCGCGCCCTCAAGAACGAGTTCCGCGTCCTTTCCGGCCGCGTTGACGACCTCCAGTGGTCGCCCGATGGCCTCCGCATCGTCGCCTGCGGGGACGGCAAGGGCAAGTCCTTCGTGCGGGCATTCATGTGAGGGATCCCTTCTTCCAATTTGATCTTTTTTCCTCCGACAAGGAAAATAAGATGGTTTGGGCCGATTTAGGGCTTTTGATTGTGTTGTTTTGGACTCCTCTTTGGATCGGATTCATACTTCATACTATGAGAACTGGTAAAACAGAGAAGAATTACTGCCTCACGAAACCGCAAAATCCAGTAGTTCTTGAAACATGTCTTATTGATTTGATCTTTGCTGATGTCACTTGGAAAATAGATCTTTCCTTTCCGTTCCAGGTTAACACTAAACCTGGTTGTTATTGAAGTTCCTTTGCCGCCATACGAAACTCATTGAAAAATCTTTTGGGGCTTCTTGATATTTTTTTTTCGTCCAAAATTTACCGTTTATCTATTTTTGTGGATAACTATAAATTCTTCGTTCTTGCTGGAAAGTTTCTGCCACTTTTGACAAATTAATTGAAAAAGCCATGTCTGAGCGTTTTGGGATACCATGTTTGTCTTTTTTCATAAAAATTATTTTTCTTTAGCAAACATGATCCATTTGCAATGGTCATTTATTCATAGGAATGCTAATTCGTAAATTTAACATTGTTTTTTCCTTCCTTCGCAGACTTTTTCTGTTGTTGGCAGTGTTTTCAGTAAATGTCTGATCATTGCTTAGGCTGTGGAATTTTGTTCTTGTGTAGGTGGGATTCAGGTACTAATGTTGGGGAGTTTGATGGACATTCTAGAAGGGTATTAAGTTGTGCATTTAAGCCAACCAGACCATTCCGCATTGTCACATGCGGTGAAGATTTCTTGGTGAACTTTTATGAAGGGCCACCTTTTAAATTTAAGCTCTCCCAGAGGTTTGTTCCAGTTATATCAATAATGATACAAGTGGTTTTTTGCTGATTTTTCTTTATCCAGCTTTCTTAGCTATTGACATGTCATTGTTTCCCTACAGTTTGTCTGAGTTTTTTACTTCAGTATGTATAGAGTATTGTTGAATGATCAAATAACTTACTGCTTAGGCACTTCAAACATAGAATTTGTCTTGTAATTACTTACTCATGCATTAGTACTCATGATCTTCTCTTGTCTCGTTCTTTACATCTTAGCAAAAGTCAGAACGGTGACATGCTTCCAGACATTTTCAAATGAATTCTTTAGACATAGATAAAAAAATGTTCTCTGCCTATGAATGATCCTTTCCTATTTGGTAGTTCAAGAATTAGCCCTTGCCATCAAGTACATGTAATATATTTGGGCACTCTATCATCCTATAATTAACAAGAATTTGGTCTGCTGACAATAATTAGCCCTATTATCACCTCATAGTTTCTTCCTGTTGTTATAGCTCTCCCTCTTCTTATTTTTCTCATTGTCGCCCCAATCACCAACACCTAGGAGGTGAACTATGAGTTGGTTGTCATGAAGATGGTGACAGTGGTTGCAATGGTGTGAGCTGGAAAAGAGGTGGATATGAGGTTGATAGTGAAAAGGGAGACCGTGTTGCAATAGTGGCAAGTTGTATAAGAGGTGGAACGTTCATGCAAGGACTGAATTTTTGAACAGCATATTGAGTAGACTGTGGAAACTTCTTAACTTGGTTCTCCTGCTTTTGCAGCAAACCTTCCCTTTCTACATCAAACATAAAGATGTCAGGACAAGAAAACACACTATATCATATTTCACTTATTGATTTTTAACCAGGTCCCCTCTATTTTATTTAAAAAAAAAATCTAAAACTGGTGTCATATTTTTCTTATTTTTTCTTTTCTTGTCTGCTTTTTCCTCACAGTTTGGATATCAGACTTGGACCATTTTCTGTAATCATCTCACCTGGTTGTGTTAATGTGATATGAATATGCGGCCCACTTCTATGTTTTTTGTTCCTTGCATGAGATGATAATTGCTCTAATTTGGGTCCTTTGTATGTGACTGCTGCTGAATAAGTCTTATCTATCATCTCTGATCTATTTTAGTAGGTTTAGGCATGTGCAGTCATCCAGTATACATAACCTTTCAGACACTGGAAAATAGTTTTGTTTCACCAAAATTGTATGCAACTCACTTCCATGTCCTTTTTTTTGGCATTAAATAATATGAATCCTAAGAATAGGTCCTGGATATGACTGCTGTTAAATAAGTTTAGAGTGATTTCTTTCTGTTTTAATTGATTTAGTCATATGCAAAATGATCTAATATGCATAACCTTCAGCATATATTGGAAATACTTGAGGTTCACCATACTGAGAATTTTTTTTTACATTTTGACTGTCTGTTTTCTTGATCTGCAGGGAACACTCAAACTTTGTTAATTGTGCACGGTTTTCTCCTGATGGGAGTAAGTTCATAACTGTGAGCTCAGACAAGAAGGGTATATTATATGATGGAAAGACTGGAGAAAAGATTGGGGAATTGACTACACAAGATGGTCACAAGGGTAGCATTTATGCTGTAAGCTGGAGTCCTGATAGCAAACAAGTAAACACCTATCTGTGATTCCATTCCTTGATGTAATATATTATTTGAAGTTCATGCTATGAAATATTCTGACTCAATTACTTCTTATGGTTTCTCAGTTGATCAGTTAAATACTTGTTACTACTTAACCCAATTTCCTCATCTCTTTCTCTCTCTCTCTTCCTCTCTCATCCTTACTCCCTCTTAAGTATGAAATACATATAACTTCACTTGTAGTTTTATCTAGTAGTTCCTGATGGGACGAATGAATTGTGTATGATTTAGCTGTCGTAGTCTTCAAAATTATTGGTGGGCTGGAGAGTATGTATGAGCTATAATTGTCTCCAAAATCTCTGGTGGGCTGAAACATATGCATGCAACAAAAACCCAAAGTAACATTATATAACAAAATATGTCACTGAACCTAATAGAGTTCCAGGTTGTGACAATGTTACATCAACTTATGCTTCCAAACGAACATTTTCTTGGGTCATCTGGTCTTTGACTTTATAATAACAGCTTCATTGTATTAAGTCACTGTGCCCAAGTTTGTTTTGGATATGATCTTTCTTCTCACATTTGATTTTCGTTTGCCTTTGTGACTTTTTTTTTATAAAATGTGATTCTTTTTTTCCTCGATTTTTTCCATAAGTTGTCTTGCTTGTTTGTCAAACTTAGGTTCTCACAGTATCTGCTGATAAAACGGCAAAAGTGTGGGACATTATGGAGGATGGATGTGGGAAACTAAGGAGAACACTGGCTACTCCTAGCTCTGGGGGAGTGGATGATATGCTTGTCGGTTGTCTGTGGCAAAATGACCATCTTGTCACAGTTTCTCTTGGTGGAACAATGACAATTTTCTCAGCAAGTGATCCAGACAAGTTACCGGTATCATTTTCTGGACACATGAAAAGCATCACCTCTTTGGTTTTTCTTCAAAGTGGTCAGAGTGTCATCTTGTCTAGCAGTTATGATGGAATTATTACAAGATGGATACAAGGCATTGGTTATGCTGGTAAGTTGGTTAGAAAGGATAATACCCAAATTAAATGTTTTGCTGCAGCTGAAGAAGAAATCATTACTTCAGGGTTTGACAATAAGGTGAGTGTTCTTATTGGCATGTTATTCCATCACAGTTTTGAAATTGGCTTTACCTCTAGTTATGTCTTCATTTTGCCACATGTTTTTTTTTAGAATTATTGAGTTGCACAAGCTCTGCTGTTTGTGCATGTGATTCCAGAACCAACTACAGATTCAAAGGGTGTTATTCTATTTCCTATTTGTTGATCATCATGATCAATGACGTATGACTAATAAAAGCCATTGTTTTCATGACATTCTTTCTGATAGTGATAGAATTGTAAAATGCTTTACAGATAAATAAGGTCTATAAGAGATAGACATATATCTAAATGAACACATTGTGATACAATTTAGTCCCACAATGGAAGTGGGAGGATGTCACTTGATTATATTGACTAAAATCCAGGCCTCAAGTATTTTTCAGTTACATGGTTTCAAGCCTCTCAAGTTGGTGGAGCAGTTTCTGAATCTGAATTGGGGTCATGCCACTTGGTTATAAATCAAATCTAGTTGGTATTGTGAGAGGGTAGAGTAGAAAATAACATTCGTGGATAGGGATGGAGGCATATCACGATGCGAGTCACTGTTAGACTAGTTGTCATATGCCACCTACTAACCTATCAATTATGTATTGACTTTGCACCTTGACGAGGATGTCAAGTCTTAAGTGGAAGAGATTGCTGTACTTCAATGGTCCCACATTTGAAGTGACAAGATGGAACTGATTATCTAGGGCTAGATGAACTTACTATCATTAAGTCATGCTTGAACATTTTGGGTCATGTGATTTCAGGCTAATTAAGTTTATGGTCAGTTTTTCTGTTGAGCTGAGACTTGACACTTATTTTTCTATTGATTCATCAGTTATTTTTCATAAATTCATTAAAATTTCTTTTGACAAAGAGGCTAATGACCTTTGTGATGTCATATGCTTACATGACTTAATTTTGGTCTTTGAAATGTCAGTTTGCTTGTTCTTTGATCTTAGTTGGGGTCCACATCTTGATGATTCTTATGCTTCATTTATTTTCTTCATTCGTTATCTTTACTCTCATTTTTAATTGAACTCAATTGGATGACACTTTTAGTTAAAACAATGTGATCACAAAAATGATCCTATAGATCAACTGTTGTTGCTGTTTTGAGTGTTTTGATCAATATTGGCATTAGTGGAACAAGATAATGAAATTGTTACTAGTTACATGCACTAAGCAGTGATGACGAAGTTCCATGACAGTGAGTGGTTAGTGTGGTTAAATTTGGGAGGTCGCTTTGCTTTTTGTCTGCATTTGATGTTTTCCATGGATACAAACAATTAAAAATTATATAGAAATATTTATTATCATAATCGAAAAGGTTCTTAGGATTCTTCAAACTTTATACAACCAAGCCTAATATACATAATGGACTCAAATAGCTTTAAAATAAGAAGACGTTAAAGCCTATTCTATATATTGCATGCAAGAGATATAACTTTCACATGTTTGCAAAAAAATTGACACAGATTATTTGCATATACTTATCTAGGTGACTTAACAAACAAGTGGAAAGTGGGACCAACTGATTTCTTGATACCCTTTCATGTTAAATTTCCCATCTGATTTTGTCTGGGTAAGAGTTGGCTTATTGTTGTTAAATTTCATGTTAAATTTCTTTTAGAAAGCACTTGTCAATTTGATACCCATTGTAATTTGTTGTTATTGTTGTGGTATTGGTATCATTGTGCAATGATAATCAAGAACTAGTTTCATTTTGCTGTTTAATGAGTATGGTCATTCTCTAAATCTTATTTCTTTTTTCTGTCTCAAACAGGTTTGGAGAGTTCCTGTGAACGGGGATCAATGTGGGGATTCACAGCCAGTTGATGTTGGGTCTCAGCCCATGGGTTTAACTGTTGCAGCTCAGACCCCTGAACTAGCTATTGTATCTACTGATTCAGGAGTTGTCTTGCTGCAAGGTCCAAAAGTAGTTTCACAGATAAAACTAGGATATGCTGTGACAACATCTGCAATTTCCCCTGACGGAAACGAGGTCATCGTGGGTGGTCAAGATGGGAAACTGCACATTTGTAGTGTTAATGGAGACACTCTTACAGAGGAAGCAGTCCTTGAGAAACATCGAGGAACTATCACTGCTATATGTTACTCCCCTGATGCTTCCATGTTTGCTTCAGCAGATGCCAATCGAGAAGCTGTTGTGTGGGATCGGATATCTCGGGAGGTATGTCTTCTTAACTTGTTCCTGTGTTGTCTGTTTAGAGCATGAAGATAAGAGGGATCTGTTTGTTTTGCTTTGTCCACCATCTCTTGATTTTACTAGCTGTCTATAATGATTCCGGCTACTAGAAAACTGGTAAAAGGAAGTTGATTAATGCTTACTGGTTTAACTCATGTTAAGTTAGAACTTGTGGTAAAATAGCGTACCATACACAATTTTGTTTCTTATAAGATCCATATGTTCATTGAGATCAGGTTAACAACAGAAGCTTTTCAAGACAATAGAAAATGTTTAGGTAAATTTTCTAAAAGCTTGTATTAAATAAGAATACAAAAGAATGAGATCAGCTATCAATTTCAGCACTCTAATGATGTTTCTTCAGGGGCTGTTTTCTTTACAATTTGCTTTCCTGTCCGGTTGTCCCCATGTGTGTCGGTAACGTACAACATTTGGAACATCACATATGGCACGAGTTCACATGTGACATGATCTTTGTCAAAATGTGTCAAACTAGGTCTACTATGGGATGGAAAGCCGTGATCTTTCTGAAATATGCAATATAGGCCAGTTGTAGTTGCTTGCTTTGGTCAGTGTGTTTCCAACTTCAATTTGAACTGTATATATAATAAACATCCTGATCCATAACATCATTATATGCTAGTATTGACAAATAGGTTCTTTTTATCTCCTTGTGCCATCTGAAGAAAAATGTTGGTCATGAATATTAACCAACTAGTACAAACAAAACTTTGAGCAATTCAATTCTTAATTGGTATTGTCTGAGCAAGTTAAAGAAAAGGAAAATCACGAACCATCATGCCGTATGCCAATGGCTCATGAATGGGGTTTGTGATTATGTGATACTGTATTGCACATGCCTTGCAGGTCAAGTACCAAGAGATTTTACAGACGATCAAATTAACTTTTTTTTTTGTTTTAGTATTATATGATATTATCTTGTGAACATACTAGTAGTTGTATTCTCTTATTAGCTATTGGTGTGTTGTTGCTTGTATATTTCATTTCTGAGTTAGACATCTTGTAAAACTTGTTTATATTTGAAAAGGACAAGATTGGTGGAGTGGATTTCTATATATCTTTAAACTAGAGCACAAATCAGAATAAGCATAAAAAAGTTAACCTGTAGTATCCTTGTCCAATTGTTTAATCCATTCATTGATAATATACTCTTTCAATGAGGCAAGAAAAGAAAAGAAAGCTCCCAGCCATGAATAAATTTATCATATTATAGAAAATGTTGATTGTGCCTTATCACACCTTTTTTTTCATGAAGTCTTAGAACTAAAATTTTATGTTGTTCTAATCTTCAGGTGAAGCTGAAGAACATGTTATACCATACTGCCCGTATAAATTGCCTGGCTTGGTCTCCTGATAGCCACTTGATTGCCACTGGCTCACTGGACACTAGTGTTATAGTTTATGAGGTAGGCAAGCCTGCGTCCAGCCGGATCACAATTAAGGGGGCTCACTTGGGAGGGGTGTATGGATTAGCTTTCATTGACGAAAACAGTTTGGTTAGTGCAGGAGAAGATGCATGTGTCCGTCTTTGGAAATTATTACCACAGTGACAAGGGTTGACCCATGGAAATTTATGCCACTGGTGGCAGAGTGATCAAGTTTTCTTGTGTTGTGGTTTGCTCAACCAATATGCAATTGGCTTGTGCGTGTGTGTAATCACTTTCCACAACAGTTACCATTTTGGTGAAGCCGTAACAGTGCCTAGTTGCATCGGAACATAATATTGCCGAAGACCAATGAATTTGATTTATGGAGTCAAAAATGCAGAAGACTTTGAGAGATGCAACTTTTGGTGGCTTTTTTGGGTTCGTTTCTATTGTTTCCCTCCTCGTGAAAGCAAAGTAGGATTACAAGATGGGGACTGGTGAACCCGTATACGTGCTGCTGTTAAAGTGTTGAAATCATGTTTGAACCAGCCATCGTCATTTCAAGTTGTGATGGACGTGTTTGCCTGCGAAAAACTGGTTTGAGTGTGCAATTTTATTGTCTTTTTGCTCAGGTTTATGACCGTGAAATGCAAATGCTAAGAGAAGCTCGACCGTGATGCTGCATTTTTTTTCTTTCTAATTTTTGCTAAATGATGAATATTATTGAATAATCCCCATTTTAATATGTCCATTTTCCTGGTGGACGTGAGTAATCCCCACTCTGACAGGTTCGCATCGTCTTCTCCGGTTTGTTAAGCTCCCTCGAAGGTGGCACGCACCAATGCAGACAAGCCTGAGACATGGAAATCATAATTATGAAGCTTAAAGCAACAGTGTCGTAACCCTGGTGACAGGTGGTGCGACTCGTGGTTGGAGCAGATGACGGTGGTGTGCCGAGAAGGACTCGTAGAAGGATGACGGGTATTTTTGTTAAATTAAAGTAAGGGTATTAAGGTAAAATACAAAAAAGAAAAAGAAAAGAAGAGAACGTCCTCTCTGATTCTCGTGCACGACACGTGATCAGACATCTTGATTCTTAAACCTACGAGAACAACCGCCGATCGTGTTGGAAGCGTCGACCCCGGCCAAGTAATCGCTCTACTCGTCGTCTTCTCCAAGCGGCGTTCTCCAGCCTGCTGCTTGAGATGGATCAAGAAGCCGCTCTTGATCTCGTGAAGAAAGGGGCGACACTTCTTCTCCTCGACGTCCCTCAGTTCACGCTCTTCGGCATCGACACCCAGGTCTCCCCTTCCTGTTCCCTATTCTCATTTCTTTCTACCAACTCCTCCTTTACGCTTCTTTATTTCATGAACCCTGGAAAGATCTCTTTCTCTTTTCTTCCAAGAAGTTTCTTTCCTTTCGACGCGTGGATATGCATATTCACAGAAACCTCATGACGAGAAGAAATAAGATAGCCTTTAGGGTTTCTGGAGTCATGGAAAGCACTGATACCCGCGTCTTGCGAATAAACTTTAGCCGTAAACTGCATTGTATAATGATTTATGTTAACAAGAAATCCGAGTTTTTTACCATGTGGTCTGTTGCCCTTTGTTGTGATGTAATCTTCACATGTTGGGGGTTTAGCACATATATCTTAAAGGCATAAAAGAAGTTTCTATCTGCTTGTACGTTACGTGTGGGATGATTGGCCCAATAAGATCAATTTTGTGTTATTTAAAATTAACTTTTATACACGACGAGTGCATCTATATTATTTGTTTGCATTTACTCGTAGCACTCAGATTCCTACCTTTATTCAAAGAAAATCAATAATGAAATCAAATAAAAAATTTTCACGGATATTTTTAGTCACTAAATAATAATAGTAATCATTAAAATTTAAGGAAAAAATTAAATCCAACCATAATAGGTTTTAGATCATTAATTAAGATTCTAATGAGTCCAAACCATTCTTTTTTATACAAAATTAACACTTTATAATTGATTAATTGTCTATGTCAACCAAGATCCTAAATTTGATTCATCATGAGTTTTACTAACCTTTTAAATGCAAAATACTTGTTCATTGATGATTGATGTCTGTGTCTATGATAGGAAATTTTACTTTGGTGTCTTTGCAAAACTTGAAATTTAACCAGGCCATAGGTGACAAAGTTATTTGTGAACCAATATCATATACAGATTGCATGGCTAATGTGGCAATTTATCAAATTTGACGGATGTCTAATATCATAAACATGCCAACAACAACAATTAGAACTAATGCAACTAAAATGTGACATCAAAATGCATGACAAATTTAGCCTATGTGTGTGCGGGTGCATGCATATGTGTGTGTGTGTGTGTGGGCAATTTATTAAAAATATGTACAAAAAAATATTAGTTGAGATGAGTTGAAGTGAATGTATGAAGTTACTTGGAAAAATAGATAACAAAAATCTTCATTTCATTCATAAACAATTAGGTATAGCTAAATAAATGATAACGTTAGGAAGAATAAGATTATTATGAATATGTTTTAAAAAGACATATAGATGTTGTGATTAAACAAGGTTAGAAGAGATAGAAGGATATTTCAGAAGAATTGTCAGAAACTATACAAAACAATATGAATGCTATTGGCCTAACTAAAGGTATTGTCTTGTATAGAATTCTATGCAGAAAAAGATTCATTGCCCACAAATAGTTGGAACATTACAGCATATTGTTGTTGTGTGGACATAACTATCTTTAAGCTTTGATGTAATTTCTTCCAGATGTTTTCTGTGGGGCCGATGTTCAAGGGTATGAAGATGATCCCACCGGGCACACACTTCATTTACTATAGTCCCTCAAGCAAGTAAGATGTGATCTTCTAACATCATCTTCTTTTATGTATATATGATTTACTTGATATGGAAGTTCTTTGCAATGTGCAACTGTAATGATAATAATATGGAATAACTTTCTCACTGTATATTGATTTTGAGTTTGTTAATTTGGTTGATATACAACATAGTATCAACAACCAGCATAACCTACCTAAGAAAATATTTAAGATATTAAATATACAAGAATTTTGCAATTATATGTTGTCATATTGCTTTAGCTGATTCCAAACAAAAGGACAACTATACCTCAATGCCTGGAATCAGGGAGTTGCCTTAATATATTTTCATATTTCAAAATTTCAAAGATTATAACAGCTCATTCTAATGCCCAGTTATATTGCTATTTTTTGAAGTTGTTAATGCCTAAAGACTGATGAGATGGTCTTTTAAGGATAAATTAAAACAAATAGTGGATTCAAGTGAATAATACATGCAGTAATTCTGTAAGCCTTAATGGGTGAGAGACTGAAAAATTTTGGATTGCAATTGTTGCAAGAATTACTGAGTGCCACATGGTTAAACTTGCTATAGAGTTCTATTATTGTTGAAACACTGGACATTCAGTCTACTGGCTTATGTTCATAGTGTTAGAAATACCAAGTTTCTCTATGTAAGGTTTCTAGATGTCTGGTGATTAGTCGAAGTCTCTGATTGTCTGGGAACAAAGAAATGAAGCACTAACAGACCAATTAACATCATGGCAGTGCAGTGCCGTGGGAAACAGGGGAAATTTTTATTTAAAATCAAATTAATTTTGAATTGAAACAATAGTATCATTGTGAGTGCAATTATATGTGACCATTGACCTTAAATCATATAATACAAGCATTATTTCAATAACAAAGGCTTCTCTTCCATGTATGCATACATGCAGGTTTCGGAATCTAGAACATTGAAATCTCTTTCTTTGGCATCTTATAACTGCCTTTGGCTGAGGTGAGACATAACAGCGGTGGTTGCCACTTGCCACTACTCTTTTCTTGAGGATAGTCTTTGTGATATTAGACATCCATTCTGATCTTGCAGTTTGCCAAATCGCATTTGGACATTCTATTTTTGGTGTATTCCAGCAATTAGAATAGTATGAGTTTTTTGGTCTTACAAGATGTCCAACCTTAGGTTGTGTGTCTTGTCCTAGTCCTTAGGTAGTTCTTCACTTGAAAGGAGTACTAAAACAAAAAACTATACAATTGGCATGGATGACAAATCATCATGTTGGCAGTACCATAAAACAGAAACAATTTGAATGAAATTGTAATAATGTAAAAAATATTTGCCTTCTGTTCCTCTCCAACCTACAACCTTTTCTTTGGTCTCCTCCTCTCCTGGTTCACACATTTCCACATCTGCCATGACAAAACCATGGGGGCATAAGGCAGGGTTTCTATACGGATTCGATACTTCGAAGACTTAAATAATGTGTTTAAAAGGTTAAATTGATTTGACTAGGGTCAGACTGTTTTGGATCCAATTCTATATAGTGTCTGGATCAGTCATCATAATTCTGTGATTACGAATTGAGAATGCCCCTCACTGGGCTCTTGGTTGAACCTTCATTAAGCTTGGTGTAACATACGTGACTTTCTGTGTAAGCTCATGCAATGTTTATTTCTAGAGATTGTTATTTCATGATACAGAAGCATGTTGATATGTTGTTCCAACCTTGCTGTGCTGGTTCTTTCCACTGTGCCAGCCAAAATAGGCAAAAGTTGGTCGACTTTTGTATTAACACAATTCGACATGCCAGTTGGCATGGAAAGATTGTTTGTCATTATAGCTTAATTCTTGTATCTGTGTCGTTGTTGTAGTTTTGGCAACTGTATAGGTTAAGCCATACATTTTTTATTCAAATGATACTCAAGCTAGGTGTCTTACTGTCTTTACTGTTATGGATTCAGAGAGGGGAATGAATTTTCACCGACAGTTGGCTTCTTCCTTACGACCCATCCTGCTGAGGTATTCATCATATGTAATAATTCTTTATTGGTATCTGTCAATATGACTTTGCAAAATCATACGTAGATATCTTTGTGAACTAGTAAGTATAAATCTAGAATTTGAGATCTTTCATCAAGGGTGATATTTAGTGAGTTTTTTCTTGCTTTTTGGAGTTGTTTTCTCAAATGTGCCACTTTCTTACCAGATCAAGAATATCAAAATGTTTTTTTGGATAAAATATTGTGTTCACATTTTGATACTTGTAGCACACGACAGTCCCATAACATGAAATTCATTTTTCAAGGTTACCATTTTGGATCTCTCACTGCATTCCTGCAGCATGTATCAGACACACAAGGACTCTTAACTTGTTACATATCTTGTTTGCGAGTATGCATGCTGTAATTTATATGCATACACAAGAATAACATTGTTGACTTTGAGAAACTAAATTACAACCTTGGTTATCATCGTGGCAAGTAATATTTTTTAAATGGAAAAAGTGTTATAGATAGTATTTAAATCATGTGGTTCTCTTTTATATCAATTATTGAATTGTTTTAGAAGCATAGCTTTTGAGCTTGACAGGATTTATAAGTTCTTATTATGCTTCGGACAGGTAGTTGTGCGCAAGTGGCATCATCAGGAGGAACGGCTGATTAAAGTTTCAGAAGATGAGGTTGCCATTTATGATCACAAGTCTTATATGATAGTTACACAAATTCAGATATCACTTAATTGATTGGAGTTTTATAACTAATTAAAAGTATTATATAGGTGAATTTGCTTATATTATCTAAAATGTGGTGGACTTGAGACTGAAAATTTAAAATGTGTGTTTGTGAGGTATGGTAATTCTTTCTTTGCTTATGTTGAACATGTATGCTGTTCTGTCCATTCTGATGTTGCAGTAATTTGATAGTTCAGTGTGTTGTAACAGTTAGATGTCTGAAGTTTGGAACATGTCTTTCATAATATCTGTTAGCAGGAAGCTGGTTTATGTACTAGTATTTTGTGTAGTCCCAACAATTTGAACTTACTGAAGTTTGTTGCCATGGATTCATTCAGATCTTTTGCCAAGTTGATTTGGAACATATCTATGATAATCAGTTGTGGCAAGAAATATTTGTCAGCATATTACTGTTTTGCAAAGACCAACAATGTGAACTTACTGAAATTATGGATTGATAAGCAGCTTTTACCAAGTCAAACTCTTCATTTTTATGCAATGGTAGAATTAGTGTATTTACAATGAAATTTGATAGTTGTCACTTATAATTTGACTTCTATTTAGGAAGGCAGGTACTCTGAAGCAGTGAGACATCTGGAGTTCGATCCACATCTTGGGCCTTATGCTTTAGACAGGCATGGAGAGTGGAAGCAGCTTTCTAATTACATTACACAGAACATTATTGAGAGAATTGGTAAGTGTTACAAACTGTATATTAGCTGTGGATGCTGTTGTTTTATTGGCTTTAATTGTGGATAATTAGGTTGGGATGAGTTTGTTTATAATTATTGTTTTAATTCTTTTATTTAAATCCTCATGAATCATGTATAGTTTTCTTATTTTTGTTGGTAATGTCTAATATGTTACATGGTGACATATCATTTTCAATCTCTTTTACAAAAGCTTTCTTTGTGCCAACCTTCATTTCTATGCACAGAAAATAAACTACTAGGTTTCACATCCATATCAAAATTAAGTTTTGTGCAAAGAAGAATTTTTATATTAATGGAAGCCATGTACCATTGCGTTTAAAATTTTTGCACCATGAAAGGCTATATTCTATGGAATTTAGGCAGATGTTGGAGATATCAAATATGCTTATAGTTTTTCGGCATGCTAGTTGTTTTTAGTTTATTGGTCCTATAACTCATCTTGAGTTTTATTTATCTTCTTTAAGTATAGATTTCCTGTACAAGTCTGGGTAGCTCATGGATGTGATCTTCTTTGATGCAGAAAATGACTTATACCCTTGTTTGATGCATCTACTGCTTGTGATACTTAGGGTGAAAATTATTATTTAGTCTATTTACCAATCCTGAACTTCCAATAAGTGGCACTCTATTCTATTTTCTTTGAAAGGCACATTACCTTTTTTGGTCTTTGTATGGTGCATTTGTGTTGGTAGGATTTTATTTCACTTGTCATTGTCCTAGTTGGTTGTAACACATCAGTCAATTTTATCTCTGACCTCTACCTTGATTGTAGCTAAAGATTTTTAATTATTTGAAGTTATTGTGCCATATGGTCTTTTAACTTTTAAGAAGCATTTAGGGATCTTTATCCCATTCTCTGCACTTTATACTTCTTCAGTGGACTTGCCGTAATTGGATAAACTGGAAGAGAGTTGATAGTTACCTTCATGATATATGTATTCTTATCAAACAAATGAGATTTGCTGGTGATAACATTATTTGAATGTTCAATTTTCACCCAAAAGGAATGATATCCTTTCAGAAAGTTGTTTCTGAGTTGCTGTGCATTCAAGTTCTTACATTTGTTATTCCCTTTGCATTCCATTGTATTCTTTCTCTCTGTTTTGTTTTGTTATTTTTTATTAGGCTTATGATTATTCCCTGAATTATTTGTGCCTTTTGTCACTGCAAGATTGCTTCAATTTTTTTCTTGGATAACCTTGATATTCAGATATTTTACATATTGAATGGATGAATTAACAGAGCCCATTGGTGGAGATATTATGATAGCCTACGAGTCTGGATTGATTGACAGGGTTCCTAAAACTGTTATGGAGAGACGTTTGATGGAACAGCTGAAGGACAGTAAGTTTTCAAACTCTGAAGCAGAGGGATCTCACAGGCGTGGATGCTATTACACATTAATTCCACATGCTGTTAAACATAAGGGCATTTCTGGAGAGGAACTTACAGCAATTAACCTTGACAAAGTAATTATCTTTGCATTTACCCCATTTGGTAAAGTAGAAGGATTAATGTATTGCATATTGGGCCTTATAGATCTTTATATCTATCTGAATAAGCTAAAAACAAATGTTGTAATTTGATTGTTTGGCAAGAATTTGGTGAAAAGAGAAAATGTAATTTTGCTTAGGGTTGCTGAACTCAGTGTGTAATGTCAAGATTCTTGTGTTTGTGTTTTTTTTGTAAATGGATTTTCTTTATTCAGTTCAAAATGATACTTCTATGCAAGGTTTTCTTTTGAACTTCCAATATTTTAATCGATGATTGTCCTACGAATGTGAGCTTGTCCATCTGTGTTCAAACCAAAATAAATACCTAGATACTGTAGATCATTGGATGCTTACCATTTTGTATGTTCAGGAAAAATAACTGGTCAAAGTTAAATTACCGGCATAAAGCTAAAACATTTTCTCTGTTGAATCGGTTAAAAAAAAAGTTTAAATTGAAATGTCTGATAGAAAGTGGGACATTGGTTAACATTCAATAACTTTGATGGTAAAACTTTCCAACATGAACTTATTGATTTAAACTTTGTATCAGCACAAAATTAGGAAATTGAGAGTGTATAGATGGGTTGCATTTTAATTGTTTTGATATCAAAATAGTGCTAATATTTAGGAGCGTTGCACAATATGATGATGTCTATTTAGTATGTAAACACCATGATTCTAATTTTGCACAAATTTTTATTTGATTACACCAATGGTTCAGAAACAATGGCATTTGTGTATGACACATCAATGTGATACAATATTTGCCTGTTAAGAAGCCATATAACAGTTTATGTTTATAACTTAATCTATCTTCTGGTGGCTTATTTGCTACTTTAATTTCTTTGATTTTGTGGACTTAAATCCTTCCTACAGCCCATGGAGTTGTTCCTTAGATATTAAAGTTTATTTGAATGTTATCTGGCTGGGTTAAAAAGGCTTACTAGTGACATTTTTAATTTAGATAGTGTACTGAAGGGTCACATTACTAAAGAGTTTTTATGCATTGACTAATGAGATACATTTTCCTTCAGACAAATTTACTGGAAGCAATCTTGATGAAAGACTATGGAGGCGAAGAAGATTCACTTTTGGGGGAACTACAATTTGCTTTTGTTGCATTTATGGTATGTATCTTGTGGCATGTGTTTCCTGGTAAATTTATAGCCCTTGTATTTTTATTAATTGTGGATCTTGCAGATGGGGCAATCACTTGAAGCCTTTCCACAGTGGAAATCATTAATTAGCCTTCTCTTAAGCTGTACAGAGGCTGTGAGTTCTGCAATATTCATGTATTAGTTAAACAGACACAAACAGCTCTTGCTTGTTAAATGATTCTTTCGTTACTTTTCATAAAAAAAGGAGCTTAAATAATTTTGCTTTGCTTTTATGATTTTATGATTCTGTTTAGATCTTTGTTTGACTGCCTATCATTTTTCCTGTCTTTAAATGACTCCCCTGTTTTGATCTTTGTTCAAAAAAATGACTGGTACTGTGCTGGTCCCCTACCAGTGTACCGAGTGCCAGTATGCCTTTACGTATTGAGTTTCCAAAAAGCTTAAAAATACTTTAAAATAAAAAAAAAACAGATCCTGTACCTTCTTGTACCAGGAGGCACTGACCCTATACTGGGTAGTTATGGCATGTACCGCCTCTGTTTGGCGGTATTACAAACCTTGGATGAGATAACAGATGTTTTTTTCTTTTTTTGCAGTAACAATTTTGTTTGTCTTGCATGTGATGTAATTATGTTGCTTGAGTGGAATTATGCTTAAACAGTAATATGACTTTGATACGCTCGTCTCTTTCTTGCAGCCACTTCGGACAAGGACTCAGCTATTCTCTAAGGTAACTTCAACAGACATTGGTCAATTAACTGTATTTAAAATATCTACTCAATGACAATCTAAGAACACTATTTTGAAACAAAAGATGAAATAGTAAGTTATTTCCTTCATATTTCATAACAATATTAACAGGTATCTTCAGTTGGAGAATTTGGATTAAGTTTATGGTCTATGATTGTAGCACTATTTTGGCTTCAGTTCTAAATATCTAATTACTAGGACCAAAGGTCTACATGAGTCTTGAGCAAGCAGTTGGACAGCTACAAAAAGTTTATATTGTTCAGATGAAAATATTAAGGTGAATGTGTCAATTTACCAGTAAAGATAGGACAAAAAAATAATTTCATTCGTTTTGATAAAAATAAAATAAGAGAACTTTGTTTAAAATGATATAAGAAAATTTATAGACGCGATAATAAGAAGAAATGAAATGATTACGACTAGTGGTATGAGAAGTAGATGAAAATCTAAAAAGATTTAAATATAAACTGTTAATAAAATTTAAAATACTCTTAACTGAGGATATGACTCCTTACCTATCGAAAGATAAATGTGTTATTGTAAGGTCTACAATGCAACTGACACTGAAATATCTCTTTAAAAGGTACATAAATGTGCTTTTTAATATATTTGAAGGTTTTGTTGATTATTAAAAAATTATAAATTGGTACATAAATGATCTTTTGCCCATGCTTCCTGGTGCTTGTCCTGTGTCCCGTGTATCGAGTTGACAGCATGTCTTTCTTGTCTGATGGTAGAGTAAGAAAAGGAACATCTGGAGAGCCTTGCTATGAAATCAGATGTATCCTCATTATGGATGAGGATATATATGTAACATAGCCAAAGGAGTAGCAACTAGGATTTGCGTTGACTCTAGTTCATCATATAGTTGCAAAAACTCTTATTCAAGCTTTAGCTTTGGTAACAGTATACTTTTCTGTGATATGGACACGAGTTTCTTTTCACTAATGTGTTGCTTCTAATTACTAGCAGCGAAGAATTTTCCTTTTTTCCTCATATATCTGATTGCAATTGCACCGCATGCAGTTTATCAGAATCCTCTACACCCAACTCAAGCATGGCTTTCATAAAAAACAAAATCATGGGAATGATTCAGGCAAAGGAATATCCCTTTTCTTGGATGATGCATGGTTCTCGAAGGACATCTTTTTGTTCCGTTTGTGCAAGGTAATCTCTATCATTCGGTTAACTATGTATGGGCATTATCAGAGTAATACCCTTAGCTTTCACGCCCCTATTAACGTGTGGTTTAAGATCACTGTTTTGCCAATAAATCAAGAACTACATAGCGTGAGATAAGCAAATGTGAACCATAGAATGAGATTACTGGTTGATCAAGATTCTTGTCAAAGTGTGTTGTTTTTGTATTTTAGCATTAGTCATCTTGCTTGTTTTTTTCTAGTTGAACTTTTTCCAGATGGAATTTCATGAAAAAGGTTTGTCTAAATTGGTTTAGTTCTTTTAGTGAGCGATTTTTAAGTATTAATGGTCAGTGTCCTAGTTATTGATCATGTTTGAATTTTTCAGGATTTCTTCCCATTGGTGCTGGAGTCCCCAGTTGTTGATGGTGACCTGCTGTTATGGGTTTGAATGTTAAAACCTTTTTAAAATTTTCATTCAGCATCCTGTAATCTTTATCCTTGAAAATTACTGCTTTCTAATTCTTATATATAGATTGTGTATCACTTGGTATATTAGGGCAAACCAAGGTTCAGTGCTTTTTGTGAATGACAGTGTATGGTATTTGTTTTCTATGTGCTTTTTATGAATGACAGTGGGCATGGATTATGAGATTTTTTTTTTGGGTCTTCTTTTCCTTTTATCTAAAGACCTTCATTCACATGTTAACTGGTAATGCTATTTGCAGACGAGAAAACTAAAGAGACTGCTGGAGACTGCACTTGGGTGGGATTTTGCAGATGTGATGGAAGTTATCTGCGATGAAGGGGATGAGGTTGATATTGTTAATTACCAACTAAACATGATTTAGCTTTCTCTTCAAAACTCTGGAAGTTGATCTGTCTGTGCTGTCATTTGCAGTTCTCTCCAGTAATTGTACCTTCTGAAGAAGTGAATTAAATGGGGGATCCAGTTGTGGCGGTGTTAACGTACGGTTCTTCTCCATGGTTTGTTTTGGATGTGTTATATTAGCATGGTGTCCGACATAAGTCGGGAAAGGTGGGCGCTTACAAAGGTTGCCATATGGCAGCCACCTCATGATTCTGGCCTACCACCACCATGTCCAAGAACTGCCAACTTCTGAAAAAGATTGTTGTACCATATGAATTCCATATTCTAAAAAACACATGTTCAGTGAGGCGAACGTTGTTTTGTCCATTTCGGATTTAGCATCCACCATGGTTTCTCTGGTTTTCTACAGTTCGGTTTGGTTTTGGTTCAGCAAATGTGATTTCACGGCAATCCCATTTAACTTAGGTAAACAGGTCTTTGTGATGTAACAAGCTTTCAGATCAAGAAGGTCGATGATGATCGTTTGTATTTCTTTTCAGATCAAAAAAAGTCGTGCTTGCAAATCACAATGCACTGCCAGTCTTCCAAATTCTGGGCGGTACAAGTGTCTTGCGGTTGCGGTGTTGATGTTTGCTAGGGAAGAGGGAAGTCTGCTTGGTCCGTCGATAATCTTTTTTTTTAAAAAAAATTAATGCGGGCAACCAAACTAATGAAATGTGACAGCCGCGTTCTTCCGTGCCAATGCCAACCGACTCTTGGGAGATGGGAAGGCACGTCGGACTGGGAAACTTCTGTTCCAATGACCTCTAAGCGGCAGCCCATACGTTGAGCTTTGGCGATATATATTCTTTTAAAAAAAATTGTATATATATATATTCTGAAAATAATGTGCACCGCGGAATTGCCATGCTTAAAACCATCCGCGCGATAGGGCAGGAGAGACGTGTATCGGACCTCCCCGTTCATAAACTGTGATGGCGCGGCTGTTGGCTCGTCTACGTTTCGTTCGATTTCCATTGCCGCATAGGTTACTGCTGCTTCCGCTTCCTTTTTGTCCTGCTTACGCTCGTCTTTCCTTAACTCGCTTTCTTTGGGTCTCGATTCCAGGCCTGAGTTTTCGCCCGGTCTAGCAAGCGTGCACCGTGGCGGAAGAACCAGTGCAGGACATCTTAATCCTATCCTACAAGGTCCGTTCTCTCCTCTTGTTGTCATGAAGCATTTTTGATCGGAGTTTTACGTGCGACGATCGATGCTTCCTCTTCCAAGAAACTACCTTTTGATTGGCTCAAACCGAAAAAGCCCAAGTCTTCGTGGCATCATTCCTTTCTTCCCATGACAACTTTGTGTTTGATGATATGCCTCTGTGTCCCCTACACGGAGTGACAGCAATAGTATGGAATATAAATCCTTCGAGAGAGAAAAAAAGGATCGTCAAACTTGTGAGATGTCGATGATATTGGTTTAGCTTCATCTCAGACAGCAGCAATCTTATAAAAAGTTTTATGAACTGAACAACAGCAGTGGCTTGGAATTAGAAACCGGGGGATCCCAATATGTTTACTAGGTTTAGCTAGTCACGCAGTCATCATCAAGAAGAGTTTACCAACTTCTCTTTAGTTTTCTACTGCTTGTTTATGTGACATTAGTTCTCTCGAAAGTGGTAACGGCTTCAAGCTTAATGTTATTTTAGAGGAAAATTCACTCGTTGAGAACATAGTACACTGTGAGATGTCGTTCCTTCTATGTGTTATTTTGTGTTTCTATTAAGCCTTATTCTCATTGGTTTTCCAGTATCTAGATCCTACGGTCGTGAGCGAACACATTATAACTTGTTCGGTAATAGAAGGCCTGGCGATGAAGGATTCAGAAAAGCTTGGGCGGAAGAGATGGATGAGGATGACAGTTTATGGACTGCAAGCGAGGAGGACGATGAAGAAGATAATGAGAAGGACAGCAGAGATTTGGAGAGGGAAATTAAGAAGATAAGGAAGCGGGCAAAGGAGGACTCGGACCTCATCGATGGCGATGAGAGCGATGAGCTGAGAAGTTTGTGTTCAGAAAGCGACGAAGAGGTTGCCCTGTGGAGTGGCAGTGAGGATGACGACGACAATGATATTCCTACTGAGTCACACTCGAATGAACGTAGTGATAAACACATAGACAAATTGTTTGAGTTTGAGGAGACATCCAAGTACAGGACCATTTCGGAGCTGTTGAAAGCCGAAAAGGAACCCCCAGAGTTGTCCCCGGGAAAGCAAGCGAGAAAGCTTGCTGTGGAAAACGCACTGAAGAAGTTAAAGAAAGGGCCAGATGGGCGGTATATAAATGTCTGGGAGGTGATGACTGATATCGATATCCTGATTGGAGCTTTCGAAAACATCGTTTCAGGGCCAGAGTATGCAGAGCTGAGAGAAGGTGGGCCTAAGAAGCTAAATATGCAATTCTTCAAGGATATACAAGCGCGCATGAGAGATCCAAATTTCAAATTTTCACCCGAGTTGAAACTAAAGCCAAAGAGCAAATTTGTCCCTCGAAAGAAGTGGCAAAAAGCTCAAGCGAGGAGGAGGAAAAACGAGAGGCGCTAACAGGAGGTAATTCTCTATTTATTTTGATCAAGGAGTGGAGGGAACTTTCAGGCAGGATTTCTGCTCATGAGATGAAAAAACACTACATGCATGAATTGAGAAGGCTAACACTTTTAGAAGTCTTTCTCCTTTCTTTGGAAACATGTCAATGTAGAATGCCATGTAAAATTTCAATGGACAAATATGTGTGCATTAATGGTTCATCGAATGATTCCGGTTACCATATTTCTATGAAACCCTATTGATGTGAAGTGAAGTGGGATGTGGAGTACAATTATTTCCTATGGTGTGTTGTCTTCTAACTCTTGTATCTCTTAATACTACCGTGTATTAATGTATTGGAATGATGCTGAAGTCTCGTGCAATTATTTAAGATTTCATTAAGGATCAAGTTAAAAGCCCTGAGAAACAATCAACAGTTTTCCTACTTCTTTGCCAATTCTTTCTACTAGTCTTCCTCAGTTTATCAAAAGGCAGTTAGCTCTGTGGAGAGGTGTCATCTGTTCTATCTTTTTTTTTTTACCATACTTAAAATTTCATGCATTAATTAGTATAAAATATGGAACTAGGATAATAAAAAAAAAAAATCCAATGGCTTTGTCTTTGCAATCTCTCTCTACGGCAATTATTTGAAATGTTACATGGTGGTGTTATGGCAATTTTGTAGTGTCTCTGTGAGTGTTGTGGAAAGGGTAGATCAGATTTGGTCTTCAGAATTCACATTACACAAGCACTTGTTGCAATTGATGACTTATTGTGTGTTCTAATTCCACCCGCATAAGACCAGAAAGTGCCGTGAGAATCGAAAGGAAAACCATCACCAAGCCCATTTACCGCCGGATCATCCAAGAAGAACAAGCATCTCACGGACACAGCTTGACACCACGAAGGAAACACGAAAAGAAACTATTCGATTCTTCCAAGAAGATACCAAAGACAAGGATGAACAAACTATTCGATTCTTCCGAGAGGACACCAAAGGCAAGGATGAACTTGCGCGAATCAGATCGAGAATAATAATACTCACCAATACCAAAGACGATACTCGCCAAAGCTACATGTCGCACCATTTGACTTTGGAATCCTTTTGAGTTCGCACACTTGAGATATCCGGTGCCTTCATCAAATGGTTGACATCTAGTTGCATACAGTAATCGTAGAATTTGCACACTAGAAATTGTGTTTTGCAGAGCCTCTCGGAATCACAACTTTCCAAAGTAGCTTCTCCGAGGCTGGTTCATCTCAAGTCCACGGTTCCACATCCATGCAATTGTATTGACTAGTTACACAAAATGCAATACAAGGCCAAGGGGCGGCACTTAACCCACCAAACCATACATGTATAAAACTCATGAGAATACATGTGCTAAAAGAAAGAACTTATATTATTGGGTTTTGAAGATAGGCTGGCCTGTAAAATGCATTGTATCACCATAGCTAGTTGAATAATATACAGGAAAATTTTAAAGCCAGACCAGCATCAAAACAATGAACCACCCACCACCTCCGTATCAAAATCCATCCTACCAATGCTAGTTCCCAGCGTGGGGAAATGGCTGGATGGCACGCCACCGAGGTTCTAGGAAATAATCACGGCATTCTCGTGGCTTTTGCATGACCTTGAATCGGACTTCCATTTGTCTAAAAGATCCTTCATCACCCGACCAAACTTCTCAGCCTGTGGACCAGGTCTCACGATGTTGGCATTGCTCCAATGGGAACATGGATCTGTCCACCATCTCTTGCGCCCGGAGCACCAAGCCCCAGGAACAGCCTGATGGTGCCGACGTCCGAGTACCTTGTCATCAATTTTGTTGAGCACTGGGTCATCCTGATGGAACTGCCTTGCAAAAGGCATTCCACTTTCTATCATCCTGTCAAAATCTGTCGTGTTCAGGAAATGAGGCTCTATCTTTGGAGGATTATCCCACACCATGTACCTCAGGTTGCTGTTTATGGTTGTGTTCTGGAAATCAGGAGAATTGCACATAACCGAATGGAGATAGCCTTCCTGGGACAGTATTACATTTGTGAAGTACAAAAGTAATGTTCGGGGAAGATTGTCCCAACCCAAAACACTGTATTCTATGAAAGATCTGCTCAGAATAACCCATGGCGAACCTGCACGCGGCTAAATAAGAATGGGCTTTATCATTTAAAACGCAAATAAAAGATTATTTACCTGTGAAGAATTTGAAGGATTCAGGAGTGTCCCGCTTCTGTGAAGCTTGGAAGAATTGTTTCCTATTTGCCAAATAGATGCCTGCATCAACTATAATAGGCTGCACCCTTTGATATCTGCAAGGACACAATAGTAGAACTTCAGAGGAGCTGAAGAAACAAATCTCACAAATCATGAAACTTAAATGGCATGCACCCACTCTTTCCATCCGAGGTCACTGGTATGATCCACAAAGTTAAAGTCCCTAGGCACAGACGAGAAAACATGAATCATATCTGAAACAAAGACAAGACAAATATTTAATAAGTCAAAGTCCCTCGGGGGAGAGTTAAAAACATTGTAGAGCTTTTTATACTCTCTACAACACCAAGATATTTCACATCTTTCAAAATGCAATTCAAAAGAAAAGAATACTCGGAAACAATTAACAACTAAGGGATGCAACTCAAGAAAACAAAATGAGGATGATCAACCATATAAACAAACAAAATATGAGAAAAATTCCCTATTAATTTTTAGTATGAAAAATATGAAAAAGATGAGCATGAACCCCTGCATGATTTTTGGCCTTTTACAACTTATCAAGTCTTCAACATGTTTAGTTTATTAAAATACCATGAGACAATAAAACAACCCATTAATTTATCTCTGTGCATATTTGTACATCTGTTAAAGCAAAATAATAGGTTCTTTCTTTGGCAAAGGAAATCCTCTGTTCCCAGATCAGAAACTGCTTCATTTTCCAACAAAGCTTCAGCGAAGGCAGGCACTAAAAGAGAGAATGATTACTTGTGTTAGAGCACCATGACGTTTGCTCTGAATCTGATATAAACCATTTAATCATTACGGTAAATCCAAATCCACATGAGACAAATGTTTAGATTGGTTTACAAAGTGCAGCCACAGGTTATCTTCATAAAAAAATAAGCGTGTTTCCATGTCGTCAAATTGATGTTGCGGTGGCATATCAAAGTGAGAAAAATAAGGGTTCGAGTGGTTCAGATAGGAATGACAGGCAATACTTCTCCAGTTAAAAGTTAAAAGAAGCATATATTTCATGCTAATTTCAGGTAGACATTGCAAATCTGGAACGGTCACAATCGGCCTTTGTTATCACTGTAGTGCAAGAACCAACAAGAACAAATCGAAACAACAAAGCAATAATTTTTAACCTATTTAATGGTAAAAAAAAAATCCCAACCCTCCCAATCCACCTTTGGTTTAATGAGGAAAAGTTTCTTAATTTCTTATTGCTTAAAATTCAGAAAATTTCATTTTTCCCATTTTCTTTACCCCAAGACAGAACACTAATTACCACTAAGATCCAAAAGAAAAATCTTTATGCAACAGGATCACATACCGTCTTGCGTGACCAGCGGATAATCCGCTGCATTCAAGGTCACAAACCAATCCCAGCTACCATCGAGGCGGAGGAGCACCGACGCAGCATGCAACCTCGCAGCCAGCTCGGACGACCCCATCGGGGTCATGGCGCTGGCCTTGCCCACCACGTCCACGTTCTCGAACGCTCTTACAGCGGGCATCGAGAGCCGGACCCGGATCGCCAGATCCGCGCGCTCCGAGTTAGGGGCATCGGCAGAAATGTGGAGAAGGTAGCGGTTCCTGGGGTGGTACACGGCGAGGAGGAGACGGATCATCCGAGAGGCGTCGCCGCGACCGCCGGATATGTAGTATGCGAAGGCCGGCGGGTGGGCTGCGCCACGGTGAACGTCGGCGGCGTCCGGCTGGCCAGCGAAGAAGGCCGAGGAGGCGATGAAGCCGGAGATGGCGGAGAGGACGAGGAGGACTGTGACGAAGGAGACGGAGACGAGGGGGAAGAGCCATCTCCCGCCCGCCATGACCCGAGGCGCATGGAGTCTAGGGCTACGGTTAGGCTCGACGCCGCGGATCGAGGGGGCACCGCACCTAAGGTAGTATCACGGCTTTGCTCGATCTGAGAACCACGGGATTAGGGTCTGCGGGAGACGAGTCGATCTCGAGGCGGACGGCCGGAGCGAAGAAAGTAAGAAAGGAACGGAAAGCGAGCTCCTCCGACCCAACGATTAAAGAGGCAATGGGGGAAACGGATTCCCGAAGCGATTCCTTATGTGCTGCTTACGACAATGGAATGCTATTTAAATGCTCTTCTTTCAGAGCTCCCCATGCTTAGTGAATGGGCTTGTTGCATTGCCTATTTAAAGTATGGCATAAATTATTTTGTAATGATTTAGTTGTCGTCATTTTTTTTTTTACTCTTTAGAAATAAAAAAATAATTATTATTACAGTTTACTAAATGAAAAAAAAATAGTTCATCACATCTCATTAATCGAATAGATGATAAGGTTAATGACAAGTTGTGATTTCTTTGTGAAATCAGATTAGGATAGCAAGTTAATGGTGGTTATAGATTCTTATCTTGCACGTGCAATGCACGCGAGTTGGTAGCTCGGCACACCAACCGTGGAAAAATCTTTACTGCACGAACTATAAGGGCGTTACTGTCATTTTAGCAGTCAATCGTAGTCAATCAAAGTCGATCAACTATAAGAATATAAACTTCGAGGATATAAGTGGGGCGCGCTAAACTAAAATATAGAGGTATAAATATGAATATTATTTGACTTCGGACGTATATATATACATTGATTGGATGGCCGAACTTTAAATAAATCGGGCCAAATATTGGGCCCGGCCCAGTAACACAAATTGGACTGACCTTACGAAGGCCCAAAGCTGTCACCTGCGATTAGCTACCCTTCGGGCGTTGTGTGGACCAGCAGCTCGATGCCTGTCCACTGCCTCGATTCCGAACGCACAGGGAAGTGAGAACAGAGGGTAAGGAAAAGAAGAGATGGTGGTAGGATTCGACGGCAGGGGGCTGGGACGCATCCTCGCGGCGCTGGCGGCGGCGTTCTTCCTCCGGGCCATATCCGGTGCCGGACCCGCCCTCCCGCTGCCAGGTGAGGAGGAGGATGACGAAGGGCAGCAGCCGGCCGGTGACGAGGAGGCTCCGGTCTCCGCCGAGGTCCTTCCGGTCACCATCCGGTGGAGCGGCATCACTTGCACTCTCTCCGATAAGCGTGGCAGAAGGGTAAGCATATATGGGCCGTAGAAACCTTCCCCCTATCCTTATCTTGTCACACGTGTGCGTATGCTAGCAGCCGCTTCTCTCCCTGCTATATGCTTCAGCAGAGGCCCTTGACGACCCACTTCTCTGGGTCTGTCCCTTTGTTTGGTGAACTCAGCATTTAAAGCTTTGGATTTAATTCCGTAGGTTCTGAAATGACCGAATATAGTTGTGTTAGTGTTTGATGGGCAATCAATTTGAAAAGCATTTGGAAAGAATCGAATTGTTTGCTAAATGTACATTGGTTCGAATTATATACATTTTTTTTTCTGTGTTTTCATCTTCTTTTTTGTTACTAGACAAGGTTTCTGCTATCAAATGTGTGTGGGGAGGCGAAACCCGGAAGATTGCTTGCAATCATGGGCCCGTCAGGTTCGGGGAAGACCACTTTGCTTAATGTACTGGCAGGGCAGCTCATGGCTTCTCCCCGGTTGCACTTATCGGGACACTTGGATATTAATGGATTGCCAATGCCAAGCGAAGGTTATAAGTAAGTCGGTTCAGACATTGTATGACCTGTGTTTATCAAGGATTGTTCGCGTGCCACCATACTGCATTGCCCCTCTGAACAGGGAATTGGTCATGTTTTTTCACCAGTTAGGATCTTTATATTTGCAGAGTTGCCTATTTGAGGCAGGAGGACCTTTTCTTCTCACAGCTGACAGTACGAGAAACGCTGTTACTGGCTGCTGAACTTCAGCTTCCTCAGACATGGTTAGCAGAGAAGAAGGATAAGTATGCCACGAGCCTCTTGTTCCGATTGGGCTTGGTAAGTATCTAAAGATGACTATACTAAAATGAATGTGTGACATCGATAAGAGTTTTGATAGCAGTAGTTTCAGTAAATTCAACATTATCTAAAGATGACTATACTAAAATGAATGCATGACATCAATAAGAGTTTTGATAACTGTAGTTTCAGTAAACTCAACATCAAATGAAGCTAGAAATCGAGACAGAAAAAAGTCAAGGGTAAATTATGGACTAAGGAAGTGGCAATTAATCTACTCATGCCATCCTTTTCTCTGGTGGACTCTTCCCCGAAGAATAATCTAAAAAATTCCCCAGTTTGTTGTCTATGCTAGGTCTGCAAATGCACATAGCAACACTTATACGCAAGATTTATTTCCCAAGCACATCTAGTCTAACTAGTTAGTCCAACTTATTTTTTGAATTTTTTTCATCCGAAAGCTAACAGTAATTACCACATGTAACATGTATAGGATAGATATTTCTACTGACAATTGGTACCTAACTTTTTTGCTCTCTCTCCCTTTTTTTTTTTTCCATTTGATGACTGCAATATATACATTATACTTATTTGCTTTCTCCCTGTTGGTGGTATATACATATTGCAAAAAAAAGGTCAATTGTGCTGATTCTATCGTTGGTGATGCCAAAGTCCGTGGAATCAGTGGTGGTGAAAAGAAGCGCCTTGCACTTGCTTGCGAACTGATTGCTAGTCCATCTGTCATATTTGCAGATGAACCAACAACTGGTATCATTGTCATATCATCATATGTTTTTTCTATTTCCAATTTAATCGGAATTGTTCTTTTCCTGAATGTTCACTACATGTGATATAATAGTCAGCTGTCAGCCACATACATATACCACTGCAAACATTTGATTTTGTGGTAGATTAAGAAAAACTCTTTTGAGCAGAAAGTAGACAATGAAACTAACAACTACTTTAAAGAGTGTACTACATATTTTACTACATTCATACCTTCTAATTCAGACAAATTCAGTGATATTGTTTTCAGGAGGACAGATACTGCATCTTAACTGGACTTAGGAGAAGGGAATATGCACTTAACTGTTGAAGGAACAATTTGTTTAAAAAAAGAAATAAACATATTAACTTGCTGCATGCATTTTTCTGAATAGTTCACTTCACTGTGTAACATAATAGCTGGTCATATACATTTACTACTTTGGACATTTGATATCATGGTAGATCAAGAAAGAAGTGCCTTTTGAGTAGGTGGTAGATCAGAAGTTACCACTCTGCTTTAAGAAGTGTATAATTTTTAATTATTCGTCACCTATAATTTTAAGCAAATTTAATTAACAAATACAGATTCTGTCCTTAATTGGATTGGGAAAAGGTGAGCACTATTAGATTGTTGGAGAGAAATTTTGTTTAAAAAGAAAAGAAACAGATTTTTTAAGATGAATGATAGTGATTATTGTTTTACTATGTCTTGATTCTTATACATGTTGATAGTGAGTGGTCTGTGTTACATGCAGGTCTTGATGCATTCCAGGCGGAGAAGGTTATGGAAACACTTCGGCAGCTTGCAGAGGATGGACATACTGTTATTTGCTCAATACACCAACCAAGAGGCTCGGTTTATAGCAAATTCGATGACATTGTGTTGTTATCAGAGGGGTCACTTGTATACATGGGTCCTGCGAAGGATGGACCATTGACATACTTTGCTAAATTCGGGTTATTACTCAGTTGTCTGGCTCTTTTTTGCTATTCTTAGAAGTCGATTATGTTTTTTCAAGTTTTATGTTACCCTTCAATGCAAATAACAAACTATCATTTTGTCAAAAGTGGAACAGAATAATAATAGAATTCCCATATTCTATTAACAGAATATAATAGAACAGAATGTTAACAAACTATCAATGCAAGTTTCAAGCTAATAGAATTCCCATTTTCTATTAACTTGAGATACACAAAATTGGAGGTCTGGTGGAACAGAATGATGGACTGGAGTATGTAGCATGTCAATGCAAATAACAAACTAGCATGTAGCATGTCAATGCAAATAACAAACTATCAGTGTGTCAAGATTATAACAGCCATGGAATGGTGTATTGCTTGTATCAGAAACTTTTTGGTGACTGATACCAGTGGGATTCTTTGACACTGATGTCTAAATTCTCGCTATACTGACTTGTCAAGTTATTGCGATTCTTGAGTTACCTGATGCCTCTTTGGCAGGTACCAATGTCCTGATCATGTGAACCCTGCTGAATTTCTGGCTGATCTGATTTCAGTTGACTATAGTTCAGCTGAAAGTGTGCATTCATCTCAGAAAAGAATTGATGATCTGATTGAAGCTTTCTCAAAAAGCAGTTTCATGATTCAGTGCACAACTCCAATTATGCAGTTGGGCGACTCCAAGGTTTCCACAAAATTTGGCAAGAAAACCATGGTAAAGAGGAGAAGTGGTTGGTGGAGGCAGTTCCGGTTGCTCCTTAAGAGAGCATGGATGCAGGTTTGTCATCTATTACCTTTTCTCTTAATTCCTTTCATTGGGGGGTGTTCTGCTGCTTAGATGTCCTTAATTTTAATGAAAATTTTGTATCTTGTCAATAGTGTGACATCAGGAGATTCAGAGTGTTGGGTCCATAATCTTGAAAAATTCCCAAAAATCCCATACCCAGCTGATATTAACTTGAATATAGGTTAGCTAATGTAAAACAAGATGACATCGCACTGACACTATCAGATTCTATGGCATTTGGTTCTTAATTTATTGACCCCCCCTATGGGTGAAGAGACCAGAGAATTTCTATAACTCTTTCCTTTTAAATAGGAAAATCATCATTAATCACTGTGTTGATGGTCACTGTTCATATTTGCTTTGAAAATATTCAGAGGTTGTTATTGTGTTCAGGCTTCTCGTGATGGTCCAACAAACAAAGTTAGGGCAAGAATGTCAATTGCATCAGCTATCATATTTGGATCTGTTTTTTGGCGAATGGGAAGAACTCAAACATCAATACAAGATAGGATGGGACTTCTTCAAGTATGCATCACCCTCTGTTTTCTCTTGTCTTTATTGCATTTAATTGTTTGCAAACTAGCTATTTAACTGGTTAGAACTGGTTGGCATTCATGCTTGGTGGCTTGCAATCTCTTAATTGATTCTTGTGTTATTAACTATAATTCTTTATTTGTTTAGCATGTGGAAGTGAGAGATGTGTAAACCTTTTATTGTCCGAATTAACTAAAGCTGCACATATGTTTTTCATGTGTACTAAAAACAAAGGGGGTTGAGTTTTCTATGGGGTATCCTCAGCATATGGGACAGAACTGGAATGAAGAACTCCCAGATCCATGTTGCAAACTCCTAAAATATGGGACCTCAAAATATTTTTTGGCAAATGAAATGTGAGCTTCTGTGATTAATCGATGGGAGTATATCATATGAAGTGTTTGGTGAAAACAGAGTAAATATCATCTGCAAGATATCTTTCTTTGCACAATGCAAAGGTTTCATTATCATGCTGCTGTTGAAAAAATGTCTAGAAGGCATTTGAATGCATGAAATGTGGATGTTCTTAAATGCCAGCTAATTTTCTTTTGATAAGGTTAAACCTCTTGGCACATAGAAATCTTTGTTTTCTTCCCATATTGGGATATTTATGAACATAGATCAATCATAAGGGAGTCACACTTACCAAGATAATGAGAGCATCAGATAAATAGAAAATATTTTCTTCCATTATTCGCTTGTGTAAATTTCATTTTTCAGAATAGAGGTGTGCATGTGTATTCTGTCGCCATGGGAGGATTTTTCAAGTAGTTTTGCATTCCAAACTCAGTTGTGCACACATGACGTATTATCACCAGAAAGTAGTTGCAACATGCATCATTGGAGTTTCTGTCTTGATGATTATATTAAAAAAACAAGAGTGCTTGTAAAATTAAACCATTAGTTGATTCAGATCTTTGTTTTTGTTGGCTAAAGGTGGCTGCAATTAACACAGCAATGGCAGCTCTAACTAAAACAGTAGGTGTATTTCCAAAGGAGCGTGCCATAGTTGATCGAGAACGTGCAAAAGATTCCTATGCATTGGGTCCATATCTTTTGTCCAAATTGCTAGCTGAAATCCCGATAGGAGCAGCATTTCCCTTGATGTTTGGAACAATTTTATATCCAATGGCTCGTCTCCATCCTTCTCTTACCAGGTCAGTTTTTGGATGTTTATTCCTTATCTATTATTTTAATAATACAGCATTGTTTTTTAATGTGTGGTTGATATCTACATCTACACATTAGGTTCTATTTTCCAAGTGGCAAGCATATGCTATTGTTTTTTGTTGATTCTCACAGTGGCAAATTACCAACCAATTTTCCTCATTTACTTCATCCATATGTCTCATGCTAGCAATTTATAGCATTCAGCTTATCTCGCTTTGGCAAACCAAGGCCATAGTCATTTCATAAGAGTGTCACAGTTGTTTTTGTGTATACCTGACACACAACTCTTGAAGCAGGTTTGCAAGGTTTTGCGGCATTGTGACAATGGAGTCCTTTGCTGCTTCTGCAATGGGTCTTACTGTTGGGGCTATGGTTCCTTCAACTGAAGCAGCAATGGCTGTGGGGCCATCCCTAATGACTGTGTTCATTGTTTTTGGTGGTTATTATGTTAATGCTGAGAATACGCCTCTAGTCTTCCGTTGGATCCCTCGAGTCTCTCTGATAAGATGGTATGCCTATTCTGTGACATTATTGATCAGACCATCGGTGACGCAATACACTTTTTTTTCTTTCCTCTGATAAGATGGTACTTATTATTCTGTGACATCATGAATTGGATCAGTTAGTGACAATCATATTCTTTTTTCCATTCTCAGGGCCTTCCAGGGGCTTTGCATTAACGAATTCAGTGGCCTTCAATTTGAGCAACAACATTCGTACGATATCCAAACTGGAGAACAGGTATGAAGGGAATTGGAAAGTATCTATCACATAACATCATCTCCAAGATAAAGGCATAATTAACCTGTAGAAAGGAAAAACAAAAAGATGAAGTTGATATACTCATAGACTTGCCAAGTAAATGAATATAGATTTTAATAAATCATATAATTATAGAAAAACTGGTGCAGCATTTTAGTGTTCTTGGAGGATATTGCTTTGATCTGTAAGTTTCAGCATTATGTTTTAGTTGCATTTTCATCTCAGACATGCTATTTTCCATTAATTCAGTATTGGGAATCAAGACATTATCATTTTCTGAACTGAGATGAACTGGTTTAGGTTGCAGCATCACTAATAGCCCCTATTAACCGGATGTCATGTTTGTATCCCTGGTGCAACATATGTATGATCACTTATTAGGTAGAAATAGAAGACAAATGTCAAGTGCTCAATGTGCCAGGTGCTAAAATGGCTCATCTTTAAAATGATGTCCATTGAACATACTAGTATTTATTTTTTGCATGATGACTGTTCTGAGGATTTCTATTAATACCTTCCATTCTATCGCATGGCAGGCTTTGGAGAGGCTTTCCTTTGGAGGCAGTCGAGTGAGGGACACCATTGTTGCGCAGGCCAGAATACTGATGTTCTGGTACTGGACCACTTACTTTCTGCTTAAGAAGAACAAACCAAAATATCAACAGCTGGTGTCGCCCGATTCTTCACATCAACAACACGTATAGCTAGGTCAGTGCGATTAGGAATCGCAACTAAGGACTTACAACTTGGTCTAATGTTAGTGGATTTGGTTCTACCAAATTCTCTTCCTGCTAAATTCCCCCTGTATCAGAAACTCCAAAACTCTCTGTGAGCAGTAGACTTTTCTTTTTTCCTGCAGCGACTTCAGAATCTGGCATGGGTAATAATTGTTGTATCAAGTTTTTTAAGCAAATGCATGTGGTAGCAAGTGAGAGGCAATATTTTCACATCAAGTACTATTCTTTTACCTGCAACTGCATCTATTCTGCATGATGTATGTAGACAGTCCAACTACAACCATGAATGATAAGATTGATGATATATGCTTCAGATCTTCCAAAGAGAATTTAGATGTGATTGTCATGCAAACAACTTTCAATACTTTCACTCTGAAGAGTTATTGTCAAAAGCTTGTATTATGATTTTTTTTTCTTCTATTTTTACCCTTTTTAAAGATATTTGTTTGCATGAAGAAAATTCTCAAGTTCTTCTTGACGAGAAAATGACTGCAATGTTGCATTCGCGGACTGACGCGGCAAAGCTTCCGAAAAGAACTCAATGAAAGAACAACAGTACAGACCTCTCAACATCGTTCAGGAACACCAACAGGGTTTGCCCCTGCGTAAATTGAGGGAAGGTCGATTCAAGATTGAGAAGACTTGCACCCGAGAACGGGAGCAGCCGCCTTTTGGTTCTTGAGGAAAGAAAGCATGTGTTCGGCCAAGAACATAAAACAGATTTGCCCTTTCGATCAGTTGAAGAACGAGAACATTCGAGATATAAGGGTGGTTTACGGCCGCCGTCCAAACATCAATGAAGGCAAACAAGAACGAATCAAGAAGAGTGAGAAAGACTCGAATGAACCTCTCAAAATTTCTTGCATAGATGGAAGCCCTCACAACTATTTATTTAGAAGGCTTTCTTTTTCATCTCATTTTAAAATTATTTCCTAAATATTGGAGGATGAAGACACGAGGCTGCGTTAATTTGCATACGAGCAGATGTTTGCTGGCAGCCAACGTCAAGGTTCTTTGTATGTGTATGGAGACATCAAATTAATGGTATTTACGTCGCCCATCTCCGATAAATTGCCATTTATTATCTACACATCAAGAAGATGAGAGAGAGAGAGAGAGAGAGAGAGAGAGAGAGAGAGAGAGAGAGAGAGAGAGAGGAAAACCTGGAAACTGGGCCACACTTTGCTTCGTTTACCGGAAGATTTAGCCAGCACGCATATCTCTCGATGCATGGGTTTACAGCTTTTACGTTCTACGATATTATATTCGCCGACAGTAACATGTTGATGATCTCCTCGTAAGCAAACGTATGATTAGGGCTAATAAGAACGAGGAAAGTTCCACATCAGTCACATCGATCTCACACAGCCGTACAAAACGTGAAATATTACTCTTCAACCTCAACACGCTTGCTTCTACCTTCAGCCTTCTTCTTTAAGCTTCCGCGTCCCACCACCGTGCCCGTGTGTATATATACACGCGTCCTCTGCAGCATCGATCGACACAGCATGGCAACCTATTCTTTCGTCTCCCCACTTTGCTCCTTGGGTTCTCGTCTCCTCGTGAAAACGAGCCTGCACCAGAAGAAGAGATCAAGGCTCGTGGTTTCTGCTCGGAAGGAGGACGGCGGTGGCCAGCACTATGGTGGCAGGCTCGTGGACGAGAACATGGCCACGCTTCGGAGGCGGATCCATGAGATGAAGGTGGCGGAGAACAACTACGAAGCCCCGAGCGAATGGATGGAGTGGGAGAGGCGATACTACGCGAGATACGGATCGGATGTGTCGGAGCTGATGGGGGTGTTGCAGGTCTTGCTGCTGAACGCACGCCCTGGTGTGGGCTTGGCCGCCATGGCGGTGCTTGCGCTGAGTATGCCGGCATCGGTGATCTTGATACTAATGTCTCAATCGTTCTGGTGATCGAGCTCAGTATGGTTTGCATGCAGCAATGTATTCTGGGATCACATACGTTGGAACAAGTTAGCTTTGTTAGCATTTCGATGCTTACCCATCGTTTCATTGTTCCTCAATTCTATTCTACACACAACACCATTGTATGGTTGGTTTTGTTTGAATCGCAATTGAGTTTTCTATCGTACATCGAACAAACAATTAAAAGGAAGGAAACACAGCGACAAGCATCAAATCCCACCACACCGTCTCACCTGAACACACTCACACATCCCCCATCTCTTCTTCCACCTTATACAACCCTCATCTTTGCGGACAGGAGTCGATTGCCCTCGCACACAGATGTCTGTAGATTGTAACTTTTATATCCATCATAGGAGAAGCAAAGGGAAGGCCAGTCCAAAGAAGTAAATGCAGTAGATCTTCCAGAACCACCTCCGACCTCCCTGAGGCTCAGAACAGTATGCTTCTTCCTTGCCTAAGGCTTGATTGTTTATTCCTGGTGATTTTATATTAGATAGCAGTTGAAGTCTTCGTCAGTACTAAGAATGGTAGTTCATCAATATAAAGTACTTTGAGTTTGGAAGTGGTTGAAAGGTTCTATCAATTGTCCTTGTGCCTAAGAAATCTTTTGTTTCTGCACCGAACCTGTAAAGCTTCCATCATATATACAACTCGTTTCCATTGAATTCTATGACTTGTTAAATCCGTTCGATAAAATGTCGATTAAGAACATTTATGATCCGTAGTTATGTATATAGCTTTCTGAACCGGACAAGTCTATCTTCCACCCTCGATCGGTTCCTCCGAAAGAGAAGGATGGAGAAAACCAGAAAAAGAAGGCGATAACATGTACACCCTTCTCCTTTTCTCTTCTTAATTAACCAGCATCTGTATGCTAAACCATCCCAGCCTACGAAGAGATACTGATCAGCTGTGAAAGATGATCAACACCATCAGGCAGCAGCAACAGTATCCCAAACCCAGCGTGCACTCCACCATCTGACGTGCTCCCTCGCATGGCGGAAGGCCATGTGGTATGGTGTGATCCCTTAATCTACTGCACCTTTTCCTCCGCGTTTGCAGCCACCACCGATCACGCACGAAGGAAGAAGAAGAAGGCACGGTCACCTTCAAGACAAACAAGTATGGCCACCTGAATGGACAACAGTAGAATAAAACGTCGTTTGCATCGCAGCTTTGTACCCGGCGGTCCCCCTGTTCTTATTCCTGTTCCTTTTCGTCTGCTTTATTTCCTCCTCCTTTTCCATTACAGATGCATTGTTTTGTCATCCACAGATTCAATCAAATCTGTCTCTTCTCTTCCCACTGCATCACATGCAGGCATCCAAAACTAGATGGTTGATGCTCGGGCCTAAGAACAGAATACTCATCTCCTACCTGAGAATCTTGAGAAAGCTAAGTTGCCACTGGAAGACACATGCTCCAGCATAAGCAGGTTCATATTAATGCAGACACATATCATAAGATATATCGTTTAGCAACCATCACTATCGCAATCATGCTTCTTATACAGCAGACATATACATTTACTATTGAGTGTCAAACCGAAGAAATCTCATCCTCTTTGTCTCCAACCAATCTGAGTAATTGGTGAGATACCACCAGCCCCTGCTTAAGCATTTCCCTTCTCTCGCTTCCTCAGGAGCATGCTCAAGCGAGAGACAATTCTTGATCGGCCCCTTTGGTGGAACAGGATCTTTTCCCTTCAGTTTGATTCACGGTAAAGCCATCTAATGACAGTATCTATCTTTATGGTCTTCTCGTTCCACTGTGCTCACACCATTTGGACCACGTGCAAACAAATTCCTGTCTTTTCTCCTAGCCGTACGATCATAATTGCACGGCTTCGATCAGCGTCGCAAACCTATAGTCAGGATCCTCTCCAACTTAAAATCTACGGCGTTAAGATCCTGCGGATGACGCATGGTGTTTAGCTCTAATGGACGGTCCGGATGTGATTTAAAAGTTCCAATGCTCGTATAATTAGAGAAGATCCTCGTTCTTTTTTTCGTACCCCATAATACCCCTAACAAGTGATCAATATTACTACCATCCACAATTGCGCATATCGTGGCGCACTCAAAGCGCACTTTGTTTAGAGTGAAGCAAACGGAATAGTGGCGTTTTGGTGGTTATCTTAGAATCGCAGGGCACTCCTTTCACTTTCACTACACGGGGTCAACAGGCGATTCGGTCGTACCGTTCCCCATTCAAAGCGTTACGCAAGTGCACCAAAGCAAGAGACCCGTTTTATGACTCCACAACGTGGCGCTTGCTTTTGAACCTAAAGCAAACACGAACCCCACACGGTGTTTCCACCGCAATCCACACAGTTATGGCTTTGAGGCGACACGTCATTCCGGGTAACGATCGAGGTACCCGAAATTGCCCCCGTTCGCTTCGTTTCTTTCTCTCCACTCCCGCCGATTAAAAGCCGTCACCTTCGCAGAGCTGCCGCTCTTTTCCCCGGCTTTTCTTGTCATCGGGTGCTGAGATCGAACCACTACCTGATCTTTTTCTCCGATTGGGTGATGGGCCTTGGCTCCGGGGCTGGTGGCGGCGGCCGAGGCGGAGGTGGAGCTGTTGTCCTGTTGTTCCTCGCCTCCGCCACGTTCGTTGTTGTCTCCGAGGCGGCACCGGCCGGTTTTGGAGGAGGGACCGCCGGAGAATCCATACCAGGTCAGTGAGATTATTTTTCGTTCTTTGTTGGTTCTGGAAGCTTGGATCCGATCCCGTCACCTTCGGTTGAGACTGAATTCTTGATTCCAAAGAACGTAATTTAGGATTTCGATCGATTTGATCTGTATTGTTCATGCAATAAGATTCTTTTCCATCTTTTTTGGCTGTTCCCGTTTGATGGATTCCTTGGTTGACGATGTAAATTGAAGCGGGAGAGAACTTGCCGACATGGGAGAAGGGTCTGTTGAAGCTGACGTCGATCGCGTCGGGGCCTGTCGCCACGGCTCCCGACGCGAGGTTTCCATTGGTCTTAGCGGCCAAGAGGACGAAGAGGCCGGACGTTCTTAACAAGTTCAGGATGTATCGAGGGGGCTGGGACATTACCAACAAGCATTACTGGGCGGTGAGTTCATCAAGTCCTCCTCTTTCATGCTTTAACATGGTTGTGTTATATTATGATATCTTAACGGCTAAGATGGCTTTGATTGGTGATAGAGACTATACTCATCAACAAACATAAATGGAATCTATATATTTTCTTCTCAAGTGTAATTGCACTCATTTGTATATATCTTATTGTTATGCATGTTAATCAATCAGGGTTTGGGGCTTTTCTTGTTGTCTTAGCAGAGACTGCATCACTGTTTCTGACATGATATTTTACATTTTATTTGTATCTGTCTTCTTGGAGGTGTGAATGGAATTCTACCGACGCCAGATAAATAGATCCTGGTTAGTGTTTCACCTATGTTGGTTCTGTTTCCATTTTGCTCATCAAGTTGCAAGACGATTGAGGATGGATGTGGAATGTCAAGAGAAATATATTGTTTACCCAATTTAGTTCTAGAGCTGCATGACTTTGTTTCTGATGAATGTTTCGCTACAGATGGTATCTGTGGTTACTCTTGGACCCCATGAGACATTGTGCAGGGATGCACAACAAAGGAAGGGTGTGGTTCATGCAGCTGGTCTTGAGCATCACTTGAAATCCATTCCTTTTTCTGATTGCCCTTTTGTACCATTCCATTGTTGTGGTCTGATGCATGGATAGTGTGTTATGATCTTCTATTTTGGAGATAATCTTGCTTGCTTGGAGGGTGGGCCTCAGTAGCCTCCATACAATGGTAAGGTAGCTCTTTTATGACTTGTAAGGGTTCGAGTCACAAAGATGATCTTTTTTATATTATTTGAAGATAAGGCTGTGTACATTAACCTTTCCTAGATCCCGCAATGGCTGGAGTCTCGTGCACAGGGTGCACCTTTTTTTAATCTTACTTGTGTCATAGTATCCACTATCCAATTATTTCAGAGTTTTCATGTCCCTCATAATGATGTTATCCAGTAATTTCAGTCTTGACTCATAAGAAGCTGGAACAGAGAATCACAATAAGGGTGGCATTTCATGTAGCTGGTCTAGAGCATCTCCCAGGGTCCATTTCTTTTTCAGGTTGCCTTTATATTCCATCCTATAGCTAGGCTCTGATAATTGGAAGTCTTGTTATGATCTTCTATTTTGGTTCATAGTCTTGCTGGTGTCATAGTATCCAGTTATTTTGGAGTATGCATGTCTCCCATAATGATGTATCCAGTAAATTCAGTTTCGACTCATAATAAGCTGGACCATCTTTTGATATTGTTAAAGATGCAAACTGGTTTTCAAACTGATTGCCCTTTTTCAGTATCATTTTCTTCTTTAAAATACAGAAGCAAATATTAAGTTATGTTTGTCGTAGTATTCTATTAATTGGGATTGTGTATTGCTGATGATCCCACCAAATATGATTGCACTATTCAAGGAGTGAAGAATGTCTCTGCTTTGATTAAATCCAGTCAAATATGCATCTTTTTCAAAATGTGAAATCGATGTTTTGTTCTTTCTCTTGACCCCTAAATTATTATTAGATGTCTTTTGCTATATATTAACTGCTGTTTGTGTAGTCTGTTGCTTTTACAGGAGCTGCTGGGTTTCTCCTTGCATTACTGTGGTTGGTTTCCTTTGGACTAGCTTTAGCTATACGTCTCTGCTGTGGATGGGGACCACAAATCAAAGATGAAGGCTCTTTCTGCAGACAACGTGTTTGTCTTATGTTGCTGTTCATCTTCACTTGTGTTGCATCGTAATGCTCCTAAGCTCTTAACTTTTTTCTTTGGGCAAAATTTAAGCTTTATAATCTCCATGAGAAAATTCTCATTTATCATCACATGTGGATTATCAAATGCTAAATCGTATGTTAAATGGCTAATTGACATTTGTCTAGCTAGATCCTCAAGAGTATGTTAGGTATTTCTTTAAACTGTTGAGCATGATCTACATTGTTGAGATGTTTTGGTACATTCATATCGTCTTGAGTGGTATCATGCATGCCATCAAATAAGAAGCTTGAAAATGAATATAGTCAAGATGGTTAGTATGTTAAATAAGTTGTAGACCATTTTAAGATCTGAACCATTGATCTGATTGAGATACAATTCGAAAACAGTTTAGTGTCATCTGGTTGACATAGAATTTTAGAATCTCTGGATTACTACGTTCCATTCTTCAGATGCTTCTTTCCTAGTTTATGCTTCAAATTTGTTTCCATGCAGGACCGGATGCATTCTTCTTTCTGTGGAACAGGCCGAATTTCATGACGAAGTGATGGATACCTTGAGTTTTGTAGTCAACCAATCAGATTTTACAGTTCAGATTCTAAGGAATGTCACTGACTTTCTATCCTCTGCAAAGACTGTCAATGTTGAAGAGGTCTATCTTCCACCAGATGCTCAGAATGAAATTGACAAGTTAAATACAAATTTAGATGATGCAGCTAATGCTCTTGCAGAGAAAACAGATCAAAATTCTGTCAAAATTAAAGGAGGCATTGATTATGTGTACGCATTTACAACATATTTGTTGCTTCTGTGGTCTGTGTATCTCATCTTAATATTCCATGCTTCATTTTCTCTTTTGTTAGGCATTGCACATTGATCGGTGTAGCCTGTTTGATGCTTTTGCTGGCCACACTTGGTTTTGGTATGTAATCTCTAATTCTCTATATTGCATTTTCTTCTGACTTGTCTATTCATGTCTATTGTTTGCTCTATCAGAGTTTTGACTAATTCTCATATTGACTTCGACATGCAATTTGCATTTTCGACTTTTTTCTGCTGCAGTGTTTTCAATATGTGGGTACAGACACACGATCTACATGTAAGTTGAGAAGTTGCAGGTTTGCAGCATAGATAAATTCTGGACTATGGTGTATCTTCATTTTGAATAAAGATTTTAGAAGACTACTTAGGCTTCTTCTTATGTATAATCTTTCAGATTCATAATGAGTGGTTGGCTACTTGTGGCATTTACCTTTATTCTCTGTGGAACTTTTGTGATGCTTCACAAGTAAGAATATTAATTTTCTAGTTCTCCTTTCTTTCATTTGTCCTGTTGTATGTCAATCACATACTTATCCATGATGTTCCGTAAAACCTAGGGAGCACAACAAATTTGGTTTTCACTTTGGCATATTAGAAGATTCACAAATGCTTTCTTCTGCAGTGCTACAGTTGATACTTGTACAGCTATGGGTGAATGGGTTCGTTATCCTTATGCTGAGACGGCCCTGAGCAATGTTCTCCCATGTGTCGATGAACAGACCACAAATCACACTCTGTACCAAAGCAAAGAAGTAGTCTACCAGCTTGTAAGCATAGTCAACACAGCAATATCTTCATCTGTGAATTCAAATACCATGTCTTGGGAGAAGACAACTTATTCGTACAACCAGTCTGGGCCCATGGTTCCGTATCTCTGTTCTCCCTATGATTTCCAACTGCAAAATCGACAGTGCAACCCTGACGAGGTGTCGGTTGCTAATGCATCACTGGTATGTAAACAACAGCCCTTAATGGTCCTTAGTTTGCTTTTCCTTAAGTTCATATCTTCACGAAGAATTGAAAAGTAAACTGTATTATTTTGTCCAACCCTCTTCTGAATTTTTTTCAACTCAAGAAATGAAACAAGCATTTGGTGGCTGGTATGTGCTGTTCTACATGCTGATTCTCTAGTTTATTTGTCTGTTATATCCTAGCCATCTTTGGTATCCTGTCGTAGATATTGCACCTTCTGGTTTGATGTGACTATTAGTACTTACAAGCTCTGCTTATTTACATTACTGCAACCTGCATGGTTGAAACTGAAACTATGCAGACAAAATTCACTTATAACTATATGACAAATAAGCTTTGCATTTTGGCTCCTCAACTTCAGCAGTCTCTCCTCAAAGCTCTTCTGTATAACATGATCTCTCCATTGTGATGAATAGCAGAAATTTATTAACTGGCCCTTAGATCATTTTCAGGCATTTTGTCTCATTTCCTTCAAGGCTTTGCTCTGACTCCTAGGATACTCATTTAATATTAACTAGCTTTTGCATGTTGAAACTTCTCAGGTATGGGAGAATTACACATGCAAGGTTGCTGATTCAGGTTCATGTGTCAGCCGTGGAAGGCTTACCCCTGGCATTTACAATCAGCTGGTCATGGCCGTAAACGTGAGCTATGCCCTCTACCACTACGCACCATTCCTACTCAGCCTTCAGGACTGCAAGTTTGTCCGAGAGACCTTCAACACTATCACCACTCTCTACTGTCCTCGACTGGAAAATAACCTTCGGATGGTCAATGCAGGACTGGCACTGATTTCAATCGGAGTCCTTTTGTGCCTTATTTTGTGGATCGTCAACGCAAACCGCCCCCAAAAGGGAGGAGGTGTTTGTGCTGCTGTCTGAAGTAAAGAATTTTTTTTTCAGATAGCAGTATCTTAGTTACATATTGCTTATATACTAGGAGATAATTTATATCAACTCTTCTAGCATTTATACCGAAATCGCAACCCGAGTGGAGCAAAGCGCCACTGGCGGTGATATGTATCAAATTCCTATCTCTAGTGCAGTTGCAGTCACTCAAAACTCAATAGGGTTTTGATCTTTAAGAAATATAATATGAAGTTTCTTTCTCTTTTCAAATATAATATATTTTTTGTGCAGTCTTTGGTGTGAGTCTTGTTATGTTGAGGCCAGGTGGAATGGAAGGCAGGTTTAACAAAGTACCTCCTCATCCAGGTGGATCTCAAGTTGCATCATTGCCTCTGTGGTGGTCCTTCCTGTAGTATCATCATGTGGAGCTGCTACTTTCCTGTTCTTATTTCTAAAAGGGACCACCTGCAGATTGATGGTTGAATGGCTTTGTTGTACTGATCACAACTGCTCCATCAGATGTTATATATCCTAGGATGGATGTGTACTGAGACTGAGATGACCCTGACATAGAACTTTGCTTGGCTTTTGTGCATCGCATCAGATATCTGTAATCACTGCTTCATTATGCTTTCTACTCAAGTTGTGGAAACACTTTTGTCAGTGATCAGGTCCGAGGGGAACTCAAAGGTGGCCGACGGATCAACCTTAGATGGAATTTGCTAGAGCAGCCGGCACGACACTTACTCTTTAACCAAAGGTGCATTCCATCAACATATTTCAATGTTGTCGTCAAGCTTTTGTATCCACAGTTGGTTGTATTCGTCTCTTTCTCTCTTGTTCTTCTGTATAATATTGCTACTCTGCGGTGCCGGGTGTTGTATCCTTGGGAGCTCCAATGGAGTTCATGAGTCTACGCTGAACAGTATCAGTTGCCTGCCAACAGCATGATATATTTGGCCTTTAGACCCGAAGCTTTGATGTAGGATTAGCTCCATGATACTACTCTTCGTTGACTTTCCTCGTTCCACCTGATGACTTGGATTCACCCTGATTCAAGAGAGTTCAATTGACAACCTTCTTGTTTCTGACTTGCCTAGTTTTTCCTTCAAAACTATAGCTGGAATACCTGGAATCATATGTTTGACTTGCCTAGTTTTTCCTTCAAAACTGTAGCTCTTATGTATCGTAGTCATCTTTCATGAGATCATTTTGATACAACAGCACTGGCGCATGGGATCACACTAGCAGGGACGAAAGAAGCCGGAAGTCAACGCTAGTGTCCTAACACTAAGACACCAGAGGTCAGCTGACAAATTTACTGCTACCACATAAAAATATTTCACATCATAAGCAATTGTAATAAAAAAAAAAAACTTTGTGCCCTTATATGCATATTGCTTTGATTTTATATTGTTTTTGTTTATGTAGGATCCTCCTACAAACCATCAAAAGTTATTAGCGTTTGGATTTCACTGTCATAAAAAGTAATTGTGACAAAAAAAAGTTGAAATAACAAAAAGATGTGCCAAATGACATTTATATTATACGACTCGAGGCTCACTTTTACAATCACATAACAAAAAACTTTCCCTACCCGTGAGCTCAAATCTGTCTTCACCCGTCTTATTCAAAAGTCCACACTCCAAGCAAAGTCGTGACAGTGTCAGTATAGAATCTGAAATCGAATCCTCGGATCTCGTCGTCAATGGAAACCGAGAGATGTGACCAAAGAATAAACAGTTGCTTATTTTTTCTGATGCTCGACGCCTCCTCTATCGGCTTTGCTCATGGAACCTCTTCGATGGTGTCCAGTGCCGGCTTCCATGACCGCTGCGTCGACATCCTCTTGACGCTGCCGGTGGTCTCGCTCACTCGCTTGGCTTCTGCAGGGAACAAGCAGAAGTCGCTGAGGACGGGGAGAATCCTCCTCCCAAAGTTCTTGGCCACCCCTCTCTTCTTCGTCGCGGTAGAGGCCCTGCACGAAAGAGCTACCATCTCCTCCTCGGTGAGCACCGAGAAGAGCAAGTCCATCGGGAGCAGGAAGTAGAGCCGGCGTCTCTCGAGCTCCTCGTCGGCCACCAGTCCCGGGATCCGGCACCCCACGCTGAGGTGGTGGGCGTCGCACACGAACTCTCCCGGGTTCTCCACCATCAGCTCCGCCGCTCTCACCGAGTGCACGTACTCTTCGAACCCGCCGTCGCTGCCGATCACCTTTATGGATCCAGCTGAGCCAGCAGCGTATGGCGCGCATGCGGTGTTCCCCATGAGATGTCTCCCGGCAACTAAAAGAACATGGCAAGGGGCAAAAGCACTCGTCGAGGGAGGGAGAGAGCAAGGAAGAAATTAAGCAGCAAGCCGCAGATGAATGCCTGCGGATGCCGGTGCTTAAAAAAGGCTTGTGGGTGGGAGGGGGAGAGATTTGGCAAGCAGTCGCTGTTGATATGGTATTGTTTAGCAAGGAAAGCACATGGGCTGGGAGTTAGGAATTAGGTCATGCATGGAAGCAGACAAAACGATGATGGAAACAAAGAGACGGGGAGAAGCACCAGCGGGAGGCCAAAGTGCCATTTGCTCGGTGTGTCACCTAACGCCCTCTCTTCGTGTCGTCTTTATAGGAGTAGAGAGGGCACATCATCTGTGCCAGTGCACGTTGATGGCAATCGACTCATCTCAAATCTGATGCCGTTTGGCCAGTGACGAAAGTGCCAACTCCAGCTTGCTTTCACCATGCATTCTTCTTTATTTTGATTTGGCCCCATTCACCATCACTGCCCCAGAAGGACTGCCCGCTGGTGTGCTTCGGCTTGCAAGCTGTCTCTGTCCTTGTCCGAGGGCCCAAATCTTCGCCGCATGCTTCCATGTGAACCAAAGCACAAAGACTCGAGTCGTGTAGAACAAGCGCCAGCGTTGCTTTGTCGAGTGGATTGGCTGCAGGATGAGTCAGTGTTGTTCCTGGAGTTGCAGTCAACCCTGTTTGTTCTCCACCAAACTCTGCTGGATTTCTGTGTTTGCAGACTGCCACCCTTTTCCCGATTGACGCATATTGTGTCCCAAGATCTGCAGTTTGAAGAATCTGCGATGGTTGCGGGGAACAGTCTAAAGCTCGATCATTTGGGGAATCCTGAAGACAAAATCCAGTGAGGGCATATTTAATGTAATCCAAAGATTTCTTGTAGGAAGGCTGTGAAAGTTGGCACGGAACAAATGATCATCAGAGGACATGATCATGATCGTGGAATAGATGATGGCGTAAAGCACCTCGAACTTGATCTTCTGCTCAAATACATTAAGTATATCTCGTCACAGACACAGTCTGTGAGGCAAAAGTGCAGAGGCTGAACTGTGATCTTTTCTTCCACGTTCATTGCAGAACAATACTTAATTTTATGCTGCGTTCCTTCATTTAGTTTGTGCATACTTTTCTCCTAAAATTTTCCATTTAAAAACTGCTTTACAATGATGAACAAATATACAAGCAATAGTTGCAGTTACCGAGTCATGATGCAACAGCATTCATAATATCTTCATCGGGTTGTGATTTATAATGACAACCAAAAGCAGTAATTGCAGTCACTGAAGCAGCTGTAATGTCGATTGTTTAGGGGCGGACATGAGCTCTAACACACTTCCATGATAGCTGTACACATTCAATCCTCCACCTTTTTCATCTTGATTTTAAACAGGTATGGGCAGTGAGTGGCATTGTGTCATTATGGCCTAGGCATATACATGATGGCAGTCTGCAATTGAGCACAGCACAAAATTAAAGGAGGTGATCACCAAAAGTAAGGAATCATATACTGGCTAAGATAGGTCACCAGAAGTAGGTAAAGGTTAAAAAAAAGAATACGAATCATCGTTGTATGTATATTCAGACATGTTACTGTCCATCGATCTAAAAACGAAGAGTATACATCAATTATTCATTTTACTTGGTACAGTTCTTCAAAATTCATTCAGCGCAGAGGCCATACGTTAGCCATCGGAGACTGCCAGAATCAGATAAATTATTCGCTATTGTTCTGCTCCAAGCTCAATCAGAAGATCACAGCATCTGATAGCAAAAGAATCATGTTGATGTTCCATGGGGAAAAAGATTTCGAAAAAAAAATTGAGGGACTTGCCCTCAGTTAGAAATTCATTAAGATCTTCTCTTTTGATACGCCGTCAGCCACAAGCTCAGATGTCACTTCCTGCCACATATAAAAAAAAGTCGCAGATAAGCTATCCACCGTAAGTTAAACAGCATTATCATGCAACCAAATCTGGAGACTTTACCAAAAACTGGAACAACAACAATTTGGTTCATCAAACAAAATCCTATACTTTCTGAGAATAAATCATAAAGCTTACTATCTACAGCACTCATAACATGTGATTTTAATTTCAGAACCCATTGAGATTCATTTACAGCATAATGACATACTGTTGTGACTAGTAAAATTCACCCGTAAATGAGCTAAGAAAAACGAGATGATGTATCATAAAATAAATAAATAGGTAGATGCTTTTCATCTTAGAAAGTAATTTTGCCATAGCTTCATGGTCTCAACAGTAGGTGAACACCAAAATTCTAACAATGAAATCTGACAATGGTGGGTCTGGAAATCAGGTATATTATGTTTCGTTCTCAATACTGGATCATATTATGACTTGTACATTGTTCAAAACTAATACATTCAGAATAATAGGAAAAAGTTTGTGCATCCTCTCCTTATATTTTGCAATAATCATGCCTTGTTTTCAAACTTCAGTTCTAAAGGAATAACACAAGCCAGATTTAACATTTTCAAGCATCAGCTCCAGCAACCTAAAAGGTACACAAATGTAGCTACTTATGTCCTATCAAATTCTAGGATGAAAATGAAGGAAACTTTATTAATAGCTTCAAGAAAAGGAGAATATTATTAAAGAAAAGGATACCGAGGTTTAAATGCCTTAAAATTCCCTCAAATTTTGATTTAAATAAACAAATTTTTTTTTTTTTTGCAAAACTCTTGACCTCGCAGAGGATTGACCAAGACAGACAACTTAAATCTAGATGAAGGTTATCCAACAAACTCAAAGTTTGTTGTCCGTGAATGCCAGTTTTTTTTTCCTTTGAGACTGGCAATCTGCAGATCAATCAAATACAGAAAGCAATAAGATATATGGGTATGAGATATAGGTGACAAGATCAAACAGGTTCATAAAGCAATTGTACCAAAACATATTGAGGCGTCAGCAGATGATCACCAGCAGAATATGCACCTAATGTGTCATAGCAAAACAAGTGCTGCTTATTGACAATCAAGTTCCATAAAAAATGGGAAGCTAAGACAACTGCATCAATCAAAATGAGCACTCAATAGTGGCTAAGGTTTGAGTCCAAACCAAGCAATTCATTAGGTGTAAGGAAGATTATTACAGAAATAAAAGGGCCTAGATCATACTCAAACTAGCAGAAGTAATTATACAGCATAATTTTAGATGAATCATGAATAGTGAATTGCCTTAGTGCTAATTACTAGAGTTAGGTATCTGGGAGATTGTTTCTACCATCCAACTTGAATTTGTCTTTGTCCGTCCTTGACAAACTACTGGGAGTTGGTTTACGGGGCTGAGCATGGTGATCAACAGAGGAGTCCATTGATACAAGCCAGGCAGGATACAAGTGACAGCTATGAAATAAGGTATCAAGAATCAGTACGGAAATAGCCTCTATGATTGCTGGGGTAAGGCTGCAACTGTTGAAGTCCCCAAATAGTGGGAGCCTTGTGCATTGGGCCACCCTTTTCTTAGTACCGACAGAACAGGAAACCTATTAATGATGCACTTAGACAGTCGAAGCTACTTAGGATCATTTACCAATGACAATAATTAAAAGGTATCAGAAAAGCATACCTCAGCCATTTGTTTGTGCCCACAAAGCACAGCACCAGTCAATAAAGGATTTAGAATCTCTTTAGTTCTTGAAAATGCAGTCTGCAACATGTTTGCAAGAATAAATTTGATGAGGATACAGGAAGTGAGGAGTTACATATAACGATAATAGATTATAAGAGTGACCTGTACATAGCCTCGTTCACCACTCCATTTTTCATCAGGTTGTGATAAAACAGGTATGACTCTAACTCCAGTAGAATCCCAGTCCTTGAACCTATCCTACAAGGAGGAACAAACCATTTCACACTTGACTTCTTGATTCAGAATGATGCAGCATCTTTCTATTAATGGTGATAACCATAATGTCGAACATCATATATCATATCTGAGACCTGATATGCCATTCTCTGAAGGTTTCTAGCTCCGTAGTAAAGTCTCACATCAGATCTTTCATTTGCATTGAAACCTGATTCGATTAGCGAACGAATGGGACTGCCACGAAGAGTTGATAGAATAAAGATATTTTCAAAAATACAAATGTGTCAACTAGTGGCAAAAAAATTTAGCATACAAGAGATCAAAATCTTATACAATGTTCTACAAGCAAAGAGATACATGAGATTTATGTATTGCATACTCTATAACTGTAGCCTAAGCATGATAGCAAACAGTCACTTGCAAGTTTGGTCAAGTCTGTTAGAGCTGGCCCGAGGAAATTACCACAGGGTAATTTGGCAACCCAAAAAGACAATAAACAGAAAAATAAAAGAGGAGACAAGGACACAAGAATTTCGTGGTTCGGTCAATTGAACCACGGACAAAAGGAGGAGCAAATCTCTTATAAAAGAGACAATTACAAATGCCTTAGGAAATTGTTCCTAGGCCAAAAAACACTGAAACGACTAAACAAGAAAAGCCCAAAAGTTTAATATGGACTTAATGAAATTAAATCCAAAGCGGCTTTCTAACTCTGTGGTGTATCTGGTGCATCTGTCTTGAAGCTTAGACCCCTTTTATAGCATCAATAGGGGATAGCAAAACTGATTTTCCGATGTGGGACTAAAGGACTTGCCAAACCTAACAAATCTCCACCTTTGCATGTCCCAACAAAACTTGCTCCACCTTTTTCACAAAAGCCCCAACGGCAATCAGGAATAAATACCAACCAAGTCCAAAACTTTGCTTGAACTTGGGAAGCTGAAGACTGCATCATAATCAACCACTTAGCGGAATCATCACAAGAAATTACATCTCGAGTAGGTAGTAGGCTCAGCAACTCCACTGTTTCTTCTGCATGATAGACAAAGCATATGCAACCATATTTGCATATATTTGTGGTGGTCGAATAACTTCCGTGGTCTATCCTTGGCTATGGAATATTGCTCTTCCTCGAATCACCTTTGTGACGGGAGAATTGAAGTTTCGATCGCTTCCCAAAAATGCAGTGTTCACAGAAATCCAATCATACTCATGCTGGAAAGAAGACCCCTTTTGCTTAATATGCTACCCAAACCTTTTTTGAGAATTAGACAATGATGATGAAAGCTGGGCGAGCCTGTTGATAGTTCTGCAAAATATACAAGCTACGGACCTCAAGCTTTCATAACAATAAGGGCATTTCTAGAAACTTTCATAACTCCACCTTTGTGTATTTGCACCCAAGAGCCTCTAGGCGCCTAAAGAGATGAGATTCTTTTTCAAATCGGGAACATGTCTAACATTAGTTCCTCACAATACCATCATGCATTTTAATTCGGATGCCTTTACCAATAACATCACATGCGGCATTATTGCAAAACAATTCCATCATTACAAGATTCATATGTGGAAAACAAATCCCTATGGGACACATGTGATAAGAACAACCCGAATCTAAAATCCATTCATTTTTAGACCTTGTCTCATCAGTAGCAAAGAAAATATTTCCAAAATTCTCATCACTACAACACTAGCATGTGGACTCAGTAGTTTTCTCAACAATTTTTCCTTTTGCTTTAATTTATTTTCAATTTAAAGCAATCACCTTAATGTGCCCATTTTATGACAATATCGCATTCAAATTTTTATGCGGATTTAGATCTAGATTTAGATCTACTCTTGTCAAATTCTCTTTTATCAGTTCTACCCACGACAACTGCGGACCCTGGCTGATTTCCTCTATTCTCCCAGTGATATCCCTATCAATCTGCTCCTTAGATTTTAAAGATTTAATTTCACGAAAGAAATTGATAAATCATTGATCAGGAAATACTTAAAAGATGGGGAGAGAACACAAAAGTAATAGGGCCTTATCCTCATCATCAAATCTATAAAATCCATAACTAAGGAATCAAATCTATCAAGATGTGAGATTATAGATGTACCTTGATCATCAGAAGCATATCTGAGCTCTGCTTTAAGTAGAGAGCGGTTCTTCTGCCCTCTTCATATACAAGGCTTTAAGCTTGTCCCACATGCTCTTAAGTAGTCTCGTAGCTACCTCCTCGTAAAACCTCTGAGAAAGATTTAGAATAATACTAGATCGGGCCTTCTTATCCATACTGCAAAATCTTCCTCGACATACCATCCGGAATTTTCGGCTCCAGTGCCGAATCAACTCGTCTTGAACGAGAATGGCCTTCGTCTTGAGTTGCCACATCGCCGAAGTTGACATTCTCGTCGAATTTCTGACAACAATCTTTGTTATTATCATTGTTGCCAAAAGATCTCAAAACCAGGCTCGATACGGTTTGTTAGAAGTGAAATTACCACAGGATAATTTATAACCCAAAAAGACAATAAGCAGAAAAATAAAAGAGGAGACAAGGACACGGAATTTCGTGGTTCCCTTGATCAAATCCACGAAGACAAAAGGAGAGCAAATCTCTTATAAAATGAGACAATTACAAATGCCTTAGGAAATTGTTCCTAGGCCAAAAACAAAAACGACTAAACAAGAAAAGCCCAAAAGTTTAATATGGACTTAATGAAATTAAATCAAGCGGCTTTTCTTGTGGTGCTGTGGTGTATCTGGTGCATCTGTCTTCGAAGCTTAGACCCCTTTTTATAGCATCAATAGGGGATAGCAAAACTGATTTTCCCGATGTGGGACTAAAGGACTTGCCAAACCTAACAAAGTCAAACATTGAAACTTAGCTCAAGTTACAAATTTAATCCAACAACAAATGATGTAACATGAACTTACTAACAAAGACCAGTTCCCCTGACAAAGGAATGACAAGGAAGAACTTCTGGAATCTACATGCCAAAGACAGGAATGTCATACCAAAGAAAACTCAGTTTTGAGGGACTGTCTAAATCTTTAGCAGCAGCTCTGGCTGTACATGAAAGAAACATTCTGCTAAACCTTGTTTAACTAAGAATGTTTTTTTTTCCGACATGACATGCATCTCATCTGTGGGTAATTACAATTTCCTCTTGTCTGGGCCTATTTTTTCTATTTCTGATGGAAAGAGCCCGTGTATTTGTTCCTAAGTTGTATAACCATGCCTTTATTTGAACTACAGAACATGCTATACCGTGATTGCAATGGATTTACTATCCTTAGGATGACTTATACAGCCCACTGGAACTGTCCCCTGTGGTTTGAAATAGAAATTGCTTGAAGCACCTGATAGAATAAATTAAACAAAAGAAGAGGACTTGGAAGGAGAAAATGAAATAAAATCACATTAACAAAATCCAAATAAAAACAGCATGATCTACAGCATGCTGACTTTCCAACTACATCCTTACCATTCTTTCTTCTCTTGTGATTGATACAACCCTCAAGCGGAAACACTCTAGAAGATTCATCAGTCCAGGGCAACAAAACAAACACTAATTTTGACCGACCATCTATGCATCACACTTACTCTTCCCATTCCTATAAAGGCATCCCCTATCAAACCAGAAGACAACAGTAATCAAAATATAGAAAGAAAAATCCAAGAAGAAGGTGTTGCCAGAAACACAATTGGTTTTTCTCTTCAAAACATTAAACAATAAATCACCATGGATCTGGTGCTTAGAGATAATGAGAAAATACATGCTTTCTTATGTCAGCACCAAATAATGACATAAGAAGGCTCCATCGCTGGTTATAGAAGTCCCATGTAGATTACATCTTGATAGGGGATATTCTGGCACTGTTCACGTAGCAATAGTCAGCAGACATATTAGCACGAAGGCACAACCCACGCAGGATGCCACGTCCGACCCGCCACCTCAGTTCGGAAGCGACAGTACCTCCACGTCGCCCGGAGTCGCACGGAGTAGCCCGTCCCCGAAAGCCCGGGACGAAACCGCACGGAGCAACCCATTCCCGAAAGCCCGAGACAACGCCACACGGGACAGCCTGGGGGCGGCGCCATACGGGGCCGCCTCCCCCCAAAAGCCCGGGATGGCACTACACAGTGCCACCCTGTACGACATCGTCCCGTACGAGTCAACCGCCATCCGGGTTAAGGTACGCACAACCGACCCCGGGCATGCGCATAAAAACCTCCCGCCCGACTCAGCAAGGGGGGCGGGTGGGGGACCAGACCATTCACACAATGACTTGATCGTCGAAAGAGCCAAGTCGAGACCAAACCTGACTCAAGCTTTTTTGCAGGTGCTAAGCGCTCAAGGAGACGCATCAGCCGTGGACTAAGTCGGGACACCCTTCGGAGCATCGACGAACAAACCAGGCCAACCTGCCACATCCACCGGTGGCCGCTTTAGTTCGACAACACATCTAAATTATAGTTAGGAGAGGTATGACACTCTAATTAGCAGTTAGAATTAAAGTTGTTCCGTCCACAGTTTCTAATCTAATTATCTTTGGCTACTTGTTTGATTAAAACTAATTCGCCACCCAAATTGACCTAATTTTGGTCACATTTACCCGACTTTCTATTTGTCTTTTCAGTGCTTGTATAGAGTACACATTTGCTGAAGAATCCACAGAAGAACAGAGGCAAAGAAGTTTAATACACGAATTTAATCCACAGAAGAACAAATAATTTTAATACACAAAATCGTATATATAAATTCGATTGCTAAGAAGATTCTCCAGAGATTAATTGGAAATACGAAAGGGATCAGAGCCCCACCTGATTCCGGATCCGGTGGCGAAGATAAGGACGGCGGGGAAGGCGTCGGGGGGCGAGATCCGCTCGACCTGGAATCCTTTCCCCATGACTGCACTCAGCTCGACGACATCCCCCCGTCCGAGCTCACAAAGAAGGTCGGCGGTGGAGCCAGGGACCCTCTTGACGAGGAACTGGAACTCGCCACGGGAGCTGGCGAAGGAGGGCGGCGAGGCGATGGCGAGGAAGGAGGGCTTCTCGGAGGCGGGGACGCGGAGCTGGAGGTACTGGCCGGGGAGGGTGTAGGAGACGGCGAGGTCGGGGGCGTCGGAGACGTCGACGGAGACGTGGAATAGGGAGGCGTCGGCGGAGGCGGGGGCGACGAGGCTGAGAGGGGCCTGGGTCCAGGTGGCGGCGTCCTGCCGGACGGCGGCGGCGACGGCGGTGAGAGCGCGGCGGCGGAGGGGAAGGGAGAGGCCGAGCCGGAGGCGGGGGAGGAGAGACATGGGGCGGAGTAGAGGGGGCGAGGGACACGAGGCGGCAAGCGTAGTTGCCATTGGGGATATAGAGAGCAAGGAGAGGAGGAGTTGGTCTTCGCCGCCGAGAGAAGAGGAGTTGAGGTGGAAAATACCGGCGGCTCTTGGAAAATCTTTTCCCTTTTGTTTTTTTGGCCCTTTTTCTTCTGAATTTTTTTGTTATTTTGATCGTTATCTACATGGTAAACGGGATGGAGATGTTTGTGTGGTTCCCTTTATCTCTCTTTAGCTTATCTATTGTACCGTATCAAATTAAAATTTTTAATTAAAAAAATTGAAGAATATACTTTTAAATCTATTAAAGAAAACCTAAACCTTGGAAACTATGAACTATTTAAAAATTTATGACTTTTTAATATTTTCACAAATATTATATTAACTATATAAAAGATTATCCTACGTTTACTCTATTATTCGACTCATTAATTATTTTAAAAAAATTATAGTCTAATCATAATGTCTATAAATTCTACAATAACATACTAACACGATTTTATGATTATGAGTGCCGAGTCGATGAGAGGCTAATTTTTTAAATATCATTATGTCTTGAGAATTGAATTCTTAATGAGATGGTATTTACTTAGAAATGATTTCTCTAAAGATTAGGCCATGAGAGACTTCTTATGAAAAGTAATTATTAATCTATCCGAATTAGGTCATAAAAGATAAGAAGAGAACAGGAATAATTTTTTGAGGTCACTGTGTTTTGACAACATAATAATTTCTCTCGAGATAAATTTCTTACAACTTTCTCATAATAAGTTCTTCGCGTCACGAATCTGCAAAATTAGAAATTAAAGAATGAGTTTTTTTAAGGTTATTATATTTTGAAAATCAAATCTTCGAGAAGTCATATGTTACTTTAAAATAATTTCTCTTAAATAAACCTCTCGTGTCGTGATAGTATCACGTGTATGCTCGACATTACTAGTTTAATGTTTAAATTAGTTTGAATCTTATATAAAAGTCAAAAATAATATTTCAGATCTCAAATCATATGAAGAGACTCTTATTTATTGAACGATGAAAATATTTTTTAAAATTCAAAAATGTGCTTTTAAATCTCTTAAGAAAACCTAAACTTTGGAAACTTTGAACTATTTAAAATCTTATGACTTTTAATATTTTTACTAATATTATATTAACTATGTAAAGGATAATTTTGCATGCACTCTATTACACGATTTATTTACTATTTAAAATTCCCAGATAGTCCAATCACAAGGTCTATAAATTTTATAATAGCATATTAACGCGATTTTATAATTATAAGTGTCGAAATTAGATGTTCGTTCATGTCATAGGATCTGGTCGATCGAGATGTTATTGTCTTAAGAATTCAATCTTTGGTGAGATGAGGTGGATGCTGATGACTTTTCTAAAAACTAGGTCACAAGAGACTTAATTGAAGGCAATTAGCAATCTACCTACGTTAGGTCATAAGAGATGCCACAGAAGTCATCGTATTTTAAGGACATGATATTTAAGGAGGTAGATGTTTTCTTAGGATAATTTATCTTAACATAAGTCTCTTGCAATCTTCTTGTAATAAGTCCTTCACGTCACAAATCTACAAAATTAGAAACTGAAGTGCGAGCACATTTATTAGAAGATCATTGTATTTTGAGAATTAAATCTTTGTGGAGGTAGATGCTTTTTCAGAACAATTTTTTTTTAATAAGTCTCTTGTGTCATGAGCGTCTAAATTTTTGTAGCATCATAACTATGCTCTAAATTGCTACTTCAAGTTAGTTTGAATCTACTGCTAGAGTTGAAAATAACCTTTTATATCTCACTCTTATTTATTGAACGATAAAGAAATGTTTTTTAAAATAAATACTTTTAAAATTTTTTTTCTCCTCATCTCACGTTGAGTATGACTGAATGCTTGTTGCATGTCAAGTTCTAATTAATCCAAAATATTAGTCATAACAAAATTATTTTTTTCATTCGATCGTATGGATATTTAAAAAAAAATTGGATTCCAACTAAGTTTTGAATATAAGTGTTTGAAATTATTTTACCCCGGATGATCTAATTAACTTGATACATGTCAAGTTCAAAAACAAACATACGTTCGTTATTATTAAAAATAATCAAAGTAGCATTATCTATGATCTTACCTAGGATCATTTTTAAGTAGAGAATCAAAATAATATTTTAGAGATTGTGATTGATAAAAATTAATAGGTCTTTAGTAAATTCATATAATAGAGATTCCGATCGATAAAAAAAATAATATTTATTTATATATACAAGTGAAAAATGAATTGTACAATTCCTTTAGAAATAAAGAATATAATCGTTCTATTCTTCCTCGCACAATTTCTTATTTATTATTGTTTCAAGAATTGCTTCAGTGGGGTGGGTAGGTGAGACTGACAAGTCCAAACGACTTGGTGCAGCTCCATCTTGCATCCGAAGCGACGACGAACGATGGCGGCGGGAGCGATTCCGGCCACGAAGCTCGCCTACTTCGACAACATGTGGGCCGTCCAAGCCACCGCCACCCTCCTCTCCCACCTCCAGGTAGAGATTTGCAATTCCCTTGTCTCTCCGACCGTTTGCTGTGCATCGAATGAAAGAGAAACCGTGATTACTTTGGTTCCCCAATCTTTGTCGGAAAGACCGAGGACGGCCGCCGAGCGCTGATCTTGGACTCCACCATATTCCACCCCCAGGGCGGGGGCCAGCCGGCTGACACCGGGTTCATCTCAGGCGCCGCCTCCGGCTTCAAGTTCGTCGTGGAGGACGCGAGAATGAAGGATGGGTTGGTCAGTTAAATCCCCTTTCACCGTATAATTGTCTAATTCTCGTTCTTGATTCTTCAGATCATACAAAAGAAAAAAAAAAGAAGGGGGAAAACAAGAATTTGGTGGAGAAAAAAACCGTTATGTATTTTCTTGTGATCGGTTAGCAATTGATCCAATGGTTAAATTAACGTATTATGACCCAATGCTATCATCATCTGATTCAGCAGTCCAGGAATTTGTTCCTACCTGACTTTGCTTCGTCCCATCATTTTTCTCAAGCCTCTCGGCTATTCTCCGCTGGATCTTGAACCGTTCTTCATCATCTTTCTCTCAACGTGCTCTTCCTCCCCTTCGCAACCTGACTCTACTGTCTTGGTGCTGAGTGGTGAGAAGTGGGACAATCAAGTACTGTCGTGTCGTTCTTCAGTTGCAATTTAACCTAAAAAAAATTCGAGAATTGGACGTCAAAGAGGCGAGCGTCCATTTTTCTAACATTCTTTTCTTTTCCTTTTTTTTTCAGCTGGGACCTGAAACCCTATCAAACTTTCCGTAGAGCATCTCGAATTTGATTTATGTTCCATAGCTGAACCCATGTTGGTGCGAGAAGTCTTAGTTTCTTGTTGGGTCTAATTATTTAAAACTTAGTATTGGGGATGATTTGAGATACTATCATCCTAATTACACCCAATTGAGCTAGACATTCACCTAACATCACAATTATCACCATATGAGGCATTCTAGTTAACTCCTGGTGTTAAAATTGTTGCATATCTGGTAGTTGTCACTTTGGGATATTGTTATTCTATGGTCCTTCCTTATAGCCCTTCCTGTGACTTGTCATACTGGGTTTCAGGTATTCATCACTTTGAAATCTAGATAGAAATTTCCCATTGATGGCTTTCACTCTCCATCTTAGTTAGCTCATTCTTCATAGTAGTGTCAGAAAATGATCACATAGCTGACTAACATTCTATTTATACAAAAGCCTCCTTCTCCTGCTTCTCCTTGGATGGCTCAACCCCTTTAACTCCCAAACTAGAGACATATAGAGCACAGCCTTAAACCAGAAATGTTTAGTACTAGAGCAGTCACTGTACAACATGTGTCAACACAATCAAAATATATCTAAGATAATGTTGTTTTTTGCTTTAGAGCTTATAAAGCTGCCCTAGGCTGTAATTAGCCATAAAGAGCGTAACATTAATTCTTAGGATATGACTAATTTAGCGGTTGATAAAATGTTTTAGCAGATGGTAGATCAGGGTAGCTTAGGAGTTGAGTAAACTTTTTGTTTGAGAATAGAAATGTAATAGCCTATTGCTATTCGTCATGTTGCAAGAGCATGGTTGCTTTGAGTATCAGGGGTTTCATGACCGCAGATTTCAGTCATCTCACTGTTCGTTTTACTTGTTTTCTTTTTCCTATTCTTTGCTAGGTTTATCATTATGGTTCTTTTGAGAACCCTCGAGATGATTGTGTATCCATAGCAAAAGAGGGAGAAGAAGTTATCTTGTATATCAACCCCCAACGACGTGATCTTAATTCAAGGTATTGATTTTTATTATGACTTACTGTCACAATAAGCCTACTATAACCAAGTTACTGCCACACCACTCCCGAGTAAACATTTTCCCTGTTGAAGTGAAGAGGAACTGTCCATCCATATCTCTTTACTTGCAAATGCTTTAGAAAAGGATACAACTGAACAATTGCAAAAATTGTTATGATACAAAATATATCAGCTTATGTTATCCCCATATGCCTGCACTTGCAAACACTTGACGGAAGCATAAAACCAAAATTAAATGAAACAATCATCAAGATGCATACTCACAAAGTACATCAGCTTCATTATCCTTAAGAAATAAGGAGAGAACAAGGGTTTTAGATTGAACAAGTTGTATCTAAAAGTGTACTATAGTTAAGGGTAACCATACCCTGTATGAAACCATACTGTGTGAAATCACCAGGTCTCTGTACCATTTCTCGGGTGGACCATTCCGGCTAGTTTCCAAGCCTTGATTGGGGTGGATCCCCTAGGAGTATTAAGTTGGCAAAAGTTTACTAATCTAAGTCAGTTTGGTTTGGTACTTTTGAAAGCCAGCCATAACAAAGTCAACCTTGCCTCACCAGTCCTATAAAGGCTTAAGTGTGACCTACCTGGATGAGAGCTAGTGAATCCTTACCACACCCTTCATTTGCCCATTCACTCAATTGGCTTGGACCACTTATAGTAGAACCAATTGCAAAATTGATTGGTGTCCCACATTACTATTTGGTGCCCATCTTTGCTGCTGCTATTTTATCAGCAATATGTGTCACACTAATCCATTTGATTATAGCTGCTTGTTATTCTATAGAGTTGCACGTATTAGGTAGTTATCTGAGTTTCTGCTTTATTTACATAATAAAAACAATGTAGTTTATGCCTGCTCCATTTTTTTTCCTGAGGCATCAAATATGATTGAACAACAAACCATGTATTATTGCAACATCAAACTTTGCCATTTGTGGCATGCAGATGAACTTTTTACAATCCTAGTTTGGAACTGTTTGTAAAGTCAAAGAAGAGTTGCATGTAGTTAAGAAAGCTCAATGAGAAGGTTCTGCTGCTTTATCTATTGTGCTTTGCTATGAATTTTTCTTATAGAAAGAAACTTGGGCACCCTTATTGTGTGTGCGAGATCCTTCCTCTGTAATAATGCTAAACAATGTACTTTTATGCATCACTATGGAAACAGATGTCTTGTGAATGTCAGGATCCTTAGTTAGGTTTGCACATGACTAATGACAGTTTATAAGAATACAAGGAATTTTCATTTCAGGCCTTCTTTCTTTTTCTGCAGACTTCATTCAGCAGGGCATTTGCTTGATATATGCATCCGGAAAATGGGTTTATCTCATTTAGAACCTGGAAAAGGTTACCATTTCTCGGATGGGTATGATGTTGCACTTTCATATATGCCTTTTGGAGTAGTAGCTACTATGTTCTTTGTTAATGGATTGTTTTTTTTCATCTTATGTTTATGATGCTAATAGCTTGCCATTCTAAGCACTTTTGCTTCTTTTGCATTTTTTGATTTCATAGTATTTTGGCTAGCTTTGGTGGACATGCAGTTTCCAATATTGTTTTTACTTGAGATTATATCTCTGCTATAAATTCAGAATTTTGAAACTTCAAAAAATCCTTCATTGTCGTTACCATTATTATGTCATTTTGTTTGCAATATGCATATTTTCTATTGTTATGGTCTGCAAAGCATACTTAGTAATGCTGTGCATCAGATGTCTGAGTGCGTAATCATATTGCTGGGGTAAAAAATATGTACTGCCTGAATATCCAGTTGTTGATTCTAACTAATAGCATCTTTGCACCTAAAGCAACTTCCTGGGAATTAGCAGCCACATAGTATTTGTTTCATTCTGTTGTAGTTCATCATCCATTCATGACACTTGCCCTTTCTTATTTGTGTTTATTTGGTTCTTCCAGAGCATTAAATTGTATGGTGTCATATTTGAGTTTTCACAAGAGTGTATCTTAAAATGTGTTCCAGCTTATATTCTGTTGTAGTTCATCATACTCTTCAGCAATCAAAATTCACAAAGGAGCATGGATTTATTTTGTCCTTGTATTGGAACTCCATGTAAACTGGCACATGGTGTTAATTGTGTTCTAGATTTAGAGAATATCTCAGTCAGAATGCATTCCATGTAGTTGTACCATTTTATTTGTTCTATAAACACTTCATAGTTGTCCATATCTTTTCTTACTGTCCTTTTTGCTACGTGGATGCTACATCCTTTGTAACTCGACTTGCACTTTCACTTGGATTGTCAGATTTACATGGATGCAAATTTTGTAATCTGGATGACAAATTACTTGTCTTTCACAGGCCATTTGTTGAATATAAAGGCATAATCCCACCAGATCTGCTGCAAATTAAATCAAAGGAGTTGGAGAAAGAAGCAAATGCTTTGATTTTAGCTGGAGGAAAGGTCGGTCCCACACTATGTAACTAATTAGTTGTTTGCAAGTTGTGTTTATTTTAGGATCTTTTTTTGGTCATAAAACATGATCTTTGTGATTATTTCTTTAGGTTTCAGCTCCCGTTTTATCTTATAATGAAGCTGCTGAGTGTTGCGGGGGTGTTCTTCCCAGTTACATTCCAACGGTATGTAACTGTGAACTTTGAAGATGACTGCTAATGAAGACTATGTGGCAAGTGTGTGTTTTGTCGTACCCTATGATGAATTTTTTGCTAAAAGATCTGATAATAATTGCATCTCAGACACTTATTCTTCATTTCTTTGTAACATATCATCCTTTATAGTCTACACTGTAACTCATAGATGCAGAAATGCATTTTTCGTTAGGTACAATAATTCTATTTAAATGAGTTCTTGTATTTTCTTCATAATAGATGTGATGAAGGAAGTTTTGACTATCCTTATGCTTAAACTTGGTGTAGGCTACTAATCATTCTCAGGTTTTGTTAGTTACAATTTATCTACATAATTACTGATTAAAACTTTCACGTAGTGAAATTCTTCCTAAGGGTTCCCACTAATTTGTCATTCTTGTTCAAATTTGACATAAATTGTGGTTTTGTTGAGATTTTGTACCTCTCTGAATGTAAGTGATCTTTTAGTGCTTCATGAAACTATTCAGGATAGTGCTCCACGGATTGTGAAGTTGGGAGAGCATCCTGGATGTCCTTGTGGTGGGACACATGTTGCTGATATTGCTGATATAAGGAACTTGACAGTAAGATTGACTTGGCTTCTTTTGATTAAGTCTTTATCTTCACATGCCAAGTGATATTAACATGTACTGATGATAATTGCATGTTTGCATAGCAAATCTTTTTCCCATTTCATTTCGAAGCTGCTGAAATGTTTCTTCCATATCAAAGGAACGTAGATACCTATATAACCGTGAGTCAGCAAGTAACCCGATAATTGAGTTTTTCCTGTTAGGTGATGGACATTAACACCAAGTAGGTGCTCCATTGTTCACGGAGAGACTTCAGTACATTTTGTAGTGGTGTTTTAATGTTTGTTGCAATAGTATTCAGGTTTCAGAATGTACCAAAGAACTTCTTCCCTTATCATCCCACTAATAGGTACGGTGTGGCACGAGATTAAGATCGAAATCTTATACAAATGTATGCTAATTGGATGGTGGATGGAATTTGAATCGTATGGCTTTTGTGAAATGTGGCTTGGACAATGAAACATCATAGTGAAATACTAATTAATTTTGTTGTGCTTGCTTTTAGAGGTTGGAAGAAGCACATGCCTTTGCATATACACACTACCCAACAGAAGTGAGGAAATGAGACTTGATAAGGTCAAATTTGGTTGTCAATTTGACTTAGTGAAATTGAACAACCTGGTTTGTTTTTCGAGTACTATCACATCCAAAAGAGAGAAGTCATCGAGTTTCATAACTTTGATGAGGGAGAATTTTTTTCTGAAGGCATTTATATCTTATATCCCTTGTCCCATGTTAGTTCGAGTGCTGAAATATGTTCATATCCCATATCCCACTTCCTGTAAAAGAAGATGATGTTTGATTGTTCGACAAAACTCCTTCAATGTCAAATTAGGTCTGTAGGCATCTAAAGGTTGTAAGTGTTTAGTCAGGTTCCAATGAAAACATATATAGGAAGGCCGCTTTATATAGTGGTTTTTTTTTTCCTAAAGGGTAAGTGGCAAACGCGGGATTCGAACCCCAGATCTTGTGATGATCTATCAAAGTCTTTACTAGCTAGACTAGCCAACACTTTCAATATGGATGCTTTGGGATGCGTTAGATACTTTAGATATTCTTTTTACTAGGTGAATGTATCATGCTCAAACGAGACGCTCTGGGTTGCATCAACGACTTCAAATGCTTCTTTGTATTGGGAGGATGCATCACGTGCAAAGGAGGCTTTATGGGATAAGTTAGGCGCTTCAAATGCTTTTTTGTTCTAGTCGAACATATTATGTGCAAAGGAGACTCTATGGGATATGTTGAGTGCTTTGAATGTTTTTTTTGTCTTAGGCAGATGCACCACGCACAAAGGGGATGCCTTAGGTTATGATGGGCGCTTTGGTGAGGGGAAGGTAGAGGCCTGGTTCTCCAAGACCAATTGTTGTAATGAAAGTTGAGCGAGAGGTATCTTCGCTGATAAGTTCTTTTGGGACTTTTTGTATTCGATTTTCTTGTGACATTGTCTCAAGAGTAATCTTATAACAGTCAGTTTAATGAGGGATTATATCTTTCATCTGATGACATGGCATGTCCAGTAGGCACTTACATTCCATGTGTTGTGAGAAAAAGTAAGTGGTTGGATAGATGAGAAAGTGTTGGAGTTAAAAATCACTAAAACTAGAAGTTGACAAAACAGCTTTTGTTGTATGTCAGCTATTTCTCTTATTATCTGGAATTTCCCGCTTCTTCCTTCTGACTTGCAATGTGAAATCATAATGTGGAACAACCAGATCTAACCTTGAAGAATTTAGGTAATAAAATTGGTTGCTAGGTTTAAGCTGTATCTTACTCTGACAATAGAATAGGTCTCTGTCGGTTTGCTTGCTCAATCTTGGAAGGTGTCTTTGTTGCTGTGCAGAATCAGTTTTTCTGCTTGCTGTATAATGCGCAAATATTTACTCTTTTTTCATTTTTTAGATTAAAAATTGTCTTCTTTGATTTTTTTTTTTTTTTATAATTGAAGTATGGATGCATTTGTTAGTCTCCTTTTTGGTTTCAGGTCACACAGATCCGAACAAAGAAAGGTCTTACCAAAGTTTTCTATAGCATCAGCCCTTGATAGAATCTGGGTTCCTTGTTTCTGCATAGATTGGAATTATGGTTTCTTCGTGCGATATGTAATTACAATACCATCGTATAAAGTGATTTTGTTGTAAACAGATGGCTCAACTGAATTTGATTTTCCTTCTTAAGCACTCAAAGAGTAGTCATTAGTCCATGATACTCAATGTACTGAGGAGAATCTACTGTGTATCCCCAATTAAGTTGCTTGATTTATACTTTACGAACTTTCTGTCGTAAGCACTTTGAAGAAGGCCTGGCGTGACAAGGTTTCAGAAATTTATCGATAATCTTGGAGAAATACTTCCATGATCTTCTTTGTTTGCGCAGGGTGTTTCCTTGAGAAAAATATTATTTTGGTTGATTTTTAGTGGCATGAAAAGTAGGGAGAATTGCTTGGGATGAACATTCTGAGTCAGTTGTGGATGGGTGGCTCTCATCCCAGTTATTTAACCAAATGACTGAACTTTGGATTGACTCGGGATGGTTTGTGGTTTCGATCGAAGCTAGTAGAATTAATACTTACAACCAGCCTTTATTTGTGTAAACTTCAAGCCTGACCTCTTTTGTTTCCAATATTGTCTAATTCCTTGGTCTTTTCAATTATTCTGAGTTAGACAACAGAAAAGCATTGTGCTAGTTATTCGTTTGATTTCACCCTACATTCTCGAGGGAGCCTTTAGGAGATTTCTCTTATGGAAGTTGTGTTTGAGCATTTTGTTTTAGAGAAAATATTATTTGGATTGTTTTCCCATGTGTGTATAGATATTTTCATCTGCTATTCCAAATCCATAATGTGTACCTTTTCTTGGGTAACAACAGGTGCATTGTATGTGAATATATATGTATGTTGTTATCAATGTTAATCGACAGGCCTGTTGTATGTGGTTATCCCTGTTTCGTGACCAAAGAAAGTTGAGTGCGTGGTGGGTGAATGTGCAGTTGCAGAATTTTATTTCTTTTTTAGGCTTTATGAAATATGAGGTGTTAGAGTTAAGTGTGCTCATTTGATTTGACACCTCATTTTTCACACACTTTAATCTTGCAGAGTTTTTTTTTATTTTTTAATGATTGAAGGATGATAATTTCCTATCCCCTGTCCAATTTAGGAGAAGCGACATCACTGGTGCTGTACTACGATCTTATCTATTTAGATAAGATGCCTCTACGTACATTCTGGTTTTTTCTTTTCTTTCTTTTTTGGTTTAGGTTATACCTCCAAAATACGAATGCCTTCACTTGCAGCTGGGGACAAATAAGACCGAGTCAGAAATTGTGACTTGGATGCGTGGTATTGGAAACCGCTAGTGTAGGTTCGCGAAGATGCTAAGCCACAAATAATGGATTCCTAGAGATTCCAGCGTGGTTTGTGATGGTGGGAGGCCATGCCGCCCACACCAGTGCTCGTGGCCTTGGTTGGTGTGCGTGGATCAACTGACATGTTTGATTGAGATGGGAAATCAAGGGGAGCCATGCGACTCCATGGCTGCCTCTCTACGGCATTCGACCACAATATTAGCTGCTTCATATTACCCATGTCGACCACAATAAAATCCATCGCCAAAGCAAAATCAAGCACATGCCAGAACTCGATATGTTTGTTAAGCTTTAATGTCCTTTTTCGTTGTGAAATGCATAGGGTGCAAAATTAAATGAAGAACCTATACAGATGCAGCAGGATTTCACGATCAAAACATTTGTGATCCAGAAGTCGGTTCGCGTTAAACGGGTGGAGGCTGGACGACGGCTGCCGAACATTCTTTTAGGAGCAGAACGATGCCTTTTCTTGTGATGTGAGTCTTTCACCATTAAAGAAAGGTTGAAGGCATTGATTCCGATCATTTTGTGGACTGGCAGCATCGCATCGCATCACATCAAAGATTGAGAGAAAAAAAAAATGGGGCCATGGTTTATTCCCACACAAGTCATAATTTCTTCCCTTTTTATTTTTTGTTATATGATATATTTTTCTCATTGCCATAATAAAAACAACATCGTTACGAATTTATTATTATGGACCGAAACCACCTAAATTCTATTTATAAAGGGGGACGCCGCTCGTGTCTCCGCCCCGTCCTCGCCCGCGTTTTCGTTCCTTAATCTTTCTTCTCCCCTCGTTACGGGTTAAGTTCAGAGATATCTTCGGAAGTGAAGGTAGGTTTCGACGTTGTTTCTTCTGTTTCTCCTTTTCTTCCTATCCTACTTCTTTTAGGCATTGGTGTGTGTGGAGATTGCCCTCGGTGTTTTGTTGCTTGTGCAGTGTTGTTCCTTGGGTTTGATGGGCTGCATCTCTGCCGTCAGTCCCAAACTGTTCTTGAAGCGGTACCTTGATCTTGATTATCTTTTCTGTCCTCGTTGATCTTTAAGGGCATGGGGCAAATCTATGTCAATTTTTGGTTGTACAGAACTCAATGACGTTAAAATTCTCGATTTAATGATTTCTCCCTCTTTTCCAGACAGTTCGATCGGAAAAAAAATCATAGTTATGGTATTGAATTTTTACAACATCGCTTGATGTCAAGGGAATCGTCCTTTTGCTAAAACGGTGGCCTTATTGCGAAGTATGGAATCAAGTTATAGGTTTCTTTGATAAGGATACCATATCTGTGAAAAGTAACAGAGCGGCCATATTCATTTACTGGGAAGTTGGCATGATCAAGCTTTGTGGGATATAATAGACAGATCTTGTCTACCTTAGAAGAACCGTGAAGCTGAAATGAATATCAAGTTGAGGTTTCTGAATGCTGTATAAGAGTGTAAAGCTATATAGCATGGGGCATATACTAGGGTGAAGCCTAGGTGTCATATGAGATTGCTCCTTTGCGATCCAGGTGACCAAAGTTCGCACACCTCTTTCCTTGGAGGGGTATTGTTGAGTTATTGATTGCATGACTTACTGAAAGTATCATATCATCCCTTCACATGCTAGGCTAACTGCAATTTGTACACAAAATGCCCTAAGCCTTGATATATTAGCATTCATGTTGCTCTAGATATATCAAATCGATCTGGAATTAGTTATATTGTAATCTCATATTAGGTTTTCTTCTTCTTTTCTGGGGGGTTTCTTTACTTGCTAACCATGCATTTATGTGCAAATGCATGGGTTTCAAGTGAACAATTAGCTTGTTTGTTTATTATATGGCACTAACGTGATTGTTTAGTACTCAAATCTTGTGCACGATAATATGTAACAATTTGTCTGAATTATTTTAGCATATCATGCTCTTAGAGAAAGTTTTTGTTTGTATACCTATTTGTGTGTAGAAGAATGAGCATGTACTTGCTTTATGTAGATAGGATTTGAGCTCAAAGCAACGGATACAAAATTTTGTATCATATATATGTTTATTTTTTCTAATGACTAAATGTACAAAACTTTATGTTTTTGTATGATGACACAATGTTGTAATATTATGGATGTGCATGATTATGATACCTACTAAATTTCTCACATAAAGTATGCATATGGCTTTTTATATGCTTGTTTGAATTATGAACACTTTTAAACTTTTCTTTTGACTGCTTGTGTGATTTTGGTGTTATACAGATAACTAGTGTTCCTTAGAAGGAGACTTTCTCAGGCTCAACAGTAAATCATGCTAAGCAGAATATTTGCTGAATCGGATCAACAACTTAATATTAATTTTGGTTATCAATGCTCTGTTAAACAAGAATGTTCAAGCAAAGAGTTTCCTGCAAGCAGAAGTTCATTTGCTTTCTTATCAGGGGCTGCTATAAGTGCAAATGCAACTTTAGCTAACACCAATATTGGCAATGGTTTACTTGGGATGGGAATTTTACCGAATTTGGATTCTCCAAACACATTTCATAAGGTCTCTTCTTTGACATCCTTATCGAGTTTGGATGTTTTATCATCTTCTTCAAAGACCAACACAACAAGTTCAATTGGAAGCATGTCTTCACATGGTGATTTCTTAGATTCAGATATGGGCATGTTCAAATCGATGAGTGCTCCTATGAGTGGAGGCTTCCTGAATGTCATGGAAGTGCAAATGGCAGGTGGAGCTGCTGGCGAAGACAGAGTACAAGCTGTATGTTCGGAAGAAAACGGATGGCTATTTTGTGCAATTTTTGATGGCTTCAATGGGCGCGATGCAGCTGACTTTCTAGCTGGAACTTTATATGAGAATATTGTGTTATATCTAAATCTATCGGACCCAAGAATAAAGGATAATGATGTTAAGAATTTAGGTAGTGTTTATTCAAATGATTTCATCCAGCACTTTCTAGAGGATGATAATTTCCATAAACAAACACATCTGTTGGCTAATGGTTTCAGTGATCTAGGAGTTGTTCATGACCAAGAGGATGAATCCTTGTCTGATTCATTTAGATGTGGCATAGTTAATTGCCTTCAACAAGCTCTTGCACAAGCTGAAAGTGATTTCCTGCATATGGTTGAACGAGAAATGGATGACCGACCGGATTTAGTGTCCATTGGATCTTGTGTTCTGGTTGTGTTTCTTCATGGATCAGATTTATATACACTCAGCCTAGGTGATAGTCGAGCTATACTGGCAACATCTGAACAAAAGAACATTGATACCAAGGATTTGGAAGCAATTCAGCTTATGGAATGTCACTCAGTTGATAACAAGATGGAATGTATGCGACTTCTGTCTGAGCACCCTGATGACCCTAAGACGATTGTACATGGGAAGGTGAAGGGAAAACTGAGACTAACTCGTGCATTTGGAGTAGGATATCTAAAAGAGGTAGCATCAATTGAATCTATATGTTTCATGCTTGTCAACTGTAATTTATATCCACTTTCAAAATTGTCATTTAACTTTTCTTTAAATATTCAGAGAAAGATGAATGATGCTTTGATGGGTATACTTCAAGTTCCAAATCTGTGCAGTCCACCGTATATCTCCACAGAACCATCTGTTAACGTCCACAGACTGTCAGAAGGTGATCGTTTTGTGATATTAGCTAGCGATGGTCTGTTTGACTTCTTGAGCAACGAAGAAGTTGTGAAGCTAGTATCTTCTTACATCTTAAGCTCCCCAACCGGTGACCCAGCCAAGTTTCTAGTGGAGCAGCTTCTCTCAAAAGCAGCCAAAATGGCAGGTATGGTCACACGTCAATGAAATTGTTTCCATGTTAATTTATGTTAATTTTTTGCTAACTGACAAAATTCTACACTCTATGGTGTATCAAGCTACACATGAGATTATACCTATGATGATACTTCTACAAGATAAACCAACTATATTCGACCATTTTTTTATTATAGAAATTAACCTGTTCCTTTGTGGCAAGATTGAATTTTCTTTTCGAGAGAACATCCCCAGAGGTCGCCAAAGTAGGCTGAAAATGAATACCTCTATTATAAATAAATTATTCCACGTGTGGTTTATATGTAGAGGTTATTTCAGTGAGTATATCAGTGGACTCGAGTTCAGTAGGTTTGTTATGTAAAAGATGCAACACCTAGTAGCCATTGGATGTATTGCAATGCCTTCAGAATATTATCTAAGAAGGATCTTTTCAGTATTTACAAAGACAAAAACTACTGGTAGGCTCAATATATGTATATATGACAATCTCTTTGGGAATCAATTGTTTGATCTTGGATGTTAGTGTGAGTTTAATGCTTAAGTTGCAGCCTGGAACTCTCAGAGAACTTGAAGAACATTGAACTACAAATTATTGAAATTGGAAAACCTATGAGGTTCCCCTGTTTTAGGGCAATTCCTCTGCATGATATCCCCATCTTCCATTTGGTACTTTACAAAGTAAATGAAGGTTCTTGACCAAAGTATACCAAATGGTATGCTTTTCAAGTCACACTTTTTAACTCGATGATGGTGCATCGTGTAACCTGAGATATCAGAATGCAACAATTCTATGAGAGCTCTTCATTATTACTCTGAATATTTAATGGAATTATAAGAATAAAGCATATATCTCTAAGAATAATAGCCATGTAATATAGTTGGTGATTCCCAAGCATTTAACATTCCACTCTTTGAATAGCTAGACTAGTCCTGTCTAGATACATCACATTCCACAGAAGAATTTGCTTGATTGTAATTTTGGGCAAATTATTTACATAAATATTTTATTACTTATTTGAACATTTAAAATGCTAGAAACCAGTGTGATGGGGTAAGGGAGAGAAATTGTTAGACATAATCATGATACAGATAATATGGAAGTTATATTTGAATCAAAGAAAGAGATACATGCCTGGAATCCATAGCATTCGACTTCCAATTTCAAACCCTTTGAGACATAACTATTATAGAGATCATATTAGGATGATTGAAGTCTCTTCTTAGTGTATATCTAGATCCACTGAACCCAAATTGAGGTCCGTGCAGCTTTTTGGTGGTTTTATTTTTTGCAGTCTCCTAGGGTCACTAAAATTGCATCTGCTTCTTTCAATCCTACACGTGGAGCTTCTCTATCTGAATTTACTGAATTTATTGGCATTTAGTTTCCTTTGCTATTCTATAATCACATTTGGTCGAACAAAATGCAGTACTAAATGAATATACCGATTAGCCATTCTTGGTCAGGGAGAAGTGAAGTGACAAAGAGAGTTTCTGGTCATAATTTACAGTCATAAGTTGAAGCATTTAACCTCCATGTGCTATAACTGATTTGCAACTACTGTTAATGCATGACTTTGTTTGAACTGCCTCGATGATCTTTGCATTTACTTGAATCATTGCGTCTGGAACTTCAGTTGTTTTCTGTATAGTTCATGTGACACATCACATTTTCGGGTTGCAGGGTTGAGTCTAGATGACCTGCTGAGCATCCCTGCTGGCATGAGAAGAAAGTACCATGACGACGTCACAGTAATGGTAATTCTTCTTGGGACTGACAGCCGAACATCAACTGCCTCGACATATTTATAAATGTCAAAAGGTTCATGTTGCCAGAATTTTGGATAGGTGCTCATCTTGTTAAATTTGGTTAATATTTATTACCTTTCTTCACTTTGTATATATATCCTATTTGTACAAACTAAGGTTTTCCAACTTCAAAATGAAATTTTGGTGGCATGGTTTTCTTTAATTCTGCTGCACTTGGATTGTGATCTTCATCTATTACAAATATTGCTTTTCACAGATTATGGCCTCAGTCTTTGGTGATACATGGATTATGGTCTTTTTAATAAAGGGCGATAGAACCTTTTTTTTTTCCCTTTAAAACGTGGTCTGGTTTGTTGGCGCATCTTTAAATGCTTTTTAAGCTATGGCTCTGCCCGGTCCCCTCCTTAAAGGGTCTGCACTTATTCCGAGTTTAATTTTAATTTTGTTTTAAATACACCTTAATCGATGGGACAAATATATATATTGCATGGTCTGCTGCCATCTTTACAGACGAAGAAAGCTCTCCAGAAATAATTCAAAAGCGTTGGTGATACTTCCATTTCTTATCGTCCCAAAACCAACGCTCCCAATGACAATACAGGGATGAGGACTCGGCCAGCAGAGACACCTTCCACCGACACTGTGATGGAGAATCTCGACTTGCCTCGGAGAGCCACAGTATTAAATTCCTGTCGGCCCCACCCCACCCCAATCAATGCACTACGCAATTTCCTAGCCAACGGTCCTCCTCTCGCTTTGCTTTAATTGCTTTATCGCTCGTCCCAACCCAAACAGAGCAAAAAATTATACACGTACGTGTATACCTTATTTATGTAGAAATAAAGGAATAGGGGGACATTGTGGTGTGATGTAGAGGTCTCCGCCTCTTCTAGGAAGCGAAAACAAACAAGTGAAAACAGAAGCATACCGAGTAATAGAAAACGTGTCGAGTGCTCATCTCGCTAAATTGCATCACGCATTCCAAATACTAAGCCGCCCAGCCCTGAAGAGCTGAGAACATTCAACTCACCTTCCTCACCAAACGCCACCTAAAAGTATTCGTTCTACAGCATCCTCTCCACAGAGAAGGCTGTCATGTGGTGGTGGAAGCAGTAGCAGCCGCCTTCCGGTGCTTGTTTTACTTGACAGGTTACGAGGTCCTTATCACGGCCAATTTATTTGGACTCTTTCCCAACCCAACTCAGTGCCGCTCAATCGCTGTTTGGAGAGAAGAGAGAGGATAAAGTAGCTCCATTTTTTGCAAGCTAATCATCGAAATCGCCTCTCGGTCTTTCTGCAAGACAAGAATTGCACGCTTCTGGAGGTTCCACTGAAGTAGGAGGCGGCCGGAACCGGAGAGGTTAAGTCACAAGATGAAGCCCAGGAACACCGGCCGTGCAAAGCCGCAAAGTTGCTGTTTTGGATTGCTGGCCGTAATCTTTCTGATCTCGCTGAGCTACCTTACCATGTCCAAAACCAGCATGTTGCGCTTCTCCGTTGGTATCTTCCTGCTGCTGAGCCACGTAAAGGTAAAGAGACGTCAGCTCACTCCGGTTCTCACATCTTGCTTTTTCTGCAGTGAACTCTCAGCTACCGCCGATTACGAACGGGAATACCTCCGCCATGGCATCTGATGTCCATCCTGTTGCGGAAGATTCTTCGATCCGTTCTCAAGGACTAGGTATGCAAAACTCATCATATTTCTGTCTTTTTCCTTCTTCTTTTTTTCCTTTTAAACCAATGATTTCGAAATAAAGTTATGTTTCTGCAAAGCTGAACTTGATACTTTTGACTGCAAAGCCCATCTTTCACCAGCTGAAGGGTTCCTTGTACTATTTGTTTCTGAAGTATAACACACGGAAAGATTCCCCTCTCTCCCTAGGGAACCAGTTTGGTTGGCTCACATATCTTACTTACCTCATGGTTAGAAAAAAAAAACAAGCACTAGGCAAGGCCTTGTTTGCTAGTTGAAGGATCTAATCTAGTTGATTCATTCATCTATCAGAAACAGAGGAAGCAGAATTGGGAAGAAGCCTGGCTTGTGAGCTGAAAGATGGTCAGTGTGAGGCGGATCACGGTAAGATGGTGGTTAAGAATTCTTCAACCATTGTTGATCAAGATCCAACAAGAGCGATGACTAGCTCAGAGGAATTAGGTAGGGTGTCAACCTTTCAAATTTGACTAAATCGAACCATCCACACTCATTAGGCATTCCTCTAAAAGAGGGGAGCTAAATTGAGCTCTGTTTGATACCATTTTTTTCTGATAAAAACTTCAGTTTTTAATGAAGAAGAAAAACGTGATGGTGTAAAGCCTGGGAGGAAACCAATATGTGATCTTTCAAACACAAAATCAGATATCTGTGAAGCAGATGGAGATGTTAGAATTATTGGCAAGGATACCCGCATGATATATGTTGCAAACTCTGAATTCAGCAACAGAGAAACGGGTGAATCATGGACCATCAAACCTTATGCTCGTAAGTGGGACAAAGGCTCAGGTGCTAAAGTTCGGGAGGTAACGATGAAACTAGTGAAGGGTCATGGAGAAAATAAACACTGCGATGTTAATCATACTGTCCCAGCTTTGGTCTTTGCAATTGGTGGATGGACTGGAAATTTCTTTCATGACTTTGCTGATGTGTTGGTTCCTCTCTTCGAGACTTCGTACCATTTTGAAGGCGAGGTCCAATTTCTCATAGCGAACATCAAACCGTTGTGGATCAAGAAGTACCACAAATACTTTGAGAAGCTCTCACGGTATGAAATCATCGACTATGACAATGACGATAGAGTGCATTGCTTCAAGCAAGTGACTCTTGGACTCCGGTGTGACCAAGGTGACTTTACAATTAACCCCTCGAAAGATCCTTATGGTTATACCATGGCCGACTTCACCAAGTTCACAAGAAGTGCTTACTCACTGAAGAGAGATCATCCAGTGCAGCCAGGTGAACAAGCTGGTAAGAAGCCAAGGATATTGATTGTAACAAGGAAGGCGACCCGAAAATTCATGAATGTAAAGGAGATAGTTCGTATGACTAAGAAGGTGGGCTTCAATGCAGTGGTCACTGAGGCAGATGCCAACATTACTAGATTTTCGCAGGTGGTGAACTCATGTGATGTGATGATGGGTGTTCACGGATCAGGACTTACTAATATCGTCTTCCTTCCTACACACTCTGTGGTGATCCAAGTAGTCCCTTGGGGCAATCTAGATTGGATAGCTGGGAATTACTTCAGAGATCCTTCCAGCCAAATGAAACTGCACTATTTGGAATACAGTATCAATGAGGAAGAGACTACTCTGTCGGAGTTGTATCCAAGAGACCATGCAGTGTTCAAAGACCCAATGTCGCTTCACCATCAAGGATGGGATACATTTTCCAGGATTTTCCTGGTTGAGCAGAATGTGAAGCTTGATGTGAGGAAGTTTAGGCCTGTCCTGGAACATGCTCTTCAGCTTCTCCATGGGCAGCAGTACAGATGAATTTATCTGCTTTTCATCAGTGAGCAGGTTTCATTTCCATGCATTCAATTCTTAGCGAAAGGTGACAAGTTGCTGGTTGATTTCTTCATTTATACTAGCTGTTTCGAAGTGAGATAGGAGATACTATAATGTTGATATGGCTCACATTGCTTTCTTCTTGAAACATTGTCAGGAATGTAAGTGTTAAAATACATATTCGGTTCTGCATTCTTTTCCAGAAATAATTAAATGTTACATTCCATGGAAGTGTTTTGTGACATCTCTGACTTGTGTCCTGGCTACTGACAATCTGCATTCTAAACTGTGGCAAGCTTGGTTCTAAGCTACTAGTTTTGTTGGGATTTCTCCTTTTTTTTCCTAAAAAGAGTATATTAATTGCACAAAAAACGTTTCATATCTTAAGAGCCTTTTTTCACTATTTGGTTACTTCATAACGGAAAAATTTTTAGAGGTCAAGTTTTAAATGTGAAGTTTATTCATTGCTCACCTAGTAAAAATTGAGTTCCATGGAACTATTAACAGTCTTGAGGGGAAGAAAAAGAATTAAACATCATCCCTGAATAAGAATTCAATAAAAATATATGAGATTTCCCTTCCTTTTCTGCCCATGCTAACTTAAAGAAACCCACATGTACAACAAGTATATTATCACAAGAAAACAGTAGCCATCCTAAAGAAAGTGTTGCGTGATTTTTGGTTTGTCAGCATAAAACTGCACGAGATTTTTAAAGCATAAATTACCTGATTTCACTGATTTTTCGGTTTTTAGGCCCCAGCTTTAAGTGACCTTTTGCCATTACTTGTTATTTTTTGTGAATGAGTAATGCACTGAAGGACAAAGAGCCCTTTTGTTGCTTGTATCATGGCACTTGGTTTCTGATTTCTGTCATTGGTATGCAACTGATGTAAATGATTAAAGTATGCATGGATCAAGGACCCTTTGAGATCCACCACCTACATTTAGGGCTGCATGATTGTGGTGAATTTGAGAGTCCCCAGCCCCAAATGCTAATCATGTGGCATTGATTTGTAGCTGCAACTTGAGGACAAGGGTAGATGATCATTATTAGTGTCTCATGGTGGGACTCCTAAACCAGTGTTGTTAGCCTGTCTTATGTTGTACAAACTATCAATTATGGTTTATTTGAATATAGACTTTGAACCCCATGGAAGGTAGGTTTCTTAATCATGGGCCCAAAGCGATTCTTACTTGTTTTCACCCCTTCTTTAATCTCGTTAGATAAACCAAGGCGATAATCTTAATTAGATAAAGTTTTAGCACTTTGTCTGAAGTTTTGACTGCACTTATGAGGCTGAGTCATGTCAAACTTGGGTAATTGGCAACTGATGTCACCTGGCCAAACAACTTAATATTTTGTCCAGCAGCTGAGAACTCCATGCTTTAGTAGTTTGTTGATTGATTAGGGACGCCAAAGCAAGAAACCTATCCAACCTGACATCTTTTTACCACTTATCAAAGTGCATATAATTCTATTTTACATGAACCCTGCAGATCCATTTGATTTCAAATAGGTGCACAACCTAAATATGGCACACCACAGAAACCCGATCATTTCCACCCTCTGCCTAAACCTAACCTGACATATCTTTTGCAACTCTTTGTTTTTGCGAAAGCCATAGCAACTCAAATACTTCATGTTTAATGATTGTGTGGCTTTTGTTTGCATCATTCTAAATAACTTGGCACTCGGCAAGGTTTTCTTTTTCTTTTTCTTTTTTTGTTTTCTTATTTAATATGTACATGAGTGAGCATATGGAAAAAAGATCAACATTTTTGACACACGACCTGATTTGGGAGGTCCAATGAAATCAATAGTTTCATATCCATATATTTTTTTAATTGGATGGTTCATGAAAAAAAAAACCAGGTATCATGTTGATGATGACTAGGTCTGCAGCTAATCGATATGACAGACAATTTTATGCGCCAAAGAATTAGCTAGATGGTTTAAATTGATTAAGAAAAAAAAAATTGTAATTCAAGATGCTGGGCAGGCAATTCAACAAGGATGGTGCAAAAGTTAGCATTCTGAAGCCCCCATGGGAAATCATATGAACCAATTCACTGCTTGAATGCCAATCTCAGGATTGGTGGGTGCAGGTCAGTTATGGCTATGGTGAAAGCATTAAATAAACTTGTCTACTATGTTTCCTTGTGATGATAGCATGCATGTCTCATATTAATATTTCACATGACACTCTTGGGGAAACCCCAGGCAGTGGGTAAAGTCTTGAGGAAAACAACACAAGCACTTCCTTGCATGTGCTTTACTGGGTACTGATAACAACAGAGCTGGCAACTACATGGTGAGAGGTGGGGTTTGGTTCATGGCATTTGATATTGTGTATTGAACAGCCATGGATGATGCATGGATCTCCCACCTGCCCACACACTGCTGTCACAGGAAAAGAAGGTTGAATTTTATGAGTTCTTGTGATTCAGGTGAAAGGAGCAGCTCAAGATTTACTCTCCTCACAAATGCTTTCCAAAAACCCACTTTTCCTCAACAGTAAGATTTTCATGTTTCTGTTTTGGAAAATATCATTTTCGCTTTAAGATGAATGATGAATTCATAAAATTTACTATTCAAGATTGGTCCAGTGCCTTTGCTTCGCTCTGAATTAAACGTGACTTATAAATTGCAGCTACCAGTGATAACGATTTGCTCACAGAAAAGGAAATAAAAAGGTCTGCGAATTTTCTGCAATTTATACTTAGTTGTCAAAGAAGTTCCCTTCGGCATGGAAGTTGAGGAGTTGTTGCGCATGTTCTTGAACACGAAGGCTTGTTCTTGGTGGGTTGGTGCTCAATTGTTGTCGAGTCACCAGCAACTTTGCTTCCACCAAAAAGAAAGACCTGTTTGTGACAAGGACTAACAAATGAAGCATAAATAGGAGAATACTCTCATACACTCCACATTAAGAAGTACAAAGTTTTTGGATCATGAAACTTTTTGAAGTATGTACGATGTGCTAACTATCTGGTGATGAAATAACAAAGACCTGTGGATCAAAGTGACTATGGGAGTTTGGCACACAAATTTGGGAGGCTCCAAGACACAGAGGTGCACTGCCTCAACATGACATACACCCCGAATTCACCATCTGCCAACTTTACTTCTGCTACTAGTTGCCACCTTTCAAAGTACCATCCTGCACCTAAAAAGCTCAGTAAGTACCCTTCCTAGTGCTACAGTTGTTCAACCTACTCTGATGACAAACAAATATAACACCATTAAGAAGAGAAGGAAAAAGGCACACAACACCACATTATAGAAACTTCAAGGTCATCATGCATGGAACTTACAAAATGCACAAGAAATATTAAAATATTAGGAAGTTGATTTTGTTTGGGTTGATTGAGCCATCCAAGAGAAGCTTCAGTGGTGATTTAGTTTCCCGAAGACCTAATATGATGGACCTGCATGTGTTCAACCAGCTTCAACGGCGGTGTCCTTGCTGTGGCTTGTGGTGCACTCTGCACATTACCCCGCTCAAAATAATGGTCTTAAAGCACTCCCGAAAGCACAGAGACAACCTCTAAAAGTTGCCGCTGAAAAAGCACGTCTCAAGTTGTTCAAAAAGTGTGGATTGCAACCTCCCAAGGCTTTTTTTTTTTGTGCCTTGGTTGTTCATCTCAGCATTATTCTATGCTGCCTTTATGTTGTGGGAGGAAACAAATGGCAGCGACATCAAAGCAAGAAAGAAGTAAGTTCAAACTTTTCGAGTGTGTGCAATCTACATTTTACTGAGGCCTGTTCCTCATGTTTCCAACAGTGCAATCCGATTCCTATTGACAAATCCTTCTGGGTGATTACATGTTTCTAGTGGAAAACAATGAAGTGCTCCTTCGGATGTGCCACATTAAATATCACTGCCATCGAAGAGGGAGAAACGGATAGGCACTACACGAAGTTGGTGATGCTGCAAGGCATAAAGGAAAAAAAAAATTCTTGATTGATAGTGGTGGGGAAAGGAAGAACCAATCCACTACACTGTTGGCTTGTTCTGCCGAATACCCTGCCATGGCATTGGAGATTTATCAGAAAAATGAAAGAGGAATAAGAAATAAACAGTCAATCTGCATAAACAAATCACAAACCAAAACATCCCAAATTCTCTGCTTTCTTTTTCGCTTCATCTTTTGTTTTCCCAAGAATTATTCATCCATCCATGCAGAATCTTTGATAGCTTGCTAGTCAAAATGATGGCCTTCCAAGAAGAGGATTAGATGCTGCAGTGGATCATGGAGATTTGTTTTGATATTAAACAGGCTGCAGAGCTGCAGACCAAGTCAAGGTAGCCGGTGGGAGGCCATCTTCCCTATCACGAATTCCCATTTTTATGCTTTTCTTGCTGAGAAGAAAAGCTCGGTTATGCCCCCAACTGCTTTAGCGCACCCAGCTTGCTGCAGTCGAACTTTGGACCAATTCCATGTCTCGGAAGAAGGCAAGGAGGTGAGATTGCCAAGTCGGTCAACCGCATCCACGGCCAAGTTTTACCAACAACTGCAGATATGACATAAGCAACACATGTAAAATTGGTGGATGGTTTCTTGTAATTTACTCGTCATTTGAGGCTGGCAGGAAGCAGCTTTCAGGTTCCATGTGAGTGGATAGGGATTGGCTTGTCTGCACAAAGAAAACTCTGCCATATATCATCTTGAAGAGTGGAGGATCGAGGCCGGTACCGCCTGCGAAGATGGCGGCCAAGTTGAAGATGTTCCGGAACGCCGCCCAGTCCCAAAGATTCCGGTTCGTGGTGCTCGTCACAGGGTGCTTTCTGGTCTCCATGACCTTCATAGTGGTGTCGAGGCCTCTTGTTTTTCCTTCCCGTGAGTTCCTTCGATCTTGTTTTTGTTCTCTGTCCACTGGTTTGTCTTGGGTTCATCGGTTTGGATTCCCTGCAAATTCTGATGCTAAAAGTGATATGTTTGACCGGGGTTGCAGTCAGTTCAAGGTTGCGTCCGCAGAAATCAGGTGCACCCCCCGGGCTTGAATCTGTAATTCATGGATGTTTTTGGTGTTCGATGCGAACAGCTATGATTGTAGCCCGAGATTTTCTGCTTGTGAGATCATCTTTTGAGTCGTAATCTTTCGCTTCGTAGATGTGGAGCCAAAGAAAGCAGCGGACTCTTCGCCTTATTCGGCCCCCTTCATGAGAGAAGATGAGCAAACTACTCGGCAATCAGGTGAGCATCTGTTTCAGTTTGCATCTTTCGCCAGATCAATAGATCTGGCCCAGCTCAGCTCCCTTTTGGGTTGAACTCTGAAGAAAGAGGAAAATAGAGGTTTAGCCGGTGAAGCATCTAAGTTTCTTTGATGTCTAGCACTGTCTGGTCTCTGGTTTCTATTTGAGATTGAGTTTAGAATAGTTTTGTTTGATTTTTGAGCTTCGATGCAATCTAGTGAAGATTTGCTTCATCTTTCAGAAAAGACTGCAGAGGAGAATCTCCAGGTAAAAAAGAACGGCGCCGTTGCTGATCCAATCGAGGAAGACAAGACGGACATCGACGAAGTACTGGGTATGTCCATCATCGCTGAAAGCTGAGAACCGAAATGGGGAAGGTCTAGATTTGGTTCGACGGATCTGAGGCAGCTAAAGCTTTTGCTCAACTTGTTGCAGAGAGCACAAGTGAGACGGAGGAGGACGGGACGAAGAACGATGGGAGCTCCGACCGAGACGAACCGCACAATCGAATGACGCTGCCGACGGTCTCCAATTACACCATCAACGATAATGTTCAGGTGGAAAACAAGACCGCTCCCGACCAACCAGGTATGTCGATTGTCGATCATCACTGACATCAAATCCGAAGCAGAACGCAGCGTTTTCTCGGCATTACAACACCGTGTTACCTGATGCAGTCCAGGAGATCAAGGATGTGGAGAAGAAGCTGTCGTGTGAGTTTTCGGACCCGCGAGTGGATATCTGCGAGATGTCCGGCGACATCAGAATCCCTGGGAATTCTTCGGATGTCATCTTCGTGGAATCTCCGGGGAAAAATGAGGTGTTCCGTTTTCGTCCATACGCTCGCAAGGGGGACGAAGCCGCATCCAGCCGCGTCCGGGAGTTGGCCGTGAAATATAGCACCGCAGCACCTGAATGCACCGTCAACCACGACGTCCCTGCGATCGTTTTCTCGGCCGGCGGCTACACCGGCAACCTCTTCCACGATTTCACCGACGTGCTCATCCCGCTCTTCCTAACCTCGCGTCCGTTCGACGGCGAGGTTCAGTTCGTCGTAAGCGACATGAATCCTTGGTGGATCTACAAGTACCTCCTCGTGTTTAAGCAGCTCTCCAAGTACCCGGTGATCGATTTCGACAAGGACAAAGGCGTGCATTGTTTCAGCAGGGTGATCGTGGGTCTTCGAGCTCACAAGGAGCTAAGCATCGATCCCGCGAGAGCTCCCAATGGCTATTCCATGGTTGACTTCGGCAAATTCATCAGGAACACCTTCTCGTTGGAGAGGGAAACGATGTCCAACATCGAAGATCTCGCCGGAAAGCGGCCGAGGATACTGATCATTGCAAGGAAGCAATCGCGGGCGTTCGTGAATCTCTCCGAGATAACTCGGCTGGCGGAGCAGTTCGGCTTCGAAGTGGTCGTCAATGATGGAGAGGCGGGAGGCGACGTAGCTCAGCTTGCAAGGCTGGTGAACTCGGTGGACGTGATGGTCGGAGTGCACGGATCCGGGCTCACCAGTTTGGTGTTCCTGCCGCCCAACGCAACCATCATACAGGTCGTGCCATGGGGAGGCTTGGAATGGATATCTACGCTGGATTTTGGAGATCCGGCCAAGGATATGGGGCTGAACTACGTGCAGTACAGTATAAGCATCAAGGAGAGCACTCTAAGAAAGCAGTACCCGAAGAACCACCCCGTGTTCAAGGATCCTCTCTCCTTCCACAAGCGAGGAGCCGATGTCGTGAGGTCTACATTCATGGATAACCAGAACGTGAAGCTTGATACCAAAAAGTTCAAGAATGTCCTGTGGAAAGCACTGGAGCATATCATCCAATAGCAGAATGGCGGGGAACTCCCTTGTTCTAATTCTTTTCTTCCATCAACTACTCTTCTTTGACATGATTCAGAGTGGTTTTTCAGAAACTTTTGTAACTAAAATCGAGTTGCTCTGCTCACACAGATTCAAACATCTTACAGAGATTACGTTGCGTTGTTGTCGAGATGAGGCATCAGATCTCTTCGCTGACATTTTAGCGAAAAATGGCAACTTCAACCTTCTTTGATGTTGAGACAAACATAAAACCTTGGCGATCACAGGCTTTCTCGAGGAATGTAAATGCAGAGATGGTCTATGCCTGGATGATCGAGAACCAAGCACTTTTTTATCTACCATACTCACGAATGAGATAATTTTCCAGGAAATACACATGATTTAGGCAAGTTTTGTTGAGACATCGAGCGCGATGGATCATCTGGCTGGGAAACTTTTTGCTAGAGCAATAATTTTGGAGAATATTTAAGTCAAACAGACAGCCCAGTGGAAGTGGGTGTGGCTGTCAGACCGATGAGCATCATCATCACTGATCACTGCTGACCTTTTGTTCTTCTGAGCCACTTTTACCACCGCACACTGTGTTTACCAGTGTCATTTACTTGTGTGGCTCATGAAAGGGATAAAAACGTGAGAGTCACCGTCTGTCCTCGCTCATTCTCTTCTCTGCTTTAGGATCGAGAAGGGTGGAAGCTAGCTACAGGATCAATCTCCTCTCTGCTTTCTGGCCAAAACCATGAGAGGACACTCGCCTCTGTGCCACATGAATGGCACAGCAACCAGGGAATCTTCCTGCGGCCACAACAGTGATATTGACATGACAGCCGTGTAGTGTTTTCCTTACCAAAACGAAGATGATTTCTGCTTGAAACTACAAAAGTCCAATCGGAACGCTCCGGTCTCAAACTACAATCTGCAAAGTTAATTTCAACCCGAGCTACAGAAACCCTTTTCTTCTCTGAAATAAAAGTATGGAACGGATCCAATCTGTATCTGTTTATTTTGTCCATCTTCTCAGTGGCACTACATCAAGCACAGGGGGAGGAGCACAAGAAAGTGGTGGCACAGGAAGGACAATTATTGATGTTCAACAATTTGCATCGAGCTCCATGCCAATCTGAGTCAGCGGGGGCTGCCCTCGAAGTTGGAGATAAACTTGTTGCAGAAGATGCTCCACCAACATGATGGGGCAATAACATATTCTGTGGCGTGTGATGTCCGGCCACACCACGCACGGAATTGCTTCATCATATGGCAAGCAGCCGGAAGTCCCAACAGTCATTGCATCACCATGTTTATTTTTGTTCTTACCCGGCCAGCCACGGTCATGATTGAAACATGAGAACACTGCTTTCAAAATCAGATTTTGGTGGCCCTTTGGATGCCCCAGGCGATGGTTGGCCTTGCTTTTTCTTCAGCTGTTCGATGAAAATTCAGCTGCAGAGGAGGAGGGAGAGAGAGAGAGAGAGAGAGAGAGAGAGAGAGAGAGAGAGAGAGAGAGAGAGGTGTTTCCAGCCCTCTTTGATAGCTCCTCAACGCCAAAACAAAAGGAGCTATTAGCAAGTTCATGGATGAGATTCGAGCTGTGTCAAGGGAGAAGAGATGTTAGACGATGAACTGGAGTTCGGCGCCTTGTATCACGGGCGCCTAATTCCCGTTTGCCCAAGACATGAAGAATCCAAGGAAACAAGCAACAGATAAGGATGATGAACCTCGTCACGTCAAAAGCAAATCGTAAGAGTGAGTGGTCCCTCTCACTGACCAAACTCCCGTATCATCAACACAGTAAAAGAATAGGATTTCCAATTTGCACCAGTGGTTGCTTGCAAACATCGACTCTTCAGCTCTCTGTTGATGCTGGCAAGAGATTTTTTCTATCCACCACCTCACGCGAGCTGCTTCGCACTCTTCTTTCCGGTGAGCAGGGAACCAAGTTTCGGATCGAAAGTAAGAGCTATCAGGTGCAGATTTTTACATGGTTTTCCTGCTAATATTACCAATTTTCAAGCTGGAAGCAGTTGATATCAGAAAGCTCAGCCAGTACATGAAATTTTCCATCAAAGGAAATTTAAGTAGCCAAAAATATATACACAATGACTCGAGAACTGAACGATGACAAACATGTCAACTGCTGTGCTCCGATATGAGTGATCACATTGTGTAAGATTCATATGTTACAGCCCAATCTAGAGATACACTTGTGAGGATTTGCTTACAGCAGAAGGGAAAGAAAATAGAAAAGAAATGAATGCAAAAATTAGCACACAAGTGAAAAAAAAAATGGGAGATCTCTTCCAGCCACAAGCCATGACTCTAGGCCTCTTTGCGGCCGTGAGGCAGGTGCCGGAGAGCCTCCAACAGAGTGTTCCTTAGCCTCCTCAGGTGAGGCCTCACGTTCTGGTTCTCCAAGTAGATCTTACTGGTCGTGTACCAGCCTTGCTTTTGGATGGAATCGGGATCCTTCAGCACTGGGTGATTCTTGGGGTATTGATCGCTGAGCGAGCTCTCGTCGGCCTTGATGTGGTAGTCCATGTATTTGAGCTGCATGTCCGAAGAAGGCTTCTTGAAGGTGTCCCGCGCCACCCAATCCAGCCCGCCCATGGGCACCACCTGGATGAGCACGGCGCCTGCCGGGAGGAACACCATGTTGGTCAGCCCGGCGCCGTGCACGCCGATCATCACGTCGGCGGAGTTCACCAGCCGCGCGAACTTGGCCAGGTCGGTCGTGTTGTCGGGCTCGGCGATGCGCACGTCGAACCCCAGGCTCATGGCCATGTCCGCCATCCCCCTCTCGTTCAGGAACGCCCTCGTCTTCCTGCGGGATATGATCAGCAGTCTGGGCTTCCTCTTTGCATCCCACTGGTCGCCCCACGGCGCCGCCGTCGGCCTCTCCAGCCCATACGCCTTCCTCAGCATCGCCTTGAACTCCACCATGGAGTACCCCGTTGCAGTCTTGGAGGGGTCGACGCCCAGCTCCTTGTGGAAGCTCAACCCGACGAAGACGCGCGGGAAGCAGCGGACGGCGTCCGGGTCGTCGTCGTCGGCGTCGATGATGTCGTAGTTGGAGAGCTGATTGAGGATCGAGATGAATTTGCTGACCCACCAAGGCTTGTTTTCGGATACCACGAACTGGACCTCGCCGTGGAACTGGTGGGATGATATGAAGAGGGGAACAATGACGTCAGTGAAGTCATGGAAGAGGTTGCCGGTGAATCCTCCGATGGAGAAGACCAGCGCCGGGACCTTGTGGTGCACGGTGCATCGCGGGGGCGGCTCATTGCTGGACAAAGGCTTTAGAGTCCACTCCTCGATGTTCTTCATGGCTGGGCCGTCATGCTTTCTGCAATAAGGTTTGATCTTCCATTCTCGATCTGTCAAAGAAGGGTGGAGGAAGATGGTTCGGGAGCTTCCTCGCAATCTTGCATCGCCTTCCGCTCGGCAGACGTTGGATCTCTTGCTTGTTTCGGAGCATATCGGTTTGCTGATGACGGTCACAGTTTCTTCTGCAACAATTTTTGGAGGAGTTGCAACATCTCCTTCGTCATCTTCATCCTCTGCACGTAACGCAACACACGAACGATGGATCAACAGAAGTTGCTGCTGGTGCCTCTCCAAATGATCGACAGAACACATGCAAATTTTGCCAAAGACCTTGTAGATTTAGAGTCCTAATCTTCGTCGCTGCTTGTGCCTCCCCATATGGCCATGTTTTCCTCGAAAACAGCAGAGGAAAAAGGACATGCAGTCGAGATTACCTGGTAGAGCAGCTTCCCAACTCTTCGCCGCAGCCGACTCTGGGACCTCAATGGGTTCGACTTCTGCCAATGATCGTAGCTTTGCTGCAAGAAGAACAAAGAACACAAGCGCTAGATTTCGTCAAGAACAGAAAAGCTCAAACAAGAATCAGAGAGAGAGAGAGAGAGAGAGAGAGAGAGAGAGAGAGAGAGAGAGAGAGAGAGAGAGAGAGAGAGAGAGAGAGACCATATGGAGCAGAGCAATAGCGAGCCTTGATGAGAGAGAGGACGCAGAGGGAAAGAAGCATGGCGGCGACGATGAGCGCGTTGCCCATCCTTCTTGGCTCTAGCCTGGGAGGAACTCTGAGAGACTTCATTCTTCTCCCTCTCTTCTTCCTTCAACTCCCCAACCTATGCAGCACTCTTCTTCTGAAGTATATTAAAGGTTCAATCTTCTCGCAGACTACATTGTTGTGGCCATTCCCAGGATCGTTCGACTGTTCCCTGATCTCTCTGAACAACCCTTGCGGTGAAAAGAAACCCAAATGATAGCTTTATCACCTCATACTGGACATTTGTCGGACTGATGGACATATTGACCAGCTTTTTTCTGGTCAATCATAGCTAGATTTCCATCCTGTAGTAAATTTACCATGATGGCTTGACTTCTAGAGTGATGTCGCCCATAAGATGTTTGGAGAAGTGGCATTAGGAAGCCCAAAAACATGACAGACAAGGTTTCCTCACTACATTTCATCAGCGAAATATAATGAAGACAACAGTCACAAGAAAAGCAGCAATAACAAAAATTGGAATTTACAATCTTGCAACGAGAGAGAGGTGAAAAGGGAATGAATATTTCTTTTTTCTGTCCAACTTGTGAAGATATCAACAGCCACTGAGATTTCATTTTTTGGTTAGGTAGATAGATAGATAGATTGGTGGACATATTTTTTTAGTGCTGAAATCTGATTCAGTAAAAGGTTGTCATTTTCCAGTAAAATATGCACTGCTTGCTGCAGTTTAAAGGCATGACGATCTAAGGGAGAACCTACTTTAAGTATGTGCAACATCACCTTACCCCATGAAGAGTTCCTCTCTCTCTCTCTCTCTCTCTACAGGAAGAACTTCTACAGAGTTGGTAAGAACAGCTCAACCCCTCTCCTTCCGCCATCTGACTGTTGTGCTGAGTGAACTCGATGTGATTTTTTCGAGAACCACGTGAAATCATTCATAGAAGCTCGCATCAAGCTCGTGAATGATGGAATCTGTTCTCGGCACCATTGATTCAAATATTGGACGCAGGGCAAAGCAATTTGCGCTGCTTTCGTTCATCTGCAAGCCAACTCGATCGATGAGAAAAGAATGGACAGTCGAACAAGATTGCGGACGAGCAGTTAACATCACTTGATGATAACTACAGAACACCACATCACTTTTCATGCCTACCAATTAGCAACGCTGCAAGAAACTATATACATCAGATTCTTCGCCGGAAAAATCTAAGATATGCAGCATTTGATGCAAGAGCCTCACTGATCTAAATCTTTCTGCATCAAACTGGGCAGCTACATAGATTTCAGATTCTTCTCTTTTCTTTTCTCTGACATAACTTTCTCAGGTAATCGATGCCGAAGCATTTCCCAGATCTGCATGTATGATGAGACTGGAGACCCTAATGGCTATCAATTTCTTCTTTTGGACCTGTGGGGCCTTTGCACACAACCTATTGCTTGCCATATAATGTGGAGATGCATTAGAACTGGTAGGTCAACAACCTCCGAAATCTAAAGAGTCTATTCCAGCAACACTGTTACGCATGATTTGGCAGTGAAAAGAGAAGAACATCAAGCCCTCTGCATCCATCTCTTTAGATTATTGCAGCTTTTATCATTCTTAGTTAGGGCAGATTCATGGAGATGTTACTTTGATTCCCACTGCCCTCTTGTTCTATGTTCCGACGACACAATTAGGAGACCCACCATTGACGACCAACAGGGTACCTCAAAGCGATCATGCATAGGTTGGAGAAGCTCAACAAACACATCCCACCTTCAGCATAAGAACACACTACTGCTGAATCTACATGGTAACTATAGGAGAGGACAAGAAAGTGCAGCCTAAACAGGATGATGGGGATGTATAGACTTTGAACATCTATCGAGAGAATCATCTTACAGAGTCATTTCATTCAAACAAAGTTTTCTTAGTTCTTGGTCTAACTTCTCAAGCAAAGTAGGATGGGCAACCAAGCTGTGTGGAGTTGGTCTTGTAAGTTAATAGGAGATGCCCTAACTTTGATACCCAGGAGCTACAAAATAAATTGGTTCCGGCTGTAGATTTTTCATCCAACACTCCATATAAGTCTATTCAATTACCAACTGAAGCGTAATAAGTGTACCAAATGCTTTTTGATCTGGACATCTGTTAATACAAATGGAGTAGAATATGAATTGGATGGTGGAACAAATATAACTACAACAGGGATAATGAGTGCAGTGACAGAAACTTTTATCAAGCCAACTTGAACCAGCAAGTTAACAAAGTACGAACACCGTGCCCCCGGTTTCTTGGTTAGTGATGTAAACAAGAGAATGTTGCTTATGATCCTTGAAAAAACCAGTAACAATTAAAACGACCGATAGTTGAGATGTCACAAGTGAGAACCCCGGTTTCATTTTTCAAACGTGAACTTGTCTCACAGTTTAATTGAATAAAAAAGAGTCGAAGTCATCGAGAAAAACAGCTACTAACAGTACAGGAGGAATTGAAACCATAAACATAATTGCCACAAAAACAAACCAAAAAAAAAAAAAGAGAAAAAGGAATTTCCTCTACCTGCCAGACTGGTTTCCAGTCTCGGCATAAATTACGCCATTTACAAATGTGAGGCATATTTACATGGCACAATGAATGGTAGAAGAAAAATCTGGAAGGCAATCATAACCTTTTTTTCATCACTACTCGATGAATATGCGACGACCAAACGAGTAGGAAGATAACGAGGGCCATACCCACAGTCGTCCAGAATGTAATCAACCACAGGGGCATTGGATTGGGAAAGAGACCTGGTTTGAGGAATTACTAATCAGACTGTGATAGCAGAAATTAACTTTGCAAGCAGCACATTGGAAGTATAAACCATAAAAACCAAAATATTAGGCACCCACCATGCCCAAATTTGACACATATCAGAAGCTCCACTATGCAAATCGCTAGTGAAAGCCAACAGAATGCTCCAACCTTCTTCACAGGCTTTCTGAAACCATTGATCATGTTAGTCATCCTTCTGGTTCTAGGTGCAACAGTTGCTTGTGATCATCGCATTTAGGAAAGTGAAAACACATCAAAAATTAGATACCATTTTGTGTTTTAATAAATTAAGAACTAGTGGTACATGCTAACGATTAACTTGAGATGAACAGGAATTTTGCACATTTAGTAAAGAAATACTTTTTTTTATGGTAGAAGCAAGCATACCTGTCTTGCAAGTAGGTATTGTACTCACGGATAGTTGGTATAGCAATTAACCACCACAGAACCAATCTATAAATAATCAAGGGGTTTCTAGGTGGAATCCAAAGACAAAACTTGAGAAAGAAGGTATTGAGCTCCACGATCATAAAAACAACACAGAGGCACAGCACTTGAATGAACCTCCATGGTCCAAGCAAAGGATGCCATTCATCTTTGTCCCATCGTGCGGGTGTAAATTGCCCCAATGTTCTTTTGACCTTGAAAAACAAATAACATGTATATAGATGAAAAAAATGAATACATGCCGAATCCAGATAGCCCATGTTATATCTTTGAGATAACAAAGCAATTAGTGTGGCAGGGAAGCAATTAAGACATGCATTAAAAAATATGAATATTCCCAACTAGCCCATAAATTCCATCAGTTTGTACGTGTTCAAACGTAAGAAATTAACTAGACTCTATAAGAGAACACAATAGAAGCCAACAATCGAAGCATATAGCAGGGATGGGGCTTACAATGATTAAAAAATCATGTACAGCAATCTTTCTCAAGATTTTGATAAACATGAAACTAATGCATAGTAAGAATTAAGAAACCAGAACAAGAATTTACAGTCTCTTGTAGTGAACAGAGATCAAAAGATAGCAATGTATAGACATGGATCATTGATAGACATGGATTCTCATAACAAAGTACAAACCATAAGGCAGCTAGTTTGCTAATTCGCTTAATCGCAAGCTTAACCATTAGATCCAAATCAGGCTCAGCGTCTTGGAACATGGTTAGATCCAGAGGCTGGAATCAAGCCCAACTAGGATAAAATGCCCTGGGGAGGAATGTCTAATGTAAGATACTGCAAGCTAGATTGAGCATCTTGCTGAATCTTTTTTAACAGGGCCCCTAATCCAGCCTGCTTGAAACCCCTACATGACCAATTTTGACATTCCTCTCAATCTAAGCAAATCCTTTGGTACTTTATATTTCATCGTGTCATTTAGCACTTCTATTCAAGTTGGTTCTTCTATGCATGAAATGATTTCTGTTGAAGATATCCAAACATCCATAAAATATTTCTGCCTCAACTTCACCTGAATTTGTGAAGCTTCCAGATTTGCACAAATGCAATCTCAACAATCTAATTGCAAATATTCAATTTCTGGTCAAAATTTTGAAGTACTCTTTTTTGTACAATTTTGGCTATATTAGATATTATCTACTTTTCTGGATAAAAACAAGTTACTGTATGTAGACACCAAATTGAAAAGAATGATAGAAATTAGAAAGTATACCCTGCAGCAAATCCTACACTTGTTCTGGCAAGCACTTATTTAAAAAGTCAGTTTACAATTCACTGGGTAAACATAGGCATGAGATATTTGCACCAAGGATCCATCATCGCTGAAAGGGCACATGACATGACAGTCATTAATCTGCACCATTCATGACCAGCGCATGATCATGACACAAGCACCAATGACTGACAACTTGTGTCATGACATGTGCACAATGGCAATTTAATCATAAATCAATCAGTGCCTGCAGATTATAGATGACCAGCAGCTTGACAACACATATCTATTGGTGGTGCAGCAAGATCAGTTTTGTGTGAGGCTGACCACAATTTGAACTTATCAAGGAGCAACATGATGGTGAGATGCTGAACATTTATGCACTGGCAGCTCTTCAAGCCCAGTGAAGTCACCTGCTATCCAAATGCCACATGTTCCAAAGGCCTCCCAAATAGTCATGATACCTTTCTATAACCAGCCGATACCAGATCATCATGCAATCTTTTCCAGCATTACATATGAATTTGAAAAGAATATAAATAATTAATTAGAGGTCAATAGACCTCTGTGTAATCTTTTCTGACATTTACTAGTATATTGATTCTGCAAAATGGTGAGGCTAATTTTACTTGTTTGTGAAACCATATCAAGAAATTCATGGTAAGACTTCGATTTGATTCTTAGAAGAGAAGCATTTGTTCCCTAAATTAAGCAACAAGAGAAAAAAAGAATCATTTAGGGTATGTATGTTTAATATATCGTGTAACTCTTTCTGATCTGCCTATTTTCATTCTACAAAGGTCACAAGAGAGGTAATGGTAATATATCAAGTATCAAAGCATTAGCAGAAATGCTGCAAACAAATTCATTAATTGATCTCTGAAATCTGAAAAAAAAAATTCTTATCCTAATCTATTGTAAGAAAAGAATAACGCAACCATTATATTCATAATGCTCTAATCAACAGATAATTAATCATGTTCCTGAGAACAAAGGAAGGATAAATATCAGGTCCAACCTGCAACATAATCATAAAGGCAGACTCGAATATTCATAAAAGCTGTAGAATACTGTAATAGTACATACTTTACCAATGATATTTGGCTGGCGACTTATGCCAACCCATTCATAGGTTTTCCCATCAAAGTACCTAACAGTACGCATTCCTGCACAAATACCTGAACATGAACCAAAATATCATCATAATGTCAGCCAAATCTTTTGTTTCCTTTTTTTGGTTGATTAAATTTCATAGATCATGCATAAAAAGAACCTCATATGTTAAAAAGAAATATAAACCAAAAAAAATACAGAATCTAACTTACGAATTTCATGGGTGAATAGTCAAATCCTGATAGTTCAGAAAAGTCTCCTTTTACAAATTAGTTACATGGTTATGATAATTCAACAAGCTGTCACTACATAAACCATCAAGTAAATGTCATCATGAGAAACAAAAGATAACAATTCCAAATTAATCTCTTAATTTCTGTCTCGATTTGCTAGCATCCCTTTGCACTTGTCCTTCACCAATAAAAACATAACCCAGAGTGACACTTCATTACGTCCCAAGAACAGTAATAAAGCCATTTAGGAATGAGTTTCCTCATAATACAGCTACAATCAACAGAAATAAGAAAGCAGCAAGTGCCCAATAGTGCTCTGCCATATAGACAGATTTATATAAGTGAGTCGTTTCAGAAGCACAAGCAAAAGGTGGAAGCAAAATCTCAGAATTTTTGCAAGTCCAACAATGAATATTCTAGCTGTTGAGGAAGCTTCTACCAACAACCTAACAATATTATGAAGTAGAACACAAACCAGATACACTGAGCAAACCTCTTTTTAACCTATTAAACTTACCCAGATAGAAATTACAGAAAAGGCTCATTGACATGTCCGAAAATTCAAATATATACAACTCTTTTAAGAAGAAGAGAAACCACAAGGTTGAAGCCCAGAAGCCCACAGGGTTGAAGCAATGATGACATCCTATCATGGAATTAAGAAACCAACCAAATAACAAAATAACATGGATGCATAAATCAGAGACTACAATCATACCCCAGTTTGACGTAAACAACGATTTCAATAAACTAAAGGGAAAACTAAGTCACACTTTTCGTAATTGAAGTATAAGCTGTGGACATAGTTATAGCCTTAGAGATATTGAATGAAACCTTATGCCACATAAGAGTTGGATGAGGCTCACAAAAAAATTTATGTTCTGTTTAGCTGTGCTAGTTTAAACTTGGGAAATTCAAAACTGGATAAGCATTGTTTGCATTCAGAAACAATATAAAAGCAAATGGGGTCTCACCAAACCAATTGCAGATTAAGATGTCCAAAATAATACTGTCCCACCAACACTCGTTGAAATTCGGCAACATATGACGAAAAGTAAGCTGTGATTGTTGGATGGAAAACTTTTAAAATGCTGGATTCTTAAAGGGAAAAAAATCATAATCTATATTAGTAATCACTGCTCAATGTGAACACAGACCTCCATTAATTCAAAGCCAACTGACAACACCCACAAAAGGGGCTGGTTACGTATCATTATCCCCTTCCCCCACCATCCAAAAATATGAGCAAGAACAAACTCATCAAATAATGTCTCCTGGAAATAATATAAGAAACAATTAGTAATTGCAACACTACAAAATATGTTTTGCTTGAAAACATTAAGAAATATAGAATAAAAGAGATTAGGTTGAAGAATGAAGAAATCATACATAAACATTGATAAACCTGCTTTTTGGATTATCAGGGACATAAATACGACAATCAGCTCCATATGACCTTTCAGGTAGTTCTGTACAATATAAACAGAATTCTGATTTTTTATTTACAAAAAATGATATTTTTATAACACAAATTTAAAGGTTCCTGATCAATGCTTACCGACTCCTAGATCAGGGTGGAGATATTTCATAAACTGCCGAGCATCATCACGATTCTGGGGAGTGGAGAAAAGACACCAGAGAAATGATTACAGAATTTAGAGATGGAAGTGATCACAAAACTTAGGTTGTGTATATTTAGATTTGAGTGTAGACTCTTCTCAGAACACAACAAGAAGTACAAAAGGTAAAATACCAATCAAACAGAAGCACCAGTCTTCTAAAATGTTTTTTTTTAAGGTTACAAGACCAACCAAAAGTCAAGTACTTATTACATGGTCCACCATGACACACGCTAAGAGGAAAAAGACAGAACAGATTAGCTGATATTGCACAAATTTAAAAATGTGACTAAAACTTCATCTGATTCTAGATCAACAATACCAAGTACCAGAGCAAAGCAAAAGAAAACGATTCAAAAATATTAACAATAGAAAGAAGATTCACAGATGATAATGTTCTTAGTGATTTATACCTGGAAAAGCAAAAAAGTGAGGGCAACAAGGTACACCACAGCCATTCCATGAACCAAGCGCCAAATGGCAGGATGTGGCCTTATAAGGACCCTGAAAAACATTTATGCTGTGAACAAGGTATAAATTACCATGCCATCTTATACGAATACAGAAACAGCTTTAAAAATGCAAGTCTAAAGACAAGTGACAACTTTTTGCTAGCAAACTAGATTGTACATCTTGAAGGAGACAGAACTTCCCACCACTTATATGATTCGACATTAAAAAAAAATAAGAAAAAAACAATCATTTGCTATGCTTAAATTTCCATGAGCAAGTACCACAAGATCCTCCATGGCTATCAAATCATCCTGCATACTAGTGTTGATACCAGATACTTCATGACTTCAAATGTTGAATATTAGCAGCAAAGTACAAGATAGAAACAATTTTATTTCTGATGCCTATATAGAGGGACAGTTGCTTAGGAAACATCACTAAGATTTCATTGATTGTAGAAGTATAGGTAAATTTCATGACTTTCATGTTTAATATGCTTAGGAAAGGCATATGAACCATGTTTCATTCCCCAGATAAATTGAGAACATGAAAATTAATGAAGAGAAAACAAATTTAAATCCTCGGATTGAGCAATGGAAGTCATAACTTACGTTGAAGGTGCTTGCAGCAAGGAATAGGCTAGGAACACTGCAATCATTGCCCAAACACCCCTGAAAAACAAAGAAAGATCAATGATAACAAGTCTGATACAATAAAAGCAAATTTAAATATACAAACTACCAAGAGCAAATATGATGCAGAGAGAACCATTCATCAGTAAATAACTTATAGAACATAGCTTCGACATTAAGCTCATAATCAAAATGCAAGCAAAGAAAATAACTTATCAAAAGTATTTTCAGTAATGTAATAAGCACACCTCTTTACTGATGAGACAATGTCTTTTGATGCTGTGCTTTCAGGATCAAGTGCTCCACTTGCCCAACTGTAAAAAAAGATGGTCATGTAAACCTGCCAATCCGTAATAAAACCATAAAACATTAACAAGTATATGCATTATAGGACTGTCAGGTTTCTTATGTAGTGTCTTAGTGCTTTCTGAACAGCGACTCAATCTTGACTTTTGCTTCACACTACAACTTGCTAATGAGTTTTTCTGTTGCTCTTAAAATGGCTTACTAGAAATTTACCAAGGCCTCACCACCATATCTTTATGTAAGGTTACCTATAAGTTTGTGGAAGACTACCGACATTCACACACACACACAAACTATCAAACTAGAAAGAGCCATAACTCACACTAATATACATGTCCCGATGAGGAGTAAAGATATTGTGCGTGGCTTGTATGCCCAAGCTGTCCATGGATCAAGCTCGCCAAAATCACTTTTAGATCTCGCATCAATATCTCCTTGAGCCATGTGGTTCCTTCTTGTTATCTTTACTAGGCCATTGGCCTCCATGAGCAAGAGCCAAGCTGCTCCCTGGTGTCATTAATCGATGAATGAGAGACATAAAACTCGTATATGAAGAACGTTAAAAAATGAGCAGACGTCGTTCCTGAGAAACAACATAAAATTCAATCATGTAGGTTCCAAAACCAATCCAACATAAGATTCATTGTAATAATCAGTCCTACGGCTATGAACTGTCAGAAAGAACCACCTCTTGATACAACCAAGTCGTCTTCTACGACTTAAAACGAACAGTGATGAAGATATCTAACACGCAGATTGCTGCAAATCACAAATAAAAGCACATGACTCTAAAAAGATCGCCTGCGAAAAAGATTATATCAGCAGAAATACAAATGGCTACATTATTATAAGCGGCGGTTTCAGTTTTAAATCTCACAAATTAGGAAATAGTACTTAGAGTGGTAACGATAAATTAAAAGAGAAATTGGAAAAGACAATCTTTACAACTTCGAATACGCGAAGGACGGAGACCACTCAAGAAAACAAGAAACATTTTTTGCGAATTCATAAGCCTTAATCACAATCCAAAATCCAAACTTGAGAGCATCTAAGCGACCCATTCAAAGGAAACGCCATAGCCGCTTCTGCTAAATCTACACCAGTGATCATTTTCCTTGGCTAATATTCTCGAAACCAAGCACCAAAATAAACATTAACGATAAAGATGTTCTCGGAGGAACACAATCTTATGGTCGAGTATCTGATAAAGCGAATAGAACGCAACAAAGGCAAGAAACCATACCCTCCTCATTTTCGAAAAGAACGATCTTTTCCAAATTATGGAGACAAAACACCAAGAAAAGGGTAGAACTACCCCAAAAATAGAAGGTTTTAACAAGAGATTCCAATCAAGAACGCAGGGTACCTTATACAGAGAAGATTGTACTCTTCCTTAGCGTTTCTTTCTTTTTCCCGGTAATGTAACCGGAATGCGGAGAACGATAACAAAGCAATGGACTGAAAGCGTCGCAGGAAAACTGGAAGAGAAACACGAGAAAGGCGGTTCCTTTATTTCCCGTTTCTTGACGGATACTCACGTAGGGAGTGGCCGACAAGCCGGCCCCCGCCGTACGATCAGAGGACTGCGAGATGATCAAGCCGCAAGCTTCTTAGTTCTCCTCAATCCTCGCTATTCGATCGCGAGAGGCGAAAGCAGGGTCTGCGAGAAGAACGATTTATAAACGAAAGAGTGAGTGAGAGAGACGGAAGAAAGAGATTCCGAAGGTGGTCAAAAGGTTCATCGATCCATGGGAAGCGCAGAGATTATGTACGATAGTGCCCTTTTAGTCTATCATATTTACATAAGAGGCCACTGTGTGCATAGTACGAGGATCACTTATTATATATTTTTTTTATAAAAAATGTATATAATTATATACAACGCTTAATTAGATTACTACTTAATACATTAGGTTGGATGTATTGGTATTTAAAATCAAACTCCTTGAGATTAATAATAATACAATTAATCTGTTTAATTATAATAGCGCTTCCTTCGGGTGGAGAAATGGAAAGAATGGCAGCACAGTTCTTATACCCGATTAACATGAAATCATAATGAAATAAGAGAAAGATTCTTATCTGAGAAGCGAAGCCAGCCAGCAAAAACAAAGTTCCTCCCTCAGGTGAAGAGTAGCCAAACAGGGAAGCCGGTGAACTGAGACCCTTCAGGAAGGAAATCAATGGCTACAGCTTGGAGGGGGGAGACGACGGGGAGATAAGGACACACTAAAAGGGCCAATAGAAGGGCGTAGGCCGTAGGGCTGTCCCATGTATCTTTCCACGCTCGCTGACACCGCAAGAACAGTGATCCCCCCTCAGAGATTTCCACTGTCATCATAATAGCCTCCTCGTCTTCAGAGTACTGTTCCTACACAAGCGCGCACACACCCTCAGCGTCCATTCAAATCAGCACTTTCCTTCTCCGAATGCCTATACGTACGTGCGCGAAAGGTTGGGGAATGAAGTTAAATGATGCTCTGATGGCAAAGTACGGTGCATCAGAAACTAATGAGTAGCAGCTATCTGGTTTTTAAAAGAGGTGATAAGGACGCGACCTAAGATCCACAAAGTCAATCCATAGGCTTTCTTCTCTCCTTCAACCCTGTGCTTCATCCGCACGTATGGTCATCCAACAGCAGTTTGCTGAACGAATGTAACCCGATGTCGTGAGGTGTTGCAGCATGTCTCAAGCTTGCATCAGTAAGAAGCCATGGATCTGTTCCGAGAAATTGTAAGCAATTCATTCATGTCTTTCTCCTAGCGAGTTCGCATCCGAGAAGACACCAAAATATATGGGCATTTAAAGATCCTAGAACCTACCGACCAGAGTAAACTAATGCCTGCACCAATCTCAACTGGTGTGGAAGGCCACATTTGCTCCCACAAGGTCTCCCCACTTGCTGTAGCGGAATAGTATATCCGCAAGCTGACTTGATGTCCCACAGACGATTCCTGTTATTAGAACAAGGAAAATGAATGCATGGAGATGTGTGCAGAACTGTGTGCACACGATACTTGCCCGTGCCTTCCTGTAGTAAAATCTAGAACTGTGGTCATCCCGCGTCCAAAACCTTCAACGAAGCAAAGAACAGTGACGACAGTAGATTTAAGTTCGAGGGTGGATGAAACAAGGGTTTCTGCGAAACTTTCAGCAGAGAGTATCTCAGCAATGATTTATCCCTTTTCACGCTTAACGGCGCCAAACTCGGCCGCACGATTCACAGAGCCCAAGCTCAGCTCCCCGTCGCCATTGACGCATCCAAGAAAAGGTTTATGAACGGAGGAGCAAGAGAAGAGCTGGCACGCATCCATCTGCAATTGGATGCGATTCACTAGCAGGTGGAATGAGGACGGCTGAAATGACCCACTCAACGTGATTTTTTCTTTTCTTTCTCCGTCCGTTTTTTTATCATTCAGAAAGATGAGAGAGAGATTGTGTATGATCGGCTGAAATGGTTTGGTTGATTCAATATAACACTTCTCTTTCATCATCTTTTTCTATTTGTTTTTTAGTTTTTCTAGATTAAAAAGCCTAAGAATAATCTACCTAATATTCCGCCAACTTGACTGTCCATATCGTTGATTCCGATTCTTCTAAAGATGGTTCCAATTTCCAAAGAATGTAATCAAGACTACACTTTATATGGGAACCACTCTTTCTTCTTTTTATTATTATTTTAGATGAAATGATCGAATATGTTATTATAAAAAGTACCAAGGCAATCATTCTAAATTGCTCATCAATATCTGCATTGATTTCATCTTGAATGATAGCGATCACATCTTGGTATATATTTTACCGTCCTCCTCCATCAATCGATGCCTGCTCTTTGTTTTAATACTACTGCACTCGTCTTTCTGGACTTCAATCGTCTAACCCATTATGATCATCATCATTCAAAGCTCAGCTATCATCGATGTCAAATGTATCATCAGAAGGCATATTCCACCTTTCTCGACATGGGAAGCCACACAAAGGTGCCATCGTCGCCGATAATAACTCTCAGCGCTTCCCAACCACTATGAGCCGTTTCCCCAAGGCCCGACGACAGCATCATGAGGAGGGTAAAAGAAGTCAGAGAAAGAAGGACGTCCGTGTGGTCCTTCGGCCACCTCAGATCCCGTCCTTGCCTCCGTTGTTATTAGCCAAAAAATGGCAAAAGAAGCGTGGGGGCATGGCGGCGTGGGCCTCGCTCGGGGCACCATAAAAGGAAAAGAAAACATCCAAAAATCTTCAAAATGCTGCATGCACACAGTAATATTACTGCTACGTAAACGCAAGCTAACAGCAGCCGAGATTTAAATCCCCCCCCTCGCTCTCGTTCATCGCCTTTATGTTTGCGCTAGTCAGGAAGGAGACGACAGAATGGCCAAAAGGTGGTCTCATATGCTTGCCAGCCCGACTCTATAAGCTACAGGACAAAAGGTCCCACGAGAGGCGACAAAGGGTGACATCGCCTACACATATCGGCAGTACTTGGTGCGGCCTTGGGCTGTCAGACCTAACCCTTGAACCCAAAGATAACGACGACAACTATTGGGACCCAACATTGATACTTGTGGTACAATTATTTTGATCATCCTGGTCTAGGTTAAGCGGGAGAAACCTTGAGATCCCACCCAAATGTGCATGTTTTCTTTTGTCTGCAGTTTTCTCATGGCTAATTTACTGACACAGTAACCAGAAAAAAAAAAGGGGGGGAGAATGGAGCCTATTGTTGACCATTGACTGCAGCGAGACAGTAGTAGTTGGTGTTGAGAGTCTGAAAGCGCTGCAGAGCTCGAAAAGAGTGTTTGCACATCTGATGACTGCGACGGTGACGGACGCTAATATTTAGTAAGCGAAGGGAATCTGTGATGGTGGGAGGGAAGGGAGGGGGCGCGGGGTTGCAGTGAATGGCAAGGAACAAGCGTCCAGCACAACAGCCCGATCGCGATCGGACGGTGCTCGATTGTCGGATGTTGACAAGCACAGCCTGGAAGACAGCTGTCCGACATCCGCAGGGGGGGCCCATCAGCTACAGGTTGTGCCGTGGCCCACCGCAGCATAATTGACCGGTCAAACGCCTTCCCTTCCACCTGATCATGTCACGGCAAGGGTAACAGTAGATCGCAGGACGGCATGCAGCATCAGAACAACAGGAGATCGCAGGACAGCATCATCAGAACCGTCGTTCCGGTGAACGCCCACCGAGTGGGAAACGGGGGAGCCGCAAGACGAGCACCTGTTTGTATTTCGGAAAACAAGGCATGTAGTTCTGCTGCTGCTGCTGCTGCTGCTGTTGCTGAGGATGGGAGATGCAAGAAAAGAACATGATTTGTATCGGATTGCCTCGCCATGGATAGATAAGCAGTCATATTTAGCTTCAATACACACACACACATGCATTAGAAATGTTTGCACAAAAATCGAGGCACATGTGGCGTGGATTATGATATACTTCTTATCTTCCACTCCAGAACAGCCAGAAAAAGGTCAGACTGCAATTATATGAATAAAAAGTGAACGCATGTAAAATGTAATTTTCAGAATAATGTAGTTAATAGTAGCGGCAGTAACAGAGAGTGCACAAATAAAACAAAGATTCTTACAGGGATAGGCCGATCATAGGCCCATTTGTTGCCAGTCCAGTGGCCCAGACAGTACGTCTACACTTCTATTATATTCTAAAGAAGCTCGTTATTCTTTCTCCTTGCACAATTCTCGTTCTCTGTATAGAATGAAAAAGAGCAAGTGAAAGGCAAGAAATAATCCAACCACAAAAGACAAGAATAGGACACATGATGCAAGCAATAAAATTGATGTGAAAGATGAGTGGTACATCGTACCTTCGATTAACCAACAGAAACAATAAGCAAACCTGGGACACGTTCAACATGTCAAAAAAAGGAAAAGCATTGAGTGACACCAGTCTGATGGGAGTGATCAGCTAATATCGAGAGTGCTGAGATGCTTAACAAAGAAATCAGCTAAAAGAACCCTAAGAGCACAATCGAAATGCATTAGTATTAAGACCTTAGTTCCTTGCCACTTCCATGATGGCGACATATCCCATAAGGAGCAGCAACCCACCAAAGGATGTTTTAGACAGAGGAAAATTGAAGCTACACTTTGGATCTCAACTTTTGATCGAAAGGTTTAACAATCTACGACAGAAAGCCGTAACAAGGGAAGGAAATGCTTCACCCCTACTACCTAGACAGTGTCTTTGCCATGATTATCTTCCTTTGTGAACCTCCCACCAGAATTGACACTTTGGGAGCTCAACTGTGGGCTTCCAACATTTACAATGCCCGAAATAACCTGCCTGTCTGGTACTCTGGGTACCTGTCGAGGACTAACTGCTGCTGGGATCGCTGGTAAATTATGCTGCTCAAGCGGGCCTAATCGCTGGAGCTGTTGATGCTGTAAATTCTGTAGCAGACTTTGCAAGATCCACATGCAGCTGATTCTGTTGATCAGAGGTATTGTTGCACAAGTCCATTAATGGCTTGTTAAAATGCAGCAGAGACTTGTCTCTATTTTGGAATGGATACACGTTGCTTCTACCCAGAGCATGATCCAGGTTTAATGCCATCCCAGATCCATTACTCGTATGTCTCATACCTAGACCAACATCCATCCCTGGATCCACTGCCACTCTGGTCTTTGCTAGATCAACTGCCTGACTTGTTTGACTGGTGCCTCTGTTTAAGAAATGTTGACGAGGATTTTTGGAACCAGAAATTTGCCCAAGTTCTTCCCCGCACATGACATCATCTTCAGTTCCACCACCGGCCACTTTGCTTTGCAAGATTCTCTGAGGCTGCTGTGGAATTTGCTGCAAGCCAATAAGCGATAGAATGGCAGCACTATTTACATTATCCAATGTGTCTTTGTGAAGTGTCATGGATCTCCAACCATTAGGAATGTGCTGATGCATGAAACCAAAACCGGTAAGAGCTTCTAACTGTTGTTGCCTGGCCACAGCGAAAGATGGCGTCAATCTTGTTGGAAGTAGAATCTTTTTATGTGAAAAATGATGCAGATGCATAGTGCAGATGCTCTTATCTAATGTTGTAACTCTCCTCGATGGATGATCCATGTTAGCAGTTCCATAAGGGAGCAATGGAACGCCAGAAAAACCATTATGTTGAGAACTACTGAAAGAAGAATCAGAGGTGGTAGATGAAGAATGTTCCAGCTGATCATTCACAAGTTCATATCCGTCATGTTCCATCTGAACAAGCAAGAGCTACACTGTGAGGTTCATCATCATCAAGTAGGCTTTTTCCTAACATCATGGGAAAAATAACCCAAAAATAACAAGACACCATAGACAATTTAGTAGGCCTCAAGGAAACATCCTAGCGGTTAAGCAGTAGTGTTCACATTCAAGAGATTAAGAGTTCGAGTATGCATGCTAAATAATAGTTGGACACAAGGATTGTGCTAATAAAAACATGGACAATTTGATAATTTTCTATGAACAATTGTAAATCAGACTGTCCATAAATTTAAAAGATTAATATGTAATACACTAATACAAAGAAAAGTGCAATAGGAATTTAGGAGTATTATACTAATTAGATGTCTTTATCTACCACAAGTTTCTACATTATGCTACCAAGAAAAAGTTAACAGAATGAACACTGATTCACACCTTTCCTGCATATGATGTATTGACATGTCAATACAGAAACTCAAAGCTCTATAGCTCTTGATTCCAGGAGTAGTTGTGCAAGCTTCATAGAAAGGCAAAAATGCAAGCAAGAAAGGCAGACTTACCAATGAAGTGAACTGAGCAGCAAACAAGTCTGCAAGATGCTGTAAAGCAGGTCATCAAATGGGTGAAAACAACTATACTTTGAAAATGTTGATCAACAATAAACTTAGTTGATCAAGACTTACAAGTGTCGGAAGTAAAGCAATATGGAAGCGCTTCTCATCAGTTATGTAGACAATTTCAGCTCCCACCTTGTGACCACAAGGCTCATCAATTTCGGTCAAGACAAGCTTTCTCCAAGACTCAGAAGCCGAGAAGGGTAAGCTATTTCCTGAGGAGAAGAAACTTGAAGCAGATGAGCTTAAAAAAGAAAACCAGATAACCGAAACAGATTGCGTACCTCCAAAGAAAAATAGAACACGCCTATATGTTAGTATGCGGGTTTTGCAAACATTTATACTTCCATCAATTTCTTCACTATCTTCAGGCATCAAGATCCCAACTGGTGGTAAGAGGGAACATGATGATGCTTTTGTCATAACGTAACTGTCAACTTTGTTCTTCTTGCAGCCAAGTCCATACCTAAAGAGCATTAAATAATAGCATAATTTACCTGGGACGAAATAAAAAAACATTTTCCTGCATGTTTTACTTGCTATATGGACAGACATTGGCAAGAGGACGAGCCTCAGCATCATGATTAAGTTGTTTCCATGTGACTAGTTGACTACGATTCAAGTCACCAAAACAGTCTCCCTGCTTACAAGGGTAAGGTTATGTACATTAAACCTCATCAAACACCCCATCGGTGGGAGCCTTGTGCAAAGGTTATCCTTTTCAAGCAAGAAATGTCCTTTTCATGTTCAGTCATTGGCTGGCTAACAGATACAATGATTGTTGAGAAAAAAAATCATCTTTGATAAGAAGGTTTTGAGTTGAGGAGGACCTTTGTGTTACAATTTGAATCTTGGAAAAACTTTCAAGAAGTCATTGGCTGGCTAACAGATATAATGATTGTTGAGGGAAAAAAAATCATCTTTAATAAGAAGGTTTTGACTTGAGTAGGACCTTTGTGTTATAATTTGAATCTTGGAGAACTTCTCAAGAATGGTCGTAACATCATTAGCTTCTGATGGAGCCGATGCAGGTACGATCTCAGCTGAGGAACCATTTGATATGTCCTGAACTCGTGTAGCATTAACACTTGTGTCAAAGTTAATTCCAATTGTGCCCTCAGCAAAAGCTGAGGTAAGAGCTTTGGGCTTCTTCTTCAGTATCATCTTACTCACCTGTACTAAGGTACTGTTGGACACAGATGTCATGGAAGCAGTTCCAGCTGAAGCCACAGGATCTACTGTAGTATCTTCCTTCTGTAACTTAGTTGCAGCAACTTCCTGACATGTCCTAGAAGTTCCCAATGACATTATCTGGTTTTCACCCAACTGAGACACTGGAAATTGGTCTGAACTTTCAGCTGAAACCTGATAACCCTGAGTCGATTTTCTTTTCCGAGAAGCATTCCCATTCTTTGGGTGTTTCACAATGGATGGACCATCTTTATCACACTGCAGACGAAATGGCAGAGACTTCTGAACTGATAACTGCTGCTTTAAAATCTTACTTCTGGCATCCACTAGATTTTCCTTCTTACCCTTCACCAAATCTGACCTAGATAAAGCTTTTGCTTCAGTAAGCTCTTTTTTTACCATATCTTTTGCTGCTTCTTTGTATAGCTGAGAGGTCGTTTGAACCTCAACCTCTGGAATTATTTTCATTGAAGTCTCACTTATCGACAGACAACTATGTCGATCACAAGTTACAACAAACTGGCTAATCTGAACTTCCTGTTGCTTCTTTGACAACTTGACTCTCCTCTGTTCTTTCTTTCCAGACATCACATCCTTTTCTGCTTGTGAAATATCCGAGACTGGTGTTCCTTGTTTTGGCCTTTTTACAGCAGTATTCTGAGCAACTTCTTCTTGGAACTGGCTCCTTTTTCCAAGAGTAGCACAATATTCAGTACGAAGTAGAGAGTTTTTTGAATTGTGATCAGGTGGTAATAGAAAACTTGGTATTGCTGCAGCATTAGTTGGAACGGGGAGAGAGCAAACTGCATCTGAGATACTGAATGGTTGTGAAGCCATTTGTGAAGTATGAAGTGTACTGTGGTTCCGATCAGTATCTTGCTGTATGAATGGCATGCTCCTTAAAATGATATTCCGAGCATAACATAATCCTCCATGTTCAAGGGAACCACTTGTTTGTGGCTTCAAGTTGTCAATAATCCTGCTGCTTGCCATTTCTATAGGGACAGACTTGAGACCAATTCCAGGCTCATCATGCTGCTTTCTTGTCAATCTCCTCCCCATTATGCTTAAATCAAGCTACATAATCCTCAGAGCTGGTTATGCAACTTGGAACCATATCATAACCCAAGAGTGCAATTTAAACCATCATAACTATTACCTTCTTCGAAGTTGGCGTCCTGCACAATCTGTCCAAAGATGGCTCTGGGCACAAATGAAGCAGCGGTTGCAAGGACTTGATGATCCCAGACTCAACTTGCTGAAAATAACTCAAGAAAACGAAAACAACAACATCAAGTTTGAAGTGATAACAAGCATTGGTATAACATACTAGCTGAGCACACAAACCAATAGATCATCATAAGTCCAAGAATCATCTGAGATTGATTGCAAGTCTTTGACCACACTTTCATTACCCATCCGTAAGCAGACTTTATGAACTTTAGGAAACTCATCATGAGAGGAATCACATACACCAAGCCTCAATTTAGACAAAGAGGTGCGAAAGTCCCACACCTACCAGAATAGATATTCATTTTGGTTATCATATATCAAACAAATAAAAACATATGCAGAGATAACTATGGCCAAAGTCCAAATAAGAAAATTCTAGTACCACAAAATAACAACATAGCATTAGCCCTAAAGAAAGCATGGATGCAAAAGAGATGCAGAAGAGATGCAGAACTCTAGCTACTCGCACAGGAAATAAAAACTTTCTATTATATCACCACCAACAGCATGAGGGAAGACATGTGCATTTGAACTTGAACCCTAATGCTAGATGCAAAAGAAAATAACTCCATCTCACAGGCTGTGGAATTCACCATTTTTTCTTTCTTTATGGGCACTTAAAGTATTCATCACCTTCAATATCTTTCTTCGCCACAGCTGAGACATAAAGTAAACTCACAAATGGCCAATGTCATGGTAATGACTCGAATGCATGATTGCATGTGGATAAAAAGTATGGCTTCTTAGATGTTGACAAATAATCAAGGACTGTGACACGCGTCGTCTAGGCAACTCCAAATGTATCATACCATGGCAAGATGTGGTTGAACTAGAACATGATGGTATGTAGCATATTGGGCATCAGCAGATGTTTGGTAGAGGTGTACCCTATCACTGGGTTATCTTTTTTTAATTAAAATTATAAAAATATATGATATATAATTTTAAAAAATTAAAAATATTGTTCATTATTACCAACCTGCACATCATATTATTTTATATAACTGCATGTCACTGGTTATGGCCAAATCCCAAACAGCATAGAAAAGGAAGTGGGAGGAAACTCACAAAAAAAAAAAGCAATGAAAGGAATAGGATTTTGACTAGAAGAACACCATTTAAAAAGTAATGGTGTTAGAAATATGTTGAAATCATGTAAAAATAAATTTAGAAGCTTTAGAATCCAACTTCTGTACCAATCCAAAGCCTTTGGATTTAAAAATCCTCTTATTCTTGCATTTGCTTTATAGTATTTTGCAAAATAAGTTAGGATAAACATGTCAAGTGCCAAGCATGTGATGCCATATACCAGTGATCTGTTTTGTGTGCCAAATTATGCTGGTCATGGTGCATGAGACATACACAAGGAGACTGCAACCATATGAGAGAATATTGATCCATGGTCTAGCATGTATTCCAGAATCTTGTCAAGATAGTACATGCCAATGAAATTTGAAATGCCATCAATAAAGTTACCACAAACATGGCAAAAGAGAATTCCCTTGTGAACTTATAAGATGTCAAACATAAACTTCTGAATATCAATCATCACGAGTACACCATAAGAAAACAAACGAAGCAAATAATGATGAACTAATATGATAATGATCTAGCAGTACTTCACCTCACAAAAAAGATTTCCATTGTAGAACTTGCAAGGTATGTCATCCAACATGTCCCCAGGCAACCAGCCACACTCAATTGCCTGCATAGAGCGAAATCAGAATCTTAGATCAGAAACATGGCACAAAAGTAATAAACAGAAAAAGCACCATTCTTGCACTCTAAATTATATCAACATAAAACAGAAAGTCAATTTTCCAAAATTGATTCAGGCCTGGGCTGGAGAAATCCAACACAAAAAGAAAGGTCAGCCTCTCCCCCTCCATCCTTGTATCCAAACAAACACTAGAATTGACACCAGTGTAGCTCCAGTTATCCCAAGTACTCAAATTAACTAATGAAATTTATTTTTTTGCGTAACTTCTTTGATATATTATTAAATACATGGCTGGGGTTTGACCGCCATCAGCGTCATCACCTCAGTTTGTTCTCATCTTGCACACCGAACTGAAGCTGAACTTTATCGTATGGTCAGGAATAGGGTTGAACATAGCAACATAGATGCTCCACTGGTGTCCACATCTGTGACACAACACTTTTGACCTAACCCCAGACACCCTCTACAAGGTGAAGTGATTTTTAAATATTCTTCTGACCATGTCTTAGCATATTGATTATGTCAGAAAGAAGCTCACACAAAGCATAAAAAGAAGTGACATATTTGAGGACTCAACAGAGTTGAGTATAAGACAATAACTAGATAAGCAAGTACAAATCAGAATTCAAGTAACAATATCCAAATCGTTTGCCACTATTAATTATAGCACACTTACAGAAAACAATATCTTAGATGTCCTATCATAAGGGTGCAGGAACTTGGGAACATCTTCAAGCAAAGGCAGCAGCATACCCTAAAATTTGTAGTAAATTCATCAACATAACATAATAAGACAACACAAAATGGTCAGAAACCTGATAAAAAATTGATTGTAATAACTCACATATCAACTAAATGTAGAAGCGACAAACCTCAGTAGGTTTTCCAATAAAGAAACCATCAGGGTATAAGTTAATGGAGAAGGATGGTTCACACTCTGCCACTAGAAGAACATTTAGAGAAGACATTTATGTTGAGGCATAATAATTACAACATGATGGCCAATGCAATCACCTATTCCGAGGGAATTGTTTTCCTTCCTGGTTGTAAAAAAAGAAAAACAACCAAGTCCATCATCTGACCCCAGCAAAGAAGCCTACAGGAATAAGTTCAAAAACAAACATCCTTAACAAACTTCAACCCAAAAGATCAAATGGCACAATATCCAGTTGGTATACTTCATAAGAAATAAGAACAAAATTCAATAAAAAAATAGGAAATTATGAACTGAAGGTCTGAACTAAGAAACATCACAAACTTATATGAGTAGACATCAATGCAGTATGTAAAAGCCCATCATTATTCATTAGTAAGAGGTTGTATCAAATATGAAGGAGACAACTACCGAAGGTTGCTTGAAATACTTCAACATAAAGCAAATAACTAGTTGAGATTGCCTGAACCAGAAGCACCTTCATTTATCCAATTGAATAATAATTGCAGAGAAAATATATGGGTTTCATAGTTTGGTTTTGGAAGGGAAGGAAAAGAAAATAAAACCTTATGATAATATTCACTGGCATGAAAGAAACTAGAAGAGTTATTTCACCTGTCAATGACAAAAAAAACGAGTCATGCCGACTAAGTTAGTTTTTCTTTTCCAGAAGCAAAAACAATCTACTGTAGCACATGCAACAAGTTTAGGCTTGTTGTACAGTCATCTTAACATTTTTCATTAATATAAAGTATCAGGCATATATCAGCAAGCTTAACAGTTAACACAACCAATATGTTCACTCAGACAATGGCTCATGATGGTAGACGGCATGGTCCATCATACTGGCTTCTAAACCTGGTTTTTTTTGACAAAGACCAAAGCCTTAAAATGATGAATGCATAAACATATACATAGTCACAGACTCACAATACATACCACTTTCTTTCTCTTCATTTTTCTCTATTATTTCTTATCTTCCTTTTTCTCCATCCTTTTCCCACTTTGCATTCCAATCAGGGTAAGTCCACCTCCCTATCTCCTTAAACTAGTTAGGGACTCTCTCAACTTCCATCTGGTGTTAGTCATATGTGAATCTCTCCTTCCTGTAATAATTCAAAAATGCTTGGTGTATATATCCTCTGGGCGTTCCAGTTGGTGGAGCTACCGTCAGATGGGTTTTCAATGTTCGTGGGAAGGCTACTTTGCTTGTCTGGTTGCAAGTGATCAGATGTTATTTATCAGTTTCTTTACTCCTGGTAGCCTGATGCCTGAATGTCTTTATTCAAACCCTCGCACAAGCAGATATCATTCTTTCTCATCCTTTTTGCATCACATAAATCCACTCATCATTCCTTCTTTTTTAAATTGCACCCTTTATTTTCTTGAAAGTTATATAGTCATATTTGACTCGATGTATCTAAGGAGAAAAGAAATTAGCAATGGTGCACTTATTAAGATATTTAAAGAAGTGAATGCAAAGATGCACAACCAACATGGATGAAACAAATAAAAGGTGAGCCAATATTGTGGTTGTAATAAGCCAAATCATCATGGAAAGAACATAGAATTGGCAACTGTTGCAGAATATAGAAATAAAAACAGTCGGCCAATTGAAACTAAACAATACAATCCTGAAGGCAAAATGATTACAGCCCGTTCATTTGAAAAGCATTAAGGCTTACAAAACCTCATCAGTCTAAAACTCGGTAAGGAACAGGTAAATAGAAGAAATGAATCACTACAGTTGAAATTTATCATTTATCCATGCTCCAGCCACCAGCATCTTAATGTAGGCTGTGAATAACATAATTGTAAAACCCTAAAATGACATGCCCCGAAATCATCCATCATTACGCAACTAGGTGCGTAATGAGCTAAGAATAGAAATTGGAGTAATATGTTATCATGATAAAACCCACTTTTCTACCATGAGTTGCCGTTGAACTGGTACTTGCTTGCTTCACATTTATGCTTGGGGGAACATAGTTGCTGGTGTTTTGCGTAAATATTACACTTGTAAAGAACAGATAAACTTCATTGGACTTGAGAGAGTGATAAACTGCTCCCATGTTGCTTCACTAGATGGGTCAGTCTAACAGTAGTAAATCCGTGTTATGAGGGCGACAATGTATATAGCTTATTTTTGTCGCACAGTTCACCAAAGCTGAATCTGAATGCACATGGCACCGCCTCGGATTAAGCGGAAAACCCATCCCTAAATTCGATCATATTAAGCGAAAAAGAAAAGAAGGAAAATAACAGCCGAGATAACAATTAAGAAACATAGCATAAGATAAACGAAGTTATAGTGGGGGATTTGGTTTGGGCAATAACCATTTCGACACGGAATCCTTGCAGGAATCAAGCAAATCGAAACCCATAAAAAAAAAAGGGTAAAACAGAACAATGGCGAAGAAAGAAACGCCGGAGAAAACCCATTAACCACAAAGAAAGCATCGCCAAGCTCCAATCCACCTCAGAATACAACAGATACGAAAGCGTAACTAAAGGAATAAAGCCACATCCCAAAGAATCAAACTCCAAACCCCGAGCATTCACAAGAATCCAACACGCAAACCCTAAATCGCGGCCACGACCCAAAAATCGGACAAGCGACAAAGGCCGAATGCGCCGAACTGCCAAAAAGATCGGGCTGGAACCGAAACCACGAGGAGAACACAAACCCCAAAGCTGGTAAGACTAAAGGTTCACCTTAGGATCATCGCAGCGTGGGGGATCCGCGGCGCCATCGACAGGGAGGCAGGCGCTCTCCACATCGCCGTCGGCCGCTTCGGCGGGGTCCGGTGGGGGAGTCCGTGGGCGGTAGCGGGAGCCGACGCGGGCGACCTTGAAGGAAACGCCCATAAAGGGGTCAGCCGGGTATTGAAGGTGGTGCGGCGACGGAGGAGGCGTTAGGATTCAAATGGGAGAGGGAGACGAAAGCAGGAAGAGAAAGGCGGAGGGGAGGGCTTGGCGTGTCGGAGGACATGCAAAAGCGTCTATGTATCGTGGAAAGGTGTCGAGCGAGGCGTAGCGACGTGGGAAAGAGGGGTTGGTTCGTTTTATAGATGCAGTAGCTGGGGGTTATGCTCACCGGGTAGTGAGCCTCAGCGAGCTGCTGTTGTTGGTGTGCGTGTCTACATTATGAAACAAGGAAAAGCGAAGACTCTCCATTTGGCAAAATAACAATATTACCAATAATAATAATAATAATAAATATTATTAGTGTATCTTTACGCATGACAGTTGAGTCAGCACAGTTAGATTCAAGTCCGGATGTGTTTGGGTCACTTTGGTTAATCTCCGAGTAGGAAGTTGGCGTCGGGTCAGTTGAAGTGATTCGTCAGTCTGCTCGAGGATGATGCTCCTTCCAATGTTCGATCAATCACGCGGTCCTCCTATTCTTGCACATAGGTCGAGTCGGGATTTTACGACACAACCCTTCCAATGCTTAAGTTAGTCTTTTTGAATGAGCTATTTTGTTCAGAGAAAAGAAGTCTCATAGAGTGATACTAGTCTGAGATTTTTATACCGAAAGGGTGCGGGTTTCCAATGTATCATTGAGTACCGTCCCGAGCTTTCTGGGACAGCGTTGTACCTCAGATGGCGCTTGTACCCGTACGGACGCATGCTCGGCGGAGCCACCAAGACGTCGTCCCGAGTTTTCCAAGACGGTACTATGTTGCCTCACGGTCGGTGCTTGTTCTGGTACGATCGTGGGTTGCTGAGCTATGCTAATGCTACTTGCCACTTGCCACATTGGACTTCATGCCGATGTGACGGTGGGGTGCCACTCATGGGTGGATGGCGTTGGTACGCGTCCCATCAAATATAATAACTATAAACATATGTGTTAGAAAGTATTTTTTGATTAAAAAATAAAAAAAATTTATAGAAAATCTCAATAACGAGGTTTTATCGGATGATATCATCTTTCGTTTTTACATGCATGTGGTTTTTTTTTATATATTAGGATCAAAAGACCCTCTACAAAATTAAAAAAAGATATTTGATGTTCGTTCACTCTGGTTGACTGTAGTTTTCTTAAATTGAATCGATTTGATGGACCAAAATCGGGTCAAATTTATGGTTTAATCTGAATCAGACCGGTTTTATTGAATCAAACCGGTTTAATAAAACTTGAAGTATTTGATTTATTATTGTTAAGGCCTAGATGGCTCTTTTTTTTTCCCCCCCTTAAATCACCCTACTATCCCATTCTACTAGTGCAACAACGATGTCACTGGTCACCGTTGTCGATCTTCCTACCGATGGTGGTCAACAACGTCATGGTCTTCATCGTCGTCATCTCTTTTGTTGTTGTTGTCATCAACATGAGACAGATAGCATGAGCCATAGCCATTTAAAACACAATAGCTTGGCGTTGTCAGACAAAAGACGAAGGGGAGTCACGCTGACCGGCTGTTGGTGGCACTGTTGTCATTGATTTCTTGCCAACAAGCCATTGTTGGCAAAGGTGTAGAAATGGAGGTCACGGTCGTCGGTGCCAATGGTGTAGAACGTGGATGTTGCCTTCACGCTAAAGTACGTCGGCCTTCCTACTATTCGCCATCGTCGTCGGTTAAGCATCGAGCCTCAATGATCATTGGGGCAATCGAGCCGTCATCCACCGCCTTCCTGTTGATCATCTTGATTATGGTCATGAGCCTCGACGATGAGTAGTCGCCAACATCAATGTCCTCCGTCCCATTGGTGTCCGTGGTCGTCCTCGTCAATGAAGCCATCTATTGAGCATTGGTGACCAATTGGGCAACAGAGACTTAGCACAGTTATTATCAATGTCCCAAGAGGTGGCCATCATCGACATCCTTATTCTTATTGGTCATCATCCCCTTAGATGAATCCTAGCAACCTCGTCGTATCTTCATTTAGCTTAGTGCAATCTCGTTTGAATCACCATATGACTAATGTAGTATTAGTGAAACATTTATAGTGTTGTTGACGCCTCGACATCATCCTTCGTAGTGCCACTAAAGCGTTTGTTGCATCGACCTATCTTTCAATTTATCGTGAATCATTTGCTGCAATAATAAAAAAATATATAGTATTACATAAATATAATTTTGTAATTTGATATTATTAATTCCGAATGTCATATAATTATGTGCTACTTATAACAGGCATAATATATCTATACAAGTATACATATACAAATTTTTGGAAAGTGTATTGTAACTTGTGAAAATTTTAATTTTGAAGTTATTATTTTACAATTGATGTTACAATCCTTGTTTTATTTTTATTTTTAGTTACTTTCAAAGTGGATATTAGAATAATTTTTTGTTGAGATATATTTTGTCCGGATTACCGTGTGTTAAATTTCACTAATTATACTAAAATTATTAAAATTTTAAAAAAATAAATACTAATAATCATGTCATAGTAGTTTTCGATATGTTTTTATCGATTATGTTTATTGTAACTTGAGCTATACTCAGACCATAGCTTCACTCCGGACTCTTGGACAATGCTACAACCCTAGACTAATGCTCTATTGATTTGGGGTAATAGTATCATTCCAGATTGGATGGTAGTACCACCAAAAACTATAGTACCTATTTTTTCTAATTATTTAAAAATAAAAATAAATTAAAAATACTAAACATATTAGAGTTATGTTATTATTATTGTAGAGAAGGTTTAATATATTTGAAAAAAATTACTCAAATTACACTCACATCACACTTGATCTTGAATATCGTACATCCCTTATTTGGATAATTCAACACCCTAAAATTAGAAAAAAAAATTAAAAATGATACAACATATGTTAGAATAATAATATCTTGTCAACATAGAAGTTTAGATAAGTTTAGTGATAATTTTTTTATTTAAACTTGAGTTGTACTCAAGCTGCTCTCAATAGACAAATCTCATATGATAAATAATGACCTAAAAATAAAAATAGTATTAAATATTTTATAATCATTATATGATAGTTTTGGAGAGGTGTGGATAGGTTTGAGGATAATTTTTATCACATCTTGGATTTTTTTTTTTTTAGGATTATAACATATTTTCACATGTACATCAAGAACCAAGTAAATAAATATTATTTTATTAATATATATAAATTATAAATATTTATAAAAATTTATTTACTCATCACTCAAAAATAAAATCTAACTGAATCTATCTAGTGATAGAGGAAGTTCTACTCTTTACTAGAATCCGATCTAGTACTATTAAGATATTACTTTGAATATCAAAATCAAACAAAAAAATTTCAACAAATACCTAAAAAAAATTCTCCCAATAACAAATAGAAAAGTTTTATCTTATAGGATGAGTTTATGTTCTCTTAACGGTTGATGAAGATAAACCTATATTATACTCTAACAAAGGATGAAGTGGTGTTTCTCACCCGCTGAAATGGGTATATATTTCTCTCAATACTTGAGATTTGAACTATCTAGTTGTCACATCCGATAGCCTGTTAATCCTCGAAAGGAATTGCCCTACTCACTCTCATTAGAAAAATAAATAATCTCATACTAATCATATCTATATTGGGATAAAATAATATATTAAAATATTTTAATGTATCTTTAAAATATTATTAATATCAAATAATATTAATTAGCTCTCAGTTGACTTGAACCCTAGTTGAATTGATCCAATTGAACTTGATTTAGTTAGAACCTAACTAAATCGATCTCTAATCTTCATTTAACTGATCTACAACCACCCTAGATTGATATAATTTAGATTATATTGGGTTTAATTTAGGTTAAACAAATTTGAATAAGTTAAATTGATTTGAAATCACCCTGAATTAATCTAAGCTAATCAAATCTGATTTATTTTAATTAATATTTAAGTCCAAATCAAATAAAGGACAATAAGCTAGCCCATATAACATTGGGCTATGTTGGGCCAACTCATGTACTAATCATGTGTACTTCATATGACTACTAATATATTATACTAGGTCGAGCTAGCCCATAGCACATTGATTGGTTATATGCACCGCATATGATTGCTGATATTAGATTGGGTTGAGCAAGCCTATAGGATGGGCCTGACTTTCACAGTGGGTCTAGCCTATTGATTGGGTCCAACCGTTTGCCTAAGCTCGTGGACTAGCCTCTTGGTTATTTTCAATTAAAACTCTATCAATTTTTTTAAATTTTAAATTATAATATTATAAAATTATAATCAAGATATTTATTCATTAGCATTGAATCATAAAAACATAATAAATAACAATATTTTAAAAAATAAAATTACATAAGAGAGAAATAATATTTTTAATCAAGTATTATATAAATCTAATAAAAATCAAATATCATGTTTCTAAGATAAAAAAAAATTAGGAACTGGACTTTAATAATTATAATATATTTTAATCCATGTCTCATCTTTTGTTTTTTGTTTTCTGGCATTCGTCCGATAATAAATGCCTGGAAAATGTTATAGATATGTGCTGCTGGTTGTCGCTTTGACTTGCTGATGTGAATTTTCAGATGAAAATAAGTGCAGACACTTCACAGAGGAAAAAGAAACAGGGTGGTGTTCTCCAAAGGCAAATATATCCAATGCCAAGTGGAACAGAGCTTCTCATGATTGGGAACAGCCTTGTCTGAGAGCCATGAACAGGTGTTATGGGTTCAAGTAAGATTTGTCATAAAGAAATCTGTTTCTCTCTGCTGCACAGGCTAAAAAGATTCTGGCTGCTCTCAACTTGCTGCTGCAGACCTGCTGCCATATGACCACATGCAGCAAGTGGGGCTGTTGCTCCAGGCTTCTGCTCATGGAGGTTGCTGGCTCTCGAACCTCTTGCAACTTTCCAAGGATCCCTCTGCCGTCTCTTGTTGGTGTTCTGCGGATCCACTGCCAGCCTTTTTGGACACAGGTAGTAGACATGCAAAGCAGGCGCAGGATTGCATTGTCATCTAAGCGCAGACAATCTTCAAGTTGATCAGTACTTTTCTGAATGTGATGACCTGAGCTTCTGATTGCCTGCTTGATTTCTCTGTGAAGACTTCAATTAAATGCATTGCTTATGATTGCTTCACAATCGTCTGAAAGATGATGCCTCCATGTTGAAAGGTCCATCACCATCATCCTAGAGTTCGCCAGACGACGGTTTGAGCTTCTTTCCTTCTACCCTTCTCTTGTTGACTTCTGTTCTTTGACTTACTTTCATATGAGTCTAACCACTGAATCTTGTGCTTGCTGTAGCTGAAACAAAAGAAGAAGGCCACGTCTCTATAAAACAAAGCTTCACCTTATCATACATCATAAAATAAACAGTATAGCTTAGGAAACATAATAAACCAAACAGTAACAACAGTTAGAAACAGTTGCCAAAAAACAAGAAATGTGAGCAATAATAGATCTGCAAGGAGGCCGAGAGATTCTTCCCTTGGAGTATTATCTCATCAACCATCATTTAGGTTTTCTTAACAGTAGGGGGAATGTCATCAGTAGAGACACCTAATGGAACTATCAAAATGCCTCGGTGCATGTACATTCACCAAATCCATAGCTTCCACTGACATAGTGTAGTTCTGAGATATTCTATTGCATGTAATGAGTCCTCCTCATGTGCTTCACCATGTTTATGATCTCCAGTCCAAATGAATAGTTAGATGTATTGAGGACCACATGATATTTGATTCCGTCCAGTCTCCGACCAACCACACTCTATCATCATCAGTTTCATAAATAACATATTGATGCTACACATGGCCCATCCATCTTTCCGAAGGACTGGAAAGACATTAATTGTGCACAGAAGACAGATCAAAAAACAAAAGCCGCCACCAACGTAGATGCACTTATTTCATTGAAATCTAATAAACTTGTGGCTCATGATTCATTCATCATTGGTCTGCATGAAGCCTTACGTTGCCTGCAGCTGCAAATGGCTGTAAATGCTACTTGAAGGCAAAAGCAAGTGCCGCAAGTTGTGAGAAAACAAAGCTCTTCAGAGGATGAAGACATTGTCCAAATCATATGCATCAGTTCCATATGGTCAATGTAACTAAGGTCATTTGACCATAAATAACATCTAACTAGAGATGTCAAAGAAAAAAAGATTATTAGGAACAGGATGACCTACCTGTTTGATAAGGAAATGATGATGTCTCTTCCATGCTAATTGTATGCTTGTAGCAGCCTAGCCAACATGATTTTACTTCTGCTTGTCTCCCCAACCAATTTCAAGAATCATACTATATAGAACAAACGTATCCAGTGAAAGCATTAATAACATCACTACTCAATAATGGTACTACAGCAAAGAGTTCTAGAGAGAGAACCAAGGTTTACTTTTAACTGTTAGAACGCCATGTTCATCAAACCATTGCCTACTAAAGAAAATTGCACTTGACCATACAGCCAATGCTCTATATAACGCCTCATCCCCTCTGGATGCAAGCACCAACTCTGATTTCCCCATTGTGACATTCTGTACTCGCTGTCAAGAGAGACGATGGTGGGAGGATCACAGAGTTCTGAGAAAGTGAAGCTTCTTGTAGCTGTTCTTGCACTCCAATTCAGCTATGCAGGGTTCCATATAGTTTCCAGAACCGCACTCAACATGGGGATCAGCAAGCTTGTCTTCCCTGTTTATAGGAATGCCATTGCTTTGGTTTTGTTGGCCCCCTTTGCATATTTTCTAGAGAAGTAAGGCAGTTCTCTTGGCTTACATGCTCCTGCTGAGAGCAGTAAAACTGAGTAATTTGATGTCTCAGTCTGGTTTTTCTCTTTCTTCAGGAAAGACAGGCCACCTCTTACCTTATCCTTGCTGTGTCAGTTCTTTCTTCTGGCATTATGTGGGTAAGCAAATACAAAGTCCTGTTTCCATGAGTTGTACCAGCTTTTGGTGCCTCTTTCCAAGTTTACATTTAGGTTACTATTCAGCTTACAATCTTTCTTTTTTCCTTTTTTTTTTTTTTTACTTCCAGGATTACTGCTAACCAAGGATTCTATCTCTTGGGTTTATATTATTTGTCTCCGACCTATGCTTCTGCCATCCAGAACTGTGTTCCAGCAATAACATTTGCCATGGCTGCAGCTCTTAGGTAATTGAAGGAAATGTAACCAAGTCTATGTGCATAGATGCAGTATTACATCTCATGTGCTCTTGTTTAATTAATCCTCTTTCCGCAGGCTTGAGCAAATCAATGTCAACAGTAGATATGGTGTGGCAAAGGTGGTCGGAACTGTTGCCAGTATAGGAGGTGCCACCATCATTACTCTCTACAAGGGCCCTCCTCTTCTGTATCACCAACAACATAGCAAGCTATTCCTCGGTGCCTCATCGAACACAATACTGAATTGGACATTGGGTTGTGTATACATCCTTGGGAATTGCCTTGCATGGTCAGGTTGGATGGTGCTCCAGGTTAGCCCTTCAATATCTACTCTTCGTGAGGGTATTAGTCGGTTTATGGTATCATAACAACATAGCTTATGATTGTTTGTGCTGAATGAACACAGGTTCCATTGCTCAAGAAGTACCCTGCCAGGCTCTCAATTACCACAATTACCTGCTTCTTTGGGCTAATCCAATTCCTCATAATAGCAGCCTTCGCAGAGAAGGACATTGAGAGGTGGAAAGTCCACTCAGGAGGGGAGCTCTTTACGATCCTCTATGCTGTAATGCCACCATACATCTGCTTCTCTCATGATTAAACAAACAGTGTGGGCTGCTGCTTAAGATCATCAACTTTGCAGTCTTATGTTTGATGCTTATTTTGCAACCTTTGCAGGGTCTTGTGGCATCAGGAGTCTCTTTCTCTCTCCAGATTTGGTGCATTGATAGGGGAGGTCCCCTCTTTGTTGCAGTTTTCCAACCAGTGCAGACGGTGGTGGTGGCCATCATGGCAGCTGTTATACTTGGTGACCAGTTGTACTCAGGAGGGTATGGTGACAGTAACTTCATGAAGAATATTTTATAATCACAATTTCTACCATGCAGTGCATGATCTTCTAGCATCCTAATAATTGTCTTCCTTTCTCTTTTCCAGGATTATTGGATCCATCCTGATTGTGCTTGGTCTCTACTTTGTCCTGTGGGGGAAAAGTGAGGAGAAGAAACCTACAAAGGAGGCACTGGAGAATGACCTAAGACGGCATCTCCTTGACCAAGAGAACTTGCATAAAGAAAACGCTGCAGTTACTGACATCCCATGAGAGTGGCCCATTCTGTGTGTCCTGAAAGTATAATGGAGTTGGTGTGGGCAGTCATAGGTTCCAAAAGCCATTGTAAGCTTCACAAGTTCTTCCTGTTCAAGTCATGTGGGAAGTCATAGATTCCAATAGGCACTGTAAGTTTCACAAGCTCTTCCAGCCTTGTCCAACTTGTACATGGCAGTATGGGTTCTCATCCAGTGGGGATAATGTCCAACTACTTTGAAATGATGGTGTGACTCACATCTTGATTGATGTTGAACTCTTTTGGCTCCTGCTGTTGGAGTGTTGTAGTGAAGAGGCCATGGCATGAATACCAAGTTTGTGACAGAGAGCTGGTTACTTGTAGGTGCATCACATGCAAATGATACTTCTGTCCCCCAAATAACACTGCCCAAGTGTCTTATCAGGCATTACAGTCGGCTGCTGGAATCTGAAATTTCAGGTAATGATCTGTGATCTGGCAACCATTGAATACAATTTATCTGTTTGTAAGAAAAACCATTGTGGGCAATCTTAGTGCAACTGATTGAGCTCAAGCACTGACAGAAATAAGATCCGTGTAAGTATGATCATCACAAAAAGAAAAAAAAAATTACCCTTAAACTTGAATAGATCTTTAGCGCCGGAAACCGTGCACTGTATCCATGAAAGACATTTTGCTGATAATTGTAGCCTTTATAGCAGAACTTTGTCACTGAACTTAAATGGCTTTTTCATAAACCTCCATATCTGGACTCATTCTGGAACACAATTCATTACCAACTCCACTTAGACATTCAGCATGATTAAGAAATCATGATTTCCTGCCAAACTCTGTAGTAAGTGAGAAATTCCATGAGAAAAACACCCGATTCCCGTGAAAAGAATGATTACAGAACTAATTCCTCGAAGAGATTTTATTTCACATGTTCATGCTTGATGCATGATTTTGGTTTTGTTCCCAAGGTAAATTCCACCAACTATTCCTCAGAGGAACTGCCACATTGCAGAGAATACTCTTGTTCTGAAAAGTTCTGAAAGAAACTTGGGACTTCTGACTAAATTGTTCCCAATCAAAGAGATGAACTGCACCTTAAATTGTGGATCACAAGCCTTGAAGTTCTTTCTGTCAATGGAGCAATGAACACCATATACGATTGAAGATAGCAACGGAGAGTTGAAACGAAGTGTTGTCTTCGGATCCCCTTGCACATCTTTATGAACCACACCTCACATGAAGCTTCCTCCTGTCCCTGTCGTTTGCACCATAAATTGCCAAGAGGCCTCTTCAGTCTGCAACCCAAGCGTGTGCATTCTATGAACTGGGGTCACGCAGTTGTATCATGCATGACACTGCTGCAACAGAGCATGGATTCAATCGTAGATCCAACCATCACAGACCCCACATCGGGCACTGTGGGGGAACAGATCCAATTAAGACGCGTCACTGTCGAGTCCTGGCCATGAGCATGGGCACAAGAGGAGCAATGAAGACAGCTTGGAGTGTTCCTTGGGCTGCTGTTCGTAGCTTGGAACCTGCCACACTGAACGAGTCAATTGATATCATTAGTTGTCTCTGGAAGAAACCAAGTCCTTTTGAAAGACCATGGAGGGATTGATGGAAACAGAGATGTTATCCGAATAGCTCCGAAATCAATGCATCAAGCTTCTTCCATATTTTGCTAGAGCTTGATGCCTGCAACAAATTCCACTGTGACCTGAAAGCAGGATGCTTCTCTTTTAGAAAAATAATATCAATATTCTTTTTGGTATGCTTGTCAAATTTTCTCTAAGAAAAGGATTTTGTAACCACCATTTCCTGGTTTCTAATTTATAGTTCTGAAACTGACGGAGGACCGCAGGAAACATTAAAAATACATACTGTGTCACATCCTTTTCTGGAGGCCTACAAGCATTTCCTGGAGGCTGACATCACTGTAGAGACTGAGACTGACCTCACGAAGTGGAAAGGTTGGGTAGATTCTCGACTCTGAAGGTGAAGTGGACCATTATGATTAACGTACTTCACTAGATTAAAGCAACAGGAAAATTCTTTGGATCTCCTTTTGCTTCAACTCCATTACCCCCAAGGCTTCTCGGACAACACTCGACCATCCGATTGCTGTTCCTTAATGCCACGGTAAGGCTTAGAACTATGCAATCATGTGGAAACCTTGAGAATGGAGGTTCAAGCATCTCACACAAAACATGCATATGGCCATGTCGTCCTGCTAGAACAGCAGAGGCTCGCAAGGCCGTGCCATATCTGGCAGTAAGGCCTCCACTATGGTTCGTGCTGGAAAAACGCACTGAGACTGTACCCCATTTGGCTGGTGAATCTGATGCGTTAGAAAAACACTGAAGAAGCACCTGCGTCCACTGTTACCTGAAGCTTTATCCGCTGTTGCGTGTCCGCGTCCACTTTATTGCTCCAAAGAAGCACCGGCGTCGGCATTTAGTCAAACAACTGGTGCGCAGCTCTACCAGAGGGGGGGGTGGATGAGGTCGAATACTTCGAATCACAGTGCCCGGATAAAGATGTTGGGAGCCTGCAAGTTGCTGCTCTGTGGATGGAGTCTTCCACTGCCGTGGCAGTAACAGAGACAATGGAAGCGAATAGGTTAAACGTCCGAGTGATTCGTGGTTGGAATCAATCATCAGCATTAGTCCAACAACTTGGTACGACTTCGGTCACATCGTGGTGCAATTTGCAGGAGCTGATGTGACATCTTTTGCCGTGGTGGTCGTTGCTTTTAACATGACATGATCATTATATATATATATATATATATATATGATGAATTGGAAAAAAAAATTCCGAGAAGTGCTCTGTTTTCAGAATTCCTTAATAGTATTTTTTTTACCTAATACATAAAATATCTTTAAGTAATTAATTAATTATTTCCTATAGATTGGTTCATAGAGTGAGTCGATCCTGTTACAGTATTTTTATGCTGTATTAAAATATTTTCAACAATATCCAAAAGGTACTATAACACAACATGATGTTTTATAGTTTTATAGCTTTATTAAAAATAAAAATATTTGTACTGCGTTATAATGTTTTTCTATTATTGAAATATTAAAATACAATGTAACAATATCATAAAAAATTATATTTTTAAAATTTATATAAAATATTGTATTATGATATTTTTCCTGTAATATTAAAAACATCGGATGCTTTATGAGAAAAACTGAATAAGAAAGATTTTTTTTTCGAGAATGCATGCTTTATAATTAAGTGATGGATAATTCAAAATTCAAGATGTTAGATTATGAAATGTGATCTTTTTCTTTGCAAGGTGATGAAGTTTTCGAAAGAAAAGAGAGAGGGAGAGGGCAAGACGTCGAGTGGATCATTCAATTTGGCAGGTAGAGATGTGACCAAGGATAATAAACATGTGTGCCACGAACTTATGTCGGCTATTCGCATCGTGTAATGTCTACCGGTCTTATCGATGCCTAATTAGACACCGCCGCATGCGGATGTGACATGTCAAAGATTGTTCTCATGTCTTCATCTCTCGATAATTTTATTCCCTCGCCATTTCGTCGATCGTATCGACCGATAAAGAAGAAGATGAGAAGCACTGCCGTCCGGTGTACGTATACAATGTGCACCGGGAGTTTACTATTGCCATTTGAGTGTAAATAAGAAGAAGAGGAAGAATAAAAGAATTGCAAGCTGTTGAATGGAAGCTTGGACTATGTTGTCATACGCACGCCACGCCAATTGTTTGGGATTCGGACATTAGCTCGACCCCATGATTTGAGATTGTCATTGACGATACATGTTCCGGACACGCCAAATTATTGCTCATTGTAGGTCAGCAGTGATGCCAGCAAGAGTTTGACGGGCTTTTGACCGACCAAAAATAAAAACATAAGTAGCTGACGATGCCTTCTCTCTCTCTCTCTCTCTTTTTTTTTTTTTGGAAATCATATCGTGATGAAAATAAAAGATGATTTCTTGTTATTAATGAACTCTTAAGGCAAAAGTGATATGAGGATAGAGATAGAGGAGCAGTTCCAAGTTGACAGGAAGAAGGGATTGTCGATGTCGATAATAGCGCGGGTTACCATCACAATCCCGTCACTAGTCTTTTTGTGATTTGATTAAGCGAGTAGGCCGTATCCACTTCAACTCGGGCATAAAGATGAGGTGAAATCTGGAGTATATTGTCCCTGCATGGCCCAGCTGGGTTTGGCTAAACCCGAGTCAGAATTACCCACACACGTACGCACCGGATTGGAGAAGAATGGTGCATGAGATTTGATACGAAGAGGAGATGGTTATTGGAAAGATGTGAACAGCAGCGTTCGAACACGCCTGTGCAGCTAAATCTCGAAGGGAAGGGAGGGAGGTGAAAGAAGCGGACGCATGAGTGCATGGGCGGAGTAGAATCCTGACAACATGAGGCCTCTCGTTGATGCAACCATTTGCCCGTGATGGGACCCATCACATCGACCACAACACCAATTCCTCTTAATCCCCCCATTTCATCTCTCGCTCTCTCTCTCCCTTTCTCTGCACGCATTCTCCTATAAATCCTCGATCCACCCCATCGTTAAAGGGGAATAAGGCGTAGAATGGGGCTCTCCAACCGTCTCCACGACGTCTCCGGCGACTCCATCCCTCTCCTCCTCCTCGCCGTGGCCGCCGCCTCCATCGCCTACCTCCGCTCCCTCCTCCTCCGTCTCCTCCCCCTGTCCCTCTCCTCCTCCCCCGCTGACGCCGACGCCGACGCCGACCCCGAGCCGTCCGTCGGATCCGGACTCGCCGGCCTCGTCGTCCTCGCTGACCACCTCGCCTCCAACCGGTCCTTCGCGTTCGCCTCCTGCTCGTCGGGAGGGGAGGGCCGGCGGGCGGAGTGCGCGGTGTGCCTCTGCGGCCTGGCCGACGGGGACCGCGTCCGGCGCCTCCCCTGCCGACACGTCTTCCACGGTGAGTGCCTCGAAGGCTGGCTCCACCACCTGAACCTCACCTGCCCGCTGTGCCGCTCCGAGCTGGCCGCGCCGGAGCTCCGCGCCGCCGCCGACCGCCGGATCGGGGCCGAGCTCGTCGCCTGGCTCTCCCACCACTGATCATTCGTGGTCGCTGTTACTGTTAAATATCTTATCATATAAAAACCCTCTCTTTGCCCTTTTTCAAAGGTTTGGCCTTTTTTCCTCTTGCTTTTTCTTTTTCTAATGCACTTTTTTCCTGTGTGTATATAAGGCCTTATTTTTGGGGTCTCTTCTGAAAGAGATCTTTAATCTGGCATGTTTTGGTTCGTATCCATGATCAGATCTATCATGCAAAAATGAACTGTTTGAGTTCTTGACATCATCCATAGCAGAAATTACTGGAGTTCTTAGGGTGAAAACAATATATAGAACTGGATACATGGAATTCTTTTTTTTTTCTTTTGCTTGCCATTTAATTCCTTCTTGGTGTTTGTTTGCATCATTGTAGTTTCGATTTAGATCTCGGATATGGATATATTTTTTGTTTTACATGTCAATTGCTGACTAATGGCTCATTCCAGTTTGACAACAAGTTGAAGAGCTCCAAGTTTATTGCTTGTACTTTTGATGCAGTTGTTAATCTTGTTTTGTGCCCTCTTAGGTCACTGTGGAGTCTCTTAGGTTGTAGGGAGGACATGGAGACCGGGTAGGTTAGGGTTGCCTCCTATGCTCATGCTGAGCTCACGAAGTAGGCTTAAAAGCTTCTTAGGTGCGTCAGATATTCTTCTGTATTTGTTGCAGGCTTTTGTTGAGCTTAATTCCAAGTGCTTGATTAGGGATGATGCCCCACGAGATTAGCAAGCTTCGGATTAGACCAACCTCGAGTCTTTGCCAAACGAAGTCCTAAGACTTATTTTGCTTGTAAAGCTACAAGTGAATGAGTAATCCCCAGTGGATTCTTTGCGTTAAATTCTTTCTGCCATGCCCAACCAGCTTGAGTTGCACCTTCGATTGCTCCAAGATGTGGAGAACATGCTTTTGGACTGACAACTTATTGGACTTGCTTTCACCGAATCCATTCGTCACACAAAGTTCCCTACTACTTGGCCGAGGAAAGGCAGATCAAGTGGGATGTCGATCAAACGCAAGGTCATTTTCTTCGGTCAAAAAAGGCGGGGCACAATTTTGACCAAATGGCAAATGTAGTGCAAACACGCGACTCATTTATTTGTATCGAGTCGAGGGAAGGTCGTCGTCGTGCTCTGAAATGGTTTCTAGTCCTGTAGAAGACGAAGGCACGCGGGAGTGTACTGTCTTCCTAGGCTTGGCCGTGGCGTGTAGATGAAGGGCTTGGGAGGCATACGCAAGTCATTCATGTCGCCTTCCAGCATCTTCTCCACACGGCTCATGGAGGGGCGATCACATGACTTCATCTGAAGGCACCGGAGCCCCACCATGCATAGCTTTCTCTCCATCTCATCGATCCGTTCCTCTCCGGCGAGCTGCTCGTAGATCCATGAAGGATAGTAGATCTGGCTGGAGTTGTCCGCCTTTGGATCCACGTTTCTCCTTCCTCCAGCCGTCTCCATCAGCAGCGTGCCGAAGCTGTGAACATCTGACTTGTGAGCTATGACCCCGAAGCTCCTAGATATCAGTTCAGGCGTGGATGGATGTCAGGCGGTAGTCCTTCGGATACAGCTTTGCCAATCCGAGATCTTGGGAGTGAAAAGCGTGACCGAGGAGGATGTTGTGGGGCTCGATGTCGAAGTGCACGATCCGCTTGTCGCACCCATGGTGAAGGTAGTCGATGCCCCTGGCCACACCCAGGGCTATGTCACGGAGCTTCTCCATGGTGAACCGGCGATGGTTGCTTCTGCTTGCAGAGAAGATGTGCTTGTCGAGTGAGCCGCCGGGCATGTCCTCGTAGACCAGCGCTCTCTTGGATCAGTCGGAGCAATAGCCGAGAGGCCGCACCACGTTCAAGCGGTAAATCCTATCAATGGTGGTGACCTCGTAGATGAACTCCTCTCCGTCGACCATGGAGCCGCCCAGCATCTTAACAGCGACCGGTCACCAGCCGAGGATATGTCCTTCGAAGACGGAACCGAAGTGGCTTGTCATGGTGATGATGTCGCTGTAAGCATGCCGTGTCGGCGACAGAGATTGCTCGTTCCGCAGAAACTTCTCTGCCGACTCGACGGGTGCTCTCATTGTCCAAGCGTCGTGCGCCAGCAATACACAAGCAGGTGATGGGTAGAGGAGCAGAGTCTACGATCTACCAATTAATGTAGAACCAATAGAATCCTACCTGGTAAACAACAGCGAGCTACGTCTAATGAAATGTTGAGGACCAATGCTGTACTGAAGATAGTGTGGCTGTGGTTGCGATCCCTCTCCTCGCAGAAGATGCAATTTAGAAAGTTCATCTTAAAAAATGTGGAATTTAGAATCTTAGTGTAAATTCGGTTGATGCCATATATATCATCATCATCCGTATACGACCTGCATGAACAATGTTTCGTAAGCAAGGAAAGCCGACAGGACCCACGAGGAAGCCGAGCAGATCAAAAAGATATCTCACAATGTCGTTCTTGTCCAACGCTGCTCGACGATACTCTCGTCCGAGATTGTAAATGGCCAGTCAACCAGGAACCCTTCCTGCGGGAGCTCGAAGATATCCATGCCTGTACTCGAGAATTCTTAAGCTGGAAGGTAGGTGATGAAGGTACACGAGTTCTCAAGGGAGCGTATCCGATGTGCATCCCAGGCAACCACGACGTATGTGGTCTGAGTTGTTCCCGCGGAGGCGGCCACATACTCCGGGCTTTGGATTTCCTGCGTGCAGTTCATAAACTGGCCCAGTTTGTAGCTGGGTCGCAATCCTCTCGCCATGAATGACCGGAAAAAGGAAGCTACTGCTGTTCCGTTAATCCATAGGGCGAAAAGGGGCTCGGGTTGGGAGACGGCAAGTGCCTGTCACGAACCCAGCTTAGACGAGCCGGAATTGCGAACTCCTGTTTGAGATCTCGGTGATGTAGTGCTTGTCGGCGAGTGACGCAGCACCGTATCTTTTCCTTCACACACGAGTTCCAACTACGGTTCACCGCATTCAGGCGGATCGCCCCTTGGACGGAACGGATAGCGAATGCCATGGAGGTGGTCGCATGAGGGCCGATGGCAGCGTTTCTGGCGACGAGGGCTAGAGAGGAGGAGAAAGAGGAGGAGACGACAAGGAGAAGCAGCAATAGAAAGCAGAGCTGTTCTTGTTCTTCCATTGGAACACACAAGATATTTGGTTTGCTCTAAGTCGAGCGACGGCACTAAAAAAATGAAATGTGTATAATAGTCATGTCCTTAATTGGTACCACACCTAACAATGCTTTATTTTAATGACTCTGGAGGCGCATGACTTAAACTGTTTGGATATTTTGGTTTCCTATATTATTTGGTTGACATAATAATAAATATATAATCAATATCTCAACATCATATGGTTGCTGTCTTAATATTATATAATTAATACTTCAGTATCTTATGATAACATCTCATTATTACGTGATTGATATCTTACCGTCGTGTAATCGATACATCATCATCATGTGATTGATACCTCAACACGAGATTGAGTGGGACGCGCATTATATATTCAACCATGATTAATGTTTCAGCATCTTATGATTGACATTTCATTATTACGTGATTGATATCTCAACGTCGTGTAATTGATACATCATCATCATGTGATTGATACCTCAACACGATATTGAGTGGGACGCGTATTATATATTCAATTATGATTATAGTTCAGTATCACATGCTTAATAACTCATTGTTATGTGTTCGACATTTTATTATCCCATGATCGATACATCAACGTCTTAGCTCACACATAATTATCACGTGATTGATATCTCAACATGAGATTGAGTGGGTCATATATTATCATACCTTAAACTTAGACTTGATGCATTATAATCATAGTTAAGTACAAAAAAAGTATATCACATTCTCCATACTCGACACATAGAAGTAATAATATTTATAGCTTCACTATAAGAGAGCTTCTAATGTTGCATTTTCAAAATAGACCTTTCTCTCTTAAAATATCAAAAGGACATTACACGTAATTTTGTAAGTACCTAGCTTAAATAGAGTTGGACAACAACAGTATCAATTGAAATCACCTCTCAATAAGCATGAAAGAGTGATCCTAGTTGGCTATGAATTAACATCCAATTAGGAAGATCAAAACTAATTGAACACCTATAAATTATTAAAATGTATAAGATTGTAGAGAATATAAATCTTATTTTTTTCATCATTTAGCTTGATCATTAATTATATTTTGTTATAGCGAATTGATTGTCCAATGGATGAAAAAGCTATTTTAAAATTATATATATCAATATCTAACAAGAAAATTTATAGGCAAATTGTAGTGCGTGTGAAGGAAGAGAAAGAAATAGGATAGAAAATAAGAATTCTCTTGGTAGGAAGGAGCCATGGCGAGGAAATAAAGCATAAGAAGAAATAAGGAACGAGAAGTGGGAGAAGTAAAGAAAACAAATAGAGAAGAAGAAGAATGGAAAAGAAGAATTAATTAAAAAAAGATTAGTGACAGATTTAATTGAAGGTTGGGATTTTATCAGGAAATTTAGATAAAATTCAGAAAAAATTGAATTATTGAAAAAAAAATCCCACATTGTAATCCAACTGCAAATATGAAAATATAATGAGTGTATAAAAGTAGTGTGTGACATTTAGCAAACTTGTATGCCAACGATCTCTAATACAGTCTGTTTACCGGCGAAAAGACAGATATGAAGTAAAGCAATCTTAGGGACGATGTCTGCCTTCTTTTTGGGGTGTCACTCGAGTTGTCCTGAATCCATATATTTTCCTTTATTTTTGTTATTTACTCAAACTTCGTTTTTTTCGACATCATCCACTATCAGAATCCGCATTCATAGTCGGTCAACGGCCTTACAAGTTTGATGAGCAACTTATTCGAGTCAACATTTGAGTTACCATATTATTGTTGTTGTTATTGTATATATTTTAAATATATAATTAAAAAAATTGAGTGAATACATAGTTGTATAATACCTTAAGTGCTTGATAAATAATAGATGAAAACTATGTTTCAAATGTGTATTGGCGTAAATTTTGTTTGGTAAAATTATATTTTAAAATTATATTAAATATTTTATGATAAATTTATCCATTTATTATTTTTATATTTATTTTAAAAACAAATATATGTTTTTATTTAAATTAATAAGTAAATAAATAAAATAAATAAATGAATGCATCCAATCTTATAAAAAAATTTCATATAGCCAAAAATATAATAAATAAAAAAATAAACATATAAATAAATATAAAATAATATTATAAAATATTTCTATAATTCATATTAATTTTTATTAAATTATTTTGATAATCATATACTTTTAGATACAGTCATAAGCTATATTTAAATTTTAAAAATTATATTAGTATTCTATAAATATTGAAATACTAGTGCTACCATTAGTAGCATCAACATTAGAACATTTATTTAGTATCCAAGTCAAATATGATTTTAAAAAATATTAAATATTAATTTATATTTTAAATATATATTTGATTCTCAATATGTATTTTAATTATGTTTCTAATCATATCAATTATCGTCAAGCCTTTGAAAGAGACCAAGTGGTTATCTTGTCTTTTTATTTTATTTTATTTTTTGCCCGACTTGTTTGAAAGGTTAGGTTCCGCGTTTGAGACGTCAAGCATTTCGAAAGTCAACTTATTTGACTGGTTTCATTATATTGACGGCCAATGACTTGGACGCCTTTAGAAAGCTAACTTATTTGAGTCGTTTCATTAGATTGACCGCCATTGACTTGGATCACACGTCGAACCCATTGGATTATTTTTAAAGATTTTACGTCTCTCAATTATTGAAATCTGGATACTTGCATGTCTGTGTGCTTTTGTGTATGGTGTACAAGTGTACTTATACATGCAAAATATTTACTTAAATATACTTGCATATTCGCAAGAGATGTTTAATTAGTTCTTGCCGGAAGAAAATTAAGATGGATGAATGCCTTACGGTAAAGAGACTTATGTCTATTCATACGTCTTTGTATGGTTCCAAATATATTGTGCATGAAGGCAATCCATATTATGGTCTCAAGTAGTTCATCTACATGATTTAAAGAAGAAAAAAAAGGAAAATACCCTTTTTTTGTTTTGATTTGTCTCAAAGGCAAACAAGCATATGTTGTAAATAGAAGATTAGGCTTCGGGGGCATTGGCAAATCAAAGCGCCCAGAATCATGCTCGGTGGCTCGGCGGCGACTTGTACGAATCCATTGTTCCCTAAGTTTATGTACGTACAGGAGGACATGGCATAAAACACGTAGCATTAACTCGTGAAATTAAATCTACATTAACACGAGATTTAGACTTGTGTTGCTTATTGATGTTGTGGAAATCGAAAGCACAGTGATCTGCTCACACCAGCAATTCGAATACTAAAACTAGCTAGGACAATGCAGGTAAACCGCATTTACTTGTGTCGGGTTCAGGGAAGGTCGTCGTGCTCTGAAATGATTTCTAGTCCTGCAGAAGATGAAGGCATGCAGGAGGACTGTCTTCCCAAGCTTGGCTGTGAGGAGGAGAAGAAGGGCTTGGGAGGCATGCGCAAGTCATTCACGTCGCCTTCCAGCATCTCCACCACGCGGCTCATGGAGGGGCGATCGCATGACTTCATCTGAATGCACCAGAGCCCCACCATGCACAGCTTTCTCTCCATCGCATCGATCTCCGTACTCCCAACCAATCTTGGCTCTCTTGGCCATTCCTCTACGGCGAGCTGGTCGTAGATCCAGGAAGGATAGTAGATCTGGCTGGACTTGTCCGCCTTTGGATTCACGTTTCTCCTTCCTCCAGCCATCTCCATTAGCAGCATGCCGAAGCTGTAAACATCTGACTTGTGAGATACGACCCCGAAGCTCCTGGATATCAGTTCAGGCGCTATGTATCCTATCGTGCCTCTCGCTGCGCTGATGGATATCAGGCTGTAGTCCTTCGGATACAGCTTTGCCAATCCAAAATCCGAGATCTTGGGCGTGAAAGCGTGATCGAGGAGGATGTTGTGGGGTTTGATGTCGAAGTGCACGATCTGCATGTTGCACCCATGGTGAAGGTAGTCGATGCCCCTGGCCACACCCAGGGCTATGTCACGGAGCTTCTCCATGGTGAACCGGCGATGGTTGCTTCTGCTTGCAGAGAAGATGTGCTTGTCGAGTGAGCCGCCTGTTATGGGTATTGAATGTGACGTGACGCCGGCTCCTGTGGACCCTGCCTCTACGACGTCATAGCCCCTTCTGCTTCCCGCTGTGACCAAGCCGTGGTGAGCCGATGCCCAGCGTAGCCAGTGGGTATTAAATGCGACGTGATGCTAGCCTCGGGGACTCCATCCCGATGACGTCGCAGCCATCCCGCCTTGCCGCAGAGCTCGAGCCTCAGACGGCACCTTCCTGAGCCAACCCTCAGGTCCACGCCCGGGTCAATCACAGCCCCGGCCTGCAAGGTCAGGTCCGTATTCCATCCTCAGACGCGACCGGAGACCCCTCATTCGCCCGATCTCAATATAAGCCAGGGAGGAAGGTGAACAAAAGGGGGGGCTGGCAACACTAGACCCGGATCATTCTCTAATTATCTACTTATCTTCCTCCGAGAAGAACTGACTTGGGCGTCGGAGGGGTCGGGCGGAGCTCCATCCGACCCGCCTTCGTGCAGGCCCTGGAGAGAGGCGACACTCGGCTCCCCTGGACCAAGGACGCTGGGAAGAGCTGGCGGTCTCGACAGGCCCGAAACTAACCGCGACGACCTCGGAACCTCGGGACCACAACCGCCCGTCCTCCCGGTCACGGTAAAAGGTTGTTTTCCATAACAGATTGGCGCTAGAAGGAGGGCCATGTCGAGAGATCCCTTGGTCGACCCCAATGATCACCGGGCCGAGGAAATCCATCGGGGGCAGGCTCTGTCGGAGGCCTCCCTCCCCACCCGATTCAGGACGGAGGACCCCACGTTAACGACAGAGAGATATTGGCGTTTATTCAATGACCCAGGACTCCCCCCGCCTGAGAATGTCCCCACCGCCTCTCCTCCCGTCACCACAGAAGCCTTCCAAGACCTCGCCCGACAGGTCCGAACGCTATCAGAGACGGTACAGGCCGTCATTCCCCTCCTTCCCCGAGTGACGGGGATCCCGGAGAACCAAGGGCCCGAACCATCCCTCCAGGTTCGCGGCGCTCCCCCTACGCGTCCATCTTCCCCGGCGTCATTTCCGGTCTCCGAAGGAGTTCGACTCGTCGGAAACTCAGTTACTCCACCCGAGCCCGAGGCGGTATCCTCGGAATCGACGGGCTTCTTCCGAGCCCAGCTCCGCTCCGTCTGTCGGCGCCTTGATGAATGCTGTGAGAGACCTCCAAAAGTCAAAGGAGGCAGAAGAACAGGTTTGTTGGGAGTCCCCATTTGTAGGTGACATCCGGGACTACCCAGTGCCCCCAAACTTCCGCCTCCCTTCCGTCGATCTCTACGATGGAGCTAGTGACCCGGCGGACCACGTGGCCGCCTTTCGAGCCCAGATGTCTCTATACGGCACTCGGACGCCTACGATGTGCCAGGCGCCCCCACCACGCTTGAAAGGTCCTGCCGCACTGTACAAGACTTTGAAGAGCGGGACGATCGCTCTTTCGAGCAGCTTCGCAGAGACTTCGAGCTACAATTTCCGGCATTCACACGCCCCAAACCGTCCATCGCCTCCTCCCTAGGGTTGAATCAAAAGGAGGACGAACCACTATCTCACTTCGTACGTCGGTTCACTACGGAGATGCGGGAGTTATCTGATGCTCACCCTACACTGCTAATGCAGGCATTCATGATGGGGCTACGACCCTCGAGATTCTGCTGGTCCCTAGTGGAACGACCTCCCATCACAATAGCGGAAATGCTCCAACGCGCAAATCAATATGTCTCGGCCGAGACCTGGATGTCAGGAAGAAAGGAAGAACGACAAAAGATGCGTCCAGAATCCTCCCGGACGGGAGCAGCGCCCAGACAGTTGCCCCCACAACCGAGACGCAAGGTAGATCACCCCGACATCCCCATGTCGGGGCTCTCGCCTTCCCCCTTAAATGCATCCCGGACGCAGGTCTTCCTTCAGATCAAAGAGAAGGGGATGCTTAGGCCTCCCCGCCCTATGACCAGCTCACGAATGTTGGCCGACCGCACCCGCTACTGCCACTTCCATCGACAGAACGGTCACGATACCGAGGAATGTTATGAGTTAAAGCGGCAGATCGAGGAGTTGATACGTAGGGGCCATTTAGGCCGCTACCTCCAACAAGAAAAGGAGTCATCCCTACGTCCCGAAGGCCCTGTCGAGCGTCACATTGACGTAATCACAGGGGGGCCAGCCTCCGGAGGAAGCGCCGCAGGCGTCGGCACGGAAAGCTCACGCCGATTCGCTTCGAACGAGGAGCCGCAACCTGCACTCGAACCACAAATAACATTCCCGACGGAGGACTCGGGACAACCGGAGCATGACGACGCGTTGGTCGTCTCGGCTAGGATAGCCAATGCGCAGGTAAGGAGAATCATGATCGATACGGCAGCTCGCCGACATACTCTACCCGGCGCCTTTCTGAAGCTGGGGTTACCTGACGATGCCATGAGACCCTTACAAACGGCACTCACCGGGTTCACGGGCGATTCAATCTCTCGCGAGGGGCGACCACCTTACCCGTAACGATTGGGGACTCGCCAAGGACGAAAACGGTGATGACGACTTTCCTGGTGGTCGACCTCCCCTCGGCGTACAATGCCATCCTAGGCCGACCTACCCTCAACAAGATAAGAGCAGTCATCTCCCCTTACCATCGAACCCTGAAATTCCCGACCCGTGTTGGGGTCGGGGAGGTTAGGGGAGATCCTCGGGAGTCCAGCAATGTTACTCGACGGCGACCTCACCGAGCAAGAAAAGGAAACCGGAAGGACCCCGACGATCCCCGCGAATCAAGCAACGTCGGAGCCGACTGCGAGACCAGCCGTTGAAGTCCCCCCTGGCAGAAAGCCAACCCGACTGCAGACAGTCGGGTGGGCGAGCTTGATGAACAAGAGAGGCACACTCATCAACCTCCTCTGAGGAAAATGCCGACATCTTCGCCTGGACCCCAGCCGATATGCCCGGGGTCGATCCCAAGGTATCTCAGCATCATTTAAGCATCTCCCCGACCGCCCGTCCGGTGAAGCAAAAACCCCGACCTCAATCCCTGGAACGCCAGCAAGCCGTGCGGGAAGAACTAAAGCGACTCTAGTGCCGCTTGGCCGTCGAAGAAGCCAAGTACCCACAGTGGCTATCAAATGTAGTCCTGGTAAAAAAGCCTAATGGAAGCTGGAGGATGTGTGTTGACTATACCGATCTTAACTGTGCCTCGCCCAAAGGACTGCTATCCCTGCCAAGGATCGACCGGTGGTCGACTTCAACCGCTGGCACGCCTTGGTTCTCGCTCATGGGCGCTTCTCCGCTACAACCAAATCCGAATGGCCCCAAGACCAGGAACACACAGCCTTCTTCACTAATCGTGAGCCTATTTTTATAAGGTTATGCCGTTTGGGTTAAAGAATGCCAGGGCCACTTATCAAAGGATCAGAAGCAAGATGTTCGCTCATCGATAGGCGAAACATGGAAGTATATGTCGACGACATGATCGTGAAGAGTCGGACGGGGTCAGCCCATCTCGCCGACCTGAGGGAAACTTTTGCTACTCTGAGAAGATATGGAATGCGCCTCAACCCGACCAAATGTGTCTTCGGCGTGACGTCGGGTCGATTCCTGATTCATCATACATACGAAAGAGGAATCGATGCCAACCCGAAAAGATCCATGCAATTATCGACATGCGGCCCGACTGGCCAGAGAGCTCCATTGCCTTAACGGAAGGATTGCAGCCTTAGCCCGATTTTTATCCCGATCGGAGACAAAAGCCTCCTTCGCCGAGCCTTGAAGGACCAGAAGAACTTCCAGGTGGACCGAGGAGTGCGAGGAAGCCTTCACACGCGTTTGAGGCAAAGATCATCCCACACCTACTCGCCTCACCTCGGTGGCCTCCGCCCGAGGTACTCTATCTCTACCTAGCGGCCTCGCAGCATGCGGTGAGCTCGGTATTGGTCAAAGAAACCCCGAGGGGCAACTCCGGTTTACTACGCCGGCCACGCCCTACGAGGAGCGGAGGAGCGCTATCCCCTATTGAGAAGTTGGCGTCGACTCGTTCGCGGCTAGGAAGCTGCGTCCTTACTTCCAGGCCCACGCAATTGAGGTAATGATCGACCAACCACTTCGCCAAGTTTTATCTAGGTTTGACGCGGCGGGCGTCTCTCAAATGGTCGGAGAACGTCCGAATTGACCTCGTTACAAACCGAGGACGGCCATCAAGCAGCGGCGTTGGCGACTTCATATCGGAGCTAGCCCAACTAGAAATGCAAGATCCGGAATGGAACAAAAGGATTGGGTCCTCCGAAGTCGACGGATCGTCGGCTCGAAGGGTGCCGAGCCGGACTTATATCGAGGCTCGACGGACACACCTTCAACGCTCCCTCCGTTTCAACTTCGAGGCCACTAACAATGTGGCGGAATACGGCGTCGCCGGCCTCCGCTAGCGGCGAAATGCAATTAGGAGCTATCCACCCTACGACTCACAACTCGTAGCCGAGCAACTCGGTGGAGAATATCGAGCTCGAGATCCGACAATGTCAAGATACTTGACAGAGGTAAGGACCCAAACCGCTAATTTCTCCCGTTTACCTTATCCGTAATCCCAGGTGCGAACAGTGAGCGGATGCACTCGCGAAACTAGCCGCGGGGTCAGACTTGGGAAAATATCCCGAGGTCGAGGAGCTCCCCCACCAAACTATAGCGACTACCGAGATGGACAAGTCCGGAACGTTGGTTTCTCCGGTCACGTGGACGCAGGAGATGTTGAAATACAAACGCGAGGGCGCCCTTCCTACCGCAAGCGACACCGCAGCAAGGCGCCTCCGCCGAACCCAGGCCTGGTACTGCGAGATCGGGAACCAACTCTACAGAAGGTCATTCTCTCGCCCCCTCTTACGATGTTTGGATCCCGAGGAGGCCGAGGTAATCCTCGCCGAAGTACATGGCGGGATCTGCGGGGAGCACATGGGCGGTCGGGCCCTAGCCTTCAAAGTGTTGCGGCAAGGCTATCGCCCACGCTATACCGAGACGCAAGGCCTATGTGCGTCCTTGGACGCGTGCGGCGTTACGCTCGAACCCCCAGCACCCGCGGTCCCGCTCACATCCTTGGATTGTGCCTGGCCCTTCGCCCAATGGGGCATGGACCTTCTCGGACCATTCCCCCCGGCCCCCGGGCAGCGAAGATACATTCTCGTGGGAGTCGACTACTTCACCAAGTGGGTGGAGGCCGAGCCGCTGGCAGCCACCACGACACGACAGGTGGAGCGGTTCGTGTGGAGGAATATCATAACCCGGTTCGGCTTACCTAGGGTAATTGTCACCGACAACGGCCCCCAGTTTGCCAGTACCCGCTTCAAAGAATTCTGTGCGGCTCATCAGATACAACTAAGGTTCAGCTCGCCGCTCACCCTCGGACTAACGGTCTCGCTGAGGTGACCAACAGGTCAATTCTCGACGGGTTGAAGAAAAGAACTTCAAAGGCCCGATCGAACTGGGTCGACGAGCTACCGAGCATCCTATGGTCCCTACGCACTACCCCAAAAACGGCCTCAGGCGAATCTCCCTACAGCCTGACCTTTGGCACGGAGGCGGTCCTCCCAGCCGAGATGATCGTCCCAACTCCCCGAGTGGAAGCCTTTGAAGCAACAACATCGGAAGAAGGAGTTCGGGCCGGCCTGGATTTGTTAGAAGAACGTAGGGCCGAGGCTCATCTAAAAGCCCTATCTTATAACCGAAGTGTCGCCCGGAGTTATAACAAAAGAGTCCGTCCTCGGCCCCTCGGGTTGGGGGACTTAGTATTACGTAGAGCCGAGGTAAGCGACCCGGTCCGCTCAAGAGGCAAGCTCTCGCCTAAGTGGGAAGGACCTTATCGCGTTGTTAAGGTCGTCCGGCCAGGAACACTCCAACTCACAACCATGTCGGGACAACCTGTGCCGAGGACCTGGAACATCCAGAATCTTAGAAAATACTTTGTATAAAAGTCCTTGCAATACGGTTGAGACCAGTCGGGAAAAAAGCATATTCGATTAGCTGAAGTCTCGAGTACAAAATACATCCTCGAAAGAGGAAAAATACACCTAGCCAAAAAGATACAGACACAAAAGGTAGCCCTTAGGAGACCACCCCTCTAAACTATCATCGAAGGAACCTCCTCGGGCATATCCACCTCCGAGTCCTCGGGACGAGAGGTGAAGGGTTCTCTCGACCGAGGAACCGGGGCATGCTCAAAGCGAGCCAGGGCCACCTTGTATCCATACTCAGTATGATACCCGCCCGTCCGGTCAAGCCAAGAAGGAACCCTCGGATTTCTTGTATTGCTCTATAGCCGCTCGTTCCCTCTCTGGTCGAAGGCGCTGCTCTTCGGCTAAAGCCCCCGAGGAAGCTTTGGCTTCAGCCTCCCTCGAAACTAGCTTTGCAGACAAATCCGAAACCTCCGTTTGCCGGAGGCGGTTGTCCAGTTTCTCCCTCCGCAGTTAGCCAGAGGTTGTCGGAGGCGCTTTGCAGCTTCAAGTTCGGTGTTAAGGCGGGCCACCTCCTCATCAAGTCGACGCTTCGTTTCGCGGCAAAGCAAGCGCGCCGGGGACCGGCGCCCGTCGCGCTTCCTCAATCGGCGGCGCAATTCGAGAGGTGCGTTAGCGAGACCGCCGATGATCCACCAGCGTCGCGCGTCCGGTCGATTAATGCGGTAACACAATGAAGGTTCTGCATGGAACGAAGGGGTAAGATAACAACGATGAGTATATATATATATAAACACTAGAGAGGAAATACGTACCCACGTCACAAACTTAGCCGACTTCGCGGCCAGAGCCTCCGAGGGGAGTGTATACAGATCCCGAGCTATGTCGGGATGAAGCGCTCCCCGGAGGTAGGAGACCGACGGATTCCCGCCGGCCCATATCCTGTCCCCACGCGTCAGCTCCCCCCACCGAGCAACCAAAGGGTCGCTCGCCTCCCCTGGCGGGATCTCCCCCATCACCCGAGTCAGGAAGGGCTCCTCCCGCCCGTGGGATCCGACACAGATCCCTCACGGCCGGCACGGGGCCTTCAGACACCGCTGGTCGGGCCGACAACCCCTTCCAGGACGGGCTGATCCGGACGGTCGATTTCCTCCCCGGTCAAGTCCACGGGACAAGGGCCCGGTCCCTCGGAGCCCTTTGTGCTGCTACGCCTGACTTTCTTCTTTAGATTGCTCCCCGGGACCGTGGTCGGGGAATCTCTCGCCGCTCGCTTGGGAGTAGGAGATGGGCGTGGAGATGAGCCTGCCGATTTCTCCCCAACTTGGAGCGCCCTCAAGTTCACCATCCCTGTGAGAAGTGAGAAAACGCGCGGGAATTAGAAGAGTGTGTCGGGAACGCACGCAACAAAATAAGCGGACCTACCGCGAGAACTCGGGCTGAGCCCCGCTTCGACCAACCATTCCTCCGACATATGGCGGATGGCCTGAGAGCTGGGGAGAATATCCCTCAGCCTCTCCCGAGATCGGGATTCTTCGGCATTCAACGTCGGGACCGCATTACCGATGGCCCTTGCAGACCACCGGACCCCAAAACCCCAATCCGCTTCAGTACGGATGTAAAAGAAGCGTGTCTTCCACCCTTTATTGTTTGTGGGAGCCCCGCTGACTCGGAATCCTTTCCGGGCGACTAGGAAGTATCCCCCCGACCCTTTTAGGAGGCGGAAACACGAGAGAAAAAGGTTTCGGGTCGGGACGATACCAGCATAGTGGCACTCCCCCAGAAACGCTATAAGATAACGCCAGGAATTAGGCATCACTTGCGACGGCGAGATCCGCCAGGAATTAGGCAAGAGACGATGACTGGATGTAGAGGAAAGCGAAGACCAGCCTCGAGAGCATCGCGAGTAATGGCGAAGCCCCGGGGAACGGGATCGTAAGCCCGTTGCCCCGCCTCCGGCGCTTCAAGGATGAATTCCTTCGGAATACAAAAGCGCCTCCAGGAGGATGCCTAGAGAAGAATCAATGAGGTAGAGTCTTCGTCATGCGGCCACATTAGGGCCTCTAGCGCATAACGCCTCCTCTCGGACGAACGATTCAAAGACAGGAGGTGAAGGATTCAAACACGAGTAGAAGTGGGTGGCATAGAAGGGGAAGAGGAAGAGAAGCGGCGGAAGAAGAAGTCATTTTTTGACCTCACGGGGAGAAAAGCCGTGATCAAGCGGAGCAAAGGATGAAGGATCGGAAGGAGAAGGCAGCGGGGCTCGAGGGGGAATCCCAAAGGGAAAAAGCTATGGGAACCAAGACTTGCCCCATTTAAAGAGGGACGAGTTCGCCTTACCGTCTCCGGAATGAATGATCGCATATTGCGCGCGTACCACCCACCCCTTTCGCATCGGGCAGCCCAATCGACGACATCGCATTAATGGCGAGATGACTTGCAAGCCACCCATACGGGTAACTGGGGCGGCCTGCACCGTCCCCTCGATTCCCGTGGCCACGCATGGGCGGGTAGTCTTTGAAATGGCCCAAACACCACTTATACACCCCGGCGGCTGCTCGGTCTTCTCGGCTCTCTCGGTCTTGAGCGGCTGCTCGACCAACTCTATCCCGGGCGGTTGCTCGGTCTTCTCGGCTCTCGGTCTTGGCGTTTGCTCGACCAACTCTATCGGCGGTGCTCGGTCTTCTCGGCTCTCGGTCTTGGAGCTGCTCGACCAACTCTATCCCCGGCATTTGCTCGGTCTTCTCAGCTCTCTCGGTCTTGGCGTTTGCTCGACCAACTCTATCGGCGGTGCTCGGTCTTCTCGGCTCTCGGTCTTGAGCGTTGCTCGACCAACTCTATCCCGGCGGTAATTTGCTCGGTCTTCTCGGCTCTCGGTCTTGAGCGCTGCTCGACCAACTCTATCCGGCAAGTTTGCTCGGTCTTCTCGCTCTCTCGGTGCTCGACCAACTCTATCCCGGCGAGTGCTCGGTCTTCTCGCTCTCTCGGTCTTGAGCGGTTGCTCGACCAACTCTATCGGGAACTCTCGGTCTTGAGCGGCTGCTCGACCACTTATATATCCAGCGGAAGGGGCTTTTTTTCGGCTTTCCGTATCACGCAGAAGGGGCTCTTTTCGAGGGGGGCAATGTTATGGGTATTGAATGTGACGTGACGCCGGCTCCTGTGGACCCTGCCTCTACGACGTCATAGCCCCTTCTGCTTCCCGCTGTGACCAAGCCGTGGCTGAGCCCGATGCCAGCGTAGCGTACCGTGGGTATTAAATGCGACGTGATGCTAGCCTCGGGGACTCCACCCGATGCGCCGCAGCCATCCCGCTTTGCCTTTGTGTCGCGAGCTCGAGCCTCAGGCGGCACCTTCTGAGCCAACCCTCAGGTCCACGCCGGTCAATCACGGCCCGGCTTTGCAAGGTCAGTCCGTATTCCATCCTCAGGGACGGCCAGGAGACCCCTCATTCGCCTGGATCTCAATATAAGCCAGGGAGGAAGGTGAACAAAAGGGGGTGGCAACACTAGACCGGATCATTCTCTAATTATCTACTTATCTTCCTCCGAGAAGAAGCGACTTGGCGTCGGAGGGGTGGGCGAGCTCCATCCGACCCGCCGTGGAGCCCTCGGAGAGAGGCGACACTCGGCCCCTGGACCAAGGACGCTGGGAAGAGCAGGCGGTCTCGACAGGCCCGAAACTAACCGCGACGACCTCGGAGCCTCGGGACCACAACCGCCCGTCCTCCCGGTCACGGTAAAAGGTTGTTTTCCATAACACCGCCGGGCATGTACTCGTACACCAGCGCTCTCTTGGATCCCTCGGAGCAATAGCCGAGAAGCCGCACCACGTTCAAGTGGTGAATCCTACCGATGGTGGAGACCTCGTTGATGAACTCCTCTCCGTCGAACTTGGAGCCGCCCAGCATCTTAACAGCAACCGGGTACCGGCCGAGGATATGTCCTTTGAAGACGCTACCGAAGCCGCCTTGGCCTATCTTTTCTCTGAAGTGGCTTGTCATGGCGATGATGTCGCTATAAGCATACCGTGTGGGCGACAGAGTTTGCTGGTTCCGCAGAAACTTCTCTACCGAGTCGACGGGTGCTCTCATTTTCCAAGCGTTGTACGCCAGGAACACAGCAACAGACGAAGTAGCAAATATAAGTCTGCTCACTGTATTGTCACAGGTCGTGGGTGGAAGATCAGAATCTATATGCACTTGAACAGATGATCTACCAATTAATGTAGAACCAATAGAATTCTACCTAGTAAACAGAGAGCTACGTCTAATAAAATGATCAAGACCAGTGCGATACTGAAGATAGTGTGGCTGCCGTTGCGATCACTCTCCTCACCGAAGATGCAAGCTAGAAAATCCATCTCAAAAAGTATTGAATTTATAAACTTAATGTAAAGAGAGTTGGTTCCATATATGTAATCATCCGTATATAACCTGTATGAACAATAATTCATAAGCAAATAAAGCCAGCAGGAGACATAAGGAAACCGAGCAGATAAAAAAGGTTAAAGATATTCTCACGATGTCATGCTTGTCCAACACCGCTCGACGATGCTCTCGTTCGTGATTTGAAATGACCATTCAACCAGGAATCCTTTCCGTAGGAGCTCAAAGATATCCATGCCTGTACTCAAGGATCCTTGAACCGGAAGATAGGTGATGAAGCTACATGGATTCTTAAGGTAGCGTAGCTCATATGCATCGGACTCAACCACGACATATGTGGTGGAGTTGTTCCCGCTAAGGCAAGGCACGGCCACATACTCCGGGCTTTGGATTTCCTGCGTGCAGTTCATAAAACTGGCCCAGTTTGTCTGTGAGACCCCATTTGTCCCGTAATAAAAAAAAATGACCCAAAAAGGGAAGCTACCGAAATCCTTGCGGCCAAAAGGGACTCGTGGTGGGTGACGGCAAGTGCCTGTCACGAAATCAGCATAGAGGAGCCGACATCGCCGTTTTTTATATGAGATATCGGTGACGAAGTACCTGTCGGAGCCGCGATAGAGCACCGCATCTTTTCCTTCACACACAAGTTCCGACTGATTTACACCGCATTCAGGCGGATCGCCCCTTAGACGGAACGGATAGCGAATTTTGACGCCGCCGCAAGAGGAATGAGGGCAGCTTTTATTGCGCTGGGAGCTACAGAGTTCCGCAGTGGTGAGGAGGAGCAAGAGGAGGAGGAGAGGAGAGACGGTAGTAATCGAAGAGGATACTGGGGTTGAGCTTTTCATCCTCTTCCTTTGTAACGAAGAAGAGATGGTGGTGGTTCTCTGTAGAACAGGGGGTAGAGGGAAGACGCCCATAATGTAAGAGAAAGCAGTTTATCTATAACGTGAACTAATGGCCCAATTGGTGCCACGCCTGCGACGATGCATGAGTAAACGCTGAATGCAACTTCTTCTTCTGGGAAAACAGCAATTAAATTATTTCGTCGTCAAGCGTAGAAAAATACACCCAGTCGCTATGTTGCATTTATCGTGCTGTCTCGGTCAAGCTTGACTTGAGAAAAGGATTCCAGGTTGCATCGACACCGTGGACGAATGAGCGACTCTATCAACACATTCATCATGCATAAGACCACGGCGATGTGATCTGATCAACTTCAGTAGATAAATACATATGTTATTGGAGATTGTTCTAAATTTCCTTACTGCATATAAAGGAATTCGGGAGGTTGATCGACTTCGGTATATAAAGTTCATTCGAAACCAGAATGGTAACGCAGAGAAAAGAGCCTCTTACATAAATATCTATGCGTCAGCTCTTTCCAAGGCATAAATGCACGTTACATGGCGTTTTATCCTCCACGAGAGCAGTCATCGGGTGATCTCTTGAGGCCTCGCAGTTCTGCTCCCAGCAGTTTAGGTGTCGGTCCAAATTCCTCACTGCGAAAGGGAAAACAATAAACAGAGACGCATAGGTTAACTGCAGCAATCAAATTCTTGATTCTTACTGGTTAAAGTGTTCTGGAGATCAAGGCCCTGCTTTGAAATCTGAATGAAGATTTTATATTTAATTTGCTTTATTATTTATTCATTCAGTATTATATATCATTGGAGAATGCAACTTCTTACAGCTTACCAATGGTGGAGGTGGCTCGCTTAAGATGTGGTTAGGGTAAGATTGTTGCCGGGGCATCATATGCTGCTGCAGCATTTGTGGTTGTCTCATGTAGACCTTTGCAAGACAAAAGTCAAACTTCTAAGGCACCATTGGCATTTAATTTGATGCTAAAAGGATGGTATGCTGATAACTCATTTGTCTTAAAATTCTGTTCTCCTCATTTTTCCTACAAACTATGTTCTGTTCTCTGTTCTTCTCTCACCCTAGCAATGGAAGAATTCCTTGTGTTGTTGAGAAACCAAAGAGGACTTCCAAGTTGGAGCTGAAACATAACAATACCTGGAACTCATCTGGGCGAAGAATGTCGACCAAGAAATTAAGCATGTCTGCATGGCAGATGGCCCCTGCTACATCGGTTCTTCGGATGGTGAGCCTCTTGCACTGCTCGGCATGGAGCCATGAGCGTACCGTGAGCTCCAAGATGAAGAGCTCGCATGCTTTTGCAAATACGATCGGCGTGTCCGAGCTAACCATCTGTTAAAAGATTTTATTATATGGCATCAAATCACACACAAAAAACCCGAAAACTGGATGATTAGAAAGACTTGTAAGAAAGAGCATCATCATTCAAGACCTTTGCCGCCCCATCCAATTTCATTATGCGTTTGATCCTTGCAAGCGGCAGTTGATGCTGCTTGTAATCTGTAAGGAAAGGAAGAACCATAATCTCATTCCACGCCCACATGGAAGAAGTCTTTTGATGGTATCAACTCACCTGCAAGGTTTCCCAGTTCAAGCATTTGTTGCTGCCAAAATTGGTGTAAATGCCACTTTTGGAGCTCCATGAAATTAGAAGGATGCAGTGGCTGTGTATGTCCAACCACCTGTAGAAAGCCAAAAAAAGTCAAACACCTCCTTCACCAGGCTTGCAGTGTTGTAGATAAGCAGTTTAATTCCTCGGAAAGGAAATTTTGTGAATCTTCTACCTCATGCATGTCATGGAATTGGGCCAGTGGATTTTGAGGCAGTTGAAGGAAGTCATAGGTGGGAGGATCAGCAGCTGATGTTGCCGGGAATTGCTCCGACTGCGAAGCAGGGTGGATGAACTCTCTGTGATGGGCCATCTGTTCCACACCAATCAACAAATGAGACGAAGAGGCAAAAGGGTGGCGGAACTCCAGAGGGTATGCTAGGATGTGCTACTTCAGCAAAATGAGACCCTATAAATAGGGAGGAGAAGGAGAAAGAGGAAGAGAGAGGAAACGGTGGAGGGTCAGATGAAAGCAGAGCAGGAGAAGGCTGGCAGAGGAAAACAGGGTGGTTGGAGGTGATGACAAGGTCAGAGACTGAAACTTGCCATATTCTGCTGTAGCCCTAATGGAGAGAGAGCTGCGTCACTGCAGTCTGGGCAGAAGAAGCATCCAAAAAGACCACAAGCAAAGCTTACACATTTGTCGTTTGAACTCATGTTTCTCACGTTCCCTACTGAAAACTTTAATGCACACTTCCAGCCAGGAAGTGCTCACGTTTGTTGTCACCTCTGTTGACCGAGCTTGAGAGAGAGAGAGAGAGAGAGAGAGAGAGAGAGAGAGAGAGAGAGAGAGAGAGAGAGAGAGAGAGAGGAGTTACCAGCGGAAACCTCCGCGGCAAGAAAGAGAGAAAGATTTCTGATTAAATGATTTCTGCACATTGAGTTCATTTTGCCAATTTCCTGTGTTCATGATCTCATGATGTTATTCCGAAGAACAAAAATTTCTAAGCATTTCCCACGCTGTTATGAGAACATGCATATATATAGAATAGCTAAAGCTTAAAGCAATACCTTCTTAAGGGCTCCATCAGTAGTTGACATCATCAATTATAAATCAACCCACATCCAATGCATAATCTTTCATAGAAGCAAGAACCGATCCTCTCGATCTATTCATAATCCTACAAGAAAACCAAAAGACAAGGTGCGATGCTAGTGAAATTGGCACCGTAATCGAGTTGCTTGCGAAGAATTGAGAGATAATATCAGTAATTGCTTGAAGAAAAAGGGAAATTAATTGCAAGAATGAGGATGTTGATCATTGATGTCCCATCAATTTAACCTTTAAATTCTTTTGCCTTCTCTAATCAGCTGCAACCTGCCGTCTTTTAGAAGTGCATCACACTGGAAATGTAGGTGACATCCAGCAAAGAATTGTAACTTTAGCTACAAACAATTCCAGTACAAAAAATCGATACATAAGGCTACATCGGGGCTGTCTCTTTTCTGCTTTATGTTGAATCATGCGAACTGAATACCGCAGAAGTGGAAGAAGGCGCAACGAAGAAGACGATGAAGAAGAGCTGAGAATTGCACCATCGCCTTCTTCGAACGATATGAGCAGGCGCTGGAGAATGTTCGTGGATCGCTCAAAGGATTTATAGAAGATATGTAAATTATAACGTCCAAGCAGAGACTTCCCACATCTGTTCAAACGATAACTCGGAAAGGTGACACCTTTTACTTTTTCCCGTACGTTTCAAAGCCACGAAAAGACACGTATTGTGGTCCTCCTTAGATCTTCTTTACATAATTTTGGAAGGAAAACTTTCTTTCAGCCGTCATAGATACTTCTTCGTAGAGCTAAATTGGTAAGGAAAGGCTCAGCTTCACCGAGTCTCCTTGCAACTCTCTGCAAAGGCTCAACGGAAAGACTTTCTAGAGCTATATTAAGAAGCTGAAACTTCACGGAAATGCTGAAGTTGTGGTGTGAGTCGAGTATTATGTTTGCCTAAGCGTCTCTTGGGGTACTCTGCTACTTGAGAGTGCTCATTGCCCTCGCCGATGAGGACAAACAATGATTTATCAGATGACATATATCGTGGATTTAACAGGTCTTGGCTTCGTTTATTCTCACGTAAACCGAGGAGAACCATGATGGAATCAGAATACAGTTTCGACTGCATTTAGAGCAGTCGACGAGGATCTGATTTCATTGACGAGCTTGTTTCTTAAAAGATCCACTCTGATAAGTCACCGTGATGCTCTCTACCTTTTAGCTGTGTTTATTTCCTCAAACATTTCCGCCGTGAGGTCTTCATACACATTGAATTTTTGGATGTCGAAGCTGCCGGAATTCTCACTTGCTCTGCTCTCGTCTTTGTTTCCAGCTTCTTGCATCGTGCTGCTTTCCGGTTCCTGTCTTCGCTGAGAGAACCGATCAGGAGCGGCAGAGAAGTCCACACTGTGGGGTGCATGCTCCTGCACTGGACCTCTGCTCCTCTCGTCAAGCATACCCTCCTCCACACACGAATTGTCTTTGGTGACATCCTTTTCTACAACACCTCTCGCTTGGTCCAAGCCAACCAATTCTGCAAGGCTCATGTAAGCATCAGGCGGCGACGAGTCTTCTTCATCGCTTGAGACGTTGAAGGCCTTACGCAGAGCTCTCTCGATAGCTAAGCTATTATCGAAGTAGTCTTGCAACTTATCATGTCGTAGTCCAGCGGCTTCAGGAAGATCTTCGTGATCGAAAACGCAATCAGTGATTTCACTCGCCATGATATACGATTCTTAATTGATCACTAATTACCTGTCGATGAGCCCCGATCCGATCCGGACGGCTCAAGATTGACACCCGAGGCAAGAACCTTCGTCGAATCGTTGCTGCCTGAGGAATGGACGACGTTCTCCGGAATCTGGTGGGTCGACGATGAGCTCCAGTCGATTATTACCCGGCTGGCAAAACTCGGAAACTGAGTTCCCATGCAAGTGTCGTTAGGTAACATGTGTGGCAGGCTGAGACACTGCATGATGTTTTGGCGCCCCCCTCGCCGTGCTTGATTCGTTTGGATAGGGTTGAGAGGCAAGTGCTTGTTTCCTCCGGTCGTGATGGGACGATGCTGGGGTGGTTGGGGAATCCTCGCCTCCATTTGAGCCAAAAGCACTGAAGGAAGCTGGGTCTTGATAGCTGAAGGAAGCTTGGGTAACAGAGGCCGCAACGGCAGCTTAAGTGAGGGTAGAAAAGACATCGACTTGCCTTGCCTCTTCGGAAATGTCGATTGGCTTTGCAGCTGCCATGGCTTGGGCATTAGCTCACGCGGCACACTCGACCTTTTCTTTGCCTTCTCTTGGCGTCTCCGATGTTTCTGCATTCGCGAGCACTGCACTGTCATTTAATCATCGATCCGATGAACACGACTATATGCAATGATCGTACCTGAAGGTGGCTGGAAACTTGCTTCACGGTCAGTCCATCAACGTTCATCAGTTCGAGTATCTTTCTCGGGACAGCATCTGCGAGCAGATCGAGAAGCATCAGAGGACGCCATGGAAGAAACGTCGAGCTGATATGAATCATGTCATTCATTGTTTGTTCAGAAAGCTTACGTTTACCCAGCAGCTCGACGGATGTCAAGAACCTCTGGTGGAGATCAGAGTCCCAGAGCAAGCGGCCCATCCTCTGCTTCTTAGAACAACTGCCTTGTACTCTGCCAGCAGTGGTTCTGCCCTTCCCTGACTCATCCCCGCTCGATATTTCGATATAGCAGAGCTCGTCGGCCATTTGGATCGATCTTCTCGGACCGACCACTCCGTAGAAAGTCAAACCAAGCTTCCTTTTACCGGCGGAAACACCTTTTCCTTCTGCAGAACCAGGTTGGCTCACATCACGCTCTGCCTTCCGCCGCATGACCTCGATGACCGCGGGCGTCATAGGCTTGGTAAAGTGGAAACAAGCTCCATGTCTGAGAGACTCGCACAAAATGTTGTGATCATCATCAGCGCACATAGCTGCATCAACAAGTAATACAAAGAAGTTGAGGTGGATCGGTGCAATGCCGAAACGAGGAGATCGTCAACATAAATGACAAGTTGAGATGTTGCTAACTGATGACAGAAACGTCGGTCTCCTTCACCACATGATCGATCAGTTTGAAACTAGTAAAACTAGCCGAGCCAGTCTCTCCGACGTGGACCTCGATTAGGACTAGATCGATTTCTTCCTTTTGTTTACGGAGAGAAAGCAAAGCTTCAGCTGCGCTCTTGAAGGGTTGAACTGCCCCAAGAAACCATAGCTTCATTTGTTAAGCAACCACGTTACGTAGAAAGACAAGCTATTCTTAGATCACATCTCATGCGGCTTTGCAAAATAACGCAAGAAGCATGGAACAGTCGAGTTCTGTGGCTGGGCATGCAGCAAACGAGACTAGTTATTAGTTACGAGAGATCAAGAAGCCAGAGCAGAGCAACACACGAAGAAGCAAAGGAAAGAAGAGGTGGAACTGAACACATTTCATACCCATGGATAACTTGAAATCCATAAAGAAGCCTCTACGAGCAACGGGATGAATGCATGCAAAGCCTACGGATTAGACTAACAGTAAGTACCTACGAAATGCAATGCTGCGAGCATTGTGGTGACGATCTTAAGGCACGTTGGGTTATCATCCACAACCATGGTTCTCAGGCTCCTGCGATGGCCTGCGCGGTCGTCGGAGAAATCTTCCATCGGAGAAGGAACGGAAACAAAGGCAACGAGGGTGAGAAGAGAGAGAACAAAGGCTTGCTTGAGGGTGCCGCCGTGGGTTTGGCACCCTATAAACAAGGAGAATGAGAAAAGCGACAACTTCCCGGCGAGCCAACCTTTGGAAGATGCAAACAAATAGCAATTACTCCCCCATTCCCTACCGTGATTGTGTCCTCAGAAACTAACCATAAAAGGTTTCTTCTTGAGCTTAGCCTCCCTCCATCAAGAAATTTTCAGGTTCTCGAGGGATTTATCTTGTGTAAATTCAATTAAGTGGATTATCCCACAGCTAAATCATGCGAGTCCTTGCGTGCCATCTAAACAATGCGTGCATGTGTGAGATCGCTTTCTCTTCTTTCTCCTTGGGGGACTAATTTTGGTGTTCTGCTACATTCTGTTCTGTCTTGAACTAAGAATTAAATGAACTCTGTAGAAACGAGAATAAGAACCTTTGTATGGAGCAAGAACAAAAGGAAAGATGCGAACACCAAAAGTCAAATGCAAATTAGCTACTGGCATGAAGACATCAGCTGCATGCATGGAATTCTTGGTTCTTTCTGCATGACCTGTAAAAGCAGCTGACAGAGTTTACATTGAAGGAGCTCTGCGAGTGCTGCAGCCGTAGTTATTCCTACTTCCACGTTGCGTTGGTAGTTAATAGTCAGACAGATTCTAAAGATCCCAAGTCATTTGCTGCCTTTAGTCGAGCGGCCATGACAGGTTTGACATTTGCCAGATCTCTCATCTCTCGTGATGCAATTGTCAACGAAGCAAAAACATTCCTAGGCAATATTCATGACAATATATTCAAGCATACTCAAACCAATAGATGATTTTAATAAATAATTACCGTATCGAGCGAGCATGATGCCTCAGTTGTACTTAGCTATTGTCACTCAAAAGCCACATGAACGGGTCAAATTATCAGAAGCTAGCTACATATATGCCACATTTTATGTTCGAGCAGCATCACGCAGATAGGTCAACAATAATAATTGTTGACAATTCCACACGCTTAATCGTAGAGAAGCAGTTCAAGGATGGGTTAGGCTTGTCATATGCTGTTGTCTCCACGCCACAGTAGTTTATGATCGAGGAGAGTAGTTGATGAAATCATTTGAGAATATTTTTTGTATGCTTAATTGACCTCTTGCAGTGTCCACTTCCCACTTCTGTCTTCGAAACACATTTCATACGTGAAACGCATGTATTCATTCTAGACGTCGTATTGTGATATAAATCACGTTGGACACCTGCATGGATCTTTAATTATGAGAGTGATTGTAGGTGGGAGGTGCAAGAAACGTATTTACCTAACAATAGTGGTGCAATTAACACCACATATTGAATCGTAGGTAGATGTCATTGACAAAATGACAATGGTGTCACGGTCGGTCAGTCAAATTTGGATTGGGCACCAATAATAGCACATGTCATAAGGGATCCAATGAATGAACAAGCCAACTAATGATGTTATTATTAATTTTTTATCTTTATATTTTGATCTGATATTAGAACAGAGGCTAATCACTCTATAATTAATGGGATAACTCGATTCTCAGACAGTAATTTACCAAGATTTTTCCCTCAATACGCTATAAATGAATGTTCCAAAACAATTAGTAATTTTGGGTTTGGGTGGCTTAAATTAATCTCCGCAAGATAACTAGGATTTCAGAAGTTATGGCCTCCATTTGCAGTTTACCCTTTTCTTTACCTTGAAACTGAATAATAATCTTGAGCTCCACGGTGGGGCCGTGTTAGACAATCTCCACCTAAATTGGTGCGCATGTGAGTCTCCGGACGTATTAATAATGTTTTGACAAATGACATTTTCTCCTTGGATTCGTTTGTCATGTGGAGTTCGTGCAGATATTTCCAACAACAATGACAGTCCAATAATCCTAAATAAATATACGTAAAATATTCATCAATATTTCTCGATGCCGTGAAGTCAATTTCCTCGACGAGATATTAAGATGCGATGCGGAACTCGAATTCATCGTGCCTTGAGATGCGTGTTCAGATTTGGTTGGTGCTTCGGACACGCGTCGTCATCAAACTGGCATAAGCCGGGTCAAATCGACCCCAACGGTTCGGCCCGATTTATGTGGGCCACAGAGTTTGCGGCCTTTCTGACGTGCCTTCATTAAAACAAAAGACCCATGTACGTCCCAATCTTCTTACCCAAAAAATTTAGGTCTCCAAATTCGACCCGTGGGGTCCATACAATGAGCGCCTCACTCTGTGAGGTCGCGAGAGATATCAGCATGCATGTATCATACGACGACAGTGCATGCCTGAAATCGTTAACAAGATTTGACTGGTGCACCTCTCCGAGGAGATCAGCATCGAACAATCTCGACCTCACAGGGGCCCGCAAGAAATCCAACCGCGTCGGTCAAGGCTAGCCGACACGAACGGTTCCGCTTGCCCCGTCACCACATCTAACGGCTCGTTTGCGTAAGTGTCGGCGCCGTTGTCCTGGGCCGTTATCGTTGGCGATAAAACCCCCCTTCCCTGCCCCCTTCCCCTCCTCCGTCCTTCCTCTTCACCGCTTCCTGGCCTTACTATTACTAGAAAGAAAGAGAGAGGGGCAGGCGAGGACGAATTCCCCGGGGAGATATACATGCTTGTAGGGATGGGCTCGTCGGAGACTCAGGCCCGCGGTGAGGGTTCCGGCGATTGCGGCAGCGAAAGGAGGGTCTCCCTGGCGGAGCTGCAGGGGATCATGGATCGCATTAGGTATGGAACAGAGGAGCATAAGGTCCAGGCGGCGTTGGAGATCCGGAGGCTGACGAAGACGTCTTCCAGGAATCGGCGGCATCTCTCCGGCGCCATCGATTCACTCGTGTCGATGCTTCGGTTTGGAAGCTCCCGGTCCAGCGAGGCTGCCATCCTCGGACTCCTGAATCTTGCGGTTAAGGACGAAAGGTGAGATCTTTGTTCTTTTGCTCTCGGAAAAATTAGTTGGATGCAATTATATGTTGTTTACGGTGGAGAAATTTTTCGTGCCTTTCATGCTGCTGTTATTTTTCTTTTGCCTCTATTGCTTTACCTTCACTTCTTATGTGAAATCGATGGGTTATAGGGCTGCGTTTATCATACCTTTCTATGTGAATAAATCTTTTAATATTTTAAGCTGTTGTCATGATATTTCTTTTCTGTTTTTGTCTTGACTCTTTAGAATTTAGTTTGTTGGGGCAAAATAAAAAACATTTTTTGTTTGCTAGCAGAGATATCATATGAATTTAGATTAAGAATTAGTCTAGATTTAGTAGGTGAGGCATTTTTATCTTTTTGGTTGAGGAAATTACATTTGACACTTCTCAACTTTGTGACATTGTGAAAAACACCCTGTTACAGAAGTTACATCTTAGCCAAAAGGTGGATACCAAATTTTGAAAAAAAAACACCTTAGCTTAATATAAAGCATCCAATAAAAATATCATTTTTGTAGCTGTTATTTCATAATTTTGTCAAGAAAGGAAGATGTTTACCGTATGTTATTGAGTTTTCAAAATGGAAGCACAATACGTTTCATCTGTTTAGTGTGACAAAAAAGGAGCTCGTTGTCTGGTAATCTGTGCTTCAATTATGAATTTTGTCAGAAATTCAAGCCTAAGGAGGTTCTAGAACAAGTTTGGCTACCTATTGAATGAGTTTACAATTTATGACAAGAAATGTAGAGTTGCTACTCTGAGTGTCTTTCCAGGATTGCAGAAGGTGCATGTCCTCCAATGGGGTTCTGCGCTTCATTATATCACCATTTTGGTTACTATATATATATTTCATGCATCTTAAATCTCATTTGCCACCATTATTTGTTAGAAAAAATAGTCTGACTTTGTGGTCCACTAGTAAAGAAACTTTCAATGTTAAGGGATGATTAGACTATTAAAATTTTGAGGCAGAAAATGTAACAAAAATTACTCGTGAACATAGTTGTTTTTTTTTTCGATCGGCATTAAGCAATCAGTGAAAGTAGTTGTGTATCATCTTGGCTTTCTCTAAATTTCACCTTTTAGCTGGTATCTTCTTTACTTTACCAGATTTGTTTACGTTTGTGGAAGCTCAGTGGATTGCTCTTCTTGAACTTGACGATGAATAGAATACCTCTAGGTCCACTGTCGTATTCCTAGCCTATTATCAACCGTGTTCCTTGTTTTCTAGGGATTCTTCTGTGTTTCCTAGGACCAGAGGAGCTTTCTGTATTAGTTCGTATGAGGATAAATGGGCGGCTCAGGTTGGCACGAAGTCATAGTCTTGATACATTTTTAGTATTGAATTCATATGAAGGTAAAAATCAAGCTTACATAGGAAAACAAAGGATACAAACATCTTTCTTGATATTCTTGTTTTAGACTGTGTTCTTTTCCCTAAATATGCTTGCTCGAATTGCTAATGCTGCTTATATGCCTTGAGAGAAAGAGTAACAGAAGTGAAGATCTCGGTTGATACAAAGGTAGAAGTGTAAAACCTACAGTTTTATCTTGTCAGAATAACGAAATGTCTTAATTCACACTTTTTAGTTATATGCATGGTGATTTCTAGACATTGGTGCACTTCAATATGTAAGATTTACTGCAACTGTCAGAACCACACTAGGTTCTTTAATTAATTTGCAGCAGTAATTGTGTTAAAGTTGATGGAGAAAAATTCAAAAGATGATGACCTGAATTGCATTGTGCTCGATATTCACAGGAACAAGATCAGCATAGTGGAAGCAGGTGCACTCAAACCACTAATTGTTTTCTTAGAGGCCACAAATTCTGATTTACAAGAATACGCCACTGCTGCACTCTTTACCCTTTCTGCTTCATCAGTCAACAAAGCCAGCATAAGTGCCTCTGGAGCCATCCCTCTCCTTGTCAACGTCCTTAAAGATGGAAGCCAGCAAGCCAAGAAAGATGCCGTTGCGGCTCTCTACAATCTCTCCACCATCACAGATAACCTCAAAACTATCCTCTTACTCCATCCTATCCCTCCTCTGATCGGCTTTCTCAAGGCCCACAAGAAGTCCTCGAAAACAGCTGAAAAATGCTGTGCCCTTCTGGAATCATTGGTTGGTTTTGATGAAGGGAGAACTGCATTGACGGCTGAGGAAGCTGGGGTGCTCACGGTGGTGGAAATTCTTGAAGAAGGATCTCTTCAGAGCAGAGAGCACGCTGTTGGAGCCCTCTTAACGATGTGTGAGAGCGACCGAAGTAGATACAGAGAAGCCATTCTCAAAGAAGGCGTCATTCCAGGTCTTCTTGAGCTCACCGTTCAAGGGACATTGAAATCTCAAGGCAAAGCCCATCGACTCCTAGAGTTATTGAGGGACTCTCCATATCCGAGATCAGAATTACAAGCAGATACGCTGCAGAATATTGTTAGTAGCATTGTGTCTAAGATCGACGGTGAGGAGCAAGCAGAAAAGGCAAAGAAAATGTTAGCTGAGATGGTTCAGATTAGCATGGAGCAGAGCCTGAGGCAGCTGCAGCAAAGAGCACTCATGTGCACTCCGTCCGAGCTGCCTGCTGCTAAGCGTCGATCTGAAGTCTCTTCAAAATGAGAAACTTTCTTTTCCTACAAGTGTTATCGTTTGTTCTCTTTGTCCTTGGTACTTACTCAAGTGGTGAGCACATAATAAGGTAACATGATGATGCCAGTCCAGGCCGCTAATGGTATCAGGTGACTGGTGAAGCGCAAGTGCTGTTAGTTTGATCTCATATGTTCTTTTTTGTGTTACCTCTCTATGATCCCACAGTACATTCTCGATGTATTCGTGTTACAATTCTTTAGTGTAGCCAATTGCAGCCTCATATTTTAGTGTTCATATGGATCTCTGGTTTGATTTGATATTTCGGATTCTATCTATGTCCAGCAATTATTGCATATTAGTGCCAAATATGCAGCCAGCATGACATCAAATCCAATATCCCTAATCCCTTTGCAAATGTGGGTTGCAAATATCGACAGCATAGTGTTCTTGAGTCGATGTTTCTCATGCATGGAACTTTCAGAAACTGTCGTTTGGCCTGAAAGAGTTCCCACAGCCACATCTGAAATGCAATGTCAAGTTGCCACTTGATTTCTCACTTTCTTTCCTTGGGTGGTGATACTCTGAGCATGTACTACATGTTGGGAAAAAAATATGTTAATATGGAATAATTTTTTTCCCTCTGTGTATTAAAATGATTTTTCATAAAAAATATCAACTTGATATTATAAGTAAATATTAATCAGAATAATATAAATAACAGAACAATTGATCAATCACAAGTGAGATCGAATTTTTAACATGAAAAACCTAATAAAAAAAATCACGGGACCATAGTCCATTTCAAACTTCCACTATCACCAATAATGATAACAGTTTTACAATATATCTTCTCTAAAATAACAAGAAGATCATAATAACATCAAGATCACATATCTTGGCTCAACAATAGTGCGTCATCATCATATAGATGGATCTCATTGAAGAAGTATTTTAGGTCTCACCAAGTAGGTATGGCAGGAAAGCACCATAAAGAGGATAAACCGTAGATCGGCACCGTTAGGATTGTAGAGTTTCCTGCAAGAATTCTCCATGTCAAATTTGGGCCAAAACTGACGAAGTTTGACCACTGATCGTCAAATAGGAAACTCAGTATCCTAATTTTTCTCTCTCCTCCTTCGCTCTCTTCCTTTTTCTCACTGTGCCACCGCAAGCTGCACACCGAAAAAACTTTTCTATGCTCACACCGCTTCTCAGCAGCACACAAAACCCTTTTTTTTCTTTAATTAATTGATTTAGGCTCAAAGACCATCTATGGGTTGGACCCAACAATTCTCTCTCTCCAACTCATATGGTGGGTTGTACTAAGCTCGTTCTTCGCCTACAAACTTCAAGCTTCTCATTAGGTAAAGATTTTATCAACATATTTGATCCATTCTCATTGGTATGCACCTTTTTCAACTGTAATTCTTTCATCTCAAGCACATCACGAATCCTATGGTATCTTACATCAATATGCTTGGATCTAGAATTGTATGTTGAATTCTTGGAGAGGTGAATGACATTCTGACTATCACAGGAAACAGTATATCCTTCCCGTTTCAAGCTCAATTCCTATAAAAAAAATTTCATCCACAAAGCTTCCTTATAGGCTTCAGTAATAGCTATGTATAACTTAGATTGCCAAGAGACTACTCCCCCTATAAATGTCATCAAGAACCTCGAAGTGGACTTCCTGGAATCAGTATCACCAGCCATGTCTGCATTTATGTACCATTCTAACATAGGTTCACTATTGCCAAAACATAAACACAACCTGGAAGTGCCTCTTAGATATCTTAATATCCATTTTACTGCTGCCCAATGTTCTTTTCTAGGATTAGAGAGAAATCGACTAACAACTCCAACTGCATGAGCTATATCTGGCCTAGTACAAACCATAGCATATATCAAACTGCCCATTGCAAATGAGTAAGGCACTCTGGATATTTCTTCTTTTCCTTTCTCACTTGTCGGACATTATTTTGAACTAAGCTTAAAATGACATGCAAGTAGAGAATAAACTACTTTGGATTTACTCATATTGAATCTTTCAAGAACCTTCTCAATGTAGGTCTCCTGAGATAGCCAAATCTTTCCTTTCTTCCTATCACGAAGAATCTTCATGCCAAGTATTTGTTTCACCGATCCCAAGTCTTTCATAGCAAAAGACTTACTTAACTCTCTTTTAAGTTTTTCAATTTTATCATGACCAACAATCAACATATCATCCACATATAGCAGGAGAATAATGAAATCATCTGAAAACTTCTTTGTAGATACATAATGATCAAATGTGGTTCTATTGTACTCTTGACTTATCATAAAGGAATCAAACTTTTTGTACCATTGTCTGGGTGCATGTTTGAGACCATATAAATTTTTTCTTAGATTGCACAATAGATTTTCTTTTCCCTTGACTTTGAAGCCTTCTGGTTGCTCCATGTAAATTTCTTCTTCTAGGTCACCATGAAGAAATGTAGTTTTCACATCAAGTTGCTCAACTTCTAAATTCAAGCGGACAACTAAACTAAAAACAACTCGGATAGATGACATTTTCACTATAGAAGAAAATATTTCTTCAAAGTCAATACCTTTCTTCTAACTGAATCCCTTCACAACTAATCGTGCCTTGTATCTTTGTTGTGAGCTATTATTTTTAGTCTTCAATCTGTAAACTCATTTATTCTTGAGAGCTTTCTTCTCTTTAGGCATCTTTACCAAGTTATAGGTGTGGTTCTCAAGCAAAGATCTCATCTTTTCTTGCATGGCTTTAACCCACTCATTATTGTGCTTATGTAGAATAGCTTCTTAGTAAGTTTCTGACTCTCCCCCATCAGTAAGCATAACATACTCATGTGGAGGATATCTTGTAGATGGTTATCGCTCTCTTGTGGATCTTCTCAATAGAATCTCAACTGGTGGAGGAGGTGCTTGCTCAGTTGGTTCAACTTTATCAACTGTAGGAGTATCATCACTAACATTCTCACCACATTCTTTTTCATCATCTCCCCTATGATCATCATGAACTATAGGTGGAGGAACTGAACCTAAACTCCAAGGAATATAAACAGAGGTTTATGGCTTCTCAACATTATCACCATTATCAAACAATTGGTCTTCAAAAAACACAACATCCTTACTTCTAACAATCTTCTTGTTCATTGGATCCTATAATCTATACTCAAACTCTTCATGACCATATCCCAAGAAAATACATGCCTTTGCCTTATTATCAAGCTTCAATCTCTCATCTTTGGGAATATGTACAAATACTTTGCACCTAAAGACTCTCAAATGATCATAAGATATATCTTTTCCTTTCCATACTCTCTCTAGAACATCACCTTTCAGAGGAACTGATGGAGAAAGATTTCTCAGGTCAATTATAGTTCTCATAGCCTCCCCCCAAAATGACTTAGGTAACTTGGCGTGGGAAAACATACACCTAATCCTTTCTTCAATTGTTCTGTTCATCTTTTCTGTCACACCATTTTGCTGAGGAGTTTTTGGAATTGTTTACTCAAGCCTGATACTATGAAACCTGTACTCGCCACCATTATTTGCTCGAGCACTTTTTAGCTTTTTGCCAATTTCTCTTTCAACACTGATATGAAATTCTTTGAAGACATTGAGTACCTGATCTTTATATTTCAAAGCAAAAGCCTAAACTTTTCTAGAATGATCATCAATAAAAGTAACAAAATAAAAAGCACCTCCAAGAATTCTAGTTTGCATAGTACAGACATCAATATGAACTAAATCAATAATATTTGATCTTCTCTATGTGTTTTTCCAACTAAGCAATGATCACAAGTTTAAGAGATATAACTCTATGTGTTTTTTCAACTAAGCAATGATCACAAGATTTAAGAGATGTACCTTGCAACTCTGATAAGAACTATTTTCTAGCAAGAGTTTGAAGTCCCTTCTCGCTGATATAACTAGCCTCTTATGCTAAAGATCTATACTTTCACCCTTTTGAATTGCATTAATCTCTCCTTTGTGTAGCTTAGCTTCCATAATATAAAAAGAGTTTAACTTCTTTCCTCTCGCCACAACTAGAGAACCTTTAGTGAGCTTCCATTTGCTTTCATCAAAATAGTGTGTAAATCCCTCATCATCAAGTCTGCCTGTAGATATCAAATTCAAACGAATATATGAAATATATCTAATATCTTTGAGTATCAATTTGCTCTTAATACTGGTCTCTAAACAAATATCTCCAATACCCACAATCTTGGATGTACCATTGTTTCCCATTCTAACATTGCCAAAATGACCAATACTGTAGGATCTGAAGAAATCACCATGAAAAGTAACATGAAATGAAGCACCAGAGTCAATTACCCAGTTATTGTCCTGAGCTGCAAGACTAACACATCCATCATCACAAACAATAATGATACAGCAACTGTATTGGTTTTTTTTTTTTTCATTTTTCTTCCTTTCATTCTGTTCTCACTTCCAAAACCTAAACTCTTTCTTCATATGACCTGGCCTGTTGTAGTGGAAATACCTGATATCTCTTCTATACTTGGATCTTCCTTTGTAATCATGTGGATTTCTATTGTGACTTCTTCCACGTCTTTCCTGCTTTTCAGTAACAAGTGCACCAGAAGAAGATTCTTCATGTTCTTTCCTTCTAGCATCTTCATTCAGTAAACTATCTTTAACCATATCTATAGTTAAAGTTCCCTCTGGCGTGGAGTTACAAATTGTCACCACATACGTTTTTCAACTTTCTGGTAAAGAGCTAAGAAATAGCAATCCCTGCATTTCATGATCTATATTCATTTTCATAGCAACCAACTTGTTTGCAAAACTCTGAAATAGGCTTATGTGCTCAACAATGTTGCCACCATCTTTATACTTCAAATTAATAAGTCTTCTAAGGAGAGAAATTCTATTTCCCACTATCTTTTTCGTAAATATATTTTCAAGCTTTTGCCAAATAATATCAGCTCTAGTTTCATCAGAAATATGCTCATGCAAATTTATATTCATCCATCTTCTAATATAAGCAATAGCTTTCCTGTGTTTGACCTTCTATTCCTCCTCTTTCATAGTAGAGGGTTTTTCTTTAACTTTGATGGGCTTATACAAATTTTTGTCATAAACAAGTCTTCCATTATACGTCGTCAAATGGAATAATTTGATGAGTTCAATTTAATCATACCATATGACTCTTTCATTTCAATAACAAGAAAAACTAGTAGCAAATAACAACCTACTGCTTTGATACCACTTGTTGGGAAAAAATCTGTTAATGCGGAATAATTCTTTTCCCTCTTTGTGTATCAAAATGGGTTCCTCATCAAAAAACCAACTTGATATTATAAGCAAATATTAACTAGAACAATATAAATAGCAAAACAACTGATCAATCACAAGTGAGACCAAATTTTTAACGTGAAAAACCCAATACGGGAAAAACCACGGGACCGTAGTTCACTTCAAATTTCCACTATCACCAATAATGATAACAGGTTTACAATAGGTCTTCTCTAAAATAATAAAAAGATCATAATAACATCAAGATCACATATCTTGGCTCAACAATAATGCATCATCATCGTATAGATGGATCTCATCAAAGAAAAGTTTTAGATCTCACTAAATAGATATGGCAGGAAAGCACCTTAGAGAGGATAAACTGTAGGTTGACACCGTTAGGATTGTAGAGTTTACTATAAGAATTTTTCATATCAAATTTGGGTTAAAACTGACAAAATTTGGCTACTAATTGTCAAGCATTAAACTTAGTATCATAGTTTTTCTCTCTCCTCCTTCGTTCTCTTTTTCCTTTCTCTCGTTACGCTGCCGCATGCTACACATGAAAAAATCCTTTCTGCTCATACCGCTTCACAGCAACTGCACATAAATCTCTTTTTTTTTTAATTAATTAATTTAGACTCAAAGTCTAATTATCTGGTACAAGCCCACCTATATGCGGTGGACAACGCTACACTTGCTATTATGTATGGATCTTTCCGAAGAAGTTGGCCGAATCATCTGGCCCTACGTAGTTGTCATTTAGAATAATACACTTTTCTAATTGAATTATCTCGTACTACCCAATTCAGACGAATCAAAACCCAAAAAGCCATGGTGAAATTATTAATGTCTTCAGGCTTGCCGCACGAGCACGGAATGAGAGCAACAGAGCACTTCGAGAACTTCGAATGCAAACAAACGAGGAACAAACAAGCAGATATAACGAGGGTGGGAGTACACATCTCAACCTCTCCATTGCAAATGGAAAGCAAAGTTGTGCCCGAAGCTTTGGCCTCATTAATTTGTCGCACTGAAACATCAAGCTATCTTCGCTCGTAAGCATCTCCCCCCACTCTCTTTTCTTGGAGCACATTTACCGACCCCCCGAAAGGACATTTTAACCATCCCAATTATAAAATGCCTCTCTACTGACTCAGATGCAGTCAGCTTCCCATGAATTCTGTGCAACTATCGTTTGTGTGTGTGTGTGTGTGTGAGAGAGAGAGAGAGAGAGAGAGAGAGAGAGAGAGAGAGAGAGAGAGAGAGAGGCGTGTTGCATGAGATTTTAAACGAAATGGAGGAGATGTTCACTCTTTGTCCGGTTCCATCCTCGCCAAACTCCATGCTCTCCTTGCCTTTCCTGCTTAAAAGGCAAGTGCCTGGTCCAACAATAGCACACACTCACACACACATGGCCCGTCATGCTCCTCTCTCAAATTTCTCACCCACTTCCAGCGCCGCTGCCGCTCTGTTCTTCCTCGTGGCCTTGGTGGCCGCCGTCGCCTCTATTGTCATCTCCCTCTGCACCACCCGCAAGCACTCCAAGATGGCAAAGGAGAATACAGACAGTAGCCCAAGCACTCCACCAAAGGAGGACGGAGAGCTCCTCTGCAGCGAAGCCGCAGAAGAGGCCTTGTGGAGGAGGAGCATCATCATGGGGGAGAGGTGCAGGCCCCTGGTGTTCTCGGGCCAAATCCTGTACGACTCCGAGGGAAACCAGCTGCCGAACTTGGCTCCGGTCGTGCCACCGAGAGGCGGGCAGCGTTTTGGCTGAGAGTAGACCAAGTAGTGTTCTGGTCCGTACATTTAGATGACTGCATCCGAGGAGTCGTTCGAAATTAGTGAGACTATTAACTGCTTTTAACTGTCAGATCGAGATCGATGCATCAAGATTCGTGATATTGGAATATTAACTAGTTGTCCGCATTTTCGTTTAATATTGATGGAGACGAATGAAAAAGAAAATTAATGTCCCCTATTTATTCCCTATTGTGCAATAATAGCAAAGCTCACACAGTGGTGTGTGGTTTCAATTTCCATATGATGGAGCCAACAGGCATTCTTTTAGCCCCATAATAAATTGGATACACCAGAGTTATGGGCCGGGCTAGTACTCAATGAGACCCTTTAAAGGCCCATAACCACATCTTTCTCCCTCTCTTTCCTCCCACAACCTGAATGTTTTGGGATACTACAAAATTATAATTATATATATATATATATATATTACTGTCCTTAATACAATGGGTCATAGTTCGTTCATCTCTTAAGTCTTTTTTCGGCAGCATCCTAACCTATACATCTTTTATTTTTCTGCCATCAAATGATTGAAGGTTTAGTTCACTTAACATGTGCGAGCGAAGACCCTGCAACGAACCTGCATTATTGATACACAAGTCAAGGTGAAGAAAACAAATGATCTCCTAACAAGAGTGGTTCAGATGACGGGTTGGAAGATCATCATAACGTCACAGACTAATAAGTTTGGGAAGCGAGCACATATATCGGTAAGTCAACTCTGGTCCCATGATAAATGTGAGCTTATTATGTCTTTGTCCTTGTACGTTGACCTTCGCACTTTACCCAACTACTGTGGAGGTTTCAGAGAGAAGAATGACGTGTTGAGCAGATGAAGTGGGTCTTTCGGTGCCCACCCCGGTTATCATTCCACTACAACCTAACTCGTTAGACTTGGTCTTCGATGCTGACTTCGAGTATGGCTAACCATTGCTTGCCTTCTGATGCACCTTCACCTTCAACCCCAGCCAAAGGATAAACAAAAGATCTGACGCCCGTGAGAGCTTCTGCAGCTCATGTTCTTCACCGATTACTTGCCGTCTGCGAATCCCTGAAGGTCGGTTTATCGTGTATGAAACTTCAATCATTGCTCGTGTACGATGGTATATCAAACCATCCTACAGCTTAGCATTAAGACGGCCCACTGAAATGCTCATCATTTGACTGCTTAATTGCCACAGTAGAGCATTTTGGATGAACCAATTTACCAGGGACTTGTGAGAGCTTCCCACATGTCCCCAGCCATGTAAGATGAGCCACCCCAGCGGTGAATGCCACGGTCTCGTTCTTGGCAGGCGTTGCTCACCACTCGCTGATCTATCTATCCATATCTACGCAGCTTGTCAGCTTAATGGATGACAAGGAACTGACTTGTGCTGCCATTTGTATCTTCTCGAGCCACAAATGTCACAAAACGTCAAACTCGGTGCTGCCACCATCGCATGATCTAATGTTGTGTGCTGTTCTGTCTCCGGCGAAATGCTGCTGAACCAACTTCTTGAAGTGTAAAAAGCTCCCACTCATCTCTGGTGGACATCCCTAGGTTGTTCTTCCTGGATTGGAGCTTGGTGAGATGGGAGTTGGGTCCATCGCGCCGGCCACTGCACTACGGTCTTAGTCGTGGTGGGCGATGATGGATCCGCAGTGACGCCAAACAAGGAAAATACGAGTTCGGACAAAATCTTCGACCCAATCTCTGCAAGTTGACTCCCTTAAAATGAAATGGCTGCGGCAAGGAAACAAAGGAAAGCTGCCTAAACTTTCTTCCTTCCATGTTATTTTAGGATCAGCCCTGTCTTCGACCTGTTCAAATTGGAGGCAAATGGGATATGCTTTCTTTAGTCAGTAACTTTGGTTGTAAGACATGAATAGATGGATGTGATCGAAATGGAGATCGTAGAGAATCCATATGTTCGCAACATGGTGAAACACTTCCACGCACACCTTTACTGGCGATCACTTTGAGGTGCAAGTGGATTCCAAGTGTGATAGAATCAAGGCAAGACCGGGAGTGGGAAGGCCTGTTAGTGATGAATGGGATTTGATTAGAAATTGCCAACCAACAATAAAATTACTGATGAGGAATATCTGATAAACCCTAATTTTTGATGCACAAAGATATCATTTATCCAAAGGAAATCTTTTGAGGGAGTCATAAACCTTTTCCTCTTTCTTTTGATGCTCATCTGCTATTTCTCATTGGCCATGCGCGCACACAATGTGACCTTTACTTCCTAAGCAACTCTTTTTTTGGTTGGACCGACTCCCATGCTAATTTTCTACTTAAAAAAGCCGGTCCAATCCCGGACCGCTGTGTTTCCCTCCTCTCCCCCTATACATATGTGTGTGTGTGTGCGCCTGACATGAGCGAAGACCTTGAAGGCATCGATCCGAACTCCTTCCAGGCCGAGCTCCGGAGGTAAGGCCATGGCGATCGGGCTGCTCCACGCAGTCACCGCCCTCGTGTCCGCCTGGTCCAGGAACCTGTCGCGGGCGGCGAGGAAGCTCTCCCGGCGCCGGTCTAGCTTCATCCCCTCCCTCCGCGGCAAGAAGGAGAGGAATGGAGGCTTCGGCGACGAGGACACGGAGGGAGAGCTGGAGGAGGAGATGCAGGACGAGGACGGTGTGTGGCGGAGGACGATTCTGATGGGGGAGAAGTGCCAGCCGCTGGATTTCTCCGGGGTCATTTACTACGACGCCGACGGACGCCGGCTCGAGGAGGTGCCCACACCGCGCTCCCCGCTGCGGAGCCCGTTGCCTTCTTTCGCCCAGAAGAGTCCGGTGACCGCCAGTTACGTTAGTTAGCGCTGTGACTACAATTCCTACGTGAACTCTGTTCTGGTTTCTTTTATGCTTCTCCTCCTCCGTGAGTACTTTGGCTCGTGGAAACAAAGTAGAAGGGATGAGTGTTATGTACTTCTTTTGCAGTTCAATGGATGTATTGAATTTTCATGGTTGAATCAACATGGTCTCCGATATATAGCTCTTTTTCAGCTTCGTGGTGGTCTATATAGCCGAAGAAGATGTTCTGCTACATATGGCTCTTCCTAGCTTCTGCAGACTGCAAACAGGAGAGATTGCCAGCCGAAGGAGTATTACCTCAAGGCTTGGATGAGCTTGAACGTCATTTGGCCTGTAACAAAGAAAGATGGAAACTTTGATTCCTTATACTCTCAACATGTAACAATAGGTGATGAAGATGGACAGATATTTCCCAGATCCATTTTCCATGTTCGTACTGATAGGAAGCTTTCAGTACTGGCAGTCAAAGGTTCATTTGGCCTGGATCTAGTGATCGGAAGGCAGCTTTCTTTGATCTAGCGATCGGGAGAGAAGCAGCAACTGGACTGCTGCTATTCTGGGAGTCAAAGCTCCAACAGGACAAGATTACAAACAACAATGGGAATTGTTGACCAAGTCAGAGCGTGTTTGGTCCCTTCCCAGCAGTCTCTTCCTCTTTCGCCGCATTAAGTCTTTGGTCTCACTGCTGAATGCAGCTTGAGAAAGTCAGATTAACCCGTACATGAAACTTGGATTAGCTGTTTGACTCGAACAGTCGGCTGGAAGCAGATCGATAGACTTCTTCGGCAAGTTCGACCTTTGTGAACAACGTTAGGAGTCCCATGGCTCGTTGTGCGATAGAAGAGATGGTTCATTTGACTTGTTCATGCGTTGAAGATGGACATTGCTTCTAAAACAAGCTCCTCGACCCTGCTTCTAGATTATCTTACCTTCAGGAGAATTTTGACTGGCTTACAGGACCAATGAGATGTTAAAATTAATATTTTTTTTATTACCAGGCAGACGTGTTTTAGGCCCTTCGGCAATTTGTGCTCCTCTCGATACGGTGATCTGTGCTGAAGGATTGACCGGAAAAGGTTGCAAACGTGATGCCTCACAAAAAAACAGTCATAGCGCTTGACCTGATCAAGAACACCATCTCACGTTATGAGGGTAATTTTGTCGTGTTATGACACAAGAAAACTTGGGGGAATGTGTCAAGTGAAAGAATTGCTATATACAATTGGATTGACTTGGCTAGGTGAAGGTGTATCCAAGCTCAGAGTGACACATTAACCTTCCAAGTCTAATAATACAAGCCAACGTTGGATTAAGAACGTTCTCCGATCCTGTATCATTTGTAGTCACTGTTGCAAACTAGCCCATCCGGGTCGAACTTGACCAGCTTTGAGCTAAGAACGAGGCAAGGATTGAGGTATCTCAGTGTAAACGCGATTAGGATCGAGACCGGGAACGAAATTACTCATCAAAAAATTGATGGAAAAATACAACTATTTGATGGTAAAATACACACACAACAACAAGGTAGAAGAAACATGAAGGGTACCTTTTAGGAATGCAACCTGCATGAAGGAAAAGCCCATCAGCATTCTAATGATACTTCTAATTAGAATTTGAATCGACTCCCAATACAACAAAGACTGTGTCAGCAAAACTAAGACAAAAATTTCTATCAGATGATCTTGATGGCATGAATTTGTTTGAAAGGAGAATAAATGACTCGAAGCCTGATTTCCCATTTGCCAGGGAATAAACAAGTCAAGTTTCGACAGAGGGAAGCAATCACCATATGAAAGTAAAAGGGAGACCCATACCTTGAACACAAATGCGCGAACGTAATGCTCTTTTTCTCTAACATTTGAAAGAAGCTGTAAATTACCTCCACATGAGCCATGGATGAGATGGATCAATGCACTCCTAAAGGCAAACAGCTGCATTGACTTGTATACAACCTTGGATGCTTTTAGTTCTCATTCTCCAAGTAAAGCTAGTGTGCTGCTGAGCCACCTAATTTGAATGCAAATGCACAACAGAAAAGAAAAGCCGGAGATGTTAAAAATTTCCAAGAAACATATGTTGGAAGATCTAAGTAGTCCATACTTCAGGTAACGATCATCCTTTAATTATCAGCTTCACAATTTTGCTAAGATTATCCTTGACGACAAATTTCACGACTTCGATGGTACAGAATCTCTATGATCTATTACATAACACTTTCACGTAAGATTAAGGCAAAAGAGAAGATATTTTATCAAAGGAAACTAATAGGGTGTATTCGGTTGCACAAAGAGTCCAAAGAGAATACTCTCTTCAGAAACTTCTTCCTTGCAATGCTTGTTTGGTACAAACCAAACCAAAGGCTGGCCGATGAAATTTAGATGTTTGCATTAAGAAGAAAATCTGTTTGCTCTTCTCTCATCTTCTCTTTTTCCGCCTCCATCCTGCTTTGCTTACCTATGGCATCAGAAATAGCCTTTGGTAATAAAAATCCTGGCCTCTCCAGGAATGGAGCTCTATCAAGAACCAAGGGCTCTCTTTGTGTTACTTCAATACCATCAAAGGTCCACAGCACCACAGTAGCTTCACCTTTCAGTCCCAGTGAAAACCATCCTACACCAGATACTGCAATGTCAATGCTGTTCACGTCCCAACTTTTACCAGATACCTTCATCTCTCGCTGTCTCCATTCACCCAGTTCAGCCACTCGGTCCTGCCCAATAGGTGGCTAAACGCCCAAGCACAGAAATGGATCTTGGTAAGTTAAACGAACAAAAAATAACAGCAAAGTCTTTGACAAAGATTAAGGGTCTGATCGAAGACAAAGTATGAGTGCATGATGACATAGCGGCAGCAGAATAGAGGGTTTACTGTCACAAAAGGTGGAAATTAAAAAAATAAAAAATAAAAAAAACCCACCTGCAGCCTGATGCCAAAATGCTTCGTTCTTATCTCATCAGCATTATCGGTCTTTCCCATATGAAAAGATACATTTGATGATGCCCAAATGGTAACATAAATTGTTTCCACAGAAGCCTGGGTCAAATCTAATCTCATCAAACTACCAACATGAGCAGTCTGCCCTACCTGAAATGGACATAAACCACAATATTAATGTTAATACAGCAAAGAACCAGCATGAAACAAACATCTGCAACTGAATCTCCATCTAACAACTGTTTTTTCTGAAACAACTGTATGCATATCCAACACTGATAAATACAATTTGGCTTCAAGTTTTAAAGACACACAATATAGATCTAGCTTCTGAGAAGACAACGGTCACCCGAGAAATGAAACAAATGAATAGCTCTTGTGGTCAAAGTTCAATTTAGATATCTACATTGCTTGTAAGAAGAACAGACAGTGCAAAAGAAAAAAATGTGACAACTAGTTGAAGAGTTGAATATAAAGCATTTGCTCTCACTAGCAGTGGAATCTTGCTGCTCGTCTGTGAATGATCCGTAAGAACAAAGTGGATCAAAGTTGTTCTCTACTTTTTATATACCAAAAAGTCTATAAGAAAGAAGAATAATGCAAGACTTTTACTGCATGCAACTCTGAGCATGTTACAAGTCAGTTACCCCGAGCATGTGGAACGTTGAGTTTTAACTTCATGATGTAATATTAGCAGATTATTTATTTATTCCACAGAAGATTCAAAATCCAGATGCAAAAGCATGTTCAAGATTCCGCACAGTACCTTGTTATCAGACAAAATTGCCAAGATCAAACAAATTCTAACAGAACGGGAACTTCTGGATGCAAAATTCTACCACAAAGATATAACTCAAAGCCATTATTGAACTAACATTCATGACATGTATGAGATCCATATGCAGTAACACTCAACAAATAGGTGAAAAGAAAACTTCATCAAAGAGTGGCTTTGTGATAAATGAGTCATGTTGGAAGATGTTTCTTGAGCTATACAATCTTCTCACATGCTTGCCACAGAAGTGCACAGATAGTGTGCGATCCATCTGAAGGGCATGCTACGACAATGATAAAGAATCAGAAGAGTAGCTAATCTGTTAGATTTCTCAATTGGTCAAAGGAAGTCCTGAATCTGATTGTAATAGGTGTCACCAATTACTACTAGTTTGCTGCAAAAAATCTATGACCAAAAACTTTAGCTAACGAATATAGGCCTCGAGCATGTTAATCACATAGCTAAAAAGGTTGTAAACATAGTATCGAGCAACTTGCCTTCATCCGAAATGTTCGTGGCTGCAGCTCCTTCCTGATCTCCACCATCTTCTGCTCCTCTCTTGTCAACCTCATTGTCATCAGATATGGGTGCAAAAGACCAGGAGTGTCATACATCTTTCCTTTTGCAGGCAAGATACCTGGAATCCTGAGAATGCCCAATGTGGTCCCTGGAACGGCAGCCTCGGTGAGCCTTGTAGTCTTTACACCTTCTCTTTTGGCAAATGCATTAATAAGAGTAGACTTTCCAGCATTCTGAGCCCCAATCACCCAGACATTCCCACGGGGTCCTGCCAATTCCTTGATATGAGAAATCAAGTTCTTCACTCCAAGATCTTTGCGTGCACTTACCAGATAAATAGCATTAAGCTTAGGAGCTCCTGCAGCCTTAGCCCGGTTGCGAACCCACCTGTCCAACCTGGTTGGTGATATCTGAGAAGGGAGAAGGTCGACCTTCGTTGCGACGAGCACAAGTTTCGGTAATTTAGATGGTTTGTAGTGCCTATTGCCTCCTTCCAATGCCTTGAACAAGGATTTCACGGCCCTTTTTGGAAAGGAACCATCAAAATCCACACAGTCGACGACCATGACGACCACCGGTGCGCTGGTCGCAGGTTTCATCAACCGGCTAGTGACCAGCCGATCAAAATCAAAGTCGGGAATCAAATTATCGGCCTTCTGGTTCTTCACCTGCCCGTAGTTCCTCAGTGAGTGGCATCGAGCGCACACTGTGACGGAATCCTCCTCTGTGTCTCTTCTTTTAGCCTCTTTCATCCTCCGTTTCTTCTCCGACTTGGAAACCTTCTCCTTCTTGAGCTTCTCTAGCGTCTCCTCCGTGTTGTTCCCGTAGCCAACGCCGGCTGGAGCGAACCCATCCAATTCCTTACTAAGGTTATCCTCTTCATCGTCCTCTTCAATATCCCAGTCCAAGTCCCAATCGATCCCATCATCCACTGCCTCTCCTTCCCTCGGTCCCTCCATCAAGACCCTATCAGAAAGGTCATCCATGTCGAATTCAAGATCGGACCCTGACGCCAACCCGTCGATCCCTCCCTCCTCCTCTTCTTCTTCAAGAAATCCATCCGAGTCAGAGGAGAGGCCACCAAAGGGGTTCTCCTCTTCCTTCCGGGGGGCGACAACCTTCTTCCGGTAATATCCGGGGAGATCGGGGTCAGTGTCCTGCATGAAGATGCCGCAACCGGGGCAGACGAGGCGGCGCTCGTCCTCCTCCCTCCCCTCACTAAATATCGGGCCTTTCGGGATCAACGGCTTGGCAGAAGCGGAAAGAGAGCAAGAGGAAGGACGGATCCCCCGGGTGGGGAAAGCGAGTGGGGAGAAGGGAGCGTTTGGAGAAGAAAAAGAAGAGGAGAGCAGAAGATAACCTATAGAGCCGCTGCTTGTTCCTCTTCTTCCTCCTCCTACTCGGAGGAAGAAGAGCTCGCGGGCGACGGAGGCGAGAGCCAGCGATTCCGCCATCGGGGTGAGCTCAGGGCTCTGCTCACACCGGCGCTATCCGGTATGCGAAGCGCTATTATCAGTTAAAAATACAAATGTTTGATATAAAAAATGAGCGAATTCCCGGAAAACACATTGACGTTTTTCTTGCGGAAACCTCCAAAGTGTTTTTTTTCAAAAATAATTATTTTATGCCTATTAGTTACTGTCTTCCGTTACGCCTCTACTCGTGCCTGAGCGTACCTGCATCCCATCAATCGTCCTCCTTTGCTGGCGTAATATGCCTGATCAGTTTTGATCCATCACGACCCTCGTCGACCACCCTCTCCTCTCTCTCCTCATGGCGTCTGTGTCTTTGCTCGCGTTAATAGACTTCCTCGTTTTGATCGGTCACGATCCTCATCGTCCACCCCTCTTTCCTCTTCTAGTTGTCTATGCTTTCACCAACAACATCGATCGTCCTTTTATTTTTCTTAACCACTCGTGTCTCTGTTTAACGACCTGATATATGTAATTGATAAGATAATAAGAATATTAAAAATGTAGAATATTCATACGTACACCAATTTTGTGATGATATTTGCTGTAACATTAAATTTAAAATTTAAATTTCATAGGAATCTACCATAACATGAAACACTAATCAATAAACTAATTAAGAACTATAACAATCATATTTTTAGCTTCTATATAAGAAAAATAAAAAATTGTGAAAACACTACTAGAAAAATGTAAAAATATTTTATACAAAACCCAACCAATAGTATAATATAAGCACATCTAGCCTCTTTAAATGTGTGTATAATTAGACGTGATCGCATTTGTAGTTGAGTTTGTCTTCATATATCTTTTTGTGCCGATGAGTTCTATAAAAATATATATAATCAAATAAATATTGATGTATTTATTTTATTTTTAATTAAAAATATTCAATTTTTTTTATGAATGAACTATGCATTTGCTACTTCACAAATTTCAATATAAAAATGAAGACTGATCTGCGTGTGTTTCCATACATATATATATATATATATAGTTGTAAATGGCTTAATTCAAGGATAACAATGTCAAGGATCATCCATTAAAGTAAAGATAAAAGGACAAATGGGCAAGAATAAAAATTGTAAATCACTGTTTCATAAAGCTCTTCATTTCATCAAAGTTGCAGTCCACGATCACTAAAACGGAAGTACATATTAGAGCCAGTGCAAATTCTACAACATGCCATCAGCCTCTTGGATTTGCATGTCTACTCAATTACTTAAGAGAATACAAGACATCATCCCCTGTTTTGTGGGGGTAATATAATCCACCAATTGAAAAAGCACTGCCCCTCTGCAGCCATTGAAGCAAGGGAAAAAAACTAAATATTGCAAAAATATGATCCTAAGTATTGCTTATAGCTCGTAGATGCAACACTGGTACCTCATGGGCTAGCAAAATTGCTCGCTGCATAAACAGGCGCCTTCTACCTTTCATGTAAATGACCAACAAGCCTATATTTGCTGAAGAGAAGAAATAATGCCTGGTGATTTGAGCTCATCTGCAGTTGTAGTTGTGGTATATTCCCCGAAAATCAATAGCTATCCATCTAGATATGGAGCCGGTGATGAGACGAGATGATCACAACTCGTCATGGACCGCTCTTTCTTGATCAGTTCCAGTATGGGATGAATCAACAGAATCTTCCGTATTCTCCCCTGTCTCAGACGTTGGCTCACCAGAAGTGTTGTTTGAGGTGCCTGTGCTGTTCTCTTGGCTCACTGGTTCTTCCTTTGGAGGTTTCTCGATTTTTGGTTTTGGCTTTGGAATCCTATTGACACTTGCAACCTAAAAACACACAGGATGTTTGGTATGTCAAAATAGCACAAAATGAAATTGATTAACCTGCTTTTATATTATGTACACAGTACAGAGCTCCCTTACCTTATCCTGAAGCTTGGTCACTTTCTGGTAGACTTCTTCTGATGTGAAGATTGGTGTGCTTAAGACGGAAGTCCTGGAACAAAGAAAAAAAACACTAATTGAGTGAACACAAATTCAAACCTGAGGCAAAAAATCATTGGAAGATTTTGCCGATCACACTATGGTATGTTGAGATGTCAGGCAAACCAACATTTTCACAAAATATTCTAACATCCACATGAGCCAACACCAAATAGTATACTGTTGAGATGTTAGGTGGTGCAACCAAACCAGACCGTCCCTAGATGTAATTTATATTTTACCACACACAACTAAAAATCCTAAATATTTTCTAAACCCTATATGCTCATGTGTTCCGACATCCTGATTTTACCAAAGTCAACGTACCTTTTATCATGCTGCTTTTAATCTATTTTAAAGTATCCAAACCCAGAGTGTGAAGGATCTATATTGATATCCAGGACTAAAATCTAGATCTGATACTGGTTTCAGTAACTTGATAGATCTGTATAGTACAGGTAGATCAACCGATGTCAAAATAAAAAATAATTGAAAACAAGTACAGACAGGTACAGGCCTATATGGTCCAGTACCTGCCCTTGGTTATGGTCTGGTACACACCACACTGACTGGTACTTGATCCGCATAATGATCAGCAGAAATTTTATACTATACAAAACATTACAATGGAAGTTCATTTTCACAAATTTGAGAATGACAGAGCTTAAGAAAAAGCAAAAACAATTCTGAGGTAGTTCCCATGGTCAATGGTCACAGAAAAAAGGGCATGGATAGAATTTCTGCTTCAACTTTAGCAGCAATAGCATAACCCAACATCAGCCTAATAAACTCCATGGATACTCATTTCTAATGCTTAAACAAAAAATCGATGCAGCACAACACCAAAAGCTCACAATTACTAGAGTCAGCTAGATGAATCTTTTTCTATTATTGAACTCTTTTGGTAGGCAACTTAAATGATCAAACTAGATGCCACAAACCATTATAATTGTTTGTAAAACATTTAGTGTCTTCCTCCACCTTTCCTAGCCCCACAAATCTTAAGTAGAAGATGATGGTTTATTGACCAATTAAGAAAAAATAAAATTCATTCAATAGTAGAAACAAGGGAACATTTTGCAGAAAAGTTAAGGTTCATCAATATATGAGGCCCAAGAAAACACCTCTTTTGTTGTTCCTCCTTTTCTTCTAGCCAATTTCTTAATTTTTCAGCTTCACTCAGTACCTGCAAGAGAATTCATTCGATGCAGTTCTATTTACAAACTTCTTAACATGAGAATAGTTTACTAGAAAATATATATCACCTACTGCATGAATCAACTTTTTAAGTCATAATGCCAATAATTACCTCTTCAGTTTTAGCTTTGGGAAGCCACGGTTTATTCATTTCCCAATTATTCACAATCTGTAAACATTCAGAAAAATATAATCAACAGATGTATTACACAGTGGCCAGTCTATAACAAATCAATGCATTTGTTATACATAACAGATACAGATGGAATCGGTTGCCAGGTAGGGTTATTCAAGGACAACTACATGCAATTACATCTTTTCATACTTAATAACATTAAGTCACAATGTCACTTATACAATTTCTACCCCAGTCTGAGCTATTTTGATTTAACTTATGACTTTTCTGTTACAAGTAAGGATATTTGAACAAATCAAGAAATGACATGAATCAGCTTAACAAATCTGACTTCATAGTTTGCAAGTCCAGATTTTACAATGATAAATCAAAACCTCCTTGTTTACCTTACATTGATGTCTTATGTAGGTTGCATTCAAACAAGTAAGAGGATTCGAAGACACTTATGGGCATCAGATTAGCACATTTTCCAGACATATAGGACAATAAGAAGAAACAGTCTAAATAGTTAGCCTTGGCACCACAGGTCCACAATAAGTTTTGCTCCATGGTGACTGTCCAGGATTCGAATAACATGATTAGCACTATCCATGTAGACTCAATCTCTGTATATCTGATCCTCAGGATCCCATTGGTGGGAACCTTATGCATGGAGTTGTCCCTCTATTTATTAGTAAATGGAAATTAAGCATGTAAAATCAGCATCTTGGCATTACTAAGTACCTTTTGTAGGTCGTTGAGGTAAAGACGAGCATGCTCACAAGCAAGTGGTCGTGCCGTTAACTCGTTCAATCTAAGATAGAGAAATCAAGTATTAGATATTATACATTTTTATCTATCATCACCACTATGTTCCTCCTTGATAGTTAAACTGTAATATACCTGAAGAATATAGGGTCACCAATGGCTTTGAGTGATTCTAGTCGTTCTTTAAATTCACTAGCTGAAGCATCCTCACCATCAGTATACAACCATTCTTGCACCTGCAATAATAGAAAAGAATGATTAAAACCCAGTGCAAAGCACCATGTGACTAGAGACTTAGTGAAATAAATGACCAACCCCACCTCACTAAGTTTCTCTTCAAAGAAAGAGCGCTCTTCTTCAGATGAGACTTTCCCAACTTCAGCATTATCTTCTATCTGCAATGAATAAAGTTAAAGCAAGAGAGAATAGTTTAAACTTTAAATGATACAAAGTTTAGAACATAATAGTTAAAGCATTTACCAGGTGAATATTCTGAAATTCAAATTATTTAAATGATAGATGGGAATATTCCTGTAATACCCAATCCCATGTTATCATGTCTTATGTTAGCAGGGTGTCATATTAGTTTGCATTGTTGCACTCAGATTTGAATGGTAAAAAATGGGTATCATCCAATATAAATAAGATTTCTCAGATTTGAATGGTTAAAAGTGAGAATTATACAATATAGTTGCTGTCAACTGGCATAACTTATTCACAGAAATGCCAAAGACTACCAAACTTAGCATTGTCAAAAGGATTCTTTTTAAAGGCTGCATGCACATGTCAACACAAAAAATTCAAGTTTTTAGATTGAAAAACAACTGCAGTCAGCTTGTTAAGCTAATATGCATTTTCCAAAATTTTAGGAAATGCAATGCTTGAATTTTGTTACGAGTCGTACGTCATGTCTAGTAAAGTATTTAGCTATGAAGGATTCTTGAGTTTCAAATAACTAATTAGGAATTCTGTCTGAGAAACAAGATGTTCATATCACTAAATATAAGATGAAAGTCATATTTCTACCGGGATAAAATTGTTCTAGAGTTGCTTGAAAGTTGAAACTATAGGAGTATAACCTTCAGGCAAGCTCCTAAGAATTATGATGAACCATCACCAACATTGAGGAATAACTGCTCGCAAAGTCTCCTCTCAAACAAAGTATATACATCATAGTCCATGCTATTCTCTAAATATGTTTGAATAAATACAATTTGATTTTCTTTATCTGTTTATCTTTTTCCAGGAAAAAAAATTCTTTATAGATGTTTTATGATCTTCCAAAATATTTCTAGGATGACTTTTCTGATTTTTTTTTTTCCTAAAGCAATACTAATACAAGATTATGTGCTTCTTTCAAAAAAATTGGTTGCATAATAGAATTTAGTGAAACTTCATCCCAGATCCCTACTTTGCCTTGTTTTTCAGTTTCACCCATTGGGGACTACAAAATTCTAGCCAAAATAATTGATTAAAGGTTGTCCTAAGTGGACAATCTGTGCAGCCATGATTTTCTTGTATACACCTATGTTAGTATTGTATACAGTCATCCACAGCAACGGAAAAAAGTTCCCCCACTATAAATAAAGGTGAAAGCTAAACTGCCCAAAACTACGAAAGGTGGAACAATTTTTTGGTTAACTTGGAAATTTTGTTATAAATTAATCAAACTAAGCTTAATCATCTAATAACCCTAAAAACTGTCTTTTGAGCTCATAATATCTTTCAATCCTTGAAATAGAAATTAAATAATAAAGTAATGTTTTAGAGTGCAAACAGACAACAAAGAGTTGATTCTCTCACAAAGTAATACCTTCGCCATATAACAGGGAGCACACTCTTAAATAGGAAAAACTACACAACAAACCTTTTCTCTTGTAGAATATATATACTCTTCCAGGCTGTTTTTGAGCTCTGCAGTTCTTCTTCTTTCAGCATCCTTTTTGTCAAGTGCCTCTAATCTGATTTTAGCTTCAGAAAATGAATCTTTTGAAATAACAGATCCTGGCCCTGAAGATTTCTCCACTACCTATGGGATACAAGCAGATTCTAGATTAAGAAAATGATTTTTTTTTTTAAAACAAACAAGCAGAATAATCATTCAGGTTCTACCTTTAAAGGTACTCTAAAGGTTTTCTTCTTCAATATTTTTTCTGTATTGATATCGGTATCTTGCTTGCCTTTAGTAGCATCGGGTGAGAAATCAGCATCATCATCAGAACTCAAGCTTTCTGCATTGCCTTGTGAAGTATTTCCTGGATTCGGTTCAATAGATACATTAAAATTGTCAGTGGTGTTATTCTCTAATGTAGTGTTTTTCCTAGGAACTTCCACCCATTCTGTTATCTCAATAACTGCCTCCGCTCGATCAAGAGATATAACTCCACTTCTGCTCAAAGAAAAATGCAGATTTGCTTTGATGGGAGATGAGAGATTGCGAGCAGCATACCTTCCAAAGAAAAAGGTGACACAGAATTTCAATGTAACACAAGCAATAAGGAAAAGCAACTAAAGAATAAACAAAAAGAAATTAAATAATATGTAATATTGAAATATCACATAAGCAACTTAAAAATAACAACAAGATTTTCCAGTAGCTTCTCTGTAGTAATTAATTCCGAGGTGAGGTGTCTTACTTTTCACTGGTTTCAGTCAAACCCAATACTGAATATTGTGCAAACTTAGATGAAAGAACTCCTGGGGGCAGTTCATTAGCTTCGTCATAGCTAAGTGAAGCTTCAAAATCCTTGTTATGTTTAATAGACCTGAATAACTGTTCAACAAAAGGGTTATGATGATAACCAAAGAGCTAAGAGTACAAATAGGTGTTATATCAGAAAATTTTAACTAAGCATATGAAGTAGACTCAATAGAGTGCAAAGTTTCTACCTTGATGGGCATTTTTTTCATCCGTGGTATAAGCAACATATCAGTATTCTCATCTTTTAAAATATCAGGCCCATCTAGTTGAAGCACAAAGCCATAAGAAGATCCATCAATCATTCCTAGCCTACGATTTAGCTTGATTCCATCACTCAAATTGGCAGCATGAAGTGATGCACCGAGAACTATTGCTTCATCAGCATCAAGGTGCTTGTCCAGGTCATTCCTTCCAAGAAATTCTTGGAGCTTAGCCTGCATTATGATACATTGTAGTAAGTCATTTCCATCATCGAACATTTTAAGGTAATCATCAACATGGCATTGATAAATAACTGATATACATATCGTTGAAAATAGGTATAGCAGAAACTATAAAAGCTGTACATAAGGAACCACATGCAACTTCTATTCATATCAAAACTACACAACTTGATCTTACACTTCTCAAGATGTTTCCAAGAAAAGGAATTGGCAAAACCATGTAAATTTGCTGAAGGAATCAACCATCAACCAAATAGAATATATACCAAAACGATTAGCAATCCCTGTCTAATTGATTGTTCAGAGTCTGAACTTCAGATGTTGGTTTAAGTACAACAAAATACAAATATCTGAAAATGAATAAATCTAGAAGGCAAGAATACTAGTTCAAAGTTATTTCTTGATATGTTTGTTATGATTTCTAATCCAACACCAGTTATACCAAAAGGTGACCAACCAAGATGATCAGTACCAACCTATCTAGGTGAAATTTGTTAAATTAAACTGTTAAAGTGCTTTCTGGTTTTAAAAAAAATCTTAAATCTGCCCCGCTAATACAGAAATAAACAGATACTCTAGACATGTAATAGATATATAACAGACATGTAACACCTGGCTTAGTCTCACATCGAAAGTGGACTAACTTGTTAAATTTCAGTGATTTAGATTCAATGAAGTTAATACACCAAGTATCCTATAAGACCGGCCCATGACAAAACCTACAGTAGCTCCCTACTTGAATTTAGATTTTAGCTAAATAATAACTAATGGTGACAACTTCAAAACCTTTGTTACACAATCTTCATTTTAGCTTAAAATATGCCTTCATATAAGGTACATGGCTGTTGATTTAACTTGGTTATAAAACTATAACACGAAACTTCAGAAACATGGTTATAAAACTATAAGCAGGGCATATTTTCAGGAACAAAGTTATTAAGGCCACAATGAAACAGAAATATTATTGCTAGTTACCTGTAACTTTGGCACACGAGTAGCCCCACCAATCAGTTCCACAGCATAAATATCATCTATCTTCGATCCAGAGTTTCTCAGAACCTCTTTTAATGGCACAAGAGCCCTCTCCCACAAATCTGCACAGAGTTCTTCAAATTTTTCACGAGATATAGTGCTTCTGAAAGACACAAACAATGAAAACGTTCAGTATTGACTTTGTAAAATGCAAAACTGCAGATAACATTATAGCATAAACTTGGCAATTACTAGCAAGAATATACAATCATGAATAACATTTACAACATCCAAAAAGTTTTAACATAACATCACTAAATATTGTAACCTAATACCTCTTAAAAACATTACTACAGATAATAATAGATAAACTTCATATCCTCGTCCGTGAAAGAGTTTTTTGTAACATCCTCAAGAAAGTTAGAAAATATTTCTGCTCAATGAAATTTTAAAAAACGACTGATAACTTAGGTACAACCAATTCAAAAATATAAAATGCTTCAAACCAATCATGAAAAACCTAAGAACATCAATCATAAAACTAGGCATTCAATTAAACTTCATAAATGAACATAGCAAGGAATGTAGAATACGGGAAAATAAACTTATATGACAAAGCATCCAGCTGTACATGCATAAGTATTTGAACATAACAATGAAAGTCAAACTCAACAATCAAGTAATGAAAAAGCTTAAGGAAAACAGAATGCAGGTTAACTGAAAGTTGACAGAGGTTTACTCAAGCGTTAGGCATCTCACAACTGACTTTTACCAAATTAAAATAATATAGTGCTAACAGAGGTGCAATAAGCGAAATGGTAGTAGCCAAATGATGGCAAAAATCAAGTTACATTAATAGGAATAGAAAATATATAGAGAGAGCATAAGGTTCATGTCATCAGAAATCAGATTAGCAGCTCCACCTGTCCAAGCCAATAAATACCCTATACCACAAGGCTTAATGGTGATCATACCTGAAATCAAGGTCATCATATAGAGATTCCACTGAAATTGGGGCCACTGTATTTGCACTCAAAATTTCTTTTGTTCGCTTGACTTGTTTCTTCAATTTAGCCATTGCCTTAGGAGAGGTCCTCACATCAAACCCGTTTCCTAATTGCTTATTGAACTCGTTAGCAAAGTACTCCACTAAACGTAATTCCAGATCTTGACCTCCAAGTTTTGCATCCCATCTAACATCCTTTACCTGTCAGAATTAATATGCTAGCATGAAACTCCTACAAGTTATGATTAAATCAACCAATATGTTTTGACAAAACCATGGCAGGTCATTTTTTGCTGCATAGAACAAAATTTAAACAATGTGCATGCTGCATGGAAGCAAAACTAATGGGTGTATATGAAACAAGAAAATGCAACTAAAGTCACATTCTACAACAACAAGATAGTCACAAGTCTTAACCCAACGAAAGTTACATTCTAAGATGGGAAATATGAAACACCAAAACTGAATCTTCTTTTTATCCATGTTTTCATTACTGCTTCCTCTTATTTGTGTTTGGTGCATCTTAAATTTTCTGCTTGTATCTTTGTTGTAAAGAGATAACACTCATGAATAGACATTGATTCTCAACCATAATTGATCTACTTGATGATAAACAACATATTTGCCGAATGCTGTCCTGAGTTTCCAGCAAATTATAAAAACCAAATTGCTTAGTTCCAGCCTAAGGACTTTCATATCAACCTTTGCAGGGATTGCCCACAAAATTCCTACACCTAAATCTAACTCAAAATATTCTATAGTTGATTTTTCATACAGCTGAACACCAGTTGTTGCTTTGCATCAATGAGTTTAATAAGCTACATGATTTTCAATTTTTAATAAGCTACATGAAGTATTTGGCTACCTGCTACAGAATAAAAGGCATCATTGTCGATATAGAAAATAAAAAAAAGCCCAATATATAGAGAATGGAAGCAGACAAAGAAAAGAAAAGTTCTGGCTACTTTTAGAGAAGGAAGATTGAGACACGACTAAGATAGGATGGTAAAGACATATGCAAGCATAGGACATTATTTAAAGATATAATCCTAAGAGTTCTAAACAACGGGCACTTCATGAAAAGTAGCTTTCTAAGTAGCACTTTTGAATTTAAGGTGATCAGAGTCTTACCTGGAACTGGTTAACCGATACCGTCTTCCCAAACTCCTTTGTATTGTATGCCGAGAAGTAAACTAGAGCAGTGTAAGTGCTAGTAGAACCCATATCATAGAATATAACATGCCGTGACTCGTTCGCAAAATCCTTATCGATCCCGTACTGCAAAGCAGCACCAGCGTGCTCATTAATCAGCGAGAGCACATTAATTCCTGCCAGCTGTGCAGCCTGAAGTATTCCCCTCCGCTCCGCCTGGCCAAAAAACGGCGGCACCGCAATCACAGCATCCTTCAACGGGACCCTCGCGTGGGATTCTGCTAAGGTGATCCCATAACTAAGAATCATTGCAAGCAACTCCTCTGCGGTATAGACGGTGACCCCATCGTCAATCCTGATGCCGACGGCCCCTCTCGAGTCTTCGACGAGGTCGTACGGAAGGTAGAGCGAAGACGTGAGATCCTTCGCATTCTTGTAAGGCTTCCCGATCATGTCGCGGACGAAGGAGTACACCTTGTCCGGGTACCGCGCGACGATCCCGGCGGCCTCCTCGCCGACGAGGCGGTTACCACTATGGAAGGCGACGAGGGCGGGGGACTTCCGCTTGGACATCTCGTTGATGGCGATGGAGATGGGGCTCTGGCCGGGCTTTAGGTTGACGACGGCCACCTTCATCCATTCAGATCCAAGATCGATGCTCGAGACGGCCGGTTCGGAGGGGATCAAAAGCAGGGAAAAGGTCGAAACTAATACCAAAAGAATCCGGGTTCCGGCCGCAAATCTCGACATCTTTGCGGCCGATCTCGAGCTCCAGCCAAATATCAAGAACAATTTGGAATCAATAGCCGGATGATGGGGAATGGCAGGGGAATCTCACCGTTCGAGGATGAGTAGGGTAGGGTTTGGCGCTGTCGCCTCCGAAGGAGATCTGCGGAAGGAAGTAGGAGATCTTCGAGTGTTTCTTTCTGCTTTCTATTATTTTCTCGCTATTTGTTTCAAATGCTAATAACCAGTCTCATTTGCATATATAATATATATATAAAGCGAAATACTACATGGCAAAGACGCAATTGTGCCAATGGCATACTGCCACGTCGACATACGTACACGTGGCGATTGGTAATAAGCGGGGTGCGTTGGTAGCTCCAGGATCGTGGATGGACGACTCCCGTCAAGGGGTGCGCGTGCGGGCGGATCACGCTTGATGGGGTGATCTTGACCGTTGAAATATGGACGGACCAGATCAATGCATGTCAAGGATCGAATGGGCCGGCCAAAGGTAAGCCTTTTAATGGTCTTTTAAAGCCCATAAGAGTCGGCTTCGGCAATCCGCTTGTCATTGGGGGAGCCAAGCGGGCCATAACTGGGCCCCAACACCAAGTCCATTCGCAGAAACAAATGCCACTGGCATTCAGAGGTAGAAAGAATATGAACCAAAATGAAAAAGAGTAAAATGGTAAGCAAGGAGGCTTTAAAAGAGAACGAGTTTAGATAGAGAAAGTTGTAGGAATGGTGAGAGGAATGCCATGTTCAGGTGAGCTAGGAGGACATTTTAGTGAGGAAGAATTGATATATTCATTAGGAGAGAGGAGCAATCGACATTTAAAACCTTGACTATTGTTATAAGGCAGTGTTGTGATGGATGAAGTTCATCGTTCATCTATTCGAGGGACAAAAACTTGCTTTGTTTTATTTGTGTCATTCAGGGCCCCGATGGAGGTGAGAGAAGTGCTGTCAGAAGCACACCCAGATTTGGCTACTAAACTGCCTGCCACCACTCACCATCCCTAACCCCTTTAGCCTCCCAGTTCGAAGAGCTACCTCCTCGAAGACACTAAAGCTTTTATTCTCTCGTCATTAAATTATCTCATCGCAGATCACACTGTGTGATCCCTGAACAATGCAATTCACTCAACTATCCCCACACACACGGGCGCACGATCATTTCATATCATCAGCGGAAATTTTCTTTTCTGACCACAAATCAAATCATCGTAATTAATACGTTGTTTTATTTGAATTATTTTTTTCTTATTTGTGTAACATGTTTAGGAAACTAATTAAAGTTAGTTTTCTTAAGTTATGAATTTATTTCGTAATCGATGATGTGAATTTTATGAAAATAAATAATTAAATAACCTCAAAATTATTAATTTATTTATTTTACTAATTAATGACATTAATTTAAAAAAAATAAATATTTTCTAATAAATGTTTCAATATATACCGTGTTTTTATACTATTTTAGTCGTGTTGTGAGTTAGGGATAGAGCACCCTCACTAAAGAGTTTGTTGGACAATTTGATGAAATTTTATTATTGCAACATGAATCTATCTTCTAGCATTAAATAATAATAACAATAATGTAAATGATGTCCATATTTACTCGACTAGGATCGAGGCTCGTGTGTGGAATAAACTTAGTAAGACTATAAGAGAGCCTCGAACGCTTTACATAAAGAGCAAGGTAAAGCTATAGTTACATCATATCTTTATGATTTAATAAACTTAAAAACTTATAATTTAATAAATATTAATAAATTATTATCATATGGTATATGTAGCTATGATGTTAAATGGCCCACATTGGAAATGCATCTTATGAAAAAGGGTACGTATACATTGCAGTACAAGTTACCTATGGAATGAGTCTACAAGGTCATTTCCAAGCAAAGTCTCTCATGATATTTTATCATATTAATTCCTTAAATGTATACATAAAAAAATAGATAAAAATAAATGAATGATCATGATTTTTTAATCGAGGACCTTGTTTTTGTGCTAAGGCAAGTAAATCAAAATTTGTACAATTTCTTCATTGAGAGCATGACGTAAGTTATCTCCATTTGAAAAATATAGAATCCATCTATTTTCGACATAATACACCATCGGATGTTTATTACATGTCTTTATTATTTGATAAATACGTATGTCATCAAAATATGTTACACGTGGTTGTTTCATAATTTTATTTATTGTATAAGAATTATCACTATCTATTTAATACATAAATGTCATAATCAATTGACACGTTCTCATTTTAGATTAAAGTGTTAATATTTGAATATATTTCATGAGTATTAGATACTATTTTTATTATTTTTCAAAGGTTGCTGACACGTTTTTATAATTTACAGAAGATTTTTTCACTCCCAAGAAATTATAACTCTCCTTTTAATTAAAAATATTTAGTATTATAAAGATACAATATTAAAATAAAAAATTATTATATAAATTATGAATTTATTATATCTTGCATTAGACATTTCACATAAAAGAATTCACGTCTTCCCTCGTTTTAATACCGAGAGAAACACAACATGTCGTCATTCTTCCACGACGTTATGAAGAAGCGGCCAAGCAACAGATAGAAGAGGCCGCATGAGGACCAGTAGATCGAGCGATCATGTGGTGGGGAGCTCTTTGCGACGCGAGTTACGGTAGCATCTTCCCTAGGAAAAAACATGGATTCTGCCTAGGGCCGGGGGACGCCCATTCATTAATGGCATGTTTGTGTGTTAGGGAAGAACGGCAACCGGCTGCTCTTAGCTATCTAGGGTTTCATCAGGCCTTTCTCTGAGGGCTGATCTTTGGGAACGTGCTCCCTGGAGACCAGGGCTTGAAATTAATGCACACATGCGCAAAGGCTTTGGTAGGTGAAGCTAGTGAAGCTTCCACCACCGTTCCTTCCTTTGGTGGGAGGCACGTATCCTCCACTGCACTCCATGTTGTTCTTCCAATTTCTCACTGCTGCTCTTCCCGACTACTAACATTAGGGTTCACTTACTAAAGAAATGGCTTCCGGTGATCACCGTTAAAGATAACATATTCTAATCAGTACTTCCGCATATACCGCCATTCTGTATGTCTTACCACCAGGAATGCAAGAACATGAACTTCAATCTCTGACACATTTTTGCGCTTCACCATGTTATACTCTATTTGTCGCTGAAATAAATTGATTGAATCAGATATAAATGGCAGCAGAAGGTATGTGTACACTCGGTGAAGGCTTGCCCATGGTCTTGTCATGATTGTATAGCTTATCTCGCATCAACCAGTCCTCTCTTAGATCTTCCATCTCCCACTCATATAATATCCATCTAACAAGAATCATGCCTGCACGTATGTGTTGGAAGGACCAAGTAGTTGCATCGACCAGTACTCTCTTAGGCGAAAGAAGGCGTTTTCTAGTACTACCTGCTGTACCTCCCATGTTACCCTGAGTGATGAAGGTCAAAAGATAATGTATGTTTATTCATCTGGTGATTATTTTTCTGTTTGACGTTTAGGTCACTGGCATAATCGCAGAACTTGCATGAGCTTGATCTTGGAGCCAGGTTACTTGTTGTTTCTTCGTGTGTTTACTAGATCGAAGTTACGCCGAATGTAGGACCTCGTTATGCATTTAGATCCTTATGGGAATGATTTGGCACTGGAACAGGCGATCTCGATTCTCAACGTGTAAAGAGAAACTGGGTGTTCTCGCTAGAACAAGAGAACGACAAAGGCAAATATTCGATATAATCCTGAAATGTCGTAGTTTATTTCAGTTATCACTACATCGAACAAGGCGAGCGTCGGAGAGACAGGGCTATAAAGAAAGGAAGAAACCCAAAAGGAGAAAAAAAAGAAAGAAATATTAAGTCCTCATCGCACCTACATCCAAACTATTCCTTGTGGGGTTCTACTTGCATCGACTTCTCTATCTCGTTTCTCATGTACGTCGCATTGCTTCCTTCCTGGGCTTTGATCTCCTACGTAAATTGTTCACTGCTCAGAGCTGGATTTCCTCTCTCTTTGAGAGGATAAGATGGCATCGATCGCTTCCTTTACCTGCCCAACATCTGGAGTTTTTCCTCCTTCCGCGGGCCAGAATTCATCGGTGGCCAACACCTGCACCGGCATGCAAAGAAGCAAATCTCTTCATGTTAATTAGTTCATGCAGTGTATTGAATAAGAAGAAAAACTGACAGGATTTGATAAGCGCATCACCTTCACTTGCAGCTGAAGGAACTTCACATAGCTGATTGCTTTCTCAAGCATGGTCACCAAGTCGACCTACAGAAATTATTTGGAGAAACATAAGTGCTAAGACGGCCGTGAAAGAAACACATACGGGGAACTACTAGATCGGCCTGATGCGAGGCAGACCTTGGTGCCATTAGGAACAAGTTCTTGTAGAATTTTGAGCCGCTCGCTGATCCGTTCCCTCCGGTTCTGTAACGAGGAAACATCTATTTTAGCGCTCAATGTAATCCATGAACTATCGATTGTGTGGTTGCTCGTACAGCGGTAAGAAAGAGAACCAAAAACGTATCCGAATTAGTAGTGTAGATGTAGCAGACGAAGGCACCTTTGCTGCAATACTCTGAGGATCCTTGGTCGGACTAGTCTTTTCTTTCGCCTTTCCAGTATTACCACACTGCTTCTTCGGACTTGGAGCATCACATGCATCCTGCAACGAGATGCATAACCAAGCTCGATCAAAATGTGCCGAATCGCTTTGCATATTTCAAGCAATCAGAACATAATTTCTTCGTTTCTCCCTTTTAAATTTAGTTCAAGAAACCACGTTTGATTCATTCCATAAACTATCCTAATGTGTATCGGCATGATCAAACTCAAAAAGATCAACAAAGAAAATACCATGTGTCGACGCTTCTGTAGGACCGTCGCTCGTCCAGTGCTTTCTTGACGGCCATCGACAGCTGCTGCAGCGCCGGGGTACACCAACCCAAACCGACCCTGACCTTGCCGCTTATCTTTCACCGGAGTTCTTACCGAACCGTACTCGCTTTCTACCTCGAAACAATCTCGCTCGTGAATTAGCCTCGAGCGATCGGCAGCGGTTCGACGCTTGATGTCAGGGGGACGCAGCTGATAGTTCTGATCCATGGCGTCCACCCAAGCATCACACTCGTCCTCGTGATCAAGGCTCAGGTAACCAGCACCGGACGTATGGTCGCCTTGCTCGAAGCTAAGCACCGAAGCGTTGGAGTAGGCCCAGTGTTCGGATGCAGCGGCTCTGCAGTCGAGGAAAGAGAGAGCTTCTTGCGGTGGCGAATTCACTGCGCCAAGCACGTACGCGCTGCTAGAGGAGCTGCTCGGGTCTGACATGAAAGGAAGAAGAGTGCTCGAGTAGCGCCGGAGGGAATCAGAGCCTTCTCCTTGCGAGAGCATCATACTAGTTTGGCCAATCCTAGTGGTGCTAATCGACAGCGGGGAGAAGATGGACGGACTTCCTTGCGGAGGATTTGCTCTTGTTTGATCTTATATATGCATGGCGTAGGCTTGCAACTCATACAAGGAGATGTCTACTGCTCCTTTAAACAAAGATCCATGTGAGGGGTTCATTAAATTCTCTATATCATCAGAATTAATGGAACTTAGAAGCGCTCGCATACATTTCTGTGAGAGGTTGGTGTTAGCTGGCGTGAATGAAGGAGGAGGGCTTGGAGGTCTGGCAAACCCACGTCTAAGATTCCCACATGAGCACCCCTTCCTCCTCACCTCCACGTCTCTGTAGCACGTGGCCATGAAAGCCCAGCATCATCTTCTTATCTCAAAACAAGCATAATTCTGGACAGCATACTCGGGAGCTTTAAATGCTGCGTTCCTTTTTGTACTATTTGCGGCATCAATACCGAAACGAGAGATCAGCATCGACGCTTTAAGTAGGTTCCATTAACACACCCTGTGATATGATCCATCAAACTCCAAACTCTGGTCATTTCTAGAGCTTACCATCTGGGTCATCTCCGAGGCTGAATCATCATCTCATTGTTTATGCCTTCTCGCATTGTAACTTGGCATGCCCAACTTTTTATATAGCAAGCATGAATAGAGCTCTTATGTGCATCTCATGACTTGAGGGATCTGTGAATGCGAGACAGAAACTTGAGAGAAGAAGAAAGGAAGAAATGGTTTCCAAAGCAGCATTTGGAATCAGATGCATGAGTAGCCAGCCATTCATGAAGTCAGTTTTCAGTAAAAGTTTTGCACTTAAATGGACAAACAAGCTAGAGATTGAAGCATCACTAAGGAGTCAACTAAATGGGCAACAAAACCATTTTGATCGAGATTGAAGGGGATGCTTCTGCTGGATACCTTCTCGGCCACTATGCAGCCATGAACAGTGCTGCGGCAGCAGAATAGATTGTATCATCTGCTTTGGTGCATTAACGATGAAAGCCCACACAACATTAGCTAAACAACTACAGGCCATAAACCTTTGAAGTCTCAAAGCTTCGGGAAATGCATTTTAACTTCATAGTCGCAGAGAAATGATCGACTTTTTTGAACATCAACGTAGAGTTAAATGATCGAAGGACTAACAAGTCTGATTAAGCATCCAGTAGATCTCGAGCGAAGCATGTTTCTTGCTGTCGCACCCGAGCTGTAGCTTCTTGGTCCTCTCTAAAGCCGTGTTAAAGAAAACGGCACGACCAGACAAACTTATGTAAAGCCCAAGCCTTAAACTAATCTACTGTTCACATAAACTTAAGATGCAAACCGTGCTCCTTAACTTGTTTAGCCAACGTCACAATTAACAATAGCAGATATCACTTGGTTTAGCTGACGAGAGGACTAAATTAGTAGCCAAATGAATGATGGTGATGAGTGGGTTGCCTGTTGTCGATGAACCCACGGATCCGCGGAGATCACGTGGTACAGGACCCCCCCCTTCAGATGCCATGATAGAGGTTAAGTATTGATGGCTCGCCAAGACAGCGATTAAAAGCATTGAATGCTGGGTGGGCACAGCTGTTGGAGTGTGTAATGCATGACGTAAGAAGTCCACCAAGCACAGCTGTTCATGTGGGATCTCAAGAGCTTGGAACTAAGATGGACCAATAAGCTCTCTGTACATTTAAGTTTCATGTAACATAACCAGTCATCTGCTATATAATGTAAAGATCGATGTTATTAAGGCCGAGTCCATTTCGATACTTAATTGTTTATAATCAGTAGATAAATAACAAACTAGTGATTCATATGACCAAATTGAGACTCAAGAATTGTCCTAATGTACATCATCCAACCATCATGCAAAATATTAGGCTAAACCAAAGTTTATATGTTTTGCTTGGACTAATAATGGGCTCATATATCTCCCTTTTGGGCCTAATATCGACACGGCCCAAAATGGTGCAGCAAGAGTGAAGGTCTTAATACGAAAATCTTTTGGGAAACAACTAAAATTACCATAAAATGTTTTGTTTTCAAGATGTTCTGATCGCTTGATTAAAATATTTATCATTAGCCATGAACATGGTAGAATATGAAAACTACACTGTGTGAAGTACAAACAGAACATTGGTGGGCAAAAGAAGCAGCCAAGGGCTGTTCCTGTCATGCCTTGCTGCATTGTCTCTGCTTGCTTGTTCTCTTAAATCCCGTCTGCAGCATAGCAACAAATACCAATTCCACTCGATTGGCAGTGGTAGAAAAGGACCACATCACCTATCGACAGGTTCCAAATTCTGTATTTAGTGCTCTTATCAGTTTGTGCCATTACGGCATCATGGTCCAAATTCTGTCTGTCCATGGTTTAAGCAATTGGTCTTAACCTATCGGTAAAGCCCTTCGCTTGATGAAGTTTCTTGCATGCTATGTTTTCACTCAGCTCACAACTAATGCTTTAGAGAAAACCGAGTACAGAATGAGATGCTGCAGAAGCTTAAAAGATATGAGCCAACATACCGATCCTAGAATCACATTCATGATCGTTTTGGCATTCTTACAAACATAAGGCGACCGTAAAAAGAAAGTGCATGGCAGATGACAATTCATGGTGAGACAGAGTTTACTATATATTACTGCTTAGAAATGAAGAATACGGAGAATTACTCGGCTACTTGGGTACAAATAATTACCTTTGACGATGGGGCGACTCAGTGTGATCCATCAGGATCCTCGCACTGGCTTGCTGCTGTGGATAAAATCCCATGTAAAAGGCCCATGGTTCGATGTCATTGCGCAGCCTCAAGTGTTTCTTCCTAGAATCCTTTGCTCAGAACCGCTGTCTGCTGGGCTTGTGAGCACATCGACAAACGGACAAGGTTGGACACGCAGTCATGCGGTCCAAAGCACGGCTCCCTGCTGCTTGCTTCCGTCGTCACGCGCCCGTGCGCGTCCATGACTCACTCACTGGCTTCGTTCACGCGCGTGAGGTGAGCGAAGCCAATGCCCAGTAAATTCGTCAACAGCTACAGCATCGAAAGATCCTCTGCGTTCCACTTAGAGAGTCAAGCTGTGAGACATCAAACAGAGCCTGCCAAGGGAGGGCTTTAATCGATGCCCTTCTCGAAGTTCTTATTCCCTTCCCTCTTTTCTCGGTACCAGTGCAGCTGTGGTCATTTCTCCATGCCAGGAAGGATCGATGGTTGGATTTAAGGAAGTAGAATAGTGCTGCTAAAAAGTGCTCATGCCACACTTCACCAACACTGGTCCATTTTATTATGGTTAATGCTGAATGAATCACGAGAAAGGGCGAGAGTTCACAGGATGAGAAGAATGTGATTGCAGCTCGCAAAAAGGCTGGAGAGAAGGCCGACGAAACATAATGATGGAGTTCTGCTTGTTCTGGTTCTCTGCTTAGTTGATAGCTTAATTTGGCATTGGCACACATTAGCACGAGCTTTAGAACTCTATCACGGATTGGTATCTTGAAGTCATCGCCAGGAATGATAACCAGAGAATGATGGAGGCCGAGCAGGTGATGGCAACTCAGGAACGCTGAACTGCTTTTTTTTTCGGTGGAGAAAATTCTATTCTGTCCCACCGTCTCCTGCTATACTATACTCAGGTTATGCACGGTGTAGGACTGTGTGACAGCTTTTGGGAGGCAGCAAATACCTTGACCAAATTCTCGAGATGATGAAAAGGGTAGTTGAATTGCTTTTTCTTTCTTACTTTGCAGGAAGCAGAAGACATAAAAAGAAGGAGAAGAACCTACGCATGATAACTGTTGTTGACTGAAAGATGGAAGCATTTATCAAGATTCAGGAACACGAGAAGTTTAGCGTCCCATTCAGTGCCTTTAAGCTGGCGCGGTGCGTCAATGACACTCTCAGGACAAGGTTGTCGCCCACCGGTGAATTGGACCCAAAAGGGTACCAACGTAAGTGATCTAAAATACAATTCACCATCTTTCCATATGTCATGCACCAGTCACAAACGCTGTCAACATGATTTAGTGAGATGGGAGAAACACAAACGGTTTGCATGCATGGAAAAGTACAAATTGTTCAAAGGGGAGTGATATTTTCACTGAAGTGTATTCTACACTGTTACGTGCGAGTTACATTCACCTGCAATCATATGTACAATCAACCCGAGGCACCAATCTATTACTCACAGTGAGTAGATAATAGAAGGAAGGGGCAAAGCACACATCAGAAAAGCAAAAGCACTGCACTGCACCCATTCCCTGAGAACGAAGCAAGAGACGGCATAAGCTCCGGTGCCTCAGAAGAAACAGTGTGGTCGGAAGAGAAGAGAGAGGAATGACAACAATGCCTCGTCTCCTACCGCTGCTGCTATCTCTTCTACTCCTCCAGGTTACTCTCTTGACCGCTCAGCCTGTCCTGCCCGAACCTGACCCCGCTTCCATTCAGCTCATCCCCTCCACCTCGGCCGCTGCCGCTGGCGGCGCCGCCTCCTCCTCCTCCTCCCCACCTGCCACTATCCCCGCCTTCCCAGAGCAGTCCGACGTCTCCGCCGCCGCCTGCCCCCTCGACCCCCCCACCGACCTCCTTTCCTCCGTCTCCGCTGCCTGCGCTGCGTCCGACGGCAGCCTTCCGTCCCGCTCCCGCTGCTGTCCCACCCTCAACGCCTGGCTCCTCGCCGCCTACTCCGCCTCCGCCCTCGCCGCCCGGCCTCTGCCATCCGCCGGCTACGATCTGCCCACCCTGCCTGACGACTCCGAATCGTGCATCGGCGGCGTGGAGCGCGCGCTACGGGACCGCGGGGTGGAGCTCCCGCGCGTGAACGGCACGTGCGACGCGGCGTACTGCTTCTGCGGCGTCCGCCTTCGGCGGCTGGCCTGCGCGGGGGCATTCGTGGCTAACGCTACGGAGGGGCGGTGGGTCCCGGCCGGAGACTCCAGGCGGCGGTTAGAGAGGGACTGCGCCCGCCCCGGATTCTCCGGGTGCACTCGGTGCCTTCGGACTCTCAACCAGGTGAGTTTCTCCTCGCCCCATTTGAGTTCCCTGGCTGACTCGCTTAACTCGTTTAACTTGGCAAGGTGCAATTTGGGATCAGACGTTGAAAAGACAGTCCTCCATGAAATAATCCTCCAATCCATTCAATTTTAAACCTCTCTCCATTCTCTGTTTTGTTGTATCAATTTGCTAAAATAATCCTCCAATCGAGCAAACTCTTTAATTTTTAGCTGAAATTCATCAAATAATATTCTGATCTTAAATTCTTAATACTCTCAGTTGAAACACTCGTGCCTATGATCGCCGCTGCCTGTGAGTCAATAGGAGTTGTCGGGAAAAGTCAATCAGTATGAATTCACTGGTTGGAAATACCCGAGGTAGAACTTAGCAGAACGTACGTGGATTCACATGCATAGGTACTTGCGTCAGTCTGTATGAGAATTCGACCGTCCCTGTGGCCCAGAAAGCTTGTAGTTTAGCTGAGCGAGCCATTGCCAATGCTGTCCTCCGATGCTCTCTTCTCCCGGATCAATGATTGCAGAAAAACAGCGTCGTCACATGACATTTCAAGCATAAATTCCCCAAATTTTGTCTTCTCGCTCGTTAACAGATCCAAATCTGCGCTCATCTCCGCCTTCAACTGCGCATTAACAGATCTAAATCTACGTCAATTTTGGCAGCTGAAAGCCAAAGAGAAGCGAGGTGGCGGCGATGGAAGCAGGTCGGACAAGAAGGCGACCCCGGCTCACGACAGGGAATGCCAACTAATGGGGGTGACATGGCTGCTCTCGAAGAACCGGACGCTCTTCCTGCCGGGCACCACCTCCGTCCTCCGGGTGCTCATGGCGGCGGATGTCGCCGGACGCTCCGATCCAACCTCGTGCTCGCTCTCCCTCGACGACATGCCGCTTGCCGTTGGATCCGACCAGATCGGTGGGCACGGCGGATGCTCCACCGGCCGGTCTTTGCCCCTGTTCCAGCTCTCGCTGCTAACCCTTGTCCTCTTTGCGCTCTACCATGTTTAGTTTGTACGTGAAGGAAACCAAAGAGGATCTAAATTACTATTCAAGTTAGTCCGGACTCTGTGGACATGAAAGCTGTTGCCATAATGGGATTCACGTGCTTCCAAGCTACCTATCTGTTATGGTGGGCTCTTAGAACGTGGGTTGTGGGGTTGGGTTGGGAATGCTTCGTTTGCTATATATTTATTTATTACATTAATTAGGGCGCTAGAGACGAGAGGTAGCGATGCCAATCATATGCGAGAACGGAGAAGCCTCTAATGGGGTGAGAATGAAGAAAATACATAGAGATAGATAAAGATAAATACAAGGTGGAAAGGATAGTTGAGATGATAAGCTTAAACACTTGACGGGCCAAGCTCGTTGTTCAAATTAGATTATTGGGTTGAATGGGCCTGATCCAATAAGATCAATGTGGTGTGATGGCTCTTTTCTCATTGCTAAATGAGATGGATGAGGAGGATTCTCATGGCATGATAACTTAACTATCTTGTCAATTTTATTAAGTTTAAATTATTTTATGAATTAACTTGTATGCTAAGAAAATCGTGAATCCTTCTTCAAAAATTCATTGCACAAAGTTGTATATAAATATTTTTTTAAAATAAAATCTCATAAATAATTATCACATTTATCAACTACTTGGCTATCATCTAATCTCAGATGCTTCCCCAATAACAATTTTAGGTGTTTCACAAATCATTACCGTACTATCTTGAAATAATTTGTACTATAATATATGAAAATGATTTTGGATGAACACAAATGCTCAACAGAAAATATATATCCAAGAAAAAGATAATAACAATATACTGATCAAATGTCCTGATGAATTAATTGTGCATATGATATGTGAGTTAGACAACAACAAATAAGGGTATAAAATCATTAGAGTAAATCAAGGATCATGTAATATACTTTCATACAATATTATCTATAATGGATACTTTTAAGGATCATATAATAAGTTTCATAACTGTCTTCTGATGTGAAAAAAAAATAATAAAAAAAATAAAAGTCTTGCTGATGTGCCTAAACCTGCAAGCAGGCCTAAGCCTGTCTTGGACTTAAGCCTGTGCATAAATGTTGGGTCATGGGACGCCAGAACATAGTGGTATTATCATTATATAAGCATAGGCCAAACAGCTCGAATGCACAAAGCAACACGCGTTGGTATGAACTCAACTAATTTCGAGGTGCTTGGGTTGTGGTTCTAAGGGAGGTCAGGAGATTACCTAGTCATTCATAACCCTGAATCGCGTTCTATGCTTAGTCATGCATTATGATCTTATATATGGTAATTTCTCTCCATCAAGGTTCTATCATGATATCTTGTAAGAGGTTTACCAATGCACGATACAATAATTGGATCACATAGAAAAATGGGAGTGAAGCTTCATAGGGTCCCAAACCATGTAATTACCATTCCTAGGGTATCAGAGACAGCGGGAGGCATGGCAGCCTAATAAACTTAGCGTCGCTGTAGGACATAAGTTGTAGCAACTATGGGCTTGCAGCAGCCTTCCGTTGCTGTCGCCCGAGAATGCAGCGATCTCACCAGGTCTGATATGTAGCCATGTCGTGGGCTGGTTTCCTAAGATCTACAGCATGTCGGTGAGTATGTGCATACTAGTCCTTCTTGGGCTGGTCCGCACAACCATCTTTAATTCTCTTTTTATGATAAATCATAAGAAAGGATATTCACATAAATCTCGATGCAGTTATAAGTTCATTGATCATAAAAGATAAATGAACTAAAGATTATAGATCGACGTAGAAGATAATATAGGCTAATCAAAGGAATATAAGTGTAAATAAATCACAATGGAGGATCCCTATCCGGCGATGGTGCTGTCCACCGGCCGCTCCTCTCTCCCACCGTGCGATGCGGTCTCCCTGAGTCACAGTTGGGCAGTATCTTCTCCTACTCTCCTCTGATCGATTCTTTTGGTGTCCTTTAACCTATATTCTTGTGGCTTCAAGATTCATGGTTTCCGGTGCTTCGCTGCCCGGGTGGGTTACCCGGAGCTGGTGCAGAGGAATGAGCTGCTGCAGCTGCCAAAATGTAAACGCCGGCATGCGCAGGGACTGGGCGTAAAGAAGGGGCAGGGAGGTGGCCTCATCCACCTCTCCGTCTTTATCTCGCAGAAGGTGGTCCACGGTACCACATCTCAATAGCTCCTTAATGCTGCTGCTGTCTCACCCAAGCGCCGCGACGTGGTGGCCTGCCATGTCGGTGAGTTTGGTCTGGTCCTTCCTCTTTCTTTGTTTGCTCCTTCATAACATGTGCATGCCGAGTTACACCGAGGCGTGGGTTGCCGCTGTCCTACGGTCGTCAGAGATCTCCAAACGAAGCTGTCTTCTTGCAAACTGCATCAGTAACTTTTGGCCATCTTAAACCTAAAAGTCAAGGTATATATGCATCAGCCCCTGCTCTGAAACTTACATGGTTATGCTACTGCTAATATATAGTTCCCCATCCAGGTGAACTAACTATGTGTCTGGAAATTTTGATGCAATCATGCACTCATCGTGCTTCTCGATTGAAACCAAGGCTCAACTGGAGGGATTCATTCATGACGCCCAGCTAGCCACTCGATAGCTGAGGCAAAAGTGCGTTTAGATAGCAGACCGATTCTGGAGGCTGGCTGCCTCTTGGTGAGCCTAAGAGGGTAGATACTGTTTGGGCTGGCATTTTGCAGATGGAGCGGCAGGTAAATTAGGATCAGGCTGCAGTGCAGAGTACCTCCACCGTCAAATAAAGGGCACACTCCATGTGGCTTTTCTAGGCCTGTAAACGTCGGTCTGTGTAGCTTTTCATTACTCCTCTGCAGCACCATGCCAAAGAGCAGCCCTCCTCTCCATTTGCTTCGAAAACTGTAGGGCATGAGGACAAAAGGAGGCATACAATCTTACCTCGCCGATTGATCTGATATAGCCTAAGAAAAGTCTTGTCTTACGGTGAGTCAATCGATTTGGGCAAGAAGATTAGATTTGGACCAATACCATACCTGTTATGGCTATTGTGTCTCTTCCGGCAGTGGTTATAACTGGAACGTGGAGGGGGCCGTAGAAGACAACTAACCAACCCAGGGTACGATTCTTGCCGGCTCCGACACAGCCTTCTCTTTGTTTTGCGGCTTTGCATCCATCCTTTCAACTCGCTTTTCCCGTTGTAGTCCTTCCCATCATTACTCAACTTTAACAAGCTCCGATAAAGGTCAACGTTAGATCTCTTCTTAGCCCCCCACCCCCTCTCTCTCTCTCTAACTTCTGGTCTTCAAATACTCGGAGAATCCAGCCACATTCTTCTTTGCCATGCTTTGATTGCTCTCCTTCGGGTTTATTTTTCGGTCGTCGCATCGGTTCTGGGAAATTGCTCGGCACTGGTTGCCTTCTTTCGTTGGTGGCTGAATCAGAGTCGGAGAACAGAAGCCAAACTTGGATCCTTTTCCTTTTGATGTCCACATCTTTTGTTTAGCTCTTTGTGGTAGTATAAGTTCGCGCATGACTTGGATCCTTTTCCTTTTGATGTCCGTATCTTTGGTTTAGCTCTTTGTGGTAGTATGAGATCGCGCATGCCATTGTTCAAATCTTCTGCTCGCTGTTGCTTTTCTTGTGAGTCCCGAGTGCTGCTTTCTCTGGCAACGTCGGTCTGGCTTCCATCGACGTGAAATTATTGCGCTTCACGGCAGGAGAAGCTCCGCTTCTTCTCACCCTGTCAAAATCTCTACGTTTCCCTGGATTAGTCATCGAAGATCTTCCTTGTTGATTTGCATCTTTTGGTTTCTCCCTCTTCGATTAGTTCGGACCCGCGTTCTTTCCTGTAAAGCCTATATACATCCAGCTGAATAGTGTCACCTTGAGTTGCTCTCGGAATCGGCAATGAGGAAGAGCAATTCTCCGTTGGCTTTTCTCCTCCTCCCTCTCCTCATCTTCCATTCGATATCCGAACCAGAAAGCGCCATTGCTCCGATGGAGAAGACAGAGCGGGATGCCCTGTATCGGGTGATCCAAGCCTTTGTCGGCAAATCCTGGAATGGCTCAGATCTTTATCCAGATCCCTGCGGCTGGACACAAATACAGGTTCTATCCAGAGATCGACCGTTTAATTGCTTTGTTTATGCTTGGTTAACAGATGTGTGCAGTTGATCTCACCTTTGAAGTTCTCATCTTTTCTGTTCTTCCGCTAGAAGTTCAATTTAGTTATTTTCTCTCGTAAAATTCTTAATCGGAGGTAGCAGAACTTCATCTTTGAATTGCAAAAACCATGTTCATCGCCTTGACTGGTTGATTCCTGAACTATGGAATGAGGCCTGACCGAGTGGGTTCTTTAAGATAGCAGATCCGATTGGGTCGTGTGGCATTATATTATCCCACAAACACACAATTTAGTTCATACCTAGTGGAGTTGTGGAGTATCCCACTTCTTATTAGCTTCATGCCATGTAAAAGATCACTCTTCAGCTATGAACTTGGAGGATGATCACAGCCTTCGTATATTTGATCCATAAAATTCTCAAATGCAGGGGGTGTCGTGCGATCTTTTTGATGGTTTATGGTATGTTACAGCCATAAGCATCGGACCGATCCTTGATAATTCCCTCGAATGCGCGGAGGACGCAGAGTTCAGTCCACTGGTTTTCCAGCTCAAGCATCTCAGAAGCCTCTCGATCTTTAGCTGCTTCTCTTCTCGTCGACAGACAATCATACCAACGAGCAACTGGGAGAATCTCGCTGAGAACTTGGAAACCCTGGAGTTGCGCTCGAATCGAGGCTACGTTGGAGAGATCCCAGCCGACCTCGGTCAGCTTCGGAATCTGCAGTCCCTGGTGCTGGTCGAGAACTCCCTTGTTGGGAAGCTGCCGATGGAACTTGGCAATCTAATCCACCTGAAGAGGCTAATGCTGTCCGGGAATCAGTTGTCCGGTCCAATTCCAGCTTCTCTTTGCGACAATCTGGCTGAGCTGTTGATCTTGGACCTCAGCAGGAACTCTCTCACGGGATCTCTCCCTTCTTCTCTCTGCAACGCTAGATCCCTGCTGAAGCTGGATCTCAGCAATAACCGATTACACGGAAGCCTTCCACCGGAGCTCGGAAATCTCAGGCACCTCACGCTACTGGACCTCAGGAACAACAGCTTATCTGGTGCTTCGTCGAAATCTCTCGTTGGCATGGAGTCGATTCAGGACCTGCTTCTGTCTTACAACCCATGGGGTGGGAGTATCGTGGAATTCGATTGGGAGAACCTGAGGAACCTGACCACCCTGGACCTTTCTCATATGGGCTTGGCTGGGACGATTCCTGAAGCTATTGCGAGCTTGAAGAGACTGAGATACCTTGCGTTAGATAACAACCACCTCTCCGGCAGTGTCTCTTCGAAATTGGCAGCTCTGTCTTCTCTTAATGCTCTCTATCTCAATGGCAACAATTTGACAGGAGAGCTTCGGTTCCCCAAGAGGTTCTATCGGAGGATGGGAAAGAAATTTGCTTCATGGGATAACCCAAATCTCTGTTACAAAGTTGTGGCCGTGGCCACAGGAAACGTCCCTTATGGTGTGGCACAATGCAAGCAGGACCGAGAGCCTTCTACCTATGACTCCTCCATTTCCAACGGAAGGATAGACAATGGGAAGCTTGACAAGAATTCTGGCATGTTGCCCAGCTTTTGGCTTCCTGCTCTGCCTTCTTCAATTAGTGGTTTTTGGTGGGGAATTGTTGCACAGGAAGTGGTGATCATCATGTTTCTATCGATCATGCTCTTGTAAATCTCCAAACCTGCGTAGGTAGATGGTTCTATACGTTAATTTTCTTCTTCTTCTTCTTCTTCTTCTTTTAAACTACTTGTAATCGAGCAGAATGTTGGATTAGTTATCTAACTACTGTCCTTTATCCGTTTCCATCTGTTAAAATATGCTTATGAACACCTTCGTGAAGATCGTAGAAAAGGCACTCGGATCCAATGCATATTGAAATTTTTTTCTAGCAATAGATAGATTATAACTTGGGTGAATTATTTCTAGCTGGTGGATCCAATGTCTCCTCACCACCTCATCGATCGTCCCTCTTGTTAGGCATCCCCTCTTTATGTGCATTATGCTCCTAAAGTTTGATAAGGATGGTTAAAATTGACATGAGCGCCCATGATGTTTTTGGATTTTACGATGGCACAGGTGACGAAGGCAACAATCGATCCAATAAAAGTAAGAATAAAATAATTTTATCACGTAATTAAAAATATTTTATGATAATTTTTTAAGATTAGAACAGCATGTAAGAAGCTTTTGAACTTACAGTTTTGTTTCTAAAAAATCCCCCTTTATACTTTTGGAGGCTGGCAGATTTTTTATGATGAAAAAAAAAGAAGAAGCGTAAAAAAGTGATACAGGGAGCATCCTTTATAGATAGATGTCAACAGCATCTGCTGTAGCACACCCAACAGTAGGACAAGACGTTTGCATACAGCACACCACTTTGGAACATTTCAAAAGTGGCTACAGAGCTGCATTGCATGCTGGTCCGAAGCATGTCATCAATGCCCGACGCTAAATCAACAAATGTGCTACTTTTGCAGCACCACTTATTCTCGTGTCAGATCAAGCTTCTGAAGCAGGCATCCAATCCCACATCTGCAACCCGCTGCCACTGGCGTACACAGTCGACCAGAAGCGACGTTGTATCATGAATCTTCGTATCCGCACAGTAGATGGCAGATTCCAAGAATAATAACTTGGAGGCTGGTGGTTCTGTGGACCGTTTACCTGATTGCCTTCCTCAGAGGAGTATTGACCCTATCGATCCCGCAGGAGCGCTCTGTTACCGTGGAGCAGAGCCTACAACTCAGACACCCCAGTTTTAGGCTCTGTGTTTCATAGCCCTGCGGCCATCGTACCACAGTCTAATGATGATCGACCACGGCAAATCATCCTGTGGTTGCTGCATAATTTATTGCACTTCGAGCAGGCGTTTCATCGTCGATCGCCAGCTTTTCTTCGGAGGTTGCGCTGATGCGGATCTCCATCGCCAGTGAAGATTGATGTGCAGCCACACACGATCGACGTGTTGGAAGCACGCGGTGCCGTTTCGGTGGAAGGGTTAGTCGATTTGATGGCGCATTTGCAGTCCTTTAGCAGTCCCATCATATGATTTGACATTCGTGATTTGATCGATTGCAACGAGGAGAGCAAATGCGGCAGTCCCCTCGTCTTTGTCTTTTACATGAGTCAGATATTTATCCCTCGAAAAAAACACCATTGCGGATGGATGGAACGCCACCGGTTTGGTAATTGATTCGGCCCAAATGCGGTATCGACTCGTTCCTCGATTGGGCCCGTTATTAGGCCCAGTAAGGAAACAAATTCCCATCAAAATGTCGCCGCGTCTTTTAGTAGTCGAGCGTTTTTAGAACCCAAAACACCCTCCGAAATGTAAGTGAATCGTAGATATGTGCGACAGAATGCATGCAATCCCCATTCTATTGATTGGAAATTATCCCATAAATGAAGCCCTGTAGACGCGAATGTATGCCAAAGTAATGGAGGACAGGGAAAATTTGCATTTAAGTACATATATTTGAAATATTTTTTTAGGATAGTATATTTATGCAGGAAGCCAATGAGGGACTATGCAATAAAATCGAGTAAGGCGAGGGGCCAAAGCCTAATTGTACGATCGAATCCCCGTCCTTCTCTTTAAACCCCTCCCTTCCCCAGCGCAACAAAAACCCTAATCTTTTGGATATCAGGTCGCCGCTGGCGGCGCGGGGAGAGATGGTTCGGCCGTACGGCGTGAAGGGGCGAAGGCTCAAGAAGCGGAAGGTGGAAGAACCGGCGCCCGTTGAGGAGGAGGAGGAGGTGCTTTCCGACGAGGGAGAAGGCATCGGCGTTGAAGAGGAGACCGGAAATGGAGGGGAGATTGCGGAGACCGAGGACGAGAAGATGGCGGCGGAGGCCGTTAACGAGATGCCCGGCATCCCGATCACCGCGCCGGTCGATAAAACGAAGCGGCCGGGGGTCATATTCGTCCTTGAGAAGGCGTGTTTGGAGGTCGGCAAGGTCGGGAAGGTAAGCCGGACTCACTCGAGAGTTTCGAATCGAGGGTTTGGGAGTAGGGTTTTCTCTGCTTTGGTTGTGTTGAAACAGTGGTTTTGATGGAATCTGTAGTCCATGTTCGTAAAGTATTTGATGATACCTAGTCTCAGGTTCGGCAATTCGTGGCCCGGAGTTGGAAAGACTTGTGGGGAAAAAAGTTGTCTTGCATAAAATTTTGTTTCATATAGGTAATTTGGGTTCTATTATTTGCTTTCTTTGGTAGACTTACTGTTCTTGAGGTATATCAATATCCTTGCGGGTGATTTCTAGGTTCAAGTAGGCATTTTGACCGTCTAAAGGGTACTGGTAGGACCTAATATCTGAAAATTTTAGAAGGCAAATCAAACTGCTTATACAGTGCTTTTTCGGGGTCAAGTTAGTGTTTTCTTGTTGGAATCTTGGGTTTCATTTTGAGAAACATGGTTTCTGGTCCCGTTAGAGGATTTGAGAAGTGAAAAGGAGTCTCTTTTTGTGCATCTTCCCTTGTAGCGAGTGGGCTACGCACCTCTTTTCCCTCCTTCCTGTTGGTGTTTCCTTGGGTGTGGAAATTATAAACTTGTCTTTCTCTGTATTCAGAATTTCCAGATCCTGAACTCGGATGACCATGCAAATTACCTAAAGAAGCAGAATAGGAATCCTGCGGATTATCGGCCTGACATTATTCACCAGGTGCGTCGATTGCGTCTCCCTATGTATTGCATTTTTCCGTGTGTTACGAGTTGTCTTCGCAATTCTTATTATATAGTTGTGAATGTCTTGGTTGTCATCTTTTTTTTTATATATAATTTGGCAATTTAGCTTGTGTTTGGAAGAGTGGTCTAAGAAAGCACATCCTTGTCAAATTGCAGTATATAAATTATGCTTCATTAGATATTCCAAGAATTGTGTGATCTTCAAGATTCAATGGCTGAAAAGTTTTAATGATCATGAGATGCCCATCTGCTTCATTTTATTTGTTTTGAATGCTTAGGTTCATACTTCTGCATCTAAAAGTTCACTCCCTACCTTTGGGGAAAGTTTTGTGGCTCTACTAACTTATAGACATTTACATGTCAACTGATGCAATAGGCACTTCTTGCAATATTTGATAGCCCCCTAGCTAAGGCTGGTAGACTGCAAGCTGTCTATGTAAAAACAGAAAAAGGAGTGCTTTTTGAAATTAAACCATATGTCCGCATTCCAAGGACTTTCAAGCGGTTCTGCGGTCTTATGTGTAAGTACAATAGATCTGCAATTATTTTCCTATCAGGTGTTGTACATTTGGATTTCAGTAAATTAACCTGTGGAAGTTGCCACATCTGATCTGTGATTGCTGTAGCACAATTGTTACAAAAGTTAAGCATTACTGCTGTTGGCAAGCGGGAGAAGCTTCTTAATGTAATAAAGAACCCTGTAACTCGCCACCTGCCTGTCAATTCCAGGAAAATAGGTGATACTTTATATTTTGATTTTATTTGAAACAAACTTTACAAATGATCACTTCTTTTAATTTTTGAAGTCTGTTCTTTGTAGGTCTCTCATACAGTTCAGAAAAGTTGGTTAACTTGTGTAATTATGTTGCTGCTGCTAGCGACGACGCTACCCTTGTTTTTGTGGTATCTTTGAAACATGAGCCTATTTTCTTTTTTATTGAACTCTAATAATATTATAAATGATGCACAATATTCCAATTTTCCATTTTTCAGGTTGGTGCAATGGCACATGGAGTGATCGATAAGGAATACATTGATGATTTTGTATCAAGTAAGCTTCCCATCAATCAACAGGCAGTTTGCAACAACTATGTAGATTGTTGATGCTTTAGTGCTATATGATATAATGCTGTTCTGTCTTTATAGAAGGATAATGATATTGTCTCATCTAACAGGTATGTACTTGATGTAGTGAATTGCAGACAGCCAATTAATTGCATGAACCGTACAAATATCCATCTTTGCATGTAGTTTTATATGATTTTGAAAATGTTTTAATACGAACTCTACTCCACAGATGCCCATATGATAACCTCAATCGACACTGGGTTGCTTTTTAGAACATTATATTCAAAAAAATCAGGAACCAAAATTGGACATGATTTTTATGATTAGAAAAGCGTATTAGCGTGACAACTGGATCTGCTAGCTAATGGCTGGTTTCTTTGTGTTTTGCAGTTTCGGAATACCCTCTCAGCGCAGCATGCTGCTTGAACAGGATTTGCAGTGCCTTTGAGCAGAAATGGAGGATCACATGAACTTTTCTTCCGGTGACTAAGCTGGCAATTGCTGAAGCAATCAGCCATCGTCTACTTGCTTTGCGCTTATTATTCTCACAAGTCAGTTCTTGCAACTGAGGCCCCTGTAGAAGTGTGTTGCCACGCTGATGGGCTGAAACTCGAGACACTGTTAAAATCTGACTGTAACTTACGATCAGATATTCTTTTACCATTGAACAGGAACTCGGAAGAATATACACACTGTGGATGCGTGTTCTCGTAGCATCGTTGTCATATATCTACCTCCTTGTCTCTCTCTCTTGCTACCAATGTGAGCGCCATCCTTTAGCAGGCAACAGGAGAAAAGTTATCTGGCTTTACTTGTATCCTGTCATAGTTTGGGAGCAGCACGTTTTTATTATGGAGAACATTAATGGAAAGCTAATCACTCTTAGACGTACTAATTGTTAGAGCTCATCAACCATTTTTTTTATTTAATAGAAAATCATCGAGTGCAACCAAAACATGACAATTATTTCTGCATTGTGTATATCGCACCGACGACACAAGCAACTCCCGGCCACCGGCGATCAGTCGAACGAACACCAAAAAGCCAGCCCATCGGAAACGCTACAAGCAAAACATTACGGAGAAGATGTTATGCATCCTCGTAAACAACTTTATAGGGTGGTTTGGCACCGGGAGACATGATTGCGGCGGTGACTCCGGCTTCTTTTTCTTCTTCCTTCTGAGTTGGAAGAATTGTTGCAGTACATCGGAGCACTCGGTTGCAAGCACCCCACGCCTTATTCTTATGTTAGGGTGGTAGGGATGAACAGGACCGGCCATTTGGCTCGATGGATCTAAGCTACTGCTTCCTCCATTATCACCAGGAAATAGCCTGTATAAGAAAAATTAGAGTAAACCGTGATGATTATGATTCATGAGAGAGCCTTCTCTCCATGAATCAGCACACTGTCACATGCCCAGTTTAAAATAAGCCAAACACAACAAGAACAACCTAGAAATTCTTGATTCATGGTGATCTAGTTTCTGTAAAAACTCTACATGATTTCAGATCAACACCTAAAGGCGACATCACACCAGACGTAACTGCAAGTAACAGCTCATCGATATGGTATCATGAGACCAAGTGACCAACAACATTATTTAGAGTACACAGACGGTGCGGAGTCCACTAACAGTTAGCTGGTAACATAATTAATATTGAAAAGAGACTTACAGCTTGGATTTGATACATAATGAATCCAATAAATAGCATGGTTGAATTAGGAGATGCAACAACGTACGAAGGAGAAATCATTTGCTTAATCGATAGACGGAAACCTAAGCATGAACCAACCACAGCCCTGTACCTCTTCCATCTTACATCCTGCATATCAAGCTGTAGTTTCAATTATTTGTGGGTTTCCTCAGATACAACTGGATGTTAACATGTAGCCCGGCCATGACTCCAGGCTCCAGCCCCAGAGTGATAGGCCCTCCTCATTTCTAATCCAAAACCAACAAGATATGCTTTCTTATCAATGTCTTATTGGTAAATGGGACCTTGAATCCTAATATGGATCCAAATTGAATTCTTCAACTGCATCATACTATACAGACCTACAATCGATCCAAGCATGAAATAGGATCCACACTCCACTATATACCTGCAACTTCTGATAAATTATTATGGGGTTCATACCACAGCACCCTTCCAAACTTCTATATTTTTCTGTATAACCCCTTGCAAAAATGTAAAATGTCCATAAAGCTCCATCCCACCAGAACTGGGTGCGACCACCACAGAAGTTGATGTAAGCAATAGGTGGGTTCCCACCAGATAATAGAATTGAGGGAGGGGATATTTTGTAAAGGTGACCTCCCAAAAATCAATGTTCTATAGTCAGGAGATGGAGGGTGATGAGGAGAAGCAACCTACTGGGTTCTTAATGTTTATACGTATATGCAGACAGTTCACACTTTCACAAGGTAGATGGACAGATATGAAAGTTTAGAAGAGTACACAGCAAGAATTTCTTTTATTGTAATAAGACAAATGTGAACAAGATATTAATGCAAAAGGAAATCCTAGTCAAACTGCTTGTAGTCTTGCAAAAACGTGTGGACAGAAGTCAAAGGGACTCCTGTGATTGGATTAGAAGTTATATGTTGATCAGAATTTGCCATTCACACCATGTTCATGATATCATAATAAGCATGATGAGTGAAGATTATAACCTCAGTTGCCCCCATGCATGTAGAGAAGAGAGATGACATTTACACAGCAAAATATTAGGTAAATATTCGAACATGTATCATGAAAATCAATAAATCATGATGTATTGGAAAAATATCAGTTCAACTTGCTTTTGAGCATATAAACGAGAAGATACCAATATGTTATCTAGTTAAAAAGAATGGGTAAATATTCTAACAAGTACCTGATCCAGCTGCCATCAGCTCCTAGTAGTTTGTTGGGAGCTCCCCATACCACAGTATCAACTCTAGCCTGGAGGATCGCTCCAGCACACATGGGACAAGGCTCAAGTGTCACATAAAGTGTTGTTTCCTGCAGCACATTTTCAAAATGATAATTAACTGAAGCGTAAAACATGTGCCAGTATTCCTGGTGAAAATTTCAGAAACCATGTTCACAAATAAAAAATGGGATCCAATTAATATGTGGCTTAGAAAACTATATGAGCCTGTGGCTCATTTGCTTATGACTTCAGGAATCAGCAGTTCAAAAGGATTGTCTATTCATTAGGCATGCATCAACCCCCTGAGGTTCTGTCTTAACTACCAAAAAGAGAAGTGTGTAACAGCCTAGTTGTTGTGTTACTCATGGTTTGCACCTCCTGCTATCATCACCTACTCGGCACCATAATTATTGATGAGGACGCTTCTGTTTTCTTCATGATCCAAAACTAGTGCAAGAAATTGTCAGATTACTTCATTGGACCAGCTTTCCACAAATCTATCAAGTACTTCAGATCTTTCCCTTTCCACTACCTTCAGGAAGTTCTAATTAAGAAGACTGAAGAAATACCTTTGGTACCAATAATGCCATTAATGTTGAAGATTGCGGGGTTCAACTTTTATGCTTAGCTAGTATCGTATTTTCTTCTTTTAGTACACATTTCAATAAATTTGTGCTGATCAAATTTCAACCTTTTCATTGATCTCTATTACAGCAAAACTACTAAGAGCATGCTTCAGATGTTCATGATCAAATTGAAACTAATGAATCTTTATGCACAACAAACCTATACCAAATCCATCCATAAAATTCTTCCAAAACATGGAGAAAAAAAAGTGTAAGTTGAAACTTGAAAGTATACTAATTCATAATGGTCCACAAAAGGTACACAACCTAGATAACTGACACAAAAATCAAATCTCATACAATCTATAAGACTTGTTCACCTTTAATATCCATAACGAACAATCTGTACTAACAAACAAAAGTAACACTATAACAAGCTCGGCAAGGCAAGAAAGATTACTGCAAGGCGCCAGGTCCGAAGAAGATTAGATGCTTCGCGAATACAGATCATTTCAGCATGTGCAGTTGAATCGCGTCTTTCTTCCACTCTGTGAATACATTCTGAGTTATGTTTATGCAGTGATTCTTCTAATGCAGGACCAAGTAAAGTTATACTTACAGATTGAAGCCCCGAGCAATTATCTTTCCATTCTGCACTAATACAGCCCCAACTGGTACCTCCCAGATGTCTGCAGCTTTCTGAGCTTCCACTAGAGCTTCCCTCATAAAGTACTCATCGGTTTTTCTCTGTTCACTTTCAAACCTGTATGCTTCTTCCCACTCTTCAAATGTTTCTTTTAGTACTTGTTTGTTCCTTTGAAGTTTCCTCCTTTTTAATTCCCCATCCTTCCCTTCGGTCTTGTCAGCTTCAGGTGGTTCCTCTCTCGATAGATCTTCTTCAAAATTCGTGTAGCCAGATAGAGGTACTGTAGGATTTCCTGTATAAGTTATTCCTTCATCAATGGCAACTGAAGATGCATCACCAGTCGTCAATGATGGTTTGTCAACAGTTATTGCGCTAGAAACTATACTTTTGGTTCCCTTTTCATTGTCAGCCAATGTTGTCCGTTCTGGCCTTGAATTAGCAGAAGCACCTTTTGATGCATAACCTCCTGCAGTTCCCATCAAGGTGGATGCACCAGCTCCCAACTGCATGACGACAACATCTGGTGCCTGAAAACATCCTTGAGTAATACTAGAATGTGTCTCATGGTCTCGATCTATAGGGGCTGCAACTGGCAATAACTCCTTTATTTCGCTACTTCTTGCATTAGGAACATTCTCATCATCACTAGCATCTTGACCAGAAAACCAAGCCTCACTGCCTTCAGAGGAGCTTCTCTTGCCTGATTTCCGATTTGAAGTATGAGATTCAGCACGATGAACCCAACCCATTCTCATTATATCTGCTATGTGAGCCCACAATGACTTGGGGGATCTTCCAGCAATGGTATTTTCGACAGCAGGGGTAGTGGTTGTAGAATCTATAACTCCAGCAGATGAACCATGTTCCCCCTGTTCTTCTTTCCTACCATCTTTTTGAGAAATCAGGCTCCTAACATCCCACATCTCATCTGATGGCCCTCTAATTCCAGACCTAGAAGATCTCCGTGAACCTTTTTGCATATATTTTTCATCCTTTTCTGTTCTTGCGGCAACAAGTCTATCTGACTGCATGGATGTAGTTGCTTGAATGCCTTTACCATGTGCTTTTTCTGTCTGAGTTCCAGAAGATATTAAAGTTGATGACTCGTGCCTTAGCTTGTCCACAAACTCACCAACATACATTGCAGAAGAGCTCTCTAATCTACTAGCAGAATCCAGTGTATCACTTTTGACTAGGTAGTTCTCATCTCCGCAGGCTGGATCATCTGGTTGTTGCATGTGTGTGTCAAGAAAGCTGGAATCACCATCAAAAGCACCAACAGAAGTGATTTCTTGATTTATCGGCCGTGAACTCTCTCCGGTTAGAGTGCCAAGTTTCTGCTTATCATCCTGCACCATCAACAATGAAGATCTCTCTTTACTGTTTCCAATTCTCATATTAGATATATTCTGCGAATTAAAGTTCCTTTGGATGTCAGTCACCGAGTACTCAGACATTCTGGCATCCGTTTCACATTCTCTTCTTGAACTATACTGACAATTGTTGAGATCATTTTGTATGTCTGCATTGTACATGACTTGGGCAGTGGAAACCTTTCCACCATCTTTCCTTGGCAACTCGGAAGTACACGTGATCTTTCCAGATTCTCCTTTTGGACTATATTGATAAGTATATTGACTTTCTGATTGTGTTTCGTGCTTCTCCATTTGATGAATTGGATTCACAGTTGAAGTAGAATACCCTACTTGATCATTTATTCTCGATCGCAGAAGGCTCTGAGAGCTGCTGGCACTCTCAGTTCCCCTTATATGGAGTCTAGAAACATCAACTTGATTTTCATGCTGCTTACCAAGTTCCTTTTTATCGATAATCAGTTGGCCGATGTGGCCTCTGTTATCTCTAGCCATGTGAACTGAAATTGATTTCCCATCTCTGTTCTTCACCAGCACTTCCACGTGTTGCTTTTCTTTATTTGAGACCTTCTGGATGTTGCTATTATGGACCTCTTCTATCTGTCTAAAATTTTGTAATTGTTCTCTTGATTCATGGCTTCTAACTGCTTGCTGATCTACTGCAGTATGCTTCTTCATGATTGATGTAGAAGAATGTTCCTTGTCCACCTTCCTCGTGTCAAGCATGCTCTCAGCACCGGTGATCCTCTCAGCATTGTCCTCATGTACCTCAGGTATTCTCCTAAATCTTTGAGATCCTTTTATCGACTCCCTTTGCACGGCAACCTGATTCTCATCATTAACATATTCATCACCGACTTCAGTTCTCGGTTCAGCTCGTCTAACGACTCTTTTGTCTACTTGGCCATGTTGTTTCAATGAACTTTCTGCCATATCAACCTTCCTTTCATCAACGCGTCTCTTGCGTCTGGATGTCATCATCATATCATCCTCATGTACATCAGATGCTGTTACAGACTTTTGTGATCCTTCCCTGGACTCCCTCCCAATAATGTTTTGCCTTCCAAGGTAATATTCATCCCTGCTTCCACGAGCCAAAAAACTGCATGAAGCACCTCTTTGCATTCTTTTGTCAACTTCCTGTTCATCTTGTTCAACGACTTGCTTGTCTCTGTCCGCCTTCCTTAGATCAGCCATATTAATAAAACTGGAAGCCACATCCACATTGTCATCTACCTTAACAATTTTTGCAAACTTTTGGGATCCTTCCCTTGAGTCTCTCCTCTTGTCCTCGTCTTCCACTTTCAAACGGTGATCCTCTTTTTCTTGATAGGCTGAAGCAATTAATTTGGCCGCCCTACCCTCAGTCTTCCTATTAGAGACCCTTGCCGATGTTAAGTCCCTCACATTATAGTTCCTATCTCTATAATCTGATTCTTCTCTTGAGTCATAATCAACATCATCCTCCAACTTCCAACCTTTTCGAACCTCTCTTACCGCTGCATTGATTTTCTTGCCAGTGTAACACTTCTTACCACCAGCGCTCAGCCCCCCACTCATCTTGTTCTCATGCCCACACGAGAGGCAGACCGAGCTCGATGCATCTTTCCTTGCTCTCGAAGGTCGTACATTTTCACCATCATCCGACCTAGTTTTAACCTCCCTCTTCGAATACCTCATGACATCGCCAAACTCAATGTGGTCCGTGTCATCTTCCCACATCCAGTCATCGAAGCTTTCTCTGCAGCACTCACCAACCATTTGAAACCTCGGTTGGGGGCTTCGAAAGCAACAACAAGCCCTGCACCCTCCTCTCCTCGCTGGTACCCTGGGAGCACACGGCTTAACATCGCGGAGGCTCAGCCGGAGGTAATGGTGCCCACCATGGCCGGCGAGAGAGGTTCTCAGATGCGACCAGTAGATCAAACTGGACTGCCTCGAGTAGTAGCCATAGAACATGAATCTGGGGTTTATGGAGAGCCCATGGAGGGGGAATTCATCCCCTCCTCCATCGTCGAGTAGGGCAAGGCGGCGAGAGTGGCAAATGGAGGATTTTGCCCTCACACCGAAGGTAGCGGCCGCGTAGCCGCCGAACATGGGGACTGGGACAGGAGGGGAAGAGAGAAGGGCAAACCAGAAGGGCACGGCCGTTGGATGAAGATCCGACGACGGGCGGTTGGCGGGGGTGCGGTCGCCACCTGAGAGCTGAGCCTGACAGGGGCGACGAAGGGTAACGCAGGTTTTGGTGGTCCGGCGGAACTTCGATGCGAGCAGCAACTCTTTTGGCAAGGCAAAGGTGGTACGGGTAACAAAGCAATGTCTTTTTCCTACGCATCGACCACGTACTCGCGTCACCTGCCCAGTGACTCACAGGTGGGGCCACGCTTTATGCATCCAATGTAATACCGGGTAGGACATGATTCATCGTGGAGTAAACGGATGGCGTAAAAAGAGGTTTTCGTGTTGGTTATTATTTACATTTTGTTTTCCTTTGTATTGTTTTTAGTTTCATTTGTATATTTATTTGGTGGCCTGCGGACTGAGTTCTCGTGCGCTTTCAGACAACGCAGGATCTAATACACGAGTTTGTATCAGTAATTGGTCTCTGGTAATTGTAGAAGACTAAAGCTTGTGAGTAAAACATTAATCCACCTGAGGGGGGTGGATTAAAATCAATAGCGATGGAAGAATGAGATATTATTATAATGAAAATTATGTTCTAGCTGGTACCCAATATACCTTCAAGAAAACTTCAATCCAATGGGAGGCGATAACGATGAAGGATGACTATTGAGATGAGACGGGTCATAATCTGATGCATTTCTCCATTAAAATAAAATATGCCTTGATACATCATTCATATTATTATTACCAACAATAAAAGACCTACATAATAATTAATATAAATGTGCAGGTACATGAAGCCCAACCTGAACCCAATGAACGACGCTGGGCTTCTTCTCAGTCTGGGTCGGGCCGAGGTTGACAAATGTCCTCCCATCACTTCCAGAACTACTGATGTCAAACACCTGCCATGATGTTATCCATTTTCTAAATATTAAAATATTTCGCTTATATGATGAATAGATGGATCGATTCAATCTGCATCGGCGATGGATCGGAGGAGGCAACCCTTATTAAATGCCTGTAAAATTAAACTAATGAAGAAAGACACGGAAACTGTCTTACTTGTTTCTTCTATTCTAATTGTTTTCTTTTTTTTTTGGGTGTAGTAATAGAAACACCACATCTTGGGGTCCACCAAACACGTGAACGGCACATGGGCGGATCCCTCATCCCGATGATGAATAATCGAGAGAATCCAAAACTCACCAACCGGAGACAGTTGACCGGTCAACCCATGATCAGCTTTCCCGTAGCCCCTAATCATCTCTTCAAATTGTCGATATATGATTTTTATCATCTTTATTTTATTTTAAGAAATTTTTTTTGTCTCTTGTGGGAGAAAAATGATCGAAACATCACGCATGCTTTACACACACGGTTTTGTCAATTTATTTCTTCTAAAGAAAGCCGTGTCTAGTAAATATTCTAGAAACATTTGGTCGCGGACGTCAAATACTTGGGAAGCAATTGGTCGCGGTGGCTGACTCTACCAGCCACCAAAAGTCCACAAAGTCGACGTCGAAGTTAGGCGTTTCAAAACGGGACCGAACCCCAAATTGCAATCAGTGGAAATAACCAATTCGATTTATTTTATTTTATTTTGTTTTTATTGTCTTTTTTTGGGAGAGTAGTGGCCAAGTTTGATCTTCCAACTATATACGTATGGAAGGTATTGGCGGAGGGCATGTTGAAGGGATCGATGGGAAAATATTGTACTACTTTAACTTAAATTTATTAATTTTGAAATTCTTAATATTTGATATTTTTCATTCATATTTTATATAATTAATTATATTTATTTATTGTCCTGTACTATGATAGGGTGACTTGATGATGAGGGGAGAAGTTGGTAGACTTTAATAGCTCATGACATTCAAATCCAAATTGAATTATGTTGTCATTTTAATATGCTTGAAGGTCATTTTAGTACTTAAAGATTTATGTTACTTTTATATTCATATATAATATGAGTAATAAAGTCATTTTTTTACTATTTATAATCTAATAAAAATTATTAAAATAATAATTTACTATTCATAATACTTCTAATTTTTTTTTATTTTTTCATTCCCCATAGTGCCAATTATCCCTTTCATTTATGCACCTTATTGTCCTCTTACCGTTGTTGACTCTTCTCATTATCCACTATCGTTGATCATGGGTCATGATCTATCGCATCCTTTTCAAATAAGAGTTGCACCTATAATTTCGTGAAATGGCTTAGCCTCATCCTTCATGTATAAACTGATCCTAATGGCCTCCCCCCTCCATCCCAAATAAGTATTGTGCTTGTGTCTTCATGCATGTGCGCCTATCAACCTCTATGACAAGCGATAGAGATAATTATAATTGATGTGGGTGTTTGCGATGCTTTTTTATTTCGACCGAAGCAACAGGAATAAAATGATCTTTCATGTGATGGGATTGTTATGTAAAAATTTAAATTTTTTTAAAAATTATAGTGCTACCTGAAAAGTTCTCAAAGTTTAAGATTTTTTTTCGAAAATTCACCCTAAAATATATTTTTTAAAAATTGTATGTAATAGCAAAGCAACGAAAACGACTTTTTCCCTAAAGTCGTTCGGTCTTTTAGAGAGGACATTAATCATGTGTTCCACGCCCAAAGTGACGAAGCCAAATCCTAACTATTAGTGCCCGTGTAGGTTTACGATTCCGCATCTTCCAGAAGGAAGCAGGCCAACGAATAAATGTCAACCACTCCGTTGTCTCATCGTCTCTGCCACATGGCGTCGTGACATCAATACGCTTTATTAGGGGCGATTGCATGTGAATCTTCACGCCGTATTGAGATTTCACTTGCTTGCAAAGCATGGTTTTGATCGTAAATTTTGGTGCTTCCTCGTGGTATTCTCGCGCACTGGATTTTGAACCCCACCGCCCTTCACGCGTGACATCACATGTTCAAAGTGCTGGATGTGCTAATCTTGTGTGTGTGTTTCCCTTTTTTTTTTGGATGAAATTGAATACTTTTGATTTAATTGAATACATATTCGATCCCAAATAAATTAAATCATCATTGATCATTATTGTTCTTTTTCCCTACTCGCCGTCTTGTACAAAAGACATTCTTCTGCACCCAATGGCGACTGATTCAATTGACTTTTTATGAGGTCAACAACGATTAGATGGAGGAAGCTCGGTCTCCTACTCGCTCCCCTTTAATGTTAACCTTCGCGGCAGCCAATGGTCTCGAGACTTTAGCGATGGGGACTACTTCTGGAATTCTAATCGAGGGGTTTAGATTTACTTAACAGCTTGTCACTTGACCACCTAATCTAAGCTTCCTGGTTTGAGAATATATTTAATATGTTGCAACGTCAGATGTCAGCTAAGTAAACCAAGGAAGCATCACAGTTCATCAAAGCCGTCAATGTCAAAGCCCATTATTGGTATTTTATTGGAAAAATCTTAATTCTATGCGGAACAAATATGTTTTGTTTAATAATTATTACAATATGCGATCGTATCGAAAACTTCAGCTATCAATAAAAAGTTAGAATAATTATAACCATGTTCTTGGTCAGAGATAAATCGTAGTCCGCGTGTCGTCTGCAGAAAGTACTTTTACAAGGATTTGGAGGCCGTACCCTACGCTGTTATTAAATACTTGGCGCAAAATAATGTATGTATATATATTTTAAAAATTATATATATATATATATCTAATTTTATTTCTGTCCTTTGGGTTCTCCTGGAATCTCCGGAGCTCCCTCGGCTTTCAACCTGTCACCAACTAATTCCATCATCTTCTTCTTATTATTACCATGTCATAGTAATTAATTAATAGTTGTCGTTCTCTCTCTCTCCTCTCCTCTCCCCCCGCTCCCCCTCCTCCATCGACGAGAAGCTTCGTGGAAGGGGGAGAGAAGGAACGGGGCTGAAGATGAGTAGAAAAACCAGATTTTGGACCGGCGGTGAGCGGCGAGACGCTGGGAGGTCTCTCTCTCTCTCTCTCTCTCTCTCTCTCTCTCTCTCTCTCTCTAATACAACGTAGTTGACCGGTTGTGTGGATTGACCTTCTAGAAAGTCTGCATCCATTTTGCGAATGTTTCTTTCACGGAATTGGTGCGCCATTTCGACACCAAATCCATGAACTTGCGCGAGATTTTTATGAGATTTTCTAGTTTGGTTTCCCCGCCCCCCCCACCCTCCGGTTCGAGTCAAAGCTTGGAATTGGTGCGAGGTTTGAAGGTTCAACGCGACGCTGCCGTCCCTTCCGACCACGAATCTTTCAACGAAGATGGCTCTTTTACCATGACTCCCCTCCCTTGTCATTTATAGCAGCCCGCAAGCTCTGATGGTCTAGGGATTCTGGCGTCGGAGATATAAAGAAGCGATTTTTCTGGCCCTTTTATGAATCGGGCTTGCAACTGCATCGGAGGTGTGATTTTTCTTGGGTTTTTTGTGTCTTCACATTGAGATTCTTCGCTCCTTTCTAGAGTCTGCTGCTTCTTAGCTCACCGGTCTTGGAGAGGGAGGAGGTTGGATTGGATCTTCTTTGTTATCTATTTGTATCTGCCGCTAGGCGTGGGTTAGTCTTATGGGAAATTCTAAAGGCGAGACCTTTTAAGAGTTCTAGCCATTTTTGCTAAGATTGGTTTTGTTGAAGACAAGGAGATACTTTTGTCTGCTGGGGGAATTTAGGGAGTTGCAGGGGCTTTAAAGCTTTAAAGGTTGTATCTTTCTGATTTCTCCTTGAAATTAGTTTTTCGAGTCTGGTGAAATCGTGGTGTAAGTGGAATGGCACGAGGGAGGAGAAGAAAGCTTCATTTCAGTCAATTATACAGTTTTGCTTGTGGTAGATCGAAGTTCGACGTCGACCACTCTCAGATCGGAGGCCCGGGCTTCTCCCGTGTGGCCTATGCCAATGAGCCAGATTGCTTCGAGGCTGGCATCCTAAACTACGGATCCAACTACGTCTCTACCACCAAGTACACATTGGCTACATTCTTCCCCAAGTCACTGTTTGAGCAGTTCAGGAGAGTTGCTAACATATACTTTCTATTTACTGGATGCCTTTCTTTTACCCCACTGGCCCCTTACTCTGCGGTTAGCGCAATTCTCCCACTAATCGTGGTCATTGGAGCCACCATGGCGAAGGAGGCTATCGAAGACTGGCGGCGATATCAGCAGGTAGGTTCTTACAATCCTCTTTTAAAGATGATTGATGATGCTATGATAATTGTGATGCATCTTTCTGGTTGCCTGTAGCAGACTTTTTTTTTTTTTCTTTCTTTCACGATGATGTAATTAATTTGGAATTCTAGACCAGAAAATCTGTTTTACAGAATCCATATCATATCTCACTGTTAACTTTACGCTATCTTCACGTGTTTCTAACCGCAAATTGAGAATATATGCAGACGGGCAAAACCGAATATGGTAACTTGTGAATGTTTGGAAAATGAGGTTCTCTGGCGGGATGATTGTGGACTGTTGGTGTAAGGTTCTAGAATTTGATCTAGACATTGTTCGTATTGGAAAGAAAACAAAACCAGCCTTGTTTATCTGATTATCTTATACACATATGCTGAAGTTAACATTTATAGATACCTAGTAGTTTTGGTATAACCTAAAACGCCACCTGCGTCACCGAAGAATATGTTTTGTCATGAAAGGAAACAAAACTTGGTTCCACCGCAGGATTAGTGGTGAGTGATCTAATTATCTGATCCTAATAGGAGGAAATAATTTTTACCTCTCATACTTTGCAACTGATGATGGAAATTATTAAATTGCTTAGGTTTGGTGAATACCATACGTGTTCTTCTATTAGCTTTCTGGAAGTTCTGTATGATTACCAAATCCTTCCCCACACTTCACACTGAAAATGCTTAAAAGTTTGATGTCAATATTTCCTTATGCAGGATCTGGAAGTGAATAATAGAAAAGTCAAAATCCATCGTGGGGATGGCACATTCGAATTTACAGAATGGAAGAATCTTAGGGTTGGTGACATTGTGAAGGTGGAGAAGGATAACTTCTTCCCCGCTGACCTTGTTATGCTCGCGTCGGGTTATGATGATGGGTTATGTTATGTCGAGACAATGAACCTCGATGGAGAAACGAACTTGAAATTGAAACAAGCATTGGATGCAACTTCAGGTTTACAAGCAGATTCTGGCTTCCAAAATTTCAAGGCAATAATCAAGTGCGAGGATCCAAATGCAAGCCTCTATACTTTTGTTGGAACCATGGAATACGAAGAGCAACAGTACCCTCTTTCACCTCAACAACTTCTTCTTAGGGACTCGAAGTTGCGGAATACTGACTACATATATGGAGTTGTTGTTTTCACAGGTCACGATACAAAGGTGATGCAGAATGCCACAAATCCACCATCGAAAAGGAGCAAAATTGAGAGGAAAATGGATAAGCTAATTTATCTTCTCCTGTTATTACTGGTTGTGATCTCATTTATTGGTTCAGTTATCTTCGGTATAATAACCAGTGATGATATTCAAAATGGCAAGATGAAAAGATGGTATCTTAAACCTGATGACTCTTCAATCTATTATGATCCTAAGAAAGCAGCTGTTGCGGCAATATTGCACTTTTTGACGGCCATGATGTTATATAGCTATTTCATCCCGATTTCCTTATATGTTTCCATTGAAATAGTTAAGGTTCTGCAGACTATTTTTATTAATCAAGACATCCAGATGTATCATGAGGAGTCAGATAAACCTGCTCATGCACGGACATCAAACTTGAATGAGGAGCTAGGTCAAGTTGACACGATCCTTTCGGACAAGACTGGAACTCTGACTTGCAACTCAATGGAGTTCATTAAATGCTCAATTGCTGGAACTGCTTATGGCCATGGGTTTACTGAGGTTGAGAGAGCAATGGCTAGGAGGAAAGGGTCCCCATTGATGGAAAATGAACAATCTAAAGAAAATTATGAGCACCCAAAACTGGCCGTAAAAGGGTTTAATTTTGATGATGAACGCATCATGAATGGGAATTGGGTTAATGAGCCTCACTCGGATGTCGTTCGGTTGTTCTTTCGGTTGCTGGCAGTCTGCCATACTGCAATACCTGAAGTAGATGAGGAAACAGGGAAAATATCGTATGAAGCCGAATCACCTGATGAGGCTGCCTTTGTTATTGCTGCAAGAGAACTTGGCTTTGAGTTCTACCAGAGGACACAGACGAACATTTGTATCCGTGAATTAGATCCAGTGTCAGGCATGCATGTCGAGAAGTAAGAAAAATATCCACTGCACTATTTTCAGTGAATAATGTCCAATAAACTTGCACCTGACGTAGACTTTAAATTGCTTGATGTCCTTTTTGTTTTCACAACTCAGTCTGAGCTTTTCCTTGGCAGGTCATATAAGCTGTTAAGTGTATTAGAGTTCAATAGCACCCGGAAGCGGATGTCTGTAATACTTCAGGATGAAGAAGGAAAGTTGCTACTCCTCAGCAAAGGTGCTGACAGGTCTGTAAGCTGCTTATCTTGTCTATTGGAAACATAATAATGGAATAAAGCACAAGATTCCCACTTATTATGCTCTTCATTTCTTAAAAGACACCTAGAATTTCTGATGGAATTTGTTGTCCATATACACAGTGTTATGTTTGAAAGACTTGCTCAAGATGGAAGGGAATTTGAAGATAAAACTAAGGAGCAGATGCATGAATATGCTGATGCTGGTTTAAGAACCTTGGTTCTCGCATATCGTCAGCTTGATGAAGAAGAATACAAAAGCTTCAATGAAAAGTTCATGGCCGCTAAGAATTCAGTCTCTGCTGATAGAGATGAAAAAATTGAGGAAGCTGCAGATTCAATAGAGAGGGATTTGATTCTTCTTGGTGCCACGGCTGTTGAAGATAAACTGCAAAATGGGGTGAGTTGGAATTTATTGGCCATTTCATGTATGCATTTGCTTATTGGCCATTTCATGTATGCATTTGCTTATTGTTTTCATTTACTGGGTAATGGGTGAACAGGTACCTGAATGCATAGACAAACTTGCACAAGCTGGGATCAAGATATGGGTTCTGACTGGTGACAAGATGGAGACAGCCATCAATATAGGGTACACCTTTATTTGATCTGCACCGTGAAACCTTAACAGGAAAATTACTGATTCTATCTTCTGGCACGTTGTCTTCAACTTCTTCTTCTTACTTCTTGCAGCTATGCTTGCAGTCTTCTAAGGCAGGGAATGAAGCAAATAATAATCACTTTGGACAAACCAGAAATAATAAGGTTGGAGAAAGGTGGGAACAAAGACGCCTTTGCTAAGGTAATTAGTTCTGCAGGAAGTATACCAAAGAAAATTAGCATAAGGCCTTCTAGCATTGAAAAATCTAGATGCCACTAAGTGGCTGTAATATTTCTATACTTACCTCTTTAAATACCAGTTCTAGAAACGGATAGCGTATGATACTAGCTAAATGAACTATTAAGGAACCTAAAGACAGTGCAGTTCGAAGCATATTTTGATGACTTAAAATGAAAGTACTTGCAAACTTCACTGAATTCTGTCTTTCTTAAAAAAAAAAAGTTGCCAGGTAACTTGCACTTCAAATTTCATTCAGTTGAAACTGCACCATTGGAACATCTTCAATGCTAACTGTTCTTATGAGCTTAACTCATAGTAATACCAAGACCATTTTGTTTATACACTTCATTTTAGATTTTATATTTGGTTTATGTGTATGCAAGATGCTTTTGTCATAAACTGAGAGAGAGACACACAAAATTGTTTTCTCCATTTTGGCCTTTGCTACAATATCTTGTTTTGAATATTTCAGGCATCAAGGGATAGTGTCATCTATCAGATAAACGAAGGAAAGAAACTTCTTAGTTCGTCAAGTACTGAGTCATTCGCCTTGATTATTGATGGCAAATCACTTGCATATGCTTTGGAAGATGATGTTAAGAACTTATTCTTACAACTGGCTGTTGGATGCGCATCAGTTATATGCTGTCGTTCCTCCCCCAAACAAAAAGCCCTTGTGAGTATGGATAATTTTCTAAATGGAGAATAAAAAATAATGAAAAGAGAAGTCTGTTTGATGCATCAGGTAATTCATCTGGTTTGAAATTAATGGAGGTGTTTAAATATTTTCAGGTAACAAGACTTGTTAAAGCTGGCACTGGGAAAGTAACCTTAGGAATCGGTGATGGGGCCAATGATGTCGGCATGCTTCAAGAAGCAGATATAGGGGTTGGCATCAGTGGTGCTGAAGGAATGCAGGTTAGTGATTGCACCTACATGTTTGGTGACAGAAAACCACAAAAAGTTCAGTGAAATGCTAGACTGCACACTGCTGCCTTGTTTCCCTTCAACGCTTTTTAAGTGTTTTGATCTTATAAGGTGCATCTTAAGTGTTTTTTAAAATATATCCATTGCGGCAAATTTTTAGGCTGTCATGGCGAGCGATGTTGCAATAGCTCAGTTTCGCTTTTTGGAGCGTTTGCTACTTGTGCATGGGCATTGGTGCTACCAAAGGATATCATCAATGGTATTTTCTCTCACATAAATTTCAGTTTCAACTCTCTTTTCAGCCTAGTCTCCTGACATGTTCCTTCATTTTGCAGATATGTTACTTCTTCTACAAAAACATCACTTTTGGACTCACCCTCTTCTTGTATGAGGCATATGCATCATTCTCTGGCCAACCTGCATATAATGATTGGTATCTGTCATTGTATAATGTCTTCTTCACTTCTCTTCCTGTGATTGCTTTGGGGGTATTCGATCAGGATGTTTCTGCTCGGCTTTGTTTAAAGGTATGTCCATTGCCATAGACCACAAAGTTTGTCCTGTGATGATTGTTCTCAATTATTCTACTTATGATGTGTATGTGATCTCTCCAATTTTTCTGTCATTTCATAGTGTGATCTGTAGTCAATTAAAAGTTAACCATACTGCCACCAACTCTGTGACAATATACTAATACATCCTGCGAAAACAAGTTGTACTAACTTCATTTTTAAACATTTTAGAGCTCCTTGTTTGCTGAAAAATTCTTGGGAATCATTGAAGACTAAGTTTGAAGGCAAATCAGAGTGTAGTTTTTGATGGTAGGATTAGGTTTATAATATCATAAATAGCTAAGCATTACTTCGCTGAATGACTATCTATTGCCAGAACTATCCAACTAGATGCTGTAGTTGGGCAAAGAACAGTTTTTAATGTCGAATATATTTTCATCGTTGGACTCCTTTCCTTACCTCTATGAACTTTTGGTTGAAGTTTCAACTTTATATATCCATCAAATGACATCATGCGCTTCTGCTAATAGATAGGAAAGACGAAAACAAGTTTATGAACTTCAGCAAGTAAAAGGGTAATTTTTGTGTATAAATATATTCTTCACTGTTTTTGTTATAAGATCCAAAATAATGCATCTTGTGGCCGTTATGACTAAACAATGTATAGATGTATAGTTCATTTCAATGGAGCAAATATTTCAAGTATTCTTTGACCTTACATACTTTGTTTTCCATTTTCTGATTTTTTTTTTGGGAATTTATCAAACAAAAATTCAACCACATCATGTAATATGAGTGAATGAGAAATCCATTGTTGCATTCAAATGTTTATTCATTGCTGTTACCCTGGCATGGTTTTGTTGCTTTAGAACATCTAGATCCTGAAACTTTGCCTCTGTTTGGAAACAGTTTCCCATGCTTTACCAAGAAGGCGTGCAAAATGTCCTCTTCAGCTGGCTCCGGATACTGGGTTGGATGTTCAATGGTGCCTGCAATGGTGTCATGATCTTCTTCTTCTGCACTACTGCACTACAGCACCAGGCCTTCCGAAAAGGTGGTGAGGTTGTCGACTTTGCAGTTCTTGGGGCCACAATGTACACATGCGTGGTATGGGTTGTCAACTGTCAAATGGCGCTCTCTGTCAGCTACTTCACTCTGATACAGCACATTTTCATCTGGGGTGGCATTGCTCTGTGGTATCTCTTCCTGCTAGCCTACGGAGCCATCACGCCCACCTTATCAACCTCCGCCTTCATGGTGTTTGTGGAGGGGTTGGCTCCAGCTCCTTCATATTGGATCACAGCACTCTTTGTCGTCGTTGCCACCCTTATCCCGTTCTTCATTTATTCGGTTATTCAGATGCGGTTCTTCCCAATGTACCATAACATGATTCAGTGGTTGCGGTTTGATGGCCATGCGGATGATCCTGAATACTGCCAAGTGGTGCGCCAGAGGTCGGTCAGGCCTACGACAGTTGGGGTGTCTGCTCGGATCGATGCAAAGGTTAGTCAGTTAGGAAGGAGAGTCCATCATGCAGTTCACTCACCATAATCTGTTCTGTGCCATCTGAAATCGGTCACTCTTGTACAGTTACACTCTCAACCAGCTGCTTCTAGACGAGAATCCTCCTAAATTATACCATTAGATTCCCTAAAAAAGTGTGGAGGCTCCAGTCAGAGCTGCTGCCCGGCTGGATGATGTTGGTTTGGGTATTTAGGTTTTCGGGGCCAGGCTAGAGTGTCGATGTATTGTGAGTTCTTTTTTGATGCCATGGCAGCTGTAAATTTTGATTCTTTGCCCATTCGGTGTAGATTCTTTTCAACACAGTAAATTCTTAGTCCTTGAAGCTGTTGATTCAAATGCATTGCCGAATTTTTGACTTCATCTCATGCTCTTCCAACCTCTTCTGAAACGATAAACTGAAGAATGGACCAAAGAGGAGATCGAACATCGACTCGGTTTTTAATTCTGGCAGAAAGCACTATTGCCATCTATGATGATTCCATCTTATGATGAATACATGGGAGTGGAAAGTGTGTTTGAATCGAAAAAATAGCAGAGGAGGAACAACATTTGCAAGATCATTTCCTAGCAAGCTTCCGCATGCTTTTCAAAACGAAGAGTCAGAGCGCTCGCAACAATTCAGTCCAAATGCGATCGATGGGCGTACAAGAAAGCTTCACAGCCAAACCTTGCGAAATCAGCAGCAAGCGCTTCGAGGAGAGTCTGAGGTGGAGGGAATGATCCTCCATCGAAGTAGCTCATGGCTGTGGCATGGCAAGGGATGGTTCCGACTCCGCAGCTACCGCCGCCTTCGCTTCGCTCACGATGCTGCGACGCCACGTGCACCAGCTCCATCTTCGTCGAGTCCACCCAACACAGTCGTACGATGCATCAGGACCGACGACCCGCGACGCGCACACCCGCCCAAAGACGCACGAGAACACCGTCAGGATCACTATCGCCGACATGACGGCAAAGAATGGCCCGAGCGATCCCGAACGATGCCCGGAAGGAGCTAAAGCTTGTCCTCGGTAGTCTGGTACCGGCGTCATGGTGGTCGAAGCCATCGCCGCGAAGGAAGAAGAAGAACGGAAGGGGGAGGTGGAGGAGCTGCACTTGTGTCAGTTTCATGCCACCATTAGCCCACCTCACATGCCAAAGGAACGGAGGGTGAGTTTGTTAAAGCTAAAAAGCAAGGAGCCAGCTTTTGTGGTTTAGTGGAGAACAACATGGAAAGGAGAAAAGCTTAATGCATGGCCGAAGGTTTTATTAGTGTGTGTGACTAGGAAAGATGGATGGATGGTTTGCCCGATAAGATTCTCTTTAGATACCTTCGATCCTTTTTCTTAGATCTCGTGTCGTGTTGTCTATATTCATTGTTTCCTACATGAACGAAAGCTTCGTGTAGGGATGATGAGCTTTCCACTTGGAAAGCTTTGCAGAGAACAGAGATTGTGACTTACCTGCAGGAGCACATGGGATCTTCATCAGGCGGATTCATCGGTCGACAAGGCTCCGAAGGCTCGTGACACAACACAATGGTGATGGTTGATGGAAACAATGGAGCACTGACAGTTATGCTATAATAACATGAACGTGATGGCAAATGAAAGCAAGACTTACGAATATGATGTGCATTCATTCATAGGTGACCCCAATCTGCACATAATTCTATTTTCATGTTTGGGTTATCTATGTTTTATATAACAAAAGTTTTTTTTTATTTATGATAACCACTTTTCAAAAAGGAAAAAAAATGTTAGTCCAGAAAACAATGAAAAATATAAGTAAATATCACTTAAGAGAGCGTTCACCCGAAATCACTGAGAACAGGAAACATGGCACTCTAGCCAGTCGGAACATCCCACGTCATCACCAAAACTCACTGTAAAGACGGCAAGATGGTTCGGCTCAAAGTTCTCTCTCTCGCGGACACACGAGGCAGGCAAGATCCTCTTGGCCGAATCGCGGGCGTTCTACGCTGCATCGGCCGCCGATCGAACCTTCGGAAACGCCGGCACGGCAAGAGCTCTGATCGCGGCTTCATTTTTTCGACATTGCACGGTTCGTTTTCTTCTCTTTCCCATCATGCGCGCCTTCTTTTGGGTTCTCGTCTTGTGATTTCAATTTTGGTTTCGGTAAGATTTGAGTACATACAGTGGGCTTTTTTCTTATGGTTCTTGAACCGGACGTAACTTGCTTCTCTTCTTGGAGGATCAATTTATTTTTCGTTATAGATCCTTGAATCGGGATTTGCTTCGCTTCTTGGAGAAATCGCTTTATTTCTGTATGGTTCTTGAATCGGGCGTAATCAGATTCTGTTCTAGGATAAATCACTTTTTCTTCTTCTTGGCGAAAGGTATATCCATATTACCTGTTTAATGTTGTATGATACATCTATGTTTTTTTTCTTGCAACTGTTTCATTTGTTATTTGGTGGCATCTGTATCTTTATTGCATTATCATCGCTTGCATATAAAACGAACATAGAGGGGATCATATAGATTGATGTGGAATTTAAGTTGAACATGCCTTGTTTTTTTTTTCCTTACCTGTTTGCTACTGTTGTCTTGAATGCATGATTTGCATAGCTTGAAGAGACTTTAGCCTTTTTTTTTTTCTTTCGGGGTGGAGTTTTCTACGTTCATCAGCTATAGCAATCATATACACAACACTATACTTGGCAAACATTGGTTTATGGTCATGGAGTTGTCTTCTTAGACATAATCAATGCCAAAACTTTCTGCATCTCGTAGGGCCAGAAATTCAATATGCTCCGTATCCTAGGAACTCGGTTCTCATCGCAGATGTGTAATTGATATATATATGTGAAAAATATAGGAAGATTTAAGAGAATTGCTCCACTTCATTTAATTCATTACATGCAAATTCAATGTTTCATCTCAAATGAATCTTGGAAGTTGAAGACAATAGCATAACTAATCAGATAAAAAGGAGTTATGGTGACTTGTCTCTTGTTTCATCATTTTCAAAGACTGAAAATTTATACTCTCTTGGTTGGGATGGAAATTAGGTGAAAGTCAAATATGTTCTGAATATTCGGCCTAGTCGGCCTGGGAGTCTGTAGTTAACTTTTTCTAGAATAAGCCATCACATGAAACTTCAGTTTATTTTTTTATTATAAACTGAAATGCTTCCTTTAATCAACAATCAATTTGCTTGTAAATAAACAAGTATTGGTCTTTAGTTTTCTTTCTTGACATTTATTGACATTTCTTAGGGGTAGGGTATCGCGCCTTCCAAAGCTTCCGATTCACAGCTTCACATCGGGAACCTCAACCACCGCGCCTCCTCTTATACACACGCACGCACAAAGTACACGTGGCACACCGTTAGTAGACTTCCATCGTAAGCATTCACCGTACTTCTTAGTGGATCAACTCATGCCTGGAGCGGATCCTCTGCATGCTGATGTGATGTTTAATAACATGCAATACAATAATAGTGTTATTACAACAATGATAGTGGTGGTGATAGTAATAATAATAGTAAATAATCGATCTTATTCTCTAAAGAAAAGTATTCGCAAATTGATAAAGTACCTGTTCTTTGAATTTTGCATCAATAGCCTTGAAATTACCGTTACTTTGTATCACCAAAAAAAAAAAAAAATTGCACATGAGATTATGGCCCTAAAATTCTTTTTTGCCCCTCGTTGATGGTGCAGCATTTTTCTCTTGCACAGCTGACTTCAGCCCACGACAACACTCATTCCCCACCTTCGGAGGCTGTTGAACGGAGCAACAATGGAGAATCTGATCGTAGATACACAACACCCCCATGAAGCATCAGATCCTCCAGAAAGATATGCGTCCATCAACATTGCCAACAGGGAGAGGGTATCAAACATCATAGCCCTCCTCGGGTGCTACGGCCACGAGCAGCTTCTGTTACATGGATGGTTTGTGTATAGGGGTAACATCACTGTTCAAATCAATATATAACATTGTTCAACTTCGATCACTCACAGAATCCGCTGCCTTTCCGAGGACTGTATGTAGTTTCAAACTTCAATCAGCTGAAAGAACTTTCTGGTCTTCGACCGGCCATCAAAGCATTCGCCGGTAACATGTTTTCCCAGCAGTGCCTCTGTCATTTAAAGTGGCAACTTCTTGGATGACAGAATCACAACTAGCGGCCAAGTCGATGGAGGATTCTCATGTGATATCAACAATTTGTAGCCATAGTTGATCGAGGAATGCAAAAAAAAAGCAGTGGATGAATTGCTTTACCGAAACGAATGAGTTGAAAGAACAATAGATCTCTGTTGTGGATTGGTGACTCCGAGTATTAGAGGCCTCGTGAAAATAAAGAATTTGCTACTAGTTATGTGACAACTCTGTAGCAGAAATAAGAGAATATGTTACGGGTACAGACAACAGAATAAAAAGAATAAGAGAATAAACCATAAAGAAGGCCTCATTTTTGCTAAAGAATAACTACGTGGGAAAGAAAATGAAATAAAAAGCAAAAGGCCAAAAAACAAACCTTTTCAAATATCCGATTGATGACTCGAATCAGACTGGCTATATCCAGAACTAAAGACATGGCTCCCGAATGCCATCCGCTGCAACAGTCTGATCTCTGCTGTTTCTGCCACATTGAAGATTTCACTTTGTCCGGGTATGATGCCATTGTTTAGATCAACATCGGTTAGGATATCGAGAACCCTTACTACCTGAACGAAAATATTTCATAGAACAAGCAACGCGTTGAAAGTAGATGAGATTCCCCTCACATTTAGTATAGTCGTCATGTTATGCTGAATTATTACCTTTCCCATCTGCGGCCTCATTGCTGCCGAATGACGAATGCATGCTGCTGCTGCTTCGATCATTCGAAACATCTCAGTTTCATTGTAGTTCTTTTCGAGCCTTGGATCTGGCAATTCTCCAAAATCTCTAGTTTCAAGAGCATGGGACAGCCGTGGTCGTGCCTACAAAATCACATCGACAAAAACTAAATAAATTTCTGCAGGAGACAAAGGAACCTTACGTACGCCGGATACTCTAGATATCCACACGATGAGAAAGTAGATGCAATCTGGTTATCAACAAGTCTAACCAAGGGAACTCGATTAGGGAATATATGACTCTATTTGTTCTTAACATAAACTTGCGCTTGTACCAAGAAGTGCACATTGGTAGCTTAAGTTTTGTGGTTATGCATCAACAACAAATACTTAATTGAAGGAAAGAAAAGGTAAAAGCAGCATTAGTGCAATTCTTCAGGAAGGAGTCCAGTTGCTAGGCACTTTAAAGTCTCAAGCATGGATGTCCGATGAACTTTGCATTTATGCCAACAGAAACAGCAAACTATGAAAAGAACCAATTAGTAGAATACTTAATTCAAACAAACTCTAGCCTAGTCCAATTTGAAGAACCCACAGATGAACTTCATTTGGATGCACGATTTACTTCAATAACTAGAAGACAAGGCAAGTTGGAGAAGATTTAAAGAAGACAAATAGTTTTATCAAATATCATTGTCAAGTAGCAGAAGCTTATGATGAAATTCAAGGTGAGATGTCTCCTATAGCTTCTTTTGGGGATTCAGTTCAAGACCAAATTTTGCTAGGTAACAACATAGCATCCAGACTCTGCTCTGGTTTATATCAAGGAACAAGGTTGACAACGTACAACGGGAAATACATCTCCAAAATGAACATAGAAAATGATAGTAATGTTACATGGGCACTGATATAAGAATCTGATGTGTACCCAAGTATCCAATTTGTATTAAAAACAGAGATACAGGACGTGTATTTTATTCACATTTACATAATAATATAGTAAAAAAATCCTTAGGATATATTATAAATCGATATAAAAATCCTATCACTAGTATAATTAGAGTACATGTGACACATATGTACACATGAATACGTATCTGCATCTGTTTGGACATGAGTCCATGTAAAACTGCAGTTTGGGAATATGCTAGTTGCACCTAGTAGTCATAGGGCAGAACGAAAGCCCCACATGATACTGCATCGATGTGAAGAGTTATTCGTGAATCTTTATGAACGAACGAAATTGGATCTTGACACATGAGACTCAAAATCTGATCCAGACTATAGGCTGACTGTTTTGTGATAAGGATGAACACAAGATATGAAAAACCCTAAGGCGGCAGCTTTTTAGGTAACTGTTTAAAGAATAAATTGCTTGTACATTCAGATGAAGTAGGAGCTATAACCTATACCAAGTAAAACATCACCAGTCTCCCCATTGAGGACGTGCAATATGGAGCATGTGACATGTATCAGTATATTTAGCAGAAGTTTTAGATGAAGGCAAATGGCTCTAAGTGATTCTCAGGTATTCCTAACATGGATACATGAATACCACTTAGAACCAATGTAACAAGAATCATTCACACTCCAACCTTATTTTCTCAAGCTAAGCTACTTAGCTGAAATATGTAAGCCCTTCAAGGTTACAAGTGGCAGACCACCAGATTGAGCTTTGTTACCCAACAAAAACCTTGTTCACAATGAACCTCTAAAAGGTAACTTTTATGGGGGAATTAAAGAAAATCTCCATATATATGCCACTATAAAGGACTGGAAGGACAAGAGAAAGAAAAAAACGAAAAGCGGAGAAATAATCTAGTAAAGCAAAAGTTGGTAATGGGGAAAGAGGAATAGACACCATAACAACATTAAAGCCAAACGTCTTTAAGGTCATATGAATATATCTAACACAACAACAAAGGAGGAAAGAAAGTCAAGTAAAAAAAGAACCTCATTCTACACACAAAAGGTCGATCCATCAATTTATCAATCCCTCTGGAATTTTCTATCAGAGCATGAAGTAGCAATTGACTAATAATATTCAACAAAAAAATCTCCAGGAAAGCATTAGATTTGGTTTTATCGATCAAACAACATTTGATACAAAGAACATTCTCTCTTACGTTCATTAGATTTCGGTTCTGTTTACCACAAGAAGATCATGTGGCTTGTCTTAATTTGTGATATTTCCCAGACAGATTGACCAGTTTAAATGGGGTAAAATGAAGTGGGATATAAGAGGAAAGTTATTTGAAGTGTTACAGAAAACATTTGTTCGATCATCAAGGTAAGCTGTCTCCTTTCTTTGATGCAAGCCCTTGACATGATAAGTTTCAAGACCAACTACAGATTTTCTTCAGTTGCATAATAATTTTGACTTGCCCATTCATTATTAAGTGCTACAGAACCTGGAAATCGAATGTGCTACTGAGTTTTCTATATCCGATATGCATTTAGTTTTGAGTTCAACAATTTTCTGAAGAGACAAATTGAGAAAGAAATTTCAGAGCTTACCCACTCAACAAGGCTCTCATCACCCATAGGCTGGGTGTCATCAACAGGCTTTCGCCCTGTAATAAGTTCCAAAAGCACAACCCCGAAGGAGTAAACATCAGATCGCTCAGTTAACTTGCCACTCGATGCATATTCTGGAGCCAAATATCTAGATGGAAAAACAATCACATAATTTTTAATATCAAAGAACCATGGAATCACGGTTATCAAGTAATTGGTTTACCCACCCAAAGGTCCCTATTACGCGTGTAGTGACATGCGTACAGGCATCCATAGCTAACCTTGCAAGCCCAAAATCAGAAACCTATTCAACATACACAAATTATCAACAAGACGGAATATATGATAAGGAAGTGCCTCAGAAACTTTGTCCACAGAGGTTATTAATGGAGGATAACCTGGGCCTCAAAGTTGTTATCCAATAGAATGTTTGAGGACTTTATATCTCTATGAATAATCCTTGGATGACCTGGTCAAAATCACCAAACCAAATTATAAGTAATAAATAGAAGCTACGGAAAACTGTTGCTGGTAATACTAAGTTCATATGTTACAATCTTCATGCAGGTAAGCTATGCCACGAGCTGCACCAGCTGCAACCTTAACCCTTGTTGGCCAATCAATAACTGGCTTTCCCGTACCTGAAAAAGATTTGCACAGAAACGGTGGCACGTGTAACTAACAAATTTACATACAGGATTCCAAATATTACGAGTTATCTTTTATAAATCCAACGAACTGATAAGTTAATCATACCATGAAGATGAGAGTGAAGCGTATCATTGGGCACAAAATCATAAACAAGCAATCTTTGGTTTGCGGATATGCAATACCCTACAAGCGAAACCAAGTGGCGATGGTGTATGCGACTGATAATCTCAACCTCCGCTTTAAACTCCCGTTCACCCTGTCCACTGCCAACCTTTAGTTGCTTCACAGCAACTTCTCTTCCATCAGAAAAGCATCCTTTATAAACACAACCAAAACCACCTTCACCTAAAATATTTTGGGATGAGAAACCGTTTGTTATTTCATATAACTCTTCATAAGAAAAGCACGACTGAGCATTGACTATTCCTGCATCGGACGCGACACTTCCAGACTTGTGGTGATACACAAGAGGAGCTGATGGAGACCTTGGGTGGGGTGATTCTGGTAAGAAAAAGAACATGTACTTAGACAAAATGGCATGATGCTGTTGGAATCATTATATGAGAGTCGAATAATCAAAATTTGATAACATGGGAGGTGTCATGCTGAGATATTTCAGTTTCTTGGATCAGTATTGTCAAGACTTTTGGGTGTCTCAATGACAAAGAAGCTGGTAAGACCATAACCATTGAAAATACTTGTTGAAATGTTAGAGCATTACCTGATATCATAGAAGATGAGCGTGGTGAAGGCATGACAAACCCTGCAACATATCCAGCAACAGGTTTCCTGCGCTTCCTTACATACCACACAATCCCTAGAAAACTAAGTATAACGAATACAACCACCAATCCAACAGCTACGGCAGTACCTGTCTTCGCACCACCACCTCCTGGAGAGTTGTCACTCACCACATCTGGACCAGGAGTGGGCTTGTTGGAACTTGGGCTAATTGGATCTGTCAAATTGTCAGATGGAATGGTGGGAGACTGTAAGGGAGGAGAGGCTTGAATTGGGGAAGGAACTGTACCAGCAGAAGAATTGCTAGGAGGAGCGGCAGGGGGTGAACGAGCTGGAGTCGATGGGCTTTTAGGTGCTGGTGCCGAAGGAATAGGAGGGCTGGGAGACGTCGGTGGAAGTGGAGGAGAAGGTGGAGCATTTGGTGGTTCAACAGATGGCGGTGGGGGAGTTCTGGTAGGTGGTCCGGCTGAAGGTGGAGGTGGTGGAGAGCCAGACGATGGCGGAGGTGCATTGGGAGTTTGAGGAGGTGAGGATGCTGAAGAAGGCGGGGGAGGAGAAGCTGCAATAGGTGGCGGAGGAGAAACCTCGGTAGGTGGCGGGGGAGAGGCTGCAGCGGGTGGCGGAGGAGAAACCTCGGTAGGTGGCGGGGGAGAGGCAGCAACCGATGGCGGTGGAGAGCCTGTAACAGGTGGCGGCGGAGAAGCTGTAATAACAGGGGTTGTAGGAGAGGCAACAGGAGGTGGGGGAGAAGCAGAAGGTGGTGGAGACGACGGCGGCGGAGAAGCGGTAGCAGGCGGAGGGAAACTGGCAGCTGGAGGGGGTGGTGAAGGTGGTGGCGGAGGCTCTGGCGTTGACGTTGGAGGAGTAAGGGGGGGAGCACCGGGATCAGGGGGCGGAGAAGGTGGTGGTGAGTCAGATGTGGAAGGAGGTGAAAAGGAAGCAGGAGGAGGGGAAACAGTAGAAGAAGGCGGAGTCGCCGAAACAGAAGGTGGAGGGGAAGAGGACATGTTCCACTAATTCTATCAATTCCTTTCTCCCTTTCACGTATAAATATATCAAATGAAAAGAAAATATGGGGAACTCAGATCACCATGAATCCATGAGACTGAAGAAAAGATTCCAAAAAAGCTTCTTCCTTTGGCAACACGAGATCTCAGAATCAGCAAAACCTCAGATCCTACTAATCTCTAGTAAAAAAAACTGGAACCTGCAATTATCTCTCGCTCTAGACATAGAGAGACATCGGCGGATGTAGCGATCAAAAGTCTGTTCTCTGTAACGCCAGAAATCCTTCTTCTCTGTAAAGAAATCAGCCAACAAAAACTATACAGCTTCTAAACCGAGAAATCGATACGAGAAAATACCAAATCTACTCGTTTCCGACAAATCTCTCAGGTCTCTCCTCGAACAAACCCAACTACACACCACCGCTCGTAACGCAAAGACGGAAATACTTCACCCAAGAATGTGACCTAGCTTCGCAAGATTCCACCTTTATGGAAAAAAATCACCACTGAAGGTCCGAACCGCGCCGCAAATATTTCTCTGATGAACAAAATGGTCATTCAAACTCGCAACCTCCCTCGACATCCCACCTTTCCCGAGATTGCGCCAAACACAAAAGAAAAAGGCCGAAACCAAGAAGAACACGGATCACAAAATCCTAAACCGAGCCTCCAAACCTGCCAGCCCAATTGCAGCGCGTTCCCCGCAACATTGACCATAAAATAAGTCAAATATTCCCAGCTGCAGAGCACAGACCTAGCAGAACACTCCCGCTCCGCCACCCTTTATCCACAACGAAGACGTGAGGATGACTCGAGTGACCTTCTCGGGTGGGAATGGAGAGAGAAAGAAAGCCAGTGAGGCACAATAGTAAAAATATGAAGAATCAAGCGAATCGTCTCCCTGCAACGACAAATCTACCAATTAAAATTCTATATTGTTTTTTTTTCTCTTGTCCCATAAGGTAACACCATCTGCGAGCTTATGTTCAGAATTCCCACCTTTCGTCCACCGTAAACATTGAGCTGTAAAATTCGAAGATGCTGAGCGACTGGCATTCGACCTCTGCGTTTAGACTGGCTTTGACGTGTCAATGGTCAGCTATCACGACAGTTAAGCGTCAGTGACGGACTATTTGCGTAGTATCTAAACATCTCCTCGTTGACTCGTCAACACAGTGGACCTTAGAATTAATGCGAGTATTATAATCACCGCCGGGAGAGCAGACGCATCGAGAGAAAGAGATTTTGACTACGAAAGTCATACGATGACCAGTCACGTTGGCAACTCCAGTGATAAGATTATTAATATAGGAGATGTGTGCTATGAATGAATCACGAATGCACCAATCAATGAAGTAGGATATCTACTGACTGATAATTTCATTCAACTGGCAACTTGAATCGGTTTCAATTAAATAGGAGAAACAGAATCATGGATGACTTTGACTTTGGACGTCAGCACTGGCAACCGACAACTTAAGCTGTAGCGCGCACCTTCTCCTGAGTTGCCACCGGGTCTGACCTCCACCGCGGGGCCCGCAGAAGCTTGAGCTGCCACATGTGCTTCTTCCGCATCTAACCCGACCATGTAGATGAATGAACCCAAAGAAGATCCACAAGTGCTCACTTCCTTTCGACCTGAACACGGGTGGGTGATCGATGTTATGCTTACGCAGTCAAATCTGATGCCACCAAATCATCGGCCGTGATCAATCCATCGGATCTCATGTTTTATAAACATTAAAAGTGTTATTAAAAATACAAAAACACCATTTGGTATTAAATGTTTTACTCGATTGAGATCTCTTTTTTTTTGTCCCCAAATTTTTTGTTCTAACACGCTATAGAACAAAAAAACCTTGATTAGTGACTCGTTCGAGTAGGACCGCATGTCTCAATCCAATATGATTGGATTGGGTTCTATTCAATTGGGATTTTCGACATTTCTAGTTCAACGGTCGACTCGGATCCACCAAATTTCCTTGGTCAAACCAATCGATCTAGTTCGACTTTGGCAAGTTTTTTTGTTTGTTTTTAGAGATAATATCGAAAATAATATGCATGGCAAAAATGCTCCAATAGCTTCGCCAAGCAGGACTCCGTAGCGGGCCGAGAGAGAGACCAGGAAAATGATATGGCCCGACCGAACAACGCCTACGTGCATGCCAGATCGTGGTCACACTCGGAACCACAGTCTTTCTTCCAAAAACGGAGAGAGAGAGAGAGAGAGAGAGAGAGAGAGAGAGAGAGAGAGAGAGAGAGAGAGAGAGAGAGGCTGCAGTGAGTTCGCATTTAGCACTGAAAACCTGCACTCCGGTGTTTCTAAAAGCGGAGGAGAGAACGGATCTGGGAAGGCAACCAGCCGATCCCCGACAAAGAAGCGACGCTCTAACCAAATGTTCGACGCGTCGATTGCCCCTCCAATCGGCGCGGTTGTCCCGGTCAATGCTGCGCTTATTTCACCTCCCCTTTTGATCAATGATCCCCCCATTTTACCAATTATGTGTCGACGGGATCAAGACAAATGAATACATACATGCAACTCAGTCGCACCTAATTATGACTGAAGCTAAAAAAAAGGCAAATAAAATGACGCGTCCAAAACAATGAGAAACAAAAGCAATTGGCCCCATGATGCGTTAGCCCTCCACCTTCGTCTGCCTCCAATTACGGGGAAGGTGAGATCGACGGTAAACCACCTGAAGGGCTGCCAAAAAATATATCGCGCTTGACAGCACTGCAAGTCACAGCGCATGGTCCGTTGAGACCGCCACCCGGATCAGAAGAAGGTGGTTAAGTCGTAAATAATGAGAACGTCGGGGCGCTTCGTGTACTCCATCCAGTAGCGGGCGGGGCGTACGCCGAAGCCCGAGACGGCTATAAGACGCCCCTCCATGCACGCTCGACAACTGAATGACCCAAGGAGAGATTGAGAGAGAGAGGGAGGGGAGGAGGAGGAAGCACTGACGGTGGAATCGACGCGCCGCTAGCAACTTCCCATCCGAGGTCACCTCGTTTCCGAGTCCAAGTTAGCCAGTCGCCGCGATGGTGATGCTGAGCCAGCAGGCCGTCCGCAATGTCATTGGTCTCATCGGTATAAGCTTCCCTCGCCTCCATCCCTCTCACCCGAGTCTTCGTTTTCTCAGATATCCTCTTTCCCCTTAATTTTATTGACGAAAACACGAATTCGTATAACGTAAATCGGAAGGAGGGAAAACAAAAGAAACTCGTTCTCAGTCGGATCTCAGCTCACCGACAAATGCATCCATCGATGTGTATGTAACTTCTTTTCCCGGTTCGATTGCAGGCAACGTCATCTCCTTTGGTCTGTTCCTATCACCCGTGTAAGCTTCGATGACTCTCTCAAATCTTTTTCTTCCTGGGGTGGGTGGGTTTGAATCCGGAGAGATCTGATCATGGCCGGTTGGGTTATGGCGCTGCAATGTCTACAGGCCGACCTTTGTACAAATAATCAAGAAAAAGGCGGTGGAGCAATTCTCCCCTATCCCCTACCTCGCAACTCTCCTCAACTGCATGATGTGGTTTTTGTACGGCCTCCCCATCGTCCATCCCCACAGCATCCTCGTCGTCACCATCAACGGCATTGGTCTCGTGATCGAATCCGCCTACCTCACCATCTTCTTCATTTATGCCACCCGAGAAGGCCGCGTACGCCTAACACGATCGCCTTTCTCTCTCTAAATTTCTACTGTACCGTCTTTAAAAAGGCATGGAACTGAGGAAGAACGCATATCAGCTGAAGGTGCTCAAGATACTGGCGGGAGAGCTGGCGTTCATGACGGTGGTGGTGGTGGCGGTGCTCTTGGCCGCGCACACGCACGAGAAGAGGTCGCTCATCGTGGGGATCCTCTGCATCATCTTCGGCACCTGCATGTATGCCTCGCCGCTCGCGGTCATGGTAAGACCACACTGGAAGCACTGCAAAGTTCGCGCTTCTGTGATAGCTGCTTTGTGTTTAATGGCCTACCCTAGAATATGCCATGGACGACTCACGCGGTCTGGGCCTGCCCTCCGTGTTCCCATGGATAACCATGGCGCCATAGCTCAATCTCTTGCACAGATCGTCACGACGATCGCAGCTGGATTTTATTTCATCTGCTACATCGGGCAAGAGAGAAGGCACTCTGACCATGCAGCCATGTGCCATCGACGAATAGGGAAAGTGCATCTATAAATACGTTTGTTTGCTGCCATATGAACACACATGATATCTTTAGGAGACGATGGACAATTTGTGATGCATGCATTTATGATATCTTGAATGCATTGTGGCAGAAATTGGTGATCCAGACAAAGAGCGTCGAGTACATGCCCTTCACTCTCTCTCTTGCTAGCTTCCTTAACGGCGCCTGCTGGACGACCTACTCCTGCCTCCCCTTCGACATCAACCTATTCGTAAGAGCCTCGCTAACGTGATGTGATGTGATTAGCGTAGTGTTCAGACTCTTGATATGTTGTGCTCATCGTACTGCAGATTCCCAATGGGTTGGGTGCCCTCTTCGGCTTCTTGCAACTGATACTCTATGCTTGTTACTTCAAAGCCACACCGAAGAAGGATGCCAAGGCCGAGGTCGAGCTGCACAGTGCACGTAATGTTTAACTCTCACCGTGGTCGGACGAGGCGATCTCCATCGTCGCCTTCAATGTTTTATTTGCCGTCATCTTTGTCTTGTCATGTGGGTCGGAACGGAGTTTGATGCAATGAATTATACGTTCATCCTTCTTTTTACCGAATAACGTCGATCATAACGTTATTTTTACCAAATAAAAGAAAAGGCATCCGAAATAATGAGAAGCAAAATCATAGGAGGGGTCCAACTTGGGTAATCCAGTTAGATTAGCCAAATGGAGTTGGGAGACAACACCCTCGAGAGAATATAAACAGAGAAACAGAGAAGTTGCATAGCTTGCCGATCAGAACGGAAACGTTGGCTCGTCTATCAGACCACCGACTCATGCTCGGTGGAGATCCACACGGATATGGTAGAGAACTTGTTCTTCTTCGTCGCTGCAGTAATGTTTGGTGTGTGGATACCTCAGATGAGCAAGTAAACCAAACAGTCACAGTTAAACTGCCATCAAGACACTCGAAGCTATTTTGTTTGTAAGACAGTAAAATGGAAGACTCTTTCTGATTTCTGACCAAATCCCAAGAGAAGGATTATAACTGAGAATAACCGTAAGATTGGAAGCGATGGCAACACGAATAACACGCATTGCAAGCTCTTCCCGCACGGCCCATTCTTTTCTCGAGTAGTTTGCATTCATGTCCTCTATCAAAGCTGCGAGGTGTTCCCGATGATAGCACAGCGACACCACTTCCTCTCCACCAATCTTTTATTCTGTTCCTGGATCCTGTGGGAGGTATCATGAGCGAGCTGTCGCTTTTCTCGAAGCTGTAAAATGCCTAACTGCAATTTAGCAACTTTGACTTCACTCGAGTAAACGTTCTGCGGGATTATAGAATTACGTTAACTCACCATCCAATAACGCCCAAATCTCACTGGAAGATAACATTGATAGACATATTATTAGAACAGAACCGAATTAGACAGCCAGTAACAGCCTAGAATGGACTGACCTTTATCAAGCCAAACAGAGTTCAAATTGAGGTGTAATTAACATCTGTCGGTTGACCAAGACTTCCACAGGATAGCAAGGTTGAAGCCTGCAGGCAGCTTGGTCATGATCGCACCATGTTTGTCCTAAAATGGCTTGATCCTAGCTGCCCTGCTTGGAGAATAAAAACACCACTTGCCAACAGCCTAAAACAAACAAAAACCATATTTATCTTGATTTGGTCAGCTTGCAGGGTTGCGTAGCGCCGCTGCAATGCCTGCTCACTCTTCGACGACATTCACCAGCTCATATTCCACCAAAGACAAGTTATTATCCTCTTTCACAGTGAAATCGGCTGGATCAGTCGCTTCAACACGGCCCCATTTGTCCACTGCAAGTCTCATGGATCCCTTGAACATATCGATCTTTGCATTACGGAGGATCAAGGAGGTCCCTGGCTTCATCAAGTCCACTGAAAATAAATCATGCCCTTACAAGTTACAGAAGTGACTGGAAGCATATAACCGAGAAGGATCAGCAAATATAACTGACCAAATGATCCTTAATTTAATTCACAGTTTAACGAATGCCAAAAACCTAAAGATTGCAGCAAGCTCATGTGAAGGGAGGGGAAGACTCACTAAACAACAACCTACTTTCACCACAATCAAGCTCATAAAATATAGTAAATGAAACATATAGAGTTCGCTAAATAATTCACAGATGATCCCATTCTGTAATGACCATAGTTAATTAAAAGAAATACTCATGCAGGTTACTGGACAAGCGTTGGCAAGCCCTGAAGCAAGTTCCATGGAACTAAAATGAATAAGTGAAGCACTAGAACTTGAGAAACCGTGAAACTGGGACCTCCAAGAATATCTCCACATTTAAGTGCAAATAGACAAAAAAGGAAAAAAGAAACAAGACAAGTAAAGCAGTGCACAATATTTAGAGGTGCAAATCTTTCAGTTCAGTATCATACCACTTTTTCCTTAATTGAGATATTTTTCTCCTGTTATGGTGTTTACATATTAGTTCAAGAGAAGATTCTTGTAAACCAGAGGAAAACACCGTAAAAACAGAAGTATATGTCAATAATGATGCCCAAAGCAAACTTCCAACATAAGTTGATCAAACTTTGTCTCAGACTGGTCATTTGTTTTAGTCAATAAGGCTGAAATCTATAAAGCGATACAGTTTTTGAGAAAACCTCATGTCAGAAGAAGCGTCAAAGGTAGGAGAGAAATTGTCGACTGAAAGCACTTTTCATAACACTAGTAACAATAACAAGAAGAAAAATTATCAACAATCGTGATCACCATTACAAAGCAATTGTAAATTGGGGTAGAACAACCAGCTTTGACGGTCATTACAAATGAAATGCTGTCTGTTCTCAGAAAAGATTTGGTGACATTCTCCATACATGTACCATCATATTGATTACTCATATATTTAATGTCTAAAAGGTCTTGCATGAGTACTGAAGAGTACATCTAATCGGAAAAAAAAGGCTCAATAGAAAATCTATAATAAAGTTGTTCCAACTGAAAATAAGTTCTTTATGTGGAGATGCATTTTAAAGAGCGCATATAAATTCTGATGGAAACTGGACCCAGATAATACAGGTGTTTCAACTTTCAAGTACGATCCCATAAGTCCTATCGGGGGAAACTACAATGGATTCAATAAAGATAGCAGTCAATAGAGTTAATTGTTATAGGTATGTTTACCCTGCTCGTTCCTAGCAGTGAAGACAATAGTTCCAGTTTCATCACCAACCAAGCATTCTGCAATACGCATTTGCCGAACTTGAGGTCCAGCTGGGCGATTCTTCTGCATGACCATCTTGGAATCCACCACCTTCACTGTCAGGGTGTGCCCATTGGTACCAGGACGCAGCTGATCAACCTTTGTAAATACTGGTTTTCTCAATCCAGACTTCGTATCAGCCATTTCTGAGAAATAACAAAACACAGAAAAGATACTCACACTAGCAAAACCTTTATAATTCTCAGTGACCATTACATTACACCAATCATAGAGGACAGCATCACTCTGTCAATAGTAATTTAAAATGTTAACTACAGATGGTATAATACAAGAACAAGTATATATGATGATGCTGCTGGCATAAAACCATTACTAGCTCTTAGTGTCATAATATAGCTAACTTAGTGAAAGGAGGAGATAAATACAATCCAATCTACATAGGTGAAGAAGATAGAAGTCGTGCCGCAGTATGAAGTTCAACCTAATTTTGTATACAACATAATGTTATATATGAACCCTAATTATGCACGCAACATCATTACATGATGACTCCAGTACTATCATTTAATGTAGAAGCAGAAACTAAAAGGGAAGTTGGATGACAATGAGGCACGACCTGGCTATCTTTCATTAGCGTCTTTTAACAGATGAGGTGAAAGCGCTTTGAATTTATCCACATAAATAACAGATTCTACCATAATTGTAGAAGCTGCGTTAGATACGAGTTATAGCAACAGTCGAAGACTTCCTATACGTATGAACCAAGAGAAAAATTGACGAAATTTGTCATTATCATGGTCCGAAAATTTTCGAAGCTCGAAATGGGCTAACAAATTGCAGTATTAATTCGATCGAGACCAGATAACGTTGCAGTCGACTTATTGCACTCTTTTACCTATCATTAAACAGACCCAAGCGTGAGAATTCCCTCGGGGAAAATAACAATGGAATCTGACACTAAAATTAGAAGAAAAATGCAACTATTCCAGGTACGATATCAAAGGCTATAACACAGAAGAATTCAAATCCCTAGATCAAAAGAAGGCGCTTGAAAAAATCGAGAGCCAAAAGGGAACAAACAAGACAAGAATTCTGGAGATCAGGGTCGCAGTCGGAGAAGAAAACACAATCGGAAACTTAATTCACAAACCAATTGCAGATCGCAAGACGCAAGTTCAAAAAGATCACCCTTTTTCGTACAACCCAGTAGAGGAGACGGAGATCTCTTTCGCCGTCGAGGGGGAAAGGGAAGACTGCGGGAGCTCGTCTTGTGACGAAAGGAGAGAGCGTTCTTATAGCCGTTCGATCAGATTATCTCGGCCGTACATCTGGGTGGCATCCATGGCGAGAAGCGAGCACGTATGGCATATAGTTCTGCATTCAATGAATTTACTGATATGGGCTTGAAATCCTGTTCGGATAAGGTCCCCTTCAACTTACTTTATCACCCATATACTGGCTTTTATTTATTTGCCTTACATTGATATGTCGGAAAACGGAGCTGATCCGATACAAAAGGCGTTGGGCTAACTCATCAACAAGCGAACTGGGCCCCTTCTTGAACTGTTTGGGTCCGGATTTGGGCCCACCGTGGCTTGTCCAGTCAATAAATGATACGGAATTCTAACAAAAATAGATCAATTTTTTAGGGGTATTTGGGAGAACTGGACTCATGCACGTGTTGATTAACCAGACGCTGAACACGATTTTGTTGTTTCTCTAGGTGTACGAAATCCCAACTAATATGTAGTTCTTAAATTGCACCGTCCAAATCCCTAGTCCTCTTATCCGGCAGCAGGGGATCGTGCATAGCGAGACGGATGTCGATGACGAACTCGTGGGCCGCGGCAGCGCCGCCGCCGCCGGGACCTCTTCTCCGTCCTCCGAAACTCGAACCGTCATCGAGGGAGCTGCGCTTCCTTAGCCTCGCCGCGTCGTCGCCCCGGCGCCCCGCCCTGAGGAGAAACCGTGGCCCTCCCGCCCTCTTTTGTCAGCGCGGCGACTTTACCTCCAACAACACCACCAGCGGCGGCGGCGGCGGAATCTGCTCCGATTGGGATTGGAACCGTTGGAACCAACATTTCTCCGAGACCGACCAGGCCGAGAGCTTTTCCTCTCTTCTCAAGGTAAGTGCAACCCTCGATCCACCACGGATGCCTTATCTCATCCCTTCTCCATGATCTTCGGGGGTTTTTTTTTTTTTTTTTTTTGAGTTTTCTAGTGTATGATCGTGCAATATTGGCTTCCTTTTGAACTACATATCTGTCAATGATTCAATTTGTTCTGCGCTATTCAAATCTAAAATTGAGTCAGGACGAATGTATTCCACCGAGAAATTGAACATGTCAGCGATGCTGAATCACAAACAATTAGAAAAATGCCGTACACGAACAGTTTGAAAGAAAAAAGGACAAAGACAATGTTTTCATAATGCAAAAGGAGCTACTCGTGCAGATTGTGTTTATTTGGTCAGGTAAACATAAGAGGATACAATAACTCAGAGAATGAGGATTGGATTTTGAGTTTTCGCCATATGGAATAGCAATTCTTCCACTGTTTTCGGTTCATGAAACAACCTCTAGAACAATGAAAGTCCTTAGCGAGATCTAGGTTGACGGCAGTGAGCTTCTGTGTGTGAATTGTGAAGGAACCAGTTTCTAGAACTAAGGACTTTGACATGATGATCCCAAGAAACTTCAATACAGTGTTCCTGTATTTGATGATTTCCTGGAAAGATGCACAGAGCAAAAACAAAAAGGAGGGTTTTTACAATGCTCTCTCATCTTATGTTCATTATCAATGTTACATGGTTGATGAGTTATAATTATACACCAATGTTACAGTGTTGATTATCTAACAAATAAGTCTGATGCATCTATATCATTGGATTGAAAAGTACAAGCAAAAGCCTGTGACTATCAAAGTGAACAAGCTTATGCACTGCAAAAGGTTTAAAATTAATAACAGAATTTCAGTGAAGCTGCAGCATATGGATAGTACGTCATTGCTTCATGTGCATGAAGCCCAGATGCTTGCATTCATGACGCACAACCTTTTTTCATGGCAACAAAATTGACAGTTCTGCTGTTGATTGTTAGAGGGGAAAATCTCTTTACTAGATCTGGCTGACAACTGATGATATAAATGAAAAAGATAGTTGGAATTCCAACTAGATCTTGGTATCAAAGGGGATATGGCGAAATTGGTAGACGCTACGGACTTGATTGGATTGAGCCTTAGTATGGAAACCTGCTAAGTGGTAACTTCCAAATTCAGAGAAACCCTGGAATTAAAAATGGGCAATCCTGAGCCAAATCCTTATTTTAGAAAACAAAGGTTTATAAAACTAGAATTTAAAAGGATAGGTGCAGAGACTCAATGGAAGCTGTTCTAACGAATGGAGTTGACTACGTTTTGTTGGTAGCTGGAATCCGTCTATCAAAATTACAGAAAAGATGGTCCTATATACCTAATACGTATGTATACATACTGCCATATCAAACGATTAATCATGACCCGAATCTATTATATTATAATTATATATAATTATAATATGAAAAATTCAGATATAGGCTTTCACAGTTCCGAAATTCTTTTTGATGTAGATCAAATCTGTCATTGGCTAGAGTTTTAAAAATGGTCTTTCTTTAATTAAATTGTTATGTCATCATTTCCTGTTTGTAAATTTTATTTCACAAAGTTTACCTTTTTTCTTTGTCTGACTTGGATTTTTAGCTTCATTGCAGCACTATGTATGAATCATGTGTTTCATCACTATATACAACTGTTCTGATTCCAACTATCTTTCAGCATTTAAAAACTTTCTTATGTAGGTAAAGTTATGTAAATATATTGTATTGTTGCTATTCTCAGTTTTTTTTGGATCTTCTAGCTGTTTACTGCCCATGGTGGTTGCATTTGAGAATATGCTATCCAACCATGGTATTGGCCTCTTTTTTTTCTCGGAAAAACGCTGATGGGTCTACAAATCTGTATGTTAGTTTCAACTTGAAGAAGCTGTTGAAAGGGAAGATTTTCTGGAAGCTGCCAAATTGAAAGCAGCTATTGCAGAAGCAACATCAAAGGACACTGTTGCAGAAGTTATGTCTCAGTTGAAGGTAAGATTTTCTTCCTCATGTTATGGAACTGCTACTTGAGGAGAGCTAAAAAAACACAAAATTGATTTCTTATATGCAGTATGCTATAGAAGAAGAGCGTTATCATGATGCATCAAGATTATGTATGCTTGCTGGGAGTGGACTGGTAATTTCTAGTCCTAATAAACTTTAATGCATCATGAATGTACTGAATTTTGATATCCTATCTTTTTAGAAGATTGCTATCTGTTGGGTGCTTCAATTTTTTTTTTAAATTACATATGATTAATTGATCATATATAGAATTTTCATATTCTCTCTGGTTTTCTGAAGTTTTCTTGACAGAATTTTTAGATAATATAATTTGGAGGAGTCTACTCTCCTTATATCTACAACAAAGAGTGGCTATGAGACTTAAGTTAATAAGATAGAGGAACGAAAAGAAGAGGAGGTAGAAAGGTGACAGCAACAACAAAGAGAAAGAAAAGCAATGCTGGAGATGCAAACTAAGGCAACAGACAATATTGAATATCAGGGAAAAAAGGAAGTGAGTTCATTAACAAAGTAAAACAGGCAATACTAATAACATCAGAAAACATGGTATTAATTTGACCTATGTCTTGTGCTTTCTTCATTTACTTTGGAAGGGACAGTCTGCGGCCTATGACTCTAGTTTTTTTTTGTTTTTTCAAATTGGAACGTTCATCTTTAGGTGTTTTCTTTTAGCCAACTCCATTGTTGTCTAAAATATAGTCTCACAAGCCTGAGTTAGATAGAGTGGGGAGATTGAGAGTGGGTATAGCGAGGAGGGGAACAAGGGATTTGGTGGTCATCACGATCGGTTTTATAGAGGTGGAAATTCAGGTGGTGTTGGAAAGGGAAGTGAGTGGGGGAAGCTCTATTGTGGAGGTTCAACGCATATGAAAACATGTTTAGGTGTCTAGTGAGCGAGGGAGTTCAATAGCTCCCAAGTACCGTGGTGCCTGCTGACAGTGAATAGCTTGTTTTGCGGAGGGCGCATGACCAGATATATATATGTACGTCAAATGAATCAGCAGCTAAGGTCTTGCTTATGATGAGCGGCTAATGTGAAAATTCCAACTTTGTTCTTTGCCATCATAAACAGAAATAGGTTAAGTGAATAACATGTCATGTTGGCATGGTAACCTATTTCTCTTGTCCTTCCTGCCCCTTGCATTCAACATTTAGGATTCATCTTCTTAGAGATTTCAGATTTATTCAACCCATTTGTGGTGTATTTGTTTTATATATTACTAGATAGAATGAATCATCTTGTGTCCACATCTTCTCCTCTTTAATCCAAGACACCAGCATCATATATCTCTTACCTTCTGATATGCTGCTAGTCAAAATAGGTTATTATAGATATTTTTTCCAGGTTGGTTGGTGGGCAGGCGGGGCAAAGGATTCTGGTGATCCTTTTGGCAGAATAGTCAGGATAACCCCTGCTGTTGGAAGATACATAGCCAAGAGTTACAGTCCAAGGTATGATTCTAGAGTTCTCCTGTGAACCTAGATTAACCATTATAACCCCCAGAATTCTCTTTCAGGCAACTGCTAAGTGGATCTTCAGGAACACCATTATTTGAAATATTTCTTGTCAAAGATGACGATGGTAAATTTTTAACACAGGTACACTGATAATGATACAAGCTCTTCCTGCTATCATATGGCCAGTTGTTTATTCACATCTGACACATAGTACTAGACAGGTAGTAGCATTGCAACCAGTTAAAGAAACTTCAACCTTGTCTACTTCGTCACCATCGAGAGGCATAGATGACACACCCAAATCACCTTCTCTGAAATCGTCCATCAAAGTTAGTCCAACTACTGATGAGATTGGAAGTGACAGTAGCAAAGATTCAGAAGAAGAAAACAAAGAGGATGCAGCTAAGATCAGGAATGTAGATAATGTCATTAGTAAGGATTCTGATGAAGAAGGGCTGAAGAGCATTATAAATTTTTTCAAGGAAAGAATTCCTGGTTTCAATGTTAGTTTAGCAAACAACTCTGTCCAAGAGGAAATTAAGATGGATGCAGGATCGTCAGAGCAGTTGGTGCAGGAAGATGATGAGAAGGATGGGTCTCCTGAATATTCCATTAATGATGAAAGTAAATCAGAAAATAGTCAGGGAGAGATGCTTCCGGATGGTGAGGATGCTGACTCAGCCAATAAAAGTAAAAATATGGCTGTGAAGCTTTTTGTTGGTGGAGTTCTTCATAACAAAGATGATTCCATGACAAAGTCATATAAACGTATTCCTGCAGAAATGATAGATGTGGACAAGGGCTCATTCACATTGTATCTTCCTGGGCGAAGTACTGATCCACATATTGTGGAAAGAAAGCCTGAAAAAATCAGGGTTGCTGCTGTTGCCAATCAATCAGCCTCAGATCTTATGCCTTCCGATGTTGCAAATGCATTCTTTAGTTCGGACAAAGCAATTTCAAAGGTTGGAAATATGTTGTCTTCTAAGGATAATGATTTCCTATTTCCTCGGAATTCATCAAAGAGTTACTTATCTGATGTGGCAAAAATTTCATTACCAAGTTTGGTAATGGCTAATGTTGAATTATTTTTCCCTTTTGATTTCGCATTATTGATACGTGTGTTTTTAGAGTTATACACCTATTTGCAATATTGTCAGTTATAACATCTGAAAAGTCACATTCATACTACTAGTACTATATATGAGGTGTTGAAAAATTGTCTGAAGAAGGCTCCTCTATGGCAATAGGTTTACGTGAAAGTGGTCACTCCTAAATTCGGGGAGTCTCTAGACAGTGTGTAACAGCAATAGTTCTAAGGAGGTTCTGATTCATATTTGTTATTTTTATTAGGTAGTTCCCTTTTCTAAGCGTTAAATTGTTGAATCAGAATGCATAGTATTTTTTTAGTTATTTCTTTCGTTCTTAAATAATTGATTAATACATGTCTAAAGGTTAATATCTTAGAGAATGGTGTCTTTTTGCTGTCCTTTATGCTGATCACTACATGCCATTTAAGGCAACTGTTTTGTTTTCATGGTTTGCACTTAAATGAAGCCTTTAGGGAGTTCATTCTTTTCTGCTTACTACACCACAATTTACAGATATGACTTTCAATTTTCCTTATTTTCCAGTCTATTTTTCCAAATGCTTGACTTGTATTTCTCTAACATGAGCTTCCTTGGGTTCAAATGAATTGTTTACTTCTTGGTAGAAACTATTACTAATTTTTTGATGTGTACTACATGATGTGATTGTAATTTGTGGCAACTTAAAGTTTGGAATGGATTTTTGTTGTACATGTCTTTAAAAGACCAGACACTTCTTTAAATTCAACTGTGTGACGATCATTTTAGCTGCTTGGAATCCAGCTGATAAAGAATATGGATACTGGTGGTTCATTATTTTGTATGGGCCTTGTGAAGCGACTTGGGAATTATTTGTAGTTAGTTCTGTTGCCAGTTGGAGTGAACAAACATGCTTGCTGTGTGTCTCTTGCCAGCATGCAAGGTACTGCTACCAAGCATAGGGCATGCCACTTAGCAAATTTGTGCACTTACAAGTTGCTGTGGCGTAAGCATAGCACAGGCACCATGTTATCAGGGCACATTATTTTATGTTTTTTATTTTCTGCTCTGTTCCATGGACACATGATGTTTTGGAAGTGTGCTTTCGACTGCCTATTTAAGCACTGTATATGTGTATTTCGTGTTTCTTGATGAAATGAAAGCAATTACATTTCAATATTTTTTAGGTCTCTGAAGAAGTTCGTGAGGTTATCAGGCTTGCAATTAGCCATGCTCAGAGAAGAAATAAACTTTCGAAAACTACTGTTTTTAATCGAATCATTACTGACAATAAAAGCTTGGATCCTTTTGATGGTAAGTTTTACAATGCTGGGTAATTTTTTCTGTAGAGTATGTCATGACCATTGTTCTCTTCCATGCAGGCTTGTATGTGGGTGCTTTTGGTCCCTATGGTGTTGAGGTGGTACAGGTACAGCGCAAATATGGTCATTGGAATGGTACTGATGAACTCGGTTCTGACATAGAGTTCTTTGAGTATGTTGAAGCAGTAAAATTGACTGGGGATCTAAATGTTCCAGCTGGCCAGGCATGTAGTTTGCTATCTGATGTTTTTTCAGCCTTCTTTCTACAGGTAGGTTTGTTTCTGATTTTTCCGTGTGAACAGGTGACTTTTCGTGCTAAAATTGGGAAGGGAAGTCGTCGATCCAATCGTGGGATGTATCCGGAGGAGCTTGGTGTGGTAATTGTCTCTTGACAATCTCCTAATCAGTATCTGTGCTTTAGGAAGCAGTAAAAGATTGGCAATGTTTTCAGCAATAATAGCCTTTGCCACATTGGTGATTTAGTTGATTGAATCTTCTCAAAGTAATTTTACAATTTGTAAGAACACGAAAATGTTAAAACTCATCTTAGCATCTGGTTTTGAATGCAGGTTGCAAGTTACAAAGGCCAGGGTAGAATAGCAGAACCTGGTTTTAAAAATCCACAGTGGGTTGATGGAGAACTGCTTCAGTTTAATGGCAAGGTAAACATACATCTGAGGCTGCCTATTTCTAATTATATGCATTTAGATCACTAAGGTGGCACGATTCAGAAGTTGACCTAAAAATTAGGATTGAATTCTAGCTAAACAGATGGCAGACCTTTGAAGTGGAAGAAGTGAATACTTGTTGTAGGATAGGCACAACATAAGTTTGAATCACTTCATAATAAATGAGATCAGCATGGTTGTGGTGATTGTTATTATGGTTTGGTGACTTTAGATGATTTGATAAACTGTTGCCTGATGCAGAATGTTAATTAAATAAGATGGGAAAAATACAAATGAGTAGTAATCAACATGGCAAGTAATAAATGTAATTCAATGTAGCAAGGGTATGTGGGAGGAGGGAAGTTTTAGGGCGAGAAACTGATGATGTACTTCTTAAGAGAAACTGATGCATTACAAGAAGAGGAAGGATGCATCGGCTGATGATCATGAGCATTTGAATCGTAATCTTCTGCATTCAATGAATGGGCTGAAGTTTGCTGAGCAACTGAAATAGATAGGTATACAATTTCAAACAAGTTTTTCTAGAATGCCATTAAAGACTCGGCTTGCATCTTATTGTTGATGTGACGAGTGTTTAGCGTGTTCCTAAGCAACTTGAATTGTTGGCTCTCAGAAAAACTATAATGGGTTTTACAAAATAATTTTTGGTTTTGATCCTTAGTTTCTTTATAATCACTGCATTTCAGTTGTCTGACATGTTGGACATCTCTTACCAAACCTTATAATCTCAGCAATATCTAGCCTTCTGGGGCAAGTTTTATTAGATTGAAGAAAGTTGCCCTAATAACTAAGTTTGTATGTGGATTATGTTTACGCAGGGTTTGGGGCCATATGTCCGAGGCACAGAGCTTGGTTTTCTCTATGTTGTACCCGAGCAGAAATTTCTGGTCTTGTTTGAGCGGTTGAAACTCCCCGATTAATGCTATCGTGCGGATCGAAATTTGCATCCAGATATAAGCAAGACTCCGGAAATCTGCATCTGGAACAGCATCAGTAAAGTGGCTTTTGATCGATAAAGAATTCTGGAATGACAATCGCCCCTTTTTATGTCATTCTACGTGCCAGGAAATGGTTCTTCGTATGTCAGCTAATATGATAAGCTCCTGATGTTGTGTTCTACTTCCCCAAGAGGATCTGATCTGATAGAAAGGCTGTTCTAGTTCCTAAGATCTGATGGAAAGGTTTTCTTTCCTATAGATTCTTTTCTTGTCGTACACAAGGCATGTAATTTTTTTGTTTTATGTTTCCTAAATGTGTTGATAATGTTTTCACTTCATCCAACGTAATTATTTGCCTCGCAGCCATTAGTAAATATGAATGCCCGTATCGGTCTTTCAAAATATATTGGAGGTTTTGTTTAATGACCACTCTATTGGATCGGCTAATGCTTTTAGCTTATGAGGGGTGTCGCCCCGTGTAAAGCCGCGCATAACGTGGGTGGGATAGGAGGAAAGCGCCACGGTGGAGCGCGTAGCACAAGAAACACTGATGTGTGCCGCCACGACTTTGTCCCCGACCTCGGTCATGAGTTTCAGATGCAGGGGACATCTAGTCGTATGTTTCTACTCTCGTATCTCGAGTTCCCCCGGTAAGTCGTGGGCGGTTCGAGGCCAATTCTTCCTTCCAATTCTCAGGCCGTAGCCGGCCACCTCTCTCGTCGTCGCAGACCAATTACACGTAGATACGACGATGTTATTATGCGCCACCCGACCTGGCCGAGGACAAGCGGTCGAACCCATCGAAATATGTGGCGCTCATGATAACATGCAATTAATCGAAAGGAGAATTAAATCCGTCTAAATTGGAGAGTCAACTCTCCACAGACTGTCCTCGTCCTGCCAAGCTTACAGTGGCAACACACTGGCCACATACAGCCCGAACCACGACTTTCCCAAAGATTTAAATTACTTTTATCACTTTCACACCCACCGACCGAGCACCGCTAAGGACTTCGAGAGGAATCGTCACCACTGACCTGTTCCTAAAGCCCTCGTCCGAGTATTTATATTGTAAGACGATAAACAAAATCACGTAAAGGGCTCTATCATCATTATGAACACCAATTTTTTTATTTAAAAAAAAAGAAAGATGAAAGATACGTTAATTCTTTATTTGGTAAATTAGACAGCACCACGAGGGATTCTCTGGCACCAGGAAAATTCTATCTAGGCAAAGCCAACGATCTCTATTTCTTGACGGTCGATTGAACTAACGTGTGGAGTCCATATGCCATCTGTCCGCTTGTTAATTCAAGTCGGGCGATGGCGGAAGGCGAGAGAAGTAGGGAAGAGCAATAAATGCTTGCGGGTAGGAAATTAATGCTACTCGCGCGCTCACGCTCTTCCTCCCGACACCGTGCTCTCGAAGTAAGCCAGCGATCTCTACCTCCGAAAGGCACCGGAGAAGAGCTCAACCTCGTGGTGGCGGGGGCCACCGCCAGCCCAGCACCACCCACCGCCATGACATTGAAGTCCGGCAGAACCTTCTTCCACTCCTCGTCCCTCGTCACGACAGCTTCCTCTCCAACAACAACAACAACTTCGAGTCTGTTCTCTCCTGCTTTTCACATCATTGCCTTGTCTTCCCCGCTGGAGTTGATAAGATACAGCCGATTATGTGGTCTCGCGAGGTCTTCGTGGACAGAGGACCGACACTGGTGGAAACGAAAAAGGCTATGCGCAGATGGTTGCACACATTCATCAAAAAATGTCTCATCATATGTAAACAGGTACAGCGTCCTGTCCGAGTTGACAACTCTTTCAGAGTTACAACTTTATGGAACAATCCACTATCGAAAGTCGCCGCCTTTGTCGAGCATGCCTTGTGCTAAAAAGCCTGTTATACATCAACATTAAGCAGTAGCAGTGCAAGTGCTGCGATCGGATTCCCACGGAGGACACACAGCTCTTGCCACCCGACTGCGGTCCCCACTCCGCAAGCACCGAACGCTTGCGATGGACCGAGCGAGTTCTCCTTTTCTTCAGCCCCACTCCTCGTCTCGCCAAGCAGCGCAGGAGGGGTTCGCTTTGTATGAGCCAGCAATAGTTCTAAGATGCTGAGGAAATTTTGTGCTTGTACTTTTTGCAAAAGACAACACACGATGGGGTGGCATCTCTAAATCACATTTGCTACTGTCAGAATGATGCTATCTTCTCCGAGGCGGAAGAATCCGAGGCTGCAATAGTTGCATCTGTTCCCGCGATCGAACACCTGCTCATGGAAGCTCACAAGACGGGTATCATGTGACGTGCGTCGTTCTTATCAGAACCCACGAAAAAGAGGACGAAGAAGAAGAAGAAGAAGAAATGATATAAAATCATCCTCACGAGAGACCAAACAATACCATCAAAGATATATTTACCACCCACCACCATTTCAAACATTTATAGGTGAATTAATCATTCACGCCGACCTCATGCTTGAGAATTTTTTTTCCTGATCCAGAAAAAGAGAAGTATTATCACAAAGGACCGGAAACACATGCTATAAAATTATTATTATTATTATTATTTGTTAGGATGGATTCCCTTGGAGTAGTTTTGTACAGAATTCTTTTCCCCCTCATTTTTTTTATCTGGCAAAAGAAATCCAGAAAACTTTTTAATTAGATGGACTCACTCAACCTACGATTTTAGGCAATAATGAATTTTATCTAGTTAATATCAATTTTTAAAATACAAAAAATAATTTATAATTAAAAAAAGAATAAAAAGAATCAGATTGGGAGTGTGACAAAAATTCCCCACCGGGGATTTAATTAGAATGACGCCATGTGACATGATCCGATCGCCAGCCTGTCGCCTTGCTGGACCTGCCAGCTGTGCGCCTCCTCGTAATTACACTCCCAAACACTGTATTAACTCTCCTTCATCCCAACTAATTAATTAACCTCACCATAAGTAAGATTAGGACCACTCTCCCTCTCGATGCATTCGGTCACTTCCCCAGTGGAATCTCGGTACTTGAGGATGGCCTCATCTGCTGTCATCGACGGCATGTGATCGTTCGCAGGGTAGTACCACTGCTCTGCCCAAGGAACAGGACAGCTTGGTGGACATCGCTGCCATGGACTCCATTGTCGGAGCTGCGAATTCATGGCACCCGGGTGGCTGATTAAGAGATAAGTGATGTCGTTAATGCAGCGATCTCTTCGAGATGTCGCTCCTGGATTTGATCGAGCCTCTGCAGCATTCCGGTCGACGTGCCCAACGAATGCGACGGTGACCGGACACCGTCTTCCTTTTTCTAACATCCGACATGGCGTTCTCTTTTCACCTACCGTCGCACTCGGCGGGTTTATCCTTTTGTTTTCTCGCCGATAGGGGTATTTTTGTCATCTCGTAATTTATCCCACATAATTTTCCCGTGCATCGAGGTCACAGCCGTCGATCCGACGGATGTGACGGCCGCATGAACGAGGAGTCGATTAAGATGGCCCCATCTCATCATCGCCCGTCGCCGTGAATACCGGTTTTGCCCTCCGCCGCTGTGTCAAATCCCTGTTCTATGTCCTCCTCCGATATATAATTCTTCGTCCTCAAGGTCCCGACTTCCATGGTCTCTCGGCTGGAATTCTGGAGCTCAGATTTCCCACTCTCCGTCGTCTCCCCCGTCCGAAAATTTCTGTCGACGAGTTGGAAATCTGCTGACGCGTCTCTGATGTCGGAAATTTAGGGTAAGATCTTCCCTTGCAGTCTTTTATTGTTTTCTTGTTTCCTTCCCCTGTTTTGGATCTTTGGAACCAACGAATTTGTTCCTGTATTCTTGTGCGCGGCAGATTCATTAGAAATTTAGCTGGCCCCATGTTGAAAAATGGCTTCTTTGTGGTCTCTTTTCCTTCTGTTCTTCAATTTTCATTCTAGCCGTTTAGGTCGATGCTGTGAGATCCACGGGGAATTTTGTTTTTTATGAATGAGGTTTTAGGGATTGGACCGATCTAAGGAAAAAAAAGTTGCCCCTTTTCTGCTGCTCTTTTGTATGCTGATCTTTTTTTTTCTTTCAAAGCTTCCCACTGTTCCATTTGTTCATGAATCGAAAATTAATTTTGAGTTGTTTTCTCCTGTTGCCGAAAGGCGAGGACCCTAAGCTTTTGATTTTTTTTTTGTTGGTTGTTTCTTTGTTTATCCGTTATCAGTGATCGTGTTTGTTTGGATCTTGGTCGCGTTTTGCCCTTCCTTGAATTCATCTCATCATGTATTGCAACTCCGAGTTGGTAATTGATTGAGCACGAGATGAAATATTGCTTTCTTTGTTTTCATGATTGCGTTCTATGTTCTATAAAGAAAGATCGAATCTTTTGTCTTCTGTGATTGCAAATATTTGCAGAGTTTCCAGCTATATTTTCATGATTTTGTACATGCTTCTGGTTGTCCTCTAAAGAAAGATTGGATCTTTTTTTGTTCTTGGAAATATTTGCAGAGCTTCCTGTTGTTGGACCCGGTTCCTCCCCTGGTTTGGTAAATTTCTGCTTCCGTGATCATGCCGGGAATCCCAAGGGATGGAATCGTTGTGGACGAGGCTTCTCATGAGTTGAATTCTTCTAACGTCAAAGAGAATTTGTCCACCCAAAAATCTCCGGATGCTTCTCCGAGCCGAAAGACTGCTCCAGGTGAGGCTGTCAATGTGCCCGTTGAGACTTCTAACGAGCCTTCAATCGAGCAACTTTATGATAATGTATGTGAGATGGAAAGCTCCAGTGATGGGTCACGGTCCCGGCACAGCTTTGGCTCTGATGGAGAGGAGTCGAGGATTGATTCGGAGCTGCGCCATCTAGTAGGTGCAGAGATGGAAGCTATCCGAGTGATAGAAGAAGAGGAGGATAGCACCAATGTGGGAGAAGAACTACAAAATGGTTCTGATGGTAAGAAACAAGAGGATACCGTGAAGGTTCATTCTCCAAATGTGTCCTCTGGATCATCTAAGAAGTCGAGAAGGCCTATGCAGTTACCGTTGGAAACCAGTATATCTGTGAAAGCTGGCACGAAGAATGGAAGATCCCCTGACAAAGACAATGAGAATGAAGTGACAGCTAATGTTGGAGTTGGTCGTGCAAAGAAAATAAATAATCATTCGAGGGGAGGTGCAAAGTCGCATAATGGAACCGCGGACTCATCTGAAACCGGTTTAGACAACCCTGATCTAGGGCCTTTCCTCCTTAAGCATGCAAAAGATTTAATTGCTTCCGACAACCCAAGAAGAGCTCTGACGTATGCCCTCCGAGCAGCCAGGGCATTTGAGACATGTGCTGGTCAGAAGCCAAACTTGGACTTGGTCATGAGCTTGCATGTTATAGCAGCAATATATTGCAAGTTAGGAAAGTTTGGGGAGGCTGTTCCTGTTCTTCAAAAGTCTATTGAAATTCCAGTCCTTGAAGAAGGCCAAGAGTATGCCCTTGCTAAATTTTCTGGTTATATGCAACTGGGTGACATTCATGCCATGCTGGGTCAGCTAGAGAGTTCGATACAATGCTACACCACGGGGCTACAAATTCAGAAGCAGACATTGGGAGATGTGGATCCTCGGGTTGGTGAAACTTGCCGTTATTTGGCTGAAGCTCATATTCAAGCACTGCAATTTGACGAGGCGGAGAAGTTGTGCCAGATGGCGCTCGATATCCATAGTGAAGGCGGCGAAGCAGCCTCTCTAGAAGAAACAGCAGATCGGAGACTCATGGGTCTCATCTGTGACACCAAGGGCAACCATGAAGTGGCTCTTGAGCATTTAGTCTCAGCAAGCGTGGCTATGGTAGCTAATGGCCAGGAAACAGAGGTGGCTTCGGTCGACTGCAGCATAGGAGATATCTATCTCTCACTGGGTCGATATGATGAGGCTGTATTTGCATATCAGAAAGCACTGGACGTCTTTAAAACCACAAAAGGAGCTAACCACACCACTATTGCATCTGTCTTTGTACGACTTGCTGATTTGTACAATAAAATAGGAAAGTTTAAGGAATCTAAGTCTTACTGTGAAAATGCTCTCCGCATTTATGGAAAGCCTATTCCGGGGACCTCTTCAGAGGAGATTGCCGCTGGACTGACGGATGTGTCTGCCATATATGAGTCAATGAATGAGCACGAGCAGGCACTCAAGTTACTTCAGAAGGCCTTGAAGATGTATAATAATTCTTCTGGTCAACAAAGCACGATTGCTGGAATTGAGGCACAGATTGGTGTACTATACTATATCTTAGGGAATTATGGGGAGTCTTATGCTTCCTTTAAGAGTTCAATAGCTAAGTTTCGTGCTTGTGGGGAGAAGAAGTCTGCTTTCTTTGGAATTGCTTTGAACCAGATGGGCCTAGTTTGTGTACAGAGGTATGCATTAAATGAGGCATCAGAATTGTTTGAGGAAGCAAAGAGCATTCTTGAGCAAGTATGTGGACCATATCATCCAGAGACACTTGGAGTTTACAGCAATCTTGCAGGAACCTATGACGCAATGGGAAGGTAGTCTCTCTTTAATGATCATGGTTTTTGTATGTTCTTTGGCTCTTCTCATATTATTTTCATATTTTAGGAACAGAGTGTTTGTATATTAGTCTTTTTTGTTCTTAAAATATAAATTGAAGATGATAAAAATCTTTGAATGTTAACATCTCTTTCCCCCTTTGCTAATTTTTTTTTAACGTCTAGAGGAACTCTAGCGTCCATGGTTTGTGTTAAGTCAACTGTAGTTGATATAGGTCATAAATGACAAAAAAATAATATTTTGTTCTTACATGTTGAATGTCAATATCCTGATACTGGAAAGCAATTGGATACACTTGGCCTACCAACTGAGAATTTTGAATATCAAGACAAATCATAAAATGTTTTTGATATCATTCAGGCGAAACTTTGATAGAAAAAAATTCTTAATGACGATTTTATCTGAGAAGAGTCAAAAGTCATGACGTACAAAGTTGAACAAAAAGAATCATGTACATCTATTAATTGCTTCTACATGATTCCTGAAGTTAAATCTTAAATTATAATCACTAGTTACTAGGATTGTGTTATATTTTTTTCCCCATCACTTTGCTTGGTTTATTTTTCAGTCAAATAATGTGATAGTATAATGGACTCGGTTTATTTGGAAATGTATTTTCATTATCATGTTTGTGCATTGTTACACTTGGCCATCTGGTCCACATAAAAGCCTGTGTAAAAGTGAATCAGTTCTTGATATACCGATCATCAAAAAAGGTGGAAGCAGAATTTTGAACCAATGATATTGTGGTAGGTATAGCTAAGCTTGTACCAGTGGAGAAAGATGTAGGGAGTGATTTACTAATTCTGTAAGACGTTTTGCACATAATTTCTGGGTAGGAATGACTAGTGACTCTTGTTGCCCATCTGATTTCAAATCATATCAATTCCTATGAAGAACTTTTCGATGATCACTTAAACTTTGATAGTTTAATGCATTGCTTTCCTTTAAAAAAATACATGTTGCTGATTGTACATCATGTTGGTTGATTATTCGCTCAATGCAGGTTGGATGAAGCCATTGAGATCTTGGAATACATTGTCGGACTCAGGGAGGAAAAGCTTGGAACAGCTAACCCAGGCGTAGACGATGAGAAGAGGAGGCTGGCCGAGTTGCTGAAGGAAGCCGGGAGAGTCAGGAACAGGAAAGCCAGGTCACTGGAAACTCTCCTTGACACCAATCCACGAGTTGTAAAGAAAGATGTCACTCCGCATGAAGCATGATGTATATTTTCAGAATTAACTGTTGATGCACTGATTCTTTTGAATACTCTCTATTCTTGTACTCCAGAGGACAGAGGGCTGTGTGACTGCAAGATTCTGTTGTATATGTCATTATAATGGTTACTCGACCGGTTCTTTTGATCTTTTAGATAATCGAATGGATTTTCGTCTGAATTCTACATGCTAGTACTTGAGATTATGCTTCATATCATACTAAAAGCCCAATTATGAATCATAGTAACTAACTTTATTGCAATGTTAACCATAAATGAAAAGAAAATAGAGAATTAAGTGTATTTGGAGCACTCCTTGAGGAATTCTACACCTTGTACACCATGATGGTGAAATATAAGAACCATGTGGGACAGGTTAATGAGCTGCAGGGTTGCCTGAATGATAAGTTTCTAATGGTATAAATAGGGTGTCTCAGGATTACTTTAGTTGGCTGAAAGCTGAGATTGGACAAAAAAAAGTCATACGTCACAAAGATATCCATTAGACTGATCATTTACACTACATGAAACAAACTATGGTGCATAAAAAGTTGCTATGTGCTAAAACAAACTAAAAAAGAGAACTTGAAAGATTCTTCGGAACAATGTAATAATTTGAAATAGTTCTCATTGCTTGTACATCAAAACCCTGTTGTTTAAGTTTAGGATCTCTCTTCTATATGACTCCAAAAGAGTAGAAACTGAAGTTACTTTCAATTCTGTGGTAAAAGGAATGCACGATGTTACAGGAGTATTTCCCAGTAAATGGGTATCAAACTTTCATGTGCCAGAGCCATTTAGGCTTGAAATTGAAGATCTAGACTTAAAACCTATCAACCTTTGACTTTAAATGAATGTCAATCGTCTTCGCTCTCGTATGAAACTTGCGTTAGCATGCCAAAGACGGGATTGAGATTTTATCATCGTGGTGCACCTGCTGCCAGTTTATGTGCCTGTTGTGAGCTCCATGTCAACTTCAACGAAGTCGGAAATATTATTGTTGGCTTCCTCTTACTCTCCTCCAAGAAAGGGAAGTCCTCTATGTAATGCAGTCCACGGCTTTCTTGCCTTGCAAGAGCGCTGCTCACAACAAGCTTAGCACAACAGAAAAGATTCTTCATCTCACATGCTCGCAGTCCAACCATCATCGGTTTCCACTCTCTCCGGAACAAAAACTCCTCCCACTCTGCCTCCAACTCTCCAATCTTCCACTCTGCAGTCTTCAATCGGTTTGTAGAACGTACTATACCTACATACTCCCACATTATAGATTGCAGCTCGACCCTTGTTGTTTTTGTCCTGAACAAAATCTCCTGCATTGCATGGCTTTCAATGGATGTGGGAAGCACCGGACGAGTCCACATGGTTGAAGCATGAATGTCGAGGCTTGATCTGGTCATGTGGTCTATCGACGGTTGCACTGCACGTCGAGCAAACACCAGTGCTTCAAGCAACGAGTTGCTTGCAAGGCGATTAGCCCCATGCAAACCAGTGCATGCAACCTCACCGGCCACATATAATCCTTTCACATTTGTCTCCCCTTGTAGTCCTGCACGGATACCACCGCACATGTAATGAGCAGCTGGAACAACCGGTATGGGTGAGCTTGTTATGTCCAGTCCATATCTGAGACACTCTGCTGCGATATTGGGGAAGTGTGCAAGTATTTGTTCTCTTGGCTTATGGCTTATGTCCAGTAGAACATACTTCTCTCCTCGTTTTTTCAGTTGATCATCTATGCTTCTTGCAACTACATCCCTTGGAGCTAGCTCTGCTCGTTCATCGTACAATGGCATAAATCTGTGCATTGACTGGTTATAGAGGATACCTCCATCTCCTCTAACTGCTTCTGTGATCAGAAAAGCATTCTCTCGTCTGTTAGTTGGCTTAATTGGGAGGCCTTCATCAGCTAAGGCTGTAGGGTGGAACTGCACAAATCTTGATGATGGAAAAAATGTCAATGCATTAAGTTAATAAAGACAATTTATTCATTAAAGAATATAAATATTCTTCAATATTGCACACTCTGTGAGAATGCTCAAGAGAAGGCATCTGACAGTTAAGATTCTATTTGGATGAGAGACAAGCTTGTCAAAAAAAAAAAGAAAAAAGTTCTTCAGTGAGCACTTAATAAAGGAAACAAGCATCAGAAAGTAATTGGAGCATTTAGTCAGATAATTAGACTTTCTCTGCCAAGAGATACTTACTCCATGTTCGAAATAACAGCTTGAGCACGACGGGCCATTGCAACTCCATCTCCTGTAGCTACCTGCAGGCATGTGAAACTTGAATTAGAGGATCACAACCATTGTTCTCGTGTTCGCCTTGCAGTAAAAAAAAAATAATCTCCCTGAATAAGAAATTAATTCAACAATAGATTGCAATAGATTCATTTTTTCTTCATTTGTTATAATAAAAATCCTCATATACATTTACAAAGAATTAGGCAACTTTTGTATCCTTGGCACGAAAATCAAAGGCCAACATTCTACAACTCATACTTCCAAGGTTAGACGGTACTTACTAGCGGATTGGTTGTTGTCGGGTATATATGTCCAGCTCCACCCGATGCTAGCAATGTTACTTTTGCGATAAAACGGACAACCTGAAATTAACAAACACAAAACTCTAAAAGTCACATACAACTAGCTAGTTGTACAATAGTGACCTTGACATCATCACATCGTCAACTAGAATACCACTAATAAATATCGATTTCAAATGGAACCAATTTTGCAACCTGTCGAGTTTCTGTATTCAGTGTATCCACACCGTGACAATATATCTCGTCATCACCCTGCAAAATCATCCGGTAGAATAGCTTAATATATCTGTTTTTCAGATATCTTGGCACACCACTATTGTGTCACTGATTAAAATTAACACGTTGATGCTCTAAGAATAAGTAAACACAATTTGGAACAGAGTATGTGCTAATGAGTTTGTCACACATACCGTATTGTTTCCATGAGGATTATTTTCACAAAACACAAGAATATGTTTCAACATAAAAGGCAAAAAAAAAGAAGATTTCACTGGGATTCACATCTTGAAGCTCAAATACTTTTGGATTTTAAGCATATATACTACTACAAAATTGAAGAACTATAATCAAGAAGAGGGTACGCAGACAATTTTGTATTATTTAACTTACAGTTGTAGCCTTCTGTAAACATGTTTTTTTTGGTATGATATCAACCATCACTCCAAGATTCAATAGAACTTAATCGATGGTTCACCCAAAAGAAGCACCCAAGAACTTTTATCCATGCGATACAAGCACAACTGCTTTCAGTAGGCTTCAAGACAATTGGACTTTAAAGTTGACTATCTTCCTTAAAGAAATCACCCATATCTCAAATGCATCATCAATACCCAAACCTCGTCAACCAGCACTACATCATCCAAGGACCACATACAGAAAACAATTTCCTCCAAAGTAGCAAAAAATAGGTTATAAATATTAGGTGTCTAGGGAAAATTATCTGGGATAAATGTTGTAGGATCATTGAAACCAAAAATCTAAAAATATCACAAGCTTCCAAATCATAATATCATCGATCAATTGAACCTTTAGCCAGAGACCATGACATATGCTCTTCAGTTACCACTGGCTAACGCTTTTGATTAAGAAATAATCTGATTTCAATTCATAAATAAAATTGAAGAAAATTTAGAGAACAACATATGATAGAGGAAAGAAGGACCTGAGAAGTCAGCAGATCTATAGCGAAATGGTGGCCGAACAAATGTATGTTCGGCTCATCATCAACAGCCTTCAGTAATGCCCGTTCAATCTCTCGTCCAGTCATATCAGCAGCATGAACAATTCTGTTATGAGAATGCCCTCCTTCCCTGGCAAGATGCAATTTTCCATCATCTCCATGATCAAATGATGCACCAATAGCAATTAATTCTTTAACTCGATCTGGGCCCTCTGTGCACACTACCTGTAAAAGCCAGTTGTAGAGGTGTTAGCAGGTAATTGTACACCACCGTTAAAGGAAATGCAACTCAAGAGGTCAAGAAGATATACTAAATACCAGGAGAGCGATTAATCAAATGACAATTCTCTTTTAAGTACAAGAAGTTCCCCTGAGATCTTTGTAAGAAATTTACTAACTTGAATACTACCGGAACACCATCTCTCTAACTTCATAGCATGCAAAACAAGCAAAGAGATTTTCAATGTCTTTATTTCATAGTTTTGCTTCCGTCTTTTTATCCACTGGATTGCCATAACAACATAATCACTCCTCAAAAGAGAAGGTGGCACAATCAACAAAAGCGCAGCAAGTCGCTTAAAGAAAGCTTGAGAGCAGAAATAGTCCAAGCTATATACATGATATATAATGAATATTACGAAAGAGACTGTCAAACTGAAACACAAGGAAGCTTACCCTAACTGTTTCTTCATCACAGAGATAAGCCCCTGCAACAATAGTGTCTTGCATGTGACTCTCTACAGAATCTGAAGGGCACAAAACAGCACTTACTCCACCCTGAGCATAATTTGTGTTGCTCTCATGGGGCTCTGCCTTAGTAATTATGGCAACAGATCCATGTTTTGAAACCTCTAGAGCATACCTTAGCCCAGCAACACCACTGCCAACGACTACAAAATCAAAATACTTTGTATTACTATTGCTGTCTTGCAAGCACAAAATTCTAGCACTCCTAGCGGCAGAGATGCTCTTTGGCACCGGCGCACGGACAGAACGAAATACTGCACCATGTGCAGCACTGGAAATTGCACATAACCTGGTACAGTAGGCACTATAAGTTACTAGAGTAAAACAGTTCACTTAAAAATCTGATTTTGGAATTTTAAAAAAAAATGCTACAATATATTCAATCAGCAAAAAGTTGACAGTGTGATCGTTGTTTCCACCGTTGATGACACAGCCTACGTCAGATCAACCATAAAATACAGGAAACTTGAGCACCGGAAGAGGAAACTGTTAAACTTATAATCGCAATGCCAATGACATACCCGGTAACATCGGTTAAGAAACCGGTCTTGAAAATTAAACTAGAAAGTCCGGCAGCATGTTGATGCTGCTTTTTGATATGCAAGTTCCATCCGCATCGCAAGTTGGCACTCCCATCTAAGAGACTCATCGCCATCTATATCTGTGCTAAGAGACAAAGAAAAATAAATCAAACAAAACTCATATCTAAATTAAAGTGAACATATATTTTTGCGAGTGGGCATAAGCAGATTGCTTAACAAGGCTGACAGACAGGTGTATACGGAACGTGAGATTAATATTAATTAAATCGGCACTATGGAACTTCCGATCATAATCTTTTTAGATCTGCAATTTTCTAACCAAAAAAACACTAAACTACAGTACATGAAGGGGGAAAAAACTTCTGTGCATAAAATCTTCTTTTCTTGTTAACCTCTGTGTATAAAATGACAAAACGGATTAGGTTTTCAGGTACAACTACGACAATACTTTCGAGTTTAAGATTGGCAGCTGATAGAAAAACGAGAGTGGCGACAGAAAGCGGAACGCTGACGGCGCTAGAACAGAATTTCAGTTTAGGAAAGAACAAACAAGCTTGTCAACACCAAAAAAAAAAAAAACTCCCTTAAAAATCACAACTTTACGATCGATCTCGATATGCAAATTCAACTTCACAACTGAGGACACATCCCGTGCGCAGTTCGACACACGATCCAACCTTTACAAGACCAAAGGGCTCACCTTTTCCACGCGTTCCGATCCTCCTGGCCGGAACTCGCAACGCGTCGATGAACCCCAGAAGAGAAGGTCGGCAAACGGAACCAACACGGGGCGGAAAGAATGATATAGAATGGGAAGAAACGTAACGAAACGTTGGTTCTTTTTCGGGCCCCCTCTCTCCGTGATCGTGGAATTGTGTGGCGATCCAAAAAGGGATAGATTTATTTATGCCAAAGAAAAGAAGAAGAAGAAGTAGAAATCGCAAAAGAGAGGCGTCGACAATTACTTGGTCGATGATGGTCGAGGCGCCACATCTTCCGCGAAGGTTCGCCCTATCACCCCCACTTTATCTTTTTAAATTCATTCCAATTCCTTTTTATTGTTTTCATTTTTTTTTATTTATGATGATTTTTTTTTATTTCATCACGAAGTGAAATTTTCTTGAAATGTGAGGATTAAGATTTAAAACTCGTAAGGGTTTACGTATGCATAGAAACCAAATCCAAATCCTGGCGATGCAATTTGAGAACAGGACGAGGTGGTTTGTGCAATTGTCACATTTTCTTATTGGTCATCGTTACTAGAAAGGTTGAGTCCACTTGCAAGTGTGGGCCCGCCACGGCGGTCCAAGCCATGGAAAAGCGTAGTCCAGTTGGGGAGAGTCCAAATGGTTGGTGGTCAAAGTAGTGGTTGGGAAAGAGTGATCCAAGCCAACCATAAACTTGAAAGGCTCTTAACTTTGGTTAGTCGTCACAAAATTATAAACGTATATTTAAATTTTCTTCGTATATAATAAATACCATCTTTTAATTTATTTAATTAAAAATGGTGTAATTTTAGGTCCTGAATGGTGGGCATACATGCTTACGAAGATTGATGATTTTGGGATACATATGTATAAATATTTAATTTTTATGGATCAAACAGCAAGAATCCCTTGTTTCCGATCAGATAATGCAGATATTGATACTTACAACTTTACGTACATACGTAATTGGATCCTCGTCTAGAAATGGATTTTATTGGATCGGATCCTCATTTCTTATTGAATCTAAAGTATTATTTGTAAATGCAAAATAGACTTAGATGACGTGGGTGTTGCATACGGACGTAAGGCTCACTGTATGCCCACATACCTGGACACGTCACCTGAGATGCCAATTCGACTCATGCTTGTTTGTAGGATGACAATGCACGAATAAGATTTATGTTCAAACTCATGAGCTTCAAAACCAACGAAATAAAATTTTCAATTAGAGTAATATGCGTAGATTAAAAAAATATTTATTTTTTGGCCCAATATATTATAGTAAGACAGTTATTTATTAATTGTAAAATTTTAAAACTTTTCAATACTTTGTTTCTTGTGTATAAATATTATTTTAATAGATTAGACTTAAATGCTTTTATGCCGTCAATTTTTTTCTTGTGCTTCAACTAGCATATTAATAATGAGATAAAAAGAAAACTTTATACACGAATAAATATAAGCAATTCAGAACATGTAGTGAAATTAAAAAAATTATAATAAAATAAGATATAAAGATTTATGTGAAAAACTCTTCCAACATTAAGAGTAAAAATCACGAGATAAACTATAGATAATCCACTATAAGAACAACGAATATACAAATCTCAAAGTCTCATCTCCAAGTAATCATAGTAAAAAATTACTATAAATCTGATCTAACCTAAGATGAGAATATCGTTTAGATGATTGAGAATAATCTCTACATTGTTCTCGTCTTCTTTTTTTTTCTTATATATATTTTTTCTCTCTTTGTTTCTCTTTTTCTGAACCACTCTACTGTAGTTTTGAACCTCTATTCGCAATCACCACTTACCTTTCTTTTTAAATATAAGTTTAAGTTAAAGAGAAGAGGGAGTTAGAACTAACGCGGGTTGTAGGTTGTTGAAGCCCACTGTGAGCTAAATTAATGAGTTGTCTACCTAATAATTAACTTATATTTATTTATGTCTGAATTCATGAAGACTATTTTTCACCAATTATGGGTAAAAAATAATATATTTTATAAGAAAAACTTAAGTTTTGAATGTTCTTGATTTTTTTTATTTTTTACAACCCATTATGAGCTGAACTAATGGATTATCTACCCAATAATTAACTCATATTTCTTTATGTTTGAATTCATCAGAACTATTTTCCACCGATTATGGGTAAAAAATAATATATTTTATAAGAAAAACTTAAGTTTTGAATGCTCTTGATTTTTTATTTTCTAAAATATAAAATTACTCAAACCTTAGGCCCATCCCTCCACTAACGTACAACCCATTGTGAGTTAAACTGATGGCTGGATGCCCAACAAGTAACTCATATTTCTTTATGTTTGAATTCATCGGAATTATTTTTCATCAATTATGAGTAAAAAAATAATATATATATATATATATTTAAAAAACTTAAGTTTTAAATGCTCTTATTTTTTATTTTTTTAAAATATAAAATTACTCAAAGCGTAGGCCTATCCCTCCACGCGCTCCGCTACACGACTAGTAGCCTCCGTCATATCGGTCCTCATCGCCGGCCAAGCCCCCTGCGTAGGGCCCAGCCCCACCCTTATGAAGCCCCTCTACGTAGTGTAATCTAAATTATCATTCAAACTAACAATGTGGTATTTATGAAATTTGAGAGTCGAAGGTTGGGTTTTAGGGATCTTCGCAACTCTCCTATATTTTTATTGCAATGCGTGCGTCGGTCTTCGCCGCACCAAAAGCCAATTTCCCTGACATCTCATAGCAGTCTGATATATACACCAATATATCTTATCCTTTGTCGTCTATTTCTCGTGTGGTCGCGGAAGACCACCCCAAACGCCGACGCGAGCAGACGTCCACACCGGCCATGGCGAACCAATCCCCATCTCCTTCGCCCCCTTCCGTCGAGGGTTCTCCAACTCCGGGTAGCGACTCTCGCTTCCGACGTCGATTCTTTCCTTCTTTTTAAATTTCCTCCCGTTCTCTTTTACTTCCATTTTATTAGTGATCGGAATATTGCTCAGTTGATGCGAATATCAATCGGCCACCGACCGATTGTGTACGGATTTTTGGCGATTAGGTTGCTGGATTTGATTGGCGGCTCTGATATCAGCGGAGAAGAATTTGTGATCTCTTGGATTGGATGGTTGGGGACCGTCTTCTATGATTAGGTTCTTGGGAAGTTATTTTTTGGCGGATTCAAATGGTTTAATTGATAGTTCGAGACGTGAACTTGGCCTTTGGATGATGTTTCGTTGCTAACTTTTCGCCGATTCCGATTCCGAGTTCAGGAGAAAGAATTTAAGTTTGTTAGGGCTAGGGGAAAACTATCGGTCATATTGGGTTAAAGAATTGGTACCAAAGGTCGAAGGTTTTTCTGATTCACTAAACCCTATGGCATAGTAGGATTAAGTTGAGTTGGCTTATAGGTAAGAAAAAAAAAAAACCTTTAGTAATTACTAGCATCGCCTACTAATTTTTTGGGTTTTTATGGGTCTGCACCAAATAGTTGGGACATTATGGATTCTTCTCGCTGTTGATAATGTTGTATCTTTTCACCAGCATAGGCTGTCTAACTAGCAAAAGAGTCAGATATCAGCAGCAGGGACTATTTCTTCACAAATTTCCCATTCTTTGGGTTAGCATGAAGGAAATTGCGAAATGGAAAGATTTAATTCATTTCAAAGTCAAAACTCCCATGAACTGATAAACAAAACCATCAGATATGTATATGTATTTATATTGTAGTATGTTACATATATTTGTCAGGTCCTTTGTGGTTGTGTTTGTGATTATGCGTTTTATATGATAGACACATTCTGCTATCAAAACATATGATGATGCATTTGGCAGGATTTCTTGTTATGCTGTTGTAACATTGGTATGTTATACACATTTTGGTTGTTGGTGATCTGCATAGCACAACAACTATTTTCTTTCACAGGAGTGGAAGATGCATATCTTGGTGGATAGCATGATTCCTGAGTTTGGCGTATATTCTACCTGCAGGTTCTGAGACAGAAAAACTAACTGGTGGGGATGGGAGTGATGCCAAGATGGATGCCGCCAATGAATTCTTGGGAAAGCCATTGTTGAGGGAAGACCAAGTACAAAATGCTGTTAAGTTTCTATCACACCCAAAAGTTAGGAGTTCGCCAGTTGTCCACCGGCGTTCTTTTCTTGAAAAGAAAGGCCTAACCAAGGAGGAAATAGATGAAGCCTTTCGTCGTGTGCCTGTAAGAGATTTAAAATATGCATATGTATATCAACTAACAATGACATTGTCCTTTCACTTGTGCCAATTTTTTTATGTCTTTAGCTCTTTTTGTTGTTCTAATGCAAAAGTTGGTTCCTTTGTGTGTCTTTCAGGACCCACCTTCAAATGCTGCAACTGGTGAAGCTTACACTACAGGTCCTGGTAATATATCTTGGTGACAGCCTTTTGACATCAACAGTTTCTTGCTGCCCAGGCAATCAATTGTCGAAATTCTTGCCTATCAAGCTTTTGTTTTGTGTTCTGATATTTGTTTTCCAACCCAATTGCCCTTTGTTTTATCCACCTTTGGGCAGCTGAATTTATCCAACTTTGTATTCTTCATTTGGTTGATTTGTTTTACCTTATTACCCATGATACTTCAACGGTGATTTTCTTTTTAAATGCACCTTATAGTTCAAATCTATATAACAGCAACATCAGATCTGTTGCTCTAGAAAGTCGTGGTAATGGAATTAATTATTCCTAGAAGATTATTAAGAGGCAGAAGGTCATCAATTTGACAATTAAAGCTTTAGGATGGATGATAATACACAGAATAGTATTTAGAGGACGCAAGTTAAATCAAGCTGCTGCCTTAAATCCGTCTAATGTGAAATTGTGATTTTTTTTTTTAAGATGGAGCAATAATTCATTGTCTTCTGGACTTGCTAAAATGATTATGTTTTTATTCCGTTGCGGGGCTACGATTATGCTTACTTGAATATTTGACTTGCAGTGAAGAGTATATCATCCACAGTTTCAAAGTTCTATCTTCCAAGAGCTAACCACTATATCTACATCTATGGGAATAACATATCTTTCTTTGTTTAACTAACTAACAAGGCATATCAAATTGTATTAGTATTTCTAATATAATCTAGGCTTTCCATTAAGAAATTGGGCAGCCTTTGCAATCAATCTCTACATTTCTCGTGAAGCTTGTCGTTACCTTGTATTTTGGAGAGAATCCATTTTCCATTTTTATTAACTCCAAAATATGTCAATATCAGGCTACTTCCTATATCTTCCCACCTTAGTAATCAGTGTTTGATGTGCAATGAGTGCAACAGCTATGCAGCAGAAATCATCTACCCCCATGCAGCACCAAGATCTGGTACAAACTCCTCAACCAGCAGCTGCTCCTGCCAACTTAGTTTCCGTGGCTCCAACCCAGCAGCTGCCAAAGTTTCATTGGTCTCATGCACTTCTTGCAGCAGGGGTGCTTGCTTCTTCAGGGGTTGGTACTGCTCTTCTTTTCAAGGTACTTCTGGGCATTTTCCATACCTTGCAGGCTTTGATGATTGTGCAAAATGTTAACCTATTTGTTTTTAACTTTCTTCATTCATGATTTCATTAGGATATAGCTTGATATAGTTTCTCTTCTTGCATATCTATTTTGCAGAAAATGGTTGTCCCTAGGCTGAAAGCATGGATCAGGAAGGTTGTAGAAGAAGAGAGTGAATCTGGGGAGGATAAGCTGGACTCAAAACTGGCTGAAGAAGCAGCAGAAGCTGCAAGAACAGCTGCCGCAGCAGCTGCTGCTGTTGCTAAAGCAAGTCAAGAATTGCTAAGCACAAAAAGTGAAGGTAGATTTATATTCTTTTCCACATAATAATAATTGTTGGTTTCTTGCCATCTGTAATTTGATTTTTTTTTTTTTGGTTTTTTTCATCAGAGAGAAAGTATTTTGAGGCTTTCATGGGCGCTCTAGATGTTCAAGTTAAGGAGATGAAATCCATGGGTGATGCTATTCGTAGATTGGAAAGCAGAAGGGATGAAGACAAGCTGATTCAAGAAAATATCCATTCTACAAATGGGAATGGTAAGTTGATCAAATGCACGTCCTCAATCTCATCTTTCTTGATGATATCTCGCCCATGTTGAATGGCCTCAATGTGGGTCATGACATGCGTGACTTTGTTATCTCGAACTAATAATTGCTGAGTCATTTTTGGTCATATTTCATTAGTAGGTTCATCTATAGATAAGAGATATTTCATGTGGTTACTTAAGTGTATTTGTTTATCATGGCTTTAAGATATTGATCTTAATTGCAAAGATAGTATGTGTCTAGCATGACCTTGTAAATCAACAACGGGTATGCCAACCATCATAAATTTGTGAGCCTGGTAAGTTTATTTTCTTGCGAAGATTGTAAAGTATGAATCGACCATCATATATAAAGGTAACGAGTATTTGTTATTGCTACTCGTTATACATCTAATTTAGATAATAGATAATGATGAATACAGTGGACTGGATTTGATCTGTTCTAGTGCCTGACTCAAAACTGCTTATGTCTGTCCTATGTTCAGGCTCAGTTAACAATGCATGGAGAACTTCTCAGCAGGTTAAATTTGGTGGCACATCAAATACAAACTTTGGAGATGGTTATTATTTATGACTTTTCCCTTAAGAATTTGTTCCTTAGTCATGTCATTTTATCTCATTCGTGCCTTTTGACAGTGAGGTCTCAATCATCACCTGCATTTATGGATTCTTTGTATGTACCTAATCCCAACTCATACACTGAGGTATGTGACTTTATCATGATTGTGATGATAATGTAACTGCAAGGAGGTTCACTTTTGAAAACTTCTTTTGACTGCCATATATGTTAGGATCTTTAGATTTATCTGGGATTTTATCAATTTATGATCTATATATTATGCATTCTCTTGGGATAAGATTGATAGCTCATAGCCTTTAGTAATATGGTGCAGATATTTGTGAGCCAAAATAAATAGATAAGTGATAACAGTATGAACCAGTTCTTATTTTTTACTTTAAACTTTTTATCACAATAAGTGATAAATGGATTCTTTTTATTATAATTTTGTCATTTTAAGGATTTTTCTAATGATGATGAATGTTGTTTCTGCTTTAGGTATGTAAGACTACTATGGTATAACGATGACTGTCAATTCTTTGCTGCCAGAACATACTGGTACTTCAGACAAAGAGGTGCAACCTAGCCTGGTTCTGCAGAGTGGGAGGTCAACTTTGTCCCATGACAGGTTGGGTCTGGTTGTGGAGGGTTAGGCCGAGTTTTACAAGATTAAAAATATGAGGGTAAATAAATTTGGTAATAAGCAGAACTTGAAGTTACAGATAGCATAATCACATATTGCTAAATTGGTTTAGTTTGAGTTTGTCAGTCTAAATTTGGTTGAATTGGGTTGTGTTGTGGGTCAATCCTAATCAATCCTGAGATAGCGTTGGGTTGAGATTTCCCAACCCTAGTTTCACAAAACCCAGTCTGATGATTGGAATGGTTTAAACCCAATCAAGCTGCCGCCCTGTTTTGACGTAATATCCTTTTGATTTTAGTCTTGTCTTATTTCCTCAGCTTCATCTTTTCCGTGTGGATATTTGCATTTAAATTTAAATTATATTGCACGTGAAATAACTTTTATTTTTGCCATTAATTAATTATTTATAACAATCTCTCTATGCTGTTGAATTTAAATACTTATTTTGTAGTCAATGGCTAGGGAACTATGAGCTGAGAAACCTCCCACCGTTATCTTCTTTTATAGTACGACATCATGGAATGCGTTTAGTTAAAAGTTATCATCCATTGGTTTGGGGCATTTTATTAATGATAAGAAACCAATATAAAATTTTCCAATGTAGACCACAACTTTGTCTAGAAACTGACCTGTCAACCTTCTAGAATGATAAATTTTTTACCATCTTAGGTGTTGCTTTTATGGTTTTCCATGGTTGACAATCTTGTGTAAATTCCTATGTCATACCTTTTGACCGTATCAGTATTGTTCATTCTCATTGGATGTGTGCTATATGTGGTTTCCTGTGCTGCACCTTTTGATGTGTATGTTTATTGGTGTCCTGTGCTTAACAGCCATGGCAAGCTGCTCAGCTCTCTCAGCAAAGGCCCAGCTATTCTCAGCAGTCTCATACCAGCGATGAAAGGTTGGGTTCAAAAACAGAAGAGAGCTATGGTCCCTCTTCTGGGATGACAGGAAATCATTCTGATACTCCAGAGCTTTGGTGGTCAAAGAAGAGCACAAAAATAACTGAAATAGAAACTGAAGGGGAGGAGAGGAAGCAGTTTGATGAAAGGCCCCAGCAGCGGGGATGGGTACCACCGCAGCCACCAGCTGTTGTTTTGCCAGAAGCTGCAGATGCCATTCGACGCCCAAAACCACCTGTTCAGAAGCAGCAATCTGGGGATGAACAGTCGGTTGCAAGCTCTGATGTTGGAAAAGAAATGGAAATGAGAACTGATTCCGTTGCCGTGGCAGAGAACTCAGGTAGCATGGCTTTCAGTACCAGTCAGATTGAAATACAAGAAGAAAAGTCAGCCGGCGTTGAGATCAGCTGAATTGTCAAATCTCGGAAAAAAGTTAGAACGTATGAGGGAAAATAAAATATTGGTGATGATTAGTTAAAATCCTCATTCCTCATCCATTGCATGGCGCTAAGCTGGTCTAAGCTCATCATTTCGGTTTTAGAACGAGTCTTGGGGATATATCTGACACTTAGAGATAGTTTGATAAAATTGTAAAAATATTAAATAAATTGCTGTTCTGTTACTGCTGATGCTTAGTATTTCTCATAAAATGATCTATAAGAAGTCTTTCTCTTTTTCACTCAAAAAAGTAGATGATCATTTGTTTGTATTGCACAAGGTTTACTCGTGATGAATTTTTCTTTGATCATGCCACAGTAAGCAAACTGGTTGTTTTTCTGTAAATTATTTAAAACAATACGCTCACCTGATTGAAATGAGAAACTTTGTTATATAATGGTGGTCTTATGAATAAGCTGCTGCATGTAGTACGATCTGAGCAACAAGACAACGACCATAGAACGAGTAATCCTACTGTATAGGCCAGTGGTTAGCTAGTAACTGTTTCTTTTTCTTTTGAGAAAAAAAAAACCTAGTACAAGCTAATATTGTAATCATCTAATACAAGTATTATAATGGAACTTTCTTTCAATGTTTTTTAAAAATAATAATAATAGAAGTACATCTGGATTTTATTTTTTATAAGTCAACTATTCAAACGCTCCTCGACCGTTTTATAAGTATATATATATATATATATATATATATATATATATATATATATATATATATCCCGTGAACAATGACATACTTTTGTACTTTTCTTCATGTCGATGAACCCCTTTCCTTGGCATCCATCGTATGCTAACCATCATTCTTTATTTATTCTAACCGAATCCATGGCCTTATCCACAACGAGGCATTCATTAACTTGGGAGATAAGTCACCGCCACAGCTGGGTCGAATAATGTTCCAAGTATCAAATGCCGAAGTCACCATCCTGACAAAACCATTTCCCAGTTATTTGTTGGATTTAGCCATGCGCGTTGCTTGACTTGGCTCAGTTGTTCTGGATGCCGTCGAAGTCTTCAGGTTGAAAAAGATGATAGTGACACCTTCCAACACCATCAGCTGATTCATCTTTAACTGGAAGCTTCCTGAAGGGGTTTGACTTGGACAGGTTCTTCTGAAGACCTTTCGGTTGGCAAAATAAAAAAGCCTTGGCTTTGTTGTTTTCCAGTCAAACGCACTCGTTTGCCGCGGTACCCGGCCAGCAAACACGAAGACAAACACCAATATCATATATATATATATATATATATATATATATATATATATATATATATATATATCAAAAGGACTTGATTGATCACCGATGGGATGCTGACGCAAAGAGCACTCGCTGATAAGGGAAGGCAAGCTCGCTTACTCCGAGTCGGCAATGCGGTTCGACATAGAAGTCACACGATTCCACAATAAATGAGGCGAGTTAATGTGAAGGAAGACACACTACTTTTTAGCTGCTTCCTGGAAGGAGAGGCCATGTGAATGTCGACTCCAGACCGAGACCCAGTCTTCCCATCACCCATAGACGCCAAACTAAGACCGAATCCTTCGCCGGGCTTCCCATGTGCTTGTGTTTCCATCCAACGATTCATTCGGCGACACCATTCATTCCCTCCGGCGATTAATACTATAAGCCTCAATCATCATGCATGCGCTGATTACAGAATCTTCTGATTCCAAACCAATCCATCTCATTACACCTCCATGAGAGTATATTTGAGTGAAAAAAAAATATGATCATACAAAAAATTTACAGAGAGACCAACCCACCGCCTTATATTGTTACGACAGAATAAATACGGACAAAGTTGAGGAATTATTGGAGCCGAAAATATTTTTGATTAGAACGGGTGATGGGACCGGCGGAGGCCGTTCACCGGAGCGAACAGCCCGAAGAGCTCTTGCCGGTACGGTAAGAACGACCGCCGCGGTCCCTTCACCGCCTTCTCGCCTGACCCCTTTCCGTAGTAGCCCCTGGGGGCGGTGACCACAGCCGTCTCCGTCACCCGCCCCGCTTTCTTCGCCCCCTTCCCTGCCGCCGCCTTAGGACCTGACGCCGTCTCGAGGAACACGAACTTCTCCTTCCCGTCGCTGTGGCTCCGGCCGACCATCAGGTCCCTGAACCGCCAACGCAGAGATGACCCGGTGGAGGCGCTCTTCTTGCACCGGTCCGGCGCCAACACGCAGTCCTCTCCGGCATCCACCGGCTGCGACGACGAGGACGCTGGCCGTGCCACCCTCTCCTCGATCAGGAGCTGTCGGAGCGGAATCTGTTCGGCCACATCCGTCGCGTCTGCTGCCGCTGCCGTCTCCCCCGCGTCGGAGGAGGCGAGGTTGAAGACGGGGTAGGCGGGGATGATCCGACCGCCGGAAAAGATCTCGTCGGCGGTGACCGAGGGGAAGGCCTCGGGGTCTTTCACCACGAACGCGAACTCGAAGTCCTCGCTGGAGTCGTCGTCGTCGTCGTCATCGTCGTCTGCGGCGGCGGCGTCCTTGTCCGCAGCCTCCAGCATCTCGATCTGGCGAGCAGGATCATGGCGGACGGCTGGGATGAAGCCGTCGCCGGCCGGGACGTCCTCCTCGGCGGCGGAACCGCGGCTTCCAAAACCGAGGGAGTCAGCGAGTGACGGCTTGTCGGGGCGTTCCATCGTCATCTCTCTTCTTTCGCTGTGTTGTTAGCTTCGTCGATTGGGATTTCGCGGCGCTTATAAAGAGCGAGGCGTGGCTGAGATCACCAGCGGACCGAGCCTTTGGTCGTCTCCAACATGGAGGCTTCCTCAGTGTTGTCCGATGTGTTGGGCTCCACCCAAGGATTGTACCATACGTCGATCAAATCGAATCTGGACGGTTCTTCTTTCGATCGTAGAGCAATCAACGGAGGAGGATTTGGTTGGGGGGTGAAATCGGAGGATTTTAGTAAACGAAGGGCGACGCTGACCGCAAGCGGAAGCAGCGAGCGTTTCTGTTTGCTGTGTGTTCTCACGCACATGCGATGGTTTCTAGAACGTCAAGGCGATTCGTGTGGGTTGTGTTGAACCGTCCATACGGAGCTTCTCTCTGCAGACGAACGATCGCCGTCCGTTTCTGCAATTTGGGGGGTAATTGCTCTTTTGCGTGTGGCTGCTATTCATTGGCTATTATCCCAACCCGTTTCCGATCCATGGACAGCCCATCATTAACGTCCATTTGGCTCGTCTCAAACTATAACCGGCGTGACAGCTAAAAACCGCATTCCATTTCTCGTTCTTCTTTTTCTTTCCCCCCCTCCGCGAGGGAAAGAAAGATGGGATCTCGAAGCCCTCAATCCGATCGCGCCTCCTCTCCCGCCCTCGCCCGTGCATCTTTCTTTCTCCTCTCCTTATGGCCGCTCAAACCCTCCAAATCCCCACACCTTCAACCCTCATCGTCGTTTGTTTCCGACGAGAAGGGCGGTGCCAAGAAGATCTCGGCTCCAAGCCCCTTTCAAGCCTAATCCCTTGCGGATCGATTGCGCCGCCGAGAAGAAGAAGAAGGGTTTCCCCGATTTACTCTCGACGAAGGCGAGCGCTTTGTCTGGGCACTGGTACATCGACGGGTGAATAAACTTATTGCACTGGACGCGCTGCTATGTGAGTTGTCTTGTATCTTTCCTCTACTTGATGAATGGAGTTTGGCTATTTCGTTAACTTCTGTCGTGGAGGCCAATTATCTGGGGACAGAGGGCATGCATCTTTCTCAATGTTGATCTTAATTAAAGAAAATGACATATTTATTTAGCCTAAATTCTACGATAGATTTTCTGCCATAGCGATTGTTACTGCTGAGAATGAACTCGTGGGATGTAGATAACCTTGATGTGTTTACAGAGATTTGCTTATGGATTTACAGACTAGCGTATTTGGACTTACATAGAATTTGTAGCTTTTTAGAGTTGAGTAGTGAGATGTACCCAGAGGAACAGTGTAACTAGATTGATCAGTTCATACGGTGGAATTGTTTATACAATCTATTATGTATTTACTGTTCTTGTTAAATCAAGAAATGGGTTTCTTGTACAGACTATATTCTTTTTCTGTCCTAATTCTAAGCAAAACTTATAGTTATAACTAAATACATTGGATAATTCTTGTTCTGTAATGAATTTACATCTCTGCAAACTCTGGTACAACGAAATCAAGATTTCACTGAAATTGAGTCCTTATTGGCTCAATGACTTGCATCAGACTATACCGAAAGCCTTTCTTAGGTTCACGCTGGGGATTTCTTATTCACTTATTCACACTGTTATAGAATCTTAATTCTTTTTCATAATTCTGATAGCTGGTACTTGATTATTATATTGCTGATAGGGGCTTTCCTTACAATGTTAAAGAATGTTACTTCTTAATAGTTGTAGTAAATAGAATATTGCTTACAAGTTTGTGCATGTTTTGTGAATAGTAATGTGGACCATCACCGGATCCCATCAGAACTCCGAAGTTAAGTGTGCTTGGGCGAGAGTAGTACTAGACTTACCAAAAAAAAAAAAGTAATGTGGACCATGAAAATTGGGGGGAGTTGACTGTACTGGTTACGCATGTCCACCCATTGCTTGCAACCATAGATTGGACTCTAATTATGGAGATACCAAAACTAAAAGAAAAGCTGAAGGAATTGGCATGGTGGATCTCAAGTTGTGGCTGCAAGGAATGTTTGTTTGGTTTCTTAAAACTTAAGAGACATCGCTTTAAATGGGATCATGTAATATTCCAGCCTTGTTTGAAGATGCTAATTGTCATACTCCACAAATAACCAGAGCTACAAAAGATGGAGCTGAAGTCCTCCAAGGAAGACTGAAAACGGGCACAGCCATTCGCCCTGCAAAACTTGGTGTGACCTTGAGCTACAAGATTTAACGACCTATCAAAAAAGCTAAGATGGACAACATGAAGCTAGGAAGCCAACAACTGTAGATATGGTTGATGAGTTGGAGGGAGTTGCTATATACTTTGAGGTGTTGCAGATTGAAGCAGTGCGCTTGTTTGAATCCTTCAAGCAAGGCGCGAGCCTCAGCCATGAGCGCTGATGAGGAATGAAAGGGAAAGCCACCCTCCAAGGTAATGCGGCCATCCATGTCCTTAGGAACGAATCCATCACCTACAAGATTAGTGTTTGGGTCAAACGAGCCATCACATTCAAGCCTCAAGGGAGAAAACTTTCTGTGGTCGATGGAAGCCCCACTCCAAGCAAGCCCCCTTGGCACATCAGTGGGATAGTGGTCATTTGTGTTAACAACAAGCCTACAAAAACAAGGGAAACACTTGGGTACAGTGGTTGCAAAAGCGACAGTCACTACGGTTCAGCTAGAGGTGCCACGGACGATTGGCAATGGAGCTTTTGATCCAAAGACACTGTGTATAGCACAGCCAGACCCCTCGAAAAGGCAAGAGCCTGCCTTTCTGTCATCAAATAAGTCAAAAGTAATTACAATTTTTTTGTGAACAAGAGCCCAGAAGACAATTGCCAAGTTTCCCTTTGAACAGAAGTGAGAAGCAAAGTCGCTAAAGAGGTGATAAACAAGGCAACATTCGGGTTGGCCATGGAAGGGTCAGCCATAGGGAGTCGATTCCAAAGAAGCTTTTAAAGAGAGTTTTGGAATGTAGGCGCTACCGAGAGCTGCCACATCACCTTCCAGCCTTCCCAACGTTGTTCCCCACCCTGTAGCACTATGTTGGATTCAGTACCGTCTACCGTCCACAGAAAGGAGGTTGAACAGGAAGTAAGTTGTTTCAGTTTTCATGCCCCTGTAATGATCTTTTGTTTTTTCTTCTTTCCTCTTGCATCTCGTAGAACTAACTGAAAAAGTTTTGTACGGTTCATTTCATATTTTGAATTCTAGCATTTGAAACCAACCTTTGTTACTTTATGCAGATCGACTCTGGCCATTTGTCTGATTGGTAATGAGATCGTGGAGCCAGCAGAGGATGAAGTTCCCCCTAAATGGAAAAGGCCTCTGAAGAAGATGAGGATGCAGATGATCTTTTGTCGAATGCAAGCGACCAGAGCGAGAGGAGATTGATAGCATGTACGAGTCTGGGCATCCTCCTATTGAGGAATTTGACTATTATGATCTCCATCGAAGCGCTGATAAGGACTATGGCACTTGCAATTGGTTGTAATAGAGAGAGAGAGAGGACCTTCACCCATGTGGACACGTTAATGATGACGAGGGTGGTTTGGATGCATGATATCGTGTGGTGATGTTTTTGATGACGTAGTAGTGTTGTGATGATGGTGGCTCCAACCAATGATGACAATAGTGATGATGATCAATCCAATATAATTGGCAAGTGGAAGTTTGACACATGTTCTCAAGCGTCACCATCACCATCTGTTAGTCCTGAAGACTATGAACGCGTCATGAATGACATGAGGCCCAACGTGATAAGTCCAGATCACATACAGAATAAGAAAAAGAATTACAAGTCTAACCGAGCATATTTCTCAGAAAATGTTCTCTATATCCCTTATGTTTGCAACTTTTATTACTTCCCGGCGTGATAACATCTGCATAGAAGAAATGCTTTTGTTTAGGAAAAAAAAAGAAAAAAAAAGAAGGTAAATGCAAAGAAGGTACGACGTACTGGCGTCCAGAGATTCTTTACCGCCTGTGGCGTGAATGATCTCGACCCAATCCTGATTGATCCTGCGAACTAAAAATCAAAGGCTCTCCCCGGAACAGCCGCGCCGTGTGCATCAACAGTGGTTCGGCTGTCATGTAGACCGGGGGCTTGAGCTCTCTGATAGTCAAATTACGCCGGACTTACATTCTCAAGCTCTGCCCGTCTTGGGGGTCTGCAAGTCGGATCTGGGTTTCGGTTTAGCGGACGTCCGCACCATGTCGATCGGACAGGGAAAATGGAACATTGCCTATTTCGCAGATTGTTGGAACAGCAGTTCCCACCTCCAATACTGGATGACGTCCGAGAGAAAGGAACGGGAAAGTTCGCGATCGACGCACAGGGAGGAGGACGAGCCGGATATTAAATCCTAATTCCCCTTTCCTGTTGCCTCATTCATCGGCGCCGCCTCCTGCACCGCTGACCCAACCAAACCCACGGTCGACGCCCGCCACACCCACCACGCCGCTGCCTTGCCTCACTGCTTCAATACGAGACCAAAATGATCCGGCCCAACCTATCAATAGCGGGTTTGGCACGCCTTGGATTGAGAGTTGCCTCGAATCGTAAGTGCTCGTCTGCTCTGTGCCGCCGACAGCGTCAACATTTCTCCGACACCCTGAACGCCTCCACCCGTTGCTCTCTCTTTTGTCGGGGCCGCCATTTCTCCTTTCCCCATTTCCTCCACTCCACTGGGTGGTGCAGCTCCCTCATCGACCTCCGCTCCGCTTCGCTCTCTGCCCAACTGGACCACTGCACCGCCCAATGACTGATTGAGGCCTAGCCAACCTTCCCAAATACCGTGAGTGAGCCAAATAGAGCAGGACAAAGATGAGCCCAATGGGCTTTAGCCATATAACATAAAGGAGGCTGACACGGCCACTCCATGTCCTAAGGGTACGAGTACGACTCGTGAGCTTACCGCCAATTGGTCTGACGGCAAAACAACCAAAAAAAATTTGTTTTTGGGGCATGAAACCCTTCGACAAGCGATCTTATTCCCACCGGCGGTAACCGAATGATGTAACCAAAATTGGCACGTGTTTATTCTGCCATGAATCACCTCTAAACCCCCATGTCCGTGACATCCGCCCCCTCCTCCGTCCCGCCGACAGCGCTGCCCCCACCCTCGTCGCCGACCTCGTTCTCCCCCACCGTGCTACCTTACGATCGACCACCCTCGTCGCCATCCTCTTTTTCCCCCGCCGCGCGATATTGTATTGACTACTACGGGCTCCCGATCGCCCCGTGCTCTTTCACGACCTCTCTGGCCATGTCTCATGACGCTGCCATCTCCACCGCCGCCGCCATCTTCCTGCTCGCCGCCACAATTGAATCGAAGGGCAGGTAACTAAGATGGGCCCATGGGTTTTAGCCCTTTAACCAGGAAACAACGCTTCAGCGGGCCACACTGATCCGAGTTGATACGAGTACCGCCCCGTTTGGTTACCGTGTGTCAGTTTGGCGTCAAAATAGCCCAAAAATTTTTTTTTGGGCCCTCAAACCTTTCATAATCTCGTTCTTAACTTAACCCTCGGTGACCCGATCTGGACGAGCATCTGAGATTACTCATGAGAATTCACGAATCTCAAAGCACATGCGATCCCATCCGGCACCACCGCCTTGTTTCTTTGATGCTGCCATCTCCGCCACTGCCGATATCGCCGTAGTCTTCTTGCGCACCACCACAATAGAGTCGGCGGGCAGAGGGTAGCGACGATGGGCCCGTGTGCTTTATATAGCGCCCTTGAACCATGAAACAATGCTTCACCGGGTCGCTCTATTCGAGTTGATACGATGACCGCGCCGTGTGCTTACCTTGAGTCAGTTTAGGGTCCAAATAGCCTCAAAAAAATATTTCGGGCCCTTAAACGCATCAGGATCTCGTTCTTAACTTAACCTACGGTGACCAGATCTGGACGAGCATCTGTGATTATTTATGAAAATTCACGAATCTCAAAGCATCGACCCATCCCATCCGTAGCACCCGCCCTCTCCTACTTGCATGCGGCAGCGCCGCCCACGCCCACGCCGCCGTCTGTTCCTCAACCGGCGGCGCTACCTTTCATCGCCTACTCGGGTCTCGCTTCATCCCATCATCGTCGAATTTGACGCCTGCGTCGGACTTACTCGTAGCTGTGTAGATAAATGCACCCATCAGCCGCCGTAGTTAACGACAAAGGGCAAGTCCTTCGCCTAAAAAGTGGCGGCGCTGAGCTTGAATGAGTTTGAGTGACGGCGGCAGCGCCTCCTCCGACAATCATGACCAGATCATGCTAACTAGGATAGTGATCTAATATCAATCACCATCCCCGACGAACAGGAAGGTCTTCGCACGCACCATCGAGTCAAAACCAAGCTGGGCCCAGGTCAACTCTACTTTTATATTCAGAGCCCGGTCCACTCGACCCATATCAAGGGGGCCACGAAGACCTTTTGTTCGTCTACCGCCTATCATACTGACGCCAAAGAGAGCCAAAAAAAAATTTCTTTTGTCCACAAACCCTTCAGGATATCGAGTTCTATATTCGCCATGGTGACGAGAATCGATCCATAGGATGATTTTTATTTTCTTTGTCGACTCTCAAAATGATGCATGATCATGCACGAAGCATTAAGCATCGACTCGTACACATCTCCGCTGCGGCCGCCGCCGCCGCCTGTTCATCCACTGGTCCGTGCTCGTCCAGGACCCTCTCCCTCTAGCTCACGATAGACAGATGCGACGCCCGTGTCAGCTTCTGTCAGTTGCAGAAGAATTCGCCTCGAGCAACACCGTGCTGCCACCGTCCACCGCCGCCTGCGTCATCTCACATCCAAAGACGACGGGGTCGAGCTTTGGATGCAAGCTGAGTCATCGAACCTGTTAACCACCGGGTTTGGAGCCTCCCTATAGTCGGTCTATGCAGATGAGTTGGACAATAGCATCAATGGCTGATAGCGTAGCTCGGCTCCGTTTCCTACGACTGAAGACGAGCGAGCGTTAAACAGATGAGCCCTCGCTCCAACGGGCAACGGAACCTTCGCCAACAAGAGACCTCGCTCCAAGGACCCACGCTTGGACTGGTGGAGTCGGAAACATTAATTTTAGATCAAAAGATGAGTCCACGCTACAGCTGCGTCCTAAAACCCCGACCTTTTCACCGAAGCGGTCTATCCTTCCAAATTATAATGTAATCTTCTTTTTAACTCATCAGATCTCACTCCGAGACAACATGCCTGTTTATAATGCATAATATATCCAACATGCCTGTGATCTAACATGCCTGTGAACGCGTAATAGCAACCACCACCACCACAATGGGTGCCACCTGTGTTGATTATTTGCATTAAAACTAGAAACAGCTACCTTCCGGGTGCGGCTCGGGTGGAGCTGAGCAGAACAAAGAAATCTCATGTTTAAGTCACCGACACAAATTGATAGCCACTGTCAATCGTTCAAGCAGTCCATGTATCCCAACAACATGATTCAAACAAGTGTAAATTATCCAATTTCCTGCAAAGAAATCATATCAGACCGACTTCACTTGGCGGTGAAATGTATGTGTATGTTAAACCTCATCATACTGGAAAAGCAATACTCACCATGTCGAGAGAATCAATTCAAATCTAGAAATTTTGCATCAATACAAGTCCATCATACGGGTGACCAACTTGAGCCAACGAATAAAAGTAATCCACATCAATGCAACACGGGGCAAATAACAGGTTTTAAACTGGATACTTACCATAGCAGGATTCAAACTAACAAGGAACCGTTCTTCAGCAGAGAGCGACTGTTCTAATGACCATACTTCTGGAACTCCCACTCACTGTTATCTGCAGATAAAAATAGCTTTTTTTTTTAATCAGCGGCAGCACAAGCTACATGCAGCAGTAAAATCCGAGGCCGAATAACAAAATAATGGTTACCCAAAGGACAAACTTGACGAGTCTTGAGCCAGCGACTGATACAATGGAAATGGAAGGCATGATTACAGACACCTGAAGCACATCAAACACACAAAGTTCAAAAAGTGCAGTACTTCAATATTTTGAGCAGAGGACAAGATCGGATACATCAACTGAAGTCTTTTCAGGTGCTACGGATAAGCCACAAAAGAAATTAGGCACTCTTCTTTCTAACCAGGGTAATGGTATTCAATAGTCAGGTTAGAATGAGGAATATATACCAATTCAAATGCTCAGAGAAAAAATATATATTAATAGAAAGGAAATATTTAGGCATATTAGTTGAAAGAAAATACCAGGTTAAAGGCACGAAAAGAAGTACAAGTTTCATCACCACTGTGTTTGCATCTTGGTACTAGTTATCTTGTGTACATCAAACTGGTACCAGAGCAAGTTTGAAAACTTGGTAAAAGAATATGGCTTAATAAGCGTAGATATTGCTTCGTTTACGGAAGAAAATTCTGATTCCAGTCTTCCTACCACAAAAATTCTAAACCCCCTCACCTTCACTCTGTTTATTCATACCATTCTATTGGTGCTTGAATCAATTTGGTGCCAAGCCAGCACCACAATGTTCTACCATCAGGGTTGGTCCTTAGTAGAACTATAGTAACGGATATGAGAAACAAAAGAGAGAAAATTGCAAGCAGCAGAAGAAGTAATATGAAAATCAACATACAGATCAAAAGTCAGAATGTCTAAAGTACCTTTCCACAGCATTTGGGTATTATAGGGCATGTGAAGAAAATTATAGAAAATAGAAAGCAAATGTGAAGAAATCTGCATCAATTTCAGAAATAAATTAAAAATTCAAACTATAAAAACTGGATGACAGGCAAACACAATGACACCCATTGCATGATATTAAAAGAATTTTCTGCTTCTTCACTTGCTAATCCTCACAAAAATAAAGTTTAAAGAAAGTTTACATATATGGATGTTGTCAAAAGCAAAGTTTTACAGAACTCACTGATCCAGCATCTACTGATCCAGCATCTAAATACGCCAGTAACTTCCTAAATCCATTTGTCATTAATGCTGAAGTATAAAAATGGCCACATATTGTTGTCAATGTTAATTCTATACCCAAGATTGAAGAAATTGAATCTCAATATATGTTTTTGTGTTTTTTGCTTAAAAAGAAGATCAGATAGCAAATTGATACATCCTCGTAATACATCCCAATCCAAATGGACTTATCTTTTTCTTTTTGTTTAATTAATTCTAGAATAGATTTCAACTCCTCTTTTATCAATTAAATATTGAGTTTGTATAAAAATAGCCTATCTCATCATTAATTTGGGCCTTATATTCTATTGAAATGAAAATATGATAAGAGCTTATAATTAGCAGTTCCGGATGATATAATAGGATCCTTATATTGTACAACGTTTGTAGTATTTGAGTTGTTAACCTAAAATAAAACAGATTGCACCATAATGACAATAAGAATGAATTTTTTGGGTAATTAGGCCTTGAATTCTCCGTATTCTTCTTTGAATCAGGTGTTCCTTTCCAAATTTTAGTATTCTTCCAATTCATAATATCCTAACCCTCTTACACTTTCACTCTTATTATACATATCATAATTAAACCAAATTATCTCTTGGTTTGGTTATCTTTTGCAAGAGTATGTTGTTTTTTGCCTAGTCATGGTTGCTATATCAAATAACAATTGTGGGCTTACCCTACCATGCTACTCTATTTGTTTCCAAAGATATGGCCATAGTTGTGAGAAAAACCATGTATGCCAGCAAATAGAGAAGCAAGCAATTAACCATAAAATTGTGGAACTGATTGGTTGCAAAAAGATGCAATGAAATTATTGAATCATGCTTCATAAATTTAATGCTAAAAAAAAAAGAAGAAAAAGAAATAGACATGAGCAGGAAAAGGTGTCAACAGTGATTTAAAAAGGCATTCGGGAACTCATCTAAGCGCTCGGGCGAGGCGAGGCCCAAGCGTCTCGTTTAACGATCAGGCAGTGCATTTCGTTGAAGCGTCGCCCAGGCGCTCGCCCAAGCCCAGGTGCCGAGCGCTTCAAGCGAGTGCCCGATTGATATAAGATGATCAAACTGCTTAAATATGCGTTAGTCGGTTCAATCGAACCAGCTAACGCACGCAATTATATCATTGCATGACCCCAACTCCCAACCCAACTAACGCACGCAATTATATCAGTGCACGACACCGACTCCCAACCCTACACACACTTCTCTCTCTGTTTTCGTCGCGAATGATTTCTCCCTCTACGTTCACCACTGACAATTTCTCTCTCTGCCTCCGCCGTCGACGGTTTCTCCCGCTACCTCCAAGTCTTCTTCTGTCGCCGACCGAGTCTCCTCAGCTTCCGCTGCTGTCCGTTGTTTGCCAGTGCTGTCAGCTGCCACTGTCCACTACCTGTTGCTATCCATGACACGACTTCATTACCGCTGCTACTGTCTGCAACTCCGCTGTCGCTATTGCTATCTGCAACTCCACATCTTCTCACCACGACTTCTCACCGCCAACTTCTCACCACGACTTCTTTAGTCTCTACTCTTCCCTACTGTTAACTAGTAAATATACTATTAACAGTATATTATTAATTACTGTTCAAAATAATCTTTATTTATTAGATTAATAATATACTATTTAGATTTTAACACTACTAATCTTTGTTTTTAATTTAATATCATATTTTTATTTAAATAATTATATTTATTAATTATATTATATATTTTTTGTATTTTAATATTTTAGAGCACTTGAGCACCAAGCATTTTGAGACCTTGGCACTTAGCACTTTTTAAATCACCGGATGTTAAAGGAAACCTCCTAAACAAACAAAAAATAAAATGACGATTTCCAACTTCATATAAGTTGAGTCTACAATCCCTTTAATCTTTCCAGAAGAGTAAACAACCAGCTAAGCTTTAGCCTAGGTTGATTCAACATTTTACTCTTAATCTTGAGTATATTAGAGTTCATCATGAGGTGATCAGAACAAGGGTTGAGATGGGCACAAGGATAGAGATATGCAGGGCACAATAAAACTGAAGTTCAGTGGAGGACAATCACAGCCTAGTAAAGGAAAAATGAGATGCCCATGAAAGACTTTTCAAGTTTGGTGAAAGTATCATGTTTCTGCCCCCAAAAAATAATGACAAATGCCGGATGCCAATACAACCACACAAAAAACCTAAAAAAACCCTGCTCTTTACTACTGCTTCATATATTCTATTATTTGGTCTCATGACATATGATCTGTGATAATATGAGATTCATCACTTTAGGACTTTTATTCATTTCATATAACTTCGAACTTGAATAGGTTCTTAGACTTTATGGATGATGATTTTTTTATATTTTAATTGAACCTCATAAGCAGCCACGTAAGACATGTTTGTTATGCAACACCATGAAGTTCCTCATACCGTAATTACTAATTAGAACATAAATTTAAACACAATCACAAGACTAGCCTGCCTCAATTAATCTTCAGTATAGAGTATTAACAGAAGCAAAATGCTTTACTTCCAGAGTATGCCTTCCCTTTTCACACAATGAATGAATCCCATGAATCAATGATAGCTTATCCCTAGATAGCACCGGTCAGATATGTAAATTGACAATTAATCTCTTACATGATACTAACATTTATAATAACTCAAAGATCATTGGTTATGAATCAGCATCATGACAGATGGATCAAAGAATAAAAAACCTTGCAGAAGTTGCCAACTTCGGCACCTATGAGTGTGCCAAAATAAGTTGAAATTAACATGCTGTAAAAGCAGATTTCCAGATCCTGCTCCTTTCATCTCTCTTGGCATCAACTAAGAAAAATTATTTGATCGGTATGCAGTTCTCTTTGAGTTACTTTTCAGAAATATTTACAACATTATGTGATGCTGACTAAACGAACGAAAAATGGAAAAAGCCTTCAAATTGTGCTGGTCAATTTGTCGGATGAACTATTGCCTGAACTAAGGTGCAAAAACCAGTATATGCAACCAAAACAGTGAATAATCATTTCGACAACATAACATAAAATTACATGATCAAACGTACAGGAAAGATATCTCTAATTTGTTGTTTACCAAATTTTCATAAAGGGGAAACTATATCATATGATCATTCAAAAAGAAACTAAAGATAGTGCATACCCCAAGCCACCGTGCACTCTTCACTGGTGGCACTCGCCTGATTAGCCTGGCACTCGATGCCTGCAAAGGATTCAAGAACATGACCGTCAAAACCCGGAGCAAATAACAAGTTCAAGAACCCTAACCCTAAATACAAACAAGAATCAGCACACAAGGCAAGGAAAATCAAGAAACGGCGCGAGGGTAAAGGCGACTCACAGAGGTCCATGATGTGGTTCCTGCAAATAGCACAGTTATCCACCACGATGTCTGCAGCGATTCCATCAATCGGTCAACCAAACCAAGACATCCAAGAAAAATGGGGCAAAAGCCGAAACCCAGAACGAGAGAATCCACACGGACTGCTAAGCGTTTGTGGATCGGGCACATACCCCAGGCCCAGAGGGCAACGGCGTTCCACTTCTTGATCTCGAACCTCTTTGGCTTCTTCGAGGTGGAGGAGGACGCCGCCGCAGACGGCCCAATGGCGCCGCTGGACCCTTCGCCGGCAGGGACCATATTGATGTCGGTGTCAAGGGAAGCCATGGATCGGAGGAAAGAGAACGACGAGGGGAAGTACGGAGGGTTTGGAGACGGCAAAGTAGGAGGTGGAAAAAAAGAAGGGCCCCCTTATCTCACCTTCGCTTTAAATAGCCTAAGAGGGGACTCCTATATTGCAAGGTGATGATGCTCGGCCCACAACCGTCGAATGGGTTCGGACCAACATGGGTTCGCTATTTTATCGTGAATTGGGGCACACGATGGAAGTGAAGATTGAGCTCCATCCGAACTGCAATTGAGCGAATCGATGCGATTGGGATTCCGACAACAGCGCCACCAGATTCTCCGAGGAGAAAATGCGTTCAACCATGTCGACATGCGAGCTTCATGTGTTGTCACCGATGGCTGAAAAATCATGGAAGGGCACACCGGTTTTTGCGCTTTGTCACGTGGAACAGCGCTCGTCAACGTCTGCGTGCGTGCCAATTCTGTCAGACGTGAGTTGACTCAACTCAGCAGCATCCGACTTACGTATTGCGGAATCTTAAATGGCGATCGATCGTAGAAACAGCGGTGAGAAATAGCGAGTCCACTGAGAAGTCGTACAGATAGTTGCGACAAAGGAATAGAATCCTATGGGCTAAATTTAACACATTTCTCGCTGGCGATACATCGAAGTAAAATCATCATATTTCTTTCAGATTAAAGCCGATATCACAGCAGGTTTGTCTTCCAATCCACGTCTACCGATCAGTTCTTGGATCAAGTTTTCCACATCACCGTGGGAGGAGCCACCCTCCTCGGTAGCCCTCTTGGCCATTAGGGAGAGCTTCCTGACCCTCCGCCTCATTCTCTTCGCCTCCTCATCGCCTCCATCCATCAACTGGCTGATGACCCTCTCTATCTCTGCTGCTTCGAGCGAGGGCCTCTCTTCTGCGTCTACCGTGGACTGCTTCGCTCCGACGGCCACCCCGATCCTTAGCACCTCGGTGATCAGCTTTTCATTGAAGAACTGGTCCGCGAAGAGGGGCCATGTGACCAGGGGCACGCCCGAGCTCACAGCTTCCAAGCACGAGTTCCACCCGCAGTGCGTCACGAATCCGCCGACAGCCGTGTGGTTGAGGAGTAGGATCTGGGGCGCCCAACCCTTCATGATCATGCACCTCCCTTGCGTTCTCTCCGTGTACCCATCGGGCCACCAGTCATCACTGCATTCCCTGACCACCCAAATGAATGGGTGTCCGCAGGCCTCCAGGGCTAAAGCTAGCTCATGGAACTGGGCCTTCGTGAAGGTGCCCAAGCTCCCGAAGCACACATACAGCACGGAGTCCCTGTCCTTCTCATCCAGCCATCGGAGACACTTACCTACCTCCATGGTGGGTATATTAATACCTCGCCGGCGCTTCTCCTTCGTGTGCTTGTTGCACAAGGAAACAGGGCCGACGTGCCACGTCTTCCTCCCGACCACATCCCTTAGATGGTCGGCGAACTCGCTCTCCAGTTCGTAGAAGCTGTTGACCACCACGCCGAAGCTCTTTGGCTCACACCTGGCGATCTGCTCGAAGATTTCCAGAATGACGGGGCCGGCTTTTGCCACATCGGCCAGCTGCGACCGTAGCATCTCGACCTGCCGAGGGAAGTTTGGAATGACGATCGACTCGACGTCGGGCGGCGGGAATGGCTTGTCGATCAGGCTCGCATTGGCGCAGAGCGCGAAGGTACTGACGCCATGGAACACTAGACGGGGAATGCTGAGCTCCTCGGAGACGTCGAAAGTCCATGGGAGGAGCCAGTCGGTGACGACGGCGTCAGGGAGAAGGTCGGCGAGGACGCAGCGGAACGGTTCTTGGAGCATGACGACGGCGGTAAAGAAGGTTGGGTGCTGGACGAAAGAGACGTAGGAGAGGTTCTCGCAGCCGTCGGGTAAGCCGACGGTGGTCGAGGGGAAGGGGATGAGCCGGAGCTGGATGGGGTACCGGTATGAGCGGTTGGCCAGGTCGATGGCAGCTTCGACGAGCGGCAGGTTGGCGGGAGTGGTGAGGAGGGTGGCTCGTACGCCGTGAGAGGCGAAGAGCTTGGCCATGTCGACCATGGGAAGGATGTGGCCGGAGGCCATGAAAGGAAAGAACAGGATGCGGAGGGGGTGTGCTTCTGAGCCCATGATCGAGCCAATTTGTGAGGTGAGAGACGAGGGAAGCCTAGATCTATATGATCGAGGCCACGGGGCCCAGACTGTGGCAGGTACGTCCCTCCTACCCCATCGCCGCAAGTTGGAAACCACCATATTCGACTCAAAACGATCTCCGGCACACCGATCGATGACCGCAGCGATGAGAGTCGGGTTTGCAGGGGAGAGTCCGAGGCCGCTACTTGCAAGAAGAGGGTCTGATGAGTGCGCCAGCCTGTTTCTGAATAAGAACTAAAAAGCTGAGCCACGTGATATATATATATACACACCCACGTCACTGATCACAGAGATCCATGTCTTTTTCCTTTGACTTAATCGCTTCGCAAACGTGGCCTCGACTGTTACAGAAAAATTGTAACAGTAGAGATATCATAATGCATGCACGCATAATATTATAACACCAAGATTAGCAACGAGCATATGGTGGCTGATGGCAAGCACAATAATAGCTAATGTAGCTGACTCCTACTGGGATCTCGAGTTTGGCAGCCTCCGTTTGTTGGTCAATTCTTGGATCAAGTTTTGCGTATCAATGTAAGACGAGCCACCCTCCTCGACGGCGCTCTGCGCCATGAACGACAACTCCCTCACCCTCGACCTCATCCTGTTCGCTTCCTCACCGTCATCCATCAGACGCCTTACCGTCCTCTCTATCTCTGCTGCTGTGATCAAGGGTCTCTGCTCCGGGACCACCGTGTGCTGCTTCGCTCCGATGGCCACCCCGATCTTGAGCACCTCGACGAGCAATTTCTCGTTGAAAAATTGCTCCGCGAAGAACGGCCAGGTGACCATGGGCACGCCGGCGGTCACGGCTTCCAGGCTCGAGTTCCAACCGCAGTGCGTCACGAAGCCGCCTACGGCCGTGTGGTTCAGTATCAGGATCTGCGGCGCCCAGCCTCTCAGGATCAGGCACCTTCCCTCCATCCTTGCCATGAACCGCTCCGGCCACCATTCGTCGCGGCATTTCTTGACCGTCCAAATGAACGGGCGGCCGGAGGCCTCGAGGCCTAAAGCTAGCTCGCGGAACTGGGCCTCCGTGAACGTGCCCATGCTCCCGAAACATACGTACAGCACGGATCCCTTCTCCTTCTCACCCAGCCATTTGAGGCACTCCTCTCCGTCGATGACGGGTTTGTTTCCTCTGCGCGACTGCTGCTCCGCTCGCGCGTTGCACAAGGACACGGGGCCGACGTGCCATGCCTTTTGTCCCAGCACGTTCCTGAAGTGGTCCGCAAACTCCGCCTCCAGCTCGTAGAAGCTGTTCACCACCACCCCGTAGCTCTTCGGCTCCCACTCTGCAATCTGATGTATAATTTCCGTGAAAACGGGATGCATCTGTGTCTCGTCAGGCATCTGCGACCGCAGCAGCTCTACACGGCGAGGAAAGTTGGGAATGGTGATGGTGTCTTCGTCGGTGGGCAGCTGCTCGAAGAGTAGGCTTGCGTGGGCGCAGAGGGCGAAGAAACTGATGCCATGGAAGACCAGGCGTGGAATGTTGAGCTCCTCAGCGATGCTAAATGTCCATGGGAGGAACCAGTCGGTTATGGCGGCATCAGGGAGAAGTTCCGTGAGGACGCGGCGGAAGGGTTCCTGGAGCATGGTGACGCCGGTCATGAAGGCGGGATGTTGGCAATATGGGACGGAGGAGATGTTCTCGCAACCCTCGGGGAGGCCGACGGCGGTCGAGGGGAAGGGGATGACATGGAGTTCAATGGGGTATTCGTAGGAGCGTTGGGCCAGTTCGATGGCAGCTTCCAGGGACGGCGCGCTGGCTGGGGTGGTGAGCATAGTGGTTCTGACGCCACGCGCGGCCAGGAGCTTGGCCAAATCGACCATGGGAAGTATGTGGCCGGGGGCCATGAGAGGGAACAGCAGGATGCGGAGAGGTTGTGCGTCCCAGTCCATGGATGGATGGAAGTCCCTTGCTCGCAGTTACAGGTAGTGAGTGAATAATCGAAGTGTATGGTTACTTAAAAATGGCTTTTATATTGTTCACGAACTGAAATAGGCTGTCATACACTCATTCCTTCCTCTCTTTCCGTCTCTTCGTCTTTCTATTTTTCCTCTCACTTTCTATTCAAGTATTAATCTTTGACTTTCGTGTCCTTCTTTCTCGGTTTCCAATGGTTTCATCTGTTTCTTGTACTTGGCTGGATTAGCTGTTTAAGCACTCAATGTCCTAAAATGGCTACCTTACGAAGGAGATTTAATGCAATAAAGCCATGAAGAGCCCAAAAGCTAGGCATTAATCGACAGTTATTTTCTCTTCTAGATGGTTCGATGTGTTATGTTAATGTTTATCGCACATATGTGAAACAACTCAGTGAAATAAGAAAAAATAGAGCTCAGTGTCGATCGTACCTCGGCGACCATCTTTGGAGCTTCCACTGTCATGCTTTCAAGGCAAACGGTTCCATCAGCAAGTACCTGCAAACACATGTTCTGAAACCATTCCAGTGCAAGGAATAGATTGGGTTCATTACTTCAGGCCCCGTAAAATCGTTTACTTAAAGCTCTAGATCGGTGACGAAATGACAAGACTGGCATAAACTAAAAGAAAGCATCTATGGTGGTCGAGCAGATAGCAATGCTGACAAACAGATACCATAAAACATCTTCAAAAACAGTTCACTGGAAACCATGAAAAAAGACATTGAAACTGAAGTACCAACTATCGGCCGAAACGAATGGCTAACTGGTTCGTTCGGAAACCATAAAGCATCAAGACCGAGGCTTCTCTTTCTTTTCCTTGAATAGTGCCAACAGGGACACGCCTGAGACCTTCACAACCTTAAACCTCACCCCAGGGATATCACCCACCGCATGGCCCTTACGTCCAAAACCAGCAATCAAGACTTCATCCTGCAAAAGCAATGCAACTCCCTTGGATTAGCAGAAGTTACAGAAGGCTATACTGATAAGATGGTTATATTATTTTTTTCTTTTCTTTTTAGTCTTGAAGCAAGATCAGCACCATGAATGTGCATGTACACACTCGCGATGCGACGATGCGTCTCGTGGCCCGAGACTGTTCCCATACCAGGTCTAAGGAAGACCAAACATGGTAATATCACTTTCACTAATTTTCTTGCTGAAAAGCAAATTAAGATCATTTTCCAGGAGAGCTCAATGCTAGAGAATTTCTAGAAAAATCAACAAATGAAACTTACATTTTCCTCGATGAAATTTAAGCAACCATCATTTGGCACAAAGGCTGCAATTTTCTTCCCGTTCTTTATCAGCTGAACTCTGGCACACTTTCGGATGGCCGAGTTGGGCTGCTTAGCTTCGATACCTCTGCAACAGGCAATCTAATGTCAGCCCTGCCAGTATAAGCAACCTAACCTGAAAGAAAGAGGAGAAAAAGAGTAACAGTTATGATCATATAGCTTACATCTTCTCAAGGACAATACCCTTGGCATGCGAAGAACCAGCGAAGGGCTTCTTCCATTCATTGCCGAGATGACTTTTCTTGTATGCTTTGTCTGCCCATCTCTGCCTTCTCCTGTGAGTTTTAAGCTTGCGCCCTGCTCCCATACCACGTGTCTTCCTGGAACCGAGCTAAAAAGTTAATGAAAAAGCTTTCATTTTGAACAAACATCTGTCTTTATCTTAGAGGCAGAATAGTTTCATGGTTTCTACTCCTTATCATCTGAAATGCAATCCAGCGGCCAGGTACCAAAAACCAGTGAGTTTGCCACAATACATGATCTTAAAGTTACTACTAAATAATTTTGTTGGTCATGTCATAGACATATAAACTTCCTCCTTCCCACAATATGAGGCTGAATTAACAAATCTAACACCCCTACCACTGAAGCCTTTGTTCTAACACAATCAAATCACATGGATCATAAACTTAAATTCCATTTCATGTTAAAGAGGATCAGTGCCAAGCTTGAGGACCCAATAAAATTAGGTTAAGGCTGAAGCCAATATAAACAAAAGAAGCCAAACATTAGCGTTGTTTTGTTTTACATGTTGCTAACTTGCAGTGTGAACATAAGACAGATACGGCCTATTAAGTTCAGAGAAGAAAAAAAAATCTATCGCAATCATACGCTTATTCAAACCAATACAGGACTCCAACAACTAGGCACAAATGATCAAGGAATGTTTTCCTGATCCAGAACGTCTAGGTAGGATACTTGGATGATTCCATGCAAATGACTCATCCAGATGTCCGGCATTTCCTTCCACATGAACTAGCAAGGCAACCTAATATTACGTTCTCTTCAACTTCTACCATAGTCAAACGGTTAGCATCAAAGATTAATCAGAACAGAGTACAAAACCCTTTTCACTCGTTTCGCAGAAATAGCGTCAGATACATGATGCAAGAGCTAATCTATAGTGAATTTACACATTAATAAAAAAGGTATGACCATATATCGAGGGACGATGTAAGACTGAAGAATTACAAGTCCACAGTTCAAAAATAAACAAAGAAATAAAAAAAAAGCACAATGCAAATGTTGATATTTAGATTTGGAATTGAAGAGTGCCTTATGATTACTCACTCAAAGAATTATTAACACTAAATGCAGCATATCTATTAAAATCAATAGTCATCGCTCATAACCTATGTTAACATCACATGGCTTGAATGTCCCAAGTAATCAAAACCCTTTCATTTTCTTCCCCAATTACCTTGAAAAGATAAAGCATTCAACCACCTAAAGCAGTAAAAGTCAACTTGAAAGTTCCAACGTAAACCACCAAAGATGACTCCATCGTCCATTAGAACCAGATCCCAAACCCAATCCAACTTATCCAAAGAACATAAGAAGTATAGCACCAGTGCATACACCGCAATGAGAGTTCAAACGGGGTATTAAAAAAGGACGAGGGAAGTGAAAACAACAAAGTAACACAAGTCAAGCTCTCGCGGAAACTCACCCCATCGTGCTGGATGTCGCAACGTCCTTCCTCTCTCACCTCTCCCTCGGCGTCTGGGGCTGGAAAGAATCCGAGTGCGGCGGAGCGTGGGGATGCCCTAGCTGCGCCCAAGCTATATATAATGATGGACCGAGCCGCCCTATACTCTTACAATCTGGCCCAGTTAGCATCTGACTCCCTGTGACGTGTCTCAGATAACAAACTATTAAGGGCGTCAGTCTGACCCGATCGGAGAAGGCCCAGCCCAACAGATGCGTCTTTGCACGTGAGTTGCACGTGTTCCCCTTTCTTTCAGAAGCCTGTAACTGAAAAGGCTCCATTTTTACGTGTTTTTGTTAAAGAATTACATTGTCGAAGAATTATATCCTACTGGAAATACGAATTGGCATCCGCAAACAAAACTCTCATTTCGCCAACCGAATCGACTCGGTCAGTCACGCATGCCACGAACGCGGGCGGTGTCTGCCAGAGTGCAGGCAGTGCACGGTGACGGCGAAACACCACTCGCCAAGAGGAGGAGATCACGATCGCAGCCATCTACGCCGTGCCGACGGAGACGTTCGTGATCCGACGGTCGTTCGCAGCAAGCAGCAGAGAGTTCGGCTCCTCGCGAGCGCACGTCTCGCCGTCACCACGAGCGACGCGCTGCAGTCACGTGAGGGTCCCGTGGAATCGATCCCTTGCTTGAGGGGTGGATAGCCAGAAAGGGGAAAGGGCGGCGGTGGTCTCCACCCATATCACCTCTTCGGACCACGGCGTGCCGTGGAGTGAGCTTGCGGTCTGCTGCTGCTGCTTTCCCGAGGACCTAAATATTCCCATCGCCCTACGACGTCGCACCTCCTGACACGTGTTTAGATTCTTCCATTGTACGGCTCCGGCTGCCGGTGTCCGAGCAATCGCTGAAGAGATAAGATTTTTATTGATGGGACGATTCAAATCCAAATTCGAGGAGCCTATAAAGCCAAAACAAGAACTCGCATATAACTTTTTGAATCGAATTCGGGTCGGATGTCGTCTCTATCACGCACATTATCGAGATTTATCTGTGGCTCTGTCTTTGCAGGCTAGGCTTGTGCAGCAGCCAGGAAAAGAACACTACGATCTGCTTGGTTGCATCCACGCACGGGACGACGCGATGGAGAATTGGAGTCGGTGGCAGAAGAATACGACCCACGTTGGTTCACGATGACACTGCAGCTGCTTTGCTGCAGTTTGGTGTTTTCGTCTTGGAAGCCGCAAGGGGAATGCGAGAAGAAGAAAAATCACATACGACGACGATACAGTCTACGGACATGGTACATGGTGCGTAGAAGATGCTTGACTTCCATGGGATTAATGTTGGTGTTCGTGTACGTCCTTCTTTTCTCTGCAAACTAAACACGAAAGGCAGACAGCTGGTTCTTTTGTGGCCGCTAAGCTAGCTGTGGCACACAGGGTCGTCGGTCTTTGCTTCCGACAAGATGTGTCCCCACTCCCACAAGGGGGAGAGCGGCAGTGGCTGCTTGCCCATCTTTTTCTCCCTTCATATTCACATCCTCACGACCTTTCATGCCCCACCGACGCTCATCAGCTCTCCTTCCCTCCTCTTCGCACCTCCGCATCGGTGGTCGGTCCTTTGCAACATATTGTTTAATTTGGATACTAGTTAAATCTCATTTTCTGCTTTGTTCTTATCCTCAAAATGTCAACTCCTCCGACGCAGATTTGCATGGACGCCTCTTCCGACTGGCTAAAGGCAAGTCATCGCTTCGAAATTTCTGTGGCCGTGACGTTTGGCAATCCACATACGTTGGTCACATAAATGAGTGCTCGATGCCTTCATGTTCCGTTGCAGCAAATCGACTCGCCTCTTTTTTTTTCGTCTCTATTGTCTTTTTGATTCTGCATGATATCAAGAGGACTGTAGTTCTTGATGTTGAATCATATGACGCTTGTAGTTCTTGACTATGTGCATTAAGATTTGCTCTTTGCTCGGTTGATCTTTTCGAAGTATGTCGAGTGGTGCTTCCTCTCGATTGGAATCTTAGATTTGATGATGATCCTTGTCGCAATTTATGCAGCAGGGCCTGGTTCAAGAGGACAGCGGGACGAATTCCTCCTCCCCATCCAGTGAACTGATCTCATGCTCAAGGCCGCCGGTCATGGACAAAAGGCTGCGGCCGCAACATGATCAGGCCCTCAAATGCCCCCGGTGTGACTCGACTCACACCAAGTTCTGCTACTACAACAACTACAGCCTGTCTCAGCCGAGGTACTTCTGCAAGACGTGCAGGAGGTATTGGACTAAAGGTGGAACGCTTCGGAATGTGCCTGTCGGCGGCGGCTGCCGGAAGAACAAGCGCCCGAATGCTAAGAAGACAGCCGACCTGTTTCATCCGTCCGCCTCGCCGTTCCAGGACGCAACCCTGCACGCCCTCCACCAATCCTTTCCCTTGGTGCAACTGTCGCAACTCGAGCCACTGACCTATATTCCCCGGAACGCCGATTTCACGGAGTGCAAGTACAACCTGATGTTCGACAACACTATGGATGGTCTCGATCTCATGGATGCAAAGTTCGGAGCCATGTTTCCTAGGAGCCATCTTCCCTTGGGCGGAGGCATAGCGGGCCTTGGAGAAGCAAGTAATGGATTCACCTCGGCCGGCTTCCATGGCTCGAACGCTTGTGGCTTCTCCATTGATGGGAACCATGCGGCCTTCATGGAGGCATGCCAGAAGCTGGCACTCCCCTTGGAGGGGCATGAGGAGGCAAATGCGGTGGATGTCAAGCCGGGCGATAGGATTCTATCGATGGAGTGGCAAGATCAGTGTTGTGCGGATGCGGGACGTGAGGCAATGGGGTGCTCCGATGGCCTTGCATCGTGGAGTGGGATGATGAACGGACATGGGTCCTCGGCGACCATGTGAAACTAGAGTTCTGCTAGTCGTTACCACAATCAACTACGTAATGGTAGAGAAGAAGCATTCTGCCAGTGTTGCTTCGAGTATTTGCTATTCCCCTTTCGATTGGTCTTCCATTTCTGGAGCAATATGAAGTGATCATAGAAGCAGTGGAGTGACCTAATCAATGGTTTGATGCTTTCTTCTTGTTTCTTTCTGTCCTTTTTCCCTCTCCCTTGATGAAGTCTTTGTAGCAACTTGATCTTTAAGTGCGTTCCTAGAGAAAGAAATACAATCGACGTTTCAGAAAAAGAAACTCCCAAGACTCGGGAGGGATGTCACGCCACACGATGGTCGTATGTATGCTACGTGCTTTGAACTTGTATTTCCTTTGAGCTTAAACTTAAGTTTGTCACGTCCAAAATACTTCCCTTTTAGCCACTAAATACACGATCGAAAAACTCTGAGATTTTAGACCGCAATTCTACTAAGAATATCTTAGTACTGTAACTAATAAGAAAAAAAAGCAAACGCACGGGAGAAATGCGTCGGTGAAGTCACAGCGTCCGCTGAGAAGTGTTGAGATGCCATTGCATGCATGCTTAGGCTGTACTTCTTAGTGGTACATGAGACTTTGGCCGATAGCTAAATGTGAGGGTCTGAGTGCTATCTGTATGTATTAGTTTCGTCAAATTCCGTCTACTCATATGAATTGGTTGAGGTTTCGAGCATCAAATTCTCTTCTACACTAGTTTTTTGTATAGGTCTGCCACCTCTTGTTCTCGTCGGCATGCATGATACGCAAGCCGTGATCCTTTTGCAGATGGGATAAGGTTGACTGCATAGGTTTGCGTGTCAAACCCTGGATGCAGAAACCTAGGTCCTAGGTAAAGCGATATCTATCTACGGTTGTAGGGGCCACGAAAGGAACGGTCTTAAAAGTTCGTCTTACTCATTGCTTGACCATACCTCATCGGTGATCGGTGCCTGTCCATGTGAGTACAGGAAATAATTCTGAACGCTTTTCCTCCGCCGACAGCTCTCACTGGTTGAACAACGGTTCAGAAGCCCGATGGAAACCCAGTTCGGTTCCCAGGACACCGTTGTCGAGTAGCAACAGCACATACTGAGGATGTGCTTGCAGTGGTTTTCCCGGAGAGGTGGAGGGAGGATGGATGAGGGAGCAATAGTCAAGCGTGCGGTCAGCAGGCAGCAGGCAGCAGGCAGCAGGCAGCAGGCAGCTCTCTCGGACGGCTGCAGCGCATGTCCAGCCTGCTTTGTCAAAGGAAGATGGGGAAGCCGTATTGGTTCGTTGCTCCACTGATACTCGATACCGCCCGCAACGCAACCTAATATTAGAAAAGCAGCTGTAGCCGTCATGATGAATGATAATAAAAATAAATAAATAAATTTATTACAGTATGCAGCACCCAAAGCTCCAGGCTTTTCGCGCAGGACCCAAACGAAACCAACCCTTACTAGCACAGTTGAATGCAAGAATTCACTGGCCGTATGTTACACGATACAATTTTTAAGAATTTAGACAAAAAGAGAAAAAAACCTAGTGATTTAGATTACTTTTGTTGGCGTTAACGAGCAGATGAGCCTACAAAGAGCTAATCTAATTCACGATCATATTCAAGATTTATTATTCAAGACATATTCTGCTATAATGACAAGTTACTTGATATAGGCACACCAAGCAAAAGTTTAACACGCGAGCATAGCACCAACAACATCTAGTAGTATGACCGTGGCACGTCAAGCACTAGCAACTTTCTCGGTCTGTGTGGTCTCAGCGTTTCCTGCTGCCAGCTTGGCTTTCTTTGCTTCGTAGTCCTTCACAGCAGCTTTGATTGCATCCTCTGCGAGCATGCTGCAGTGGAGCTTCACTGGGGGAAGAGAAAGGTGTTTGGCAATTTCTCTGTAAAATTGCACAAGTAAATATCACCAGAGTAAATTGTAAATGAGAAAGACCACAATATTCTGGGAGCTGTCAGATTCAATAGCAAGTTCAAATCAAAACCATTACTATGCATTAAAGATCAGATAAGAGCTAGAATCTTTTCCTTGACAAACAGTCAGCTACACAGGTGGTGCACACACCAAAGACAAAGATCATGGGAAAAGAGAAAAGCATCACACCTGCTAGAAGGTTTACCCATGCAAGTAAGGATTCAAGCCCTAAGTAAAACTGCATTTCCAAGAAAATATTCACCTAGATGTCATAAATTTTGCATCGGACACCATAAAAAGTACTTGATCTTAATTTTGCTTCCTGAAGGCTCTCAAGTTTCTTTGCATATTAAAAGTAGCTTCAGTTTGATTCCTGTTTCAGGGTTAGGAAAGGAGATCATACTCCGGAGATTACTGCTCAAAAAGGCATACACATTTTTGGCAGTACAGATTCTCACAAATGAACCATTTTCATTATAAGTTACGGAGTCACCAACCCACAAAAATTTGAAGACGGGTCATGTTGAATTACTTCACACTAATTGATGATTGTGGAGTATAGGCATTTATTAGGAGGAGAGGTTATTTCAATTTTATTTACTTGTACAAACTTCCTACAATCCCTCCACTAAATACATAGCAAATTCCTTTTGTTAATGAATAAATGATTATGAGCAATAAGTCAAGGATAGTATGTATAAGCATTTATTTTCCTTCAAATATGATCCAATTTGATACGCTGACATGTAAACTTGAATTGGCAATTCATGGAGATTGCAAACTTTGACGGACTGGTCTTCTCTTAATGGAAAAAAGGCCTCTATACGCTATCTATCAAAAGCAAATTGGTCAAATTAAGAAGAAAAGGATAGACAAACAGCCTATTGAATTACTTGCTAATAAACTCTTTACTGGTATCAGTCCGGTATTCCCTGCATGAAAATTTGACCTCGATACCTGGTTATGTTGGCAAAACATGCATCTAGTTTGGCAATGACCTAATCTGAAAGATGAAATAATCATTCAAAAGTTCCAACGACATGCATCATCCTGACACTACAACCATCACATGAACTGCCACAAACCATATTACCTAAGACATTTTCGCAACAATTTTTGCCATTAGCCTTGCAAAAAATATAAAAAATTTCACATAAATTTCATGTAGTGGAAGAGATTTATGATCTATCTACCAGAGGAGAATACCTAATCATATGCATGATAATGCTTGAACTTCTCATTAGTTATTTTCCTGCAAAACTCATACGTGCCACCTATCATCTCTAGTCACGAGGGTTCAATTGTCCAAGAAAGGGTATGAAAAGTTATTGATCACAAAAGGCAATTCCTCCATCTGTATTTCAAAATGACAAACTTATGTGCCTGAAATTGTTAAGTACCATATTAGTGACTTGTATACCATAATTGCAGGATTGCCGGGTATTCTCTTCCAGTCATGATAGATCATCATGACCCTGGCATATTGTGCAATCGATACATCCTTACCATCTCTATGTATTTTCCTATTTCATATTTAACTACCATCAACAATTCAAAACAACCAGGACTCTGATTGAACCCGATGCTTCCTCATAGTTAATTTCCTAGCCCCATGTTACTCTTTCAGTATTCAAATTTCTTGTCTCGTTACAAGCCCTATACTCATTTTCCCAACTTATATCTCATTGAACTTGTACTCTTTCAGTGTACATGATAAATATTCCAGAATCTAGATGTAATGTATGAACAAATTCAACTAAATCATAGAAGTTCAGAAGTTGAATCTCAAATGGTGCAAAATAATTATAAAGTATGAAGAAGTTCCTCTAAATCCATAGTATCTCAGGCATTGCACAGGTGGGTATATATAACCCTTCAAACGGTTCGAAATCTAATAAGAGGTCTCCACTAAAGCATCAGCAGTTTTGAATATCTTTAAACCAACCAATTCACAAGATCAGTAAAGTGATCGATACTCTTTCCAGTGGATCTCCACATCCAGGTCCCTATTACAAAATTATGAGTATCATGTCTTCCACAACAATCGAACGTTTGCAGTCAGACAAAATATTTTTCTTTTGTATTCACTTGTTTCCTGGTCTAGAAACAGAGGAGATATATTTTGATGAAGTGTGCTTGTTAAGCAAGGGCTCAAGAGGTTCTACTATTTTCTGGTTACAAGGAGATCATGGAGTTTGTTGATATTATCTAGCAACCAAATGTTCCCGGCACTTCAAAGAAATCCTGGTGGTGCAAATACTTTAGAAGAATGCAGAATATTCAAGGTCATTTTTTTTTTAGTTTTGAAGATTTTAAGAATACAAGTAAGAAATTCAAATTGCTAAAGATGAAGATAAGAGTTCGCTTACGTGTTTTTAATGGATAACACTTCCTCCATGTGTTTTCCCTTCACCCATTCAGTAGCTGCAATAGATACCAGATCAATATCTGAGTTGCGTTGAACAAAAAATAACTTCCTACTCTCAAAATAGAAAATTCATTCATGGAACTAAAACGACAAGTTCATATGTTTACCAAAACACTGCATATAAGGAACAAGGTTATAAGCCTAATAATCTTTAGCAATAAAGAGTAGTAACCCTTCCCTTCCTGGCAGCTTTCGACAACTATAAGTTAAAAAATCAGACACAAGTCTAATTTCATAATATTCCCAGAGATCACCAAAAGATTTGAAATTACAATCCATCCTTTGAAGCCCAAAGAGAACAACTGGAACCACAGGATAACAAAGAAAACTCAGCTATATGAAAGTCCAGAGCTCTTAATTGTCACCCACGTCTGGTATCAAACGTAGGATCCGACTACAGAAATTAAGATCGTAATTTCTTTTTTCTTGTGAAGCAACTAACTGCTTCCATATATCTTAAGGAATATGGACACCAAAATTGAAGCAATTAAACCAGATTAATGCTTGGATGTGGAGGTTTGATCCCCTGGGTGAGGTTGATTACCAAAGTTCCTTTTCTCCTCCCTATAAATTTCTGTGATTATCCAAATCCCATCAATAGCATTTAAAGATTAACTTTATGGAATGGATCATTTTCTGGATTTCGCAATCCCTAAAAATATTATCCTTTAACCATTTTCTACATAATCAGACAACACAAATCAATTCTCCACTTCCAAACCTAAATCGATTAACAATTTATTTGAACTATTTCATCAAACAGTAGAGACCGAATCGGACGTCACCAAGAAAGAAAAGGAATAGATGAAAATCGGAGAAGGGATTAAGAACTAGGGATCGGAGGGTCAGACCGACGGAGGAGGAGGCGATGGCGGAGCCACAGCCGAAGGTCTTGAAGCAGGCGTCGACGATTTTCCCGGTGGCATCGTCGACCTTTATCTGTAACTTCATCACATCGCCACACGCGGGCGCGCCGACCAGCCCCGTTCCCACCGTCGGATCGTTCTTGTCGAAGGAGCCGACGTTCCGGGGATTGTCGTAGTGGTCCACCACCCTCTCGTGATACCCCCGCGCGGCCACCGCCGCCGTCGGAGCCCGGTGCTCCAACCCTAACCTTAGAAATCGCCTCCCCGCGGCCCTCAACATCCTTCCTTTCTGTACCCTCTCGGACCTCCTCTCGACCGAAGGCAGCCTAGATAAATTAATGCGGATTGTCTGGAATCGGGCTCGGAATAGGATCCGTTACAATATTGCGAATAACAATTACAATACAATCATCAACTGAAAAGTGACACGTTGGCGATGGACAGTTGTCGGACGAAAGGACGCGGAGAATCTTGTAAATTACTTTATCCAAAACATCTGATCCTACGCAACGGAGCATTCCCGAAGAAATGGAGCCACGGGTGGCTGCGTGGGTTTGATTCTTCCTCCGCTACCCTAAAACGATCGGTGACATCACGGAAACACCCTCTCTCGTTTGAGAAATTTACAACCGCGGCCCCAAACCCAATTCAAGCCCGAGTCCAACCGAGCCCAATCCCTAACCACAGGATTCGAACCCAATCGACGTATTGTCTTACCCATGATTTCATTTTGCTTAATAATAATAGTAATAATTCCTCTTATCGACAAAGATATAATGGGTTGTCTTTACTTTACTTTGCTTTTCTACGTTCGTGCCGTAAATTAACCTCGGCGACCGTGTCATCTCATGTCCTCCTATAAGCGAGAAACGGTGACGGACGAGTTGATCAACCGGCCGGATTGGTGACTCCCGAGCTGAGAACAGCCGAGAGATCGTTCCAATGCTGCTGCTGTGAAGGGGAAAAAGATGGCTTCCTCTCTGGTGCTTCCCATGCACGCATCTACGACTTGGAGCCGGTGGCCTTAAACGAAACCGGAGAATCCTAGCAGGAATGAATGATGCGGAAGCAGAGGTCATACGTTAATCGTTGGGAGATGCGTGCGAGGCGGAAGAAATCGCATGTTCTTGTCGATCTATCGAGGGTTCAGGCAATGCGTTGGATGCGAACAGATGGTGCCGTCTGGCTGAAACGAACAGAGAGTGTGTTCATCCTTCGACTCTGCAGCTTGGCAAGTCGATGAACATTCTGTCTCCAGCACGTATGTGGCAGTACAGATCATGGGGATCCAGACCATGAATCTGCTTGCTGCCCCGACGCATCGATGCATCCACCAGAAGACAAGAATTCGAGTAGCAAAAAGAAAAAGAAAGGGAATATGAGGAGAGAGGGGGCCGCCCTTTTGGCGGAGCGACTGACATGCCCACAGGGCTGCTGGGTTGTGGAGGACCCCATCATTGCAACTCCCACTCCAAACCCAGCCTTTGAGACTCTTTTGGCTGACCAGGACTACATGAGGGCTGAGCTGATGGAGGTGTGACAGGGGCACCACCGGACACACCCAGCCAGCCTCATCAGAGACCAGAAGAAGATAGCTGACACCCACAGAAGCTTTATCACAACTTGCAACCCAGGAGATAAGCAATCAATGAATCCTAACCTCACCTACCATATGCTACCAGAGCTGAGAGAGAGAGAGAGAGAGGAGCAGCAGTAATAATGGAGGTGGGGTCAAATTGCAGAGCGTGGGAGGGGAGGGTGAAGCATGACCCTGTCGGTGGTTATGGATTCTCTTCTTAGCCCCTCAAGTCCCTCCCACCCCCAGGTTTTACTGCCCTCATCTCCTCCTCTTCTCCTCCACCTCTACTCCCCCTCCCTCAGGTGATGACTGCATGCTGCTGCATTAAGTTCCTCTCCCTTCCCGTCCCACACTTTTTGTTTTTTTTAAACTTGGGTTGCTTTACTTTGTGCCGACTTTCTGGTCCTGTTGCAGATCAAACTCGCCTCTTAATTCGCTTGGTGGTGTGTGAGTTACATCAGTTAACAGTTTGTCTCCAAGTCTAGTTTATGGAATTTAGGAGACAGGAGCAGGAGGAGGTCTACAACCCTACTCCTCTCCAGCAATCAGCCTTCACCAGGCCTCTACCCTCCTCCTCCACCTCACTCCTCTACGTAAGAGGAGGGGGAAGAGAAGGAGCAGGTGACGCCAGGAACGGGTTGGGGTCTCTTATCCAGAAGCCCATTCCCATCTCCGCAGCTCCTGCCGTGTCAGGTGCATTGGGTGGCAGCGGTGGTGGTGGAAATCGGACTCATTCTACCACCGCCGCCGCCGCCATTGCTGCCACTGAGCCTGACACGGCACTGCGGTACCGGGAGTGCCTCCGGAATCATGCCGCCAGCCTCGGTGGCCACATCCTCGACGGCTGCTGCGAGTTCATGCCGTGCAGCGACGACGCGCTCAGGTGCGCCGCTTGCGGCTGCCACCGGAGCTTCCACCGCAAAGACAACGAGACGGATTGTGCGCTCTGCGACCTTCAGAACGGCACCCATGGCAGAGTCCCTCTCTTGCTTCCTCCGCCCCACCTCCCTCCACCTCCACTTGCTCACCATCACGCTCTGAAGCCATCCGGCCTTCTGCTGCACGCCGGGAACAGCGCCGGTGCAAGCGTGGGAGCGGCGACGGAGTCGTCAAGCGAGGAGCTGATGGCGGGGGCGCCGCGGCAGCAGTTCATTGCGTCCAAGAAGAGGTATCGGACTAAATTCACTGCAGAACAGAAGGAAAGCATGTTGGCCTTCGCCGAGAAGGTGGGGTGGAGGATGCAGAAGCAGGACGATGCCGCGGTGCAGCAATTCTGCAGAGACGCTGGCGTCAGCAGGCAAGTGCTCAAGGTGTGGATGCACAACAACAAGAACTCCTCGAGGAAGCAGCAGCAGCAGCAGCCGCAGCAGCAGGAGGAGGAGGACGAGGAGGAGCAGCCGCAGCATGAAATGCCGGAAGACTGAGGAGCATGAGAAGAGAAGCCCTGTCGTACCTCTAATTTGTTTACGCTGTTGTTTCTTGTTCTTAGACCAGCAGATGGAGTAAAGGCATGATGTGTACGAGTCGTCTTGTTAATCCTGTTGCATTGTAGTTTCTTTTGCCACGCCACATGGTTCTGCAGCGCTTGGTGGAGAAAGCAACGAAGCATTTACGAGTATGCGACAAATGGAGTCATCGCTTGGATCAACGACGGCACCACAGCCCTGATCCTAAAACCAAGTAAAATCCAGGACATCAACGAGCCACAGATCGCCAAAAGAATCATTGTTGGCGGTGCATGATTGATATGGGGGGGAGATATTGGACTTTCGAGCAGCCGAATAAATTGGTTTCATTTTCTCATGAAAGATTATTCAGAATCATCAGCCAAATAAAATGCTGGTGAATCGGAAGGGAAAACAAAAGGGTCGCAGCGTGGAAGATCTTTTGTTGCTGCAGGTCTCTTGCACATTTGTCTGTAGATTGCTTGCACTTACAAGACTCCGTCGAAGAGCCTTTTGCAGAAACGGACTTGTAAAGAACAATTGCCATTCCAGCGATCGAAAGGCTCCCGTGAAAACAAACATGAAACAGTTCGGTAGTAGCAATAGTAGACCACATCAAAGCGATGATGATGAGGAAAAGCACAGCTACTCAGCATGATCAACATTAAACCTGTTAATTTGAGTATGGACAGCATGGGTTGAGGTGGCGGAATAGCCTACAGGACATTAAGCTTGTCTGTGCTGGAGCGTGAATGAATCTGCATCCGAACATATGTATAATCGATGCATACAGACAGCAGGAGTATGCTCTTATGATTTCATTTCACTAATTTTGTTCTACATCAAGGAAATTGAAAGCTCAGCTCCTGGCTCTACGTTCATCCAAGAATGTCACTCTTGGGGGCATTTTCTTCTCCTCATGCATATTTTAAGTTCCCAACTAATCAAAATTCAAATACAATTACAAAAGGGCAAACAGAAAACCTATTTTTCTAACGAGCGACCCTTCTCCAGGACACTCATGTACTCAGTGTCGATAACTCCACCCTCACATGAATTATTAGCAAAAAATTGGGATCAATGTGACAGATCCGCCAAGGGAGATATGTAGCTAGGATAACTCCATATTGTAGTTCTCAATATATGGCTTCTGTAGCAAGCTTGGTGCGTTGATGATGCTCGGTGACCTTATAGTTCACTATTTCCATAAAGAGATCCGAATCCAACATGCAATTAGGGCGCCCATATACAGCCGCTTGGACACTAGCCATAAGCTTCGCAATCTCCCGTCCTGAAAATCCAGCAGTCTTTCGTGCAGCTTCACGAAGCACATCTTCTGTCATGTCCTTCACAATTATCTTCTGCCGCTTCTTCTTGAGTAGAGAATTCCACCATAATTCGCTATCACCTTCTTGCAATATATATTGTCCCAGGTAGAGCTTCAACAACTTGTAACGTTCGTCTTCGCCAGGCAGTGGGAACTCAATTACTTCGTCCATACGGTCTGTGACAGCTGCATCCAGGTCACCAGGTCTATTTGTGGCCAGGACAAGAACTATATCCCTTGATTGGTCACCAGTTCGAAAAAGCAATGCATTCAGTGCACTCCGCTGGGCTTCACTCATATGTATACTGTTACGCCTGGGTCCAAATGTGAAAAAAATTATGAGCTAAATGTTATAAAACCAGACCTGAAACCAAAAATAACGCAATCATAGTCTAACAATTTCAAAGAAACAGTTCTCCTGTTAAAGAAATTCTAGCATCCATATCATGTTGGCATACCTCTTGCTGTTTGTCATACACAATGTATCGGACAAACTATTTACAGCCAGCCTATTGACAATCACGTTTGTAAGAGCAAAATGCGTTAGTCCTCAATATTCATAGACAATAGGAACTGCTATGATATACCATGTTACCAATATAAACTTCAGACAACTGGTTTAAGCAATCCACCAGCTTAGTATCTTCAGTAACTGCATTACAACAATAGCTGCTCCTAACCAGAGTTGACGCAAATGGAAGGACAACCTATCCAGGCCAATAAATTGAATTAGGCTACGTGGTGCTCCAATCATTATTTCATTGGACAAGATGGCCTGCATGTTGATTCCGAAGGGGAAGTTGCCAACCTTTCTCCATCTTTCATATCATTGATAACTAGATTTAGATTTTTAAGGAACAACCAAGTGTCCAAGATCATAACTAAGTTCAGAAATGCTGTCCGTACAAAGACTGCTGATTTAACATATATTACAAAGAAAGGGATGCTTCTACAATTTTAGAAAAGAATATAGTTGAAAACCTCCCTTTCCCAAATGACGACATTATCAACAGTGTGAAAAGATAAAGGAAATGAATATGTTTGCAGGATACACATATATGAAGTATAGCCAACGAATACATTTACAAGATAGATGTTTACAATAAGAATGATAGAACTTGAACCTAAACAATCAGCAGAATATTAGACTTAGAGAACAAGACTTAGATCAATAACTTACTCGCACAAAAATGCATCGGCTTCATCGATAAAAAGCAATAAACCTTTTCTCGACTTTTTAGCCCAGTCAAATATCTGATGGATTTTTGTGACAGCCTCTGAACCTAGTGGCGCAACATCCCCCCCAGTCATCATCGCATAATCCAGGCCCTGCAGACACAATATGTTGACATTTGAATTAAATTGTAACTATGAAAAGTGCCAAAAGCATCCTGACTGTGTTTCCAACTGATAAAATTCTGTTGGTGATAACTACATTTGATAAACAATTAAAAGGAGAAAGGAATAGACAGATGATATTAAACTAGTATCTCAAGCTAGCATTTGGACATCAACAAAGCATTAAAATTTGACACACTTCCTTTTTTTTCTCTTAATCCACAAATTTTTATAAGGTTTCAGGGAAGTATGCTGCTTGCAGTTATTAAAGAGAATACTTTTTTTCCTGAAAAATGGGCAAGAATAAACTTTTGAAAATTTCAAACTAAGTTCAATTAACATACTATTGAAAATTTTAAGATTGAAATGTTAGGATATTCAATATTGAAGGTAATAGGGCATATTCTGGTACCACCCACATGGCAACAGTCCACAGCCACATCAGCGCCAATAAGGAGGCTCAAGACTGACATGGTACACTGTGCCGATGTGACGCCTCGAAGTCGAACGAGATAGCCGCCTGCTCCCGCGCTATTAGACGTCGTACAACACAACGTCGAATAGTACAGAGTCGCTCCGAAAAGCTCGGAACGGCACCGCACGGCACGGGTCTGTGCAGGCCGATCGACGCCCGCACGGAAGGTATGAGCCAACCGCTCGAGGAGTCAGCTGCCATTAACAAACCATGTACAACCGACCTTCATTTGCAGGTATAAAAGCCGACCTCTTGGTCGGCGTTAAGGGGTGAACTTCAAACACTTCTACTCCCCCTAATTCCACTCAACATTGACTTGAACTTTGGATGGGTCGAGTGGGGAAACCCCCCTCCCGACTTCGACCTTTGTGCAAGGACTCGATGATGGAGCAGCAACCCGCCAAGGGAGGAAGACTCTGTGCCCTCGGGAGACAAAGCTTGGCCCCGACTCGACATCGACCTCCTCTGTTTAAGCATCCGCGTGGGCAACTTTGCGCACTCGGGATTGGACCAAGCCATGTTGATCCATTGGTCACGAATTATATGGAGTTGAATGACATCAATTTATTAGCTTATAGTGTTCGAGTGGCACCATCAAGTAATAACCCTATTTTTTTCTCCTGCCTTGTTTTGTTGTATCAATCAAACTTGGAGCATATCCGACATCATCCGCTTTAAACATGACATTTAAAATTCAATCTAGCAGACCTGCCACATCTTTTTTTACTAGGGAAAAGTGAAGATGCATGATGAAGAATGATTCCGGTAATGGTTCCAATTAGCACCTCAATCATTAAAAGATGCCTATACAAATAAGCATCATTCGATATTGTACTCTTGCACAGTTAATTTAAGGGTAAAAATGACAACAATAGACCAATAACATGCCACAAGAAATCGGTCATCACAATGATCTGCTAGCCGTGGAAAGGGAAATTAACTTTATAATTAGAACAAATAATAACAACATAGAAAAATTCTGCATATCTAAGATCAGTTCAATTATACCACCATTCTACAACAAATAAATACTAAAGCCAACTTGACATCTTTGTGGTTTTAGAAAAAATAGATGCTGGTAGAAAAGATTAGTATAAAGGAAAACAGAAAGGATCATATCAAGATTGCTGAAAAGATGAAAGAGGATAATTACAGGTGATCCTAGGAAATCACTCAATTGGATGAAAACAATGACCTTGTTAGGATTAGTAAAAATCTAGTTAAAAATACAGCCAGACAAACATTGATCTATAGTCACTGGAAAAGGCAGACCATAATAAAGAAAAGTAAGGTGGTAAAATTTTATTGCAAGTAATACTCCAAGTGCATGAAGAATTTACGTATTTGAGTCAATACTAGAGAGAAATAGGAACTCACTGAACAATTAGAAGTAGAGTGTCACAAACACTATGATGCCAACCATGGCATAGCCATGTTGGCTAACCTATGTGTACAATTTTAACCATCCCATCAGATAAGAACATGAATTTTCCTGGGTTAATATGTATATCTATTTCTTCACTGCCTTATAATTTTTACCTTAAGACTTCCATAAGATCATCTAACAGCCATTCATCACTGGTCTTTTAGCCACCAAATTATTCTTTTATGCCTCTAGGCAGAGTCAAAATTATATTTGTGCAGACAACCAATTTTAGAATATAACCACTTATGGCAGTCTGATTGGCTAGGGCCTTGTATGAAGTGGTCTATCCAACCTGTACTGTTACATGAGGAAGGGTAAAAGCATGTGTCACGTAAGGAAGTTGCAGAAAACAATGGACAAGATAGCAAGAAGTTTATGCACCCACCGATTTGCGAGCAATCTCTCGAGCAACCAAGGTCTTCCCGGTACCAGGAGGTCCATAAAACAGCATGTTACGAAAAGGTGCTTGATGTGACTTGGTATTTTCTGTTGCTCTAGCAAGTTGTTCAATCCTTTTCTTTAGAGAAGGATGAAGAATAATTTTGTCAAAATTTGACCCATTTTCTGATGATGTCTCTTTTCCAAATGCAGCCCCAGAACTCGAAACAATTTTTTTGATCTTAGGTGCCAGCCCAGACCATGGAAATTTGGCTATTGATGATTCACGTATTAGTGATGGCTGGCCTAATATCCTATTGACATAACCCCAAATAACCCTTGCACCTTCCCTGTATATGAAAGATCAAGGTCAGCACAAACATCACCTAATTGAGAAGGACAATGAAGAAATACTATCTAATGACATAAGTTCTTGCAGTACAGAAGAATTTAGAGGTGATAGAACAAAAAGATGATGTTTGAGTAAACCTAGTAGTGTAGACGCCAGCAGCAAGGGCAGTGACTCCTCCAACAGCCATAATTAGTGTACCCCGATCAGTCAGTAACATCCTCAAACCACCTGTAATTTTCAAATGACTATCAGCACTACTGTACCATATGATAACTTGACAAGCAAGTACAGCATTAGCTAGATCTCAAAATGGACAGATTTATTCAGGAAAGTTACCGAAGGCAAATTACAACAGAAATTTCGTCAACAACAATAACAACAACAAAAAAAGGGTAATGTCTAAACTCTCAACTATTCAGAGTTGGTTACATGAATTTTTCTCATGTTATTGAGCGCTCAGTAGGGCAACATCAGTAGCCAAACTAAAAATAGTTCAATGTCTTTTTATTGTTTCAGTAAAGTGTTTTTAGGTCTCCTATCTTACCTTGCCTCATTAATCCTAAAAAACTCACCTTGTATAACAAGGATATCTACAAGTCTCCTACGAGCATGTCCGTAGCATATATACAAATTCCCCTCATTCTATCCTCTCTCAGAATTATATAGTCTCAAGTAACCCTGCAAATCCACCTTTAGAAGGTTAATGCTCCGAATAAGTCACAAGTATAACGCATATACAAAAATATATAATTGCATGCAAATTAATACAATTGCATGCAAACAAATGATGGTGATTCCAATTGCATGCAAAAAAATAATGGTGATTACAATTGAACAGTAGAAATGGGGAATAAAAGAAAAGGGATCAATAGATGAGAAAATTTTAAAGTCTACAAAATTCAGTCAAAAAGAATAAAGAATCATGAAAGGCAGTTGACATCACATTTCTTTAATGATTTCTCCAACTTCCGCAGAAGTTTGATTTGAGCCAAATTCAGCAGACTCAACAAGTAAGATGCTTTTGGTACAAAAAACTGATTCTTTCTAATGCAAAGGCCCATGTTCTCCCAGAACTTCCAGAAATAACCAATAGTCGTCTAGTCCCAATTTGCACAAAATTTGGACAAGATTCTTCAAGTAAAAGTTTTTGTTAGTCCCAAACTAATTACTTCCATATGCAATTTCCAAAGGCGCTAGCTAGTAGTTCATTACCTTCTATGTGGCTAAAGGTTGTATTAATTGCAGCAATCCACTTCTCCCGTTCACCCTTCATGTGTTCTAAAAGCATTCTTCGGTTATGCTCTTCTGTGAGTTTCGCTTCATGAGCCCGACCTTCAGCCTCTGCCATGGCTTTAACTCTTATTGTTTCACGCTCTATTTCAGCTCTCTCTTTCTCAGTCTGACGCAATTGTGCCTGGATTTGTTCTTCTGTAGCACGCCTTGTCTGTTCCTTTCTTACAGAGGATTCTTCTTGCATCCTTACAAGTTCGACATTCTGCCTCCTCTGGGCTTCATGTTCTATCTGTAAAGAAACAAGGCATTGGAACTCCAATATCCATTTAGCAAGTTCATATTTGATCAATGCATAAGAAAATGTTCACCATATAACCATTTTGTTAGAAGTAAATACTCTTGCAGCTTGAGAAGGAAAAAAAAAAAAAGTTCAATTACCTGCATCCTTTTCCTTGCCAATTCATCTTCATAGCGTGCCATTTGTGCCTTAGCTTGTGCTTGTTGTTGGACTAAGTTCCTCTGTTCTTCAGCCAGTTTTCTTTGCTTTTCCTGGCAACAGAGCATCACACATTAGATGAAACATATGCAATATGAACATTAAACTTCCGGGGCATAAAATTGATAAATGAAAATTTTTTCACAGCGAACACTTGTCAAATACAATCGCATGATAGATGGCACAATACAATAAGCCTAGCATTGCTGCAGAATATAGTACTAAATTGAATTAACAGGTGGTATATAATCCACATAAACTCATGAATAGTCTTATGGACCATCAGTACATGAACCGTCAGTACAATCTCTTCTAATTTTCCATCATACGTCAGATAGTGGAATTGCTTCTTCGAAGTAATAGAAACTTCAAATTTTAGGCCATGAAAATCCACTCCCATGCAAGTGTAGGAAACCCAGTTACTTTCATTATGACAAGAACTAGGTTTTGCACTGTTGAAGCAGGACACGAGGGAAATGGAAAGTAGTTACAAGACCCAAGAGATAGAATCCACCCAGAATGCAATCCTCTTTTTTTCTGTGAAAATGGCACGATTGCATTGTAGAAAGAATTGCTAGACTTTATCTTATGCTGAAAACACCATAGTGAAGCAAGAATGCCATAACAAACTTCATGAAAAAAAGTTAGTTTCAATATACTAAAATTATATACTTAGCAAGAATTACCATTTCCACATTGGATCAGCAGTCCACCAACTTGATAAATTACAACTGGAATCAGTATCCTAGTGATGTAAATGGGACAACATAGCATCAAATAGACTTCGATTTCGATTTCTGATTACAGCAAACAATCAACTGATGAACAAAACTATACTAGAATGCCTTTTTTCTCATTGCATAATAAAATCATATCTTTGCCCTGTCAACTCTGAGGCCACATAATGTGCTTTGAAATTCCCTGCTATAGTTATCATGTTCATGGCGTCAAACCATGAAACTAAGTCGAGGAAATTGACGAACTCGTTGTATTTACAGATGCCAAAGTCACAATCTGGACTCCACGTCAACTCGTGTATGCCAAGAAAGAAAAAAAGACAACACATGCATCCAATTTTTGTGTTGGAAAATAAACAATAGTTTCCAATCTACACCGCCCCTGGAACTGTGCCACAAGAACACAGAGAAAGGTCGAAAGGAGATAAAACGAAAAAAAAAATGCTCACAATTTCACCCTCAGCTTGAATCGCTAGATACTGGGTCTTCTCGGCAGCCACCTCTGCCAACCGCGTCTCCTCCTGCTTCCTCATCAGCTCAAACACCTAAAGAATCGATCGTTATAATATAGACAGGTCCAAACAAGCTGAAGAGGCGCTAAAAAGAGGACTAACAGTCAGGAAAAAGAGCAAACACCTGCTTCGCATGAGGGGAGCTATTGATCTCCCTCAACGCCTTCGCCCCTCGCTCCAGCGCCTCAGGATCAAACCCACCGGACGACGTGGACGACGAAGAGGCCGCACCTGGAGCCTCTCCCGGTGGGCGGGTCCCCGCGGTCGGCACAGCGGGCGCCGCAGGAGGAGGAGAGGGGGAGGAGAGATAAGGAAAGCGGAAATGGCCATCGGCGTAGGCGTGGTCAGAGAACGCCGCGAGAGCAGCCGCGGCCGCCGCTGTCGCCGATAGGGCGGCGGCGGAGCGCGACAGCCGGAGCATTACGAAGAGAATCGTGCAGTCTTGGGGAGTTGGAGGAGGGTTTTAGGCGTAGTAGGAACGAGGGCGGCGCGGGTGGACAGGAGGGGCAATCTGAACCCTCCATCTGTGTACCCTGTAAAGCCCTAAATGCGATTTCTTGGCAAGAAATGAGTAATGGTGATTTTTTACTAATTCACAGAATGGCATGCCAGAGGATGAACCATATAATTATGAACATTAAATTAATATACAAACAAATTATTAAATAATATTGAAATTATGTAATATTTTAAACACCAGAAATATGATAATGCAGATTTAAAAGATCTAAATAATTAATTTGATGCACCATTCCCCAAAGACGAAGTGAAAATGTAAAAAGAGAGACATTACAAACTTAAAATTGGAAAAAAAAAAAGTCTAGTTATCAAATTTTCCAATCCAACTGGTTGAACTAATTGGGATCAAATAACTATGTCAATAAATATTAGGTGAGTCGGCCACTATAAATTCAAATGCATAGTCACTCGATAATCAAAATTAGAGGTGTGAAAGAGTGTTTCAAAAAAAATAAAAAATAAAAAAAACTCTTCCTCCTGAAATTTTCTATACAATATCAGAATAGTTGGCACAGCAGATAGAACTGATAAACAAAACTCCCATCATCAAGAGATGAAGCCTTTGTGAAAACAATTAAGATGCAGTAAGTCCCATACATATATAAAATATCAAGCGTAAGTATACTTGTTCCGTAAACAACCATCTCAAACTATATCAAGGTCTTCTTCATCATCCAATTCCTGTTCAATTGATGGTCTGAGCCTTTTCCCCTCTCTCAAAGAGATTCTTCCCCCCTTCTTCGGCTTTCCTCTGGAAACAATAGAGGACAAGATATCAATCAGCCACATGCGCCTTGAAATAGAAAGGTTTAACAAGATTAATCATAAAAGAGTACATCATCTTGAGGATAAGAAGATTCACAAAGAATAAAATCTAGAAATCACTTTGACATAATTTGCACAAAGTCATGAAGAGGAAGTTCCAGCTCTCTCTTTTTGATCGCATGAGGGCTATCTAGTTATGTCCCTCAATGTAGATGATTGCTTCCTACCGGCCACTAAACCTTGTGGATTTTAAAGTTAGTAGAGATCCCATTCGCATGACATTCCGACACCACAAAAAAAGCACCTTGAATCAAGTTCAGGTTGAAAAACACACTTGGGATTTCCAGATGTCGTAAATCTTTTACTGAATTCATCCAATCAAAAAACAAAGAGATAGGAACTCGTTATGCCATCCATGGACTGCCTCCAACACCTCACCGCCATCTATAGGTGCATGGGAATATAATGAAGTGTACTTACTGTCCATTTGCAGGAGTACCTCCACCCCGTGATCGACCTGGACCGTATTCGGACCTTCCCTCTATAAAAATAAACAAATAGACAAATAAACAGGCCGACTGTAGCTTCCTTACTACAAAATCATTAGGATAGTCTCAGAAGAAAACTCACCATCCCGACCAGCAACATGTTCTTCAACCTAAACACATGCACAATGGTTAGATTGCTCATCTCTGCATAATGTGTCATATGACAATAGTAATTAAGACCAACTACAGCAACAAGTGAGGATTAAAAAAAAGATAATATTGATAGAATTAGGAACTATATGCGATGGAAATGTTAAATACAAAAATATTCACATGTGGTTTGCCCCATCTCACTATTGTATCACCTGACCTGAGTGTTTTCTCTTTTTCCATTGTACACCACATGCCACAAAAGCAACCCATTGACACCATTTGTGCAGGTGACTACTGCCAAACAATGCTGTGGCTTCCTTCTCAGTGATTATGGGACTTGCTACGCACCAGGTTAGTGCCACGCAGACACCAATACATTAACAACTAAATTAACCCTCAGCTTAATGATGCAGAACTCAAATATCAAGTATTTCATCATGATCTTAAACTTTAACATGAGGCAAGCTGCCAATTGTATTCCTTAAGGCAAAGTGGGAAAAAAAAATCAAAAGAGGAAGTTAAAGTTAAATAAGCATATTGTAACAAGTAGGTCTTCTTTGATAAATTCACATGAAGAAACTATGAAGATGTGAAAAAACATATTTATATAAGAACAGTGAATAGAATTTTTAGATACAATGTGAAATCAGAGATAATACAAAAATTCCACCTGATATCATTTTCCACTTGTTAAATTTATTTCGACATGCAAAAATAATTGGCATTTGAAGCAGGGCCATTTAGCTAATGTTTAGAAAGTTGCAGCAGGTACATACCACTGGGGAGGTAATTGATGACAAGGAGAATAGCCTGTCTTCAGGCTGAAACCTTCTGGAACGCTTCAGGCTGAAAAAATAATTTTAAATAATGTTTTTGTTATTATAAGCTGTTACCACCTGAAATGTTATACATCAGAGCTTGTGGTAAATAAGTTCTTGAAAATGTTAAGCAACTCTGAAGAGACCGGTGTGCCAAAACATGCAGATGGATGTTCAAGCAGCATTACTAAATCAAAACACATACAATTAGTATTAGGAGGTGATCGATCCAGCCGAGATACACTATGCATCACCAAGCAGTATACCAGGTATACATCGGTACTTAAATCATTGGCCACAAGCATATCAATGATTTAATGCCAATCAAGATGCACATTTTTCGGAGAACACAATCCTCATGCAGATAAAGAATTGTGAAAAAGATACCAGCGCTCCTCTTTACCACAAGTAAGACAAAATAAAACAAAATAAAACTTCATGTACAATATTTATGATATTTCAAGGATTTAATTTGAAAAAGGAACAACTCCAGATAAAGCAGTTCGTTGAAAAAGTAATTGCAACATTCGGTGAGACAAAAATTAATGTCTACTCAGCACCTCCATGCACTTGCAGTTTCCCCCTTGTTATCGAATGGCATGTGCCACTAGTTGGCAATCCTAGAAGTAAGGCAAGTTAATAAAACTTTGTCAAAAGGTATATGGTTGTGTAGACACATTGATAGAACATGAATATTCAAACTACAAGTTAAGGAATCTTTATTACGTCATTCATAATTGATTATGAGTTTTCTATGGGATATGTGGCATGTATTCCGCAAGAAAGTTGAGAATACCAATATTATAGTACGAGTATCACAGACACGTGAACATGACTATCCCTCAAGTTAAAGGATTTCTCTGTAGAATATTCCTTTATGTGTTAGGCCAAATTTCAGTATTCCTTCTTTTTCTTATCTACTGCATGCTCCCAATTATTATATAATGATTTCTTAAATTTCCACACACACAAACTGTAAATGGCATGCCTTATGTCAACGACACGATAGGGATATTAAAAAAAACAATTGGGATATTGGTAAAATATGATAAAGCAGAAACACTTTGAGCTTCCATGTGAAATTAGGAATGGAACAAAACTGTTATGAAGAAGTTTTGGGAGTTACAAGGTAGAAAAAAATTCATCAAATTGATGAAAATTCATTTATAGCAACAAATAAACACATGACACTAATCCATATCACTTTCACTATTGTCCTTATCTATGTGTATAACAAGAAATACATCAAAGAGCAGGCACTGGAATAACCAACGTTATCAGAAGCGTGGTCTAGAAAATTCAAGAGAATTATATTTTATGATCACATTGGTAAAATCCAGCGAAATAGATATTATTTTGAGCAGGGTCAACAGGCAACAGGGATGCAGTTGCTGCTAGATGGTTAAGACACATCTGTAAAGGTAAAATAAGGGTGTGATGTTTTTGTACAATTAGAAATAGAAAAGAGGTATGAGATTGCAAGTTCCGGAGTAACGGAATGAAGATCCATCACTCTTGTGAAGGTATAAGACAACCTACAGTGCATAACCTCAGCATGATTAAGAAGAGAACTTTAGCATTATTGTTCTACTGGTTGTAGAAAGCAATACTCAATAAACAGAGAAACAAAAACAGAAGGACAAATTTATACAGCAAATTCAATAAACTTACTTAGCAGTACTCTTTGATGATGACAAGAAACCTTCAAAACCTTTCAGCACACTTCCATTCTGATTTGAGTCTTGTAAATATGTAGTTTCTAGGTCATAGATCTAACAAAGTATAGCAGAAAATGTGAAGATGCAATTAATAATTCATGTTCATCCAAATAAACCATATATATCAATTGCAATTAATGGGACCAAAATACATGCTTACAAAAAAAAAAAAAGCAAATGCGGAATTCTCACTTTCTTTTTTTTTATTTTAAAGGAAACAGTCAGATCAGCTACAAATTTCAAGATCATGACATCAGAGTAAATAACTATTTGGTCATATGAACAACACTTGCACAAAAGATATTTAAGTTATTTGTGAAATGTCTTTAACATGGATCATAGTTGCAAAGGAAAAATAAGGGTTTCACGTGTGGAATAGATGGATGGCGGTGCTTCAAACCAAAGCGTTATTGGTAATAGATATTTTTTTATGAACGTGAATGGAAATCTTCAGACTACCAGTGCATGATCCCTTGCAACCCTCTAGCTTCTTCAACAATTGAAATAGTTTCCTACTTTCCTCAAAGTTCCCAGAGCATATGGAAGATATTGCACAAATAGTTTGGCTCACCATACAAATGGACACTGGTTGCTTCATGCCATGTTCTGAATTGGTCAAACATGCTATGTAAGTAAAGCAGAAACAAGTTATTCAACAAGAAAGTGGCTGTCTGAGGGTTTAAATGAAGAAAAGGAAGGCCTTGAGATTTTTTAATGTTATGCAATTCCTCCTCGTTTTAGTCAACCAGAAAGATCATATGATATGTTTTCTATCGGCAGGAATTAACAAATCACCATATCAGTTGAGCATCCTCAAGTTTTTAAAGGTTATCCCTGCCTATTGATGCTTACTTTATTTGTCGTCAAGTGCATTTCTCACTCTCCTAAGTACTAAGCGGAAGGTTTCAAATAACCAAAACTTCAAGTAATTTGGATTTGGAGGGCATACATACTACCATTATCAATCCGAGGATCAAGGCACTTGAATATGATTTAACTTTATTATATAGAACACCCTTATCAATCCCTGCCTCTGTTAGATGCTTACTTTATTATATTTTCTCTTCTATATAGAAAATACTCTCAGCCCAACCAAAGAAGTTCAAATAGGGGAAAAGGAAGGATACGGGAAGGGGGAAGATAAGGCATTAGAGATTAGGTTGATGATGCGATTCTTAACCGTACTCGTATCATAGAATGGAAAAGAAGATGAAAGATGAAATCCTCGTTCTCAAGGAATAATTTGTAAAAGGAATATAGATATGTCAGTAGCAAGTACAGGTTCTCCTGCAAAATAACACTGAATGTCACGGAAGCCAACATATTAAAATTGGCCACGCTCCGTTCACAAACAATTTGACGAACCGAGCAAGCTTTCACAAATTCAACAACCGTCGAGAATATTAAAAAAAAAAAAAAGAACAATCGGACCAAACACAATCATGAAATACTGAAACCTAAGTAGCAAAACTGCGCCAACCAAGGAAAAGATAGCAGCTTTTTCATCAAAGAGACATAACAATCAATTCTTTCACGACGAAATCAGAGGCGCTAACCTAAAAGAAACATGGAGAAGAGGAAAAAGAAAAAAGAGATAATGGAAAGTAAGAAGGGGGACCTACTTGTCTCTCGATGACCCGGAGCTCGTCCTGGAGATTGTCCCTCTTGCTTACGAGCGCTGAAAGCACGGCCGAGGGATTCGAGACCGCCCTTTGCCCTAGCAAACCCATTTTTGAATCCCGCGCCAGAATAAGATCAGGATCAGGAGGGTCGTGGACTCGAAAAAGACGGGATATCAAACAAAGAATTCGCAGAGCCAAAGGAACGATGGCTCGAGATTTTTTGGCGGAAGGCGATTCGATTGGGTTTCCTCTTTCTCCTCTGACAATTTTAGTAGTGTTTTACCGTACGAATTCGGAACTTTCCCCAAATCCGAAGGTAAATTTCAGGGGCTGGTCTCGGAGCCGTAGTTCTTCTGGTTTCTTCTTCCTTCTTCCTCGTTCCGCCGAGATGTGCCTTCAAAATTCGGAAACGCTTGATGGTCCATCTCGAGATGGCCTCCCGAACAACCTGCGAGCGATGAGCACACGTAATCATACCACCGGTACGCGGTATCCGCGGGTGACCGCTTAGAAGCTTTCATCGCGGAACAACGACAACCGGTGGGACGCCTATTGATTTCGATCAAATTCCAATCATAATACTTATTTTTGGAACCTAAATATTTGCAAGCTTGATAATTTGTGTAGTGCAGTAATAGATCTTTTGTTTGGGAAAAAAAACACCATTATATTATTTGTATAGTGGGACTCACGATTCTCCGAATCAAGGATAATTCGACCACTATCGACGTAATAGATTTCATCTCAGGTCCGCATTGGTGTTGGTGTGCGCATTAGACTCGGATTCGAATGTGTTTTTTTTTTTCTTCCTCTCTGAAACCATTTTAGCTGAGTTATGATGAGCAATCGCAAGATTTGACGCATTTAACTCGAACAGGATCCAAAGCGCTTTTGTTGGATCGTTGGTGGGTGTTCTTAAAGGCCTGGTGAGAATGCGCATCTTTGCAGGGTCGTCCTCGCATCCACGGGACCTCTACTGCTCACGGTCAAACGGAAGAGCTGCCATGCATGTACGAAAAGCCACACACGGGCACCGCGATGGTGTGTTGTCGATCACAGCTGATGGACATGCACATGCGGTGATTGCACGAAGGTATCTGGAAAGAGCAATACTTTCCTCTGCGATTGATTTCGTACGTTACCTGCCGCGCAGATAGGTCGGGGTTAGATATGATCAGGGAGACAACACCATGTGTTACACTACATTGCAGATTTAACCCTGTGGTGAAGAAAAACGATGTAAATTTCTCGAAACCATCAATTATACACTGCAGAGTTGAGATGTCGACAGGATGAGCAGCATCAAGATAGTGGTTCGGGAAAAGTCTGGGGAAGAGGAGCAGAAACATACAAATATGTAGAAACAAAGAAAGACCAGTGAGACAGGGTATCGGTGCGGTAGGAGTTTCCCTCGATGTTGCTTGATCTCCAAAGAAGAACGGCGGCCTTGCCTACTTTTTAATGCAGGTCATGATCCTACTTTGGAATCACTGCTTCACTGGAGCTTCAAGTACCTTAGCCTGCAAGAAATTATTGTATAGCGATCATCAAAAGAATGGCACCATATAAGGTGATATGTTTTAGCTCGACAGAACGAATAAAGCGTTGCGAGAGATTGTGCTAGCGATAAGAAAGAACTACTTTAAAAAGCTTGTGTCAGCCATAATGTTGGGTAAACCATACATGGCTTCTGTGCTGGCCGGTGGCTGGAGAGCGCACGTCGGAGGTGGCATATCAGGATCAGATCTCATGTGAGTTGAGAGACACAAAAGTTCTCGTCATATAAAAACAGGAAGATCGGATGGTGGCAACTCATCATGCATGACGCAAATCAGAGAGCATATGTGAAGAAGAAGAAGAAGAAGAAGAAATGAGTCATCGACTGGACGAGGAAAAAGAAGGATCGAACAGAATGCAGCGAGCGAAAGAAGAGATATCTTGCAATCTTCAAGTGAAGAAACACCAAACCTTTTGTCTCTTATCAAATTATGGCCACCGAATCTATTGAGAAGAAAAGAAGAACAGAGAGAGGAGGAGAAGACGAATCGGTCAACAGTCCATGGAGATCGAGAGAAGGGAGCTCTCGACAAGGTCCTCAAACGTCGAGCTGCCTTGTAATTCCGATTATTTCGGCGCCGGACAATAGAGAGAGAGAGAGAGAGAGAGAGAGAACAGGAAACCGAAGAAGATACGATCGGAGAACAGCGGTGTAAAGCGGAGGGTAGATCTACCTCTGCTCCTCGTCAGCGCCGCCGGCCCTGCTGCCGGAGGACTTGTAATATGGGCATGGCACCCGGTTCGACTCGATGAACTTGAGGTCCTCGACCAGGAGCTCGTAGTGTCGCTTGACCTCGTCCACGGTCTTCCCTCCCACAGCTCGTGCCACATTCTGCCAGCGATCCGGGGTGTCCTTGTCGTACACGGCGAGCGCCCGCTCGAAGAGCTTGTTCTGCTGCGCCGTCCACGAGGAGCCCGAGCCACGTGAGAGCGATCCCGAAGCCATTCTCCTGCACAAACGAGAGGGAAGTCGAATGCTAGAATAACAAAAGGGGGAGGGAAGATGGGGTTATAGAGGCTGTGATCGTCGAAGGTATGAGGGAGAAGTAGCCTTATAAGCAGAAGGGAAGCAGTTCTGAGGGGGAAGGGAGACAACGGCAGAATCGTACTAGGGAAAAGAGAAGGTAGAGTACCGGATGCATGACTTGTTTGCACGAGAGCCACATGACAAAGCAGAGAGGGTGACATGTAGTACCGGGGAACCATCATCGACCGAGTCTCGGGCGGGCCCCCTTTTGCGACTTCATGTCCCAAGCTTTCGACCCCTTTGACACGATAAAGCTTCGACCGTCTCCTCCATCGGTCGATGAACTGTGAAAAGAATGCACCACCATGCATGTCTTTGTATTCATCGGCCCTATGTCCACAATAAACGAATGAATACTATGCTTTTTCTTGTAGTTGGATGCAAGACGTGTGTATCCACACACTGCTCGGTTTAAGGATGCCGTGAACTCGAAACGAAGATGGGCGAGTCCCTTTCAGAGATGGCGATCCTACTCTCTTTCCCGAGGGTCACGGACCTGATCGTGTTGCCCTGTCGACGGTACACAGGCAGACCTACCGGGATCACTATCTTGAGACATTTCTATGGAAGTTGACTGTGACATCTCTGACATGCGTACAAAACGTGTTACTCGTACCTTTAACATGCCCCTTGAAAGTCTAAACAGCTCCTCCCGAGTCAGAAAAACCATGTACCGTTCTCATCACTGTTTCGATCACCAGCCGAATTGATTTATACTCTTGTCCTCACTTAATGAACTTTTTGTTAATTTTGATCTTCTCCTTCTTGTGAAATGATAGATAGCTTTTTCTGTATGAAGCTAAAAGGAGATGAAGTTTAATCAGCAGGCTGGGTGGTCAAAGACGTCACATTCTTCTTCGAAAGTAAGGATAATGGAATCCGAAGATCTTGTCCGCTTAGTATCGATTTCTTTTCCTGCCGGGTTGCAGTTGGAATAGTGAGAGGATGATTTCCTGATCGTGTGTGCGTCGATGTGTCCCATGCTGCGAGCCAAATGCTACCAACTGGCATATGTACTACTTTGAACTGGATCTCACCGCAAAGCCTGGTGTTGCCCAGCTGTTCGGCTTCTTTCTTCCGCTTAAAATGGGTACCATCAGTGAAGATCATTAATACTGTGTCCCATGCATGTCGTCAACTTTAATCATCTGAGCTTGAGTTTTGGTCTGTTTAAACGACAGTTCTTTTCTTGAGGAGGAGGGCGATCTAAGGATTCCACTGCGGAATTTTATGATCTTGTCTTTTGTCGATGATAAGATTTAGATCGAGTGGGACCTCACACGACCTCCATTTGCATCATGAGCTGGAGTAGCTAGACGAAGTCGGCTACGTTTCCTCACAGTCTGCACCTTCCACAACTCAACTATGATGTATACATATAGATGTCATCCATAAGCGGCCTGTACTACGGGCGATAGGTTACCATGGCCCGCCGCCAAGAGGGCCGCCTCCTCGGCCAAGAACCGTGGTCACCGTGGGGGATGTAACGGAGGGTGTCCTGCTCCGCTGCCGGTGCCGGTGCCGCTGCCGCTGCTTTCGTAGGAGTTGTTTTCTTCCTCGAGGGTACTACTGCTTTTCTCTTCTCCTCCTCCTCTTTCCTTGTGAGAAATGCAACTATCGGAATGCACTTGCTCAAATGCATTTGTTATGTACGACCTGCATCATTATTTATTGACGATTTGGTTGCATGTGGTTTTGCGGGCAGGCATTGTAAACTTAGGCTCTAACATGCAAAAATCGCATTTTAGCAAGGCATTTCCAGTTTACATGCAATTTATACAACCTGCATTTGCAAGTGTGGATGCAACAATGTTTTCATGTGAAAGGTAGCAGATGCAATCAAACGCACCCTTGGTCGACTCTTCTTTCTATTGCCAATCGACCACTTCATTGTGGTCCGCCAATTAAAAATTAAATGATAAAGCTAAATCTATAAACTGATGAACAAGCTCATTTATAAGTTCAAAAATAGTCGGTATATCCACTTGTCAGTAAATTATTCTATAAACTCATAATTAGATGCGTAAAATAATGATAAGAAATGTAGATGTATATGGTTATTCATAATCACTATAAGAACAATTTTGAACAAACTTTTACTTAATACATGTGTTTATTTTTATCAAGATACGTTCGCTAGCTCGGTTGGTAAAAGTCTTAGGCTATCTAGTTTGAGTGGAACTTGAGTTTACAAAAAAAGGTATGATGAGACGATTTCGAACATTAAACTCGACGTAGCTTGAGCTCTCATTAAAATATGTTGAGCGGAGTTTGAGCACAATAAAGCATGCCTTGAAAAGCCCAGCTCTGCTGGCTCTGTTACGACCTTGTCTTTTGGTTCCTATGGAAGGAAAAATAGATTCTTCTCAATATCATGATCTTGGCAACATCTTCTGTGAGCTAACGGTTGTTTTCTAAACCCCTAGCAATAACCCTGGATATGGTCTTCTTTTACATATTTACTAAACTTCACTAATTTGCTGAATTCTGTGATTGCGGTATACCTTGGTGGAACATATGCTCCTCTGCCTATGATTCTGTATGCGTGTATTCTATTACTGAATATGAATTTACTCATGATAAGAGATCTTTTTATAGATTCTCCTGTTTCGTATTTGTTTGGAATCATGTACTCATCACGTATTTGCTTCGGTGAGTAGAATGACGGAAGCATACTTTTGTAACTTAGTTTTGTAATGCAACAATCAACTCCTTTAGTAGATTCTTAAAATCTGTTTGAGAGAAAAAAGAAAAGGCTATTAACTATTGTAATTGTACTATGATTGTAATTGGTGTGGATGAACGTAAATCTTGCTTTCAAGTTTGAAATACTAGTGATGTTGATTGCTACTAGAGAATATTCTGAACATGGTCTCTTGGGATAAAAATGAACAATATCATGCAGTACAATTAGAATGGTGATATTTGGCACATCTTAGTAACTTGATGTAGATCAAATCCTATTTCTAGGTCTAAAACCATGATGATAGCAGTCTTTTTCCCTTTTTCCTCATTGCTTTCTTATTAAGCCTGCAATCCTTCATCTCTTGTTTTCCCATTTTTGGTCTGTCAAACCCTCCCTTACGAGGAGAGCTTTCTTAAAGAAGATATATGGTGCTAATTCATGACAGGGTTTGGTATGATCGCTTGCACTTTGCCCTAGAGGATTCTATGAAGCTCTTGACATTATTTAAGGTCAGTTATATTTACTTGGAAGAAGACTTGTGGTGTTTAATTGTCATATTCTAATTTTTATTCATCCAGAATCAGATTTGATCCATATTAGTAGTAAAAATAAATAAATTTGATATATACATATATCATGACCACCAGATATTGAACTAGTATGTTTAACTAGCACCGCATATGTTCTTCCATGTTGCATAAAGTTTTCCGCCCTCCCATATGGCTTCTCCATCAGGTGGAGATGGGATCTACACTCAGGAAATAGTCTCTCTTTGCAAGTGTGGTTTGACACGGTCTAATCACATCAGACCTAAAACCAAAACTTATGCAAAGGTGATGAACTAAGATTTTTCTGAATGAGATCATCGGTCTCATGATGATGTTTCTTGTTCTCACGAGCATCCACAACCTCACAAGCTCAAGTTTAGCCATAAATAATGCTTGATTTAAAAGCTGGTTCAAACTGGAACCTACCAGACCTTAGCACCTGAATCCAGACAACACATGCTGGCTCCCTTCATAAGCATATCGACTTCTCCAGAACCCTATACTACCAAATCCATGCAACTTGCTAGAATCACCATTTCATCCTCACCATCTTTACAGTTGCATGAGTTCTTGGAGATGAAGGGCCTAGGCATACTGTACGAGAAGACAGTGATGTTACAGCCGACAAACGCATTACCAACCACAATAATGGCTTCCCAGGATTGTTGAGCTTGGTAATTGGTAGGATCGCAGCCTTAGAACCATCCATATCCATTCCATCGCAACTCCACTGTTAGCTTTTACAACCAGATTTTGGTGTGTACAAGCAGAAGTTTGTATCAAGTTTCAGCTTTGACCCTAGAGAATGGCAAAACTTAATGTTGTGATGTGATTATGGACTGGAATATGATTACACTTTGGTTCAGCACATATGGGTTCTACAGAAAGCACAAACTTTCCGCATGTTGGACTAATGTCAACATGGAAACTCACGTTGATATCTCAAAGATAATCCTCTTCTTTTTCACGAGGGAAAAAAGGAATTTATCTAGTTAGTAAAGTACTCTGCACAACAGATCTGCATAATGCTCTGATAAGAAGATGATGAAATTTCAAAAAACAAATCCGTTCTACTAAGGAAACAGGACTAGAGAGATCAAACTTGACCGACAAGGCTATCTAGATTTTTTGAAGTTTTCTCCTCCACTCTGTAACTTTGGATTGCTAAGATAAGGCCAATCTGGACACCGACCAGAGATGAAATTTTCCACCACCACAGTCAAAGTGCAGTGTTGATCCACTGCAGCAGTTCCCATTAATGTCCAGCAACTAAGAGACATGTTTGAATTGTAAAATCTGTTCTCTGATGCTACGTGCCTTTAAACCACACACAGTTGCTGAATAAGGAATTTGGAGTTTGGTTAGCTTGGGGGAATTGATGAGAGCTGAAATTATTGATCATGGTATTCCGGGGATTTTCCAAGAATTTTGTCTTGTTTACATGAAACACTGATCTTATTCTCACATCCGTGCATTACGGTTGGATAATCTTTTTGTTCTTCGTTAATAAAAGAAAATATGCCTTTTAACTTTAGTTTCTTTTTAGAGATTGGTCTCATTCAGAAAGAACTCTTCTGGTTCACTGTTATTCTGACCAAAAGCTATGCCTATACACAAAACTCAGCACACAATGTGCTTGTCGATCAACCGGGTTATAATATCGTTGATGCATTTGGAGCTGGTAATACAATCATTATGAAGTCTCAAATAACTGGAGAAGATATCATCCACTGGAATGAGATAAGAAGATCCTTGAGATCAAGGTCAGATCGTGAAGGTAAGGGTGGATGCAAGTTGGTTGAGTGGTGGGTTACAGGATGGCCTCCATGGCCAGAAGGACTGGAGACAAAACCACATGGAAGTGGGTAGGAGAGACCTCCCAACAATCTCAGGTCTCTCCACTGCCAACTTGGTCTCCTATACTGCTTTACACCCATAGTTCTTGATCCTTATCCATTAAGATACCCTGATCAACCTAGTCATTTTAACTTGTTTAAGCAAGAGATGAATGACAGGAATTACTCCATGCTGTGCTCGAAAACAGCGCTAACCTGGTGGACTGATGGATCACAGTCTTCCTGCTGAAATTAATGGAATATTTTCAGAAGATATTCTTAACTACGTCTTTTTTCGGAGCTAGATTGTCATTTTTATTTGGTATAGCAGTCTCAAATCAGTTCAAGGATTAATATACAGTTGCTCTGTCTCTGGTTATATGGAACATTGTTAGAGATTAAGAAACATTCCTCCACGATGTATGCGTTTTTTTTCTTTCCTCATCTACTAATTTGTTTGTGTGAGGTGGTGTGGAAGTAGCACTTACAACAACATCTTGCGGTATGTTTCTAGATATGGTTTTCATTGCTTAATTCTGCAAATATGCATAGATCCTCATCTGGTCCAGTTCCTGGTGGCAAAGACAAGTAGAAGACAAAGGAGTCCCCACAAACATGCGGCACCACTCACCTTGGCGAACTGATAGGATCAGCCTGTGCGAGATAGGAGGGAGGATGATGCACTGCTGTTTATGGAGTAGGGATGAAGCGAAAAAATGAGCATTTTTATGCCAAGACAAACAAATTCCATGGTGGGGTTTTGGCGTTTGAGGCACCTTAGTGCCACATTCTGCTGTCCTTGACCTGGTCCTGAGCCCCCCAAGAGATGGCGACGCGCGAACCCTTACCCTCCACAGAAAGCCATGGACCAACCTCGCCCTCCTAATCTCCTCTGTAAATTATTCCCATCAGGTGCCCTCCATTGTGGTATCGGGCATCTCGCTCATACAGCTGCTGTGGTGGTGACGAATACTTTTTGGACACCCTTGTGTGTAAAGAGATAGATGCCTCTGAGATTTCGCTTTGTATTATTGAGGAAAAGACAGGTCCACCGGAGGAGCCTAATCGATTCCATGAAAGTATGAGGACAAATATTGGAAGAAGGGAAAATATAGGAGGGAGGAAAAGCGAGATCAAAAGTCAGATGAAATGTTGCTGTCTGAGATCCATGTTCCAGATGACGAGAGAATCACCAGTGGTGTATGTTTTGTTGGTCAGCCATCGGTAAGCAGTAGGCAACAGATGCATCGCTACGTTTGTGGTCCTTTGAGTATCTAACATATCTCGCTTCCCCGATCACTGTTCCCCTCGATGTTCAAGCTTCACGTCGTCTATGATTTCCCGGTGGGGATCAGCTTTGTGGGACTTGATCTCGAATCTTTTCACTCATCTTCTTCCTGCAGTGCTGGCTGCAACACTAACATGTTCATAAATCGAATCCTGCGCTACATCGTATTGCCGAATCACGGCAGTGACTGCTGGCCCAAGGTCACTGGGAATAAATATTTTTTCTTCCTCTCCATAAATTAGAAAGAAGATGCCATGTCGTGAATTGTACCATATGTTTCATTATCTCCACAGATATATAAAGAGTCGAGGGCGGAGAATACGGACTCGCCAGAAACTTGTGTGCCAGAGTGTTTGCCGAGTCAATGACCTGCAATCGAGTCACCGAGTCGGACAGGGCATTAAGGAAGAAAAGGGACCACTCACTGTTCTCGCGAGACTCGGCACGCATCCACTGGTACGCATTAATGCTTAATTTGATGCATCAAACGATCACTTAAATGTGACGTTGACTCTCTCATAAGCGTTGACTTCTGTCAGCCTCTCCCCGCGAACCATCGAAGCCAACATTTATTGACACGAGGCGAGGAGAAAAGCCCCAAAAGAAACTAGTCGAGCGACCTAAATCTATTGTCTCGATCCACGTATATGACGATTGATTTCACCACCCACGTAAAGTGAATCCATATACGTTTAACTAGCGATTTAAGATGAGAGCGTGAGAGCTAGTGAGGAGCAATACTGAGATGGAAGGGCCTGCATCAGTGTAGGCGGATAGCACGCGTCCGCTTCTGGTTGTATCCGTCTGCAACTCTCACCGCCTTATCGTGTCTGGTAGCGGAAGCCTCAGCATTAGAAAAATGTAATGCTTCTCCTCTTATCTGTTCTTTTCCTTTTATTTTGACTGGAATTATCTGCTCCAAGTAACTGGACTGTAATTGTTCATGTAAAAAAGATTCTGCGTGATTCTTGGATTCCAAATCCAGTCAATGGAGCATACGGTAATTTCCACAGAGTTCTATGCTAGAATTCACCTCTGCCGTGGCTGGAGCTTATAAGTCGAGAAAGCATCAATACAAATGGAATGTATTAATATGCTGAGGGTGAAACAGTGTCATTTTCCTTTGGACCGCCACGCGCTGGTGTTTTATTGCGAGACGAGAGCTGACGAGCGAGGGATGTGTGCGCGAATCAGTCAGATACCGAGATGTCATCCTGAAGGGCACAGCCAAAAATTCTCGAGCCAGACATTGGCAACCGAGCCGTTCTCCTCCGAGAGGATGCTGCTTTACGCATCGATGCCACATGCAGCGGCATGGCGCTCACTGTCAGCTTTCTCCCACCCAACCTTGACCGTCCAACTAAAGCATCATGGAAGACAAAGATTGAAGTTCAATTTTTTTATGGGGGGGGGTTGCTTTGCTAGCCAAAAACAAAAAAGGTCCGGGGGTTCAATGGATCTGCCCCATTACCTTGCATCGTATTAGAACAGTGGAGAGAACCGGGGGAGATAGATAAGATACAGATAGATACGATAACAGAGAGAGAGAGAGAGAGAGAGAGAGAGAGAGAGAGAGAGAGAGAGAGAGAGAGAGAGTGAGATCAAATAGCAACCGAGTTAAGAGAGAGAGAGAGGTAGGGGGTGGATATCACATTTATGGGTCAGAGAAGAACAGCAACTCACGACTTAGTGGAGCTACAAGGTGGTATATCGGAGCATTCAGAAAAGATGCAGTTGACAATAGCGTCAATGCTTAGGTAAATTTATCGGTGACGATTCCCGGGGTGGGCGGATCTCCATGATACAGAAAGATTGAGCGACACACCACTTATAATCCTATCATTGGACGGTCGGCCTGGTAAAAAGGGAAGGTAACCGGAGATTCGACGGTGGTGTTACTGCACCGCAGTACTAAGCTAAACATGTACCCTTCACGTCCGTCTCAAAGGTGTCTCTCGGGTGCTCTGTGTGCTGAAAAGACGGACACACGCTAGCGACTGTGCACGGTGAGACTTGCATGCGGAATCAGGTGAGCCTCTGCAAGTTGGGTTCCCATCTTGAAATGAACAACTCAACGAGGAAGACACGGTAAACAGCTGCCAAGTACCCACTTGCCTTCATAATGCCACAGTGCCATTCCAAGCGACACCCGATTCTAATCATCTAAACCAGCTGCATTCCTCTGAATCCTTCTTGGGAGCGGAGCGTCCATGCGACGGACGTAGGGCGCTCTTCTCACGTTGCATCGGCCGGCCGGCCGGCGGACGTGGCGGAACGATTGGCCGCGGTAGCGCCACGAGGGACGAGGCCATGTGGATGCCTTTCGTGGCCCCCCTCGCTGCTTCCGGCTTGGATTTACGGGACACGACCACGTGTCGGTCTTGTCAGGGTGGGCCCCTCCCCCCCTCATGGCCATGGAGGGTGGAACAGAGGCTTTCTCGTTCCGTGCTGCGCACTGGCAACAACTGGCCTCCTCCTATCATACGCATCGTTGCATCTCTGTTCACTCCCTCCTTGAGGTCATCTGATCCATTGTTTGCTGTATATATAGGGTCCTCAGCCTACGGGAGCAGAGTCAGAGTGATGCAAGGGAGTTCGGCGACGCCGGCCCCCTGAAGACCTTAAAAGGATCATGCAGTGCCTGCGAGCTCCTCTTTCGGATCTCTCCGCGTTGGAGGGGCAGAGAGCGTGTGCGGAGTGGCAGCAACCGGGGCAAGAGCAGTCGGATTACCATCCCTACGATGCCGATTACTGCATGCAAAGTCTCTGTCCCGTGGAGACCGCCTTCCGAGCGCTCCACGGCTGCAACGGCGGGGGGGAGAACGAGAATCACGGCAACGTTCATGGATCGAATGACTGCTTCAGCAACGCGTGGCCGGATATAGTTTCGAGTATGCATTGTCCTGTTGTCGGTGCCGCCGCTAGCGTCGAGGAAACGAGCGTCAATGCGAGCAGCAGCAGCAGCTCAAGGAAAAGAAAGTCTGAGAACAATCGGAGATCGAAGGTAAATCGTCCATTTTTGTCTTCTCCACATACATATTCTTTCCTTGTAAGTCGAAAGATTTTATTGCAATCGTTCCTAAATTCAAGAATCACTTGAGCTCTGCCGTCAAAAGTCACAGAGGTACAGCTCCGTGATCCTGATTTCCAGACATTATCCGTTCTACATGTGTCCTGGGATCGTAGATGGAAAAGAAAACCATGAATTTTGAATACCAGAAAGAAAACTATTGCTTGTACATCCTGTCACTGTGTTCCAAGATGTCTATCGCCTAAAAGTTGTCAAAACTGTAGGAGAATAGTGGTGGTAGCGATGGCAAAGATGATAGCAACTGCAAGAGAATAAAAGAAGAGACAGGAGTAGGAGCAGCAACACCGGAGGCCAAACGACCGAACAAGAGAAAGGAAGAATCTGCGGACGCCTCGAAGGAGAATGACAAGGCGCCCAAGTCGGACTACATTCATGTAAGGGCTCGACGGGGTCAGGCCACAGACAGTCATAGCTTGGCCGAAAGAGTACGCGAATTGTGACTTGCGGGCGCTACATTCCCATCTCCTTTCGTCCGTATGCTCGTCTCCTGATCTTTTCCCCCCGGTTGCGTAGGTGAGAAGGGAGAGGATCAGCCAGCGGATGAAGTACCTCCAGGATTTGGTGCCTGGATGCAGCAAGATCACAGGAAAAGCGGGCATGCTCGATGAGATCATTAACTACGTTCAATCTCTCCAAAGACAAGTGGAGGTACGATACGAGCTGCTTCGTCTGTTCCTCTTGAACATCAATAAACCGTAGCTCGGTTTCAACGTGCACCATCTTCGTTCTTCTGTGTCTTTCCGCAGTTCCTATCCATGAAGCTGGCTGCCGTGAATCCAATGATGGACATCAACATCGACAGCCTCTTCGGCGGCAGAGAGGTAATGGAACTTCGTCCCCACATTTTCTTTAGGAAGAAGCGACGACTTCTTGGTGGCTCTTTGAATTCAAAGCGGCACACAAGAGTCAACTGCTCTCTCAGCTTCTCGATCATTTGGATGCATTCGATCGATCTGAAGCGTGCATCCAAACGAGTCTCTCGAACAAAAAAATTCCTGTTCTGACTTCCCCTGATGCCGCTGCAGATAAATCCAACTTGCAAATCGGCAAGCATTCCCATGATCGGCATGTCGTCCGAGCTATTGGACCAGTCCTACCTTCAATTCGGCTCCTTGCAGCATGACATGTTCATGGGTTCTTCGGATTTATTGCTTCGTCCGAACGTCAACCCGGCGGCGGCGGTTTCTGATACATCCCTCGGATCATGTTTGAATGTAACACCTCCGTTTACCATGTTCCCAGCATTTAGCTATGTAGAAATCTCTCCGAGCACCTAAATAATATTTCTGCGGACATCTCAGGTCAATGGGTCTTCGGTTTGGAATACAAACCTGCAGAACGTGTACGGTGTGGAATTCCAGCTAGGAAGAGGGACAGCCCTCCCCTTTCAATCATTGCAAGGTAAAGATTCTCATCCTCTGCGAAGAACATCATAATGCATCGGATGCCATAAAGAGAAGTGCTTCTGATAATTGAGGATATCCACTTCCGATGCTATCGTACTACTAAAAAGCAATCCTGGCTAGCTACCGATTTGATCTTTTTCTACCAAAAATTCTTGCGAGTTGATGCACGACCAAACTCGTTGCAGGTAATCTTTTACCTAACAATCTCAAGATGGAGATGTGATTGCTAATCCACCTCACTGGAGTTGGGAGTATTCCTACCAAGCGCAATTATCGGAAATGTATTCGTTCGCGCTGCAGCAATACGAATATTATGTATCATATCGACCATCATCGTGTTGGTGTGCCTTGTAAAAGGATTCGAACTGACTCAACATCCCCGTCAGCTTGAATAACTTGTTTTGCATTTGATCTATGCTGCCGTGCCATGTCAATCATGTCAGCATGAACAGAGCCGCTGCTTTACAACATGTTTCAAGTGCCTTGGCACCATCATCGACGTCCATTGCGATCAATTCACGCGGTCTCTGCTTTCGTTTACATTTATCTCCTAGCTTCTTCCGCCTTGTAGTAGTTGCTGCTAGCACTTGACCTGCTTCGGTGAGACACCAGCGCCACTGCAAGCAGGAGTTTTGAGCAAACAAGGTGACAAGAAAAGAAAACAAAATAGGAAAAGGATATAACCCGAAAGGCCAGAACAAAACCACATTAACGTCTCGTGGCATGAGGAGCAAGCTTTTTGTTCATCATCACTGGCAAACAAGATATTGTTTCCGCAGCCGATGTGAGATCAGCGTCGCTGTAAATCCAAGAACTTGCGGGTTTTGAAGCATGGATAACAAGCTGAAGAGTTCTACCCTACTCTTCCGATCACTGTTTCCACTCTTTCACTGCGGTGCCGGTGCGAACATGATTTTGCTGGAGATGCACTGCTGCAGCATTTTGAGTAAAAAGATGTTCCACGAGACCAATTAACACGTTACACATCGACGAAAGTTGCATTCGGAACATGTGAAAATGGGACGTCCGAACTAATCGGGCAGTGCTTGTCGTTAATCGGTCCCCGGTGGGCATGCGCAGTAGCTTTCCATGCATATGCTCAGCACCTTTTCCAATGGGCCTCTCGGTTTCTTTGGGTCGCCATCGTTGCCTTTGGTCGCTGAAGAAGAAGATGGAGAGGGCTCGATAAAGAGAGATACGTACATGGACTCATCGGCACGGCGGATGCAGAGTGTGTGTGCGTGTGTGTGTGTTAATTTTGTGGACAGTTGATGGGTCCATAACCGGATGGAGAGAAAGTGTGCGAACATTTTTCCTCTCAAGTCACCTTCACCGGAGAGGCATGCAGTCCTTTTGGAGGGTGGGTTGGAGCTTTCGGTCAAGGGATAGCGACTTGGCGAGGGAAAGAAATAATGTCGATGCGGCTTTCGCGGAGAGGCAGCGGCAGCGGCAGCCAAGGTAGATGCGTTGGTATCTTCAGGCGGAAGCGTATCATCATCCTCCCTTTTACTTTTGACTCCGTAACTTTTTACGACTGTCGACCACTTACTTCCATTTCTTTACAGACTGCACCGCAGACGCCAACACTCCCGTCAGATGCCTCTTTTAGTTCCTCTCCGCGAATCGTTGCTCTGAACACCAAAAGTCGACGACAAAAGGTCAACTCATCCAAATACATGCGAATTTTATAGCAAAGTTCTGCATCTCTCCTCCTGCAAAAACACACATGAACGGAAGATGTTCATCAACAAAAAAGAAGACGCTTTCCGACATTCTTGTTTCCTTTCAAGGGTCTGATTCGTTTGATCAACTGGGTGATTTGAGAAATCCCGGTTCATCTAGTTCGGGTAACGCATGCATTTGGCTGAGATCCGTGTCTAACCAAGCCTGGAGACGGTAAAAGATTATGATGTCCGTATAGTGCCTCTCTCTTCCGCCCTCTTTCTCCCTCGTCTTTTTATGTGAGGAAAATTTCCACCAACCAATAATGGAAGACGGAGAAGATGAAGCGCAGCGTCGTGGGATGATGAGTTGGAGCGCATCATAAGCGGCCTCATCCGCAGGCGAAGAAGGTTTATGATGAGACGCAAGCACGAGGCTTTGCCGTGCTAAGAGTCCATCATCGTCCCACTAATGGCAGCTCGATCGATACTACACCACAGAATTAATCTCGGAAGACAAACCACTTTTCCTTGTGTGTCAGTTAACAAGGTTGCATGCGAATCACGCGGTTGAATCTACTGTCCCGCTGATGCTTATGACATCGAGGTTCTGCTTCTTCTGCTCTCTTTCCCTCCGATAGCTGTCCATATCGCAAGAACAATCGATTGGATCATCTCGACATCTTTGATTTGCCTTGGTTTCGTATTCTTACGGTGTATCCTTGACTGCATGCCTGGCTGGTTTCTTAAAATTAACTGGACGAACACTGATCGGCGTGCAGCAGTTGAATTAGACCACATGACTCGTTCCAAGGAGGACAAATAATCATCAGGAAGAAGCCACTTTGCTGCGGTTCCCATCAACATACATGACAGATTGAAGCCCCCAAAAAACACGCCATCGTTGATTGCTGGAGAAGCAAACCAAGGGCGATCCAGATCACTTGTTCCCCATCTCTGAGAGAGAGAGAGAGAGAGAGAGAGAGAGAGAGAGAGAGAGAGAGAGAGAGAGCCTAAAGTGGTCCAAGAGCAGCGGCCCCCCTTCCAACTTTCCCTGCAGCTTTATTAGTGACCGGTGCTGCCTTACAACGACGGTAAAAGTATTCACCGACACCACCCTGCAACACGCTGAACCAATGAAGGACGCAGTTGAAGAAGAAGAAGAAGAATCACTTAATAATACGAAGAATTATGCTGGATTGGTTCCTGAATTATAACAAATTAGATTTATCCATCCGACCCGATTCGACCATCCAAGGCAATCTTCGGTAGATGGATGGCATTTACGGAACCGAAAAATAGATGGATTGCTTCTACTCGTAACCCTCGACGATCGAAACAGGGCAGCGAATGCCACGTGTCGAATCCGCGGGCAGAGAGAATGTCATTCGAATATTAATGGGTGATCTGCTGACTTTTTGTCGTTTGATCGGATGCACGAATTTTCTCGCAACCCCGACGAAAATTAAATTCCCGTGGGAACGGAAGAGGGGAAGAGTGACATGTCCAAGGCAAACGGCCTCCGATGAGCGGGTCATATGCTGTGCTAAGGGCGCCGAAGAAGAATTCCTACAAAACATTTTGCCTAAGAATATTTGCTGGGTTTTGGATATACCAATCTTTGAATTCTATCTGTATGCAGCGGAGGCAAGAATGAGATGCGAGCCCCATCGCGAAGGGTTTGGATCAGCTGCTGATGTGTGTGTATATATATATATATATAGCATGCCGACGACGACGACTGCACTCATCCCTCCCTGACCACGCCGGTTGTCTTTGGAATTCGATGGAAGAAACACAACGCGCGGCCAAGCAGCGCAGAAAGCGGAAGAGATTCCACTTCCGGTTGAAGTTCTGGAAATCCACCCCGAGATCACCAAAACCTGCGGCCCCGTTACCTCAACCCCCACCAGAATCCCACCCACAATCGCCGACGCCTACTCAGACCGAGCCTACTTCACGTTCGCCTTCCTATTCCTCGTCGCCGTCGCCGTCGCCGTCGCGGTCACCGTCGCCGTCAGCATCGACGAGATTCGATGAGGGACCTCGAGGAGGACAACAACAACAAGAGACTTCTTCTCCGAGGAGACTCTCTCCGCCTTCAAGCCCATCGAGAGAAGCTCCCGAGCCACGGCGACCGGCATCAACTCAGGGAGTTTCTCAAACCCCATCGTCAGCCTTGCAAACCGGAAAGCCTGAAATGACCACCACGGAACCAAAGCCCCCGAGTCGTCCGCAAGAAACCCAACAGCCCCAGGAATCCCATCCTCCCCGAGTCCAAACTCCAGAAACATTCGAGCCACAACCAAAGTCCCCGAGTCATCAACAAGAAACCCAACCCCAGGAATCCTCTTCTTCCCAAGCCCAATCTCCAGAACTATTAGAACCACAACCAGAGTCCCCAAGACATCAGCCAGAAACTCAGCCCCAGGAATCTCAACCTTCCGAAGCCCAAGCTCCTGAATTGTTAGAACCACAACCAAAGTCCCCGAGTCATCAACAAGAAATCCAACGACCCCAGGAATCCCATCCTCCCCAAGTCAAAGCTCCAGAACCATTGGAACCACAACCAAAGTCACCGGCTCATCGGCAAGTAACCCAGCCTCGAGAATCTCATCCTCCCCAAGTCCAAGTTCCAGAAACACTGGAACCACAACCAGAGTCCCTAGCTCATCAACAAGAAACCCAGCCCCAGGAATCCTATCCTTCCCGAGTCCAATCCCCAAAGCTACTGGAACCACAACCAGAGTCCCCAAGACATCAGCAAGAAACTCAGCCCCAGGAATCTCAACCTTCCGAAGCCCAAGCTCCTGAATTGTTAGAACCACAACCAAAGTCCCCAAGTCATCAACAAGAAATCCAACCTCAAGAATCCCAACCTCCAGAAACACTGGAATCACAACCAAAGTTGCCGCCCCAACAGCCCCAGGAATCCCAAACTCGAGAAATACAAAAATTACAACCAAAGTCACCACCCCAGCAGCCCCAGGAATCCCAACCTTCTCAGGCCGAAGCTCCGATACACACCGAACCAACACAAGAAAAACGAGAAACAGACGTCGAGAAAAAAGGTATTGCAGAACCCTCCAAACCTGCACAAGCCAAAGAAGAATCCGAACAAGAAGACACACAGCAACCTCTAATGGAGGAAAAACCTAGACAGGTTGCCGAAGATAACACAAAAGAAGATGCTGAAATCACAAAAGAGACGAGTCACGGCAGCCAAGAATCAGAAGCACCCGCTGAAGAAAGGATCAAGGACCAACCAAAGCCCCCATATACCTCGAGTGAAGAGTCAGAGAACAAAACAAAAGAAGATACATCAACTAGGGAACCTGATGGTCTCGGAGGAAAAAGGCACGCTACATCGGTGGCCGATATCCCACGGGCCTCACCAACCCTCGGAGGAGATGATTTCCAAAAGGAGAGCAAGGATGAGGATGTCCGGAAGCTGAATATTAGGCACACACGCGATGCAGGGAGTGACCACGCAACAAGCATCATCACCTTAGCTGGTGAGAATGAAGGTGCGTCCATGAACATCGGACGCAAGATATCACATGAGGCAGGTATTCAGAAAGAGCATCAGATAGACAGGCGCCCGAGTGCAGAAGAAGGCGACGGTAAGGGCGAAAGATCTTATCAGACGAGCAATGAAGTTCCATCAATCACAGAAGTCAATAGCAATGTGCAGAGCGTCAACAACTCGCTGCTTCGTGAGAGCTCCTGCAGCCAAGAGAATCCAGGAGTTCACTTCTTCTTTTACATCAAAACCAACTAGGCCTGTTAAATCGAAGATTGAGATAGGATCAACCCAATCTTTGGAGACTGCTCCGGTAAGTATCAAGAAGGGATGTACCAGAGAAGGATTCTTTGGTACACAGAGGAGGGCAGAGCAAGCAGAAGAAACGATTTGATTAGCTATGGTTGTCATCGATATAGCTCTGATGAGAACAACAAAATAAAAACAAGGCCTATGGCCAACCAAGCTGACATATATAAACAAACATCTATAAACGAGATCTATAAATTCTCTAGCTAGAACATATCATGACACGGCATGAGCGCAAATGGTCATCCTTGCACTTTGATTGCGACGTTAAGAGCTGCATGATATCCAGTTTGGATTGCAAAAGCAACTATTTATACCACGTATACATGAGGCTTAATGATTTCTACGTTGGATAACAAAGCAATTACTTGTAGCACCAACTACGACGATGTAGCATCATACATCGAGGCTCTTCAAATAATACTTATGAGTCGAGTTCCTGGATCAGCCACAAAGAAGGAAAGATTTGACTTACAACAAATGTTCTTCAGGCGATGGTGAGAATGAATCACTCGGAAGGTGATTCTACTTCTAGGTGGTCGATCAGGGAAATGCACAAAAGCACATTACACACGCATGCGTGCGAAGATTAGCATTTGATGAAGACGATCGTTCCTCCTATAATAAGTTCCTGAACGCGAAAAAAGCCAGCAACCAAAGTTGCTCGGTGAAGAACATTAAGTCAAATATTGAGGAGAGGAAAATATTTCGGACGAAACAGAGGAGGAGCCGTGTACCTTCACCGACGACCATTCATTCACATGCTGGCTTAGTGTCGAAGCTCGTCAAGCAAATTGCAAACGCCTGGAACGCGGAGAGTGGATATCGATAATCCATGGTGAAAATGTCCTTTCCTATTTTCCCAAACTGGAGAATGACTTTTTCTTGCTCTGCAAGGGAAACGTGGTAGGAAGGATCCGCGGCAGCCACGAGCTGGAAATTCTTGACAGAAGCCACCGTCACTCGCCCTCTGAAGTTCAAGCACCAGCACTGAAGCTGCTCGTGCCATCTCGGGGCTTTATTCTTTAGCATGAGCGGCGCCCCATTGGTCTGGATAGGCGCCCGTGATTCGGTGAGACTGGCGGAAGAAAAATCGATCACTGGTTCCTTGCCCTTTGCCACTGCTAAGCAGGGGAGCTGTTCGCTGATGGAGTGAATGAAACTGGTGGGAAATGGGGCGCTCCCCCCTTCCTGGATGGAGGAGACGGGAACAGAGTGCATGGTGCACTGGATTCTTCTTGGCCCTCGAGTTCGCAGGACATTGAGTTCGTAAGCGATGGTAGCGATGTTGTAATTGCCAGCAGGCACTCTGGGTGAAACTTGCTTGGAATGGATCCTTCGGGTTGATCGGCTGCCGGAAGAGACCGCCGCGTCACAAGGAGGCTGGCTATCATAGACTGTAAACTTGGTTCCCAGAAAGTTCGACCTGGTTGACATCCAAAGAAAGGTCCATCAGAGATCAACATAACACGATTCAGAGGAAAGCAGAGGGCATCACTTGCCTCACTTTTCCAATATAGCTACTGCTAGCTCGAGAGAAATCATCGGCGGTCAGTGAAATCACAAAATCTGTGCTCGTTGGGCGTCTGATCTTGCGGGCTGCCAGCAAAAGCTTGTCGTTCTGTCCATGCAGTGCTGCGGACATCAGAAGAATTGCCACCAACATTAGCAAGCGACAAACGTCGTCGCTGAAAATTGAGATCACTGGCAACCACATTTGTTTGATGCGGATGTGTTTATAGAATAATCAACAGAGACGGCTTAAATCAAAACGATAACTACGAGAGATGCAGGCGCAATCGGGGTTCGCATACGAACATCGTCCATAGCTATGCAACGCAGCGGAGCAACACCCAACACCGATGGAACACATCAGGTAGGATAGCTGATGTGATACTTAGCTTGCTCTGGTTCGAAAATACTGGTAAACAAAGCATTCAAGAACCGATGGAAGCAACTTTGTAGCAGTGGCAGATTGCAGAAGATTCACAAGTCACAACTACGGATCCAAAAACCGAAGCAAGAGATGTAACGAAAGCAAGCATGGAACCGGAGAAGGTTACTTACATGGGCTGAGACCCAGGTACAGGCGGAAGGTGGATGTCGCTCGCTCCCTTCTGATGAAGCATTGAATTGGATTGTCTCGTGGCCCAGGCTAATCTCAAGCGAAAACCCAAAAATTAGAAAGGAAACCAAGAGAAAACGATCTATAGTCCACAGGCCAGTGCAAACCCATCGCAAGCACGATGCGATCCTAGCCCGAGACGGATAACAGATGAGGAAGTCAGAAAAGAGAAAAAAAGGCAACCTGCTTAAGGGAGATGGGGAAGGTCATCCGGCCGCATTGCTCGGGGGGTTTGACCACTTCCTTCGTGATGTCCCGCCACGAATGGCACACGGCCGCGCACGCCAGCACGTGCCTCCTCGCCGGCCACGACACCTCGCTTTCCTCCACCCGCCGGATGACGTCCAGCAGCAGCTCAGGAGGCAGGTTTGCCCACCTACCCTGCTGCTGCTGCTGGTGGTGGTGCCGCTGCTCCAGATCCCGCTGATGGGACCAAGGGTGCTGACCACCTCCGCGGCCATGCCCGGTCATCGTCCCTTCCGGGGCTCCTCCTCCTCTGCCTCCTCTCCTAGACATGCTCCCCATCCCGTCCCTCATCTCCTTCAGCTCACGGACGAGGCTTCTAAATGACATTTCGACCACCCTTTCGTGACACCAAGATCCAAAAGTTGTGGGGCTTGTGGGATCAGGAGAAATCGGGCGAAGCTTGGTTTGAAGATCTATAAGATTCCAAGAAACTCAAAAACAAGAAAGCGCTTATAATATAATCTCTCTCTCTCTCTCTCTCTCTCTCTCTCTCTCTCTCTCTCTCTCTCTCTCTCTCTCTCTCTCGCTATGAGTCATCAGCGATTACAGAGGCATCCGCTAAAGCCTTTCCTCCGAAGGCGACGTACAGCCTCACGAATGTCTGGATGTCCGAAGCAAAATGAGACCAAGGAAGCGGGGAGGTGAGATCGAGATCTAGTCTGCACATCTGCTCCGACGTCTAGGAAACAAAGCGTGAGGAGAAGATCCCCAGACTTCGACAAAGAACAAGAAATGGGTCGCAAAAAGCCATCTTTTTTATTTTATTTTTATTTTTTGCCTTTGGCTTTCTTTTCTCCTCCTACAGAATTAACAAGCGGAGGAGGAAGAAGATTCGCCACTAAAAGCCCACTCAGATCCATGGACGATTCCGGTGCAGTAAGAGAGAAGACAAATATCGCCAAGGAGGCCGATTACGAAAAGAAAACTTTCCCTTTCCTTTTCCTAATCATCTCCTCCTTCCTCCAAAGAGTATCAGATCAGGAGGGCGGGGGGAAATCTTGGTTTCTTTTGGGGGAAGAAGTAAAAAAGACGCAATCAATCATCTTTTTCGCTCGGATTTGACGGAAACAAAAACAATGGTGGAGAACGATTTCCCCGGAGAAACCGCCCCAAGAAGACCGCTTGGATCCCATAATAGGCTCCCCTTCGTCCTCTCCTACGAGCTCTATATATATATATATATATATATATATATATATATATATATATATATATATATCTCTCTCTCTCTCTCTCTCTCTCTCTCTCTCTCGCTCGCTCGCTCTCTCTCGGTGTGCAGTTGGAGGCTTTGGTTGATCACAATCTTGCCATTTTGGATCTAATCTTGAGGCCCCACAAAAGTATGTGTTACCTTCAATTATTTAAACAGAAAAGAGATAGGGAAAAAGGCAAGACGGTCGGGGGTGCCACCCAGTACATCGCTCTAAATACTGTGGATAAGAGTGAGATTGTTCAGATGGGTCCCACATTGATGACTGGATGTAAGCTTGGATCGGCAAGATGAAATCAACGGGCGCTGCATGTGATGTGGTGGCTTGACTGCGGGGATCGGGATCTCTAATCCCGTTAGATGGCTTCAGGTTCCACCCATTCCGATCAAAGAACGCGCCAAGTCAGATCAGGTTTGAAGCTTACTACTTTGATATTAAACTATGGTTTTCTTTCTTCTGCGTCCCAATAATCTCTTCGCATCTTCTTTTGTTATATTCCGCTTGTTTTGCAGCCTTCAAAACTGCTCGATATGAGACGCCATTTCTCCGTGTGCGCTTTCGCATGGAAGTTCTTCCCTTGTTGGCGCCTTCACGGTGGCCGGACTCCGGATTCGAAGGTTGACGTCCGCCGTCCGTCCCTTCAAGGAACTTGATTGCGGTCGCTTTTGCTAGCTTGGTCGATCGGCCTCGGCTGTGCTAGGAAAAGGCTGATGATGATGGTGGTTATATGGCATCTTCTATTCTGGCAAATCCTGACTTTTTGACTAGTTATTTTATCTCAGCCTCTATCATCGACCTCCGTTCTCAAGCTTTTGATGGAAAAGTAATCCGATGGCATGAGAAGTCTCTATTTTAACCATCTATCCTGGCATAAACATGTGATACACCTATCACGATTCAAAGTGTTTCCAGTTATCGCCGGTGCCAGTTGATGCGTCTTTACTTGGATCATGTCCCAGTGGGTCTAAAAACTGTGGCTACATAGTGAGAAGCACTAATTGCTGCTCCCTGGCTGTCTGCTGACTGATTCGATAGCGCACCTACCGAGTTACATGGCTCCTTTGGACCCCTCACCGGAAATCTATAATAATGAGGATCGATGGACCTCTTAGTAGGTCCCGACTATTATAATCCTCGGGGAAAGCTTGCAGTGATGGGTGGCGTGTGAGTAGAGGAGGGAAGGCCCACGCGATGCTTATCCCGTGACACGAATGCGAAGGAAGGGCCACATCCAGTTCGAACTACTGGAACTCGAGTGGGAAGGCAGCGTTGGTCTCTTTCATTGGCCTATTTCTCGATGCCGCTCTTCTTTGGTCTCGATCGCTGCAGGAGCTACGAGAAGCATATTCACGCTTGGCAAGTCCTCTTGTCGGGGACTCCAAACCCTGTGTGCCAGTTTTTGGTAGCCGAAATAGATGCATCACGTATTGTCTATTTCAGATCAGAGAAAGCCACGTAGTGGATTGAAGCATTATTAGTTTGGTACTTTGTTCTCCTAAAATGGTTTCTTTAGCCCTAAAGAAAAAGGTTTATCGTTAGACACCAAAATGCTCCCATGACCGGTAGGACGCAAAGCGGGTTCAGCCCAAAAACCCGCCTTGGTAGCCGGTTCAGCCCAGACCACTTGTCATTCTTTTTTTTTTTCTCTCTCTCTTCTTTTTAAGGTTGGCATTGCGTCTATGAATAGTACTATATCCTGCAACACTCGAGGTAGAAGTTGGATTATGTCTCTCGGATCTCAAGAAACCAAAATTAATTGAGAAGGAGGAAGACACTCTCTGAAAATACAAAACACTCGACTTTGCTTTTAGCAAGCTCTAAATACAACACCAATTGCTGCATCTGCTGATGTCGTTGCAGGGCTGATGGCCAAATCACATTAATTTAATACAAATAAAGAGCATGATTCTTCTTCTAAATTTATGGAACTTACGCTCATCAAACGACACCACGAGCCTCAATCCTATATAAATATTATACCACTTCTGATGGGGAGGAGCGGCGTGCCTGTTCACTACTTCATGTAGTCGATCCGGACGCCGTCCACGGTGGTGTTGACCCCCGTGCCGCCTCTTGCCACAAGTGTCACCCAGATGCTGTCATCTTCGTCTGCCTCGAGGTCTTCCAAAAGTTCCGATATCCCGAGCTTAAGGTGGCTTTTCATCTTCGAACCCTCGCCGCCATCCTCATGGCTTTTCGTCCTCGAGACGTGGTGGAGATTGACGAAGGTCCCTGCGAACTCCCTCGACTTTGGGCTCAGCACGGTTTCCTCGACGGCGTTGATGAACACATCGAATTTGACGAATCTGCTTCTCTTAGTATCGATTCCATAGACCACTAAGATCTCCTCTTCTTCCTCTTTCTCTTGCCGTGTCCTGTTGATCCTTGGCCTGTCAACCCTCACGGTGATGGTCTTGTCCAGTGTCCAGCTACCATGTTCGTAGACTCGTGAACGATCCGTTTCGCCGGGCATTCTCAGTACGCCTTCGCCATCGCGCTTCTTCAATATGTTGCGCGCGATCTTGGGGTCAACGGAAGGCTTGGGACGTGCAGCGAGCCATGGCATGTCGATGTCTTCGTACTGGTACCTGAGTTTGTCTATGTTCAAGACGTCGCGCACCTTGATCCTGCGCAGGCGCACATTCTCGTCGTAGAAGGTGAACTCCGACTCGAGCCACTCCTGGTCGACGAACTCCGGCTTGTCGCCGTGCAGCTTCTTCCACACCGTCCACATGCGGTCGATGTTGGAGTGGTGCGCGAAGAACACTTCGTCGCGCGCGGCCGAGTAGAACGCCCCCATGTTCTCTCTTTCGAGGTTGTACCTGTTCCCCACCCAGCTGTGCAACGTGTTGTGAGGTGCCGCTTCGATCGTCCCGGGCCCATTACACCATCCCTCGACGCCGGACCGCAACTTGCAACCCATGAAGAGCTCAGATTTCTTCGCTCCCGAGATCATCTGGTGGTACATGAACGCGAGGTTGCTGGCGATCTGTACGTCGCTGGCGAGGTCATGATCCACGCGGTCGAAGTCATCTACTGCGATCTCGTGAAGGTGGATGGCGTCGCGCTCCGTCTCATTCAGAGCTCCCTTCCGGTAGATGTCGGGGAACCACATGCCCTCGGGGGTGTCCCAGCTCCAGTAGGGGAGTGCGAAGGTGTCGTCTGCCAAGATCTTCCCGAGGATGCGCTCGTGGAGGTAGATGAAGGCTCGGTGCCAGGGGAAGAAGAGCCATGACCTGTGGATCTTGAAGAGGGCAGAGGAGTTCACCTGGTCGTAGGCGCCGGTGCAGTAGATGCAGTGCATGTTGGCCTGGCGCCAAAAGTTGTGGGGATGGTCAGGCGGGAACTGCTTCATGATGGCCACCGCCCTGTCATACTTGGCCACGAACTCCTCGTCGACAAGATGAGCAGGCCGTCGGATACGCACCGGCGACGACGGATCCGGGAACTCGAAATCAAGCAAGGTTTGGTCGGCGTCTTTCCAGGCCGGGCAACAGTAGACCGGACGGTCGGCGTCTGAGAATGACGCATGGCAAACCGATAGGTTTGCTTTGAGGGGAATGCCCTTGGACTCCCTGCTCATGGTTCCATCTCTCTGTTCTCCGCCTTCGGGAGTCACTGGTGTTCTGCAAGATCAAACTCCATTTCAGCATTTTGTATCCGAGATCGTTGCAAATCAACGAGAATATATAGCATTTCACCCCACATATTACTTAAGTTTGACGATATCCTGTGAAGGATTCACATGTGATATGTTATATTTTGGTACTGTCCGTGTGGCAGCGAACAGTCGCATCCCTCGTACGTTTGGTATTGTACTAGTCAGCGCCGAATACCCCAGAGCCACTTCGGAAAGTATGGTTGGCGTTGCTCGGTGTAAGATCGTACGGCTCAAATAGCGATTGTACAAGCTAGTTGCCCGAGGAGCTGGCTGTTGGGTAGGCAACCCAATTGAGCTCATATGAGCTTTATCAGCCCATAGCCCACTCTGTTTATTTAACATAAACCTTTTCTAACCTAAACCCTAATTATAAATATGGGCTAATGATGGTTGCGAAAATAGAGATCAAAATCACAGCAAAAGGTAGAAACTTTGCAGCAGCAAAGAGATTCAAAAAGAGGAGAAAAGGGTAGAAAAAAAAAGAGAAAAAGAAAAAGAATAAGTCAAGGAAAATACAAAAATTGTTCTCATTCATCCAAACAGTTTCTCATCTTAGGTTAAATCAGATATACAGTGAATTTTTACTATGATTGCTTTGAGAGGTCTTAGATATTGTGCACAGTAACGTGATCCTTGTATCCCAATTATTCTCTTATGATTGTTGCTTGGGTTTTGGGCAAAAGATTCGAGAATTGTACATTCATTATTGCTATAGTGGATTTTCTCTGATTTGCTCCATGGTTTTTACCCTTCACGTTGAAAGGATTTTTCAAGTAAATTTTGATGTTATGTTGGATTGTTACTTCCATTTAATTCCGCTGTGTGTTACAGTATGCTAATATTTGTTCATATATAAAAGTTCTTCCTTATTTGTTGACCCTTTTTATCCCATAAACTGGTATCAAAGCAAGATTTTGGTGATTTAATTTTTATGTTCGAACATAGAGGCCGGTAGTGTTTCTCGCATGATTAGTTTGAATGGAAACAATTGGATGATATGAAAATCAAGAATGGAAGATCTCTTATATTGTAAAGATTTGTATGGACCTTTGCAAGGGGATAGTGAAAAACCCACAACTATGACAGATGATGAGTGGAAGAGGTTGGATTGAAAAACGATTGGGTTTATTCTATAGTGGCTCGATGATAGTGTCTTTCATCATGTTTCTATTGAAAGTTCTGTATATTATCTTTGGAAAAAGTTGGAATGTCTCTATAAAAGAAAAACAACTAGCAACAAAGCTTTTTTTTATCAGAAAACTTGTGAACCTGAAATATAAAGAGGGTGCTTCTATTGCTGAACATTTGAATGAAATACAAAGTATTAGTAACCAGTTATCTTCTATGAAAATGTCTTTTGATGATGAGTTGCAAGCATTGTTACTTCTCAGTTCATTGCTAGAAAGTTGGGAGACACTGGTGGTTTCCCTCAGTAATTCTGCGCCAGATGGTATTGTCATCATGAGTCAAGTAACAAACAGTTTGTTGAATGAGGAGTTAAGAATAAAGAATTCAACAACATCTCAGATTGATTCACAAGCACTTATCTCGGAGAACAAAGGAAGGTCAAGGTCTAAAGATAGAAGCAATTCACGCATGGGTAGAAGCAAGTCAAGATCAAGGAAAAATATTGTTTGATATAACTATAGTGAGAAAGGACATTATAAGAATCAATATAAGCAACCTAAGAAGAGCAAGAAAAAGGGAAAAGAAGTAGAGTCTACAGAGTCAAAAAAGAATACCACAGCTACAGTGCAGGTTGGTGATTATTTGATTTTGTCCCATTCTGATGATATTTTTTTTTGTGTGTCGGGATCTCGAGTGGATAATTGACATAGGAGCTTTTTATCATGCTACACCACGGAGGGAGTTCTTTACTACCTACAGGTCTGGATATTTTAGTGTTATCAAGATAGGCAACCATGTCACAGCAAACATCATTGGTATACGTGACATCCACATAAAGACCAACCTTGGATGTAACTTGGTGCTTAAGGATATGAGGCATGTGATTGACTTGAGGTTGAATTTAATCTCAGTTGGAAGACTAGATGATGAAGACTATGATAGCAGGTTTCACAAAGGGTAATGGAAGCTCAGTAAGGATTCTCTTGTTATAGCTAATGGAAAGAAATGTCACACTTTGTATAGGTTGAAGGCCAAAGCTTGTGGTGAACAGCTAAATGCTATAGAGAAAGATTTCAGTATAGAGTTGTGGCATAGGCTATTGGGACACATGAGCGAGAATGGACTGTAAGCTCTTTCTAAAAGAGAGGTATTGCCTAACCTCAAAGGTACACGTTTAAACTCTTGTATTGATTGTTTAGTTGGTAAACAATATAGAGTTTTATTTGCTAGTCCTGCTTTGTTTAGAAAAATGCATGCCTTGGATCGTGTTTATACAGATGTATGTGGTCCTTTGAGAATAAAAACTCATAGTAGTTCTACTAATGTTCTTGGCATTAGTGGTGCACTTTATTTTGTTACTTTTATAAAAGAATTTTTTAGGAAAGTTTTGGCCTATGCTTTGAAGACCAATGATCAGGTTATTGGTATCTTCAAAGAGTTTCATGTCAGAGTTGAAAGGGAGACAGAAAGACAATTGAAATGCATAAGATCATATAATGGTAGTGAGTATACATGATTGTTTAATGATTATTACAGGTCACATGGCATCCAACATGAAATGATAGTTCATGGTACACCTTAGCATAATGCAATTGCAGAGAGGATGAACCGCACTATCATGAAAAAGATCAGATGTATGCTTTCATAGGCAAAGCTACCCAAAAGGTTTTGGGATGAGGCTTTGAGGACTGCAGTTGATGTGATCAACTTATCTCCCTGTACAGTCCTAAATGCTGATGTTGCAGAGCATGTTTGGTAAGGGAAAGATGTTTCCTATAAGCATGTAAGAGTGTTTGGTTGTTGTGTATTTGCACATGTTCCAGACAATGAGAGAGAAAAAAATATATATTTCTTGGCTACTCACATGATCAATTTGGTTACAGGCTTTGGGATCAAGAAAAACAGAAGGTGTTTAGAAGCAGAGATGTAGTCTTCTTTGAAGATCAAACCATTGAGGATTTGAAGAAGGCACCAGTCAAGACTTATGTAGAAGGATTAGCAGATTGTGACCGAGTTACTTCTCTAGTATATCAGGGTGATGGGGGAGATATGCAGGAAGATGGTGTAGAGCAAGATATTAATCTATTTACATGACATATTGAGCAAGAAGAAGTTGAGGAGTAGCTTTTCATAAAATCTCAGTTAAGAAGATCTTTTAGACAACGTCAACTTTCCAGAAGATACTCTACAGATGAGTATGTGATGCTTATTGATGCAGGTGAACCAGAGAGTTATCAGGAAGCAGTTGAAAGTAAGCAGAAAAAAATGTGACTAGTTGCTATGCAGGAAGAGATGAATGCTCTACAGAAGAATCACACATATGATTTGATATAACTACCACATGGAATGAAGGCCTTGAAGAACAAGTGGGTTTTCAGGTTGAAAACTTAAGAATATTATTCTCAACCAAAGTACAAAACTAGATTGGTTGTGAAAGACTTTGATCAAAAGAAAGGTATTGACTTTGAAGAGATTTTTTCTCCTGTTGTTAAAATGTCTTCTATTCGTGTTGCTCTAGGTATTTCTGCTAGCCAAGACTTGGAGGTGGAGTAGTTAGATGTGAAGACAGTTTTCCTTCATGGTGATTTGGAGGAGGAAATTTATATGGAGAAACCACAATGTTTCAAAGTCAAAGGTAAAGAAAATTTTGTTTGTAAGTTAAGAAAGAGTTTATATGAGTTGAAGCAAGCTCTAAGACAGTGGTACAGAAAGTTTGATTCATTTATGATTGAAAATGGATACAAAAGAACGGCTTAAGATCATTGTATATACATCAAATGGTTTGGTGAGGATTTTATTATTTTCTTAATTTATGTTGATGATATGCTTATCCTTGGGAAAGATATGTGTACAATTGACAGATTGAAGAAGGAACTGAATTAGTCCTTTGCAATTAAGGACATGGGGTCATCAAAGCAAATACTGGGCATGTAGATTTCTCATGACAGGAAAAACAAGAAGATTTGGTTGTCACAGGAGCAATACATCGAGAAGGTATTAGAAAGGTTTAGTATGAGCAATGCAAAACTAGTTGGTCCTCCTCTTTCAGGTCACTTCAAGTTGTGCTCAGAACAGAGTCCGTCAAGTGATGAGGAGAAGGAGAAAATATAAAAAGTTCGTTATGCTTCAGTAGTTGAAAGTTTAATATATACAATGGTATGTACGAGGTCGGATATCGCATATGCAGTGGGTGTTACTAGCATATTTCTTACAAATTCAGGCAAAGAGTACTGGGCAACAGTGAAGTGAATCTTGAGATATCTCAGAGGAAGCTCTAAGGTTTGTTTAAGCTTTGGACGAGGATCATCTATGCTAGTGGGTTACACAGATGCAGATATGGCTAGAGATGTTGATACGAGGAAATCTACATCAGGTTTTGTACTTACCTTTGCAAGGGGAGTTGTGTTATGGCAATCCAGATTGCAAAGGTGTATTGCTCTCTCCACCATAGAGGCAGAATATATTGCTGCTACAAAGGTTTGCAAAGAAATGTTATGAATGAAAAAATTCTTACAAGAATTGGGGCTGAAATAGGAAAACTATGTAGTGTATTGTGATAGTCAGAGTGTCATCCATTTGTATAAGAACCCAACTTTTCATTTCAAGTCAAAGCATATAGATGTCAGATATCACTGGATTCGAAATGTACTTGAAGAGAAATAGTTGCAACTTCAGAAAATACATACAGATGATAATGAAGCAAACATATTGATAGAGACCTTACCGAAAAAGAGACAGGAGATGTGCCGACAATTGGTCGGCATGGATTTACACTGAGTTATGGGATAGCCTCCCTTATGGGCTAAAGGGGGGAGGTTATTGGGCAGGCAGCCCAATTCAACCCATATGGGCTTTATCAGCCCATAGCCCATTCTCTCTTTATTTAACCTAAATCCTTTCTAACCTAAACCCTAATTATAAATAGGGGCTAATGGTGGCTGCGAAAATAGAGATCAAAATCACAACAAAAGGCAGAAACTTTGCAGCAGCAAAGGGGATTCAAAGAGTGGAGAAAAGGGTAGGAAAAACAAGAGAAAAAGAAAGGGAAGAAGTTAAGGAAAATGCAGAAATTGTTCTCATTCATCCAAACAGTTTTTTGTCTCAGGTTAAATCAGATCTATAGTGAATTTTTACTGTAATTGCTTGGAGAGGTTTTGGATATTGTGCACAGTGACGTGATCCTTATATTACAGTTATTCTTTTGTGATTGTTGTTTGGGTTTTGGGCAAAAGATTCGAGAATTGTATATTCATTATTTCTATAGTGGATTTTCTCTGATTTGCTCCGTTGTTTTTACCCTTCATGTTAAAGGGGTTTTCCATGTAAATCTTGGTATTATGTTGGATTATTACTTTCATTTAATTTCGCTATGTGTTACGGTCTGCTAGTATTTGTTTATATATAAAAGTTCTTCCTTATTTGTTGACCCTTTTTATTCCATCACCAGCAAACATTATTGAACCCTGTATGACCGACTCTCCTCTTTTCTTCTCAAAGGGAGCAGTAACGTATCCATCGGGGAGGGGGGAAGGAAGGAGGCTTCCCCTGCCATTACATTAGTGTTCTGGCGAGGGACAGCCAGGGGGTTCTACTTTAGTGCTCCCAAGGAGGTAGAACTCTCACTGCCTTGGTGGAGCAGCAGCCGCTCGCTATGGCTTACCATAGGAAGCCCTGCTCACTGGAAATATCACCGTCAACCTTACCTTTTATGGCAAGTTCACTGCCTCCCAAAGAGCTATGATCTCTAACTTTGTTGCCTCCCTCTCCTCGCTTCCCCACCGGAAGGACTCCTTGGAGCACCCCGTGGCCACCGGGTGGGAGACCCTCGCCGAGTACTACTCCACATCGAGGACACCGTTGCCCAAACTCAACCTCAGGAAATTGCTCCTCGATGAGGAGTGTTCCCTCGGTAGGTTCCTACGGAACGCCTACCTTGAGACGCTGGCGGCCAAGGGTTCTCTCTCTCTAAGAAACACTCAACTCTCCCCCACCCAACGTTAACTTAAGTTTTGGAAGGGTCAGGACGAGAATCTCCCAACCCGACCTGTGTGCAAGAACCGACCCTGAGCAGGTGGATGATCAGTTTCACCCGACCCGACGATAACTTCCTACCTGAAGACCAACTAAGACGACCCCAACACATCCTGACCCGGATCTAATCGTGCTGACTCAGCGACTATAACGTAAAGGTACACTAACAACATGTATAAATAGAAAATATTATTCCATTACATTAAACTACAAAAACAAGGAAGACACACGGAAAGGCCTCTCAAACAATTTAAAGTCCTCAGTTTGAATCCTTCTCCACAAAAATCTGTGGCAACAACACCCATTCTATACTCTTTTCTATACCATCGCATCGTCGCATATACTATTCACTTCGGCATACGTGAGCCGGCCATAATGTGACAGGGATGGATGTCGATAACGCATGGCTAAGACTCGTACCATTTCCACTCATAAGACGTGGCCGACCCACGCATCAGAGACCAATCCCGGAGCCCACTGACGGGCGGGCCGCATCGTCTTTGATTGATTGGCAAACCCAATACCTTTCGCCTCATGTAGGACGTGTCGATCCATCAAACCAGAGCTTCATGTTTCACGTACCTACGACATCAAAGTCTCTAAAATCCAATGATAACCTTTGTGTCACGGACAATGAATCAGATGATGCTATGATCGTATTGTATATCTGCAGATTTCTTGACATGGAATCGGAGGCTTAATTCAAGTGGCAACCTTGAAACTTGTTATATCAACAACAACAAGATACGCTTCAAACAAGAAACTTGGAAGATTGAAACATGTGTGTCGGAAAAGAAACACAAAGTGATTAGCATACCTGCCAGATGAACTCTTCAAGATATTAGAAGAAGACGCCGGAGCTTCTGTCAGGAGATCCATGGAGATGCCCACGAGAACAAGCACGAGGAGGAGCAGAGACAACCATCGTTTACCCTCCATCTGTTTACACTCGCAGACGTATGTATATCCTGCTACCCACAGAATAGGGAAGAAAGACGCCATCACTCTCGGGAGAAGGAACCCAAAGCAGAATGAATCAAATCACAAGCAGCTTCGGCTCTTGGCGTTGCTGATGATTACTTACTGGATTCCTCTCCTTGTCTCAGAGATCAATGAAGGTGATCCTCGAGAGCAAACAGAGGTTGGATGGTGTCTTGCCAAAGCTTCTGACGGTGAAGAGAAAGCTGGGCTAGTGATGCATTCTAGTGCTGCTGCCTGCCTGCATACATGAAGAGGAGGAAGCCACGATGCATCGGACAATCCAAACGGTTGGTATTAACTTCGGACAATTCAAACCACGCGCTCACACTTCAACACGGTCGCTGTCCCGCTTTTGTTGAGCTGCCGTAATGCTAATGGAAAGCTCAATTAGCTCAGATAAAATAATTTTCCGACACGTTCGAAAACCGCACCCTCAATCTTACCTGTATGTTATTGGACATTAAAAGAAATCGAAGTGTGGGGCCAAGCGTTATAAATTGAGATATCCCTGCATGATTGACTAGAATGCTTGCGTAAGTACAACGTGTCGTTGTAGATTCATTTATTATTTTAATGTCCGACCAATATTACTTCTAAAAACGGAAAATCTAGATATATATATATATATATATATATATATATATATATATGTCAAGAAAAAAGGAATGATGTTCTCGTTTTGCCTCTGTCTATTTTAGTCGTGATAGAGAAATCTTTCTCTGGGCTATCAGAAGTTACAGCATCCCTAGCTTAAATCATTAGGTGATCACAGCACGCAGGTTTGGACGACATCAATCTCATTTGGGCCAAGTGCATCAAATACCGGTGGATATGGGGGTTAATAAAATGATGCAAGTCCAGCAGCCTTACATTTGGATGTTCATCATGCTACACATAAAAACATATACATAATTTGGAGGGAGGAGCTGTCAAAGAGACAACTATCAACCAGAGAATCTGGGCAGGAAGCATGCATGCATGAAACATGTACCAGCAGATGAATGAAGAACTGGCTGTAGGTGAGATGGTGGCTTCAAAGGGGGGATCGCGATCTCTTATCTTGTTGGATGGATTTAGGGTCCACCCATTCCGATCAAAGATCGCGCCAAATCAGATCGGGTTTGAAGCTTATTACTTTGATATTAAACTATGGCTTTCTTTGTTCTGCGTCCCAACATCTCTTCGCATCTTCTTTTGTTATATTCCGCTTGTTTTGTAGCCTTCAAAACTGCTCGATATGAGACGCCATTTCTCCGTGTGCGCTTTCGCATGGAAGTTCTTCCCTTGTTGGCGCCTTCTCGGTGGACGGACTCCGGATTCCAAGGTTGATGTCCGCCGTCCGTCCCTTCAAGGAACTTGATTGCGGTCGCTTTTGCTAGCTTGGTCGATCGGCCTCGGCTGTGCTAGGAAAAGGCTGATGATGATGGTGGTTATATGGCATCTTCTATTCTGGCAAATCCTGACTTTTTGACTAGTTATTTTATCTCAGCCTCTATCATCGACCTCCGTTCTCAAGCTTCTGATGGAAAAGTAATCCGATGGCATGATAAGTCTCTATTTTAACCATCTATCCTGGCATAAACATGTGATACACCTATCACGATTCAAAGTGTTTCCAGTTATCGCCGGTGCCAGTTGATGCGTCTTTACTTGGATCATGTCCCAGTGGGTCTAAAAACTGTGGCTATACAGTGAGAAGCACTAATTGCCGCTCCCTGGCTGTCTGCTGACTGATTAGATAGCGCACCTACCGAGTTATATGGCTCCTTTGGACCCCTCATCGGAAATCTATAATAATGGGGATCGATGGACCTCTTAGTAGGTCCCGACTATTATAATCCTCGGGGAAAGCTTTGTTGGAAAAAAAATCCGTAAATACGGAATAATATTTTTCCCTTATCAAAATAGGTTCCTCATAAAAAAATACAAACTTGATATTATAAGCAAGTAACAACCAGAATAATATCAATAGCAGAACAATTAATCAATCGCAGGTGAAACTGAACTTTAACGTGGAAAATCCAATGTGGGAAAAACCACGGGACCGTAGTCCACTTCTAACTTCCACTATCACCAATAACGATAACAGGATTACAATATGTTCTCTCTAAAACAATAAGAGGATCACGATGACATCAAGATCATATATCTTGGCTGAACAATAGTGCATTATCATCATCTTAGAGATAAACATATTCTAAGAAAGATTTAGATCTCACCAAGTAAACTTAGCAGGAAAGCACTTTAGAGAGGATAAGCGTAGATCGATCAGTTGGGATTATAGAGTTTCTTGCAAGAATTTTCCACGTCAAATCTGGGCCAAAGCCCGATGAAGTTTGGTCACCGATCGTCAAGCGTAAAACTCGAAAGCCTAGTTTTTTTTTTCTCTCTCTCTCTTTCTCTCTCGCCCGCAGATCGCACTGCCGCCGCTTCGCTCATTGTTGTGTTTTCTTTTCCTGCACACCGCTGCGCTGCCCTCTTTCTTTTCTGCAGTTGCCTACTATTGCACGCCGCTCGGTGCACACCATTACTTATTTGTGGCAAGGCCATTCTTTGTCTTATTTGCCTCATTGTGGCGCTATGTTTTCCTTTTCTGACAAGTGATCTCAATAGAAACCCTTGGTTTCTATTTAATAAGTTGATTTGGGCTTGGGCCCAAATATCGATCAAGCCCACATATGGGTGGACCCAACAATTCTCCCCTCCAAAGCTCATGGTGGTAGGTCATCTTGAGCCCACTCTTCGCCTACAAGCTTCAAGCTTCTTCTTAGGCAAAGACTTTACCAAGCTATAGATGTGGTTCTTAAGCAAGGATCTCATCTCTTCTTGCATGGCTTTAACCCACTCATTCTTGTGCTCATGTAGAATAGCTTTCTGGTAAGTTTCTGGCTCTCCCCATCAATAAGCATAACATACTCATGTGGAGGATATCTTGTAGATGGTTGTCGCTCTCTTGTGGATCTTCTCAATGGAATCTCAACTGGTGGTGGAGGTGCTTGCTCAGTTGGTTCAACTTCATCAACTGTATGAGTATCATCACTAACATTCTCGCCACATTCATCTTCATCATCATCTCCCCATAATCATCATGAACTATAGGTGGAGGAAGCGGACCCAAACTCAAGGAATATAAACAGAGGTTTCGGCTTCTCAGCAAGTATCACCATTATCAAACAATTGGTCTTCAAGAAACACAACATCCCTGCTTCTAACAATCTTCTTGTTCACTGGATCCCATAATCTGTACCCAAACTCTTCATGACCATATCCCAAAAAAATATATGCCTTTGCCTTATTATCAAGCTTGGATCTCTCATCTTTAGGAATATGTACAAATGCTTTGCACCCAAAGACTCTCAAATGAGCATAAAATACATCTTTCCTTTCCATACTCTCTCTCTGGAACATCACCTTCCAAAGGGCGATGGAGAAAGATTTATCAGTCAATCTGTAGTTCTCATAGCCTCCCCAAAATGACTTAGATAACTTGGCGTGAGAAAGCATACACCTAATCCTTTCTTCAATGGTTCTGTTCATCCTTTCGCCACACCGTTTCTTTGAGGAGTTTTGGGCTATTTTCTCAAGCTGATACCATGAAACCGCAATAATTCTCAAAAGGACCCTGTACTCACCACCATTATCTGCTTTCGAACACTCTTGACTTTCGCTATTTCTCTTTCAACACTGACATGAAATTCTTTGAAGACATCGAGTACTTGGTCTTTAGATTTCAAAGCAAAAGCCCAAACTTTTCTAGAATGATCATCAATAAAAGTAACAAAATAAAGAGTACCTCCAAGAGTTCTAGTTTGCATAGTACAGACATCAGTATGAATTAAATCAATAATATTTGATCTTCTAGATGGCGGATAAGTATGAAATGCAACTCTATGTGTTTTTCCAGCTAAACAATGATCACAAGATTTAAGAGATCTACCTTGCAACTCTGGTAAGGCGCTCTAGCAAGAGTTTGAAGTCCCTTCTCGATGATATGACCAAGCCTCTTATGCCAAAGATCTATGCTTTCACCCTTTTGAATTACATTAATCTCTCCTTTGTGTAGCTTAGCTTCCATAATATAAAAAGAGTTCAACTTCTTTCCTCTCGCCACAACTAGAGAACCTTTAGTGAGCTTCCATTTGCTTTCACCAAAGTAATGTGTAAATCCCTCATCATCAAGTTTGCCTGTAGATATCAAATTCAGACGAATATCTGGAACATGTCTGACATCTCTGAGTATCAATTTGCTTCTAGTACTGGTCTCTAAGCAAATATCTCCAATACCCATAATCTTGGATGTACCATTGTTTCCCATTCTAACATTGCCAAAATCACCAACAGTGTAGGATCTGAATAAATCATCAACATGGAATGAAGCACCAGAGTCAATTACCCGATTCTTTGTCCGAGTGCAAGACTAATACATCCATCATCACAAACAATAATGATATCACCTTCAAGAAAGAATCGTATTGGTCTCTTTTTCATTTTTCTTCCTTTCATTCTGTTCTCGCTTCCAAAACCTACACTCTTTCTTCATATGACTGGCTTTGTTGCGGTGGAAACACGATATCTCTTCTAGACTTGGATCTTCCTCTGTAATCATGTGGATTTCTCGTGACTTCTTCCACGTCTTTCACCGCCCATAAGTGTGCGGAAGAAGATTCTCCCTGTTCTTTCCTTACGGCATCCTCATTCAAGAACTGTCTTTAACCATGTCTATAGTTAAAGTTCCTCTCGGCATGGAGTTACAAATTTGTCACCACATACGTTTCCCAACTTTACGGTAAAGAGCGAGAAGTAGCAATCCTGCATTTCATGATCCACATTCATTTTCATAGCAACCAACTTGTTTGCAAGACTACGAAATAGGCTTATGTGCTTAACAATGTTGTCACCATCTTTATACTTGATTAACAAGCCTCTAAGGAGAGAAATTCTATTTCCCACTTTGTCTTCTTCATGAAATGCAGATTTTCTAGCCTCTGCCAAACAATATCACTCTGGTTTCATCAAAAATATGCTCATGCAGATTTATATCCATCAATCTTCCAATATAAGCAATAGCTTTCCTGTGCTGGACCTCCCATTCCTTCTCTTCCATAGTAGAGGGTTTTTCTTTAACTTTGATGGGCTTATACAAATCTTTGCAATAGAGCAAATCTTCCATCATACACCTCCAAGTGAAATAATTTGATGAGTTCAATTTAATCATACCATCTGATTCTTCCATTTCAATCACACAAGAAAACACTAGTAGCAAATAATAACCTGCTGCTCTGATACCACTTGTTGGGAAAAAACCTGTAAATACGGAATAATACTTTTCCCTCTTTGTGTATCAAAATAGGTTCCTCATCAAAAATACCAACTTGATATTATAAGCAAGTAACAACCAGAATAATATCAATAGCAGAACAATTAATCAATCGCAGGTGAGACCGAACTTTAACGTGGAAAACCCAATGTGGGAAAAACCACGGGACCGTAGTCTACTTCTAACTTCCACTATCACCAATAACGATAACAGGATTACAATATGTTCTCTCTAAAACAATAAGAGGATCACGATGACATCAAGATCATATATCTTGGCTGAACAATAGTGCATTATCATCATCTTAGAGATAAACATATTCTAAGAAAGATTTAGATCTCACCAAGTAAACTTAGCAGGAAAGTACTTTAGAGAGGATAAACTGTAGATCAATACCGTTAGGATTATAGAGTTTACTGCAAGGATTCTCCACGTCAAATCTGAGCCAAAACTGATGAAGTTTGGTCACCGATCGTCAAACAGAAAACTCGAAAGCCTAGTTTTTCTCTTTCTCTCTCCTCTTTCTCTCTCTCGCCTTGCAGATCGCACACGCCGCCGCCTTCATTTCTTTGTGTTTTCTTTTCATGCACACCGCTGCGCTGCCCTCTTTCTTTTCTGCAGTTGCCTACTGCTCGGTGCACACCGCTGCGCTGCGCTGCTGTGCGCTGCCTCGCTGTGCGCTATGTTTTCCTTTCCTGTACAGTGATCTCAATAGAAACCCTTAGTTTCTATTTAATAAGTTGATTTGGGCTTGGGCCCAAATATCTGATCCAAGCCCACATATGAGCTGGACCCAACAAGCTTGCAGTGATGGGTGGCGTGTGAATAGAGGAGGGAAGGCCCACGCGATGCTTATCCCGTGACCCGAATGCGAAGGAAGGGCCACATCCAGTTCGAACTACTGGAACTCGAGTGGGAAGGCAGCGTTGGTCTCTTTCCTTGGCCTATTTCTCGATGCCGCTCTTCTTTAGTCTCGATCGCTGCAGGAGCTACGAGAAGCATATTCAAGCCTGGCAAGTCCTCTTGTCGGGGACTCAAACCCTGTGTGCCAGTTTTTGGTAGCCGAAATAGTTAGATGCATCACGTATTGTCTATTTCAATTCAAAGAAAGCCATGTAGTGGATTGAAGCTTTTTTGGTTTGGTACTTGCTCTGTTCTCCTTAAATGGTTTCTTTCGCCCCAAAGAAAAAGGTTTATTGTTAGACACAATAATTCTCCCATGACCAGTAGGACGCAAAGCGGGTTCAGCCCAAAATAATACCTTGGAAGCCGGTTCAGCCCAAAACCCTACCTTCATAGGCGGGTTCAGCCCAGACCACTTGTCATTCTTCTCTCTCTCTCTCTCTCTCTCTCTCTCTCTCTCTCTCTCTCTCTCTTCTTTATAAGGTTGGCATTGCGTCTATGAATAGTACTATATCCTGCGAGACTCGAGGTAGAAGTTGGGTTATGTCTCTCGGATCTCAAGAATCCAAAACTAATTGAGGAGGAGGAAGACACCCTCTGAAAATACAAAACACTCGACTTTGCTTTTAGCAAGCTCTAAATACAACACCAATTGCTGCATCTGCTGATGTCGTTGCAGGGCTGATGGCCAGACCACATTAATTTAATACAAATAAAGAACATGATTCTTCTTCTAAATTTATGGAACTTACTCTCATCAAACGACACCACGAGCCTCAATCCTATATAAATATTACACCACTTCTGATGGGGAGGAGCGGCGTGCCTGTTCACTACTTCATGTAGTCGATCCGGACGCCGTCCACGGTGGTGTTGACCCCGGTGCCGCTTCTTGGTACAAGTGTCACCCAGATGCTGTCATCTTCGTCTGCCTCGAGGTCTTCCAAAAGTTCCGATATACCGAGCTTAAGGTGGCTTTTCATCTTCGAACCCTCGCCGCCATCCTCATGGCTTTTCGTCCTCGAGACGTGGTGGAGATTGACGAAGGTCCCTGCGAACTCCCTCGACTTTGGGCTCAGCACGGTTTCCTCGACGGCGTTGATGAACACATCGAATTTGACGAATCTGCTTCTCTTAGTATCGATTCCATAGACCACTAAGATCTCCTCTTCTTCCTCTTTTTCTTGCCGTGTCCTGTTGATCCTTGGCCTGTCAACCCTCACGGTGATGGTCTTGTCCAGTGTCCAGCTACCATGTTCGTAGACTCGTGAACGATCCGTTTCGCCGGGCATTCTCAGTACGCCTTCGCCATCGCGCTTCTTCAATATGTTGCGCGCGATCTTAGGGTCAACGGAAGGCTTGGGACGTGCAGCGAGCCATGGCATGTCGATGTCTTCGTACTGGTACCTGAGTTTGTCTATGTTCAAGACGTCGCGCACCTTGATCCTGCGCAGGCGCACATTCTCGTCGTAGAAGGTGAACTCCGACTCGAGCCACTCCTGGTCGACGAACTCCGGCTTGTTGCCGTGCAGCTTCTTCCACACCGTCCACATGCGGTCGATGTTGGAGTGGTGCGCGAAGAACACTTCGTCGCGCGCGGCGGAGTAGAACGCCCCCATGTTCTCTCTTTCGGGGTTGTACCTGTTCCCCACCCAGCTGTGTAACGTGTTGTGAGGTGCCGCTTCGATCGTCCCGGGCCCATCACACCACCCCTCGACGCCGGACCGCAGCTTGCAACCCATGAACAGCTCGGTCTTCTTCGCTCCCGAGATCATCTGGTGGTACATGAACGCGAGGTTGTCGGCGATCTGCACGTCGCTGGCGAGGTCATGATCCACGTAGTCGAAGTCATCGACTGCGGGCTCGCGTAGGTGAATGGCGTCGCGCTCCGTCTCATTCAGAGCTCCCTTCCGGTAGATGTCGGGGAACCACATGCCCTCGGGGGTGTCCCAGCTCCAGTAGGGGAGCGCGAAGGTGTCGTCTCCCATGAACTTCCCGAGGATGCGCTCGTGGAAGTAGATGAAGGCTCGGTGCCAGGGGAAGAAGAGCCATGACCTGTGGATCTTGAAGAGGGCAGAGGAGTTAGCCTGGTCGTAGGCGCCGGTGCAGTAGAGGCAGTGCATGTTGGCCTGGCGCCAAAAGTTGTGGGGATGGTCAGGCGGGATCTGCTTCATGATGGCCACCGCCCTCTCATACTTGGCCACGAACTCCTCGTCGACGAGATGAACAGGCCGTCGGATACGCACCGGCGACGACGGATCCGGGAACTCGAAGTCGAGCAAGGTTTGGTCGGCGTCTTTCCAGGCCGGGCAACAGTACACCGGACGATCGGCGTCTGAGAATGACGCATGGCAAACCGATAGGTTTGCTTTGAGGGGAATGCCCTTGTACTCCCTGCTCTTGCTTCCATCTCTCTGTTCTCCGCCTTCAGGATTCACTGGTATTCTGCAAGTTCAAATTCCATTTCAGCATTTTGGATCCGAGATCGTTGCAAATCAAAGAGAATATATAGCATTTCACCCCACATATTACTTCCAAGTTTGACGATAGCCTGTGAAGGATTCACATTATACCAACGTTCTTGAGCTAAATACGAATTCAGGATACAAGGATCTGAACCGCCATGGATCCCATACTCATCATGAAAGGCAATGCAGCGATGGGACATCAAGTACATGCTGACCCACGACACCCAACATTCAATTCTACTCACGTGGCCCGCCATCTTCCATCATTGCAAGAGAGCGAGCCCATCAATGATTGACATAGCAATCGATGACCCTTACCATGTGGTGATCCGAATCGGATGAATGATTTAATATGACTCGCACACAGACGTCAGTCATGCACCCTTTTGATATGAGTGACCGACGTCGTTACATGGTACCCCGATTTGATCAACCGTGTTGGCGACTACCTAGTAGCCATCAAGCCGGCTCGCTATGCGAGCGATGACTCAGAAAGCCATCAAGGCGACTAACTAGTAGCCACCAAGCCGGCTGGCTATGATGACTCAGATAGCCACCAAGGCGACTAACCGAGTCTTTGTCTCGGCTTAAACAAGTCAGCGAAATTGTCATGTCCTGGGGTATCGTGTCGGACCCATGTGACATCCATGCCACTCCCACTATAGAGATAACACAAGGGTAGATCACCGGTGGACAAGTCGGAAAACGACACTTTTGTCTGCAGCTTTTTGTCCCCAGGCATTGGTTTTCACATCGAATTCCGCCATCAGTTTTAGCTCATAAATCTTGAGAAAACCTAATCCTAATTCCGTTTAATTCGTCGATTCGACACAAATGTTTGATAAAAGTATTGTTTGGCAAGCGTATGGTCGACAAATCAAGATAGATAAAAATTTACCTGCTCTATTTTTTTTTTTCGATTTCTATACCAACTTGACAAGTAATTTTACCTCAAAGGAAAGGAGACTAATGCAGCAATCTACTCACGAAGAAAATTTCCAAGTAACAGAACCATTTGGTGGGATTGCCCTGGCCATTTGGTGGGATTGCAAGGACGCACTCGCCTTCTAGTACAACTAAGACACACAGGGCGGTCTCTCAAAGAATTCAAAGTCCTCAGTTTGAATCATTCTTTCTCCACAAAACACTTGTAGCAACAACACCGACTCTATATATTTTTCTATCCCATCGCATCGTCGCATTTGCCATACTGTGACAGGGCTGGATGGCCATAACGGCTAGCTAAGACTCATACCGTTTCCACTCATAATATGTGGCCGACCCACCCACCATAGACCAAACCTGGGGATCACTGACGTGTGATTTCGATGTTGATTTCCCCGACGGGCGGGCCCCATCGGCTTTGATTGATTGGCCAATCCCAATACCAATCGCGTCATATAGAACGTGTCGATCCATCAAATCAAAGCCTCATGTTTCACGTGTGTACGATATCAAAGTCTCTGGAATCCGATGAGAACCTTTCTGTAGCGGACAATGCATCAGACGATGCTATGATCTTATTGAACATCTGCAGATTTCTTGACATGGAATCGGAGGCTTAATTCGAGTGGCATCCATGAATCATGTGATATCAACGACAGCAAGATATGCTTCAAACAAGAAACTTGCAAGATTCAAAGATGTGTCTCGGAAAAGGAACACAAAGTGATTAGCATACCTGGCAGATGAACTCTTCAAGATATTAGAAGATGCCGCCGGAGCTTCTCTCAGGAGATCCATGGAGATGCCCACGAGAACAAACACGAGGAGGAGCAGAGACAACCATCGTTTACCCTCCATCTGTTTACACTCGCAGACCTATGTATATCCTGGTACCCACAAAATAGGGAAGAAAGACGCCCTCACTATCGGGAGAAGGAAACCCAAAGCAGAATGAATCAAATCACAAGCAGATTCAGTTCTTGGCGTTGCTGATGATTACTTACAGGATTCCTCCCCTTTTCTCAGAGATCAATGAAGGTGATCCTCGAGAGGAAGCAGAGGTTGGATGGTGTCTTGCCAAAACTTCCGATGATGGAAGAGAAAGCTGGGCAAGAGAAATATCTTCTAGTGCTGCTGCCTGCTTGCCTACATGAAGAGGAGGAATCCAGGATGGTCAGTCCTCTTAAAGGCCGATGCGGCGTGTACCATAAGGAAATGAGGAAGATGAAAATGAAGAGGAGGAGAGAGAGAGAGAGAGACACGGTTGGTATGCTGTTCATACAATTCAAACCACGTGCTCACACTTCAACACGCACGCTGGCCCGGTTTTGTTGAGCTGCCGTAATGCTATTGGAGCGCTCCATTAGCTTCGATAAAACAATTTTCCGCCACGTTCAGAAAGACCACCCTCCATCCCACCTGTCATATTAGTGGACAGGAAAAGACATCGAAGTGTGGGGCCAAGCGGCTACGCGGCGGTCTCCTGTATGATTGACCCGAAAGCTTGCACGAGTATTACGTGTGATTGTTGATTCAGTTATTGTTTTAATGTCCAATCAGTATTTTTTTTTCTCAAAAAGGAAAATTGTTAAAAGTTTCCAATTCCATATGTATATATTTTAAAATTGTTATACATATACATATATTTGTGTGTGTCAAGAAAAAAAGAATAGAGTTCTCTCATTTTGCCTCTGAAAATGAAGCATCTCGATTTTACTCGTGATAGAGAAATCTTTCTTAGGGTTATCAGAAGTTACTGCATCCCTAGCTTAAATCATTAGGTTATCACAGCATGCAGGTTTGGACAACATCAATCTAATTTGGGCCAAGTGCATCAAATGCCGGTGGATATGGAGGTTAATAAAATGATGTCCGGCAGCCTCACGTTTGGATGTTCATCATGCCACACATAAAAACATATACATAGTGTGGGGCAAGAAAAGGTTGGTATGGTGGACAAGCTGTCAAAGAGACACCTCTCGTCCAGAGAATCGGGGAAGGAAGCATGCATGCATGAAACATGTTGCTGCGGATGTCACAACGACTGGCTGCTAAGACCAATCGTTGACCATCATGATGGAAACGCAGATCGGACAACGGACGGCCACAAACACATCGTCGAGAGGATGACAAAGGCATTCCAGGTCGATCGGCACGCAAACGTGAAACACGTTGTACGCGCACTGCGTTCCAACTCCCATTGCAGCAGGATGGCCGGAAGAGAAGAAGATACATCTCGTTTCACTCCGTTCATCTTTTCTTTTCCTGAAAGAATATAAAACCATTGCAATAAGCAATGCCACATAAAGTTGTCAATAAAAAAGATCCCATGTGTAAATCATTTCCAAGCTGCGTATCGATGCAAGTTACACATTTCAGGATCGGATCGGTCCTGGGGCTCCTATCGAAGGATATTATTGTATCATCATCCGCCAACTTCAATTCCGGTGGGTTTCTCTCGAAAAGAATGATCATGTTCCTCAAATATATTCTTTAATTATGTTTATATCCGTAATTTTATACCATGAATCGATAATACTGGCTTTTCATGATCGTAGCAACAATTAGAAGTAGATAGGTTTACGTGATAATATTGCCTTGCTGCCTGGATACTGCTATTTTTACAAAGAAAAAGTTAAAATACATGTCCGTATTAGCCTGCATAGTCTAAAGGCACGATCCATGGTGCATGATTCTCTGACACTAATTTCTTTCTCTCTCACGCGTTGATATCAACATCTCCTACAATTTTATGGGGATCAACATCCGATTTTGCTACGCTTTTAAGCTCGCGTACGGACATCAATAATTAATTGGCAACAGCTTGTACAAGCAAGTATAATATGCATGCCATGTGCAACCCGCGCATCTGAGTATAAGAGCGTTACCAAATCGTACACTAATCTTTAACGTTGTGAATCTGAACAAGGTGCTGCTGATTATTGTTAGGCAAAAAAGTGCTGCCAGCTTTTGGCTAAGCAAAGAATAGATTCTGGCAATCTTTTTCGGTTCGTCACTGGTGATGAAGCGATAAACCATTCGCGTTGTATCGAGGCAGAACGACTGTTTTGAATGCAAACACAAAAACTCTTCTCATGCCATTATTATATACGAAAAATTTTAATATCAAAATCTGAAATTTAATCTACAATTGATTGATTTATCAAAGGAAATAAGAAAACATCTGTAATCTCTCACATCCATATATTTATACATTCATATATTTAATTACCCACATTTTGAGTCCTTCAAATGCTCTCAAGATCTATTATAATTAAAATTTATTTCTATCAATTAATAATTATAATTAAAATCCTAATCATGCAATTTAATATCGAATAAAATAAATACACTGATCACTCGAATAATAAAGACCGTGCAAGTAGCACAACCGTCCATCACGGGGATATGGGTGGGAGAAGGAATAGATCATCTGAAGATTGAGGGCAGCCATTCGTTCGCTGTAAATGCGAAGGTTCCCAGTTTTGGGAGCTGTCATCTGCTCCATTATTCATGGTCAATATTGGGGGCAACTGTTTTTTTTGCAGGTCTAAACTTTGAATAAAATAATAGCAATGTCAATCATTATTAAGTTAATGCGACTGCAATCCTCTTCTGTGGCGAGGATTCCATCACCTTCTCCATCAGTCTCTCTCGAGACAAATAATTTAGTTCTATGTTCAATAATTGAGTGCTATGTACAGGAATTGGGTTCAATGGTTACTAAGAATATTTGCACAATCGGAAGTGACCGATGGATCGGTGTGCAGTAGCTGTCAGTTTAGCTAGATCATACCAAGCAGGAAAAGTATTCTGGGATGATGCCGCTAGAGATAGCATATTGTACTTGATGCTATACTGGTTTTATAATGATCACTCTTTCCACGACTCGCAAGTTGGTCAAAACATGAACTTGCCTATTGGATATAATATGAGTGTTAGAATATTTTGAGCATTGCATGACAATGTAGCTGGATTATAAAGTCTTAATAATCGTTCCTGGATATTGGCGGAGAGTCGACGAAAAATTGCTCTTCAGATTTTTCATCAAAAGTGATTTAATTTATTAACATTAGGATTAATTATAGATTATCTTTTATGTTGGGATCCTATTAATATTACGATTTTTATATTTAAAAAAATTATATTAAGATTTTTATAGTTCCAAAGGTGAGACAAATAACTCATTTGTTCTAACGCTATCAGTTGTATTGATGAAAAATATAATATATGATACTATGTGCTCGTTCAATACGAAAGTCATAAGTAAAAAGATAATTTTAATATTTTTTCCATTTCCAAAAAGGAATAACTTGATGATTTCGTCGTTAGTTATAGAGAGGAGCTGAATGGGATTGGAGACCACTCGATCAAAGTTGACCTCCATGGATGAGGTGATGACGAGATCAATAAAAACGAAGGCTCATATGAAAAGAGGGAGAGACGGTTGCCTTGTCACATGATCCATTTGGCTCCAAACATAATGAGAGTAAGCATCGTTGGGATCCTTAGCATTGCTATTGTCCGATGGCAAACGTTGTCGGTGAGTAATAGAAAGAAAAGCGCCCAAAACTCAAATGGTTATAGATCGGACGATAAAGAGAGCATGGGGCCAAATCCACCAACGTTCCTACAAGCCCAACTAAAGAGTCAAACTGTGAAGAATGAGAGTTGAGAGCTTTTATAGCAATTTGATGTCATGCATCTCTTTTCACAGTAGCATGAGCTAGGTTACCTAGAAAGAAACAAAGGTGGTGAAGTCCAACAATGAATCACGGGAGTGATGTCGCATAATGGGACAAGCGATGGATAGCCAAGAGAAGGAAGACGACCTGACCATCGATCCAGATCTTAATGTCGAACCAATTTGTAGCCGAAGAGTGCACAAAGAAGGATAACGTATGTGTCACAAACATCAAAGGTGGTGTAGGCGAGGATCAAGAATAGGACATTTTAGCAAGTGCTTGGTTGTACGATTATGAGGAGGGGCCCAAGGAGGATGACCTTGGTGGCGATAACGACGATGATCACATCGTGAGCATCCTAGCGATGGTCACTCTCGCTACGCTAATAATCATGCGTTGTGCATCCCAACAATGATCACTCACGTTATTCCAAGAGCTAGACGAGATGACGACCATGCCCCTAGCATCCCGATGATATAATAAGAGAGACCAAATGCGAAGACAATTGTGCATCATGAGTAAAAACAAAATGAGTGTTAAAAATATTTTTTTATCATCATTTTCACGTTGATCCAACACATTATGTCACGTATTATATTTTTTATTAATATAACTGATAATATTAGGGCAAATGAGATTATTTATTTTACTTATGAAACTATAGAGATTTTAATATATATTTTTTTAAAGTATAGAAATCACACTTTCAGTTCAAATACAGCAATAATATGTAACGAGTCTCACAAAACATTCAAGATAAAAGTTCTATTTGAAAGGGCTTTTACACATTTAACCTAACAATTATTAGACATAGCGTATTTACCGCTACGGATGTGAACATAGTGTTAATATCCAGTTGACACGAGCGTAAAGAACTAGACTTTGTAAAATGATGCGAGATACATAATACGTTAATTTTACAGATGTTTATGGTGAAACTTGAATTTAATATATAAAATATATATTATTGTTTCTTCACCAAATGGCGCTTTGACAAGTAGATCCGATCGACGGCGTCCGGAGGGAGACTTTGACGTGAAAATGCCCCTTTGACAAGTAAATCCCATCGCTTCCACGAGATCCCTCGAGTCTGCTCGCCATGGCGATGGTGGGGGAGGAGAAGACCGGTGGCAGCAGGAGCAAGGTGTTGGTGATTGGGGCGACAGGACGATTCGGTCAAGAGCTAGTGAAGGCGAGCCTCGCCGCGGGCCACCCGACCTACGCCCTCGTGAGGGAGCCCACCTTCTCCCGCGCCGACGCCTCCCTCCTCCTCCGATCCTTCTCCTCCAGCGGCGTCACCCTCCTTAAGGTTGTCCTTCCCCCTTGCCACTCTGTTTGTGCCCTTCGATTGGATGTCAACCTAGTTTCTATTTTCCTTTTTGGGCATCTTGTCTTCTTCGAAAAGGTCGCAGTCCCGGCTGCAGGTAGCTTATGCCTTTTGGAACAGGATTGTCCGTATGCAGGCATTCATTCAAACACGACGAGTTCCGCATGTTAATTCTATTTCACACGACACTCGTTATTATAAATGCTTAACGCATGAGGTAGTTATATGTGATTTATCTGATGTTCTTCGTTCGTAATCAGTGGGATTCGTCGGACAGGCACTGGGCGAGGTTCATAGAGAAGATTGAATTTACAGCGGTGACAACTGCTAAGATATTGAATACTTGGCTTTTGCACCGACACATTGGCCTCGAAACATTTATTTCTATCAAAAGAACAAGAAGCAAACTTTAATGATATTGAATGCTTTATAAACTTATGGTTTGCTAAACAATGTAGTCATTTGAGATGCCTCATGGGTGAAAGGTGCAGAATGATAATCGATATGGTCGGTATATTTTCTGGAGAAAAGAAAGCAAACGAAGAAAACTCTGATTCATGTTCACAAGCTCTGATTAAATGATTCCATGATCCACTAACCACTGATTCATTTGCATTTTTTGAGTTCCTCTTGTAGCCAGTGTTAATTCGTCTGATTCCATTAGGGTTCTTTACAAGATTTTCCAAGTCTCCTCGAAGCTCTCAAGCAAGTAGATGTGGTCATCTGTGCAGTACCATCAAGTCAAGTGCTCGAACAAAAGCTTCTAATTCGAGCTATAAAACAAGCAGGGTGCATCGAGGTAAACAAAAATAGTTTCAGAGATTCCTTTTGTTTGAGTTTGAGCTTGTTACTTTTCATTGATACGATGATGCGAACTATAAAATGTGGTGACACCTTATGTGATTCTACGTGCAAGATTGACTGCTATGGATTTCTTATGTCTACAACATGTCTATCTGATGCCTGACTTTAAATGGAGGAGAAACAATAGATTTTGAACCAAAATCTATGTTTCGAAAAATAACATTTTTTTTTGCATTTACGTTTTTAGAATTGTCTACTACCCTGCAAAACCTTCTAAACATTCTTAGTTTCACCATGTCTCAGGACCAATGAGACAGTTACAAGTTTGTAAAGCACCACCTTTCTGCGCAAGCCTCCCGTCGATGCTAAATCTAGGGATGCTCATTGCAAGAGACCTTATATGTACAAGCAGAGAGGTTATTTCCGTGGACAATTGCATGTTTGTGAATCAGGTCATTCCTATCTTCCTGTATGTTTAAAAACCATTTGGAGTTCAAGTAGTATGCTAACTGGGGGGAGAATTCGTTGTGCTCGTTGGTGTGGATCCATCTTAACAGAATTCTTGTCCTTTGTCTATATGATTTTGGTTGAATTCTTCTTTCTCATATCAACAAGCGTTTTATCTTGCAAATAGGGCATAGCGTGTCTAGGTAATTTTGAAATGTTACCGTGCATTGGTTTCAACCAACATCATTTAATCAGCATTATAGCTATGTATATTCCCTTTGGCATAAAGCTTTCATGTCTTGATCTTGACCACCGTATGTGTTGTGTGTATTCATTTGAAGGGAGGAAAGAAGCAAAGTCTTTATTCTTTGCATTCTAGTAAGCATCAAGGATGGTGTTCTGTAGTTTAACTGTGGTTCTGTTTACAACTACATTTTATCAAGTTATTTTCGACCAACTTTACGGCTCTTGTTCATCCTGTGATACCCTCCCTGTTTACAGTTGTAGTGAATAACTAGTACACGTGCTGTCGGAAATTACTAACTGGAAATGATCAAGTTACCTTCCACAATTGAAAGAGAAACCTCCAATATCATTCTGCAAATTACGGTGTTTTATCCTTAACCTGACTCCAAATTTGGGCAGAGGTTCATCCCATCTGAATTTGGTGCTGACCCTGACAAGGTTCAAACCCTTGAGATGGATCACGACTTTTATAAGAAGAAAGCTGAAATTCGACGATGTATCGAGAAAGAAGGCATTCCTCACACCTATATTTCCTGTAACTTTTTCCAAAGATATTTGCTCCCATCGCTTATACAACCTGGTCTAAAGACTCCTCCAACAGACAAAGTAAAGATATTCGGTAGTGGTAATGTTAAAGGTCAGTTGTGACGACTTAGATCTTGGAATGTACAAGCATTCTGTTATGATGTTGGAATGACAATTTACTATTTCCATACAACTTTTAACTTTGGTCCATTTCTCTTTGCAGCTGTTTTTGTGAAAGAGAGTGATGTTGCTGCATTCACAATTTGTGCAATAGACGACACAAGGACATTAAATAAGGTGTTATACTTGAGACCTTCAGGCAATGTCTACTCTCAGAATGAGCTGACCGAGATTTGGGAGGATAAAATAGGTAAGAAGCTCGAAAAGATTCACGTAACAGAGGAGCAGCTTCTTAAAAGTATTCATGGTGAGTTAAAAAATACAGATTTCCGATTGTCTTTCATTTCAGATTTGCTTTATTCATTAACTTTCCTGTTTCAATGCATTCATAAATTTCAGAGACCCCATTTCCAAGCAACATAGACTTGTTCTTTGTATATTCCGCGTTCATAAAAGGTGATCATACTTACTTCAGCATCGACTCCTCTGGCCTAGATGGAAGCGAACTATATCCACATGTGAGATGTACCACTGTCAGCGAATGCCTGGATATGCTCTTGGAGAGACCCTCTATTTAAGTATTTAATGACGAAATTCTAGCAATCTAAGTTAAGTGATCTGTTCGATTTTCTTGCCCCATTTATGTATTTTGATTGTTTTACGTTACTTGTGTTTGCCAGTTTAAAATGTGGCCATACTTGTTGCTAAATATCATCACCAGACAACAATCAATCTTTACATCTTTCAAGCATGAAGTGCAAATATACAACACATATATTCTATATGCATCTTACAGCCTTTATATCATGATCAACGTTCCCAAATTTCAGATCCAATGGGCTAAGATGCATTGTTTGTGATGTCATTCATTTTATTGTTATTATTTCACCAGCTTCATCGGAGGAAACCTAGAGTTAGTCGGGCTATCGTTGTTTCCACAAACTACAGTTGCATTAGATCTTTATTGGACGGTGCCATTTTCTCATATGTTTCCTTTATTGATCTTTGAAAGGGGAAATCTATCACCAATTCATGCGTCTTATTAGTATCATTTGCCTGTAACAATATTTTTGCTCTCCGAGGGTACAAATATTTGACTGCTTAAATCTGAATTTTTTTGCAAGAAACCAGGAAGAACCTGAAAGGTCAGATTTACTAGAAACAGCTTGACATCTGTCGGCACTGCTCGAAATAAATTTGGGAACGCACTTAAATGCTTCTGCAAATGTACTTTAAATCACGGGGACAGAGACGTTCTGAATCAAAGCAGGAGAGGAGGGAAACTGCAGCTCACAACCTCGGACGAAGATACAGCAACTAAATCATCGCAACGATCGTCTCGTCAGTCGCGTCCATAGCCAATGACTTTTCCAACTTGTCTTGATTAGCTCTGTTCACGAGATTCTACCGTCATTAAGAAGACTAAATCCTGTTGTTTGTGATGAGGAAGGCATCTAATTTTTCTTCTTGCAAGGTTTTGCTGCCTCGAGATTTATCATGCTTTCGTTATGTTTATGTCTGGGGGGCAAAAACACAGACAAATGCACAGCTACTAATCGATGTGTTTGCTGATGAAGCATGATTTCAATGAGGAAGGACAAAATGTCCATAGAGCACGAGCGACGCACGCAGGTAAAGAACTCTTCATGCTGCGGACAATAGGGAAGATCGCGTGAGCACACAGTGCATCCGCTCAGTTTCTTCTGGCAAACAATAAAGAAGAGATGAGCTTTTTCCGGGTCGAAATGAAGTGTCGGACGACTTCATCGTTGACCAATTAACTCGAGAGTCGATCACAACAACGACGAGATCTCTCGTCACTTCGGCAGGGTCGTCTTTTTCACTTCATTGAGGGAACACCTCAGGTGTATCTCGGGGGAACGAGCCAAGAAGCATCGACGATAACCTAGCCATGACCAACAAGTCCCTTTCTTCCACCCTCCACCCTCCCTCTCAAGAAGAAAAAGGCCTGATCCAAGAATCAATCGAAACATACGAGGAAAAAGCATGCACTGGACCTAATGCTCCAGAGCGCAGTTGAGAGCTTTTGTTTGAATAATGACAGTAATGATAATAATAGGAAGTTTCCTGAGGATTAATTGCCATGGGACGGCCATCGGTTCCAACTCATTGCCTGCAATTTTAATGCTCTAAGATCCCAACACTTGGCCACCCTGTTACGAAGCAACGATAGGTCTGCGTGCATCAATCCCCGGTGCTGTTGTCGCGAATCGATCCGTGCAAGCGACGAGGGTCGCGGCTGCGACTGTGGCTGTCAGGTTGAAGGCACCCTGTAGAGCTGCAACACGTTTTGAAGAGGACATGTGGCTGCAGAGAGAGTTGGAGCTATATTTATGGGAAAGAAAGCAGAGTGCTGAATCATGAATGGGCCTTGCGACGGATGAAAGTTGAATCAAACAAACGATGGCAACAATCATGTAATGTGGATCTTTACAAGAAATTCTTACCACGAATGCTGGGCAAGGGAAGATCCTCTCTAGCAAATGGTTTAGGAGTGATCTACCCACTCTTTCTTGTGATCAGAGCTCACAAGATCTGCCACACTGTTATGATACCCCCCCCCAGTCGCTCGTATATATATAAATACCTATCACCTGAAAAATTAAAGGTCAATCGACGCCGTCATGGAAGTGTTAGCGTTTGCTGAGCGCGTCATATCCTGCCACAGGAGCTGGTGCCGGAGCTGCAGCCGGCGATGGCACCGTCGCTCGTGTTATCGTCTTCCGGGTGCCGTTCTTTGGTTGGCCAGCGGTCTCTATGGAACCCATCATTCTCCTGTTAACCTTCATCTCCAGCAAAGTCTCTCCTGTCATGCACAAGCAGGAAAAGAAAATTTGAAGCACAAACGGAAGAATCTGTGTGTAGAGAAGTTTCCAACTCAAGAACGACTCCGGGCCGGCCTCTTACATCGAAATGGAGGCAAGTTTAGATCCATCTTTTTGGCTTTCTTTTTGTCTCTTTCGAGAAAAGAAAAGAGAGAGAAGAAAATTGAATCCCTGTTATGCCAGGCATATCGCGGAAAGCAGGATCTTGGGTCAGCAATCGATTAAAACAGACCACATAAAAGCAAAGGCTTCTCACCGGGAGCAACAAGATTTGGCTTTGCTGACGCCGACCAGGAGACGAGAGTCGGGGTAATGATGGTGAGCAGAGCCCAGAAGACAAAGATCAGAACATATCCTCGGGTCGGCATCCCTCGGTGGTTCAGTTCTTGGAGAAGAAGAGGAGGAGGAAGAAGAGGAACGAGAGAACAAAAGCAGCAGGGTAGGAACACCCAGGCAGGAGAGGGCCACTTAGAGGTACAAACTTCGCTGGCAACGCAGCAGAGGAGCACGAGAACTGCCCTCATTTTCTTCCAATACCATCATGCCAATTCATCCACACTTTTTCTGCAACTATTTTAATGGTGGTTTGCTAACGAGTAGGTAAGACGTTGCTCACCGAGGCTGTGGCCCTGACTCAGGTCCCCACCCTCTTGCTTGGCCTTCCTCTCTCTCTCTCTCTCTCTCTCTCTCTCTCTCTCTCTCTCTCTCGCTTCTGATTCATGCGGTGGCCCTTCAATATAAAAAAGATGAAAGATAAGAAGAGAATCGAGCGCATCTTCTGGGTTTTTGGGTATCACCTCACCTCATGTGTGGAAAGCTTCGACATCATTGATGTAAACTAATGCCATAATCAATATTCGGTGACCGTAAGATCTACCAAATGCTTTGATCCCCCGGGCATCGCTCGATCCGGCTGGAGAACGTGTCTTGAGTCCTAAAGACTTTTACGGCATCCATCCTGGCAATTATCATATTCGCCGAGATTTACTCCTCTTGAAGCGTTTTCTTTGTCTCCATTCCAACATCTGAGAACGTGTCTCTTTGTCTGATGAAGTCTACACTGCTTCTTGTACTTCCTGTTTGCTGCAGGTCCACTGGGACATCTGCTGCTAGCGATACAGCATTTTGCCAGGGAAGAAAGCCCCACTTAAACAAACTCGTATCTGTGTGCTTCACTGAGTGGATTGAAATTGATGGTAACTCTGCAAGTTTGGAACTACCGACCGTCTTCGCTGCCTTCTTATGCCACAACCAAATTAAAGACTCTATTTCGATTTGTGTGACGTAGAAATATCTTCCTTTTGCATAGGGAAGGGAAAATTCCTATTTCCACTGTGTGATGCAAGTACAATGTGCAGAAATCTTAAGACTTGGGAACATGAAGTTGCCGGTGTTCCCATCGCCTACCGAGCTTTTACGACCTACGGGGACATTTGATGAATTCTGAGGAATAAGAACAAAAGAAAGATCGGCTTCTTGAAACCTCTAAAAACAATTTTGTCATGTCATGATGAGCTATCCAATCCAATGAAGTCCTCCGCCGATCGCCCAACCGCCCTAGTCTGATGAGGAATTTATCGATCGACAGAAGCGAACAGTATAACTGGCAGCGGAGTCCAATTAGAACGCCGGGGAATCCAATCGACAATCTCAGGGTGTGCCAACGAAAGAATTAGGTGGACAATTACACAGGAAATAGTGAAAACGGTGGCATCCGCCGCGATTCCATAATTGCCTTGTTCTTTTATCCTTAAAACCATTTCTTATTGTCATCCATCGATGCGGGAGCATCCGAGACTACTGATTCATCCTTAAGTCCTGAGCTGATTCCTTCGGCAAAACAAATACTATCGGTACTTATTCATGCCAAAACTAACTTTGGTTACAACTTACTTCGATGGGACAATGAATGATGATACCAATATCGGCTCGATTGGCATTCTTGAGTCATGGGCGTAACTTCCTCAATCCTGGAGTTTGTTCGTTGCTGATTGGCATTGCTGAGTCATGGGCGTAACTTCCTCAATCCTGGAGTTTGTTTGGGTAGTTCTGTTATTTCAATCTTGTTTGTTTGGGTAGTTTCCATTGTTTGTTTGGGTAGTTCCATTATTTGAGTTTTGTTTGGTAGTTCCATTGTTTGTTTTCGAGTCTAATGTCTATATAATGAGATATATTCTCATTTGTAAGCCAGTTGAATGAATGAAAATTGGTGAGACTTCCTCTACGTGAGTGAATATCTTCTGAGAGTGGATAACTCTACGCGGTCTCTTTATCCTTGAGCGTGGATTCCTCCTTGGTGGTGAGCCAAAAGCCCTTTATCCTTGGTCGGTGATATCTTTAGGCCTTGGTGGTGAGCTTCTCCTATCCCGAAGTCCTTTATCCTTGGTGGTGAAATCTTTAAGCCTTGGTGGTGAACCGTAGATCCCGATCCTTATCCTTGGTTGGTGGCGTGGCCTTTATACCTTGGAAGAAGATCGTTCTATTTTATTTTTGTGGTGAAGCGCCCATTTTTCCGAAATCGCGTGATCCTGAAATTTTCGTTGAGTCACTCGCCCACGCACGCATCAAGTTGGTATCGAGCTCAAGGTTTGAACTTATCTTGAGTGATTCCTTTGTTTTGTTATCTTCTACTTACCATGAGTGACGAACAAGTTCCACGAGGCTTGACTTTGGAGCAAGCGCACGACCTACGGCGAGATCGTGCTATAGAGAATCTCCAAAGGCAAATGGAGCGAGTCCTCAATCTTCTAGATGATCCGGCAAGACAAGGCCAGCGAGAGGCGTCAGAATGATCGCGTCGGCGTGACAATTTGGAATCTCGTCAAAGTTATAGTGGCGATTCCAATTCCATTGGGGGCAACTCTAGTGATTCGATTCTCATATCCAAAGGCGAAGAGGAGGCATAAGGAAAATAATCGAGACATCAAAGTGGATGTTCCGAATTTGAAGGTAATCTCAATCGATGACTTTGTGGATTGGCTACACACAATCGAACGGATTTTTGACTTCAAGACCTACTCGGATAAGAAGAGGTGCAAGGTTCTTTGCCATAAAATTGACAAAGTATGCTTCTCTATGGTGGGAGAATCTAAAGCATCAACGAGCAAGAGAAGGAAAAGACCAAATCAAGTCTTGGGAAAAACTCAAGAAGTTGATGAAGAAGAGGTTCTTACCCGATAACTATAGACAAGATCTTTTCCTAAAACTGAACTCCCTAAGACAACAAGGGATGAGTGTTGAAGAATACATCCGTGAGTTTGAACAACTTAAAATGAGATGTGACGTTCGGAAGTTCCGAGCAAACCGTCGCTCGTTTCCTTGGCGGCCCTGAATAGAGAAATTGCTTGATGTGGTTGAACTTCAACCGTATTGGTCCTTTGAAGATATTTGTAAGCTAGCCATAAAAGTTGAGAAGCAACTAAAAGGCAAGAGGTTTTCCTCAGAACCTCACCCAAGGTGACATCCTATTTTAAGGATTCTTCCTCAAGCAAGATCGAGAGACGTCAACCAAATACAAAGGAGAGGAGAAGAGTGCAAAGCCTTCCAAAGAATTCGGAAGAAACTTGAAGCCGATACAAGGAAATGCTTTAAGTGCCACGGTTATGGGCATTTTCAAGCAAATTGTCCGAATCGGCGAGTTATGACTCTTCAAGAAATTGAGGAGATCAATTCAAGACTTCAAGAGGTGAAAGCAATCAGACCAAAATGGTTTCGAATCGAAAAGAAGAAGAAGTTATGGAGAAAGCGGATGATGGTGAAATGTTGATCATACGAAGAGCAGCAGAAGTTTCTCTTGATAATGAGCAAAGGAGAACATCTTTCACACCGTTGTACTATTAACGGGAAGGTATGTTCGCTGATTATCGATGGTGGGAGTTGTACCAACGTTGCTTCGACCAACCTTGTTGACAAATTGAAGCTTCCGACAACGAAACATCCTCAACCGTACAAGCTCTAATGGCTCAATCAAGGAAATGATCTGAAGGTAACCAAACGAGCCCTTATATCATTTTCTATTGGGAAAAATTATCAAGATGAAGTTCTATGTGATGTTATTCCTATGGATGCTTGTCACTTATTGTTAGGAAGACCTTGGCAATATGATATGAATCTTTTGTGCATGATGGTCGTAAGAACACATACTCTTTTCGGAAAGAACAAAATGCATCACCCTTTTACCCTTGAATCCTTCATTGATACATCGAAATCAACTGGGAAGGGAAACACCTTGGTAAGGAAAGTTTGTTCTTAAATGAAACACGGGTTGAGAGAGCCATTAGCAAACAAAAGAATGTATTTGCTTTGCTTATGGTAGAGAAAAAGAATAAGATGGGGCAACCCATTCATCCAAAGATGCATCGCTTGTGGAAAGATTTTGCAGGTGTGTTCGGAGGATTTCTGGATTACCTCCAATAAGAGGTATTGAGCACCAAATTGACTTGCTTGCCCATTGCCCTCTCAAACAAACAAAGAGCATATAGATGCAACCGGGAAGAAATAAAGGAGTTGCAAAGACAAGTCAATGAACTTATTGACAAGGATATGTTCGAGAAAGTATGAGCCCATGTTGCATTAAAGGCTCTACTCGTGCCTAAGAAAGATGGTTCATTCGAATGTGCATTGATAGCGAGCCATCAACAACATCACCATTAAGTATAGGTACCCTATACCTAGACTTGATGATATGCTTGATGAATTGTATGGTTCTCTTGTCTTCTCAAAGATAGATTTGCGAAGTGGCTATCACGGATCCGAACGCAGAAAGGAGATGAGTGGAAAACGACTTTCAAGGAGTCTTATAGGAAGAAAGCTAATAAGCATCGGAGGAAGACTCATTTCAACCGGTTCTCGAGAGAATTGGCAAAAATGCTTACAAGATTGATCTTCACTGGAGATTATGGAGTTTCTGCAACTTTTAATGTAGGTGATCTTTCTCCTTACTTGGGCGATGATGACTTGTCGGTTGAGGACAAATCTCAAACAACGGGGAGAATGATGCGGGAGCATCGAGACTCTTGATCCATCCTTAAGTCTGGTGATTCCTTCGGCAAAACAAATACTATCGGTACTTATTCATGCCAAAACTAACTTTGGTTACAACTTACTCGATGGGACAATGAATGATGATACCAATATCATTTGATTGGCATTCTTTGAGTCATGGGCGTAACTTCCTCAATCTGGAGTTTGTTCGTTCTTTGATTGGCATTCTTTGAGTCATGGGCGTAACTTCCTCAATCCTGGAGTTTGTTTGGGTAGTTACATTATTTTGATCTTGTTTGTTTGGGTAGTTTCCATTGTTTGTTTGGGTAGTTCCATTATTTGCTTTTGTTTGTTTGGGTAGTTCCATTGTTTGTTTTCTCGAGTCTAATGTCTATATAATGAGATATATTCTCATTTGTAAGGGTGGTTGAATGAATGAAAATTGGTGAGACTTCCTCTACGTGAGTGAATATCTTCGGAGAGTGGATAACTCTATGCGGTCTCTTTATCCTTGGAGCGTGGATTCCTCCTTGGTGGTGAGCCAAAAGCCCTTTATCCTTGGCTGGTGATATCTTTAGGCCTTGGTGGTGAGCTTCTCTATCCGAAGTCCTTTATCCTTGGTGGTGAAATCTTTAAGCCTTGGTGGTGAACCGTAGATCCCGATCCTTATCCTTGGTTGGTGGCGTGGCCTTTATACCTTGGAAGAAGATCGTTCTATTTTATTTTTGGTGGTGAACTGCCCATTTTCCCGAAATCGCGCAGTCCTGAAATTTTCTGTTCGGAGTCACTCGCCCACGCACGCATCATCCATAGAGGAAGGCTTTGGAGGTTTTGGTGGGGCGTAGCTATCAATTCATGGAGCAGGCGAGCAGCGACTCAGGTAAGTTGTATCCGGCCTGTCGGCGACGGCCTTGTCGTCTTCTTTTCAGGATTGTAGTCGACTGTACCAGTCTACACCATCGCTAGATTGCATCGGTGACACGAGGGGGCGTGCTAAAAAGTTGCGAGGAGAAGATCTAGATCCGTTGAGGAGGCCATATGTCAGCTTGATCACCAATAAATATTATGCCTCCTAATTGACATAGGCATGCTAAATATTCCGTGCCATTTTGTACTGCAGCAAAACTAATTTTCACCACCAGATTATCTATTGACAACCCTACATACCAATATAGTTGTCAACGACGACTTGCAACGAGCATTTGAATTCGAGTCTCGCTCAAGTTGGTCCACCACCAGCGTAGAGCACTCGTTCAGGCTGGAGAGAAAACGCTTGTCATGTCCTGCAGAGGAATCTTGTTGGGTATTGGCCATGTTCTGAAAGGAAAGAGGACGCACAAGACGAAGCACATTAATCGAAAGACACGAGCTACCGTGTGACGACGACTGGCCTCATCTTTGGAGTCGAGTTGGTGGAGCGGCATATGCGCGGATGCCAAAGCTCAATGTGCATGGTCAAAAGAGTAGGTTGATTCCACGGATCACATGGCTCCTTATAAGGCTTCTGAGCCTGATCGGCCATCGGCAGTCCACGGGGGCTGGGTCGGGTTCCATTTCGTTGCCGATCGAATAAGCGGTAAACGGTGACTACCCAAAATAATCCCAAGATTGCGAAGCACAAGTTAAACGAATCTTGAGGTAACATGAGCGACAAACACACTTTGCTTATTTTGATTGATGGCCACAAGAATAATTCTCATATATTTAACAGACTTCTCATCCTAAACTTTCAGCTTATATTATCCTGGTCGCCTATGCTCTGCGAAGCACTTTTGCTCCAGGAGGAAGGTGCTGCTTCACACGCACCGGCTAAAACAATTTTTTACACGAAATCGACTCTTTATTCTTAGACCGAACGCAGAAGCACACAACGGAACATGCCCACCCTTGTAGATTGCGTGCACGCAGAAGCGCACAACGCATCGTGCCAAATCAACTTTTGCGTCTCGACAAACTGACCTGCCGTGTAATGCTCGCCCGCTGGAACTGACGCAGACATCGACGACTTCCGAGTGTGGCTGAGGCGACGTTTGTAGGACACCTCCATCGTCCTCGATAAAGATCGACCGAGCGGCCTGTCTCAACTTCTTGGGCAATCTTAATTAAATGTGGAAAAAGGATAATATTAAGAAGAGGAGGCACAAAGCAACAAAACAAATCAACCAATTTTAACTATTAGTTTGGCTATCGAATAGCAATAGGGGCAATTAATGAACAATGAGGGCGATGTTGCAAACATAACTATTGCGTTATCCTCTAGTAAACAAGTGTCAACCTAGGAAATAAGCATTCCCAACAAAGACTCTGTCAAATCCTGCAGGACATGTGGATCAACAGTATATCAATTTCACCGACGAAGATATGTGGAAGCCCTTGGCCCCCTGGCACAGATCAATCCTTGGACAAATTGCTGCTTCCGGGACCCTTTTTCACTCCATATTTCTGATTCAAAACGAATTAGACCAGGTCAATTGTCAAACAACAATTGCAAACTAAATAAGTATGCCATATTTAAGCTAAAGCACACTGCATAGTTTGGATGCAGTCAGATAATCCCTCAAAAAAAAAAAACACTCACAAACTGTTTTTCATGCTACCTGCGAAGCTGAAGTGCTTATCCATCTCAAATGACACAGCCGTGTTAATTCGCTATTCCCTAATATGGCTCTAGATGTTCAAATCTCGGTATTCGTGAGAGATTAACACTCCAGTTCATTCAAATCTCACACAGAAAAGCCTCGTGCAGACCTTTTTTCAGAATAGTGAAGCATTCGTATGAAGCATCATATAATTTCAACGGAACGCACCTGCTTTCCTATGTTGAATGGCACATACTTGTACTTGATCATGTGTACAATTTGGCGCTTCATTGTCAGGAAGAAAAGAACAACCCAGTAGCACAGCAGTATAGGCCAAAAAACAGGAACATCAAATACGGAGAAGAAAGTCATCACAAAAGCAACACAGAAAGCTTTTGTTATGGAGTACCTAGAAAAAAATGAAATAGGACTAATTAAGTCCACAATCTCCAACATATTCAAGTGAAATTTCATCATAAACAAAAAAGAATTGGATACAAACAGATAAAAACAGTTCATTAACACTTACAGTCGGAAAATACAAGATAATAAATTCTTTCTAAAGGGGGCAACAAGCAATCACTTTTTGGTCTTTATCATGGTTGCACGTATCCACAACTGCGTGTTCCTCGAGTAAACTTGATAAGAACTCCCACAACAAACCAGGCAGAAATTTCCAGTAACCACATGATATTTATGCTTGAACAAGCTCATGCTCTACTAACCAAGGCACCATTTTTAATATGTGGTAATCTTGGGGCAAAGGCTTTAAGGATGCCACTTTCGTCAGTCTTAACCACCACTCTCCAACATTGGATCGTCAGCTTCTTCATCGTTATCCTCTCACTGCGGTCATGTCTCACTAGCAACACTCGATTCCCATCGACTATGTTGCCCTTACAGTCTAGAGAACCCTTCTCAACTGGCTATCACCTCACCTCCTCCTCAAGGTGGCCTGATTGAACTCTGTGATTGTGCTGCCTAAGTAACCCAACTAACAAACTACCATACACCCTAGCAACAGAAGTCTTCATATCAAAAAAGTTCAACAAGTATTCGTAGTCATACTTGCAGATTCTTTAGGTCGAAAGAAAGAATGTGAAGCAAATGACTGTTAACATACAAATTTTTAAAGCCCACGTAACATTCAGGAATCCTTGGCAGATAACAATGAGACTATTCTCAAGATAATGACAATCTGAGAGCGCTGGCTACATAACCAGTATCTGGCTTCTCACTGATAAATAATTGTAATGAAAGAATTGCCAATAAAAACATTGATAACCAACCCCTTCTCCAGAACACTGCCACAAACCATCCAAATGTACTTTCCTTTTTTCCTTCTTTACACATTCCAATGAAAGATCAGTAGGTGAAATGTTTGCACCCATTCACACAAGAACTCCAATTTAAGTGTGTGACATCTAGATTTTAAAATGATACATAGAATCCTTTTGTGGCAAATAATTCCATTGAGTTCCATCGACCAGACAGCTTACCATGAAATATGAGAATCTTATAGACATTCCAATGTTGCTGCTTAAGAAACTCGAGAGTAATTTTATCATACCATGATTTCAATTCACTCACCCTAGGACTGCATATATATTTCCCATTACAATCAGCCATCGCTACTCTTTCAAACATATAGCAATCATCTTCTTAGGTGATTTTATAGGATTCTTACGATAGAAAATTAGATAAATGAAATACCAATAGTCTATCCTAGTTTATGTTCATTTTATGAAGACCAATTTGTGACTTCCAATCAAGTGATTGATGGTCTGCATGTCAATGGAAATTCACTCACCCGATTTTCTATTGGAATCATGTCAATTGATTGTCAATCCTTCTTTTGGTAAAATTTTGAAATTTGAATACTCATATTACTCTGCAGATGAGGATACTGGGTCTCCTAATCATAAGTCCGTAGAATCATATCCTCCCAAGTTCTGCCCACATTGAGCTTTAGAGTTTAAACTGATTCTTACCTCAAGCAAGAAAACTTCTCCAAAACTGCAACTCAAAATGGACAAAAAATAAATTGGATATAAACACTTCTCATGCAACTAACAAAATCTTAGAAATTGTGCCTTCCAAGCATTTGAAATCACAAGCTCCAGAATATCACTGTTGTTTTCTTCTTTCTCTCTCATTGTAGACCCCATCCACGACCCTTCTCCACTATCATCTCCTTATTTTTTAGGAAGGGAGGACATGAAAATGCAATCGATAAAATTAAAGCAAGATGATTGTAAAGAAGGGCATCAAGAGTACTCGATATCCTCATATTTTCTTTAATTATAAGTAAAGTTCTACAAGAAAAGAAGTTGTAAGGTTAACTATGTTTTACAAATCAAGATAGTATTAATTGAAGATAAAACAAGTGAAACCATTTACGATAGACTTGACATGTTCACTTAATTTTTAAATGTGTTAATCCAAAGTTCAATATTAAATTAGCTTAATCTCACTTTACTTTATCCTATAGCATATCTTACCAATCTAACTGATCCCATCATACTTATCCAAACATTGGTCAAGAAGTGCAAGATAATTTCAATATATGTGCATTGTCTTCTCAAAATCTAAATTGGTCATAATTATCCAAACATTTATCCTATAGCATCTCTTACCAATATAACTGTTCCCATCATAATTATACAAATAGTGGTCAAGAAGTGCAAGCCAATTTGCATATCTAAATTTGTTCTCTAAAAATCTACGCATTGTCTTCATAAATGAAATTTTTTACCTACTAAAGAAACATCGCAGTCAAGAAATGATGACTTTGCTAGAGAAATCTAAGCCTAAAGGCCCTAAACGACTATTGCTATCTAGACATGACAATAAATGATAGCATTTTCATCAAACCCGAGGGAGGATAAATGAGAATCAATAACAAACAATCACCTAAGGTAGACCATTTATCTTGCAGAGTGATGATGAAATAACCAAGATGTCAGAGGCCCTAGTGACCCAAACGATTTTAACAGGGGAAAATGAAAGATCAATAAATTTCAAAAGAACAAGAAAAGACTTCATAGGTTGCCCTGCATATCCAATAGTAGGTTTAAAGCTAAATTAATTCAGCAATCTCTCTCTCTCTCTCTCTCTCTCTCTCTCTCTCTCTCTCTCTCTCTCTCTCTCTCTCTCTCTCTCTCTCTTATGGGTTTCCTAGGCGTGTAATTGGGACTTGATTAACCTCAACTTGGATGCAGCTCTATAAAATATTTCACAAGCTCGTCAAGCTATTGTCCTCTCCACAAAATCTAGGAACAGGCAATAAACATAAGTGCACCAATTTGACAAATCCATTTTCCATAAGAAAGCCCAAAAGAGGGTAATCAAATCGAAGAAAGTCAGGGGAAAGCGAAAAAGATCCCGGTTAAGCGAGAAAAGAAGGCAAAAAAGAAAAAAAAAAGGACACCGCCTCAATTTCTACGAGGAAGCAATAGCATGCCAAAATTTACCAGAACTTGAACTCAGGAAGACGGCGAACGAAGGGTCTGAATTCGTCGGAGCCCCTTGTAGGCAGGGCAGGACCATCAGAAACTTCGATCTCAGGATCCACCAACGGTGACAGGAACCCAATCAAGAGATTCAGGAGATAGATCCCAAGTCCGTAGGTGACGATATAAAAACCCTGCACAAAGTAAACACGCAGGGAATAGATCGCCGCGACTCCGACAGTACCGATCCATCTTCCGGTCGTGTGAGGAGTCGATTTATCCAGGTAGTACTGGAACGCCCTGGAGAAGTCGCTTCTCCATTTTGCCAGAGGAAACGAAGCAGCTGCACCATCGGCTTCCATGGAATTCCACCGCTCAAAATCCTCCTCGAAGAGAACAACAGCAAGGTCAAGTTAACAAGAAAGATTAGGGTTTCGAACAAAGAAAAAGAGAAGGAAGCACAGAGATATTACCACAAGATCTGGTTTTTCTTCCACCCCTTGATGTGAAGGCGTTTCGAGATGAAGCAAGAGGTCGATTGGAAGCAAACAGGTCCGATTTGACCAGGGACTAGTCGACGTCGGAGAAGGAAGGCCTTCGCGTCCTCAGGGATGGAAGCGCGGGGCGATCCGAGGAAGAACAAGAAGGGGGAGGAGGCGATGGAGAATGGAATTCGGGCGCGGCGCGGCGCTGGGATTTGGATCAAGGAATCGACGAGAGGCGAGGCATGGCTTGGAAAAGCCCCGAGAGATGTGGGGTAAGTCGTCTTGTCGGTGCGCAAGTCAAGGAATGGAATGGTTGTTGGTAAAAGCCTAACTTAGTACATACTGAGTTGGGCCAGCGAGCCGGAATGACTCCAGCTCGAGCCTGTCGCTTGTGGTATTCGCAATTTTGGGCCGAGGCCCATAATCGAATCATGGTTGAAAGTGAATCGACATAGATTCCGTGGTCATCATGTGGGCCACGAAGAACAAAATGTTGCAACTTAATGGTGAAGACCACCCTCTTTTTTTTTAAAAATCGTAAATGCAATATTTGTGAAATTGTTCAACATCTGAATGGATTAGTGCATTATTGTCGGACATTATTGATCAGGACATTACAAGTGATAGCATGTGAGCTTCATGTGTGAAAATTCAGATTGGAAATACCATAGGTTTGCAGCCTGGATCACAAATTTTCCACAAAGATTTGGCGGCTCAGGTGGATTGAAGAAATACAAACCAATGAGCAGATGACGTGGCAAATGAACATCCTTATCATAGTCTAACATTTGAAAGCATGAACCAATATTCAAATTGCCCAAAAGCTAGCTCAAGTGCCAACCCAAAACCAAATTGCAAGGTATTCGTAAAGCACATGTTCCGTTTAACATTAAGCATCACGATGCATTCAAGCATGAGCGACGTAGAGAGGAAATGTTGGAACTGCAAAAGTTACAACCACTCTGTTCCATTGAAACATTCGCGACCACTCTGTTCCATTGAAACGTTTGCAACCGCTCTGTTTAAAATCTGTCTCGATCAAATATCCATTGGAGCAGCCTCTGAGCTCTTGTCGTCGTCTTGTGCAGGAGCCTGATCTGCAGCAGCAGCAGCATCTTCTTCAATCTCCACTGAATCAATTACTTCCTGTATTATCTTCTGATCAATCATATGAAATGGCTCTCCGATTCCGACAATAGCAACTGTGCAGATGGAACTGGTCAACTTTTCTCCTTGCAGTGTCTCCCTGATGGCAAAAATTGCATCTTTGATCAGTTCATCACGAGAATAGTTGTTGAAAGCCTCAAATCTGCGCTCCATGTAAGTTTTTGCAGCTTGGGAGCGGGATCCAATCGCAAATGCCTGGTACTCAAAATAGTTTCCACTGGGGCAGTTGTAGTAGAGGTGGGCTCCAGTTTCATCTAATCCAGCAACAAGCAGACCCACACCATAGGGCCTTTTCCAAGAACGCTGTGTGCAGACCTGCAGCAGACATTAGAAAAATGATGCCAAACTCTCGAATCAGTTTCCATAGAACTAACATGTATCTTATAGATTTTTAAGTCAACAATTAAGTAGCCAAGTGAGCTAAACCAAGAAACGGGCATCATAAAAGAAAATGTCCAGCTACATTTTCTATTGTCTATTCAATAAACAATCCAATAAACAAGAGTGATCAATTGTCTATTCTACAATGGGAGTCCAAGGCCACCAAATGCAGTGGAACATCACATATTTTGAGGATCATCAAGCCACATGATGTTTTCCTCTCTATTTTCTGCTTTTATCTGTCAAGGATTACCCTTTGGCTCACTTTCGCTTCCTTTTTCTATTGTTGTTTGCTGAAATGCGCTACCCACTTTCTCAGTATATGTCCCATCATTGTTTGAATTCGGTTTTAGATCCTCGCTAATGTCAAAACAAACTGGAGTTATATCAACACAAAATTAAGTTGTAGTGGCTATCAAAATAAGAACAAATTTTATGATGTTTTATTATATCCTAATAGCCATATGTTCAGACCTGGACACGAAATGAAAAATATAGGTTTATAAATTGTTCAGAAATATGAATCCCAGTTTTACAAGGTAAAGATATCAAAAGAATATACAGCAAGATCAAGGTATCTAAAGGAGGCAGAAGAATCTTGTCTGTAATGTACATACAATAATAATAAGTCCATTTAGAATCCAGTAAAGAGGACATGCATACCACATGTTTAGCTTACTCTTGCCTAGCTTTATAATTTTCAGAATGCTTGCATTAATTTCTCTATTGCATGGATATTCAGAACCATCTAGTTGGGTCAGGACATAATGAGCAATGGAGGAACAAGTGCTTTGGTTTTCCATCACAGAGTACTGCTAGAACTCCAGTGACAGGAAAAGGTCAAAAATTACATAAATCATAGCTTGACATCAATCACAATAACAAGAATAATAATAACAACTAAAAGAAAAGGCTTTCGAGAACAACAATTCACTTGCCTTCTTATAAATCAAATTCATGCCACAAAGAATAATGAGATGCCAATGGCAACCATTTATTCAAATCTTCATGTATTAGTTCATTATCCTGATGTCTGCATAAATTCTAAGATTCTGCATGTCGAAGTTAAAATTAGCATGCAAGTACAGAGTTGGAAAGATTTTATACATTAGTTTTTATCCTATATATTCCATTCAAGATAGCACTCATATGGTGATTACAGATAGTTTAGCTTTAACTTGACTTGGATGAGCATGGTTGAATTCTAGTATGATCCTATCCTTTAGATCACCGTGTATGCAGAAACAACCATCTGATCAGCAACACCTCAAAAACATATATTGGATAAGGCTGTTAAAACAACAGCCATTCTTCTGCAGATAATTTGTTTCCTAGCTTTTCCATTTTGCATCTATCCAGCTTCCAAGCATGAAGTAAACTTATCCACTGACCATCGCCCTTTCTATCCTTCCCAATAGTTAGACAAATCTTAAATGCCCCCTTATATTGTCCTCCGGTTCTACTTTCCATGGACCACTTCTGGTTGTTTGCAACCACAAAAATAACCTAAGGCTGGAGGTATACTAAACACTACACTTTTTTTATGGCACAAATCCAAAGATCAATAAATGCAACCAAAACATAAGCATAAAGATTAACAGGAAATGGAACTGTTCAGGTCAATAAGATGTGATTATGCTTCTAATCTTAACCAAAATACAAAATATGCGCAAGGAAACTCATCAACGCGCTGACGTAGACGTTTAAGTTCTAGTTTTTGTGAAACTTGGCAAGAGGTCATTTAAGAGCTATCTGAATCTAAGAGGGCGAGGATGATCAAAGTTTCACATAACTCAGAAACCACCGAGCAGCTGTAGATGGGTGCAAGTGCCATCTTGCCCAGAATTCCAGCATAACATCACAGACAAACATGAACAACAGCATCCCACATAAAAGAAAAAAAACACGTAACCAAAATTGCAGGGCAATAATTTGATGCATATAAAGAAAAAAAAAAGATGAACAAAGTAAAGTGCCACTTGCAAGCAAAAGGAAAAAAGATTGAAATGCTCATATAAATGCTGGAAAAAGCACCAACAATTAGAAAAAGGTAAATTAGCAGGGTCATCCAACCACAAGAAACTAATGATTCCGACATACAATCTGAATGTGCAGCAAACCTGTCCCTGATATAAAAAATGTGCAATTCCAACTTTAAAAAGATGGCTACATGGAACCCAAAGGTAAGCACAAAGAATAACCAGGTGATGCACCTGTTAAGAACAGGTGATGTGATTAATTCCTTCTAATGTTCACTTGAGATTTGTAACGTGACCAAGCAAACTTGTCAATTTGCCATCAAAGAGTTTGCATTATGTGTTGAATGTATAAGGCATCAAGTTCTGTAGCTATTTGAATCGAAGAAGAGTGAGGATGATAAAAGTTCCACAGAAATATAGAACCAATGAGGGGCGGCCGTGGGGGTACTGAGTGCCATATTGGCCTGGATACCACTGATCCATGACCACAAACATGAAAAAGAGCATGCCACATAATCGACAACTAATTACAGGCAGAAGAGATTAGCATGATCGTCGTAATAACGACAAGCACCCACCAAAAGAGTTGAAGAAAATAAGATCCTCCTGCTGCATTGTGTCCTAAACCCTAGTTATTCATTCCCCTAACCAACATAGTCATATATATAGTAGGGCAACCATAGAATTCTATTTACAGAAGAATCTGCTTTCTGAAAGACATTTCTTATATAAAGAAATTCCAAAGAAGATGGATGGAGTTGATAGATCGGGAATTTAATTGAACTCTCAAAACGCAAAGGGAAGGGAAGAGGGAGTGGAGGACCTGGGCCTTGTCGGCTAGGCGGACGACGAGGCGGGATACGGGGAGGGGAGACTCATAGACGAAGGCGTGGTTGATGCACTCGTTGCGGAGGTAGCGGGAAAGAACACGGCCGTCCGCAGTGAGACCGGCGATGGCCACGCCGATGTGGTCGTCAATCTTGAAGACCTTGCGCTGATGGGAGGAGAGGTCGGAGGCGGCCTTGTTGACGGTGGCGAGGACGACGTGGGAGGTGGAGCGAAGGCCGACGGCGGCGGCCCCCTGCTTGACGGCCTCCATGGCGTACTCCACCTGGAATAGACGCCCCGCCGGGCTCCAAGTCGTCACGTCCGTGTCGTACTGGTTCCTAAACATGTCTTCGTCGTCTGTCTTCTCTTCTTCTCGAGATCCAACGTCCCTAAGAGTCGAGAGTGGGATTTCCCCTCTCTTAATTCTGCTAGCCGCTGGAGGGTACTGCTTCTTCCCCAAGCCATGACTAGGCCCAGCATGGTATATAGGGCTGGTTGGGTCAGAACCCATACAGTCCAAACTTGTGGAGGTCACAACCCATATTTCATTGAGCTTACTATTTAGGCCTTTTTTTTTAATACTATTAGCAATCTCTTATTATTTTTAATTTCTTAAAAATTATAAAATAATAATTTACTATTTACAAATCCACTAATTCTGATTTTATTTTTTGTTTCCTTTCTCATAACCCATTGTGATCGTTGACTATGCACGTTATTGTCACTAGCACTCCTTAGCTTGTGCTTTTTCTCGTTGATCGTCGATCCTCGATCTAAAATTTTTATCATCAATCGATGCTCTCTAACTTGTGTTAGTTTCCACTAATGCTATCTTAGCCCGTGCCCTTTACTGTTGATCATTGCTTCTCAACTCATGCTCCAACGACACTAGATATTGTTCGATTTTGAGCGTTGCCTCCATGACATTATTGTTTGAATAAAAGGAGAAAGAAGAAAAAGAATACGAGAAGAAAGAAAGAAAAAAAGATATTTGTGTTCATTTATAGAATGATAGTCTTTAAATATTAAAAAAAATTAAAATAAGATTATAAATTGTAATCTCCTATTTTATTCTGTCCAAATGCCTTCACCAAAATATGCTTAATGTTTTATTTATTGATTGATATATTTTCCTCCCGCTACATTGTATTATTCATTGACCCAGATTGATAAATGATTATAATTATTAAGTATATGTGGATCTGATTTGGTTGATTTAGTTGGGTCTCAAATATCATTTTATCCTGATACACCTAAAAAAATAGAAATCAAATATTTTATCGAAAACTTGAGTCGACTGCATTTGTGATCTCTTAGTTTGTAAGACCAAGAAAAATTCAATATATATTGATCATTGACATTCATTGGATCTAGTAAGCCCACATATTAAGATATCATCATGACTTGGTGAATGTTTGTTCAAATTGGGCCAGTGGATCAATGCCTTGTTATTGCATTAGCAAATGAAGTTGAAGTTCACATTGGGTTTGAGTTGTTAAGCTTTTGAATGGATTGGGCTAAATGAGTATGGAGGCAAAAAGTTTATTCGGCATTACCATGTCGAGGAACCTCTATGTTCACTTTGATAAAAAAGCACAATTGAAAAAGGTGTAAGAATAAGGGAGTAGCAACAATAGCACCAGCAGTCATAGGTAAGAAAGCAATTATATGGAGCCAAAAGGAAAGCCCCAATGTCTACCTCTTTCACCGTTCTTTAATCCCTCTCCCACCAAATCCTTCTCTTTAGCCTCACTTCGGATGATTCCCTCTAAAACAGGAGTGTCCTCAACATTTGATCATAATTCTCCAACTTAATGATTTTTTTCATCCGGATTTCAAACAAATCCTTCTCCCTTTTCTTATGATTGGATTCTTAGATATGCTCGTAATGTTAATTCTTGAAGACTATATATTATTTCAAAGGTTGAACTTCAGATATGATCATTTTGAGATTTTAATATTTGCCTTATATAATAAGATTTTAGATAAAATACTTCTCTCGAGTTCCGTCTTTCCTTCTTAAGTTACGAGGTTTGTGTTCTAAAGTTCAGATTATTAATTTGATTATCAATTATTTTTATTTTTATTTTAAATCTGAAATTAAAATGCGACGAGCATGCTTCATCTAAGCCCAAGCCCTAACCCTACTTCATTGGAAACCTAAAATTAAAAAAAAAATCTCATCTAGTTTCTCCATCTTCCATTTTCCATTTGAAATGCTCCAACCGAGCATTCTATGTCAGTAAGTGTCCAAAATTGATCAATTCCTTTTATCCACTAGAAACAAATATGCCTATATTTGTTTTGTCTGTCATTTGCATATAGACTTCTCTAATATTCGCCATAAATGTAAATATGTTGTGTGCTACTGGCAACTATTATAATAATATTTAAAATTTTGATTTCACCTTTTATTTTGCCTTTTCATCCCTCGATAGTTGGGTCGATCAAGGTTGTTTTGTTTAAATAATAATTTCATTTCAACGCTCATCTAATCAGTGATATTATGATGGAAGAAGAAGAACCCCATTCCGACGACTACTTTTTCCTCTCAAGTGCGTTCCACCATCGCCCTTACACCACCTTTGGTGGAAAGAAGAAGGTTGCGGGTAATCTTATCATTTTCCGGTTTGACGAAAGAACACAATCTAAAAGCGTACTGATCGCCTCGCGAGCCACATGTTATGGCCATTTTTTCTAGCGACAGAGTTCTTATTGCAGGCGTGTCACACAAAAGCACCAGATTCTTGGACCAAACTGATCGATCTTTCGGTGCTGCTTTAGCAACTCATCCTGTCGCGACCTCTACCGATCCAGCAAGTCATCGAAGGAAGACTTTTGAACCGTCGACATTTTTGCGTACATGATTCAGTATCGAGAAAGCAACTCGGTGCATGCGTACCGTACCTAACACTTTGCGAAGCTAAAGAGGATCTGAGCGAATACACACACACACACGCGCCATGGCCAATGTTAGCTGCAGACTACGTACGTGATTGCTTTACAGTGGCTGACAGCAAGTGAGGGATCAAAAGTAAGCTGGGTGGGTATGTGGGCGTTTGTGCATTGACTTTTGAATGCTTCCGTTTCCCTCTCTCTTCGACCGCGACGAGATGAGAGTTTGACGGCAAATGAGGATTGAAAATGAGCAGCATCTTGTGTTCTTAGAGAATTATTGGTAGCTCCACCAACCACTGCCCATTCATTTTCCTTCTCTTCTTCACCGAAGCCATTACGTCAAACATTTTAATTGTCCTCATAAATCCGTTTGATTGTGGACGATATGTCTTGTTATTGCGTGCGAATCTGACTCTAGAAACGCCCATTTTATTCGTGGTTCCGTTTCCCTCTCTCTTCGACCGCGACGAGATGAGAGTTTGACGCCAAATGAGGATTGAAAATGAGCAGCATCTTGTGTTCTTAGAGAAAGCTCCACCAACCATTGCCCATTCATTTTCCTTCTCTTCTTCACCGAAGCCATTACGTCAAACATTTTAATTGTCCTCACAGATCCGTTTGATTGTGGACGATATGTCTTGTTATTGCGTGCGAATCTGACTCAAGAAACGCCCATTATTCGTGGTTATGAATTCTTCATTGAAGTGCCACTTTCAACTAAAACCTCACATCATTTTCTGTCGTGAATTTTCTTTTATTTTCTTTTCTTTTTTCCCAACCTTCCACTGGAAGACTCTCGTTGATAGCGTTTGCAGGTTTCAGGTAAAGAAAGATGGCTCCTGTGGTGTAATCTATTCGCACGATCTCTTGTTAGGTATTGACCAACTAAGGCCGCGAAGGAATCTAAAAAATGCACAAAAAATGAAGTCTAATCACGATGACGCAACATTACTACTGCCATCATAAGTCGCGTTCGAGTGATCCTAATATTTACTAAATGACCAGGTCATGCATAAAATGGTGTCATCAAGAGGGCACATAATTATGGATCGATGACCGTAAGTAATCTTTACAAAATGACCGAATCGTGCATCCGAGTCCATCCGATCGGTGCGGTCTGGGAGGAGCAGGCAAGCGCTGCTGCGGGGAAACGGAAGACGCGCACCGAGTCAACGGCGTATGACTCGAGGGGAATGCCACGGTCACTCAAAACGCATACCACGCGTTGACTGCAAGAACACGACTCGAGTTTACGATTTCTTTCGGAGCTCAAGTCATCGATCGAGCGCATCTCACGACGCCACCAACTTCGTTCGGCATATTTGCCCGTTTTTCACACGTTCAAGCCACATCTTTTGATATTTCCTTTTTTTTTATAAATTCGCTTGCATGACTTGGCAAAATACGCAATCTTGCGTCGATGCATAGGTCGATGAATGGTCTGAGATAATTGCGAGCGGATCGTCCTCAGGAATAGCGGTGTCGGGTGTGCGAATAAAATGCTGAAATCGATACAGTTGTTTCGGAAGATATCGGCTGCGTTTTCTAACCAATCCTTGTTTCAGGGACGGACGGACGGACGGACGGACGGACGGACGGCGAATTCAAAACACCACAGCACCAAAAAACTTCTTGCCTTTACCAGTAATTTCCGAATTGGGGCGGTGAAAGAGATGGGTTGCCATTATTCAAACAATCCAATGTGAGTTGTTTTCCGTGATCCGCAGGGTTGGTGGGTTGGTTCGCCGATATTACCATGCCCGTAGACTGGACTCAGTCCTCCATGGCTGCTCGCCAGTTCCTAATAGGCTGCGGTCTGCCATTATGTGATTTGTGGCGGTTGTCCGCTTCAACTTGTCAGAGTGGGGGTAGGTGACAAACGTCGGACGCTGACGCAACAGCGTCTGACCAGTCCCTAGAGGGCATCGTCAAACTCCCCATTTCCGACTGAATTATTGCAGGCTGACCGACCCGAAAAGGCTCTCTGGTTTCGTCCCACCACGTGATGTCTATCTATATCAAGAAGCCAAGCATGCGTCTTGCTTCGTCCCACCCTCGTTCACCACCTCGTCTGATATCCCTCGAGCGATCATTTGCTACATCGATTCCGACGGCAGAGAATGGACAGCTTCGACTCCTTCCCCAGACCGCAGAGCGCCGACGGTCCGGCCACCATCCTGGCCATCGGGACCGCCAATCCGGCGAACGTTATGGACCAGATGGAGTATGCCGACTACTACTTCCGAATCACCAACGCAGAGGACAAGACGGAGCTCAAACGAAAGTTCAAGCGCATATGTAAGTACATGGAGCTGCTGCTCCTCCTCCTCCTCATCGATTCACGCTCTTCTGGCGTTTCTTTCGCACGTTCTATATGTGTGTGTGTGTGTGTGTGCAGTGGGTTTTGTGATGATATATGAGGGGAAGAAACTGATCGTTCGTTGATTCGTTGCATGCATACAGGTGAGAAGTCGACGATCAAGAAGCGTCACATGAGCCTGACGGAGGAGATCCTGAAGAAGAACCCAAGCCTGTGCGAGTACATGGCGCCGTCCTTCGACGCCAGGCAGCAGATAGTGCTGGAGGAGGTGCCGAGGTTGGCGAAGGAGGCGGCCGCCAAGGCCATCAAGGAGTGGGGCCGCCCCACGTCGGACATCACCCACCTGGTCTTCTGCTCCGCCGCCGGGGTGGACATCCCCGGCGTCGACTTCCGTCTCCTCCAGTTACTAGGCCTCCCTGTTTCTGTTCGCCGCGTGATGCTCTACAACGTGGGCTGCCACGCCGGCGGCACCGCACTCCGCGTGGCCAAGGACCTCGCCGAGAACAACAAGGACGCCCGTGTCCTGGTGGTCTGCTCCGAGCTCAACGTCATGTTCTTCCGCGGCCCAGACGACGACCACTTCGAGAACCTCATCGGCCAAGCCCTCTTCGGCGACGGCGCTGCGGCGCTCATCGTCGGAGCGGACCCGGTCGAGGGGGCCGAGAAACCCATCTTCGAGTTGGCCTCGGCGTCGCAGGTGATGCTGCCGGAGAGCGAGGAAATGGTGGCGGGACACCTGAGGGAGATCGGTCTGACCTTCCACCTGGCGAGCAAGCTTCCGGCCATCGTGGGCAGCAACATCGAGCGATGCCTGGAGGGGGCGTTCGAGCCGCTGGGCATCACGGACTGGAACGAGCTGTTCTGGATAGTGCACCCAGGGGGACGGGCCATCATCGACCAAGTGGAGGCCAGGGCGGGGCTGGCGCCGGAGAAGCTGGCGGCGACGAGGCACGTGCTCTGCGAGTACGGGAACATGCAGAGCGCGTCGGTGCTCTTCATCATGGACGAGATGAGGAAGCGGTCGGCCACGGAGGGCCACGCCACCACCGGCCAGGGCTGCCAATGGGGGGTGCTCTTCGGCTTTGGCCCCGGCCTCACCGTCGAGACCGTCGTCCTCCACAGCGTCCCAATCTAGTCCGGGGTTGGGATCCCCTCCGTGAATACTATATTACATCGGTGGCTTTTAACCGTTATTCTTGTACTACACTGCACACTGCTAAGACTCGTGGGAGGGGCGATGTCGATTAAATAAGGAATTGGATGGATCTCCCGTCCCGGACTTCAGGGCGACGGGGACTCCATCATACGTGGAGTGGAGCATGATACGATTAATGTTTCTTTCTCTTCTTTTTCTTGTACAATCGATCGTATGCTGGTTTGGGTCAATGGAAAACTAAGCCAAAGCCTCGTGGGTATCAGGCAAAGAGCGGATCGATTACACGCGCCGCAACGAGTAACTTTACCCGATCGATAAGCTCGCGGATCCAAGAGATGGAAAATAGAAGAATCTCAGTGACTCGATTGTTCATGTTTTCTGAATCAAAAATAAATACTAAATAATTGTTGCCATCGAAGTAGGCGTGTGGTTGAAATTTAAAAGGAGTCGTCCGATGGACGGTCATCCTTTTCCATGTTCCTACACGGGTATCATAAAATCTGGACCGTTCCCTTGCCGGACTATGCCATAGTTTTTGGTCCCCATCTTCGGTATGATATTTTTGGCCTTTCCTCCTGTCAGATACAAACGAAGACCAACCCAGCGCATGATTCCGGAAATTTCTTTTGACTCGACCACCCCCAGAGCATATTGACAGGAGGGAAATGGAATGGCAGCTTGCTGGGTGGCCTTCTCCTCGTTTGATCACCATCAGGCAAACCAAGTCACTTGTCCGCGCAACCGAGCCACTCCGAAAAGGGCACTTAGGACTGCATGCCCTACCTAACAACGCAAAACCACGCGAGCCGGTCCCATCATGTCAAAATAAAGAAAACGCGAGTCTTTTTCTTCGACCCTTCGGATGCGATGGTCGGAGGCCGGCTTGGCAGCTTCCTTAGGTTTACAGGTTCCACTCGAAGAGGCATAATACCTGTTCGCATATCTCAGCTTGCTCGATATGTTGATCATGAAAACTATATATTTATCATTTATTGCGGGCTTCGGATGCTCTTAATTCGTAGCGTTTTGTCGATCCGAAAGGGGTGTTGCTATCCCCCTGGTGGACATTGCTTTTTTTCGACGAGTGGCATCCGAGAGGCGGACTGCTTTGTTGATCGTTGGGGTTGTAGATGTGACGCTCACTCTTCACGTCATGCAGAGGAAGAGGGTGATGGGTACGCAATCTGCCACCACCATTAATTTAAAATAAATTACATACGCTAATGTAAACATAGTTAATTAGAAAATTTTAGGATAAGTAATTAAAAATTACTTTTCATCAGGATTATCTCCTAAGATTTTCTATCGTATTTAGATTTCTTTTCTATTGAGTGACGATCATCATCAAGATTTAATTAAATCTATAATATATCTGATCATATAATCTAATAAAGTAAAAAAAATACAGTAGGTCACTCTATATACAATCAGGCTGCAATAAAATCAGGTAGGTATTCGTTAGGTATATGTCCCATAGCACGTAAAATATAGTTGTTCGGGATTACGAACCGGCCTCTTCCTGTTGGATCTACGATTGACTCGGTGGAGAGATGCATGGATGTCTTAGCTCAGCAAATACCGCCACTGTTTGCCATTCGGGGTGGGTTTGGTGAAGTCGGTCCCGCCATCTCACACCGCGAGGCATGAGGTAAGCTGACGAATGGACACAGAGATAAAACCACCCTGAGACTGCTCCCTGAGAACCACCTGATGCCGACACATCGACCTACTCCCTTGCGTTGGCATCACCTCATGCTGACGGCCACAACGCCTTTCACTTGTTCGGATGAGACCACTCCTTTTCTAATCGACATTTGTCCAATCCGTAAGGCCTCGAATGATGCATGACATGGTGGAGAGAGACGTGGGTGGACCACAGCATTAACCTCTTCCTCCAAACCAAGTGGTGAGGATCGGAAGTCTAATTTGTGGGACTACAAACTGCCTCGCTTCGATGTCCGCAATTCGATCGGGTTGGTGAGGATGACTTCCGCCATCAACGTGAATTAATCGATCGACATCCGGTGACACACGGCGACGAGTCGGGAGCGGTTGGTGAGGGCCTCGTCTGAGGGTGACTTCCTGTCGCAGCATCTCCACTGCGACGCTTACGATATTTGCGATGGCTCCCCATAATTATTCCGTGGATGTCAGCATTTTTATCAAGAGCGTTGAGAGGTAAGCCGCAGCCATCCACCGTAACCGGGAGCAGGTGGAGCAAATGTTTGCTAGCGCCAAAGGAAGGCCGAATACAAAGAAAGCTTGGTCATCGGCAGAGGGAAGAAACAGAGGAGACACGGCTAAGTCAGCTTGCTTGAAGCCTCACAAAGTCTATGAGATAGGGTTACCAGAAACGATTATAGCGACTGCACACGCGTACACTGGGAATCCACGAGAAAGAGGGAAGGGGTGTGGGTGGGTACAAACGGGGGATCGTCTTAGCCTTTATATATATCATATATAGCCGGAGGAGGTGAGTCACTTCCAAGATATAGATTTTGGAGCTTGAGCTTCCAAGCCGGTAAATATGGCCAGCCTCCACGCCATGCGCAAGGCACAGAGGGCTCGAGGTCCAGCGACCATCATGGCCATCGGGACCGCCAACCCTCCCAATCTCTACGAGCAGAGCACGTATCCGGATTACTACTTCCGCGTCACCAACTCCGAGCACATGCAGGAGCTGAAGCACAAGTTCCAGCGCATCTGTAAGTGACTCTGTTGTATATCTTTCTCGGAAATTTCTTACGAGTTGACCGTAGAATCTTTCCGCGGAGATGACCACACGCACACACATGAACGCTGTGATTCACTCTTTTTTTGCCAATCCATTCGTTCTTCTGCGTCTTCGCTTTGTGTTATTTAACGTCCATACCAGACTCGCTCAGAGCAGATATAACGTAATCGTCGAGGAAGGTTAATTAACTTTGCCGTTTATGTTTGCTGCCTGTATACGGATCATAACGTAATCCTGCGGTGAGATGCGAGTCTTCAGCTGGCGTCTTTCTGGTACTGCCTGGGCGTGTTAGCAGTTTAATTATTGCAACAAATCGAGAGGTCCACAATTAGTCTGCATTAGGATTCACTGAAAAATGCAAGCATCCCAACAAGAGCAAGCAAGAAAAGAGCTACTAACTTGGCTCTGTTTTTTGCTTTCCATGTTCGTCGGACGAAGGTGAGAAGACCATGGTCAAAAGACGCTACCTCTATCTCACGGAGGAGATCCTCAAAGAGCGGCCAAAACTGTGCTCCTACATGGAGCCATCTTTCGACGACAGGCAGGACATCGTGGTGGAGGAGGTGCCCAAGCTGGCCAAGGAAGCCGCCACCAAGGCCATCAAGGAGTGGGGCCGCTCCATGTCCGACATCACCCACTTGGTCTTCTGTTCCATCAGCGGCATCGACATGCCCGGCGCCGACTACCGCCTTGCCAAGCTCCTCGGCCTCCCCCTATCCGTCAACCGCATCATGCTCTACAGCCAGGCCTGTCATATGGGCGCCGCCATGCTCCGCATCGCCAAGGACCTGGCCGAGAACAACAAGGGCGCCCGGGTGCTGGTGGTGTCCTGCGAGATCACCGTGCTCAGCTTCCGAGGCCCGGACGAGCACGACTTCCAGGCTCTCGCAGGCCAAGCGGGGTTCGGCGACGGGGCAGCTGCGGTCATCGTGGGCGCAGATCCCATCCAAGGCGTGGAAAAGCCTATCTACGAGATCGTGTCGGCCACGCAAGTGACGGTACCCGAGAGCGAGAAGGCCGTCGGTGGCCATCTCAGGGAGGTAGGCCTGACCTTCTATTTCTTCAGCCAGTTGCCGATGATCATAGCCGACAACATAGAAAATAGCCTAACCGAGGCTTTCAAGCCCCTGGGGATCACCAACTGGAACGACATCTTCTGGGTGGCGCACCCGGGGAACTGGGCGATCATGGACGCCATCGAGCGCAGGCTGGGGCTCCAGCCGGAGAAGCTCAGCACGGCGCGGCACGTGTTCTCCGAGTACGGGAACATGCAGAGCGCCACTGTGTACTTCGTGTTGGACGAGGTCAGGAAGCGATCGGTGACGCAAGGGCAGTCCACCACCGGTGATGGACTGCGGTGGGGCGTCCTCTTTGGGTTTGGCCCCGGGCTCAGCATCGAGACCGTCGTGCTCCGCGGTGTGCCACGCTAGGGATTTCCGTCCCCCGGTAATGTTGCACGCAAGTAATCACCAGTCTGGTCTAGTGTGCTATCGAGATGTGGTGTGAATTGTGACGACGCTGTAAACTAATCATGCTCTTTCCTTATGTTACGTGAAGATCCATCCCGTATTCAATGAATCGAACCTCCTATCGGTGTATATTTGTTTTAAATGGTCGTGAGTCCAAAAGTTTCCCTTTTGATCGTGTGGATGCATCCTTGTCGATCGCCATCATCCTGAACGAAGCCCAAACCTCCTCCGCCGATTCGTCCTGTGTGTGACAAATGGAGTATCGATCGACAATTGATCTGATGTCTTTACATAGAATAGTTCGCCCGAACCAATCGTGATCATTATATGCGAGGAATAGGTTTATAATTAAGATCGATAAACAATAGCTAGTCATCTAATTAGTTAGTTGGGATTATCTTTTAATTCTAACAAAAAAAAAAGGATCACCTCACACGAACATCATTATAATCAGATATATGACATGGGCCATTATTACATATAGCCCAAATTCTTCGAAATTTCCGTGTAAACTGAGAGGAATCTGTATCTGAGCTCCTGCTGGTGCACGCCTTTTTTTTTTCTTTTTCTTTTTGCTTTTGTAGGTTATGAGCAAGGCCAAGTGGATGACATGTGTTTGGGGAAAGCCATGCCGTGCAATGATGCCTGATTAGACTACATAGAGTCTAGTCGCCGAGCAATTCAAAGATCCCCGGTAGTTACATCTGCATAACGAAATATCATATGAGCAATTGCATCTGGTGTGGGGGTGGGTGTTCAGAGTTGATTGGCTAAACCAAAAGGTAAAGTTTGGGTGGCTGGTTCCTTCCTTGCGTGAAAAGTAAAAGAAACCGGGAACAAAGTGGCGGGGGCGGCTCACGTACTCTCTCTGTCTCGAAGAAGAACAGCCATGTGGGACCCGCGATGCAGCTCCGACGCACGGGGAATGAAGTGCCCGGTAAAGAACCACAAAATTGAACCTCTCGTCCTGGGATCAGGTGTTCGTCCGGGCCGGGGTTCCTGAGACGAGGGATTCTGGATTTCTCTGGTAATGCTCGCTTAAACCGAAACACAGCATATTTCCACTATGAGACCAAGGAGGAGTGCAACTACGCAGAGATCTCTAGTATTACGCCAATGAAGCCGGAAGATCTACATACATACATAGTATCAGCTATATATCAAGACGTTTCTACGTGATTGAGATCTTGGCGTCTGCCTAGTCGTGGCGGTGGCCATTCAATTATCGTAGGCTATGATTCGAAAGTGGACTCAGGAAATAAAATATGGCTTCTTCAATTAGACAGAGAATGTGCACGTCTTTTTTTATAAGGTTTGGTTTAGTTTTGAGGGGCGGGCAGAGCCAAGCGTACTGGTATCTTTGAAGACCATTACAGTCAAAAAGATCAGAGAAGAAAAACCTGGCCATGTAACTTTCCATCTTTAAAAGAACATGTAGAACTAATCCAAGGCCTAAGACATGTCTATAGCTGTTTCCTGGCACCAAACATGGGGGACAGGTTGGTGAAGACCACTTGCGTCTGTATATAATAATATAATATTTTCTTCCAAAGGTTGGTGAAGACCTTGTAGATGATAATGATGGGTAGCGTGGCTTGATCGGAGTCGGCAAGTGATTGAATGAAGTGCGTTGAGTAGGGAAATGGCTGCCAGCTCGCGACGGCGTATTGGAAGAAGCAGGCGTGCGTGAGTTGCATGGGCGGTAGGTGTGCGTGCTCATCTCCGATTTCAAAGCAACCGGTGGCGAAGTCATATCTCGACCAATTGGGTATTGGTGACTGACTCGTTGGTTCTACGTTCCACCAAGTAATTGCCCACACATCGCCATCGTCGCCTCTCTCTCTCTCTCTCTCTCTCTCTCTCTCTCTCTCTCTCTCTCTCTCTCTCTCTCTCTCTCTCTCGGGTTTAATCGCACGCTTAAGCAAGCCTTCTTTATCCGCTACCATAGTCTGTCTTCAGTTTTTGTCCTTTGTGCGACTAAACGAATATATATTATCAATCAAGAATTTATATATCTGATGCCAATGTTTCAGGGTGACGGAGTGGCTGACTCAATCAATTGTATCATCATCATCTACGTGAGGAGCCAGTCTATAAGTTTGACTAAAGCAACAATGAAGGTAGGTCTGCTTGCACTTGGACATTCTTTTTGTAGAATTATTATTATTATTATTATTTTTCCATCCTACGTTGGTTTATTAGTAATTCTCGACAATATTATAACATCGATGCCTAATCAGTTTGTGGTTTGGTTACGGTGGTTGTTTATAATTCTGAATAGCCAACATATTATAATTCTAGAAATTACGTTCTAATACTGAATATATTAATATTGATTATTGGGAAAATCAATTCATATTGATTTTCTAGATGGATGTTAACGAAAGTGGTGTACATTAATATTATTTCAGGAGATATTTATATACTGATATGAAAAATTATCATTGCCGTTTTAATTAGTCCGATGTAGCTTGAACTCAAATATATAAAATTATTTAAGATGTCTTTAAGGTAAGAATATTGAACTCTCAATGTGTCATCTTTATGAACACCAAAGTCGAAGAAGTTTTTTCGAATTAATCTCTCCAATACTTAAGATAGTAACCCAAGTTATATAAGTATGGATGTTAATAGTTCAAGAAACATATCATCCATTTTAATTAGAGATTAATTTTTATAATTGATTCTAAAGAATATTAAAAAAGTTATGATCATCTTCTTCACCAAAGAGAAGAAAGTCTAAGATAATCTTTCTCACCATAAATTATGATGATTATCTTTCTTATCATTGCCAATAAATGAGAAAATAAATTATTTTCTCTTCCCTCAACTTCACTCATGATAATATATCCGGTCGAGTTTTGCATGCACAATGGAAATAAAAAAAATGGTAATCACGCAGGTTCGAATGACAATCAAGGGCGTATATAAGGACATAGGATTTTTTTTTCCTTGTTCACAAGGTTAATTGAAACCATTTTTCTTTACTTGTTGCTTGTTTCTATGTCGCTACATCGATATCTATTCGATATTACCAAAAAAAAAAAGTTCCTTACATTTTACGTAAGTTGATATGTCGAGTTAGCTATTTTTAAGATCATTAAAATGGATTCTGATTAAATTTGAGTGGAGCCAATCCAAAGCCGTATAAACTTTTTATTTAATTCGATCGATCATTCTGAAAAATCTGCACCTCTGATTAATGCACAATCCATCCATCGTTTCACGAGCACATCTGTGTCTTAAACTGGAACAACAAAATAAACAGATGAGCAATGGATCACTTTCCCTGTTGATGTCGACACAACCAATCTACTCTTTCCTGGGATCGCAAATTCTCTGGAAAAGGTCAGGCCAACGAGTGCGGCCAAGAGAAAAAGCTTAGAGAAATCTAACTGCGAGTTCATAATTATACTCCGTCAGCCATGAGCACGCGCGTTTTTGGTCACGCTTGAGGTCTTGCCGATGGTGGTGGTGGTGGCGGCGGTGGCCGCTGAAGGTCGCACCGAAGCAACTGACGAAGTTTGCTTCCTGCAGATACTAGCAAGCGGATATATCCGTCTTGAGATCTCAATCGTTAATAGCTTGTTTGTGTTTCCTCATCGCATCCGAACAACCTGTTGGAATACTGCGTATGTCAACAGGCTCTTCGAAGGGTGTTGTCGTTTCTCTCTGGGGATGAAAATGACGACGGCGTTACAAGGATTGGCTTGGTTTTGAGAGGCCGAGCCAAATGGGTGCCAGTCCATTACCGTCGACAAGAAAACCCTGGCCATGTCTCTTAACGTTAAGAAAGCATATACGTAGAACCAATTCGAGGCCTACGAAGCCATGGATATCTAAAACCGCTTGCTGCATGCAAAACGAGGCGAGAGGGGTTTGGTGGGATGCAGTGGGTAGGTGAAGACCACTTGTAAATAATCAAGTGTTTTAATTTTCTTTCTTTCTTTGAAAAGGTTGGTGAGAATACCTAAACCATCTAGTATGGACTCACGCCGCGGTTGAATGAAATGGGTTGACTGCGGAAGAAGGGCGAAGTTGGTGGACAAGCTCCGGATGGCGACGACTTGCACATATCCAAGCAGTGTGTCAGCCATCCATCTATTTATGTTTAATATCCTCGCCACTTTTGGCACTACTGATTCGTTCAACGTTCAAAGTAAATACCTACTCGATCAACAGACATTGGCATCGCTTAACTGTGACGGAACCAGAGACTACTATAACACTGACACCCGAAACTCCCTATATAAAGCATACGAGGAAGGAGAAACGCCCCGCTCTTCATCCCGCGGTTTTCTCCCACATCACTCATCCTACGTTTGCGCTGCAACAATGGCTGGTATCCATGCCTTCCGAAAGGCCCAAAGACCTCAACGTCCGGCCACCATCATGGCCATCGGGACGGCCAATCCCCCCAACCTCTATGAGCAGAGCACCTTCCCGGACTTCTACTTCCGGGTCACCAACTCCGACCACATGCCGGAACTCAAGGACAAGTTCCGCCGCATCTGTAAGTTTATATCTGTGCTGTCTGTGCGATACGATTCTTCGTCGAAATATTCCTTTCCTTATCAAAAACAAAAACAAAAAGGCTAACATGCGCTGTCGATCGCTCTGTACGTGAAGGTGGGAAGACCATGATCAAAAAGCGGTACATGCACCTCACGGAGGAGGTCCTCAAGCAGAAACCTGGAATGTGCTCCTACATGGACCCCTCCTTCGACGAGCGCCAGGAAATCGTGGTGGAGGAGGTGCCGAGACTCGCCAAGGAAGCCGCCGCCAAGGCCATCAAAGAGTGGGGCCGCGACAAGTCCGGCATCACCCACTTGGTCTTCTGCTCCACCAGCGGCATCGACATGCCCGGCGCCGACTACCGCCTCGTCAAGCTCCTCGACCTCCCCCTATCCGTCAACCGCATCATGCTCTACAACCAGGCCTGCCACATCGGCGCCCAGATGCTCCGCATCGCCAAGGACATCGCCGAGAACAACAAGGACGCCCGTGTGCTCGTGGTGGCCTGCGAGCTCAACACGCTCATCTTCCGAGGCCCAGACGAGCGCGACTTCCTGAGCCTCGCCGGCCAAGCCGCATTTGCGGATGGAGCAGCAGCGGTCATCGTCGGCGCGGATCCAATCCAAGGCGTCGAGAAGCCCATCTTCGAGATGATGTCTGCGTCACAAGTGACGGTACCCGACTGCGAAAAAGCCGTCGGAGGCCACCTCAAGGAGATCGGTCTCACCTTCCATTTCATGAACCAGCTTCCCATGCTCATCTCCAACAACTTGGAGAACTGCCTCCTGGAGGCGTTCAAGCCATTGGGCATCACCGACTGGAACGAGGTCTTCTGGGTGTCTCACCCGGGGAACTGGGGAATCATGGACGCCATCGAGAAGAAGGTGGGACTCAAGCAGGAGAAGCTCCGCTCGTCGAGGCACGTGTTCGGTGAGTACGGGAACATGATGAGCGCCACAGTTCTCTTCGTGATGGACGATGTGAGGAGGCGGTCGGCGGCGGAGGGGCGGGCGACAACCGGCGATGGGTTGGAGTGGGGAGTGCTCTTCGGCTTTGGACCGGGCCTCACCATCGAGACCGTGGTGCTTCGCAGTGTGCCTCTTTAGATGTCCCAGCAGAAACAGGACTTTTGTGTACTGTAAATAAAAAAGGGGACCTCAATTACGCTAAAATGTGTCTGTTCTTAAAACAAAAAATTATAGCTAGTAACTCGCTTGTTTTTTATTTCGATTTTTTTGTTAGTATGTTCATCGGCTTGCTCATTACAAGTAAACCTCCATCATCTATCACACTACTGTAATCGTTTTGAATAATCTTGGCTAGTTAAATTATTGTTCAAGCAAACTCATCTTAGCAGTCGTTCTTTGAGCTATATACATCATTGTAAATCTGTATTGCTGATTATTAATTAATAATTTTTCTACCTATTATGTTATTAAGAAATAATTTTTCACTATACTTATCTTCCGGTATTTACCATCGGCATGCTCCGTGATAAATGACAACGGGTCAAAGTCCTCCGACTACGAAACTGTAGCCTCTTAAGTAACATTTTAAATCTTTCAAAAACAAATGATCCTATTACAATTCTCGATCTACTTATATAGGCCTAAAATATAAAGAAAGAAAATAAAAATCATGTCAGTATATTATTCTATCCGATTATATAATGTTTTAGAATTGTCCCATCAAGTAGTTTGTTTTTTTAGGTATCGGATGGTCTTTCATTCTTATAAGACAAGTTGTTGCGTCTTTCTTCTCTTTTATTATTTTTTTATAATTCATTATTTTCAATCTAAGAAATATTTTCATATATCATATATCAATTGAATCCATTCATCATCAATTCAAAACACATTGGCTTGACCCCTTTTCTTTTAATGTCTATAAAATATGATTTAATATTTATTATATATATATTATTATTGAGAATAAATATGCATGTCTAGTTATTAACCACTCAATAAATATTTTCTTTTAATAGAGAATAGATTAATAATCAATTATCACCCGACACATTATCATTATGTGGAAGCTATCATTGAAGAAAGAAATCTAGATCATTCTTCATCCATTTGTCCGCATAGACAAAAGTCGAAGATAAATTGTTTGGAGTTGTCTCTCTTATATCGTCCACATGGACAAAACGTCAAGAGGAGAACATTAGAGCGGTTACAAATTATTCCCTCCAAATTCATGTATAAAAGTTAGTCCTGACACTACGATAGGAGCTCTCTTTTTAAGAAAAATTCATATCCACTAAACGACCTTAGTCACTAATTTGAGTATTGGAGGGATCGAATTTAGAAATTCTCTCCGACATCGATTTTAGTGCTGGTGACGCTTTAAGAGCTCAACTTTTTTTATCTCGGAGCTAACTCGACGACACTCATAATCATCTTAGTCAATACCTCGAATACTTCTATGTTCTCGGATTTGGACTATATCAAGTTAACTCAGACGTTGACGATGGTTTCTAGTAACACCTCTATTCCTGAAAACATTAGAATTTAGCAGCTTGTTACAGACTTTTATGGTATTTTTTCTACCGTTTTAGCTAATATTTACGTGTCTATCTATCTATCTATCGATCTATTAGATGGAGATACGATGGTTCAAACTGTTCCGATGGCTGTAAGATGAGCACAGAGTATTGGACAATTCTTTTCTACATGAGAAGAGGCCAGTCCTGGACGCGGATCATTGATCAAGTCAGGAGGCATCCTCCTTTATTCGCATTCGTTTCTTTTCCTTGGAACATCTTACTCTACTTTATTCACATTGCTTTCCTACTTTTTGTTTCTTTTCCTTCCAACATCCATCTTACTTTTTTATTTAATATTTCCCTTTGCACTTATCACAGGGCACCAACAAATAACAGATGGCATGCTTGCCCAATCCCAAACCATTCACTTTTAACCTGAACATCGACTCCGGTGGAAACCACCGAGACTGCCCAGCTTACTGTGGCGGTCCCATCGGACACGCGTTGTTAGAGGATCAAAAAGGAATGAGAGCCAGAGGTTAGGCATCCCCAATCGGACATCCCGACCATGGAGTCCACAGCAAGAGCATTTGGTCTGATCTGGAATAGGCAGACCCAATCGAACCCGGGCTCCAGTTCCAGCTCTTCACGAACGCCACCGAGCACTTACAAACCCTTTTTATCTTCTCGAGAAGTCGATGGTTAATGCAAGAAATAGTTTGTCGATTAATCTTTTTCTAGGATGCATGCCGAACACGTCTATTAGTTGACGTCAGGCAAGCTGTGACTAAAAATTCCGTGGTTTTGGAATCTGTAAGCAGGCCGGGAATTGGATGCCGAGGAGCTTCCCGCGGATTATGCTTCTGGTCGTTTGGATGGTGACGCGTCGACAACGAGGTAGTGCAGTCGACAAAACTACACCACCGTCCAGCACCAGAGAGGGGAAGGTTGACGATTTCCGTGGCTTGAAACTGTCAACAAAAGTTATTCAAGTGTCATGTGCTAGATTCAACGTTTTATCGGTCAACACTGAGACTTGGCTCCACCAACCCACTATACTGATTTGAATCCACGTTGCATGAGAAGCTGCACCACCAAACGCCGGGGCTCCATACAAGAGGGTGGAGGAGGGCAGCCACTCCGCACCCTGCAGTTGCTAACTTCACTGCGTGAACCCATAGTTTGCCTAATCATCACTTGCTGTTACTGTTGGTTCTCGTCCAAGTCCTAGAATTGCGAAGATGGTGAGCATCGATGCCTTCCGAAAGGCCCAAAGACCTCAAGGTCCGGCCACCATCATGGCCATCGGGACGGCCAATCCCCCCAACCTCTACGAGCAGAGCACTTTCCCGGACTTCTACTTCCGTGTCACCAACTCCGACCACATGCCGGAACTCAAGGACAAGTTCCGCCGCATCTGTAAGTTTACATCCGTGTGTGAGTGTGCTGCGATTCTTCGTCTAAACAGTCCTTAAGAAAAAGCTAATTCGCTCTGTTCACGAAGGTGGGAAGACCATGATCAAGAAGCGGTACATGCACCTCACGGAGGAGGTCCTCAAGCAGAAACCCGGAATGTGCTCTTACATGGACCCCTCCTTCGACGAGCGGCAGGAAATCGTGGTGGAGGAGGTGCCAAGGCTCGCCAAGGAAGCTGCCGCCAAGGCCATCAAAGAGTGGGGCCGCGACAAGTCCGAAATCACCCACTTGGTCTTCTGCTCCACCAGCGGCATCGACATGCCCGGCGCCGACTACCGCCTCGTCAAGCTCCTCGGCCTCCCCCTATCCGTCAACCGCATCATGCTCTACAACCAGGCCTGCCACATCGGCGCCCAGATGCTCCGCATCGCCAAGGACATCGCCGAGAACAACAAGGACGCCCGTGTGCTCGTGGTGGCCTGCGAGCTCAACACGCTCATCTTCCGAGGCCCAGACGAGCGCGACTTCCTGAGCCTCGCAGGCCAAGCCGCATTTGCGGATGGAGCAGCAGCGGTCATCGTCGGCGCGGATCCAATCCAAGGCGTCGAGAATCCCATCTTCGAGATGATGTCTGCGGCACAAGTGACGGTACCCGACTGCGAAAAAGCCGTCGGAGGCCACCTCAAGGAGATCGGTCTCACCTTCCATTTCATGAACCAGCTTCCCATGCTCGTCTCCAACAACTTGGAGAACTGCCTCCTGGAGGCGTTCAAGCCGCTGGGCATCACCGACTGGAACGAGGTCTTCTGGGTGTCTCACCCGGGGAACTGGGGAATCATGGACGCCATCGAGAAGAAGGTGGGGCTCAAGCAGGAGAAGCTCCACTCGTCGAGGCACGTGTTCGGTGAGTACGGGAACATGATGAGCGCCACGGTTCTCTTCGTGATGGACGATGTGAGGAAGCGGTCGGCGGCGGAGGGGCGGGCGACAACCGGCGATGGGTTGGAGTGGGGAGTGCTCTTCGGCTTTGGACCGGGCCTCAGCATCGAGACCGTGGTGCTTCGCAGTGTGGCTCTCTAGATTTCCCAGCAGAAACGGGAATCCGGTGGACTTGTTCGTACCATATTAAGTGAATTATTTCCGTTTTTATTCTTGCGGTGGAACTCCATTTGGCTTTTAAGCTTAAATAAAAAACCGCACAAAGTTAACGTGCAAATTCTTGTTTGATTATTATGTTCGTATCGTTGCTCAACAGGAATGAACATGGAGTTTTCAATCCAAGATGATGATTAAGCGTAAAATGAATGATTCGGACCTCATTCACTCTTAATTCTTTGAAGTTTAGTATTACTCGCCGATAAATTGACACTTCTACTGCATACTACCTTTTTACGAATATTTCCCTTGTGTACTTCGCCATTACAGCTCAATTGCTGGACTTAAACGTTGATCTCTGCTATAAATATTTAGCATCGCCAGATGAATGATACCCTCCGATATGTCGATCCCTTACCATGGAATGAACTGAACTCAAAACATTGTCTATCCCTTCGGATGCTTGCTGACATTTTCTCCGAGTGAGCATACGGTTTGGCATCTTCCTCTATCTTATCATGGAACGAAGGCCGGGAGGTTCATGCTCATCTTCAAAGAGATGTGACCGAATTGATCGCCGCATCGCTTTCCCGATGCTGCGGTTGGCCAGGGGAAGGTGATGCACATTTTCACGGCTCCAAGCTGGAAAAGTATGGTCCTCATCGGGTGCCGTCGAAGCATAATAACAAGAGAAGGATACCCGAGAGATATTGATGACTTCTTGCCATCGGTGCAGAGCTTATAATTCTTCTTCAGTCTCGTATCGGTGTCGTATGCAGCATTTGTTGACCAATCGTTTCTAGTCTTGAAGGAGGGAGCCGTCCTTGGTTGTTGGACTAGGCTGGTGTTGAGTTGAAATTTCTACGGCCATACGTGAGCAATATTTGTCAGTAGCAATGAAATTATGCACATTGACTATTTACGAGTCCCTCTGACCGACCGTCCGTCCGTCGATGCAATTGCAATGGAGCAGCACGCGGAAGACGGATTAGGGTGCTGTCTTTCTAAAAAGAAAAGAAAATAATAACAATGACAGGGAGACTCGTAAATTTCACTCAGTTTTAACTGTTCAAGTATCTGAATCTGTTAAAAACTTGTTTTATATAATATTATATTTTATTTATATTTGATAAAAAAATATAAAATGATCTGCGCATCATTTGTCATGCTAATATCATATTATGTTAACACTCTTCAATCCACGACGATACGAGCTCAAAGGTAACTCGGGTTAGTTATATAGTTTTTAAGTTATCTAATTATCGAGCTACAAAATATTCATATGAATATTTTCAAAAGCTTAGAAGACAGTTTGAATAGATTACGAACCAACTCTCAAATGAAATATTTATAAAAATATTTTTGAAAACATAAAAAGTAACTCGGATTGATTACAAACTAGCTCATAAATGGGATATTCATACAAATATTTTCGAAAGCAAAAGTTAGTTTGAGCCAATTACAAATTACTTTTCTTATAGAATCTTTACGAGGTATTCTTCTTCCTTAATATTAGTATAAAAATACTTAATTCTAGATTAGGGAGGAGAATAAAAAAGGGTAAAACTCAATACTAACTAAAAGCATCCGACTTGTTCCGATCTCCATCTTTGTTCAAGAAATAAGTCTAGATAAATCGAGTTATGTCTCAAACGATTCCTCATATATAAATTAACCATGTTATACTGATATAAATGTGAATGATATTTTCTTCTAATAATATTTTTTTTCTATCATATGCTATAGCACACCAAAGATCCAAATTTTATTTGTATTATAAGAGTCACAATCGATGCCGTGAGTTTTTCATATTCCAAAACGAAACCCGATCATCCGACATCTTTTTTTATCCTATTCAATAATGTTAACTCAACGTCGTTCTTATTAAAAAAAAAAAAGACCCACGAAGTGCTCGATATCGAATTAGTTTCATCTTATCAGACATCGACCCGAAAGACAATTGTACAGAAACTCCTCGACGACCACTCCGCTACGCACCGCACGCGAGTTCACAGCTGTCGACAACCCCACGCATATTTCAGTGTTCCATTCGACGTCGAAGGAACGAGCATGGTGTTGAAGACGAAGTGGGTTTGCTCCGTCTGTTTGGTGAATGCACGCATCGCCAAGTCGATAGACCTCGCTCGACTACAGACAAGGTAGTGCATGCGTACGTCCAACGTAAGAGATATATACGTGACGAATAATTAAATGAAGGTTACGTAAATTGTTTGGGAATGCGTGCAAGGTGATCTTACCAAAAGCGGACAAGATGATGCAACATCAGCACCTATTCGAGGAACTATCGGTGTTTCTACCCAGCGGTTGGTGTGGGTCGTCCATGCCCATCACAGAAGTCGCCTGGTAAGTCAATGCCCAGCTAGTCAACCACGCCTTACCGCGTCATTCATGTGACATGGAAACGGGTAAGCGTACGTCATCATCTACGTCCTTTCTTACATGCATGGATCGAAAACCGAGGGGAAGCACGATCTTGAACAATTCATGCATCGAACTATTAAATTCCTCCGTTGTGGGTGGGAAAAGACCGAGCGATGGACTCGGAGCAGCATCGATCGAGTCAGCAAGCATCTTACTTTGTTTACATTGCTTTCCCATCTTTGTAGCTTTCTATTTTGCTTTGTTCAAACTGCTTTCCCACCTTTCTGTTTCCACACTTTCCGCTGGCGTCAGTGGTAACCCACATGGATGATATACGAGCCACGCGTCGTCCGTGTTCGGTTTGGACATTGAATACACGGTTGTTTGTGATTGGCTGCAGCTTTTACTCATCCAAAATGACACAGACTCAAACGAAATGGCTTGGTCTCATCTGGCATACTCGAACATGGAGTCGAGTTCCACCGTTCACAAACATCATCGAGGAATCTTAAAAGCGTTGGTCACTTGAGAAGGGCTCTTTCGGTTCTCAAAGAGCCATCAGTCATAGTTCCGGAACACTTGATTTGTTGAGTTTTGTATAGGATGTTGGTTGACTAAAGCTTCCATAGTGGCGAAATGTTGAAGCGGGTGGGGTTGGTGAAGAATCTGCCGCAGACTGTGTTGATCAAGTTTTGGATTGGTCAGCGTCGGCAATAACCACGGTTGGTGGTTAGGCGAATTCGAAACTCTTCTTCAAATAAACTCTAGGCACGTGGGGGAAGACCAACATTCCACGTTTTCTTCAGTCAGCTGGAAGACTTGGCTCCACCAACCACCCTTTGCATGAGAAGCTGCAAGGCAGCAGCACATCAAGGCTAGCTGCCTGATGAGGGCCTTCGTATAAATGGGCGGAGGAGAAGAGCCCCTCCTACCATCCTGCACTCGCTAAATTCACTGCTGCTTTAATCCATTCGTTCCTCGCTTGATCTCCATCTGGTGCTCGCTGCTCCTCCTCGTTCCAGAATTGTGAAGATGGTCAGCGTCCATCCATTCCGCAAGGCTCAAAGAGCACGAGGTCCGGCCACCATCATGGCCATCGGGACGGCCAATCCTCCCAACCTCTACGAGCAGAGCAATTTCCCGGACTTCTACTTTCGGGTCACCAACTCCGACCACATGCCGGAACTCAAGGAAAAGTTCCGCCGCATCTGTAAGTTTACATCTGTGTCTGCTGCGATTCTCCGTCTAAAAAAGAGAGAAAAAGCTAACTTGCTCGTTCTGTACATGAAGGTGGGAAGACCATGATCAAGAAGCGGTACATGCACCTCACGGAGGAGCTCCTCAAGGATAAACCGGGGATGTGCTCCTACATGGACCCCTCTTTGGACGAGCGGCAGGACATCGTGGTGGAGGAGGTGCCGAGGCTCGCCAAGGAAGCCGCCGCCAAGGCCATCAAAGAGTGGGGCCGCGACAAGTCCGACGTCACCCACTTGGTCTTCTGCTCCACCAGCGGCGTCGACATGCCCGGCGCCGACTACCGCCTCGTCAAGCTACTCGGCCTCCCCCTATCCGTCAACCGCATCATGCTCTACAACCAGGCCTGCCACATCGGCGCCCAGATGCTCCGCATCGCCAAGGACATCGCCGAGAACAACAAGGACGCCCGTGTGCTCGTGGTGGCCTGCGAGCTCAACACGCTCATCTTCCGAGGCCCAGACGAGCGCGACTTCCTGAGCCTCGCAGGCCAAGCCGCATTTGCGGATGGAGCAGCAGCGGTCATCGTCGGCGCGGATCCAATCCAAGGCGTCGAGAAGCCCATCTTCGAGATGATGTCCGCGGCACAGGTGACGGTACCGGACTGCGAAAGGGCCGTCGGAGGCCATCTCAAGGAGATCGGTCTCACCTTCCATTTCATGAACCAGCTTCCCATGCTCATCTCCAACAACTTGGAGAACTGCCTCCTGGAGGCGTTCAAGCCATTGGGCATCACCGACTGGAACGAGGTCTTCTGGGTGTCTCACCCGGGGAACTGGGGAATCATGGACGCCATCGAGAAGAAGGTGGGGCTCAAGCAGGAGAAGCTCCGCTCGTCGAGGCACGTGTTCGGTGAGTACGGGAACATGATGAGCGCCACGGTTCTCTTCGTGATGGACGATGTGAGGAAGCGGTCGGCGGCGGAGGGGCGGGCGACAACCGGCGATGGGTTGGAGTGGGGAGTGCTCTTCGGCTTTGGACCGGGCCTCAGCATCGAGACCGTGGTGCTTCGCAGCGTCGCCCTCTAGGGTTTCTCACCTCCAAAATTATCAATTACTGACGTGAGGTTACCAATGTTATGTCGTTAAAATTTTTTTCTTTCTTTTCGCATTCTTTCCTATTTGAATCAGTCTGAGAATAATGTAAACTACGTAACGTTGTCAATGATATACCTTTTTTTTTTTTGTATTTCTGATTTTTAACCGTGTTTGACTGATATAAAAAAAAAAATCAACCCAACAAACAACATCGTTTTCTTTGTTTTAACCGCACAATAATTGACGCCTGCCAATTAATGCCAGAAGAACGTATAAGAAAATAAATATGATGGCTGACGATTAGTTTGTGGGGCATGCGGTGTCAGAATGCAGTAAAAAAAGTCAAAAATTAAGTACCTATCTCTGTATGGGAAATAACCACTTGCTTGGTTTGATGCTGACCCTCCACCTGTCCATGATCTAATGATGTTATTTGTATTTATTTCCTTGCTAGGTAGTAAAATTGAAGGCGTATAGAAAATGGATCATAATTTGAGTAGGAGCTGCAAATAAAAATGTCAGACAATACATACGAGCACAAATCGAACGCGCTTTTATTAGCGATAGCACGCATTGAACGATTAAGGAACGCATCGAATCATTCCCATCAAAAGAACACGAAGCAGGCCACGGTTCTTCTAAGATTAAGACAGACAACCCCGGTTCATTCTACGAGAAGGAAATGTACCTCCGATTCCCAGCTGAGCCAGATTCTAATTATTTGATGGCAATATGCGGCACAGGCCTTCGGCGACGCAAAAGATGTGATCCTTAATGAGCTGAGAGGCTTAATTACCTCCACTTCTCGTCGTAACCATGCCGACCTCGACCGCGATCGCCTTGGCAAGGCTTCTGGAGAGCCTGGCTTTCGGTACCCTTCTCCGAAACCGCCCCCGGTGTCGGTCGCGGTGAAGTGGACCGCGAGCGAAACCACGACGAAGAGGGGCATTTCTCGGCCCAACGTTTCGCCGGCGGCTGGCCCTCTGTGCCACCGCATGCACATTTTCAACCATATAAAAAAAAAATCATCAAATCACAACTCGTATCATAAGATAACACATTGAGGACGAAAAAGACAGCCTCAGTCAAAGCTACGTAGGCATCGACCCAATATAAAAACCTAAAAAAAATATTTTATTTAATTATAAAATATTTGTATGATTAAATTCATTATTAAAGCTCAACAGGGAACGATAATTGAGATCGATTACTAAAAACTTGAAGTTTATAGATTACTGTAGCATCAAAAGGACCATGTTGAAATGTCAGACAACTTTGATCTTTGTATAAGTCAGTATTTGATAAGAATTTAAGATATTCTCGACTCTACCTAAGCTTTTTTTATACGGATTCTAATTATTTTTGACGATAGAAGAAGAAAGCACGAGGCCTCAACTCCCCTATGATTATTGATAAATAAATTTAGTTTCACTGAGAAATAAGGGATCAATACGTTATAAGAGCCGGCATCATCGTTTTCCCTGTAGACTCGTCCTAAAAAGACAAAATCGTATAGATTTCATCCCCCAAAAAACCATCTCTCATCCCTTGTGCTGGAGAAATAAGACGGCTAACTATTTAACCACGAGTCATAAACAACGAACGAATAGGAGAGATCACAACAGTCAGCTTACTTTACTCGTAAGTCATTTTCTTCTAACAAAATTTTACTTTTATAGTTAGATAGAGGTGTATAAGATCCATAAGGTTTCTCCCCTGCTGGCTCTTATTTTTTCTGTATCGTCTGTGCGGGTAATGTCCGTTCAGTTCTTATTAGTTCTTTGCAGCCAAACTAAATAATAATAATAATAATACCACAGAAGAAGATTTTGAATAGTCACTTCTGCATGGGATCTGATTTAAAGTGGGTGGACATCGAGTTGTGCCATCGTGGAATATTCACCTCGTGCGGAGTATCTGAAAAGCTTTGCAGCCAGCAGGGCATCGCACCACATGGTCTGGATTTGACGCTCCTGTTGCTCCTGCAAATGTATTAGGATACCCACTAAACCCAAGCTACGATCCTATGTGAATTATGAGATTTCAGGGATTCAATGAAACACAATAAAGAAGGACCAAACTAGCACAAACTAGCGCGATGAGGCTTCTCCACGACAGCTTCAGATTTAAACGGGAATGTGTATCTTACAATCACCTCAATGACTCTGGGTATTACTCCAATGCTGCTGAATGCAAGAATATAATGGCTGGCCAATTATGCTTAATAATGATTGTTTGTACATGATCCATTCTGAGTATCCATCTATCTTTTAACATAAAATGCAGTTTCGTCACAAAAACATACACACGGTGCACAAGCTGACATCATTCTAGAGGTTCCGGATGTTCAATGGAACTAATAATTAAGCACCTCAGTAATGAGAAAAAAAAAAGGAGAAATATATGCTTTTCCAACATCCCAATTTCCCAACCCTATTCGTTTTCACACCCAGCTTTGATCAGTATGGCCCAGAGCAAATCTCGCTTCCAATCAGATCATCAACATTACGTGACACTTTGACCTATACAACAACAATAATATACGTCCTCTGTCTATGGCTCTACCGTTATGGCTCATCCCTGAGCCAGTGTTGAATCACATAGACAACGAAAGCCCCACACGTCGTCACTGACCCCAGAACAACCAAAATCCGGACCCATAACAATGAATTAAAGGCTTCTAATACAAAAGAATGCCACAGCCAATACCATGCAACACCACAACAGGACCCCAATAGAGCACCCACAAGGACTTGACTGTATGTGTGGAGCTGCCGCGATACCCGAAGCCATGACTGCATCAACAACAAAGAAAGAAAGGGAACACATCAACTCAGTCATGAAGTCATATTTCATCAGAGAGAGAAAACAATACAAGAGAACAAAAAAAGCTTAGGTTATACTTGTTATCCAATGAATCTGAAGAGATGGACCTTGATGTATAAAAACATGGGACAAATATAGCTGTGAGATTCAAGAGAACGGAGACATGGATGCATGTATCACGTAGCTCTTACACCATATACATCTTCAATCATTTTCTAACAGGACATTCCTACAAGTCTAAATGCACTTGGAGATCACCAAACTCTTTCAAATCAAATTTCCGTATGTGCTTGGTGAGCTGTCAGATCAATGATGCATAACTATCTAGTCTATTTTGAGTTGAGGATAGGTTTGTTTCCGTCTCCCCCATGTCTCCTAAGGTTCTTACACAGCTTTCCTATATACTACAATCTTAAAGATTAATTTCTAATTCTTAGCAGACTACTCAAGCAAAACAAATCGTTGGACCCACATATGATATCTAATCACAAAACAAGGAAAGTATTTCGACAAGGTCAATTGTGCCGATACTCGTTTTGCAAATTTTTTGGTAGATACTAGTCGATATCAGTTAATCTAAATACAACATTTAAAAAAGCTAAAATCATACTATTATAAAACTTATAGATTAAAATATGCAGATTCTTAAAGAGCATAAGACTGAATTAAGTGATCTATCAAAATGAACTACCCCGATTGGAAGTTATGGAACTTATTAGAGAACAGAATTTAAAACAAAAGTTAATACAACATGCATGCCTTACGAGCTACTCTAATAATAGAAGTTTCTGTTTGCATCTTAGATTAATGGTTTGAACTTATGCATGGGTTTCTAATGAGTAAAAAGGTTGTTAGCAAAGAGAATAGTGGGAGCCTATGCGTAGGGCTCCCAATTCAGAAGATGAAGGGGACATGTGTCCCCTAGGATCCTGTCACTCAGCAAGTGATATTTGCAGCTACAATTGAGAATACATGGCAATCCTTTGCCATCCTAATTCATCTAGATATATTGCTACATAGATGTACGTTTTCAGACAACATAAATTTAAGTGTTCTTCCTTGAACTTCGAGAGAACTGACAACACCTGCACTTGGTAAGATAAACACCAAAATTTCCAATCTTGATTAATTTAAAAACATAACAGGAACTGAAATTGAAAACACAGAGCCACATTTCTAAAGATATTTAACATCGACATTTGCTGAACTTGGATTTCTTGGTCAAGCAATAGGTTACTGGATGATTCTTGCATACAAAAATTTGCTCTCCAATCAGAAAATCTTATATGACATAATATGTAAAGTGGAAATATCAGAAACTTTCTTACAAGATAAGAGCCAAACAATAAGGCAATACTTCCAATAGACACCGTGAATGTATCTATCCCCAGATGATTGACCACTGCATCAGATGAAAACCCATGACAAAGTGTTACACATAAAACATAAATCTGGCATAGCAAAAAAACAAACAAAATAAAGTAGCAAAATGCCATATATTTGCAAAAGGCACTCTCATCCTAGAAGATGTCAAATTGACAGGAAAACCTTGAATGACAAAAGAAGCATAGTCGGAATACAAAATAATCATCACTTGTTATGAGATTTCTAGAAGTATCAAATATATGTAGTCACAGAACATCCTCTAAAATGCCAAGTATTAAATACTAATAGTAATAACTCTGAATAATATGGTAAGGCTGTCAGAAATGGTTTAAGCACAAGATGTTTAACATATGCATACAAACAATTCATAAGAAAAGTGAACCAAGAAGTTCCAAACCAAAGTCATCTATCCTCGGCTCTCTGTTATTTAGGTGAGGGACATGGATGAAAGTTGAAACATCAATTATACCCTAGGGGACTTCACTGGAAACTCTGATCAAAAGGTTACAAAAATTTCCAGCACCTACAGGCTTCCATCAGTCCTTAATAAACCTGAATCAGTCTTTTTGCTCAGGAAATGTCCTGCAATGTTATGAATTAAAATAGTGAAAATTCTTGAACTTTATTGTAGTATGCTAGATCACCTCATCTCTAAAATCTATCCTGTTGTGCTGGCTTTCTCCATTTATGTTATAATTGGGCAAAGGATGCACTTAATTATCACAAACATTTCAATGCTAGAAGTATTGTCATATGGCATGTAATAGATTGCAATTGTACAAGAATGCATATTGATATTCTAGAATCTCAGTGTTACTTAGCCAGTCACAAAAGGCTGCTATGTTCCTGTACTGTGAGATAAACATCCCAAAGTTATGGCACAGGACATGTGTATGACTGTTAGTTATACGCATTTCAAAAGCATGTAGATGTTTTTCGAAGATAGATGATTTCTTTATAAAACTTCCAAAAGGTTAAGTTAGTCATTGTCCTAGATTTGTTCTAGTAATTGAAATATTTACTCTTAAATATGCTTCAACAGTAAAAAGTGAAAATCAAGTGCCCAAGTGGCAGTAATACTTGCATATGCTTTTTACATGAAGGGATAAAATGCCCATCCCTTAAGCAGGCAGCCTTCCAGGCTCAGTCTTGTGTTCCCCAAGCATATACCTTTACTCTTCCTTTTTCTTTAATATCATATTTTGTCATTTGAGAACCATGGTCCACTCAGGTCAGGTAAGTAGGTTACTGTTTCCCCAGAACCTGCAGAAAAAAACTTATTGCTCGATTCAGACAATAATCCTACCCTCAGTTCAAAATTAACTTTTGGTCCAACCAGGGACCAATACTAGTCCAATATTGAGATATAACACCATGTTCAGAACCAAGAATTTTTATTGCTTTTGTTGCATTCATGTAAGAATGGACTTTCATACACATTACAACCGGGCTTAATATATCTATGCCATGCCAAAAAGCACCTATTCTTGATTGTCACATTTAGTTTGTGCAACTAAGAGTAGAGATCTAATGTTTTTAACGTATCAATCCAGACCAAACATACTAAGAGTGTTAATATACCACAACAACCAAATATTTGACCCTAATCTGACCCAATTTTTAAAGTGTGACTCACTAAAATAAGATTGATTGTGATATTGGTTGGGTATTGATCTTTTAATGCTGCATCTCAAACACATGATATCAATGGGTTACTCATTGACAATGAAGCCCGAACTGTTACGGACTTAGCTGGTTTTGCCAAAGCCGTGCGGCACCAATGCGTATCACCGCAAAGGTCAGCCTCCCCGAAATCTCCTAGAATCCCTTAGGACCTACGAAAGAGAGGACGGGACAGAGAAAGCGTTTCACCCGGGATCCACAAGCCACTATTTTAGCAACCACTTTATAGCCAATGCAAATCCCAACAATGAATATCACAAGCTCAGAACAGTTGCACAACAAAGGTATAGATTTGGTCCACTACAGACCGAATTCTATTACAAGTATTCCCTCGATGCATACTTTATGTACAAGCCTACAATGGCTGCCAAACTCACTCAAGTAGGGGCATTTTGCCTTTGGCAAGCCCTTTACAAGCTTTACATTATATGACAAACCAAAAGATACACGGACAAGCATAAGCATTACACCGAACAAGCCGTTTACAATTTTGTCCGTGACATTCTCCCCCACTTATTCCTTCGACGTCCTCGTGGAAGCTTTTGCTGATGCTGCAACTTCTTTTCTTGGTTGGATCTTCGATCTTCTGCTCCTGCTGCAATGCGCCCCTTGACTCCCATTTGTTCTCCGGTTGTTGTTGTTCTGTCACGGACTTAGCTGGTTGTTGTTGTTGAGTCGTCGAACTTTAATCCGCCATGCTGCTTCAACTCGTCATTGACTCGACTTTGGTGTGGGGTTGGCGAGTTGTCTTTGATCCTTTGGTTCTTGCGGATTCATCGATGAAGGTAAAAGACCATCATTGATATGCGCAAGTCTTCAAATTCTTCTTGTCTCGACTGGATAGATGCTTGTTGGAGCTTTAACGAGCATCGCCTCGCAACCTTTGAAATTTTCAGGTCCTTCCTCCGCAAAATTTGCCCATCGAATCTTCTTCCACTTAGTTGTCTTCGAAGGGTCTTCAAATCTGTGCAGAGCTCCTCTGTTTGGATAACTAAGAGAGTGGGGTACTCGGTTTCACCCATTCTCTTGGAAGTCGAGAAGGCAAAGGTTACTTGACTTCGCCCGCCTCCTCGAGGTTGTACCCGTCGCGTCAAGTGGTTACTAGACTTCGCTGCTCTTAGCTCACACTAGAAGCACTTGAAGTGTTTGTAATCCTTCTTGTTGAGTCACCATCGTGATTCACCTTCTCATTGCCATTGAACTTCGGAATGCAAGAAGTTATCACTCCAACTTGGAGTAAGTCTCCGATAGGTTTGGTCGCCTTTGGGATTGTCACGCCTTCTCCATCATTTTCGCCGACTCTCGAGTAGCAAAGTACAAAGATGCTGCATCGCGTCTTGCTGCTCCGATCCTTGGTCATGCACTCTTGCATTGACCAAGTCCTTCACTCGCGGCTATCTTGATGGAAAGTGCTGACTGACAGGTCTACTAAGTTCTCGGCACGCCCTTCACCTAGTCTTGGTACATGGAGTTTGCCAAAGCATTCTCCTCCTCCACGGCCCATTTCACGACCAAGTGCTCTCCTCTAAGAGAGCAAAGGATTGATGACTCCCGGAAGTCCGCCTCGGCATACCATGGCATCGCGACGCCCGTGGCACTACTATCCGTTGTCTAGATCTCAGTATCCCTTCTTCATGATCGGTAGATCGCCTCTGTGACATTGTGACACTCCTCGAGTTCACCTTCAATCTTAGATGATTGATCTTGGGTAGTTGAGTCCCTCTTGGACTCGTCATTGCTTCCTCGCCATATTTCGACCCACCGCCGACACCTATATGTTTCTGGGCGGTTCCACTTGGTCATTTGGAAAGACAGACTACAACTCCCATGTATGGCCACCGCCACTCATGTTACAAGACTTGCACCATTTATTCTCCTTAGCCTTCATTGGTCGCAATGTTCACTTACTCGACCTTGTCCTCGACTTGCAGGGCTCCCTTAGCGAATGTGAGCTCAAGTAGTTCCACTCTTCTGGCTCGATCATACCTCTGTATGATCCCGTCCCCACTAATGGGACTCCCTGGTACTCATGCATCTCGAACTTCTTCCTTGATAGTGCACCCCATAAGGCGATGTCCAAGGCTTCCATTCAATGCAACATTCGATGCACGCGTGGAAGACCCACCTCGTGGTACCATGGCATTCATTTGCTTGAATCCATAGCTCTTCTTCTTGCCGTCATGTTGTTCATCGAAATGGAGCTCGGTCGGCGCTCCCGATCATACCTCTACATGATCTAGTCCCCCATGGACTCACTTTTGTGTGTGTCGACTTGCCGCGAACTTTTCCACCACGATCTGCTGCGTCGCATCATGTCGCGCTGGTGACATCTCTCGCATTCGATCCTCGTGGTATGAACTCGAATGCGATATCTCCGTGTGTGGACTCGCCAACACATCGCAGGGTCTTCGCCACCGATTCGATTTCGCTTCTTTGCGCAATCGACTTCGCCCACCCACTCTCGGGTCACACTCGGACGAAGCCTAGCTTCACGATCCATTGCCTAGCGGCTCCTCTCGAAGTCCTCGACTTCGAAATAGGTGCACCATTATGCGGATCCGGGACTCTACCCCTACCAAAGACAATCTCAGCAAGCGCACCGCTTTCCTCGGCAACTTGAATAGCAACACTATGGCATATTCTTCAAGAGTATCGCCTCTGCATCCTCTTGCCCCGTCTTTAAGGCCTTCTAACACCAACCGCCTTGCAAGTTGTATCGCCTTAGTTACTCGTTAAATGCTTCACCGAGATGAGTTTGATATGCCCCGAAGTTCCCTTCGTCTTTGGCACCATACAAGATGATGCTCCATCGAATAGAGAACTCAAGGAGCGACATGATCCTACTCGCTCTCGCAAGAGTCCATGTCCTTGACTTACATGCCTAATGAAAGCTCCACGCCTCGCTCCACGTTATCTTCTTTGCCAACTCCTTCATGCGGTTTGGGTACATCAACAAGTTACCCCAAGTTGTTCCGCTTCTCGATTTGATTACGTTAATGGTGGCCTCACGGCCACCATTCCATCGGTCACCCTTTGTTGAGTTCGATCTCACTATCGGCTCCAAGTGTGCCTTCACTTTGTGTTGCCTGGGTTGCTCCCCACTGATCTCTCTATCGTCCACCAACGCATCACCATCGAGATCACGCATGACTCCTTACCGCTCACTCGATCCATCGAGCTTCGTCTTGAGGTACTCCTTAACTAGTGCGGTTCATGCGTGATTTCTACCTCTGTAGAGAACCGAGACTTATCCCTCCGGGTATTTGTCCCGTTGGAGCAACTTCGCTCTTTGATCCTTCCTTTGGAAGTTTTGGAGACCACCATCCTCTTGGACTACTTCGCCTCTCTTGAACAAAGCGTGCCCTAATTCGCTGCTTTGAATGCACTTGCTAGATTGTGACACTTCACCAATACAACCGTGATCGCACCCCTCGGGTCTGCAAAATCTGAACCTCGCCGACACTTGACCTCTTACGAAAGTATCCCGCATACGCCGAAGAGAAAGTTTTAATGCTCCGTGGCGCCGACCTTGATGGCCGGATGACGGCCGCGAACAATCCATCGTCCGCGTGCAAGGCCATGCGTAGTATCGAATTCTTGAGTTTACAACTCTTTCGATCGTTGAACAACCCACTCCACCTTGCCGGTCTCATCCTTTGCAAGCACTCCGCTTGCCTCGAGCACCATCGAGGTTGGGTGTTAACGCCGAGCCACGGCTCGAACTCGGCCATCCGGACCTTTGGCGCTCCGCATTCTTCTTAGCTTGTTGTACTCGTGGTGCCTCACTAGGTCCCCACGTTTGCATGCCAAGTGTTTGTAAGTGGGCTTGTCGCTCGATACCATCATCACGGACTTATTTGGTTTTGCTAAAGCCATGCGGCACCAATGCGATCACATGCAAAGGTCGACCTCCCGAAATCTCCTAGAATCTCTTAGGACCTACGAAAGAGAGGGCGGGAGAGAAAGTGTTTCACCCGGGATCCACAAGCCACTATTTTAGCAACCACTTTATAGCCAATGCAAATCCCAACATGAATATCACAAGCTCGAACAGTTTGCACAACAAAGGTATAGATTTGGTCCACTACTGCATCGAATTCTATTACAAGTATTCCTTCGAACTTTATGTACAAGCCTACAATGGTCATGCAAACTCACTCAAGTAGGGGCATTTTGCCTTTGGCAAGCCCTTTACAAGCTTTACATTATATGACAAACCAAAAGATACACGGACAAGCATAAGCATTACACCGAACAAACCGTTTACAATTTTGTCCGTGACAGAACGGTGCAGATGGATGCCAACACCCTAGACCTCCGCATCACTTTGACCCTTTCCATTTAGAACAACTGTGTTGACATGACAGTATTCTGCACCATCCCAACAGTACATATTGTTTTACCAACCTATATAGACATGTTCCATAGATCGTGTTGTGCCAAGTATGCCACAAAGAGATTTTCTATATGAAATCATCCTATTGTTACCACAATAGTAAATCCAACATTTCTATTCTTACTACAATATTGAACATGACATCTTTTCTTCAGCTGTATGTAAATATCAAATGTTTCACTTTTGTAGCAGGCTCTGTAACTCCACATTATCAATTCTGAATTATAAAATTGTCTAAGCCATAACTACCAGTCATATAAATATTGAACATGTATTTTTATGCCCCATCTCTTGTGGGGATTGAAATTGAACAATCCTCTCAATAAGTGTTGTCATGTTCTAAGGCATGATGATGTGTTGATGGTAATAATGCTTCTTGATATCTCTAAACTAATTGCAACTTTTATTAAAGAACATGTAAAAGGTAGTTGACCTACAAATAAGCCAATAGTTGATTAGAAATATAGACCAAATAATACCCCACTTTGTAGAAAAGATATTTCATTTCTCCTGTCAGCATCAGATAGCCGCACTGCTAAAATTGTAAATTTGCATTTCCATTCACATACAACAATTAAATCTACCAATTAGTAAAAGCTTACTCAAAAGAATAGAAAATGCTTCGATATAGAAGATGGATTGTGCATGTGAAGATGGCATTCCAGGATCAGGTTTCAATCCAGCAACAGGTCTTTCGTGGTTCAATATCCTTTTCAATGTAATAGAAAGCCATGCATTTATAACCGATCCCATTGCAGCCCACAAGATCTCAGCATCATGCTTCCACAGAATTGCAAGGCCAAAGAGAGCAGCCACTAACCACTTGCTCTGGAACCATAAAAAAACTGGTGAAAATAAATTCTGTTTACAGAAAAATATGCCAGTAACATGGGTGCCGGAAATAATAAAATAGAAACATATAAGAACTGGATCACTTGCACATCTGAAAGCTTTGCACAAAAAAATGGATTTTCCATATCCTGTTTAAGTGCAAGACCGCAAATAAAATACTTTCTAGCGATGCACCAGATGCCATCAGATACAGTGAAATCAAGAATCTTATTGCAAGTCGCATCTTCTAACTGTTGAGAATGTTTTCCCTCGGAGTGTGAATTCGGTCCCTTCAATTCAGTGAATAAAGCCACAAAAATTATAAATAATTGCCAGGTGATAAGGTCTTGAGAGCCGCTGCCCACCCCATCATGGAGAATAACCAAGGAGAAACATATAGAAGTTGGTACAGAACGATTGCTGAAGTCTTGGAATCGAACTAACCGTTCCATTGAGAACCGCTTCGAGGTTTCTCCATGCAAAGTGTCGATCCAAGTTGAACGGCCCGTTCCGAAGCATCGCCTCCACCTCCGCCAGTGCAGTGTCCTCCTCGATATCCTGATCGCTCCCTAAAGCTGCCATTCTAGTCAACTCGGTCATGCTACCTCTACGACCAGACACCGTTGACCTTCCGCAGAGATGGGATTTTGATTTTGATCCGAGCCGAGGGGTCAAAATTGGAATTTTAGAGGCGTGGCGCTGATGGGACGAGGAGGGCGAGAGGGATTTCAACGGCGGAAGATGGATGGCGGCCGAGGAGGGGAGGGGGAACGACGGCATCTTGTGGGCGGGGTAGGGGTTGCAGCGACGAGCATCCTAAGGAAGGGAATAAAAAGAGGCATTTGTAGGAGTAGAAGGCATCCACAAGTTTGTCGGTTTGGCGCAGGAGAAGACCCTTTCTAAAGACGTCCACAGCCTTCCGGCAGAAGGGGATGTGGTGTCCGCCCCCTTTTCCCACGAGGTGTTTGTTAAAAATCTGGTTTTGGAGGAAAATTCTAATCGAATACGTCCGTTCCAAAAGAATAATTACGTATAACTTTTAACTTTTCTGCTTTTACCCTATCCGATAAATACATAATTACTTTCCTTTTGAAAAAAACACGTGGAACGAATTATGTTCTCACTCTCATCCCATCAATTATTTCTTTAAAAAGAATATAAAATTATTATAAATATCCGATAATGTGGATGTAAAAGTATTATGAGAATAAGAGATTTGTGGGTCCATATTCATACTATTCTAGTTTGTTAAATAAAAATAAAAAAACAAAAAAAATTTTATACTCATTTCCTTTCGATGGTCGGTAAATAAAAGATACAAAGACATTAGATAACGTCAACAGCATTTAATACCTACGATCAAATTCTATAGTATTTTGAGGAAAAAATAATTATACGTCGAACTAGCAACCATGGGTGTAACTTAATTATTGAACGTTGGGCGTTGTGAGCAAGGATAGTCAATCGAGATACTATGTCCAATTTTACCAAATGACATACGTACACTTATAAAGAAACAAATATAATGAAATAAACGCTTGTTAATTCATAGCATCGAAGAAGGCCACTATGTATATGTGGTCAATGGCAATGAATCATTCGTCTTGATATAGCATCTTCGGATAGGAAATTTCATTTACTTTTCAGGTTTTTTTTTTATATAAATCCTGAATGAAACAAGGTTAGTTATAGCCTTTAAAAAAAAGGATCGGAAATAATGAACTCGAAGCTGCTAAGCTGTCTCAATAGATCGCGTTGATCGAAGTCAACTTAACCTAGTTTGACCCATCATCAACCTAACTTGATGTATCATTGAGGTCGAGTTGAGTTCCGGTGGAGGGTGGCTTAGGATAAAATAACCACCAACTTCACTCCAATCTAACCTGCCCAAATTGCCTTTGACACGTTGTTGTTGTTCTTGTTGTCTGAGGTGTCCACACATTATTACGATATTGTAAAGCAGATGGTTTCCACACAATCGACCACTTCTCGCATATATGTGTGTTGGGTTTGCCTTCCGTCTTCTTGTCACAAATGTACCCGGCTTGGTTTCTGGATCGTCTTAACACAAGTCCCGCGCTTCTGGAATAATCTAACCACCACCATATATAAACTACCGCCCGCCTCGGTACCCACTCCCCGAAGTTCCAAGAGAGGGAAGAGGGAAGAGGGAAGAGAAGGAGAGGCGAGGTGGATCTTGATGCCAATTCCTTCCTTGGAGATGGATGTTGAGGCAATTCTTCGTCCTCCCTCCCTCCCTCCGATCGTTGTCTAACCCTAGACGAAGAAATGGTGGGCGATGCTGGAATGGTGGAGATCCTCCAACTCTTCTGTGCACGAAGCAATTTCCATCCGGATCTTCTCATATCGAGGTATTTGTAACGATCCCCAAAATTACAAGCCCTTGGATTCTTGACTCTGTCGCTTGTGATTTCTTTTGCTTCCGTTGTCACTATATTCGTTTGCAAGAATGTCGGCAAGATGTTGTTCTGCAAGAAAAGAAAATGGGGATCTCGAAGAGTGTCTACTCGACCCATCTTAAGGGCATTTAATTAAACTTTATAATCTATACCGAGCCTTGAGTCTGACCCCTGAATGAATAAGTGACAGAATATGGCGGAGAGGTAGAAGATCCTGTAGATCTCCTGCGTCGGGTATGGTGGACCCCAAGCTGAAGGAGATCGGTCCAATTCTCACTTTGGAGTGTATCAGATTCAAGTATTCTCCCATCGATGTATTGGTAAACATCTCCCAAGTATCCTGTTTGTGATTTCTTTTTCTTTTGTTATAAAGAATCCTAACAACTCCACATGTCCTTTGCAAAGAAGTTGTTAGAATGTCCTTCGGCAAGAAAATGAGGATTGGGATGTGATTCATCATAAAGGTTGATGAATTAGATTATAACCTTTACCAACTCACTTGGTTCCTCTTTGTTTGTTGTTTTGACTTCTCTTGCAAGAAGTTTAGGGTGTGAAAGATTAGTAATCGTCTGTCCCAGAAATTGATCATCTGATTCTTGTGGTTTTTATTGTCGTAAATTACCTTCTGTCAGGCACTTCTTAGTGCTAGCCTAAATGAAATGGGTTGTTTTGTTAACTAAATGACACCATCATATTTTCTGACCTTGGGATCCATTGGATCTTTAATTTGCTTGTTCCTATGCCTACTTTGGTCTCATCTTGGGGTCTTAAGACATCATGGTCCTTTCATGATCTCCTGGTCATGTTGCATGTTATGTTCACATCCGAGGATATAGAAGAAGATATAGGACTATTCAATGTCTTACATAAGAAGCTTGCACTGCTTGTGCCTCTTAATCTGATCCTAGTCTGATTTTAATACTTTTATGCAACTTTTCTTTAATTATTCTTCACATGATGATCAAGATCATAAATAATGTCAGCGCTTTGAATTTACTTTACATTTTGACATGAACAAATCTCTTCGATAAGTATGTTTTTGTTTTCATATGTGAGATTAGTGATGTTGATCGGGTTACTATATCTTGATCAAGATGATATTGTATCTCTTATATTAAAATATAATCTGTGAATCAAGGTCATGTTGACATCTATCTTTGATTCCATTATGTAGTAATTAGATTTGATTCTGTTAATTGGTTTAAAATTAAGTAGTTAAGGACTGAATTATTTAGATTACCCTTCATTTATAAAGAGCATGAACTTACCTTAAACTCTAGTTCATCATAAGTTTGAAATTAACTGATTATATATGTTATAGATACGCTTGTGGATATATAAATATATTAGGACATTCTTCTTTAAATTGTACAGATTCGATATCCAGTCCAATTATAACTTGATTAAGCTTGCCTAATTTGGTTTCAATTTTAATTGACATGATCATAATAATTTGTAGTTATGCAAGCTAATGATGACATCTGATTAAGTTTCCATTATAATCCTAAATAAATTAGGATATCCTCATTTGAATTGTTCAAATGCTATGTTTGGTCCAATTACAACTTAAGTTGGTAATTCTAATTTGTTCTAAGTCAATTTGAATCTTGAATGACTTGTGATCATAATCGTATTTAATTTGTGAACATCATTTTTATTCCCCATGATAACATTCCAATTCAAAGATTTTTTTTTAATTCAAATATTAACATCTAATTCTAGTCCTTTGACCTTCATAATGATAAATTTGGTCATGATTGATATCGAGTTCATTTAATTAGTAATTTTTATCATGTCACATTCAATTATATTATCAATTTTAATTTGTTGTATTTCTGTATTCATTTCATCCCAAATTCTGGATCAAATTACGTCGACGTAGTTAAGATCAAGTAGATCAAACTTGATCATCCGAAGGTTTATTTAGCATCATTTAGCATCCATGAAATTCACAAATTTGACAAGTTAATATTAATATGGAATTAATTATTTCAGTTTCACTTAATTAAATCAAGTGATGCTTTCATTTTATTACAAATTTTAGTATTTTGACCAAGTTGATGTTTCCACATCAAGTTGACCCTCCAAGGCCACATTTTTAATTATTTGATTTCTTGCTTTTTTTATTTTTCAGTTTTTTTTATCCATTTTTAAAGTTTACTTGTTTGCTAAACTTTCCTCTCGTATTCTGAGTTGATATTTTAAGGACTAAGAAATATTCTAAAATGTAATGCTATAGTTGGGCATGCTTCTTGGTTTGATCCAACCATATTATTTTACTTTTATGGTACCTTTTCATTAGTTATTCTACATAAGATGATCAAGATTGTAATTAATAATATACCTTTTCATTAGTTATTCTACATAAGATGATCGAGATTGTAATTAATAATATACCTTTGAATTTATAATTGATTTTAAGAGGCCATGTAATTCAATGACAGGGTTCCCCCGAAAATGTTTGTACATTTTCCATTGTAAAGTATGTCCCTCCAATTTGTTCTTTTCATATAGTGGAACCATTGGTGAGGTAGATTAGATGAGTTTAAAGATGAAAAGCTTAGACATTGCTGTTGGATAAGAGGTATGCCAACTGAAAGGAAGTTGCTTACAACTGCTTTCCCAAATTCTGATGCAATTCTGTAACTCTCGAGTCTAATTCTAGTGCAACTCCTGCAAACATTTGAAAAGCAAGATCTCTACTATCATTTGGTGGTTCGACATTTTGATGATTTTTTTATGTTCGATTCAGGTGTAAAAGTTATTATATTTCACTTTGGCATTATTTTCTTTAATTTTTTTAAATATAATGATGGTGATTTATTCATCAATAGCTGTTGTGAAAAACTGTTCATGGAACAAAACTGAGGATGGCTTATATATACATTATGCTTTAGATAGACAATGAGGTAATGCATAATAGACAATGATAGCATGCGGTACGATAATTATTTTAATTGCAAAATATTACTGATTCTGTGCATTTTGGTCGTCGCGTTGGTGTTAAAAAAGTAAGCCGAAGTGACATTTTCTTCCAAAGTCAGCAAGTTGTCTAAACGAAAGAAGGCATATCTTCTTTTCATCCATAAGCAGGCAACAACCGCAAGATAAATCGGATGTGCGTTTTAAAATAAATGTGTACCCTTAGGGTATCAATTTTTAATTTTATGTATATAGGCATTTCCGGGGTGGGGTATAGGGAGAGAGAGAGAGAGAGAGAGAGAGAGAGAGAAGTTGAAGGGGAAAAGGAGGCGGAGTAGAGAAGGGAAGCGGAGGGGGTAGAAGCGTGAGGGAGTGGGGCTTTCGGAGGGCAGGGACGTGGTGAGAACGAGGCGGAGCTAGTGGGGAAGAGGGTGAAGGGAATCGGCTGAAGGAGGAGGGGGAGGTGAGGGAAGAGGGCGAGAGGGCAGAATCGGACAGAGGATGGCGGGGGAGTGGGGAGTAGGGAGGAGATGAGGGAGTGGATGCGATGGAGGAGATGAGGAGGGGAGGAGGTCAGGGAAGAGGGCGAGATGGCGGAGTCGGAGAGAGGATGGAGGAGTGTGGGAGATGGGAGAGGCAAACAATATCTGTTAGTCGATAAAGAAACAGATACAGCTATATTGGACCACCGTGTCATAAAAGAGAATAATGACCCCCTCGGCAGATCGCATAGTCTCAATCAACTGAGACCCAATAAGAATGGAACGTGTCAGTGATGAAATTCTAGACAAAAAAACCTTACAAAGCACGGCTTACCTCACCTTAGTCTCTGGACTCGATGTTCCACCAAATAACATCATCCACTATCTCAATCTAGGTAGCATAAAAACGACTACCAGAATTTCTAGATTCTTCCCAGTGTTAATAAATTAGTTATAAATGAAAAGAAAAAAAAAATGATGTGAAACTCGTATAGCCTTTGGTTGAGAGGCGTATTAGTCAGTTAGGTTTCCACAAAAGCAACAATGCGACACATCTTATACACCCACACATGATCTGGGATGTTGTTTTCGGAAGGAACTGAATAGAAGAAAACGATGACAACGAAGAAGAAAGAACTCCAAGAATACTAGCATGCTCGGCCAAATTTTGATGGTGGCAGTCTCCTAATCATCACATGATTCAAGAACTCGTTTCAGTATGAAATAAAAGCAAGGAACAAAGATGATCGAGAACAAATTCACCCGGAAGGATTAAACCCTATCTATAGGTGCCGCCGCTTTGCAACTCCCTGAAGCGATTCAATATCTCGCGATCACGGCTACCATCCTTGACGGTCGACCTCAAACGCAATCTTCTGAGGGCATCATTGAGATGATCGCTCAACTTTGGGGTTCGGGTTGGAGATACCGGACGGGAATTGGACCAAGTCGGTGATTGTATATTTATACCAGAGATTTGCACGTGTTTCACACGTGATGGAAAAGTGGGGAAGGGGGGAGACTGTCGTCGTACCGCTTACGCGACTCATCAACCGACCACTGCAAGCCACCCACCCACTCATGACCGTGGGACACAGATTGATATGGATCCGATGGTTCCGATGAATTCTGAGGGATTGGTATGGTAAATTGGTTCCCCCGGCGGGTCCATTCGGAGCTTCCAGATTATTCGGACCTCCTCCCGGACACCACACATGCTGATTGCCCAATTATTACATGCCACGCTCCTCGACACATATTACCAGCTGGGGAAGTCAGACGTCATCGATAAAACACCACCCGACAAATCAACAAGAGAGATAAGACAGAAGGGCATCGTCGGCCTTTGGTTCGCCGCCGTCCATCGAAATCCACAGGTATCCGTTTCGTAGGTGGATCCGCTCTTCTCTCTACCCCGATATTTCGAAACCTATTGATTGGCTACTTATTTTTTCTTTTGGACTCGTCGCCATCGAAATTGATTCTAACTTGTTGGAATTCGATAGAAAACCCGACCTGGTGCGGTAAAGAGCACGGGCTTCGGCTTGTTCTTGGAGGCAATAGGTGCGTCTCTTTGTTGAAGTGTGAAAATTTTGTTTCGCTCGTGATGTTTGACGAATCCATCATCGGCAGCGGAATAGATCGACGACTAAACAGAAGAGGTCTGGTGTTGGTAGGTTCGCTGGATCCAATCCCCTCGTGTCGGTAGGGAAGCTCTCAACGGTAGAAAAGAAGAGCGATGGCTTCCTCGGCACTGAAGGCCGTGGCGGAGAAGATCGGCCCTGCCACCCGCAAGCAGGCTCTGACGCTAACCGATGCTGCGGCTGCGAGGATACGCCACCTCCTCAACCTCCGTCAGAGGCTTTATCTTCGTCTTGGCGTCAAGGCCCGGGGTTGCAATGGTTTATCCTACGCCCTCAACTATGCTGGTTTGCTCTCCTTTCCCCTCAGATTCTATTTTGTTATTTTGATTAGTAGAGACTGCAAAAGCCACCTTTATTAATAGACGGTGCTCCAATTTGTATTCTTCTCTCTGTCTCCCTCTCTTTGCCCTTTTGTGGACCGGTTATTGGCTATTTGCTTCGAGCTTTCTAATGGTGTTACGAATTTTTGGTTTTAGTTTCCTTAGAAATTCCTTTACGTAGAATCTTTTATAGAATTGTTGCTGTTGGTTTAGATATTTGTTTCAGTTTGCTGTGTTGCTTTTACCTTTTCATCTTCGTGTGTTGGATGCATCTTACTTTTTCTTAACTGTTTGTTGAAGACGCTCCATACAGATGTAGAACATTGTGGGCTTTATAATTGTCACAGGTATCTTTATACCAAAGTCACGCATGTAGAATTATCAAATGTAATCATTCTGAGTTCGGCCCGCTTTCATTTTTATAAAGAACCTGAAACAATCATGGAGAGACTGCATACCTAATTGAAGAAAACACAAATATTTTGTTGGATTATGGAGTTAAAAGCAGTTTGCAAAGCAACCAAAATCTACCATTCTTGACATGTACGGTAGAATATCAAGTACGAAACCAGCATGTCCTGACAATTGCAACTTTCACTTCGACTTGTCTTTTCTTGTTGATTTTAGTTCTTATAAGACTATAAAACCATCAAGCATCTGCTAGTATGCTTTTTAGATTAGCCTGTTGGTGGTTGTGTTATCATAGGAGCCTTGACGTAGCCGTTAATTGACTCTTTAGTTAGTGCATTCTAGATTGTTTCCTCCTCCCATTTATTTCCTCATAATGTTTATTTGTCTAAAATTAATTTATCACGAAGTTAGTATATTAGTCTCCTAATACTTCAGTTACAATTAGAGTCTCCTAATACTTCAGTTACAATTAGAGCCTTAGTGTAGTCTTCTGTACTATAACAGAAGTTGAATTCTGTGTTTTTTTTAACCCTTGCTACTATTAACAAGGACAAGGGTGTATTTGGTGGGAGATATCTGAGCTCTCATTTTAGATTATTTTGGTCGTGTGCAGTGGAATATCCAAATAACAGTATTATATAGGCTTCATCTTCATAGCATACTCTATTTTACTGATTGGAAGTGTCTTTATTTGAGTTGTGCTTGCTCAATGGTTGATGTGATACGTTCTGATTTGCAGATGAGAAAGGTCGATTTGATGAGCTCGTGGAGGATAAGGGTGTCAAGATACTCGTAGATCCAAAAGCTCTTATGCATGTAATTGGAACAAAGATGGATTTTGTTGATGATGCACTCAAGTAGGTTTTACTTGACAGAATCAGGACGCTTTTCTTTTATAATTTGCATCAATTTACGTGGTGATGTTTTGAGCTCTTGAATACTTAATTACTGCTTGCAGGTCAGAGTTCATATTTATCAATCCCAACTCGAAGGGGCAATGTGGTTGTGGGGAATCCTTCATGACAGCAAGCAGCAGTCCAAACGTTAAACCAGCTGGTCTATAGCATTACAATGGGACATCTGCAGGTGGAACCTACCCTTCAGGAGCCGATGTTGCAGTTATCGTCTGATTTGATTGAATGTGCATTGACACGAGTGTTTGATGAGTCTGCAGCCGATTTCTGATGGAAGTATGCCGCGGTGAGAGATTCTTGCTGAGCAGTCATCTAATTACTTTTCCTGTTCTTGTTTGTTTAAAAGAAGGAAAAGAGAAGTGCTAGACATGATTCTAAGCATTTTGATATGATACTCTGATGTCGATGATACTGTAATTTGGTGCCAAATAAATATGCTTTCTGGTTTCCTAATGAAATGACTTTGTCCGTTGATGGTCAGTCAGCTGAAACTCGTTATCCTTCAAACCGATCTAAATGAAATGGTATGGCATGTCTGGTCCTGTTCCAAGCGATTCACTGGTAAGGTAAATCTTAATACCAAATCCGGTATTATAATTTCGTAAATAGTTCCGGTGTGGCTGCAGGCATTCGAGCACATATTTTGTCGCGCTTGGAGAAATTTGCGGGCTATCGAACATAAGAGGGTCACTATGTCGCTAATGATTTTACAGAGCCAACGACGTAGCAGTTATCCCACATATTTTGTCCTAGGCTTCCAAAATGAACTCCGGAACACATGCAGTAAACAACATTCTCATATACCAACTAAATGACCAAAACAAGAGTACAGTTGTGAAAGCAAGACTTGTTTCTGCCACAGCATCTCTTCAATTCGACCAATAACCATAGGGTGCAAGAATTTAAAAAAAAAAAAAAAAGAAGAAAAAGAAAGAGATGCAGGGCAGGACACCCAAGCTCCTCTTCAAGCTAACCTAACTCAGTATCAAAATTTTCACCTCCAATCGGCAGCACAGGTTGCCGGAAGCCTTTTGCCAGTTGCAACCCAATACCATGCACGGGCATAAACAATGTTCACAAGAAGCTTCCCATGCTGACCAAATTACAATTAATCAGCCCCCATTTCAATCTCTTATCTAATGTATATTGGATTGGTAGTTGTCTCTTAGCATTCAACACCAGTACTTATGGTTTACACAGCATTGCTTGTGCGTGATATCCTTTGTGCCTCTTCCAGGTCTTTTAGGAACCTGCATTTTCCAAAAGACATTTCGTGGATCATTGTTTCTGTACAACATGAAGAAACACTGTTTAGCAAATTACTAATTCTGAATGGATCATGTAAGTTGCTTGTGTTTTCTAGTGATGAAACTAGTAATGCCAGGTTGTATAACTCAGCGGGTAATTTAATTCACCTATGGAAGACGAAACTCTAGTGTGTTCATTGTGTTCCTACACATATATGTGATAAAAACAATATCTGCATCTTCACCTTGTGTGCTGTGAACTTAGATCCTAATCCATGTCAATTTCCATTGCGCTCATGGTTGAATCAGGCATAATTTCATATCATTAGCATTTATGTTGTATACACCATAGCTATGATCAACACAAAAAATGGCATGTCTGACCATAAAATCTCCATATAAATACAAAATGGTAAACCCATATTTGCATGGTACTCTAAATTTATTCATGTTCGAGAAATTAACAGCTTGTGGCATGATAACGTCAACTAGCAAACAAACTCGAACAAACCAGAAGAACGTACATAGTAAGAATAAAATTCAGCTAGAAACCAATGCAATTAACTTACTGCTTAGAGTTGAGAACCACAGAGCCTCCAAGTATGAAACGTGTTCCAGAATTTGCAGCATTATGCAAAGCCACAGTCCGTGCCTCCTCGTATGTTGTTCCTCCAACAATGAATATCACTACATCCTGAGGTCTGCATCATATAAGCAAAATAAATAATCCAATCTTTTAAAAAAACACAATCTTTAACAGTAGTTGGAAAAAACACTATTTTTCAGATATAGGTGCTCAATTCAGAAGTTGCATCAATTTAACTTGACGCAAGTACCAATCTGCTATTACAAAGGAAACCTGAAAAAAAGAGCAATTTTGTTTTGCTAGAAGCAACTCATGCAACAAGCATTCACCCAGTTCAAAGAGCAAAAAGGGCCTCCCAAGCTACAACTAAGGATTAAACTACAAAATTAACCAAATTTATTGCATAAAAAATAGAGAACATCGAGCCATGAAACCTCAGGCTAACAATCTTCTCATACATATATATAGTTGTGGGGGGAAGTTAATCTCATTACCCGCTGAAATCATCATCCATTTAAACTACCTAAAAAGGCACTAAGAACTCACAAAAACTGTATCTTGATAGTATAGTATCCTCATATTGCGAAGTCACTAATTAGACTATTAAAAAATAAGTTTGAAACAACCAGAAAAACAGGAAAGTATATCCTATTGCTGCTAGAAGTTGGTGAGGAGGTTCAGTCAATTCTCTCGTTTCCTAAATTGATTAGGAAAATGTTGACAACCAGTTTCTTCAGTTCTATTCGATTAGGATCAAGCTGACCATATTTACACAGCTGCATAAATTTCCTTCAGCAAAACCACATAGGAATACCCGTTCCCAAGGAATTTCCGCACCAAGCTAGGAATCACTCATAATGTGTAGAATTTGGGATCAACTGTGTTAATTTTGCCAGAGTGATGCATTAGAAGGCTGCAACAAGCTTGTCAAGCTGATAAATCATTCTCAGCCAAACCATATTTAGCCCTTTTCGTGGTAAAGATAGCTAGGGTCAAATAGGCCTGGCTATGTACTGGACTGATTAGAGGTCTGAAATTAAGCCACATCATAACATAATTATAAACATTGCACATGGGATTTTAGTTTGTAATGTTATTGAATAGCTTCTAGAAATACCACATCAATACATCACCTGACAAAATACACAACAATTATATGCCTGGGCACTGGGAAGCTGGAGACCATCCACATCCATACATCGGAGGAGAATAGTGCAAACACAAGATGAGAGAACAAAGCAAAGGGAGAATCAAACAACATGTCAAGTACCACAAACTTGAGATTTTGAGGATTTTACAAGTCACTACACCAAAGGAATGGAAACCTACATAAAAAGCTGGCTTTAATTTAACGGTAGGCCTCAGTCAATCTGTAGGGTATACATACATACAATCTGTAGAATCAAACATGTCAAGTACCACAAACTTGAGATTTTGAGGATTTTACAAGTCACTACTAAAGGAATGGAAACCTACATAAAAAGCTGGCTTTAATTTAACGGTAGGCCTCAGTCAATCTGTAGGGTATACATACACATACATACATACATATGTATATATATATATGTGTGTGTATATACACACACACACACACACACACACACACACACACACACACACACATATATATATATATATATATATATATATATATATGTATATATAATTTTTAGCACGGCATTGTAATAACCCAGATATCTAAAATAATAACCATTATGGCCAAATGCCTAAGACATTTTAATCAACATTCTAGAGCTTTGTTGATTAAAATAAGATTATGTAGTCATGATAGAGCTTTGTTCTTGTAGAACTATTTATCTTTCAAAAGAAAAAAAAGGGTCCATGATAACAAACCTCCCCTGTTGAAAGTGATTTCCAATAAATGGATAGTCAACATCTCGTAGTCGCCCCTTGATGATGCTTTCCATTGTTTGAAACAGAAGTGGCTGGTGTTGGGTGTAGACGTTCTCAACACCCTGTCTCAACATAAATTCCATATTAAAATGTCCTAGATGTTGTAAGAGATAATGTTGCTGCATACCTTAAGTCCACGAGCCATATTACGGGCAATGTTTAAGAGATCACGATTGCCATATAGATCTCCAGTTCGCTTATCAATGCCTGCTTGCTTGAGGAGGAACTGCACAAGCTGTAGGCCATGATAATAAATAAGATTAATAAATAACAATTATCTCCATGATGGGTATAAAAGGCATATGTATTTCCATACTCAATATTAGTTGAAACTATAGAGAGGCTAAAACACTTGCAGGCTGATTCAAGTTCCAGAAAGATGCATGACCATCAAAGGCAGAGAATTAAGTAGGGAAAACAAAAGGATCCTCTTCCAGCTGCAGTCATGCAACTCAGCATATAAAACAATCACACCTATACAGATGAGATCAGAGCACTAGTTTCAAAGAAGTGCTTAAGATTTGATCGGTACTCAAAATAGAACTATGTTTTACTTGGGAAGATTTTGTTGCATGATATTTAGAAAAATAATGACAAAAAGTAATTGGCATGATCTGTCAGTGATACAAGAACCACATCCATGTGAAAAGGATTTATTAGTGACAATCAAACCCAATACCAAAAACTTGACTTTAGTGAAAGGAAAACATCTATCTTATTAATGAACACAAACTTTCTTCTAAACCATTAATGACAACAAAGGAAAAATGAAGTGGCATTGGCAGGCTACAAGTAAAACCATGACAATTCATTCTGTAAGGGCTTAGCAATACGCAAAGTCAAAAGAAATACAATTTTTTGATTAAAAATAATACAAATTAAGAAACAAAAAACAACATAGCAAAGAGATGATTATTAAAGCCCAATGCAGAACAAGAAATTTGTTTGGCCAAGTTACCCCAGGCTTATACTTCGCAGAACGAGAAGCTAGTTTGTTAAAAAGCTGCATCAACTGAACCGGACTCTCCTTCTCATAGCGCAAGGCATATAGCATTACTAGCCGCAAACGATCAACATCAGAAATAGTTTCATCATTCAGAAGTTTGGTGACAGCCTGCAAAATGGTACAAACCACTATCTCAGATATTGAAGAAACAACAGCTAGACTGAAACTATTGTGTTGGACCTGAAAATCATAAACTAACATTAAGCAATATGATCTAATATTTACTTCAATGGTAGCAGTATTTGGAAGAGTTATATGACAAACAATGCTTGCTCTTTTCTCCCAATATACTTCTGTAAACTATTTTCTATACCCTTTTTTGTACTGGTGCCACCTGACATGATTTGGTTCTGCATGGGAGGAGGGGGAGGAACAAACAATAAGATTGAATACAAAGTGCCAAGATGAGGGACTGAACCTTCCACCTCTTGAAATCCATCCGGATGATTATCATCCTGGTAAAAGCATGACAACGTCTGCACTACTTATTTTCAATCATATGATATCACAAAAGCATTAATGGGGCTAACGATGAGACTTAGCAAATAAAACTTCCCCCACACTCTATCTCCCTCCACCCGCAAATGCGCTTTTTCGCATATTATTTGTATATAAATTAAAAGAACAAACCAAAATTAGAGATGGGATCAAATAGGCTTAGGTACACACAACTTTAGAGATGAAGGATTGAAAATGTCTAAAGAGGGCTAGGAGGCCAGGCCTATGATGACATGTTGGCATATCACTTAAAAATGCATCACATCTGAAATTTTAACTAATGAAACCTCTAGTCCTTAAAACTTCTAATTTGTATAATGTTAACACGTTATGCAAACAAATTTGGAGCCATGTATGAAATGTTGCAAAGATATCCTTAAGCAAAAAAAAATTTCTTCTTTGAACAGAAAGCTGATCATCTAAATTAGATAATTGATGAGTTAGATGGATGCCATCTTAATAGTTATAGCATTGAGGTATTAAAAGTGTATGGATATGTGACTTGTGGAATACCTCAAAAGCTGCCACTTGTCCACCATTACATGCAAGCTCTTGTTCTGTTTGTGAAACTATCATGAGCTTCCTCTCTTCAACAATTCTGCTCATTTCTGTAACCATTGTCACATGCTTTGAAACATTTCCTTGCATCTTTCTGTACTCAGGGTAGTTGTTCACAAATTTCGTCATATCCTCTACAAGAGGAAATGTCCAAAAGTACAATCGGTAAGCTCTATTACTTGTCATGCTAATTAGAGATAGAAATAGCAAACCCCAGTGAGTACCTATTGTCTGGATGTTCTGATTACTATTTGTGATTTGTTGAAATTCATCCACCATTGTCTTGATATTCATTCCAAGATCTCCAAAATTCTCGTACATGTTAGATTTAAAGAAGCTATCTTGTTCTGATGACAGCACCACCTCCTGTGTCAGACCAACAGCACATGTAGTAGATTTTGAAATATTGAGGTCAAATCAATAATAGCAAAATAGGTTATAAAAATACAGCAACCTGCTGATCTTTGGAAACTTTTGGAGTGTTTCTCAGATCTACTTTATTATCTTCAATTCCAATCAGCTCATGTACCATTGCCTGTTAAGAGTGTATAGAGAATTCTGATTTAATAATTTAGATAATAAGGATAGTAGCAGAAACTTGGGTTCCACTTATGTCAAATTTACTTGATAAGTCCATTGGTTCAGTAACGGTGTAACAGGATCATCCCTCCTATCAATCACAAGCAATAACGGGGAGAATTCTGTACGCCTGAAATCAAACAGACCACTTTCCTGCTCGTACATAAGCTTCTGCAGCATTACAAGAGTAGGAGTTAAAAACAAGTTCCATGTGAACATGATAACATTAAATTATAGCTAATGTCAGAAGGCAATGGGGAAAAAGAGCAAAACTACCATGACAATAAAGAAGCCATATCATGCAAATTAATGTATGACTAACGGTATTTACTCACAGCAGTCTCTTGTGCTATCCTTTTGGCAATATCTGAGGTCCGTTGATACCGAATAACAGGACGGCGTTTAAGTGCTAAGAAAACTGCAGCAATGCCATCAACTGCTCGATCACAAAAGCTATGTGAACTTGGAGGGTCCACCACCGCTGGGAGCATGTATATGTGATTCATTTGCATGTTTAAAGTGAAATGGTAAGGATCAATAGCACAAAAGTCAGCAAAAAACTCCTGTGAGGTCAAAATTAATACCGTTATGACAGGAAAAGACTTCAGCATAAATTATAGGTATAAGTAGCTTGAACAAAAATAGAACAAAATTTTAGTTAACTTGATAGCAAGTAAATGCAAATTACCTGCACTTGATGGACGACTTCTTGTTCATCTGAGTCAGCAAGTACTTGAATCTGGGTGATCTTCAGGATATTGGAAAAAACTACACAAAGACAAAGCTACTAACCTTTCAGAATACAGATTTTAAATTAAGCAATTTATTAAAAGTCCACAAAGCATACACAAGTGATATTCTCCAAATCGGGGATTAGCCAATTGACGCCGTAACTTTTGAATATTCTCTGATGTTGGGCGAAGAAAGTAAACAGCTTTTAGGTGGGTCATTGTTTCCTTCGACATGGAATCGACAAGTTCCACCAAAAAGACCTCCTTCTTAAGAAGTTCCGATTGACTGTAAGCAACACTCACAATGCTGACCTGCAAGTTATGAACCATAAGTGTGGTTCCGAAACATTCCTATAAAAAAAATACAACTTCTCAAATCCTGCAATTAATTTCAATGTGCCACTTTTCTCTAATAGCAGGGGACAGAACAGCTCCAAATTCCCATCAGGTCAAAATATGAAACAGATACAAACAGTCATATTTAGCTATGACTGATGGCTAGTGATCTGTACAATGTCAAGATTTCATGGAATAAATGAAGTCACTTCAACTACAAGCAAATTTCTGGGATTGTTGCTCATGAAACTCTCACAAGAGATGGTACTGAATTTTGCCCTTAAACGGAGACACAACAAGCAAAATGTTCTATAAGCTTTTTTGAACACTGCGTATCTGAAAAGATCGAGGAAAAACACTGAGTTTTGTGGAGAAAGCAGAAGAGCTTTCCCAACCACCAGCGTCTATATAGATTGCTCTACGATCTGCCAATTGCTTTTAATAATAATCCTAAGAATCAATGCCACCCTTAAGCTCTAACAATAGCGAGCTGGAATCCCTATTTGTCAATTTCTAAGCTGAATAACTTTGATTGAAGCAATTATGCAATATCCGACAAATTTAAGAAGATAGCTCGTCTAACAATTCCTCCGCCATTTTCAGACATCAAATTTCAGGATATTGCGTCGATTGAAAAAACAAAACAAAACAAAATCAGTTGATGTAAACGAAGGTGCTGTGTGACGCCATGAGCATGGATCCAGGGCGGCGCCAAAAACAGAGATCCGAACGATGAGTACCAGATCAACGATTTATCAAAGAACACGGGTCCGTAGAGATATGCTGCTCAAAGGATGCAATCAAGAAGGCAATAGCATCCAAGTAAGACGTACCGTGCCAGAATCGAGGATGAGGACCTTCATGCCAGGGATGTCCTGCAGCATCCGCCCTATGTAGTCCCGAACCAGGGTGATCAGCACCATTTCTTCGCCTCTTCTGGATGGAATCAAGGAATTAAGGTCTGAGGCCTGGTTATGCAGCCGTAGGGGTCGTGGATCCGGTGGTTTTGTCAACGTAGTTAGGGTTCCGATGGGGTCGTCGACCGCGTAAGGGCTGCCGTGGCGGTCGGTGGCGGCGAGAGGACGAAGGAGTCGGAAGCGGAAGGACGAATGCGAGGAGTTCTACGGGTTTTGCTTTGTTTATGTTTTTCGTTTCGGTTTGATCCCAAAACAGACCTTTTTAATATAGTTCAAGGACAAATCGGCCGGGTCGCAGCGGAGTCGGAATGAACAGCCATCCATCCTGGTATCAAACGGCGTCTACTTGGGTATTTGTACGGATAGCAAGCGCGTCGTCGGCAGCGTGCGATTCACGTGGCAGGGATCGCACCCACATTTGTTTACACGTGCAATCCCCTGTGCCGTGCCCCCACCCGTATAACCGAACCTTACCGCTGCGGAGGGATAAATTTGTGGTTCAGCTGAGTTTGACAGGACCAGAAGGCATGGGACCGATAGCATTGTTGCCACTTGATCCGTGCGTGATTCAATTCTTTACCGTGGCTAAGAACGTGGTGGTCTGTGTAACATCAGTGCCGGAAAAGAAACCAACTTAAGCTAGCCGACGCAGAGACGTCGAGTAGCATTTAGATGTAGTCCTCCGGCTACCAAATTACTGGATACATCGCGACGTTCATATGGCTGCGCAGCGCAGCGTAGCTTAATATTAATATTAAGCTAAATATTAATATTTAGCGTTAAGCTATATATTATGCTCCTCAAACCATATTATCTTGTATCTCAGTCAAAGGCACTGCAATCCCCAAGAATAACAACATTAATTTTTTTTCTTTTAACTTACCATTCACAGTCCTCTCTTTACTATTGATAATTCTTTAGGATTGATATATATATATATATATATATATATATATATATAATTTCATTATTACTGATTTTATTTTTTTCATAATCTTTTATTCATCGTTGATACCTCCGAGGACCAAAAAGAAAAGGTGGAGAAAAAGCAGAAGAATAAAAAAATATTTACGTTTATTTTATAAAAAATAATTTAAAAACATTTATTTTTAAAAATAATATTTTAAATAGTAAAATGAATTTTACAAATAGCTTCTTTTTTATTTTTTATTTTTTACATGCTGGGATCTCTTCTCATTCCACCTGAGACATATTTCTTCTCATGCGCATGTCATGGCCAATTTCTCTTGAGCTCCAAACCAAACCAGAATGTGGCAGTTGTAATAGTTGTGTTAAATAGCCAAATTTTGCGGCAGAAAAAGTCCTAGGCTCACTATGCTTTGTTTTTCTCATGAAAACACCATGCGATAATTAATAAGCAAATGATAGATCATACATCATGCAACGTTATTTATTTATCAGACTATACTATCTGCCTCTAACAATTCAGGTAACCTCGATTATCATTTATCAGCTGCTGGTCCTCCGTACATGTAATACATGTCTTCACTAGATACCCCATGAACAGATAGAGATGGTGAAGTGAATCCCTGCACGCTCTTCTTTCAAACGCAGAACATTTTCATCTGCAGAATTTTACAGAAAGAGTTCTATTAGTCATTTCTCTAAAGAAATGATAAAGCATAAAGTAACCTTTTGATAATTACATTTAAGCCTAAGCATCTTAACTAACCCTAAATCCAGCCTCCTCTTGCCCGTCGATGTATGCAAGAAGTTCCTCTTGCTTCAAAAGAACTTCATGCAAAGCCTACATAGAGCAGACAAAAAGTCAGACTAGTGTTGAGAAAAAAAAAAGCAAGCTTATTTCCACATGGATGTACAGAAATCAAACTTGAAAATTTATGGAACAAAACTAAGTATCTTAACATATGGAGAGCTCCATGTAAGGTGCTACCAAGGAAAACAGATACACAATGAAGTGATACGACATAAAATATCTATACATCACTCATGTGGATGAAGGTGGTTACTTAGACAAATTGATGTTTCACCAAGTATACCGCATTTGAATTATGACAATAACCAAGCTGCGTGGATCATTACTAGACGATGAGAAAATAGCACTGATCACAATCATCCTTTGTGCAACAGAATAGCAGACTTTGTAGTGCATGTATTTTGCAAATAAGAAATTAGATCTGCTGTTAGCCTGTTCTTGTAGAGTTAACAAGATGCAAAACAAATACCTGTTTGGTCAAAATCAGCTCAGCTTCTAATGCATCAACACGATGAACGGCAGCATTAAGTAACTCCTCTTTCTCCAAAGGCATTTCAGATGGCCTTGATTGAAGAGTGTTCACCTTTTCTTCCAATTCACTGAGCCTTTTTAGAAGGCATGAAAAGTCCGATTCTGTAAAACTAGGAGCAGGTGGAGGGTGGAATTCCTCTTGAAGCAATGGTTCCACAGAAACTGAAGAATCATTTTGACTTGTCCCAGAAGTTTTCTCCTGGATTCTCCTCTTCACATGGCTGGTTAATGAACAAATAAGTGCAGCAAGGGTCATGAAGAATTTTATCAACACTGCTATTGTTTGAGCTCGGATTCCACTGGATGTGTTAGGAGTTTCCAATGTAGAGTACTCCCCTGCACCTAAAATCACAAGAATTTACATAACCCTTCCATCACCTTAGAGAACAAGGGAAATTTTTGGATCATAGGTCAAGATTACATAGTGCATCAGGAACAATGGCAAAATACATTGTCCATTATGCCACTCAAGTAAAAAGAACGCGAAAAAGACATCTACAAGTTAACTACAAGTCAAGTTGGAAGTAGTTTAAAGATATAGACATGAAATTGCAAGATTTGATCTTTCAAACCAGAAGGTTAGAAAAGGTTGCAGATCAAACAGAAGATTAGTATTTGTGGGTTTGTTAAACATATGCAAACATGTTAGCAGATAATCATATGGAGAAGATTTATTCACTAGGAACCAACTTGTCACCTTATAAATATTTGTCCAAATTTTCTAAATTGAAACCTTACCTATCATCAAAAGGGTTAAATTTTACTAAGAGCAAGAAAATGAGTATTAGCAATTCTTACAATCAGCCATAAGAGTCCAAATATGTCTAGGGTCTACTGCATGGATCTTTTCCACTATTGAGATCCATCAAAGGCAATCTCATTAAATTATGAGACATCAAGTTGCCTCTAATTAGATCTAACAAAATTTTCTTTCTCTGCCTCACAAAAAATCACTATATGTTAATTCACTCACCTCATCTGATATTTTATTTTCCCAACAGCTTTATAATTATGGTAATGCTGAGAAAATAAAAGAAAATGACAGCTAGAAAACAACAAAACTTAGCATAAGAAAATGGTTTGCCTTCAATTAGTATCTGATGGTTTAAATACATTTGTAGAAAATGGAAAACTTGTCACATGAAATTGCTACAGCATATTCACAAACCATTTAATGCATCAAGGCTTTGATTAGAAACTTCTCTATTCCATCCAGCATCCACGGCTTTATCTACCATGGGAATATGCTCATCACACCATGGAAAGCCAGCAGAAAAACTGTCTGCTTTCACGATCTTTACCTGTAAGAGCAGCAAGAAAAAGCATAAATGTTGTTATCATGTTCTTACAATCACAGTGAGACTTCGTCTCATAATATACTGTTGTACAGTCACTGCTGATTGTTTTGTCAGATAGTTGCACATACAAACTTGGCCAAGATTCTTAGCACATATGTGAGGGGATCAAAACTTATATATAAAACTATTCTTCCATTAGGTTACACTTGAAGTGGCCCATAATCTAAAGATGCAACATTGTGGATAAACAAATGCCAGTCTGCACTTGTGGAACATATGCGCCTCACAATCTCGTACCAAAGAAGGTCATGTCAGGCCGCTTTGGGCTGAGCTGCACTTCTGCCCTGAGACGTAGCCAGTCGCAAACCACTAGATGGGCGGCCCACACCACAGACTCCAGGTCGAACTGACCATGGACTAGGCCGACTGAGTCCAGTTGCATGAAGCTGTTCTGATCGAGTCCAGTTGGTAGTTTGACTCAGGTTAGACCCAACTTGACTAGAACATAAACCCTCAATTCAAATCAGTTTCGACCGCCCTTTTTTCCAAATAAAAGTTTAAAAAACCGATAATTGAAAGTATTTAAACTTAAACATGAAATTCTCATGAACATAATCACATCAAGTAACCAATTCAAGCAAATCAATTATCATGTCACAATAATTAAATTACTTAAAAAATTATCATGGCATAAATTCATGATGCATAATAAATCATTTAAGATCACATGTCACCATAATTAAAATAATTAAAATGAATAATGACATAATTTCATGAAATACAATAAGATGATTTAATCAACCCGATCATCAACTTACAATTACTGAATTAATTCAAGAAAGCACTATCATGGCATAATCTCATAAAATCCAAAAAATTGATTATTAAACTAAATAAGCAATAAGAACTTATACATCCATGGTTTTTTTAAATAGTAAATAAAAAATAATAATTCAAAGAAAGGTGGAGGACCTACTTTTTAAAGATGGAGGTCCCTCTCCCACAAAATGCTGTCAGGCTCCTCATGAACCCTAGTGAAGAATAGAGAAGTCTGACCAACTTTATATAGGAGAGGAGATTCCTCTTGTGGAAAGAAAAGAAAATTGATTTTTCAGATTAATTAATTTATTAATTTATTAAATTCCTAACTTGCCCAAACTGTTAAAGAAATTGATTTAATTATTTTCTTAATCATATTATGCAAAGAAGGAAATGGTTATTCCAAATAAAGCAAAACACTAATTACAGAAATTTTAATTTTGGAAAGAGGAGAAAAAACTCGGTGATTACAATCAATAATTCCACAACAGCTAGAATTAAGACTTCACCTTGTTATTAAACTGATGAAAGAGGAAGACATAAGGCCAAGTACAGATAAAACAAATACAAATATACCTCTTCATGTACGGGGGTCAAATGAGGATATGATAGATAGCTCCTTGCTGCCTTTGGAGAAGCACCGTCTTCAGCTTCTGAGCCAGACTCGGCAGTAGATGTATCACTACTCTTTATCTGGCTCACAAGATTAAATGATTAAGCCTTCTAAGAGCATAAAAGATTATGTCTCAAGAAACGAATCATATGGAGAGGTGTTACTGCTGTATATTGTGGCTTGGCATGAGCAATAACTTTTCCCTCGCCATTAGAAACAGTAACAACTTGCCGGGCACACTGTGCTTCGCCACCAAGAACCATCTGTATACCACCAACAACCATATAATCACAACAAACAAAAAGAGAAATTACATAAACAGGTAAAAGAGAAAAGAGATCACAATCAAAACCTTCAGTATGTTTGGGTCCTTCCATGAACCCTTTTCAGATTTAAGGCATCCACCCAGATCAGAACAAATACAAGAACCACCAAGGAACTCTGGCAACTCGCTGGAGAGACCCCAGAATGTAAGAGATGTATGCCCCAAAAAGGTGAGACTTTTCTGACCAAATCCCACAAGAAGCAAGAGGCAAAGAACATACCTAAGTTCAATTGCTTCCAACAGCTTACTTTGGTATTTGCTTCCAAGAACCTGAAAGAAGTTAGGATAAAAATTTTGAATAAGATCTTATTGAATCTCATAAAGAAATGCTTTATAACACAGAGGAAATTGCTTACATAAATTTTTGAAGTAGTCTTTGGATCAAGAAAGGATTTTACTGTGTTCCATAGCAACCTAAAACCTGGGCCAGCATTGATGATAAACATCCGGAATAGTGTCTGCAAAAACATCATTTACCATAGACGGGCAACATCAATCAGGTGAATATTCTTTGCCAATCTATAAAACACAACAAAAAGGAAATAAGATAATAAGAATCCACATACCTCAGGGTAGTTATCATTGTCAATTTTCTGCAACCTTTGAATTAGTTCTCTGGCTGTCTTGCTGAAATTTTTTAAACTCTACAAAACAAATACAACATGAAGATAAAAAAAGCAAAATGTATATTTTCTGGTTGAGTATTGTAATTTAAATAAAAGAAATATTAACATACCACACCCTGAACATCAAGAATTGTTGTACTTGAATCTATGTGCTTTTTTGCAGCAATTGAGCAAGCTGGGAACTTGATTAAGAAGCTCCTCTCAAACTCCCTTACATGGTATCTAATGTATCGGTCCATGGTTGTAACCTGCATAAGCTTGTTGGGATCAACTTTTCCTAACCTTTCAATGTAAACAGGTCTTCCATCCTTGTCCACACCATGATAACCATGAGGATAGTACTGAAGAACTTCATTTAACTCAGAAAACTCAAAGTCCTGACAGAAGATCTTATTCGGTTAGATAGGAAATGACTTTATTGAAAATGCTGAACATGGAGGTAACATTCAGAGGTTTTGTGCAAGAGGAAAGAAGAACAATATCTACTGAAAAAAGCTTGTAGCTTAAGCTTAAAACAGAAGTTCACACATAAAGCAGACCCATCACTAAAAGATAGAAAACACTAAATATGCTCATAAGAATCTCTAAGACGAGTTTATAGAAGACACTTTAAGATAAAACTAGAAAAGAATTGCTTGCTTACATCTAGAATAGTATCAATGCCATATTCCTTTCTCCACTGGAGCATTTCTGCCCACATGTGCTTTGCTTTCTCATTATCAAACTTCCTTGCCTTCAGAAATCTGAAGTAATTTATAAACATTAGACATACAGTTTTTCTTTTTTTCTTTTTTTGTAAAATGAAAAAGGAAGCTAGAAGATTATAGCCTGCGCTAAGAGTAGTTGGGAATATTCAAAATATAATAAAATAAAGAAGGATGAAGAAACTGCAATGACAAGATCATTATTACGGCATTGATATTGCAGCATTCTTCTAATTGTTAACCAAGAATCAGTAAAGTGATGCAATCTACAATAATGAATGTAAATTGTCAGTTCACTGAAGAGATGCATAGCTATAAGATATTAATACTTTAAATTGGTTGTCATATCCAGATCTGATACATGTAGATTATGATACTTGTAAGATACTTTCCAGGTACATGTTAGATAACTTCTTGGAGACTGATCTTGTAAATAACGATTTAAAAGATGAAAATTTGTTAATATGCTTCCTAGATACTTATCTTGAGAACTTTGTTTCTCTTTTTCTCTCCCTATTTATGTTGATATTTTGATTATATTTATTTTCATTTATCAAAAATTCTTACTATCCTCTTTATGCTGATAATGAACTATAGTATTAAAGTTGTCTTATTTGTAGTGAAAAGGTTATGGATGAAAGTTAATTAGTTGTCATTATTTTACAATAATACAACTATCATATTCTAACACAATGAATAAATGTCAAGCCGTGTCATACGTACTATGCATTCAAAATATTTTCATGCCACATTCATGCTATATAGCATCCTATTATTTTTAAAGATCAAGGCATAAGCATATCCACATTGTATCATATCAGCATTCCGTATTTGGATCTGTGCTTCATATATATGTAGATAACAAAACAATGTTCCTTGCAACAAGCCACAAAACACATTTTTCTTTCAACCACCAGAAGAAACCAGAACAAATGGATTGTTAATTGTTACTGTACAAGGGTGTTATTTTCTGTTAACTGATAAATCCTATCACCAACATTGACAACTAAGCATAAGCCATCCTTTGAGGATTTAGCATATAAAAGAAGTTCAATTTACATGACAATATAAGGAGCCAACTGGTGACATGGACTCCAACTTCTGACATGAATTTCAGAAGAGAACAATCATAAAAAGGCCGAAATGCCAATTAGCAAACTATAACTCTCTTTAGGTCTTATTCCCCAGCATACCTAAGGCCCCAAACCCCCAACATCATTATAATTTAAGCTTTTCATATCTTTTATAAGGTTAAGTTGACAAGACTTCACAGGAAATAAGTCAAAACTTCACAACAGATTGGCATCTTGATTAGATAGCTGGTACCTGCCGATGTTGAATTTAGATTAAATAAAACTAGAACGTAAACTGGTAGTTGTCACTTGGTACATGATATGACTGAACATTTGGTGGCAATTTTGGCTCCTACAGCAAAGAAGCAACTTCCATATTTCCCCAAACATGCAAAAAATTCCAAGAACAGGCAAAGGGGAAATTTGGTTAAGTTCGTTAAAGAGGCCTAAATTATAAATCAGCCACAAAAACGCCAATATATATATCCAGATAAATAGCCTGAAATATAGCATGTTGGACTCTCATGGATCTCTACTTGGCCTTCCATCTTGAAATACTAGAAAAAGGAGTTTAGACTTCAAGGCTACCCTGCAATATTGCTGGTTCTTTTAAAAAACTTAGGTAGTTTAAAGCAAGAAATCATCAACTTCTTATACACCGTGAAGTATAATATCATAATTAGTCCTTCGAAAATAAACACAAATATAGTTATATTTTTGGCTTGCAAGAGGTTCCTTAAAAAATTGTTAAGTCACACATCCTCATGACTTGAATCCCCTCAAAACCATGACATGGAACGTATCATAATATGACAAGAAAACAGGTCAGATTTATGTCTCATGAGAAGCACATAAAACCATCAATCGTAGTAGCACCTTTTCTGCTAGAATCTTCCCTGCACCTGGATGAAGAAAAAGAAAATAATTGGAGTCTCCCTTCATATGATGAAAGAAAATGTGTTTGGACCTAAGCATTCGATTGTTACATATAATCAGTTCAATTTTCATGCGTGTCCTTTTCCGGTGTGTGTGATTCAGAAGAAACTCTTATATTGTCAAACTTACGATGGTCAGTTTGTCGATTGGGACCATTGAGCAGAGTCATAACAACATGGGAACAAGACAGAAATATAATAAAATCACTCACCTCAGCATCATGTGATAATCATCATGCTTTGCAGGCAGCAACTCCTCAAGAATTAGGGATTGTCGGAATGCATCAACAGCCTGTAATTCCTCTATATCCCTAATATCCTCAATCGAAATGGAATTGACTCGAGTGTTGCTTTTCCTCCTGTTCTTTTTCCTTAGAGAATGCTTGAACTTAGTGGATGCATTTATTGCCTTTTTCTTCAAGGATGCAATTCTTGTCCTCCTTTCATCTTCTGAGTTCTCAAAATCTGACTTTCGTTCTTTATGATCCTCATGACTCGAAAGCCCCTCAAAACCTAGAACACATGAAAGAAGTCACTAACGAACATTTAACAACTCAGACATGTCATGATATCAGATATTATGCAAGGGTCAACAAAGTGTAACGAACAAGAAGGAATTCCTTCAAAGAAGAGACAACTGTAGGACTTCCAAGTATGCCGCCCATGCCTCAAAACTATTGCCAGTACTTTCACTGTAGAATTTAGAGTTTGCAGATAAGACAAATTTACAACAATTCATGTATAACTTCACCAAGTCCTATGTAATTAATTTACCAGCATCTAAACCACTTGTGATGATGTGAAGCCCAAATAAAGGTTAACGCTGGCGGTAGTAACCAAATAACGCCCTTTTCGAATGGAAAAAAGGACTTCTCCCAAGGTATCTGATGCGGGAGCATCCGAGACTACTAATCAATCCTTAAGTCCTGAGCTGATTCCTTCGGCAAAACAAACACTATCGGTACTTATTCATGCCAAAACTAACTTCGGTTACAACTTACTCGATGGGATAAGGAATGATGATACCAATATCAAAATTCGTTTGATTGATGCTATATCAAAGGGAGTTATTCAGGATAAGTTCAAAGTGATTTAATGCTCCTGGTTATTGTTAGTGAAGAATTTTATCTCCTAGTCTTGTTAGTCTTGTTAGTCTTGTTAGTCTTTATTTGGGTAGTTCCCATGTTGCAGTCTAATATCTATATAATGAGACATATTCTCATTTGTGGCACTTGGTTGAATGAATGAAAATTCCTCTTGTGAGTTGAATTTTAATTCTTTATCCAACATCGTTGGTGGTGAATCAAACAGTTCTTTATCCTTGGCGGTGGAATTTCCTTTAAGCCTTGGCGGTGAACTGCAATTATCTCGGTCCTTTTTTCCTTGATCGGTGGCTTTGGAATCGGGTCAATCCGATCAGTATCGAGGAAGGAAAAAAGGAAATTTTCTGTTCGAGTCACTCCCAAGGTATCAGAACTAAAATACAGATAAATCCAGATATATAAACAGAATAAGTCATAAATAAAAGGAACTGAAAATAAATGTCTGAACCTTATCAATCAATGAAATCAACCAAGAAAGCAAGTAAACCAGTTAACATTTTTAATGAGATGATATACTGATGGTTTGTCAATTGCTACAAAAACTTGAACCTTTTTTGGAAGATGAATCATGAGGTGCAAAATTTTAAATAAAACAGTACCCAGGCCTCTTTAAGTGGGTTTTTAGTCACAAAATGCTAAAATACTGCCAAAAGTTTAACCCAAAGACTAGTAAGCTGATGTTGGAGAAAAAGAATAATAGATCTTTCGCAAACTTATCACTCGTTAAAACTACTTATACCAAATGCAAACTGAGACAGAAAGTAATGGAAGGAAAAAATACACTGGCACAAACGGAAAAGAAATTTGCCGATCTTTTGCAGTTACAGTTTTACAGAATACTCAGGTTAATCATATAGGATATTGATAGATTTAAAGTTCGAGAAAATAAGATGTAGTTTCAGCTTTCTTAATCCAGTAATTGGTCGATGGACTAGACTAGAGTATCATAATCCATGTAGGAACTTAAGATGACGAAGTTCAATAGTCTCATGTGTGTTTGCTTGTAATTAGATCTTTTATTTCCTGCAATTAAGAATGCAAACTAAAAGCATTGATTTAGTTATGGATAAATCAGATTTTATGCAGTCTATCATCTAGTTTGACCTGTTCACTGACAATGAACTGTAAGGGTAAGATCGGGAAATATGGAGTTCGTTACTCAAAAAAGACAAAAACTGACACTTGTACTCCCCTGTTTGCATCTATCTCATTACAACATTAATTCCTGCTCTGATACTTTGGGAGTTTTGGGAAGAACTCTAATAAAACCTGCTCAAAAGATAAATTTATTTTATACTTTTGCATTTATAAACCTTTTGTTACCATGTCATAAAAGAAAGATTATCAATGACAGTGTGTTACTAGGTTAATGTATAAAATAACAGCCACCAACTTGGATAAGATAATTTCAGTTGAAATCCCCTTATGTTTTCATTCTTTTTTCTATTCTATATCCTGTTATTGGATTCAGGAATATTTCATTTTCATACATAAGTAAAGGAATTATTGCCAACAAATGCACATACATAATATCACTGTGGCTAAAAGATTGAGCTTCTGTTCTCTCTGTTTCAACCTTGCAATGGATTGAGAGATATTGGACCCTTCATGCAAGAGGCCACTTTATTCTGGGTCAAAGATGTCATTGGCATGCCTGACTAGCTTCAACCCCAGGCTTGTTTGTTTGTTTGAATCTGGTCCTTAATAATAATTCATCATGCAGAGTCTTTTATATTTTGGATTGATCGACATCGATACCTAATACAATGTGTCCAGAAATATTATTTATACATTATGTCCTGAAACATGGGCGAATCTAACATTGTTTAACCAGCAACTGACATGTTACAGATGCAACTGACACCGAGGATTACTTTACATTGAACAGTCATCAGTTTTTAATATATACCATAGGATCAGAAACCACTTGCAGCCGCGCAAAACAGCTAACCACTGATTCACAGATTAAGATTTCTCCAATCGATCATCGATATACAGAACGGAACAAGAATATAAACCCATCATGTCATATGTTTTCAACAAATAGATGAGTATTAACATCGCGTCTTGATACCCCAAGTTCTCAGATCAGTCGCTAGCATACAGAATGGAACAAAATAAAAACTCAAAATGCCAATGCAAGAAACAAGATGGTTCATCAAAAAGAAAAGACGAACGATCCAATATCTCACGCAAAAGCGAACGGGGGAAGAGTCCGTAGCGACTTACAGGGCCAAGCGAACCGATCGAAAGACCCCGACATGGGATGCGCAATTTGATCGTCGGGATCGGGAGGACAAGCAAATACTGATGAGAATTGTATTCTACCTGAAACCACATTCCCATCAGAAACCCTACGGAACCGTAGGAGAGCCCAGAAGCGACCAGATTCTGATCAAAGTACCTCGAATAGATGGGCTCCGCGAAATGGATCGACTGGGGAGGCAACGCGAGACAGATGAGCGTGTTTGGAGTGGAAGGATCGCCGGGTGAGCTGTAACGAGACAGCAAGCAAGCTGAGAACGGGATGGAGGATTTCATGGATGAGGAGGAGGAGGAGGAGGCAATGTATCGCCGGTTCCACTCGATTCCTCGGCGGAGATAACGTGGGCTGGAGGAGGAAAAGGATCCCCAATTTCTTACATTGCTGTAACCATACGAGTCGAGTCGGGGTCTGTTCGCAGAACCAAGAAACTTGCTTCCAAGTAGAGAGAGAGCGAGAGAGACAGAGCTGTGTCAGGGTCCCAGGTCGCTTTTCGCTCATTGCCACGTGGCGATGCCGGCTATCGGTAGACAAAGTCTGGAGCGGCGGCTCCTGACGTCGTGACAAGCAGGGGCCCACGAGACGTCCACGGTGGGACCTGGAAGCGCTGGGACGCAGGTCGGGAGGGTGCGTCGTCGGCGTCCCACGTGACATGACGGGTCAACTGCAAGTCTCGGATGGGTGGCCCAAAAGTTGAAGCCCATCAGAGACCTAGCTAGTCACTCTCTGGTGGACTGGGATCCTCGCACGCGTAGCAGCCCTTCGTACTTAGCAGAGTTCCCGGGTTGACCATGATGGGATTACTATATCGATTCAAGTTGGGCAAGCGGCTTGGGGCGTTACAGAGTAATGTGTGACCTGGGCCGTTCGTTGGATTTGGGCACTCGAGTCGGTTGGGGTTGGTGGTAGTTGGAATCTCCACCCAACCGTAACTCGAGTCACAACGAACCAATCCGATGTGTCATTACAATTATCATTCTAGGACTGGCACTTCCGGATTGGTTGACTCATTAATAATGGCTCATGTGGTTCTTTAGGTGAGCCGGAGATCATTTGCGAGACCCATCACCAATTAACAAGTGCATTATTTGGTGGCAAAGGGCAATCACTTCTCATTTACGGATGTAATCAAATACCACTGACTGTCCCTTGTGTTTATTTAATGGTAAACCATCTTTCTCCTCCGCGTGGTTATGCATCCTACCTACGTTATTATTGATTTCTAGCTCGTAAAGTGACTTGTTTCTGCTTTCTCAAAAAAACAAAGTGAATGTTACTTCACGACGATACGACAATGGAAGAAGCTTGACCCGAGAGTGGCCATATAAAAGTGTTTGTCGTTCCATCAAAACCGGCAGCTGGATAGGATCGAAATTGTAATCAATTCATTTGTTTATCGTTTCTTTTATAGGAGACGCTCCGGCCTTTCATTTTTGAAGTTTCTCAATACGTCCCTCGATGTCCTACCACCAAACGTACGGTACACGCTGTGGAGGCTAGTATTAAATAGTGCATCCGAGGCTCGGTGGTGGATTCTCCTTCTCTCGGTAGGTATGTTTTGTTTGCTCTACTTTGTGATAGGGCAGCCAATGCCGCGGTCCTCGTAAGATACTTCGAAGTGAAAGAAGGAGATGGGGCATAATTAAAGGCCTCCGAGCGGAATCGATGATGATAAGATGCGGCCTCATTTAAGAAAGCTTCTCTTTTATCTCCTAACTCCAGCAGTCGATTATGGTGGATGTAGAAGAGCACAGTCATTGATTAGGTCTTGTGGATGCAATCCCAAAACGCCAACACGGCTTTTAAAGCCACAAAGCATCGTGCCATACGGCTCTTGTTTACATTATGCCAGTGAAAATGGAGTACTTGATGCTTGGCTGAGTAGGTTTTGCGTCCAAAAACTCGTGGGCTGTTCGGGTTGGTGGCACAGTTACGGCGGCAGATGCATGTAGGTGACGTGGTCCGATTATCTTTCCACTTGGAAGGATGCCGTCCGTCAGATTCTCATGCCTCTGGTACCCGTGCACTAACAGGATAAATAAATGTACGAATCCTATCTCGTCGATGATCTTAAGTTTTTAGATGGAATGAGAATCTGCAGTGGAGTGCGCATTAATAATATAGATTTGTAAGGATATATAGTGCTTAAATGTTTTTGATGGAAGGACAGCAGTCAGTCGTACCATAACAAATCACATTTAGATTATTATTCGCTAGATTCGATACTTACATTGACCGGTCACTAATTCTACTGGACGTGGCCCACGTACCACACAACACCAATGCCACCTTAATAGTTGAATGCAGAGGAGGAAACATGAAAAGTGTTGAACATTAAATACAGGAGCGACGCATTTCTTATCTATCATAAAAACGACCACCGTCACGACGAATCTACGGGTTAAAAAAATCTTTGTTAGTTTCTTTTGGATAGCTTGCCGATAACTTGAACTTTGCCATTCGTATATAGTAAGTAATCTACGACTAGCATCCTTAGAGTCTCTTTGATTTGAGAGAGAGATAAAAAAAGTGGAACAAGAATGATTATGTGAGTAAACTAAGTCAAACTGCGACTCATTTTTGTTTGGGAATTAATATTTAGATATTCCATCAATTTTAATCCGAAGTCCATATTATCCGGCAAGAAAACGTTTTCCGACACGAGACACCAAAGAGAGGCCGATAAGGACAGGAGTCGATTAACTTGAGATGGATAGACTCCGCTGATGACAGCAGATGATGTAGAGTCGAAACATGTGGCAGTAAAACTATGGCTGATGGTGGGAGGGAGTGGGAGGAAGGCCAAGAAGAAAAAGAAAAGAGAGGAGATCAGATTGGAGCTGATGTTGTCAGTCATAAAAAGTAAATACAACAAGAATGTGGACACAGTTTCTTCCTTGAGCATACGATTCATTCTTTCCGCACGCCTCGTGCAACACCTAAACACAGCTTACAAACATCTAGCAAGAAAAGATGCCTGGGACACCCAAGGGAATATGAAATAAGGCTCGGTTGTCGTTAAGATCAAGTAAAACTGGATAAGCAACCATGAAAATAGAGAGAAAACAAGGGAAAAGAACCAGCAATTAGTGGCTCCCCTCAGGTAGAAAATCCTTCACTTCAAATCTCATTTACTCAGAATAGCATGCTAGTTCAACCAGATCAGTTTATTATGATATTTAATCATTCTCTACATAGCATCCAAAGGATGATCGGTCATCCTAGAATTTCAACTTGATGAACAGGGGACAAAGGTATCGACGCAACATGCATACACAACAGGGTCAAGTTGTGGAACGACTGAATTCTGAAACCAAGAGCGTGGAAGAACGACACGACAAAAAGTGTACATGCGCAGCACACCACATTAATTAACTCAGCTATGCGTAGCCTCTTCCTCCGTCCTCCGTAATCCCACCCTCCTCCTCATCATCCAAATCTTTCGTGCAATAGTGCTGAAACCGATCTGCGACCCCTTGTGGGATCGACATTAGCACAGTGAAAGCCTGTAAATCGCCGATAACTGGCAGGAACAGACAATAGATCTCGCTCGCCAGAGGACCCATGTGAAGTGGCCTTCCTTCCCCGAAATCCAAGTCCTCCAACCCCAGCTTCGTCCATGGAGAGATGACCAAGCTTGATGACAGTTCCGGTTTCACCTTCCTCACCTCCAGTAGATCAATCATGGACCTCACGTAGTCGTCGTTCAAGCATTCCTTCGCCTCCTGCACCAATTTGACGCAATAATGTGGGTTCGACGCAATCAACTGCTCCACAGAGGTCTCCGCGCATGCTAGAACGAAGCCGTTGCCATAGTAGCCGCTGGGGAGCTCCGGCTTTAACCTCTGGCGCATGTTCATGGAAAAGAGGAGCTTGATGTGGAGGGAGGATGGAGGGTCCAATGACTTGATCCAGGCACGCCATACATGCGAAGCCAGGACTTCGAAGGAGGTGCATTTGAGCGAGGGAACACATTGCTGCTTGAGATGAAGGATGTGGGAGGTGGTGAAGGTCAGGGAAACAGGGACCAACGGCTGCGACAGAAGGATCTGCGTGATGTAGTCGCTGTCAGGACCAACCCGGGTTAGAGGACGGTTGAACTCGGGGTGGGAGAATCCAATCTGGGGTGGATCTCGAGGCTTCAAAATGTGGCGGCCGTGAAAGGGATTCGTGGGAAGGTTGGCATTAGGCTTGGACGTGATGAGAGCCCATGCATGGAGGAACTGTGCTGTCCCGATACCGTCGCAAAGGCAGTGGTTTATTGCAGTGCAGAGGATCATACCGCCACAGCTAAGATGAGTCATCTGACCACATCCACAGATAAACCAGTCAATGATATAGATATAGTAGCTGCTACGCCCTCCTGTCTCGCACGACAGCTAAAACGTTAATTAAATACTGCGCTTTTGAAACCAAAATCCACGAGCCAACAAATTAAGAACGCTGCGCTTTGAGAAAGGAACATGCAACGATCGAGTCGTAAGAGGCAAATTTCTGTCTCAGTTCTACGGAAAGCAACCGAAAACATTGCGGAAGGGGAAGACTAGAAGATAATTAGCACAGGAGAGGTGGATTCTCGATTTCTTGTTCTTGACGAAGGCAACAGGATCCTTTGGTAAATCGATCTCTCTCTCTCTCTCTCTCTCTCTCTCTCTCTCTCTCTCTCTCTCTCTCTCTCTCTATATATATATATATATATATATATATATATATATATATATATATATATATATATAAACATTTATTCGTGAGCTTGAAACAAAAGGAAAGGACAAATAATTGTGGTAAGAAAGAACCAGAGCATGATACTTGATGTAGCTGGTCGGAGGGGAGAAGATGTCATGGCAGAGCATAAACAGGGCCCAAAAGAGTGGGAAGGGAAGTCTAAGAGACAGGAATATGGCGGTCTCTGAAAAAGGAACTTGGTACAAGGTTCCATAACCCAATCCAACGCGAATCCTTGGCCACTTTAAGAGAGCATATTGACGATCGGGGCAGCAGTTGAGACAAACAGCCGACAATATAGAGAAAATAGAAGCGGAATAAAGAGAAAAGAGAAGCGCAGGTACACCACTTTTGCCCATAATAATCTACTTTGGACAGAAAATTAAGATATGTTAATTTGTTAGATTGCCATTACTCTTCGACCTCCACCTGCAACTACGGTCTCACGTCTCCTTAGAGGATCATCCACCCACTGCAAGGGTACACGACCGCTGCTGACGGCCAAGTCTCTGTTTCAACAACTCTTTTAACTCATATCCGATCCACGGGGAATGGAAAAAGTTCCGCTAAGTACCTATTGACCCTTAATTTCTACTTGTGACGAAACCTCCTGGCCGTGATTGTGTACATGGGACACGCAATATCATATTTGAACTGATCAGTCCCATGGATTTTGTGTGTTTAACCATGGTCAGCTCTCACACCAGAAACCTAACCGAGAAAAAGATGTAAAAGAGCAAGCGACCCAAAAGAAGAGCAAAATAAATCCAAAAACCAAACCAAACAAGACTTGAAAACCTAAGAATTCACCTCCGGTGAAGCAAAAGGAAAAGAAGAGAAGTGGTCGGGGCACGCCGGAGCACTCACCTGAACGATAAGTGGAGGAACAGCCACGAAGCCCTGTGCTTCGACTTTATACAAGAGCTTCCTCCAGGACCTGTTGGGCTTTCTAGACCCTTCCAGAAACTTCTCCACTGTGAGATCCACATAGCCCTCCGCCAGAAGTGCCCCCTCCCCGTTGCAGTCCAGTTCCAGCTTCTCCCCATCCTCCGCGCTGGTCCTCAACCTCCCTGCGAGAGGGTAGTAATCCACGAGAACCTTTGAGAGAGAGGTTCTCAGGGACTCCGACCCCACTGCTTTCTTGTATACATAGAGGTACTTAATGGAGAACCTCAGGAACTTCTGGTCGTCGAGGTTGGAGAGGTAGAGGGTGTGCCTCGGCGTGCTGCTGCTTGGACACACCAAGCTGGGCTCTTTTGGGCAGTAGCAATCTGGGATTTCTATGGACTTGGTCATGGCTTGCACTTCCGTGACGCTACAAGCCTCCCCGACGAGGATGATAGCAGCGCATAGAGCTAGAGGTATCGGAAATAGCAGGGAGTAGAGAGGCAAGGGACATTCCAAAGGGACCGGTGGGAAATAGGAACGAGAAGCGGACGGCATTTGTAGGTGAAAAAGGGTTTAAGAAGGAAGGAAGGAAGGAAGGGAGAGAAAGCTAAGTGGGCCATATCAGCACTGAACAGTGTCGGAGAGAGATGCACCGGTGGATTGGGAATAAGAAAGAAAAAGTCGGTCAGCACACGCAGTTTTTATACCAGAGTGAAGTTTGAGTGCGGCATGATCAGTGGATTGGAGCGGCTGGACGACAAAGCGGCATGGAACTCCACCGCTTAAGCTGGCCGGGCCCCACCATGATGGCAAATCAGGGCCAGATTTGATCGATTTTAGCTGAAGAACATCACAAAGTCAGGACATGCTTACTTGTTGATAAAATAAAAAAATAAAAAATGATTATAACAACTCCCTCTCGAATGTAAGGGGTCCGGACTCCGGAATGAGAAATCAGCAGCCGGAGGAGGTGGATAGTGCCCGTGAATCAACGGCCCCTTTCACCAACTTAGTGGCGTAATGGATTAGATAGGATGGTCCCTCTTCTCGAGTTGGCAGGAGATATTGTGACACGGATGATAGACGCTTCATGTGATCGTCAGAATCTCAGCGCCGATGGAGACTGGTCCTATAGATTGCGCTCGCACTGTCACCATGTATGCTCCCTGAGAACTGCGTCCTTTCTCGGTTCATGTGTTCGTTGCCCCCCCGTGTCCATGCTTGCTTACTAGGAGGACATGCAGAGTGGCGCAGGCTATGCCCAAGCGAATAGAAGAGACGCGGCGGAATAAGTTGGTCATTCCAGAATGCTTTCTGTAACATTGATGGCCCATTAATATGTGAGGGAAGTCACAAAAATCACTTTGCACGTATGGTTCTACACTGCAGAAAGAGATAAGTGGGGCGGGATAGGACGAACGGGGTGACCAGTTTCAGAAAGAAAGAAAAGCAAAAGGAGAAAAGCATCCTTTGAGAAACGTGCTCGACGAGTCATCCAACTTTTGGCTCGGCGGGCGTCACCGGGCACTGTGATGCAATGCTGATGGATTACCGTCCCAGGTCCCAGCATCGATCCATCATCTCACCCATCTCTGCCGATGCCATGCATGCGTTGTATTCGGCGTCGCTGCTCGACCGACACCACCGATGGCACCATTAGCAGTGAGTCGATGTGATGCTCGAGCCACGCGGCATGCAGCGTCAACGATGATGTGATGCCACCGTTTCCCTGGAGAAGATGAATAAGAAAAACAAATCTAATAAACCTTTGGCAAGCGCCGCCTTGTTCATTTGGCATGTAATTAATTATAATCCAGATCGATTCGGATTTAATACAACATCATCAATCGTCCCATCGTTGCAGACACACCACAAAGTAACAAGGCTTTTCGACTCGTTAGGCAAAAGAAAGAGAAGGATGGGTGGTTCACACGATCATTCTCTACCGAGCAGTAGCTCCTGCTCCGGTTTGATGCTTCAAAACTATTAAATCCGACACTTCCCATCAGCCCACGCTAGGATGATGGTACAAATCTTTTCTTCCTACGAGCAGGCAGCGCTCGTATATATTGTCGTCATTATCCAGCATGCGTCCCGTCCGAGTGCATCGTTCGTTTTCTCTTCCATCCTTCCTGGTGGGAACGCCCGCCTAGCCACAATCCCATAGATTTCATTTTATATGGCTGTCTTGGCAATAGATCCGCCACCCTAGCATGTCGCGTTCTCGGACTTCCATCCAGATGAAGTTGACTACAACAAGGATGAATTGTTATGGCGGCCGTTCCAAACTCCTTTTTTTTTTATATATATATCAAGATGTTGATGTGTTGGAAGATATATATATTTACACACGTTCAAAGCACCTCACGACTCCCTTTCAACTGAATATATAGACCTAGCTCTTGACTTGTCTATAATCGAGATGTCAAATCGGTCACGGAATCAAATGTTGGAATCATTCACGACATCGGTACATGTACGTCTTGACTCGTGGCAATTAATGTGCCGACACAGAAATAAGTTGGAAGTAGGGTAATTAGTGTGCCTGCTAGTCGGCGCTGTCTATACATATACGTACGTGAAAGCCATCCAGGCTGTTTTTATTTTTTTTTCTTAAGGTTCGGACGGTGGCGCTGAAACCACAATATTGCGCTGGTACTTCTGCTGTGTTATAAGTATAAAAATTATTATCGTATTTTTATTATATAAATTTTTTTAATATTAGATATTAAAATTAAATAATAATAAATTAAGTTTAACATTTATATCTTTCAATACAAATTAGAAAGTCTTTATCTGATCTACAGACATTTAGTTATTAGATATGAAAATTACATATCTATGAAGAGAATTAGACTCATCTTATCTTCGGTTTCTATCTTTCACAAAGCCAACGATAAATTAAAAATAAAATAAATATATATATGAAAGATGATATATAATCTCTCAATAATTTTACAGAAGATAGAAAAAAGATCTATAAACTCTTAATAACAAAATGTCACGTCATATATCCATGCTGAGTTCTCAAGAGATCATATCTATTTAAAGATAAGAGCAGAAGATCTAGAATAAATAAATTAAATAAAAAATTATTTAAAAATAATTTTATTTTATTAGATTTTGAAACTTTAAAAAATTATTTTACACACGCATATGAATTTTATAAAATAAACCAATAAATCTAATAAACATAATAATACCATATTAAGTATCATTATCAATGTAAGTCATAGTAATTATATGTCATCGACAATATTATTAGTCTTTTCTAATATAATAAAAAATGACCTCTGTAATTTATCTTATTAAGATAATTCTATTATCATATTCAATCATAAATATGTACATACATAAAAGTGAATATGATAATAGTAATAAATAACTTAAATTCTATAAACAAGAATGTAAATTATAATGTCTACTTAAATATACATCATTATTATACCTTTTATGCATTGCTCACAGACCTAATCATAAAAATATTTTTTTTCAAACATTTTAGACTATAAGTCTTAAGTCAATGGATTAATAATCAATACAGTATAACTCAAGTTCTTAATTGATATTAATTATTTCTATATTCTTTTTATAACTATTAAGTACTTTATATCATAATACATATAACTGCCACAGTATTTATTATTCTTAGAGAAAAAAAATTACTATCATATGTCACCAGGTATCTTCAGTGATTTGATAATTAAGTTTGACTATACAAATCCCTAAGATAAAATTTTATAGTCATAAAGCTTGATTAGTAACCTCAAAGTATACCATGAAATTAGCTTCTATTATTAATAATATAATTTATATCATATTATTATTGTAAATTATCCCTCCATCTAATATAGATATAAATGGTAAAATGGACTTTCTATTATCAAAATAATTTACATAATTAACATCTAAAAATACCATCATTTAAAGCTAATCTAATTTGATATATATAAGCATATAATCATTCGTTCTTTTCAAATATCTTATTATTATTTTTTAAATATTTTATTCCTAGGTAACTCTAATATCTATCAGAGTGTTCTAATTGTAAAACTAATATATGATATGGTTTAGGCTTGAACATATAATAGATTTCTAATTGCACATACATAAGGAATATTTTTTATTTATTTTTTAGATCATTTAAAAAAACACTTGCTGCACTAAAATTTTTTACTTTTGTTATTTTATAGATAAAGTTGTGTACTAAATTTTTTCAAGACTCAGTCAATCTTTTTTTAAAATATAATATTAATAATCCTTAAAATATATCCCTGAATATCTTAATACTAATAACATATTTCATTCATATCAACTATCTTAAAATTCTTAGTGAGAAATTTTTTGATTTGATATAATAAACCAAGATTACTATTGGTAAGTAAACTATTAATTATATATAGATCAATATAATAAAGTAGCTTCCATTTACATTCAAATATAATTATTGATCAATAGTATTTTCCTTAAATATAAAAAAATAATGATATAAAACTTTATATACCATTATCTATAGTCTTGTTTAAGGTCGTAAATAGGTTATCTAAATTTATATACTAAATTTTATATTTCTATCATTTTTTTGTGAATCATTTATATTAATCCATATAAATCTATATCTGTTGGGAAAAATCTGTAAATGCGGAATAATACTTTTCCCTCTTTGTGTATCAAAATGGGCTCCTCATCAAAAATACCAACTTGATATTAAAAGCAAGTATTAATCAGAACAATATTATCAACAGAATAACTGATCAATCACAAGTGAGATCGAATTTTAACGTAGAAAACCCAATGCGGGAAAAACCACGGGACCGTAGTCCACTTCAAACTTCCACTATCACCAATAAAGATAACAGGTTTACAATATGTCTTCTCTCAAATGAGGATCACAGTAACATCAAGATCAGATATCTTGGCAACAATAGTGCATCATTGTCATATAGATGGATCTCATCTAAGAAAAGTTTTAGATCTCACCAAGTAAACATAGCAGGAAAGCACCTTAGAGAGGATAAATCATAGATCAGTACCGTTAGGATTGTAGAGTTTACTGCAAAGATTCGCCACGTCAAATCAGAGCCAAAACCGACGAAGTTTGGTCACCGATCGTCAAGCATAAAAACTCAGATCCTAGTTTTCTTCTTTCTTTTCTCTCTCTTCCCTTTCTCTCACTTTGTGCGACGTCGCACGCCGCCTGCTCTCGCTATTTTTTCTCGGCCAGACTGCACCAATAGAAACCATTGGTTTCTATTTAATTAATTGATTTGGGCTCGGGCCTAATTATCTGGTCCAAGCCCACATATGGGCTGGACCCAATAATTCTCCCCCTCTAGCTCATATGGTGGGCTGTACTAAGCCCGCTCTTCGCCTACAAGCTTCAAGCTTCCCCTTAGGCAACTTTACCAAGTTATAAGTGTAGTTCTCAAGCAAGGATCTCATCTCTTCTTGCATGGCTTTAACCCACTTATTCTTGTGCTTATGTAGAATAGCTTCTTGATAAGTTTCTGGCTCTTCCCCATCAGTAAGCATAACATACTCATGTGGAGGATATCTTGTAGATGGTTATCGCTCTCTTGTGGATCTTCTCAATGGAATCTCAACTGGTGGTGGAGGTGCTTGCTTAGTTGGTTCAACTTCATCAACTGTAGGAGTATCATCACTAACATTCTCACCACATTCTTCTTCTTCATCTCCCCCATGATCATCATGAACTACATGTGGAGGAACTAGACCCAAACTCCAAGGAATATAAACAGAGGTTTCTGGCTTCTCAACATTGTCGCCATTATCAAACAATTGGTCTTCAAGAAACACAACATCCCTGCTTTTAACAATCTTCTTGTTCACTGGATCCCATAATCTGTACCAAAACTCTTCATGACTATATCCCAAGAAAATACATGCCTTTACCTTATTATCAAGCTTGGATCTCTCATCTTTGGGAATATGTACAAATGCTTTACATCCAAAGACTCTCAAATAATCATAAGATATATCTTTCCCATTCCGTACTCTCTCTGGAATATCACCTTGCAGAGGAACTGATGGAGAAAGATTTATCAGGTCAACTGTAGTTCTCATAGTCTCCCCCCAAAATGACTTAGGTAACTTGGCATGAGAAAGCATACAACTAATCCTTTCTTTAATGGTTCTGTTCATCCTTTCTGTCACACCGTTTTGCTGAGGAGTTTTTGGAACTGTTTTCTCAAGCCTGATACCATGAAACCTGCAATAATTCTCAAAAGGACCCTCAGATTAGCCATCATTATCCGCTTTCGAACACTCTTGACTTTACGCGTTTCTCTTTCAACACTGACATGAAATTCTTTGAAGACATCGAGTACTTGGTCTTTAGATTTCAAAGCAAAAGCCCAAACTTTTCTAGAATGATCATCAATAAAAGTAACAAAATAAAGAGCACCTCAAAGAGTTCTAGTTTGCATAGTACAGACATTAGTATGAACTAAATCAATAATATTTGATTTTCTAGATGTCGGATAAGTATGAAATGTAACTCTATGTATTTTTCCAACTAAGCAATGATCATAAGATTTAAGAGATCTACCTTGCAACTCTGGTAAGAACTGCTTTCTAGCAAGAGTTTGAAGTCCCTTCTCGCTGATATGACCAAACCTCTTATGCCAAAGATATATACTTTCACCCTTTTGAATTGCATTAATCTCTCCTTTATGTAGCTTAGCTTCCATAATATAAAAAGAGTTCAACTTCTTTCCTCTCGCTACAACTAGAGAACCTTTAGTGAGCTTCCATTTGCTTTCACAAAAGTAATGTGTAAATCCCTCATCATCAAGTCTGCCTGTAGATATCAAATTCAAACGAATATATGAAACATGTCTGACATCTCTGAGTATTAATTTGCTCCCAGTACTGGTCTCTAATCAAATATCTCCAATACCCACAATCTTGGATGTACCATTGTTTCCCATTCTAACATTGCCAAAATCACCAGCAGTGTAGGATCTGAATAAATCATCATGAGAAGTAACATGGAATGAAGCACCAGAGTCAATTACCCAGTTGCTGTCATGAGCTGCAAGACTAACACATCCATCAGCACTAACAGTAATGATATCACTTTCAGCAGAAGAATCGTATTGGTCTCTTTCTCATTTTTCTTCCTTTCATTCTGTTCTCGCTTCCAAAACCTACACTCTTTCTTCATATGACCTGGCCTGTTGCAGTGGAAACACCTGATATCTCTTCTAGACTTGGATCTTCCTCTGTAACCATGTGGATTTCTACTGTGACTTCTTCCACGTCTTTCCTGCTTTTCAGTAACAAGTGCACCAGAAGAAGATTCTCCCTGTTCTTTCCTTCTGGCATCTTCATTCAGTAAACTATCTTTAACCATATCTATAGTTAGAGTCCCCTCTGGCGTGGAGTTACAAATTGTCACCACATACGTTTCCCAACTTTCTGGTAAAGAGCTGAGAAGTAGCAATCCCTGCATTTCATGATCAATATTCATTTTCATAGCAACCAACTTGTTTGCAAGACTCTGAAATAGGCTTATGTGCTCAACAATGCTATCACCATCTTTATACTTCAAATTAACAAGCCTTCTAAGGAGAGAAATTCTATTTCCCACTGTCTTTTTCGCAAACAGATTTTCTAGCCTTTGCCAAACAATATCAGCTCTGGTTTCATCAAAAATATGCTCATGCAGATTTATATCCATCCATCTTCTAATATAAGCAATAGCTTTCCTGTGTTGAACTTCTCATTCTTCCTCATCCATAGTAGAGGGTTTTTCTTTAAATTTAATGGGCTTATACAAATCTTTGCAATAGAGCAAGTCTTCAATCATACGCCTCCAAGTGAAATAATTTGATGAGTTCAATTTAATTATACTATCTGATTCTTCCATTTCAATCATACAAGAAAACACTAGTAGCAAATAACAACCTGCTGCTCTGATACCACTTGTTGGAAAAAACCTGTAAATGCGGAATAATACTTTTCCCTCTTTGTGTATCAAAATGGGTTCCTCATCAAAAATATCAACTTGATATTAAAAGCAAGTATTAATCAGAACAATATTATCAACAGAATAAATGATCAATCACAGGTGAGACTGAATTTTTAACGTAGAAAACCCAATGCGGGAAAAACCACGGGACCATAGTCCACTTCAAACTTCCACTATCATCAATAATGATAACAGGTTTACAATATGTCTTCTCTCAAATAACAAGAGGATCACAGTAACATCAAGATCAGATATCTTAGCTCAACAATAATGCATCATTGTCATATAGATGAATCTCATCTAAGAAAAGTTTTAAATCTCACCAAGTAAACATAGCAGGAAAGCATCTTATAGAAGATAAATCGTAGATCAGTACCATTAGGATTGTAGAGTTTACTGCAAGGATTCTCCACGTCAAATCTGGGCTAAAACCGACGAAGTTTGGTCACCGATCGTCAAGCAAAAAACTCAGATCTTAGTTTTCTTTTTTTTTCTTTTCTCTCTCTTCCCTTTCTCTCCCTGTGCCGCACGTCGCACGCGGCTGCTCTCTGCTGTTTTTTTCTTAATTGCACTAAACCCTTGATTTCTATTTAATTAATTGATTTGGGCTCGGGCCCAATTATCTGGTCCAAGCCCAAATATGGGCTGGACCGAACAATATCTTCATTCAAAAAGATTTTTTTTCACATCCATATGATGTAACTCAAAATCATAATGAGCCACTAATGTCATGACAATTATTAACGAGTTCATCTAAAAACTAGAGGAGATATCTCATTATAGTTGATGCATTTTTTATGAGTAAAATCATTGATTACAAGTCTAGCTATTATATCGTTCGATATTGTCCTCTTAGTTACATTTTATCTTAAAGACTCATGTGTAGTTAAATCTATTATAATTATTTGATAATTCAATGAGTTCTCATATACTATTCTAGTCTTTTATTAATTTTAACTATTTTTTTATTATATCATATAATTTTTCAGAATTGTTATTTTTTATAACTTGTAGAAACAATGAGAATCCTTTTGATTTCTATATAATAATCTAATTTTTGTAATATATCACATAGTAAAAAATGATAAATCTTCTTTCCCTTTGAGATATTCTCAAGACTATTGATTATGATTTATTTTAAAAGTTCATCAATAATAATATCAATATTATATAGAAGTTTATTAATATTATTTTATTATTCATCTTTCTTAAATCGTTTAATGATTTGAGAACAACAACTTAAGATTCACATTAATTTTGTACAAGTCACCATATAAAATTTAAAATTTTATCTTTATTAAATCATAAATATATCGAGTTTATAATCACCAAAGGGAAACAATACACTAACAATTATAGGAAAAAAACTCAAATTTTTAGAATTATAGAAAAAATTAGCATTCATCACTAAGATTTATCAAATAAATAATAGTATCAATTACTATCATTTTCACTTTAAGATGATTCTTTATAATAATAAATATTTAATGCTCTTTTGATTCTCATATTAAAATAAATCTTTATTACTAGTAACATATATTGAAGTGTTAGAATCAATCTATCAAATATTAGAAAATGACTTTTGTGATGTTTGATTCAAAATATATAAATGTGACTTATATCTTTCTTTTTTGAACCAAAACTTTATAGTTTCTCTTACATAACCTGAAGTAGCACTTTACTTAAAGATTTTTTGTTTATATATCATTTAAAAATTTTAATGATTTAAAAATTTTAATGATTTATGCTTTAAACTTTTTTATTATTCTCTGCTTCTTAAGTAGTACCAAAAATATAATTAGTCTTATAACTTTGATCTTAATTCTTCCTAAATACATATACTAGTCAATTGATTTAAGTTTTACTTATTTTAAAATTTAATATATTAAATTTTAAATAAGTCAAACTGAGAAGAAATAGATAATTCGACTTCATTAATGCTCAATATTTTTAAACTTATAGTTTTGTCAGTCACATTGAGGATATATCTTAGATTCCTCAAATATCATCACATTAAATTTTAATCGTTTTTATTAAAATGTCAACTAATGACTTGACAATAAATTTAAATTAATTTTGAATTATTCTAGTGCGATAATTATAGACTGTAACGAAGTTTAAATATTATTAATAATTTTTATAAAATTGAGTCTTTTAGACCCTTCTCGATCATTTATATTAACTATTTATTCCATACAATTTTTAGTAGCTATATCTACGATCCTTTCAACTAGTCTAATCATGCTCTAATATACTTAATGTAAAATTTTGTATAATCAAGCTATCTATAATAATTTAATCAAAAAATAAAATAATATTTACAAGAATAAAATGATAGAACCATTATAATAATATAATATAATATTAATACTTTAATTTTTAATAAATGCTAAACTATTAATATTATTTATATTTTACCTTTAGGTAGAATATTGATATATCTATTATTTACTCAAAATTATTTATGGAAGACTGATATCATTCATATGAAATAGTATTGCTATCTTTGATAATACAATCATAAACTGCAAAGATATACAAAATAATATCATCATACCATATTACATAATTATTCGAATTAGATTTTTCTTTAGAATTATCTAAATCTCATAATATATATGTCATTATAAATATTTTTTAAATATCATTTATGACTAATTCTTTAATATAATTTTATAAGTTATTAGTATAAGCCACTTTGGTAGCACTAATATAATAAAATATAATATAATTTAAAATATTATATAAATAATGTAATATTTATTATAATTTATATCTCATAAGTCTATCATCTTAAGTTACTTTAGCAACTATCAATGTGATAAAACTTAGGGATATGAGTTACAAATAATATTCATTAAATTATTTTTCAGTATAATTTAGGTCAAAATAGCTCAATAATAATAATTATAATAATTATTAATCATTAATTAGCATAAATAAAAACTCATATAATAACTACAACTATGATAAAACATAAATTATTTTTTAATAAAAAATATTATTTAATAATTTCAAATATATACATATAAATAATCAAATAAATAAAGTAATAATTAATGTAATAATCAAGTCCTAAATTCGATAAGAATGTGATTCATTGAACTTAAATTCAATCAAGTAGTCAAAATACAATAATGATTAAGTCTAATCAAAATATTTGATCAAATTTATCAATTTTATAATTAATAACATAAGCTATAAATTTTTAATTTTAAAAAAGATTATAATTTTTCTTGGGATATATAATGGAAATATCTGATTTCTGAAGCACATAACTATCAAAGATAAATTAAAGGACACCGATTATAATTTTTTTGATTTTTTAGCTATAAAAAGATCCTTTCAAAAAATTAATTCTTTTACGGTTGTCGCCGTTGTACCCACTCTTAGGAGTCTCTCCGGTGGTGCATTAGTTGTCCGCATACACATCACCCATGATGGCATAATTATTCTTAAGTAATTGATCGACGAGCTCACCATTGCCACAACGTGTTGTCGCCCCCCCCGCACGGCTATACATTGACTGGCAACCATACTATCACTATTCTATGCCGAGTCGTTGTGCTCATGCATGATTATGCACATGTCACCAAGCGACCTCACGATCGCCATAGTGCATGGTTGTGCCCATGCTTTAGTTTGTATAATTGTTGGCCATCATTAGTTAATACTAATTATGGCTAACAAATGTCGTAGTGGCATTGTTATAGTCGTCATAGGAAGCTTCACTGTTATTGCCATCGTACCTACCTATAACCAAAGCAAATCAATTGTCGTAAGGCTACTGAAAAAAAACAGTCATGCTTGTGGTTATCGTTGGCTGTCACACCCTGTAATGCTTTCGCTTTGTATACAGTTATTATCCGTTACTAGATTGACAATCACCATAGGTCATCACTCTCAATAATATTATTGTCGACAGCAAGCTATCGGTAATGGTCTGTCAATCAAACATGAGGAAAATCGTATCGCCCACAAACTAGCAATAAGATGAACGAGATAAGAAAGCATAGCGATATAATAAGTAGATCAGTTATGCTTTGTAAATTAAAATTAAATAATATTTTTTCATAAATGAATTGTACTAATAAATAGATCTGAAATATGTTTATAACTTAAATTATTTAGTTTCAAAACATGACTCTGATATTAATTGTACGCATAAAAACCATAATTATACTTTTGTTATATAAAAATTTTTAATATCAAAAATTAAAATCAAATAACAATTGATCAAATATATGATATGTACCCTTCAGTGCTACTTATCTGATTTGCAGTTACACTATTATTAAATCCAAAAATTATAATAATACTGATTTTCAATAAGAATTAGACTTATCTTCTTTTCTCTCTCTATCTTTCATAGGATCGCTTTTAATACTGGATTAGTGATAATGAAAGATAAAAAAATATATGTAATCTTTTAATCATTTCACATTACTAATGAGAGATAAGAGAAAATATATAATCTCTTAATAAAGTCAACTCATATATCCATACCGAGTCTTTAAGAGGTATTGTTTATTTATAAACGAGAGCAAAGATCTATGATAAATACTCAGAAAAGTCACTAGTATGAAGATAATCTCATAAAAAAATCTTATTAAAAATCATAATCAGAATCAATCATATTTATAATATATAAACTATATAACATAATGTAACATGTGTGTTGATAAGCGTTACTATAAATCCCCTCGTCTCTAACTAATTAGGTGGCCGGCCAGCTTCCATTGTCAAACCACCGAACATAACTAAAAGGCAGAGTAAAAAATCTGAGCGTCCCATTTTATCCGTATCTCGAATGGTAATTGCTCTGGTGCTAAAGGTCACATCTAAAAGAAATTTCGACTTCACGATCGGTTTCAGGCTATGACTCGAGAGCCGTATCTTCAGTCCAGTCAACAAAGTTTGGGGGAATTTTTGACTTTCAATCGTCGGGTGGGAACAGCATAAGTTGCTAAAGAGCTGATCAAAGTCATCCCCGAGCAACGCACCCCGCCATGATTCCAGATGGGCCTATGTTGTAGCTTCCTCGAGTTACTACTGTATTCGTTGACTCGCAACATGGAAGAATCACATTCCAGTCCAAAACACAATGCTTGCGGCCGCCTTGTACGACAGGCGCTTAGCACCTCAGTGGAGATCATAAACCTCTGGTGGTGGCTTATTGATGCCCCTCACCTGTCTAATAGTAGGAGGTATCTAGGTGAGTTGAAAAAGAAGAAAACAAAAGAAGCCATGTCGTCTCTTTCATTGTGAGCCAAAGCTCCAGGGTTAGCTGGTCGAAATTGGTGACGGGTCACGAGTTAAGAGTAGCAATCGTGAAATGCTGTGGATGTGGATATATGGCCAGGCTTCTTTAGTTAGAAGGGCACAAGGTGGGACAGTTCTCTCACCAAAAGGGAGGGGAGATGCATGGATTCTCGTCATGCTGTTCCTCTCTGGAAGATTTCCAGAGGTGGTGAGGGAGCCCACAAAAGAGGAACTCCCATCATGCACTCACTGTGGACTTGATCGGGGCCGGCGGTTCCATTGCCTGTTGGCCCATGCACGCATCTGTTTCCAAAAAGACTCGTTCCAGTCCATGCATGGGCACCGATGGAGTTGGATTTGCCGCTTCTCATACAAATAAAACACATCCACCAAATCAACATCAAAGTTAGAACAGGAGAAAGCCATAAAGACGGGAAAACTTGAATACTTCCACGATGCCATATTCCCTCTTTCTACCGTCAAGTGAAACGAGCCATGCCAACCGACAAAACCTCGTTCCCGCTTTCTGTCCGTATAAAAATGTGTGTGAAATGCATAGAACTCGTGATGTTCTAGTCTTGAATGACCTCTGTTCCTGGAACGGATGGGGCCAATCCTCCCGTGCAATCATCGTTCGTTCTGCTTTGTCCGGATTCCAATTAAGAGATTTACTTGGGACACAAACATCGCTCGAAAATTTACTTGGAAACGTACGAAACGTACGTATAAACAGCAGTTTGGTCGGCATGGAGATGGGGAAAGCAGAGCAGCCGATCATGTGATGGGAGGGGCGGCACCGCCCCACGCCTCCTCGCCTTGGTGTCTCGTGGGGAGGCAGGGAAGGAGCGTGAGTTGGTGTCGTCGCACGCGAGCACCAAATTAACTCTTGCGCCGCCTTCCTCCCATCGGTACGCTGTCCACACAATCGCACCGCGTGCTCGGTGGGATCTTTCCTTTTGCATGTTCCTTAGGCATGCACATAATGGTGATGGTGAAGCTTGCGTCTGACAAAATACCTATGGCTGAAATCTTTGATGATGGAATCTGGGAGAAAGTTCTTTTGCTTCCGCCTCCGAATCAATGGCACCGAGACCCGAAGGTTAAGGTGCCGAAGTCATCGCATATCTCAGGCAAAGAGAATCTCATCTGCAGGACCTCAAGAACAACGTCAAATAGATGATCAGATTTGATGACGGTAGGGGCCGGGTACGTGACCTCTCTAATGGCCTAGGGATTGGGCATGCATCCGGTTGCAGTCGCAAGTCCATCGACCGTGCGACATCGCCAACAAACTTGTTCAACGAGTTATCTTCTCAGGACGAATTTGTAGTTTGAGATGATGAGCCGATCGATTTGGACGGCATATAATTAACGACGCATTTTCTTCATTTTCCTTTCGTCTTTTTTCCTCCCATTCCGAATGGAGTCGCGTCTCCTAATTAAACTTCACTTTCTTAATATATATATATATATATATATATATATATATATATATATATATATATATATAGAGAGAGAGAGAGAGAGAGAGAGAGAGAGAGAGAGAGAGAGAGAGAGAGAGAGAGAGAGAGAGATCTTAATATAAAATTGCAGTGAATGTCGGCGCTTCACCTCACCTGAGCGGAAGAATATATAGTTGCTCATTGTTTATTTTCTCGTCTAGATCGTGATCTTAAACCAAATCAGCACCTTATTTTGCATTAATCCTAGTGCAATTAGATGATGTTACCTTTGCGTAGCTGCGCGCACCACCTTTAATTAGATCAACACCGAGTTATGCGGAAGGGGAGCATAGAAAACTAACACAGCATCACAAAATGTTCAAACGTATCATCTACACAATTCATAAGCAATTACGTCAACATCCGAAACATACGGACGTACGGAATTAAGCTTGTCATCACCCTCAAAGCAAAAGACAGCTTCAACACATGAATTTGTCTATTTTGAAAGAGATTTTACTTGCCCCCACCTCTTCAAACGACAGAAAGCGGTATATCAGAAGCAAAGGTGAATGGCTTGTGTACTGATCATCAAGACTTGCTCTCCTGATCGGTGGGATAGTCGAGGAGGAAGTTATCTGTGTTGGCTCAACGCTGCAACGGAGTCGACGATTCCACCATCTAAGCTGTGGAATGGTTCCTGAGATGAGGCTTTCGAGTGCCACTGGAGACACGTCCGACCTCTCTGATCTCTCTCTGTATAGCTTCTGCTTGTTTTCCTGGTTAGAGTTGGCCAATTGGTTCCTCGGAAACTGCGATAAAAGAGAAGTGGCAAAACTTATCAACCATACGTTCGATATATGAGAAGTGAATGAATACATATCATGTGGTCAGTAGGGAGAGCAACGCCATGGCTCTAAAGCTGCATCCGTAGCTACCCCAGCTGGTGAATGCACCTTTTGCCCATGCTTTCCTGCAAGAAATGTCGGTACTTGCGATCGGCATGTAAGGCAGTAGGTCACATGAACGCTTCTCGTTATTGTCGTTGTTTGAAGTTGGAGATCCGACAACATGTGGTTTTATGCAGACGATGCGTCCAATATCGAGGAGGGAATCTAACTGGGCCACCTTGGTCTGCTTGGTATTTTTCCAGCGTACGGGAACTGGAGTACGATACAGAAGAGTTTAGTGCTAGTGCATTCCTTGACCACACCGACTCTCGTCAATGGGGTCTCGTCGGGAGAAAATATCAACTCGTCTACAAATGGAAGACGATCATATGTATATTATGGGCTTTCGTGATGACGTTGTGTCAGTATTTGTACTTACTTGACTAATTTTTTTTTATATTTTGGTCATACTTTTTGTTCATCGTGTATGCCAAACACGTCACAAACACATGTTTGATAGTCCCGACGATTTATAATCTTTAATTAAAAAAAGCTTTGCACTTTCGAATATGGATTTTTAGCAGCTCGGTGGTTTTCTGAATAGTCATCCTATCCTAGGTAGGCATTAGAGGTAAGACTTGCCATGAAACATCTTTCTAAAGATGACAATTATTATCTAAGAACTAAATTTACTGCAAAAAATGAAATGTAAAAAAAAATAAAGGAAGGGGTCCCATCTGAAGTAGGAAACATCTTTATAACAGAGTTGATTGCAAAATATAGTATACAAAATATTTATATTGACAAACAATTATAAACAAAGTTCTTTCGTCCTTTCGGTGCATCATTCCTATGCACGACCCCCACCCACCAAAAACAAAAACAAAAACAAAAAGGTGGGGTGGGGGTCCTGCAGGAGTCGAGTCCTTTTTAGTGTAAACGCTTCGCATGTCCCACGGGCATCTGATGCTTATGTTGACCAAGATCATCAAAGAGGAGATACTGTTTCCAGAGAATGTTGTGCATGCATCACTCATCTATACGTGAAAAAGCATGACTAAAATACAACGCATAGTGGGACAGAATTCAAACCTTTCCTCGCTTTGGAGCCGACTGGGAAATCTAATAGCTAAGTCTTAAGCCCGTCATCTCTTCCACAGCCATCCAATCACCCAAATTTCCACAAATTCGTTTGCCGTGTTATACTTTTGGTTGGCAGGTCTGATTAGTTCGTCCCACGATCTAAGCTTGACCACAATGTGGATGGAGCCTTCCAAAATGAATACCAAGAATCTATGATGATGGATGGTGGCTAAGATGCCAATCAAATCCAAAGACTATATATAACCGCGTATCATCCAAAGACTACATATGTAGGCCTGTTTGCCTCCACCAATTTTTATTTATTTGTTATTATTATTCACCAATTGTTATTATTGCTGTTGTTGTTGCGGAGAGAGAGATTGCAGCCTCTCACTCCGGGCATAAAAGTTGGAATGATGCGGACATCCTTTGTAAAGAGCAAAGCAGAGGTTCTCCACATATGGCCATCGATATAGTGCTAAAGACAAGGTTCTATTCCGATCGCCAGCACTGAACTCGGATATGCCATTAAACATTAGCATATCCTGCAAAAAAAGGTTAGAGACTGCGTGAATACGTCCATGAAGCTGGCCTCTTTTTTTTTTTTTTCTTTTCTCCTATGGATTAGAAGGATGGTTTGTCCGTAGCACACTGGTCACTTGGAGTCCGGATGCGTGCATGGCACCACCAACAGTAGCTGCATTAGCGCTCGACGCAAAGCATGCGAACCTTATTATTCTTGCTTAGATATTTTATTTTACCATCAGAACACATCACTCCTGTACTAAAGATTCTCACGGTTTGCTTTTCCAAACACATTACAGAAACACAGCCTTCTAAATATACAAGGGGGTGCACGTCCGTCGTTGCTCTTAACAGGATGGTGCTTTAATTTTTCTTATTTATTGACAGCATCTGTATCTGCTTCGTGACCCGTGTAACTAAGAAATGCAGAAGTTAATTTTGCACCAGAATGATGATGAAGCCAAATCCCAAACTCCCACCTATTGATTTCGATCCAAAACTCCTCTCATTGGCCGGGAGGAGGAGGTGGATTCGCGGACGGTGGTCATTCCACGGAAAAATGAAACAGATTTGTTCCATTGGCCCATCGAAGCGCAGGATGTTGTGACCCAGAAACTTTCTCTTCTGCCACCCGCATGCCAGGGAAAGGGAAAACGCCGAAAAGATGTCTGGGCACACCTTTCATGATCCTCACGTGTGACTGTCGCGGATGCATTCCGATAGAAAAAAGGGAAGGGCCTAGCTCTCATGAGAATAGGCTTTCACCATCTTCCACGTGCAATCTTTCGTCTCCCTAATCTGTTCGTCTTTCTTTCTTTCTGTATATTTCCTTCCGACGAAGGAGGTGAGAGAGCTCATCCAAATGCATTCAGATAATTTAACATACGTCGAAGGGAATAGAACAAGTTTTGAGTGATGGCACTACGATGAAAAATGAGCAGAGTTTTAAGCTACGAAGGCCGGAGTCGAATAGCTTCTCCACGTAGTCTGGTCTGATGACAAAAAATATCGGGAGAACGTAGATGGAGTGGCCTTCTTCTTACAGGTTTCCAGAAAAGCGTATGACATTTTTTTTTTCTTTTATTCGATGAAAGATCATCAGATAGATAATTGCAAGAGATGGAAAAAAAAAAAGGGAAGGGAGAGGGAAAGGAGACTGTTAAAACCTGTGCGCTCGGACGACGGTGATAAGATTATGACTTCGGCAATTACCGATCGATTGCGTGTTCGGTCCGATAAATGAGAGGCAAAGGGCGTCCGCCGTCTCTGTCGAAAAATACCAATATACTACTATTATGAGAATAAAATAGTTGTTTGTTATTAATTGAGAATAAAATAGTTGGAAGTTGGAACCGAGAGAGCCGTTTATTTTTAATTGCTCTGGGTTCTGCTGTCCAGCTGGAATTGGATTGTTGTGGAAGAGCCCATTTCCACCCAACAAGCCCCAACAACCCCTCTCTCCTCTCTCTCTCTCTCTCTCTCTCTCTCTCTCTCTCTCTCTCTCTCTCGCTCGCTCACATCAACAACTTACATCACCGTCCTCCCAGATTCTGCTTCTATAAATCCCACTCTCTTGGACAACCAATGCCTCTTCCCCTCTCCTTTCCTTTCCTTTGCTTCCTTCTCATTTTCCACCTCCCATTTCTCTGTTTCAATCTTATTAAATACTCAGCTTTTGCTGCTCTCTTCCCTGTTCTCTCCTCTTCCACCTCCTCTGTTTTCCTCCTCCTGTCTTCGACGTAGGAAACTGCCTTCTGTCTCACCACCTATTCCCCTGGAGCTTGGATTATCTGCTCTCTAGATCTAAACTCCCTCCTGACAAATCTAGCTTCTTCGTGGCTGCTCGTGCCAAAATTCTCATCTTTCTTTCTGCCAAGATTCATCACAAAATCTGATTTCTTTTTGCTATATCTTTCGGCTTCCGGGGTTCCGGCCTACCTCCTCAGACAACGTTTTCCTCTGTCGACACATGCAGAACAGGCTTCTCTTGATGTTTCTGATTGATGTCGCCTATCCTAAGTGAGATCTTCCTTTCGGGGTTTATGATCAATTCCACACTCAGGCGCCGGACGCATTTGGTTCAGTCCTTCTCAGTGGTGTTCCTTTACTGGTTCTACGTTTTCTCATAAACTTGTTTTCAGATCATACCACCTATATCTCTATATATTTTCCTATTACCTACTTACCGTCTACATACAATCTCCATCGCAATAATAATCCTCTGCTCAATATCCTTTGTGGTGCTGCACTTCGATTGATAATAATTAGGAAAACTAGTGTATATATAGTTCTGTTAGGTCTCATGGCCTCTCCTAGTGGTACTTCTTCCGGATCGAGCCGGATTGGGCAGTCCCAGTCCGAGGAGGACCTGCAGGCTTTGATGAACCAGAGGAAGCAGAAGAGAATGCTGTCGAACCGGGAGTCGGCGCGCCGTTCCAGAATGAGGAAACAGAAGCATTTGAATGATCTAACGGCGCAGGTGAGCCAGCTGAGGAAGGAGAACGGCCAGATCCTGACCGCCCTCGGCGTCACGACGCAGCACTACGTCGGGGTGGAAGCCGAGAACTCCGTGCTCAGGGCCCAAATGATGGAACTCACCGCAACGCTGCAGTCACTTGGTCAGATCCTTCACTCCATGCGTGGCATCGGCAGCGGCATCGGTGACTTGGTTCAGCCGTCGGATAGCTTCGTGAGGCCATGGAACTTGATGGGTGCGAACCAGACCATGATGATGGCCTCCGCAGACACATCTCAGCTGTACTGTTAGACCGCTATCACGGGGGCCTCAGGAGGGACCCTTATTTTGGACTGATCTTTTTGGTGGTGTAATTTGTGATGCATCATTGTCCTATGCTACCGTGATTTCCACTCTCTTGGGGTGTGATCGAGCGATCGGCAGAAGAAGAACGTCTCCAACCCTAGAATCTCTTTGGTGTGGACCAGTGAGTGAAGATAAAAAAGAAGAAGAAATTAAAGACAGAAGGAAAACCACGGTGGTGGAGAAGTGGCCTTAATAGGGAACCGTGCACCCAAGTTTTTATTTTGGTCTCCATGTCATGTGGAGTACTATCCATAGCAGTCGAGTGTAATCCTTCTCTTTGATTTCTTTCTAATACTGGTTTATAGTGTATTGCTCTCTCTTTCTCACGAGTAATTCCCGAGGTGAGATGCCAAAAGGTGCTTTGTTTGAAAACACCAAGATTGCGTATATGTATGGCTTAAACCATCCAAGGAGTACTGCTTGGATGGTTGGCATTCAAAATGCTTCTTTCCACGGTCAGATCCTCCGGCAAATTGTTCTCTCTCTTTCTCTATATATATAAACATTCATTTACGAACGTAAAAAATAGATCTTAAGTGGACAGAAGTGCTTAATGGGTGGTTCCTTCAGAAGTGCTCTTGATCATGATATTAATGATGGTTGCATCGTTTGGTCCATGTACTTGCTGGAGATGAAGAGGAAGGAAATGGAGTCCTTAGCTGGGAGCTACGTAAATAATAATAATATATATTTTAAAGATATTAACTATTTTAATCGATAAAAAATTTAATAATTTATTAAAAAATTATAAGCCGGATTTTCATCTTCATTATTTATTCTTATAATATTTTTTTATTTTATTTTTCCGTCTTGGGACATGAGAACCTGTTGTCCTTGTCATGTTTGGCATAGCGAGCGGGTGGACCACTGAATGCTGATAGCCCTGCTTTAATTACCATGGTGTCGAGCTATACAGCTTTCCTTTGGTCCAGCGCACCGATATTATATCATGTACATCTAACATTTGGAAGCGAACTCTATAGAAAAATAGCTGAACCCTCGGCCACTCTTTTTACCTATCAGCAGAGATATGCCCAAAATCTCTGTGATCTGAGATGCTCACCTCGTTTGTCTCGAAACAGAAATCTAAGATCAACAGCTTTCTCGAAGCACAAGTATTTGATATTTCTTATTTAATGCATTTAGATATGCGTAAGTTTAATGTACGCAATTGGATCGCCTTCCCTTGCGCCACTGTTGCCTGCCCCTACATCCGTCGATTAAATTAGATAGATAGATTTAGCACATCAACGTCGACAAAGGCTGCCACGTTCAAATTCATACGAGACGGGCAGTTGTCAGACTTCTTTGGAATGCAACAAGCACTGCGAACCTACTTCAACATCGAGAAAGCTATTAACCGAGCGATGCATCGAGTTAAAAACAAAGTTGGGCATTTTAAGGTATTAAATGGTAATCTTCTCTCGCCTTTATTATGATTCTGAAAGAGTTCTCCCTGTTACGACCTTTTTTTCTTCAATTAAAACAAAAGAGACTTCTTTTTCCCATAAATGTATTGGCATCTTCATGCTACTATCTGCAATTTAGACGAACCTTGGATGAACGCGTGTTCAGAAGTTGACGAAATTTCTGCAGCCCACATCGAGCTCCACAGACGGTGGGCTGCACTCTGGTGGAACTTGTGATCTACACACTAGTACCGCCGGCGCATGTCACGATGGCGAAATGACTTTGGTCGCATTGTTGGTTCCGATCGATGGCCTCTAGGCCAATTGAGGCGAGGAGGAATCAGAAGGCCACCGCCTCGTGTAGTGGCTTCGCATTCCTGCGAGCTTTTTGCTTGTGGAAACTCGTACGATTCTGCACCACCAAAAGAGCGAGCCTCGACCGTTTGTTGGCCACGGCGTGATGAGCAGTTGGGAGGAAGGTGAGGTGAGGCCGCGAAAAGCTGATGGTGGTGGGTGGAGAAGTGCTCACGCATCATTTTACCACTGTGCGCAAAGCCTTCCTCGGACAGACACACGGAGAGGGCTCGGTACCGCTGTGTCACGCAATCCTATTTGAAGTGGCCCAACCATGAGGTCAGATCTAGTAGGCAGGAAAGATGAACGTTCGAGTGTTACAGCCACAGAGATGGTGGAAGTGGTAGCGACGTCATGAGAAACAAAACGACCCTTCCCGTCGTTGCTCTTTCGCTTCGACCGCTTTTTCTGATAACGACCACTTGAGGAGTTATTTGTTTGTGTTCGATGATGATGCGGAAACGAAAAGAGATCCTGTTTATGCATGGTTGGTGGGAACTGAGCAAGGCTTGGATATATGACGATAATACTATCTCTCACTTTCGTCGACATGAGAATTCTATGCGGACAGAACATCGTTCATTCTATGCCAAGGATCATTCTTCAGAACAAGCTCATCGCATTTAAACATGAAGGCACGTTCACCTTTCTGCCCTGGCCCGTAAAACTCCAGCTCACATTCCCACGTCCCACTCTGGAATTGAAAAGGCTCTTAACAGGTATATGGTCTCCGTTCATGAACAAGCTACTTGAAGCGAGACTAATGCCCAGTCAACGGATGTGCTGTCTGAGGCACGGGTGAGATTAACGCAGATGTTGCGTAGAAAGAAAAAGGCCGAATACAGTGAGGGACGGGTTGTGGCCTTGTTATCTGCAACTGCAAGTCCTCTCGAAGGATATAGTAGCGATCGAGAATTCTAGGCTTTTAGAGTTTGTGGATCAAGATCAAACAAAGAAGCTGACTGGTCGAATCATGTCATGTTGCATCCGAAGCCTGGTCCCCGAAGCATCACTGTTTGCTTTGGTCATTCAAGCTCGGTCTGTAAGTTCCTGGAATCTCAGCATTTTGATGGGGTCGTGTATGTCTCACCCTACGTTACTGCTGCACAAGAGAAGGGGAAGTTTGGTCGCATGCTCCTGCACATGTGCTACAGCACGTTAAACTGTAGAAAAATTTTCATACATATATATATATATATATATATATATATATATATATATATATACATATATATATATTTCTGTGGGTTAAAACTGAGTGAACCTTCATATTCATGTGAAAAACGAGTCTAAATAATTTGAAAAGGGAAATTGCTATGATTACCTCCTCCAAAATGTGAGCGTCTCCCCAAATCGATTTCCACTCGTAGAAAAACGACATTCCAGGAGTTGAACTGCCACGCACCGTACACGTGTCTGGTTATCTGCCCGGGCTTGGCCAGGCCATAAGCCCTGCCTTGGATTTCCTCTCTCTTTCTTTCCACGTGATTGTTCCTTGTCAGTTAATATATTTAAGCGAAAGATACTTTTGGAGCGCAGCGAGCATCGGAGATGTAGTAACATATATAGGTCCTATTCCTACCATCGGACGACGCAGCACTCAGCCATCGCGTATGACTGTGATTATTGTAGATAACATAATCGTGGTAAAGTCACTTTCCATAAAATTAATTACCTTAAAACCCACTTTCTGAGAATAAAGGCATCGGGATATTAAAACCTTGCGCATCTCTTTATTCTCCATCGTTGTCTTCCAGCGGGGTGGTCGGTTCCATGTCCTTGTCCTCGTCGTTGATTTGAAGCACTACGCATCCACTTCGTTTACTTTTATACCCTCTCTGGTCCTCTTTAGATGAAACGATGATCCCCAAGGTTAGAGTGCACCGCACTCACGCATGGCACCCTCCTTTCTCTTTTATATGGGTCGGCTTGCTGCAGCAGTAGCTTCCAAGCCACTTTGATAGCCGCGAATATGTCACTACGGCTCCTCTTGTTTCGAAGAAAAGCCAGTCCCCTCTCTTCGTTATACTACGACAGAATGTGGTGGTTCCATTGAAGAATAAATGTTCCTCCCATCCCTCGCCTGCCTGCCTGCCTGCCTGCACGTACCAGCATACTTAAAACGTCTAATATCAATTTCAAGAAAGAAGGCAACCAAATAGTCTTACGCTACATACACATCTGGCTTTGTTTGAAATAAGTAAAGAGTAGATGGTCCACCCAGTAGCACCACCACTGCTTTATTCTTCAAGCAGCCGGTTCTCTGCAAACAATGCTTATTCTATGGTGGTTGATGGCTTAAATCTCAAGCATGCTGCGGTGTTGCCATCTCGATGACTCGCACGCGCTGAAGTCAGTCTCGGCGAGAAGAGAGAGAGAGAGAGAGAGAGAGAGAGAGAGAGAGAGAGAGAGAGAGAGAGAGAGAGAGAGAGAGAGTCGCTTATGGCTACTATCTAAGCTCCTTACGCTCGACGGAGAAAGTACTGTCGCTCCACTTTTTCTACTTTTAACTTAAAAATGAGAGTCCAGTGGGATTCGCCTTGTCACGATTAAAGAATTGACTCTCCAACGCACTCGATCTCTCACCCGTTCTTCGCCAACCAACGCTGCTGGTTGCATTCCATTCCGAAGCCTCGCTTCTTATCTATCTATGCGCTTGGAGGAGGAGGAGAAGGAGAAGAAGGAAGGGAAGAATTTGCGACGGAGCTCAGGGAAGATTTCCATCATGGTCTTCGTGGCTCCCAAGAAGCTCACTGTCCTCCTAATTATCCTCTTGGCTTCACTTCCATCCATTGCATTGGCAGGCAAGTCTTTTGGGTAATTTCTATTCTCCTAGCGTAACAGGCTCCATGCTGGTTAGAGTAATGCAGAGAACAATACATTCTCCAGTATGATCAAGTCGAAGCACGCACCAAAATTAGTTTACTTGACATGTTTACCTGATTTTTTTTCTTGTCGTTATTACGGACACAGCCTTCGCTAACAAACATAAACTTGTCCTTCCCTAATCGAGGAGGAAAAGTGTCTCCTGATTCTTTTATATTTTCTGTTGTTTGAACCGAGGACTGCTTAATAAAAGAAGCATCAAGAGCGTGGAAATGAAAGCAGAAGGAAGAAGAAAGAAGAGCTAAGGATAGATGCAGGAGAAGTTTGATATATGGCGCGCTTAAACAGCTTTAATCACGCATCCAATATCAAAACCATCTTTTATAAGTAACGTTTAATATCTGTACCTTTTTCTGCTTCTCGTAAAAATGACAAATGCTACGCAGAGATAGTCATCATCTAATAAACCGATCAAAATATGTTTCTTAACCCTTTCTTACTTTAGTAAGCTCCTCAATACGTGTAGCAAGCATATCTTGATAGATCCTTTATAAATGTCTTAGCTTCTTTTCTCTAGCTACTACCTCGTATACGTCTCGCAAGCTCCTCAAGGTTATCTATATATGAAGTATGAGGTACTGGAAAAAAAGAAGCTAATGCATTTATTAAGGATCTACCAAGAATCCAGAGTCAGAAGCTAAGCACTTTGTGAATGGAACGCTCGCTAGTTTTCCATTTCCAAAGCGTAAGATGCAGCTTTTCTTTTTCTAGGAGCATATAACGGAAATGGATGGATGGCCACCCCAAGTGACAACTTCCACGCCGTCAACGAAACTGCTATAAACTTTGAGAACATTAACTCGCAAACTACAATTCTCGATATGATTTTTTATTATTAGCTTAACTTTAAATTGATGTAACGTACGAGGAAAAATATTCAATAGGTTTTGTATGCACGCTTCATTTGTAATGGTTTTTGCAGGGCGGCAAACAAGGACTTTTGGTAAATATGCAGCACCAGCGGGGTCCATGACGAAGGTAGAAATCAGTCAAACCTTAATTATCATTCTGAGGTATATCGATGATGGCTAAGAAACAGATCGAGAGGCAAACGAGAATTATGAAGTAGCGAGGTGTGGTTCCAGTAGATCACACAAACTCCTAAAATCATGCCAAAAGAAGAACTAAGTAAGAAGGCGTTAGGCAGAGGAAAGATCCTTGTTTTGCGTCTTCTCACTCGAGTGTTTACGTATCACTAGTTTGACAATTTCAGTTTATCTTTATTCTTATATTTCGTTTGACAAAGCCTTTTTGCATTGACGGCAGGATTTATCTAAGCATGGGTTGCACCAGGAACAAATCTCCATTGTTCATTCCAGGATTCTCAAAGTCAATACAAAAGACTACGGAAGCTACGATCCTTCTCCATCTCTTTCCAAGCCTCCTTTCAAGCTCATACCCAACTGATCTAATCGAAGTTGCTTGGTCCTGGGGAACAACACTTGGATACTTCGAGCTAATGCTTTCATTATACGTGATCTACAGTTAAGTACTGTTTGGTGTCTTCAGATGCAAATTTATGCTCGTATCCCTTGGTCCGTTTACATGTGAATATGTCGTGTGATGAGGCAAAATGTATTAACTGCTACGATGGATGATCTAAGTTACCCACACATTATTCTTAAATAAACCTCTTTGCTTTTTCATGTACTTGGATTAGATCATTCCGTGAACATGGCAGAAGGTTTCAATTGCTTTCGAAATGTGGTTTTCAACTTTGCTTCCATGATGACGAATTCCGAGTGTTAAACCGCTATATCTCACATCTTTAATATTGAACATTCTCAAATTTTCTCTATAAAACAAATATCAGAGTTTATGATTCTTTAGGTATATACATATACATGCATATATGTATATATATACATATATGTATATACATATATATGTATTTATATACATATATATATATATATATTATAGTTCATATCTTCTTGACGTATAATGTGATCATAGGTCAATCCATACTCAACAAGTTGAGGACTACGGTATTGACTTATCATATGGTGATGAAGTTCTCAACAAGAACTAGTATTGTGGAACTGAGAAGTAATCTGAAAGAGTCTCGCTAGTACTTTCAGATGATAATATCCTTATCGAAGAAGGCCCAACCCGAGGCACCGCTATTGGACTCTCAAGATTTTGCTAAACCCCTTCTACATTTAGAGTCAATAGAGCCATTAGTTAAGGAACTTATAGACAAAACCCATCCTGATCAGGTCATCAAGGTTAGGACGATGCTCCCCAAGCAGAAGCGAGTGAAACTTGTCGACTTTCTCTGGAAAAACATATTATTTGTATGATCACTAAGAGACATACTAAAAAATAGATATTGACGTGGTCAAGCACCACTTGAATATTTCCCTTGAAGTCTAACCTGCAAAGCAAAAACCTCATAAGTTAGCTATCGAATGTTAATAGATGATTAGCGATAACGTGGATAAGCTGCTAGTGGCAAAGTTTATTTCTGAAGTGTTGTACCCCTAATAGCTTGTAAACGTTGTATTGGTAAAAAAAAAAATCCATTTGAAATTAGAGAATGTGTGTTGATTATACCAATTTTAATAAAGCAAGCTTAAATGATAGCTACCCTCTTTTTAATATTAATCAGTTGATTGATGCTATCTTAGACTATGAGCTTTTTCACTTTCATAGATGCATTTTAGAATATAACTAAATAAGAATGATATTTTGAGATTAGGAATATACTTCCTTTATCATAGACTGAGGCATATATTATTACAAGTCATATTGTTCTAATAGAAATATATAGGGTTTATATATTAAAGGATGGTGAATAAAATATTCAAGTATTAGATCAGAAGGAACATTGAGATATATGTGGATGACATGATAATCAAAAGCAGAACATATGACTCGCATCTAGCAAACTTGATCGAGATGTTTTAGGTTTTGAAAAAATATAAAATATGTCTCAACTCGTCTAAGTATGCTTTCAAAGTTAGCTCAAAAAATTTTCTTAAATTTATCATTCATTAGAGAGGAATAGATATAAACCCCAAAATGTCCACACCATATTAAAGATGCACCCATGTTGGTTAGTGAAGAAAGTGCAGCAATTAATAGGGTGAATAATGGTGCTTAGTCGATTCTTATCTTAGTCCGATGATAAGTGTCTGTCCTTCTTTCGAGCATTGAAAAATTTAAAAGGTTTTTCATAGATTAAGAAATGTCATAAGTCATTAGAGAAGCTGAACCATCAACTTGTCTTGTTGTCGTGACTCTTGTCCATTCTAGGTGAGGCTCTTAGCCTCTAATTTACTACCATCAAGCAAGTTGTTAGCTCAGTATTGATGCAGGATGACTTGAAAGTCTAAAGACAAATTTATTATGTCAACCATATACTAAGCAGAGTCGAGAAGCGATACATGTTGAGAAATCTAGGGCGACATCACATTTATAGCAAAAGAACAGAAACAAAAATCATAGATTTCCTGTAGATAAAAGGTCATGCATAGTAGAATAATAGAAATAAAAATCACGAGTTTCCTATAGAAAAAAGTTTCTTATTATCGTGCAAAGATTGATATATAAAAACCCGCGAAATCAAAAACTACACAAAGAAAAAAATTCTGTTACCTAGAGAGATCGTATATCCTTATATTCCTACAAATCTATGAGAGAGGATGAAGGAGGTCAACTATTCTCATCTCTAGTGGTGATCCATACGGTAAGGGTTGTGAAGACGCTCCTCAACTCGTTGCTCAAATCTCTTCGCTGCGCGCATCACGTAATCAAGAAGGGGCCGACCCTTCTTGTTGTCCACATGCCCCAAATAGAGATTGTTGGCTGAGGAGGAGAGGGGGAGAGCCAACTAAAAAGAACCTAGCCTATGACCCTTTGGTTCCCTCATATTTATAGAGGTCTCCTATCATGTTAACCCTAATGGATCCTACGCTATTGGATATTAGACTTTCATCCAACTAACCAAGCCTCTTAGATTAGTGGGTCTCTATCCAATAATCTCTTATTATCTCTTATTCGATCTCATATATAGGATTCAATAATTCAAGGGCTTATTGGATATCCAATAAGATAGGAGCTCCAACGGATATCTTATATCCGAATCTCTACTCGTCGAAGCACCTACCAAATATGTATGATCCTCTAGGCCCAATATTGAGCTGGCCATGAGTCATACCTATCAGAACTTCTTTTTGTATAGTGAATTATTATCTCCGTAATGAGTCACTCAATTCATCGACTATAGATGTACTAGGCCACTACGCTGCAATCCTTAAACGATACAGAAAAATCCAATCATTTAGACATATCTATCCTTAGTTATTATGTACCTATAGTCTCTCATCAATCTAATATCCCAGAGATTGTATATCGGGCATGATGCTGTAGGCCCATATGGTTTCTACTTGAGTCTCGCTCTAATTGAATTCTCTCAGAGAACTCTTTCTCTTTTAATTCAAATGACCATAGACAGAGATTTGTTTGAGCAATAATATATGAGATGTTCCTCTTATGACAACAAGGGTAGATGATCCTCTATCGATACTTAATAGCTTTCATAAGGTTGGCTACCACTCTTGATGACTAGTTATGCTAAATCTAAAACTTTTAGACCTACAAGTCTAATATCAAAGAATAGAGTACTTACATAAGATATTCTCGGTGTCTCAACTCTAAAGACCAAGTACACTATTGAGATAAAATCATTGTCTGACAATGAGATATCATCAACCATCCAACATTCCATGAATGAATCTATTAATGAACTCATCCTCTAATTAGCACTTGCAATGTATCCCTAGTGTCCTCATATGAGCAACTATGAAATTAATCGCCTCCATCATATGGACGGATATATAGCACACCAATCTATCCAATTATCTCGATGTCTCTCTCAAGTAATCTATGACTGGGATTATTTAAGGTTTATGTTTAAAGGTAAATCAATCTAATTATCGTGATCTCATCATGATCTAATTCTTATTGTACAAATCCATAGACATCATAATAAATCTAACAGATAACATAAAGTAAAAAAATCAAATAAATAATAAAAAAAGATTACATATCATGTCACATGTGTCATCACTCACGTGATTGGCTTGCAAGTCACCTATGCCTAGTAATGCACCCCTCATGTCGAGAGATTGGCTTTTACGCTTATATTGGTAGTAAGAAAGCTTTGTCCCTATCGCCAAATGCATCTCATATAGGTGATCACCAATCAACTACTTAGGCAGATCCTTTCACTATTTGACATCTCGGGGTAGATGTTAAGATAGTCGATAAAGCTAAGTGACTTCGATATTCGATATATACCAAGGGTTGCCATTAAGTCTCAAGCATTTGTAGATTTTATATTGGAGTTGACCCCTTTGCTTGAGGGCACAATCGATGAGCACATATCTTATTCATAGACAATTTCATTATATCAGAATGGGGTGGCATCAGACTTGTCCTGAAAGGTCCGAACAACTAAGTGTATGAGAAAGCTTTATCTTCAAGTTCAAAATCGCTAATAATGAGACTGAATATAAAGTACTTTTCTCAGGACTTCAACTCACTTGAGAACTTCATGTGTAGGACTTGATGGTATTTAGTGACACATAGCTGATCGTGAGTTAAGTTAACAGGAGCTACGAAGCTCAAGATGGAACCATGGAAAAGTACATTGTTAAGGTTTAATGATTAGCCTGAAGCTTCTCCTGACTCGACGTATAAGTACCTTGCATAGAAAATACTAAGCTAACGCACTAGCCAGGTTGGCTGATAGTCGAGACACTACTGACCCGAACTGTTAAAGATTATGACGTGGCCATGACCAAGGAGGAATCAAGTTGGATCGAGTAGATCCTACGCTATAAGATAAATATGTGATTCCTTATTAATATTACAATAGCTCAAAGGGTCAGGTGTCATTAACCATAGTATTACATAATTAACGATCGCTTGTAACGAATGTCCTTCAGCCAACCTTTCCTCAGGTTTCTGGCACCACAAGAAACCGACAAAGTGCTCACTTAGGCATATAAAGGTATTTATAAGTAGCACACAAGCAGATAAACCCTTACATTCAATGTGCTTTAATAGAGGTTTTACTGGTCGATGTTGCATAAGGACATGATCACTTACATCCAAAGGTGCTACTAATACCAAAATTTTGCTCAGGTATATACTAATTGACAGTTTATCTGAGCCCAATCGATTGCACATCTCTTTGCCCAATGGGGCATGGATGTCCTAGAATAATTTTCACCAACTTCCTGGCCAGTGGGGATTCCTCATCGTAGGAGTAGGCTACTTCATAAAGTGGGTGGAGGTCGAGCCACTAACTTCAATCATCAAGAAGCAAGTTGAAAGGTCCATATAAAATAATATCATTACTTACTTTGGGATCCTAGGCCCTTACCACCGACAATGAGACTTAATTCAATAATATAAAATTTAAAGAGTTTTGCCAATCTTATGGAATTCAACTGAGGTTCAGCTTGGTAGCTCATCTTCAAACTAATGGTCTCGTCGAGATTACTAACCAAACCGTCCTTGAAGATTTGAAGAAGAAAATCATTAGAATGAAGGGCACCTAGGTGGATGAGTTGCTAAGCATCTAGCGGGCCTCCTAATCGATACCTAAGATTGGCTCGGGAGAATCTTCATTTAGCTTAACATTTGGCATTGAGGCTATTATGCCACTCAACATGGTCTTCCCAACACCTTGGGTTGAGAACTTTAATAAAGAAACCTTTGAGTCGGACTTGACTGATTAATAAAGTGAGAGTCAATACACATATGCAAGTGCTGAGATACAAAAGAATAATGACTAAGTTCTATGACTTCAAAGTTTGCCCTCGAGAAGTCGAACTAAGGGGCCTGGTGCTTCGAAAGGCTAAGGTCAATGATCCAACAAGATCCTAGTGGAAGATGACACCAGATTGGGAATGACCCTACTAGGTTGTTGAAGTCATTCGAAATATGATATATCGCCTTGGGACAATGAAAGGTGTGATGTTGCCAAGAACGTGGTGTTGTAGGTTGGGAAAGGCTACCCTCAGCATCAAATTTTGGCCTACCAAGCCTAGGGTACCGGTTGAAAGATACATCTTTAAAGTATTAATTGTAAAGTAAGAAAATAGAATTTTATTACTCCCATAAGTACTTACATCTATCATGCCGTGCTTAAATGCCTGAGACAAAGCCTTGACCCATCAAAATAAAATGCCAATGAGATGGATTAAAAAGAATAAGTCAAATATAATAACCCTACGACTAAAACAAAGAGGGAAAGATCGATATCTAGAGACAATAATTTAGATGATAGGACAAGGAGGTAAGTCGGTGCTGTCATCAAAGGGCACCTTAGGCACCATCGGGATGTTTTGGTCCTTAGGATAATCCATAAATAGGTCATCCTCGAGCTCCAGTGTAGGGTACCTCACCTTAAAATGAGCTAGAGTGATCTAGATCCAAACTGGTACGAAATCTGCATCATCCTCTCTAAACCCTTCTAGAATTCGATGGACACCTTGTAAACGATGACAACTTCCTCTCGATTCTCCAATATACTACTCCACTCACTCTCTAATGCTTTTGTTAACTTGCATGCCTCCTCAATAATCATAGCGACCTCCTCTATAAGCTCAGAACTATGTGCCTTCATCGTGTTAAGCTCTCAAGTGAGCTTTAAGTTGTTCGCCTTTATCATATCTAGCTCTTTAGTGAGTCATAAAAGTTCATCTTCCATTACACAATTGTGGCCTTAGACCTCCTTCAACTGCTTAGCGAAGCCAGCCAGGTGCTGCTTAGTGTCCTCTAGTTTATGTGTCAATTCAGTTACTTGAGCCTTCGCCTTTCTTCAACTCCTCAACCTTAACCCGAATGTCATCAACTATAGTGGATTGCTAATGAATAACAATGTCAGCATCTTAGACATGATTTATAAGAGTTGTCGCATAGTGGTGATACGACAAACTGAAAATAAACAAGTCAGCGAAGTGAAGCCAAAAGAGCTGGTGACAATTTAACTTACCACCACTTTGTTTCGGTAGCAAGTGTCAATCTAGACCTCTGAGGGGGAGCAGTAGAGCTGCTTCACCATCCCCAGGCATAGATACATGCGATAATACTCCTTTGTGGCTGGGCCTTCACCTTACACCTTTTGTATCTCCCTTGGACCTTGACATAAGGGCTACTACGATGTCTCCAAGGTTGGGTTCAATAGATCACCTATTTACAAGGCCATGAAGGGTAGGGGCTTCCCTATGTATATATCCAACATCGATCTCAGTCTGCTTGCCCTTTTCCCTAAGCCTGACTTAGAACTCCGGCCTTCTAGAAGTGTTGACGTTGCCTTCGGGGGAGGCTCCATATCTCAAGTCATCTCTTCAGGTGTGTCACCCTTTTGAGGGCATGGGGTCCACTTTGCTATGACCTTATGCTTCTTCATTGGACAGTCATCACTGTTATGATGGCTTGACTGAAGTAGATCCAACATCTCTACTAACAGCTTGCGGGAGATTGTCGGGACCAAACAAGGCTCCATTGCACCCAACGAAGAGTCAGGCTCCTTCCTTTTCAGGATATGCAAATTGATGCCTATAGAAGATTTAGATCACAAAGTTAAAGAATAAAAAGAAAAATCCAGAAAAGTGACGGGAAGTTCAAGTCATACCCCAAGGAGTTGGCTGAGTCGAAGCACTTCTTATCCATCTTCAGACTGCCTCGAAGAAAGAAAGTATGTCCCTTAGTCGAAGCACTTGATCCACCTCCTTGTCCAATAGGAAGGGAGGGTTATTATTAATACAACATACCAATCAAGTGAGGTTGAATCTTCAGTCGTAACTTGAACTTACGACGAAAAAATGCTCCTTTCAACCCTTTTTGTTGGAAGGAGCACTATTGACCTTAAAACCCCACCCAAGCAGCTAAGTAGTAGTCACCTTTTCTCTTACACAACTGAAAACAAGCGACAAAGAGGATGCAGGTTAGAGTAATGTTGGCATGCTGGTATTCACTGATAAATACTATCAAGAAGTGCCACTAGTTGAGCACTATTTGGGAAAGTGATATTCCCCACTATTGAAGACATGACTCTAACACTAGGTGAAAAGGAAAATGAAGGCTCGCCTCAAGGTCATTACGAGATAAGTAGAAAGACCTTGTAACAGGATCAAAAGGGCACTAACTAAATAAAAAAACTTGAAAGTTGAATTCAGTTGAGATAAAGCATGTAGTTCAAAGGCAATCCAAGTGAGATGTGTTCACCATCGAATCATGATCATAAGAGCTCTTTATGAACTCTAAGTCTCAAATAACACTTGGGTTCACGAGTAAGGCACCTTTCGATAAAGAGGACCTGACCTCCTCCACCCTCATACTATCCAAAAATTGAGTATAAACCTCGATCAACTGATTGCTAGAGAATCGATAAGAACTTGTACAAAAAAGGAGAGATATCCTAACCAGTATCTAATAAGTAGAATTAATGCCTGGATGAAAGACTCGATGACTGACTTGCCTTGCTAAGAATCAGAGTGAGAGGGGAGATGCTACTAAGGAGGTCTTGGGGTTAAGGCATAGAACTTCTGAGAAGATGATTTATAAGAAGAAATGTCTCTTTGCTCCCGTGATCAAGACAAGTATCCCTTCGAGGGTAGATCCTAAGAAGCCTGTAATAGTATGAAGGTTTAAGACTTTCCACAACGGATATAGAACTTGAAATCCACTATAATGCAGAGAGGATCCAAAATATAATACGACGAAAAGAGGACATGGAATCCTACCACAATGAATCAAGAACTCAAAGACTACCACAATGGGAAGATCCGAAATCCACTACGGTGGAGAAGAGACTCGAAATCCTCTATAATCGAGAAAGAATTTGAAAACAGCCACGGTGTGAAAATCTAAAATCCACTATAGCAGGGGACTAAAAATCCACTATGGTAGAGGAAGAATTTGAAGAATGCCATAGCAAGAAAATTCAAAATCCATCATGACAAAATGGAGACTTGAAATCTGCCACAATAGAGGTATAAGACCAAATGAGCCTAAGGTGTATAAGTCAGAAAATCTAACTAACGTTAGGATAAGCTCACATAGCGAAGATGCAGGGTCAAATAAACCTAAGATATATGAGTTGAGAAATCCAACCCACACCATGATAATCCTACCACGATTGAGGTGTATGGACAAATAAGCTAAAGACATTTTAATCAAAAAATTTGACCCACGTCGGGATAAACCCGTCATAGTAGAGGTGCAAGACCAAATGTGCTTAAGACATATGATTTAGGAAACTCAACCCGTGCAAAAAAAATCCGTAATGGTAAAGGTGTAAGGCAAAATGCGCCTAAGATATATGAGTCGGGAAACTCGACCCGCGCCAAGGTAAATCTATCACAACAAAGGTGAAAGGTCTTATGTGCTCGAGACACGTAAGTTGAAAAATCTGACTTATGCCAATGTAAATCTGTCACATCGGAGGTGCAGTGTCTTATGTGCCCGAGACACGTGAGTTGAGAAACTCGACTCGCACTAAGATAGATCCATCATAGTGGAGGTGCACCTGAGACATGTAAGTTGAGAAACCCAACTCATACTAAGGCAAATCGACTACAATGAAGGCATAAGACTAAATGCGCTCGAGACATGTGAGTCAGAAAACTCGACTCGTATTAAGTGAAATCAACTACGATAGAAGCACAAGCCCAAGGTGCCGAAGACATTTAAATTTGAAAAACCCAACATGCAAGATGAGACCCCGAATATTTTTACATCGGATGAACTAAATGATACACTACGAATATCTTTCACGAGAGTCCCGAACCATACTTTCGAGGAGGGACAAATGATAGGGAATCTACCGATATGAGATTACCATGTGAGATCCAAGTTACCCTCCATCTATCTGCCTATGCGGATGAAGATTCAAAAAATATGAGGTTCTTTCTTTTTTATTATGATAATGAAGATAATCATAAATTTTTTTCTTTTCCTCTATGAAAAGAAAAGTAATCTAAGCTTTCTTCTCATCGTTAAATATTTAAATATATTTAAATATATTTTTAAATAAAAAAAATACTCTCAAACTATTTAAATATATTTTTAAAAATCTTAGATTATTAACTTCAATGACGAAGGGATCGGATTGAAAAATCCCTTCCAACCTCGATATTCATAAAGGTAACATGTTAAAAATATAATATTTTTATCTCAAATATATTTTGAATAATCTTACACATAAAAATTTAGACCATATCTCGCTCTTCCAACCTCGATATTCATAAAGGTAACATGTTAAAAATATGATATTTTTATCTCAAATATATTTTAAATAATTTTACACATAAAAATTTAGACCATATCTTAATTAACCATCAAATCAATGATATTTTCTCAACGGATGAAAAAAAATGCATTACGAAAATAACAGAAACCCACGATCACAATATTTTCCCTTGTGTATGACACGCAAACACGCGTTGGCATCAAGGAAATGAGATTTCGGGATGGTTCCAATCACCGCTGACACGAGTTGGGGTTTCTCGGTCAGGCGCTGTTGAATTGGACCCACATCAGCGGCGAGTGAAGACCCGCGGGTCTGCTCCGTTACGTGCTCGTTCCCCTCATTTATGTACGCACCCGATCGCTCTCCGCCACAACCGTGCCCTCTCCCTCTCTCAGGCCCTACCAACAAGCGGAAGGTAGACGAAGCGAAGCGGGCGGAAAGTAGATGCCCTAGTTTTCTTCTTATACGGGAGCTTGGGTTTTCGATCGAGAAGAGGAGAGGATAGGACAGGAGAGCAACAGGGGAGGCGTTGCTTCGGTCTTCTCTCGGTTTCTCCGCGAGGCCGAGGACCCGTGGAGAGTGGAGCAATCCGCGGGTTGGATCCGAAACCCCCGAGCTTACTTGGCTGATCCCGAAGCCGCCGGCGGCGGGGCTTGCCTTGACCTGATCGACCTGATGCTCCCGTATCGTAGTTACGGATGCCATAGGCTTGATTTGTTCGTGCTTTCTTTCGCTCACCAATCGGGTTCTTCAGTCCTTGAGGTGCAACTCTGTTTATTGCGAAAAATACTTGTTCTTTCTGTTTTTCTTTTTCTAAAAAAAATCGTAAATTCCCAACTCGAGTAGTTCTTTAGTTTTGTTATTTTATAAAATTGAGATTGTAACTGCAAGTTTTGGTACTTAGAGAAGATCGCCTAACTAAGTAGGTGATGTGTTGCCTCCTTCGGATCATATACTTTTGGGTTTAATCGAAGCCTTTTCATGTCGACAACTTGGACTTCCTTATGCCATCTGATCCGAAGAAACTCATCTTCACGCCACAACAACTTTTATCTGCTGAAAGGGCTTATTATCCTTTCTTTTGGTTTGCTGATGGATCGTAAAATACTGAATCGTCAAAATCGAAATTTTGCAGGAATTTGTTTTCTTTCAATCCTTCCTTTGTTCTTTTCTTTTTTTGGTGGCGGTTTCTCAAGGAGCAACGAGAAAATAGTTGGAATTCTACTTAGTTTCTATGTGAATTTTTGTTGAGATAAACTTTTTAACTTCTTTTGGTATTTTTTTTGACTGTTTGTTAAGTAATGATAAATGCTAAGTGTACCTGCTGATGATTAGAACTATAATCTCAGAAGAGTCCCTTTTCTGTGGTTTAAAATTTCCTTGTTTGATTTCTTGTTGATGATTCGAACTGTTACTTCACAAGGCTCCCATTTTTGGGTTACACTTTTCTTGGTTTGTCTTGCGATTGATTTTTCACCGTTTTCCTTTTTTTTTTCCAACTAATTGATGGAAAGGGGAAATAGAATTTTACTAAGAGAAAAAGTTGGAGGATTTGTGGACTACATATTCAACCTAAATTTCTACTAGTTTGATGCATGATTGGCTTATCAAGGCAATCAGGGCAATTGACTTTTAGCTTTACATAGTTTACAAAATTATATAGTTTACCCCCCTTTTTTTTTCTTGGTGGTCAACTTCTATCATCCACGATAAGATTAACGATCCTTTTACGGTGGTACACTGTTGGAATCTCTCTCTCTCTCTCTGTGCATATGTACTTGTCTGACTGACTTGAGGTCACTGGCTGATTTAAATGTTTAATCTAGCAAGCTCTGAGAAAAAAATTGACAGAGTTCAACATTTCTTGCATCTCTCAATTTGGAATAGGCCCGGATGAGGTTTCAAACTGTATTCCCTTCTACCATGGTGCTTCCTTTTGTTAACTAACCTTTGGAGTTCTAGTTGGTGTTTGCTACTATTCTCTCAATTTTTGAATAATTTGTTCCATAAATTTTCATTTATGTTGTTCTGTAGCATCTTAATACTTCGCATACATTTTCTTTTTGTAGGAATAGCTGGAGATTGAAGGTATGACATTCTCTTTTGAGTCTCTGCATAATCAGGAACAAGCCTGTGACTTCTGTTTGTAAATTCAATCTTATTCTAAGTTCTTAGAAAAGAAATTCAGTACCAGAACCAACATGGGGGCCAATTGCTGTGTGGCTGTGAAAGACAAACCCTTGCCGAGCCCAGCTCAGTTTGATGTTTCAACATATAGGAACGTTAGACGCTCTCCTACTTGGAGCTTTCGGTGGGACAACCGAACACACATAGAGGATGCCATGGATAATGCTGCTCAATTTTCTCATCATCATAGTGGGAATGTTGGACGTCAGATTAGGAGCGAGTCACCCACTGAAGCTGAAAGCCTTTCCGACAGAGGTAGTCCGTCAGATGCGTTGCATTTAGAAAAGTGGCATGAATCTCCATTTAGGTCTGGGAGTGCTGGGAAGTCAAAAGATGTTTCTGCAGGTAAATATGTCATAGTTCTTCTCTCTTGTTTGATGTAGTGATATGCTTTTCATTGTAAAAGAAGAGGATTAAGGTACTAGAAATGTAGTGTTAAATCCTCTTTGTTGAAAGAGTTTGAGATGGAAATTGGATGTCTATATATGTGTTTTCTTTATAGATATTTAACCTCCTTTATATTTTTTACTTATCTAGATCCATAGAATGTGATCAGGCCCAATCTTCACAATGAAACTGCCTTTTTTCACTTAAATCCAGATTATTTATGTCTAGTACAATTTATGCCTTGATACAGAATTTGGAGTTACATATATTCAACTTTATGAAAGGCTGCGTTTTCATAAAAAAGATCAATTATTTAATCAGCAGCTTTTTAGATTTTGCTTGGTATTAGAACTCTTAAACATGTTCTTGCAGAGATCTGTCGTACATCAGTAGTGCTGGATGCATTTCACTCTGTGTTCTTCCAACTAATTGGTAACTCGTATCAATTACAGCAGGCAAACATATAGAGACTATAATAACTCTTGTAGCCCATTGTCTTATCCAAATGTAAATGCATCCAAAATAGTGATTATAGATATATGGTCTATGAATTTTTACATAACATGCGTGTGTTCTCAATAATATCTGCTAGGACTGCTTGAATTCACCTAGTCAGTTCTTTAAAATTTATTTGCTTCTCTTATTGCTTGCTTTACCATGCTAGAGTATTTTATATACATCTATAATGCATATATATGAAAATTAGATAAATAAATTCATGTTGGTACCAATCAATCCACAAGTAGTCAATCGCATGTATGGTCTGATATGCCCCAACTTTTACATCCTTCTACATTGTTATCAAACATAATCCAATCACATGTATATTTTGTGCCTTAACTGTTACAACCTTCTGTATTGTTGTCAAACATCTTCCAAATATTAGCTGCGAGTGAATCCACAAGATGAATTGTTTGTTAAGGGAATAATAAAGGTTGCGAGTTGTATTGTTAAGAAAAATTCTCAAGTAGTACCTATGTTTGAAATTTCATCTTAAAGGAAGGAAGCATATAAGTGCAGACAGATTCTACCAAAGATATCTCATACTGGTTCCTCCTATGATCCCTCACTCTAGAATTAATAGGGAGGTCATAAGTCAAAACAACTTAGTTGAATGAAGTGCATATGTTTAGTCTGGTAGGTTGTCTGAAAAATTAAGTAATATTGTACCCTTCATAGACTACCAGTGGGATATGCTGCTTATGGATAATGTTTTACTGGGATTTTTCTTTGGTGTTTTACTGTGAAGTGGAAATCTTAGTGGTATTGATGGTTTTAGTCTGAGAGATATAGTCTTGTTAAAACATGTGTCCAAAGGATGTTTTAACTTTCAAGAAAGGAGTATGTATGATTTCGGGAAAATATTATGAGGACAAATCAGCTTTATGATTTTGGGAAGATAGAGGATGCAGGCTGCAATATGGTTTTATGATTTTTCTTGGGGTCTTTATAAAACTTTATGCTTTGGAGGTGTGTCAGTTGCAAATGTCATCTTAGGCAAGAAGGTTCATAGTTTTCTTTAATTGGTTCGCTCACCATCAGACTTTTTTCTCTCAGATGAAACTAAGCTTGGGCTTTATGCTTTAGAAGCTGAGTCATGTGCAATTGTTCTGTTAGGACAGAAGGTTCATAAATCAAACCTTGGGTGAGGACCAAAAGGTTCAGAAAATACGTTTGAATTTTCTGGACAATTAATGAAAGGTTTGACCTAATGCCCAAGACAGTATGAAACGGGCTGACTGGTATATGGACAAGTCTGTTTTGGACGGTACGTAGAAAACTGACCTGATATTGGTCGGTATCGATAGTGTATGGGTCGATACGATTGAAACTCAATCATTTCTGATTGGTACTGGTTGGTAATAGTCAGATTTTGACCGACCCATGATGGGTCAAATCTAGCCCTAAGAGTCAAATTGATCAGTGGTGCCTCTTTTGGGATTTTAAATCCTCTCCCTCCTTCACTCGCTCATGCACACTCTCATTCACTCTCTCATTCTCACTCACTCACTTATTATTAAAATTCCTAAACAGTGATTAGTGGTAATCAAGCTCTAGATTAGTGATTAAAGTTCCTAGTCAAAAATTTAAATTCAAATTTACCTTCTTGTAGGCTATATTTTTTTTATTCATTTATGGTTTAGATACATTTTATTCTTATTTAAATATAATTTATAAACCAAAAAATTAGGGAAAAAACTCTAAAAATGATTTTTTTTGAATTTCCAATCATTTTTTTGGAAAACTGGTATTACCGATGTACTGTGTGTCGTATATTGGAGCTGATCTGTATGTACTGGTTTGTCCAATGATCGATACGCCCAGTCAGCAGGATACCGTGCTCCTTGCAATTAACAACTACTTTTGTGCTTAGTGGTCTTTGCTTGCTTGATATTCTTTTTGTGTTCGATCAGAAGTGCATAATATTCATGAGATGGTTGATTCTTCACATACTTTGATGAAGCAGTTACTTTGTGATTTTGCTGTGGGATGTGAAGAAAGGGGTCACTTTAAATACCTAAGTTTCTCTACGTAAGCACATTGTCAGATAGTACTGCAGTTGGATAAAGTTGAAGAAATACTGTGAGAAGAATGCTGAAAAATTGCTTAAGTTGAAAGGATGTGATTAAAGATGTCATCTTCTGTCCACAATATGAAAAAAATATCTTAACACATTTTTTAGTATATACACTGTTCCTATTAAAATGACGTGGGAAGTAGTTTTTCTTGCACAAGTGGTATATCTTTATGTTTATTACGTAGATACATCACATGTATGTGCTGATTGTGCATCTGGATCAAAAACTTGTGTAGTAATGCATGATCTCTAGGACTTTGATGAGGACACTTGTCTGTTGCTGTTCTAAAAGTAAACCAGTCTTCCACCTCTAATAACTTGATACTACAGTGTCTGTGATTTCTTGGAAATTTTAATTTTTGGCATTTCATCTAATATTCTTTTTATCTTACAGATGATCAGTCCATCAAAAGCAATTCATCTTGCAAGGTGAGATTGAATAAACAAAACTAGTTCATTCTGATTGACCTAGCTTTATGGTGATGAAACTTTGGAATTTACTTAGTCTCATGTTACCATTTTATTTAATATTCAGAGTAGGGGCTCCCTTAAGTTGTCATACTTCGCAAGTGCTCCAGATGTCAAATTTTCGAAATCAGTGCCTTCAACTCCTTCATCTTCATACAAGGCAGATCCATCATCTTCCAGGAGTTGTTCTCTACCATCGGATCCAACTTCGTCAAGGAAGGCATGCCGATCCCCAGGCTGTCAACTCTCTCGGCAGATATCTGACAGCAGCAGGATACCATCTCTTCATTCTCTTGATGAGAACAGCAAAATATCAGTTTCAGTGCCTTCAACTCCTTCCTCATCTTCGTTCAAAGCAGATCCATCATCGTCTATGAGTTGTTTTGTGCCCTTAGATCCTACTTCATCGAGGAGGGCATGCCGATCACCAGGCTTTCAACTCTGTCGCCAGATCTCAGATAGCAGGATACCATCTCTTCAATCCCTTAATGAGAACAGTTCTCCCGAAGGAAGGCACTCTTTTGTGCTCTCTTTCCGCAGCAATGAATTGTCTACAGGAGGTTCTCATGGTGAGTCTTCTGATGGATGGTCGATGCGGACCTTTTCTGAGCTCGTGGCTTCCTCAAATAGGGAGAGATGGTCATTTGACAGTGATAATCTTACCTCCAGTAGCAGCAAAATAGCAGGATCAAATCCTCAGCAGACAACACTAGTCCCTCCTGATCAACCGACTTGCAAAGTATGCTCGAAGCTATTAATGGAGCATTGTGTGGTTGCTGTTTTGGTTTGTGGACATATTTACCATGCTGAATGCTTGGAGAAAATGACGACTGAAATTGACCGCTATGATCCAACATGCCCTGTCTGTACTCATGGAGAAAAATCTGCGGCAAAGCTATTTAAGAAAGCTGAAACAAAGGCTAGAAACAAGCTCTCCAGAATTGGAGTAGCTGACAATGATCCTCATGGAGATGCTCTCTGCGATCGTCAAAAGAAGGCTGGTGAAGAATCCAAGATGGGTGCCAGTTCTAGCACCCAATCGTCTTTTGGCAGGTCATTTTTGAGGCAACGTTTCTCCATCGGTAGACCTTCACGGTCAACAACTGAAAATGAACCTAACAGGAAGAAAGGCTTCTGGGAAAGATACAGGAGGGAATGATTGTAACCTTGCCCGGTAATGGTACAAATGCATATATCATATTTGCCCAAGTGCACAAGTAGGAAAAGCATATACTTGTGATCTGCGCACCCAGCTATATTCTCCATAAAGCATTGCAACGGGAAAAACGATGCTTCTGTTAATATGGTAGAAGCAAAACTTATATAGTTCAGGTGGGTACAGAGAACTAGCAGTGAAGTTCCAGGCCTTCTCTCTCTCTCAAAAGTTATATTAGTTGAGTCCACCGTTAATAGTTCCGTGGGCTCGTTTTTATTGTTCATGTTATATCTTTTGCTTAAAAACTTTAGGTAATAAATCGTGGTAGTGTAATCTGATGTGATAGTCTAGACATGTCCCGCTGTGTTGATGAGCATGTGTCACACGGAACTGTGCTCGAGATGTTCGTTCAATAACAGGAGGTGCAATTAATCATTAGCTATTGCTTTACTTTGATGAGGTGCTTCTGCATCTTATCTTTGCTAATTTGTATGTGCATTGTGTGGGTTGTATACGTTAACTTTGGAGGATCCTTGGCTGTCTCTACGTTGGACGGGGTGGGTTCTTAAATGTCATTTGGTTAAATGAAGTGATGCCTTCTGATTGTGGCTACATTCTTATAGGATGCTAAGTTAAGAAGCATAATATATAATGCTTGATAAGGAATATTTTGGCGTCAATCATGGCTTATCAGTTGGCTGTCATGGCTGTTATCGAGGAGCTGACGTGAATAGTACAAGGCTCAGGTCATCCCTCTCTGCACGATCAACAATAG